>CM068721.1:17842968-19113828 GCA_035079005.1 Fraxinus americana | reverse complement strand
AAAGTTACAAGGAATCTCTATTGATAACTATTTATCAAACAAATACTATTTATCATATAATCATTTTAGAAACCGAAAGGAACTTATTTTCCCCAAGATATGGCCACTAGCAGTCTTCCTTTACCTCCAAGCATTAAACTCCAGTGGCAGCACCAGCCGGCTTCTTCTTCTTCACTAATTTATTGCCACCGTTCTCTACAATTGTCAAACTTTAAACCCCGTTCTTTGTGTGGCCGCTGCCGTGCCACCAGTCCTGGGCCGCCGCCGGAATCTGGGCCCAATTCCAACAAACCTCCAGCTCCGTCTTCAGGTCCCCCTTTTTTCTTATTATATATTTCACTCTTGCGATTAAACTTGATTATGCTCTTTAATTTCCTTGTTTCATAATGAAATTGTATACGATAGTTAATAATTAGTATATGGAATAGCTGTTTATTCATTTCTGAGTATTTGAATAAGTGTGAGCTTAGTTCTCTGAAATTACTAATTTTCTTGATTTCCTGGAGCAAGAAAATTTTGTACTTATTTTCAATTTGACTATTGGAAGTAAAGGAATTTGAGTTTGATTCCATTCCAATATAATAAAAAATAATATAACCTACTACAACTAGATTACAGTCAAACCACAAACGTGCAAACATAACGGTTTTTGAAATTTCTAAGAAAATTTGGTGAATATATGCTTCCACATTGAGATGCAGTCAATCTTGATTCTGATTTAATCCTGTGAATATTCATTGTGATAACATCCTAGAACTGTATGCCAGTGTAGATGTTGTTTTGGTCTGACTGTAATCAAAATGTTGTTGCTAAACAATTTTTTTCAGACTTCTAAGAAGCTTGTGAACATATGCACAGTATTCTTCCTAGAAGATACATTAAATCTTGATTTTGCATTAATCACATGAAATATATTTATGATATCTGAGAATAGTAATAACTAATAACTATTCTAAGTGTTGTTTTGGTCAAGATTTTGATTCGATTTAATGTTGTTGTCTTGTCATCATGCGATGACTGTCCTTAATTTCCCATTTCTTATGGGTACTTACAAGTGAACATTTACATAAATAATAGAATGTGGAAGCTAAATTAAATTGAAACATTCATCAAAAATTTAATAATGTTAATAACACTAATTTGTAATTTCAAAGTGTAACATGCCAAATAAGGTAGTATGTCTAGATACCAAATGCCAAAAATATACATTTAAAATTTGTGGCTTAGTCATTTTAACATCATAAGCATCACTATATGGCCGTGATCCATCTGATCCATCATTCTCCTGTTGTTTTTAATTAAATTAAGCCTCTTCCTCAATTTTTTTTGAAATTTTAATTACATTCACTGAGTGAATATGGTGCAGGTGTGAATATGATGCATGGATGTCGTGAATGGCATAACATGTAACACTCCTAAACATGGACATATTCAATAGTTGTATACATGAATGACATAGCATCATGATTGACATATCAGGAACATGGTGCAATTTAGGCAAAATTATGAAATTTATACATCACATCAACTTAATCTATATATGTGGTCTGGTGCATGTCATCAAATGGGCTAAACAATCATGAAAATAAGCAAATGAAATTACTATCCTAAAACATATTTTCATATCATAAAATCATAATTTGTAAATAGCAATATAATTTTGATAGTACATATCCCACTTGCTTCAAAGAAGAGTGAGTTCAGAAAGATGATAACATTCTTGTAATTATGGTGTGAATATAGTCTTATTGAAATGTGTTTGAATTACTAAAGTAATTTTGAGAAACAGTCTTTAATCCACAATATCACTACTGTTCACACTTTATGCATTTTCCATCTTCACTTCCTTCCTTAATTCAACATCAATTCAACATCATCTAAAAGGCTTGAAGATGTATTTTTCTCATGATTTAATATAAAGAGAAATAGATTATTCTCGCACTTTCTGTTCGAACATGGTATCTGAAATTTTTACACACGAGATTTCTTTAGTTTCTTTTTTTCCCCTTCATTTCTTATGCCGCATGTCCAAAGTTTGTCTAGACTGTTCATCTAAGAATACCACCGAAGCATCTCAAAAGCCTCGAGTGGTCACAATAATTTAATATGTTTATACAAGAAAACGGTAAATTTAGCTACATTGGCGGCCTAACCAATCAAGGCTGTAACCTTCTCACAGGTTAAGGCTTGATGAGGAGGGTATAATCTTTGTGTTTTGTCATTATTTCATTTTTTCATGCCCCTGTTAACCCTGCTGAACCACGCTTTGGGAGATTGCTTAGACCTAAAAGAGTGCCTTACTGAGTCTACATTCACTGTTTTTGTGAAATCATTGAATTCTGGCTCTTCCACGTGAACTTCTTGTTCTTGATATGGATTTTTTTCAGTGTCAGGTTAAGATTAGCTCCCAAACATAGTAAATATGGACAGTAATCATCTTAGCTACTGGTGCGAAGGGTTCTTAATAATCCACCGATCATTTCTTCTATTTATCTAAAATTCTTTGCCTTTTTACTTATTAATAAACACACATTTACAACCAATGGTCCTTTTCCCATAGGAAGGTCTACAACCTCTCTTGTATAATTCTTTTCAAGTGCTTTTATTTTCTTACTCGTGGCATTTCTCCAATTCTATTCTCTGAGTGCCTCGTGGACTATTTTTGGAATTCACGGTATTTAATTAAGTGAAAAAGAATTGTGTGAATGTCAAAACTTGTCTAATGAAATCAAATTAGACATCAGTTGTTAGGTAAATGTTCTTTTTGTAATGCAAAACGGTACATCTAACTTTTCAAATACCTGTTACAAGATAAGATTATTGGGCCTCCATAGGTTTAGGGGAATGATATCTTCTTCTTCAGTAAACTCGTAAAGGCTCAACAAATGGACTACAAAGCGCTCTCCCATTACCTATGATGCTCGGACTCGGGTACTGGTATGTATCTAAGTGTCAAATCCATTATTTTCTAAAATATATGATACAGGAACATGGCTAAAAAGAGTCCAAATTTCTGACACGGGTACATGGTTACGTCTTTCAAATTTCAATTTTTTTATTAACCCCAGATGTCATTTTAAATAGACCAACATCAATCATTCGCAAATAAGGAAATGAGTATTAAATAAGGGATTAAAACGAATAAAATAAAATTTTTGGAGTTTAGTTTTCAATTATGGAAAGTTAATTACTAAATGCTATATAAAATAGAATATGAGGGACTTGATTACAATTTAAACTTAATGGAAAACTAAGTTGCATTATATGGAAACCATTTTCATTTCATACAAAGGAAACCTTAAACCATCGATACAGAGAGGAAAGAAGGAAAAAAAGAAGAAAAGGCAAAGAGAAAAGATACAAGAAAAAGAAAGGAAAATCTTGTGTCGTCGCTGAAGAAGAAAAGGGGAAGAAAAAAAAAAGCACGAAGTGTCCGGTTGAAATTTGGAGGGTTCGACACATATCCCATACCCATATCCATACCCATGTCATGCCGTGTCCAACACGGGTACTTCATCCATTTCGAAGAATCCAAGCATCAAAGCCCATTACATATATGGAGGATTCAAAGGTGTTGAAGGAATGCAACCTGTCATTTTAGGTGCTGTGGGCTGGTCAGGGTGTGGAAATTAAGTCTCATCTTCTGCCAAAGGCACTCTCTAATGATTCAGGAAAGTAGGACGTGCTTTTAACAAATGTGACATCCATGGATGTATAAAACTTCATAGAGATTGGGTGGTCGCATTTATAACCCTTCTTTGTTGAAGAGCAATTGATACAAACATACTTGAGACCTTTGGGATCATATTTACTGTGATGTTGAGCATGAGTATAAACAAATGAAACACATTCGAAAATCTTGGAGGGATTTGACAAAAATCATTAAAATTTGGGAAAAAATCTGAAAACACAATGATTGGAGCTTTGTGGTTTAAACAATACGACTTTGATTCATTATTTTGGACTGTTAATGTTGATGACTTCTAGAAAGTGCCCATATTTTTATTTTTATTTTGTGGAGAATACAAGAAAGTAGATGGATAATTCCCTTTTCATAGAAATATGGTGTTAAAATTTGATTAAAAAACTCCCTTTCATTATCAAATGGAACTTCTTGGGGTGATGATCTTGTTCTTAATATTATAAATTTTGATA
Source organism: Fraxinus americana (assembly GCA_035079005.1). Taxonomy (NCBI): domain Eukaryota; kingdom Viridiplantae; phylum Streptophyta; class Magnoliopsida; order Lamiales; family Oleaceae; genus Fraxinus; species Fraxinus americana. The sequence goes on along the minus strand of CM068721.1, from coordinate 19,109,673 downwards.
GCATCTTGGACTAGAGAGTATGTTGTATAGCCTCCCAAATCTTCTTTATTGTGGTTAATAACATATGTGCCTTTGATTCTGAGTTGCATTGAGTTCCTAAATCATGGCACGATCATGGGGTCTTCCACACTTATTATACTGAATGTTACGGAGCATGCTCATAAACAACAAGATTCGGATTGATCATAGAAAATAATCTCTTCATGTGAACCCACCTATCTTGTGATTTGGGCTTACATGACGGTTGGAACCAAGACACATTTGGTTATGAATATCTACACAGATCAATCAATAGTTCAAGTCACATCCCAAACATTGAAATTAAGGTCATCGAAGCTTGGCTTTGGTCCTATCAAATGGTTCATTGTCACTTCTAGTTTCAAGAAGGTTGTGATCAGTTGAGACTAGACATGATAATTTCTATTATTTCAATGCCAAGAGGTCTCGAGATTTTGATTCTTGAGGATGGCTGGATAGTCGTGGTGAGTATAGCTAGGTAGTTTAAAGATTTTTACATTCTTATTATTATCCATATTATAAGAATAGTAATTAGAACAATAGGACATTTTAAGGTTCTTTCTTGCCGGCTATGGGGACCGTGCAATTGCAGAACACTTTTTAGGGCCAAGAAAGAAACAGAAGGTATATTTCAGAAATTAAAAAGAACCCTGGCCCCGTTAAGATAGAGCCCAATATAGTTTCTCCCTTATGCGGAATGGACGAGACTGTACATTTATAGTTTACTTGAGTCAGGCTTACTAAAAATAGAAACCCTACCAAATCAGAAACACTACAGAATCAATCAAGTTTATTAAGATAAAATTGTTGACTTCCTTACTTTGTAGGGATTCCTTATGATTGCCAACAGTATATTTGATTTTTAATTGAGTGAATAATCTTTCATTATTATACTTTGTAAAAGCTAAACTGTTTAATTGAAAGGGATTGCCTCAAATCCAATGTGATTTCTTCAAATTATGCCACACTTGAGCTCAGGAATTCAATGACAATGCAACATAGACTTTAGTCTAGGCTCCTCGTGAAGTAGAAACTATTTAATAATATAATTCTTAGGCACATGGACTGGGTAATGAATGTTTTGAAGGCACACATTTGCCTTCCTGTGTGACTTGCTTGAATGTAGTTTGATTGTAAACTCCTGGAGGCTTAAATGAAACCGAAAAGTTCTCTTTGGCTCATGGCCTTGAGAGTTGGACCATGGATGCCTGTTCACATGGGGCAGATTCTCATGTAAATTTTATATTTAAACTCTCATCACCATTTCAGAACACAAAAACTGTTAGACATAATAAATTTTCACCATATAAACTGGTTAACCAATGTAAAAAATTATCTCGCCTCTTGGCATCAGGTGAATCATGGATCAAAAATGCCAGTTTTCTTAGTTCCCCATTGATTTGAGATGCATGCTTGATTGACTTTATTGTAAGGCCTTCAACCCATTGGACTAACAGGGCAAGTACAAATGTTTGGCAAATACAAAATTGCTCACAGTCAACTGTTTTTCCATATTCACATTCTCATGGAATACCAAAAAAAAAAAAAAATTGTTATGTAGTTATCATATGGCTTTTCATGTAGTGTTTCATCTCGATGATGGTTTTTCATTTTTTGGTTACTCATGATGTTGTATTTAAAATCTGTCAACAGAATGTTGACGTTGATTTAGCTACAGCAGTTTTGGGAAAATTCACTGGAAACTCAAAACGACCTGCAAAACAGGGGAACAGGGTATCTTCAGTGGACTAGAATTTATGCAGAAATGCAATTGACTGGAGAATTGGGGGCTTGTAGCTGTGTTGTGTAATTTTAGCATACCTAAAGATCTTCTTGGATGTTCTATTTATATTTTATACTTATAATGGATCCTCTGTGCTAGAGTTTGGACTGGACATTACTCTTTAGGGTTTTTGGTGTGTCTTATATTTTATATATGTTTTGACGACTACTTTCTTTGTCTCACTTCTTAATATCGATTGTGTGCATCTCCATGCAATCTTCAATATTGTGACTTGTGATATATGGACAGGTGTTGCTGCAAGTTTCACCAGATTTCAGGATACTGTACAGATCTTTTTTGCTGTACTGTTCTGGATGTCTCTTTTTTTCTGGTCTTCTGCATGGGGTGGGAAAGATAATGACAGACCAAACAAAGGACCTCGATTTAGAAAATAATTCTGTAAGCTCTCGTCCTGTATATACTGATAGAAGCTAGAGATATCAAGAAGATCAAGTGATTTTAGTAGTCACAAGAGATACAAACATGATTACAGTTTTATATTAGTGAATAAAGTGGTTTGCCAATCCACCTGTGACTGTTCATTTTCCTTTCTAATCTTTATTTTCAATTTGGTGCCAAAAAATTTTAATTTGTCATTTAACTCATCCTTAAAGTACTGTTCACTTTGCTGTAAAACGAAACCTTTTCGGATGTATTCGCTTATTGTGATACACTGTGCACAACTGTGTAAACGGGGTAGAGTGGTGTCAAATGATCATGTACTAGATACATGTTATCATAAGCTTCTGATTTTTGATACAAAACTAGGATTTCATTTACTCCGCTTCTTGTTATTGACAAGGATATAAAGCAGCAACTGGGGATGTTTTAGTTTGCTTACCCTCTATGCCAGATATCTCTTCACCAGGGTATATTTTTTCTGTTGTCACTGAACTTTTAGCGAATTTTGAGTTGAGTCACTAAATTAAATGTCTCAATTGGTCACTGACCTTCAATTTAATTTCAAATTTCGCCACTATGTAAAATGTCATCCCCCCAAACTAACAGATATTGCTTATTTGGAAGCCAAACAGTAGTAGGTAATCCCTGGGCTATATTTGGTTTGCCTTAATTTTCCAACTTTTGCCTCATTGTTTTGTGAACAACTGATAAATAGTGGAAATTGAAAAGCTAATGTTGTTTGGCATCATACGGATTCAAATGAATGATGAACGTATTTTACATAGAAAAGTTTCATATCATTTCAATCTTCCTATCTATTTGTTGTATTGCAGAATTATCGATGGTCCCAGTTAGGAAATGCTATACCTTATATATGCAAGTATTAGCATCAACAATGGCACGTGTTTAGGTGAAGTTGATCATCTTGGAATTGTTCCAAGGTATAGGTTTATTGGTGGAGAAACTGAGAGATTTGAGTTATCGAGCTGGTTGTGGTGGGGCCCTCGTCTTATGCTCTTTTTGAATCATGCCATTCTTTTATCAATCTTGTTACATGTACAGGAAATTTTGCCTGCAGTTAGACAGATTGTCAGTTGTCATAATTTTATTGAATGTTGGACAAAAAAAAAAAACTTCAAACCAGCCAATTCAATATTGCCACCTCATCACCTGTAAAAATCCCGTGCAAAAATCCCTGTAAAAGGAGTTTAATCCTTCTTTTATTGGACTATCAAATTTCGGGACGAAAAATGTCATTTCTTGTAAATTTGACAAGATGGGGTGTTTTGAAAATGAGGGATTTTAACTTTTGTTTTGGTTCTTGATTTGGAGTTGAAAATTTTGATTCCACTTGTTCGCGTGGTAAGTAATAGGGTGGAAGGCTGTGGGGTAAGTGTCTTTGTCAACTTGCAAAAATCTGGACTAGTTTGCAATGATATTTTAGGTGGTTTTATTCTCCACCGTAGACACAAAAATTTCTTAATAAAAATATCTACATTTCATATAATGGAATTAAATGCACTTTGCTAAGACTTCGTACCTTGGTTCTTATTAGCAAATAATAATACTTCGTTATTTTAAAGATGACGTCACTTAGGGCCTATTTGGGGTGGATTTCCTATTAGATTTTTGGCGAATTTGTAGCCGTTACACAGTGCTATCGTCAATTGCCAAAGCAACAATTTTTGAAGGTATTAGGTAGAATGACAAATGCATCCTTTCATTCTCATTTCATTCTTCAATACAAAAGGACATTCTTGTAAAATGGTTCCTGTGAAATCAATAATTAATGCAGATTCAAAAGCCCATCTATCATACAAACGGTCAAAAGTGGATAAAAATTGGGACAAGTTCGTTACCAAACAAGGCTTAAATTGTTATGTATTATTTTAAAGATGATATCGCTTAAATTGTTGTGTGTTGACGCATTCTTATTTGTTAATAAGAAATGATGAACAGAGAATTCACAAAATTAGTGGAAGCTCTCACTTGAATTGATTTTGTGGGGGTTTTTTTTTTTTTTTTTTCCTTTTTCTTTTCTATTCGATGGTTAGACTTTACACGTAGAGTAATTGTAGGCACTATGTTACAGCGTGCATCTTATGCCTAGACCAATCAATCGACACATCGCATGATGTCATCCTCACACATGCCCTTCCATCCAAGTTTTGAACCCAAGCAAGAATTAAGTTGGTATATATCGTGAAATAGAGTTGGGGTCTTAAAGTGAATCGAGCTTACAACTTCATTTGAACACGTATACCTAGTTGTTTAGCTTAAATTTTGGCTACATCAAGTCGAAAGAAACCTTCATAAATTCACCAATACAATGAGGTTGACATACTTTGTGTGTGGCTCATAAATTATATAACTAACTTCTACTTGTAAAAAATAGACAGAACTTTGACCTACTAGAATAAAAAAAATGTAGAAACATAAATACAAAAAATGAGATTTTAGTCGATGCATGTTGGAGGTATTTTTTAGTACGGGTCATTTTTGTTGTAAGCGGAAAAGTCAAACTTTTGTTTCAATCGGATAGATCTTTTACTTTTCTAGATTTGTGCAAGTCATCACTCTGCGAAGATGTTTGGTGGGGACTAAAAATAGATTTTTAGTAGATTGTGTTAGAAGTTTTTGAAATGTCTGATTGAAAAATTGTGGGACCCATAAAAGATATAGTTGATATTGATTGTTTGACTTTAACTTAGGCTCCGTTTGATAGCTTTAGTTTTCCATGAAAAGGGAAAACATTTTTCTTTTCCACCCTTAAAAAGCTGTTTGATAGATAAATTTTTCCATGGAAAACGTTTTCTACCTTTTTCTAGGTACAATCATTTGATTCACAAAAATTTGATTTTATTTTCCCACCTATTAGTTGAGAAAACATTTTCCACCTTTTTTTTTTTTTTAGCAAAGGCAACCAATTCTATCAACTATTGAAAAAAGAATTTTTATTTTTATTGACAATTTCTATGTAAAATAAAGTCAAACGAATATGATAATTTTTTCTAATTGTTTAAATTTTTTTTTTTTTTTTTTTACTTTTTGGTAATTAGAACAAATTCTAGACGTATTGGTAGAAAAATTATCACTTTAATGGACAATTTTTATAAAAAAACGAAGTCAAACGGACACCAAATTTTCAACATTTTTCAGGTAGAAAATTATACCAATCAAATACAATTAATTACAATTCCCAGGTAAACATTTTCTAGAAAATCTTTTCCCTGTAAAATATTTTCTTTCCACCCATTTTTCACCCTTGCAATCAAGCGGACCCTTAGATTAAAATCTGATTTTAATCGAAACAAATAAGGGCTGCATGTACTAATTTTACTAACGCTTCATTAATTAAACACAATGCAAGCTCTAACAGTGTATAAGTATTGTTATTAAATATAGTGATTATTCATTATTGATAACGATTGAACTAAAGAAGTAGTAACTTAGGGAGAGAGTGGTGGCCAAAAGTCGTTGTCCACCACTACCGCCGCCGTTGATCATCGCCCACAATATGAAACTATCAATCACTTTGCAGAAACCAACAACTCAATTATCACAAAATCCAAAGTTAAGCTACACGTAAAGGATTTTTTTTTTCCAAAATTCTTAGAGATGCATACTTATCAATATTTGATTTGCAGTTGACAATAAAAAAAAAAAAATTTACCAATTGAGTGTTGCCGACGCGACACCAATAAAAAATATGTGAGGAAAAAGCTTGTCCCCTTGGCTTTTTGTCCTTTTCAATATCACTTGGTCTCACTTGTGATCGACATAATTTATTCTTTACGTTAACTAGTAGACTAAGCTTTTTTAATAAACTACAAACCATTTGTTAACTTTGTTTAATTTATTGAAAATATATAAACAATTCGATACTGTTGGGGGGGTGGAATGTACCTTCAACAGAATTTATTATTATTATTTACAAAAATCGAACATTATTTAGAACATGTTGGAAGCCTAGGTTCAAATTACTACCATTACAAGTTGTAGATAAAATTTTACACTTCCACTTTATTAAAATACTGATTCAATCATTAAATCGGTTTCCGTTTCCTCTCAAACATATACGGACTAGACGGTTATTGAATGTTCAATCGGTTCTTGACCGATTCCTTTGTTTATTTGACCAAGTAATACAATCCGACCGGACCATTAGCCGGTTTGACGATTTCCGGGTCGGACAGACCTGTTCAATTCGATTTTAATAACTATGTTTAATATAGTGAGATCCAGACTATTATGATGCGTTTGATTGTCAATATTTTTCATGAAAAATATGTTTTTATCCTATTTTCCTACTTTTGTGCTGTTTAATTAACAATTTTTTTCACAAAAAATATTTTCCTACTTTTGATCATGTGATCATATTTTCCTTGAAAATAAGGAAAATATTATTTTTTAGGAAGATGTGGTTTTTATTTTTTAGGTAATTCACTCACTCTCTCTCTCTCTCTTTTTGTCGCATATCTCTCATCTATCCATTAATAAAAAATGGGCAAATATAGTATTTTCTAAGTTGAAAACTAAATCAATCAAACACGTTTAATTAATAATTTCATACAAATTACATGCTCACTATTAAACGCATCCTTAGGTATAAAAGGTCTGATCTAATAATCCACATTTATTTAAGTCAAAAGATATGATCAAGACACTTAAAAATCTGTAAATAGGGACTCTAATTTAAAATTTCCTACACCAAATCAATTCAAGAAAATAATTTTTAAATTCTCTCCTCTTTTAAAAATATTATGTTCTTTTTATTTTCGTGAAATTAATTAGGTCTGAAATTATTTTTAGAAATAAAATTTCATCCGATCAATTTTCATTGTGTTTATTCATTAAGTGAAGAATATTGTCAACACTTTAATTCGTTGGGCGAAATTAATATTGTGGTACATTAATTTGGGAAGAAGCATTATATCGACATACGTCCTATTAGTATAACTTCAAGTGATAAAGTCAATTTTAAGAAAATTTACATTCGCGTACTTGCTTTATTTCACCTCCTAATTCTATATTTCAGTAAGTCGCAATATTTACATATTTTCAAGCACATATCTTGATTTCGGTAAGTCAAAACTTTATCAGATATTCTACCCCCAATAAGTCACAATTTTACCTATTTACATATATAAACATATTTTTAGTTAAAAGAAATATATTATGCACCAATTCTCCATCGAATTTTTCATTGTTTAATACCACTTGAGATGGCACAAAATTAAATAACTTTGACCAATGAATCTAAAGAATATATCAATGGAGAATGATAAATTTTAATTAAGCATGTTTGGGAATTTTTACAACTTGTTTAAAGTATAAATGAGTAAAAATGTGAGATGGATAAGTGAGTAAATATTTCTCCAAGAAAATATATATACACTAGGTGCAAGCAACGTGCAATGCACGTTTGCGTAGTTTATATTTAATAGTTTTGTTTAAGAATTAATATGTTATTAATAAATATGTAATTTTTCTGGTTAATTAAATAATTAATGATGCAATGTTTATGTAATTGATAAATAATTAGATGTGTGATTTTGATGTTGTGATGTAAGTTGGTGAGATCGAAGAAAATAAGCAAAAGTTGACAAATTTGGAGAAATTGCTAAATTGTAAGAGATCCAAAATTCGGGGACTAAAATATAAATACTTAAAAGTTGTGCTGAACCTCACGATGAAGATTTGAGAGTGCTCAGAGTCAATTGGATAAAGGAAGACGTCAATGGAATCAAATTTAGGCAAAAGATGATCACAAATCAATTTACAACCGAAAAGTTATGCTCCGATATTTTAGTCTCATATTGAGACCTATTTTTGTCATAAAAAGTGATCGAATTGGAGAATGATGTTTGAATCAAAGTTGTAGTCAGATGAGTTAGCTTTCCAACGCATTTTCAATCGCATCAATCGGATATCGGAATACAAAGTTATGATAAAAACACTGAAAGAAGGTGTAGATGCCTATTTAAAACAAGAAATTCTGTTACATAGTCCGTTAAAACAACAAATTCCGTTAGTTTTTCCGTTAAAAACAAGAAATTCCGTTACATAGCCACTTTTAATATATAGAAGATATATATATATATATATATATATATATATATATATATATATATATATATATATATATATATACATTTTTTCAAAACTTTTCTCTACTTTAAAAAAAATATATTTTAAAATAATTGCTTCTCAAATAAGCAAAATAAAAAAGGCACATATAATTTTAAACACTTGTCAAACAATTGAGTAAAAAGAAGACTATATAATGTGTCGCTCATGATTATAAACTATTTATAAATAGTCAAATCAATTTTTACTCCCGCATTTCGAAAGGAACTCTCAACGGTACCCACTTATCTAGCAATCTATTCATAATTTTAATCATTTTTAAGCTCTGAATTTAAAAATAAGAAAAATACCAGTGTTTAACTTTTCATAACATCAAGATGAGAAGGGGATTAGCCCCCAGGGCATATCTCCCAGTGGCAAAGGGGAGGGCGGTTAGGGCTCAGCGCGGTAGTGTGCAGAGTTCTATTCCCCGCAAGGTGGAATTGGCTTTGTTGCAAGCGGGAGTTACCATAGGGTTAATAGCCCAGGCCTATCCATAAGCTCTCCACCCTGGCTTCTGGAAGGCACATCCTGCGATTTACCTCCTCCACAATGGTCCAGGGCAGGGTCGGTGGGGGCCCTCAAGGTTGGGGTTTTAAAAAGATGAGAAGGGGATTAGATTTGAATTAAAAAATTTCAATGATGATCATCACTCCAAATTTCTTTAATTTCTCAATGATGATCATCACATATGTACACATCAATTAATCAATCCACTCGGAACTTCTTCTAAGGGCAAATCTTTCCAATTCTAGGTCTATTGTGCAAGAAAATATAATCGTTCATTGGGCACACGTGTGCAGATATTTTCGAGCCTTAGTGGTAACAATCTATCAGCCTATTATATACATGTTTGAATATAAGATTGAAAAATCATGAACAAACTCTTGAATAGTAGATACCCCCAATTTTGCTTCCTTTTTCTTTTTGCCATTAATTTTTTTTTTTTCAATTTTCGAAGTCATTATGAGATATGAAACGAAACCGAAATATTGCATTGTCAATATCATTTCAAAGTGCTTTTCTACGTATTTGTTGGCATACGAAACGATAAATCGTAGTAAATATTACGACTTGTCAAAGTAGATCATTCAAAATTAGTATTTCGAAATTTTTGATAACATGCAAACTTAAGAAAAAATCTCCAATGATTGTACGCTAATCGAATGTACAAATTTTTTATGTAATCTCAAATCTTATTTTAAGAACTAAATTATAGGCATATCGAATAATCCACATATATATTGAAAATAATTAATAATAATAATAATGTGCGGGACCCACATGTGTTATTTTTCCAATACTAATTTCTCAATGTGAATTGGCTTCTTCTGTACATGAATCATATCTCGAAATTAGAAGATTGCTCGAAACATTTTATGTGGTTAACTCTTGAATCGTAGATAGTAATGGTTGTACTTATAAATTTTATTTATGGGATATGTATATATTTATCGAGCGAGCGCACTGTGCAGATATTTTCGAACATTATTACTAACAATATATTAGAGTCGATCATGTCCACGTTTCAAATATAAGATGACAAATATGTACTAAAAAGTGGAAAATTCACTTCAAAAGATGCTAAACCGGGAAATATAAGTGCCAAAAGTAGATATTTTTAACAATGGTAGTTGTAGATATATTTTTACTTTTAGTCCCGAATCAAAATTTCATATTTGTCCCCAACCTTTTTTAATAGATTCAATCTTCTCCGAACTATTTTTATCGAATTCTTCCCCAACCTTCCATAAATTAGCAAAGTTAGCCTTAGTGAGAATTTTATATTAACTCAATCATGGTGGTGGTACGGTGAGACACTTTTCTCCTTTTTTCTCCATTAATTTATTTTCGTCTTTTAATACTTGTTTAATAATATTAGCATTCTCCTTATTACATGTAAGGTTTGATAATTTTATCCTTTACTAAAAACTCGCTCGCATCGAAGTCACATAACCGAGTTAATGATAAAATTGAAGAAATCGTCGGTGGAGATAAACTATATTAATTTATGGAAAGTTGAGAACTAAAATGCGACAAAAAATTGATTTGTGACAACAACATAACTTTCAAAATATACGCAATTTTCCTTAATTATTAACCCTACTAATGAATCTTTGTACATTTCTCCCTTTAAATTCCACCCATTCAAACACCTTTAAAATCCAATTTTAGCTCATTCTTCATTTTTTCCCCTCCAACACGGAGGACTTAGATATTGCTCAACTTCCTTTCGCTTTCTTCATAAAAAATTACTTTCCACAAAATTACTTCACAAAAAACCAAAATTCACGCAAGGCTTAATATATTTTTATAATCGAAGTTTCAGAGTTTGTGTTTTCAGGTGCCACATATTGATAATGTAGAAGATCGGTAATGATATAACTTTTAAATAAGAAAATTTCATTGATTTAAGGTCAATACGTGTTAGAATGTAACACGGAGAAAAAGTTAGACTAGTAAAAAGAAAAAGAAAAGGAAGAGAAAGACTTACCCGTCGGTAACCAAAGAGTAAATTTAAAATTAAATTGAATTTCAATAATGGCTCAATTGAAAATTTGCTCAATATTATGTGGCCATGGATGCAATTTACACTTGAATTAAAAATTAGACTAGTAGAAAGAGAAAGAAAAGGAAGAGAAAGACTTCTCCGTCGGTAATTAAAGTATAATGCTATTCAATTTAACTGGTGCTCTTACGCAACTAAATTTTTTGAATAATAAATTTTTTAATTAATGTTCAGTTAAAAAGTAGAAAAAAGTTTCGAATTTACGTGAAAACATTTTTATTTTAAAAATGAGTGAGAAAAAAGAGTTCGAAAAGAATGTCTATCAACCGTGACCTTATAATTGAACATAGAAAATGTGACTATTTGAACGGGTGCTGTTACACCACTGATGTTATCATTATTAGTAACTAGAACTCATTTTCCATCCGTAGGAGTCGATGTCGCGACGCGAGTGGTTGCCCACTGAAACGCACCAAGCACTAAGCACACCCAAAATCAACGGCCGCTGCTTCTCTACCATGTTTCACATTGCAGAAACAAACAAATGGAACAATTCAATGATAAGAAAATCCAATCAAGTAACATTATTTTATTTTATCATTTGGTTTGTGATGTGATAGAATAATATTTATTCTATATATTATATTTCATACTGCACATTTTCGTCCTTTATTGCGACTTGTGATAGATTTAGATCCAATAAATGTATACATCACAACCATTAGTGAAATCTTAAGTATAGTGACTATAAATAAAAATAACAATATAGGCCCCCATGAAAAAATTATTCCTTTTTTTTAGTTTATCGCCATCTCGACTGAAATCATTTGTTTATCGATTAGGTTTGTAGTACTTGTATCTCGAGCGTCTTTGTTAATATATATATATATATATTTATTATTATTATTTTTTTTTTGGAGGGCGGCACGATAATTTTTAATTTCTTGGATTTTTAATATACATAATAAAATTTATTCTACCGCTGATAATTAATCTTGTACCTGTTTTTTAGATATTTTTTTTTTTCACTTTGATGGGTCACTTTTGGTCTCACCTCTAAGTGGGCCCACAGGGTTATCTATTTGAACAATTCCACGCTATACCATAAAAGTAGTGTAAATTTCTCCATGGGTCCCAACATTTCTGAAGTGTGACGTTCTTATTTCTAATTTACATTTTGTTGCACTTAAAATTTCATAATGACCCGGTGACACTTACATGATGGTGGATTGAAAGGGTAAAATTATTTCAAAACAATTAATAGAATGACTTCAATATGATAGAATCTCTTAGTGTTAATGAAATTTAGAATTTTTTTACTATTCGTTAAATTTTATGTCCTTATTTCAACTTAAATGTTCGTATCATTTGAATTTCATATAAATTGTATCAGTTAGGGTGAAATTAGGGTGGATCAGGGGACTCCTTTTCGTTTCGTTGAGAAATTCTAAAAGGCAAGATATGAATTAAAATATTTAGTTCTTGTTTGGTTCACATTAAAATTTTCATTCTTATTCTTAACTCATTTGTAACCACACATTTTTTAATAAAATAATATTTTTCATTATATCAATAATTTTTCGTTCTTTTTCAATCACACATTCTCCATCGATCTATTATTCCAAAATACATTCTTCCAAAATAATGTGGCTCAAACACACCATTATTGTCTCATACTATTTACTTGTAAAAATTTGAGTCAGGATCAAGGTATGATCCCCACTCTCACACTTTTTTCAGTGGGACGAGACATTTTGTAATTCTTATTTTTTATTAGGCCCCCGTTTAAGTCACATTAAAATTTTCATTGTCATTCTTCTACTCATTTTCAACCACATATTCTCCAATAAAATAATATTTTTCATCACATCAATAATTTTTCATTCTTTTTAAACCACACATTCTCCATCAATCTACTATTTCAAAATACATTCTTGCAAAATAATGTGGCTTAAACACACATGAAGATATTATTATCACTATATTATAAGATTGGGAATACGATATTAGTACATAATAGATTGGGGACATAGAAGCTATATGTATGAAACATCGAGGACATATATGGCCTTGTATGGGAGGGATTAAAATCGGATTAAAATCGAAAATATAGCCGTTATTGTTGACTTTTATTAGACGAGTGGGACCCAATAACGGCCATATTTTCAATTTTAATTGGCTTTTAATCACTCCCGAACGGGGCCATAGTGGAATTTACCCTAATAATAGTTTATCTTTTTCCAGTCATTCAACTACTCTCCATTCCTATAAAATTTGGTATAAACTCAATGATCTCCACTCTCTCTCCTCCAACACGGAGGACTCAGAGGTAGCACAGCTTCCTTTCTCTCTCTCTTTCTCTAAATAGATCTTCAAAATCAAACCAAGAAAGTTAAATAATAATGTTATTGAGAAGCTCTTCATCACCAATCTTGAAGTCATGGATACCCAATTCAACAGTCGGGTCATCACCCGAATCCGATATTATACCGCAGTTGACAAGAACCCGATCGGTCTGCTTGAAAACGTCGTTGAGGTTTGAAGATAGCCCGGGGAGAACCGGACACATATTTGAGTCAGATCTCAGGGAGTCGTTGAAGCCCAAGAAGAGTGTGAAGTGGGCAGGGACACCCAAGCCTATGAAGGTCAAGGGTGGAAGAGAAGGGCAAGAGGTGGGGTCCGGGTCCATGTTGTTGTCCAGCTCCGGGCTGGGGGCGGCGGAGGAAGAAGCGTGTGTGGTGGTGGCAGATAATGCAAGTGTGCCGCAGGCTTTTGTGATGGGCGGTGGAAGCGGAGTAGGTGGTGGCAGGGTGTGCGGGGGTGGTGGCGGGAGAGGGTCGGATGATGGGTTGGGATCCGGTTCACAAGATCCGAACAGCTGGAATGGGAATGAAAGTGTAGATTCTTATTATCAAAAAATGATTGAAGCAAATCCTAGCAATTCTCTCTTGTTAGCAAATTATGCCAAGTTCTTGAAAGAGGTAGAAATTTTGTACTAAATGTGAAAATTATTATTTAACTTGCACGCAGTTTTTGTTGATATTATTCAATCTTGAAGTTTAGAAAGTAGCCCACGATGTTTAATTGATTCTAGTACTGAATTTGCTTACATTTTTTATGATAATATTCAAATTCTATACTATACTCGATCAAAATAATCCAAATTCTTTGCTTTTCTTGATCAAAATGATCCAAATTCTTTGCTTTTCTTGATCAAAATGATCCAAATTCTTTGCCCTTCTCGTTCCCTAATTGTATACTATTCTTGATGAAACTTATCCAAATTCTATACCATTCTTTGATCCAAATTGTAAATGTTTCTAGTTGTGGTGAAATTTGATTGGGGAAGTTATTAATATGTTGTAGGTTAAAGGAGATTTTCCAAAAGCAGAAGAGTATTGTGGCAGGGCAATTTTGGCTGATCCAAGTGATGGCAGTGTTTTATCACTCTATGCTGATCTAATATGGCAGACTAAAAAGGATGCTGCTCGAGCCGAAGCTTATTTTGATCGAGCTGTTAAAACTGACCCCAATGACTGGTAATTTCGTCCTCTCTTCCAAGCTTAAATGTTCATGAATTGATTTTGAAGTCGTGCTTTAAACATTTACCCATGTATGCCTTGATGACGATTTCTTCCAACTTGAAATATCATGGGAACAGTTCGCCACCCTTGTCTGCTGCCTCATTGTGTTTCATAAATAATTTCATCTTCCTAGGCTCGCGTAAAGGGACATGAGCTCAATTGCTCATTCATCGGTATTATTTATTCAAAGGAGTAATCTATGTGTACATAGGGTTGACATAATGCGAGTGGGGTGAGGCCCACGATACTGTAGCGTGTGCTTCACCACACTCACATTATGTGCACATCTACGTCCACATAGCATGACCCTTATTCAAAAGAGTCCTGGATTGATATCTTGGTTTTGAGTTCTTGATGAACATCTTATAGCCAATCAAATTGTACAATAAATGTGTTATCTTATATGTTTTTACCGAATCTAAACACGTTCTAATGCTCGTGCAGTTATGTGCTAGCCTCATATGCTAGATTTTTGTGGGATGCTGAAGAAGAAGAGGAGGTTGAAAACCGATATGAAATTGACAAAACTGATTCTCCTCCCAAGTTCTTCCAAGAGGCATCTCGTTTGCCTCCCCTAGCTGCAGCTTCTTAATCTAAGCTCACTGTGTTACAGTCATACCATATATGTCGAGCACTGTAGAAAAAGTTAGTCGAATAATGACTTTATGTCTGAATTTTGTTTTTCGGTCCATCTGTCGTCCCACCACTGGTTTATCTATGATAATGCTTGGCCTGTAGCTGTAGCTGTTGCTGTTGCTGTTGCTGTTATCTAGTTTCTCTTGTAAATATATGAGAAAAATAAGTAGACTGACTGTAACTTCGTATCAGTAATAATACACTTTTCTTTTTAAGCAAATCCCATTCTTCTTACACGATAAAGCACACACTTTCTTCAAATTAATGCTCACAAGGAATTCAAGTATTCAACTAGGGGAATTGCAAGTATTTGTAAAAAGTGAAAATATTATTTAATGCAAGAAAGAGAGACTGTAATTTCTTATTTTTATTTTTGAGAAAATTAGGAAGGAATTTATCAACCTTTCAGATAGAGTGAAAATAGTTTTTGGATGTGTACAAGTGAGATTGACTCCAAAGTATTTATTGATTCCAAAATTCAACCACCACATATTACTTGATTCATAAATTCTTCCAAAACATATTTTGTTGATCAAACTATATTGTTTCATATTAAAGCACAGGTCAAAACACACAAGATATTTTGATCAAATACCAAATCACTTAATACACCGAAAATAAATTGATGCTAGGGATCGGGAGCTGTGGCATAAACACAAATTCAGGAAGATTAAGGTGAGGACCAGGAGTTGAGATCTGGCGTTAGGAGCACGCAATTGAGGAGGGCTAATGTATAAATTAGGAATCGAGGATTTGTTTTGGAGGATTATACCTCTAGTAGGATCAAAGGAGACTGCAGGAATTCTTGTCAAAAGTTCTACGAGGTAGACGAGTTTGGACCATATTGTAAGTTTGCTTCAATTTATAGGGATTATTGATTGATAAAGTGTCCGGTGTTTTTACTAATTGAGATTTCCCCGTGATCATCTCTGGTGCTTTTACTACTTTAATTATTGATTTTGGTATTCAAATTTAGGATAAATTGACATATACCAATAACTATCTAACTTTATATTTAATGTCACCATGATCACCCAAATTAATTTCGTTCATCATGGTCACACAATTTTATATTTAGTATCAGAACTACCAAATTTTATTTTATTTCATCGTGGCCACCCAGTTTCATATAACGTTTTACAATAACTATCCAATTTCATATAACATTTCAGTATGGTCACATAACTTCTTTTTCACATTTTCATTAATTTTAAAAGGAGTAAAATGATAATTTTACATTATATATAAAACATAAATTTTAAAAAGAATAAATGTTTTTTTATTTTTATTTTAAAAACGTTCATTTTAAAATAATTTTTTATTTTATTTTATTTTTCTAAGTAACGTTTTTTAAAATAGTTATTTTATTTTATTTTAAAAAGTTTTTTTTCAAATAAGTTTTTATTTTATTAAGGAACAATTTTTTAAAAATAAATATTTATCTTATTTTATTTTTCTAACTAACATTTTTTTTTAAAAAAAAATAGGGTTTTACTTTATTTTAAATAAGTTTTTATTTTATTTTTTTAAAAAATAAGTTTTTATTTTATATATATATATATATATATATATATATATATATATATATATATATATATATATATATATATATATATATATAATGCAAAGTTATCGTTTTACCCTTTTAAAATTAATGAGAATGGTAAAAAGAAGTTGGTTGACAATGGTGAAATATTATATAAAATTAGTTGATCATAATAAAACGTTATATGAAATTGAATGGTCTGGTGAAATAAAATCAAATTGGGTAATTAAGGTGACACTAAGGGTCCGTTTGATTGTAAAGGCGAAAAATTGATGAAAAAAATGATTTCTAGAAAAGCAATTGCCTAAAAATTATTTTGTAGGAAATTGTTAATTAAGTGTATTTGATTGGTATAATTTTTCACCCTGAAAATTTTAAAGTTTCTATTCGTTTGATTTTGTTTTACATGGAAATTGACAATTAAAGTGATAATTTTTTTCACAATTGGTTACAAAATTTGTTTCCATTACCAAAAAGTTAAAAAAAAAAAAGGAAAAAAAATTATTTCCTAAAAAATCATTTTTTTAATCAAAGTTTAGTGTTCGTTTGACTTTGTTTTATATGGAAATTATCCATTAAAGTGAATTTTTTTTTTACAATTGGTTATGACATTTATTTCCTACCAAAAAAAAAAAAAAATTCAGCAGTCGCCTGTAAATTTTTTTCCCACCAAAAAGGTGGGAAAAATTTTCAACAAAAACCCGAAAAATAGGATGGGGAGGGAAAACATTTTCCGTGGAAAATTTCGACTATCAAACAGTCAAAAAAGTGAAAAATAGAAAATACTTTCCTAGTTCCATGGAAAATTTCGCCAATCAAACGGGGCCTAAGTATAAAATTGGGTGGTAATGGGGAAACAAATCAAATTGGGTAGCCATTAACCTAGTGTTAAATAATATTACAAATTTTATACAGAAGTCAAGGGTTAAATATATTATTTTATTAAATAATATATGTATAATAAGTATGTACATTATCAAACTAAGCATAAAATTTGAAGGCTAATTATTGTTATTACTAGATTTCAAAATTACTAAAATCTGAAAAGAGAGAACCCATTCGTCATTTTACAATCCTTTGCCTCCTCTTTGTCCATACACTATAATTATCTCCACACATTATTCGACCATCACACCTATCTGCAAAAAATAGACTATCTTTATTTAATTTAGAGGAGGAACTTCATATGGGAAATCTAATAAAGAAACGAATTTAGGATTTTCGAACATTTTTTATGCATGAAGTAAGTGCTTCTAATATAAGATTATGCTCTTGCATGGAAGAGAGATTACTTAAAAAGTAATTTACTTTTTTGTTTCGAAAAAACATGATTAAAAAGTAGGAAGAAAAAAATAATAGAAAGTAAAATTTTCTAGATCTTACTTGCAAAATTTACTGTAAATATATGTGATTAAGGCACCGTTTGGTAACCATTATTCTAGAAAAAAATGCATTCTTTGTGTCAAATCACACCTTTTTTGTAGTTGAAAATGAAGGAAAAATTATTGATGTGATGGAAAATATTATTTTATTGATGAATGTGTGGTTGAAAATTAGTAGAAGAATGAGAATGAAAAAAAGAATGGATACCAAACAGAGGCTAAGAATGTGTTTGGTAGGGATTTTTGGGGGAAGAATTGATTTTTGAATAGTGATATGATGGGAAATGTGTGGTTGAAAAGAAGAAAAAAGTATTGATATGATGGAAAATATTATTTTATTGAAAAATATGTGGTTGAAAATGAGAATTGATTTACTGTAGAAAATGAGAATTTGTACCCAACAGACTCTAAAAACGAATCCAAAAAAAAAAAAAAAAAAGTACCATTTTGGGTGTCGGACGCCAAGCCTCTCATTTGAATCTAGTTAACAGAACCTTTTCGGGTACGTTATCCACACACACCACCTCATATTTCACTCCCCCTCATAGTTCCGCCGCGTTATCTCACGCACATCATCGAACGGTTCATAAACAGCCCTTTTGCGAACACTCGCAAGCTTGGAGCGTGAGATACTTACCCAGCACATACGATATAGCTTAATTGTATAGTAGATGGGAAGAAATAAAAATTTAAAATCGAACAGGCGGTCACCAAAATTCGTCAAACCACCGACCATTTACCGCCACGTGCACCCTTTTGTTCAGATTAAACTGCTATGATGACCGATCGACGTCCAGTAATGTGACACATGTCAATCGAAAGGTAATAATGAAATTTTGTGCATTTTTAGGTGGCTTTATCGTTATCCTTTCTTTGGGGGCGTATAATTTTGAAACACAGAGGTACAAAAGAAAATTCTGCAGGCAAATTGTGTGCTTCATTTGTTTGTACGTTTGCCATCGTTTTTGGTACTTTAAGAGCTCTTTTGGTTCCATTTTTTGTAGGTGAAAAGAATGGCTGAGACTCAGATCGGAAATAGCGACGAAGTCGTGTCGGTGGAGCTTCCTGCACCAGCTTCTTGGAAAAAGATGGTATTTTCATCATTTTTTTTAAAAAAATCTTGCATTTTTTTAATTTTATTTTCTTTTGTTGACCGCTATCGGGTTTAAATTTTAGTTACACTTTTTTAGTATGTTGAAAATTTTAATTTTACTTACACTTGTTTGTATATTGAATTTTTTTGTTCATAATAAATTTTATTGCTAGGGTTTTTGGTAGAAAATTAATGCAATTGGTTTTCTGAGAAGTTTACATTTTTTTTCCTTATTTGCTATTTTTTTATTTTTTTTTTGAACCTTGAATTTAATTATCAATGTCTGTTGGTGATGTGTTTAATAGTATCCAATTCATTGATGAAAATATTATTTTCTTGATGGAAAATTTAAAAAAATTGTAAATTACTACTATAATTTTTGTAAAGAAATAAATAATTCTGTTGGTATTGTCACTGGAAGGCAATATTAATTTTTTTCTTAATCTTAATGAATTAACACATCTAATTATTTTATTTTATTGAACATTTTGTTTTTTTGGAATCTAACCATCAAAGCTTGATACTTGATAGCAACATACAAAGAGAAAAAAAATAAAATAAATAAAAATTGATGGAGAGGAAGACGGTGGGTGGGTTGGGGGGTTGCTGTATTAACATTCACTTCCAGCGCAAATAGCATTTTTGGCAGATTGTGTAAGACTTAGTTGTAATTGGATCATCTGCGTTTTTATTTTTGTTGTTGAAGAATAATGATAAAGATGTTTGGGAACTCAAGTATATTGCATAAATAGATAGAATCTGGGGAAAATATTTATACTGAGTAACTATAAAATAATTTTGGTAACTTAGTGGGTAGTGTAGTTTATGCCATGGTGTTTCCACATGTGCAAGTAGCATAAGACTATCCGGTAGCTATTATCATTAGTTATTCAATAAAAAATACTGTCGTTCTTTTCTGTGCATTTTTTGGAATGGACATGAAGCCCTTGCCAAATCTCTGAAATCAACTTGTTCTGCATGTTTGCTGCAATATTGCCCATCTAATTTGGGCAGTTAAACTTTTCCATATAGAAAAGTTTGACCTGCTAAATATTGACGCACTATGGTGATGTGGAAAAGATCTTGATGCTTAGCCAGATCATGATGTGGCAGCTTTAAACCTCAATTGAAGAAGCCAAGCCATTTAAGAATGTTGTTTGTCAACTTCAGGTAAATGAAAATAAAAGTTAAATAACACTACCTTCTTGCTAAGTAAAAAACTAAACAGCATAGCTGGTTGTTAAAGATAGACTCCGAGCTAAGACAAAACATCTATTAATACAAAATCCCATTTTTTTTCATTCAAGTATCCTTTCCCCAGATTCAGTGTAAAAAAGAATTGATACTCGTTGTCTTTTCTATGTGGGGATCGCCTTGATTATGCGTGTTTACTTGTTTGTTTGTTTGTTTTTGAAGAGAGGGTGTTGTGAATTCTTGTGACGTATTGTTGTCGGGCCCTAATTAAGGTGAAACTTGGGATTATATTTACAATTTGGAATTGGAACAAAGGACTTCAAGAGACGAAGAGCAAGACAGGCAGGGTTTTTAGGTAGTTTGGGCTTCGTAATGTCTGCTTATCTGGTTCCTGCCGTTAAATGTTCCTGTATGAACTGTTTCAGATTATTAGAATGATCAGCAGAATGTTTACTGTGAATATCTGTGGGCAAGTAAGATTCTTGTTGGATTGGCACCAGGGATTCCATAGTTTTGGAATTGTGTCACTTCGTTCCAGGGTGCCTTGAGGCACTTTGTTGAACTTTAGGCTTTGTTAGGCAACTTTAATAAATGGTTTGCTCCAGTCCAGTCTCAATATAATGGACTGAATAATGTCATGATGCCTGTCTCTGTATTTTAAAAAGAAACTGAATCCATTTGCTTGCTGGCCCATGATTTGAGGTGGTATTATTTCTTTCCATTTTGATAACAATATGTTGTGCTTGTTGTTACAAGTACAAGTTTGTTCATTTCCAGAACGTGGAATTATAGGGAATAAATTTAATAGAAAGATGCAAAAATCATTAACAAGACCAGTCTTAGACTAGGTAAGCATGGGTTTGCTCAGTGTAAAAACTTATTCCCATCATATATTTTCTATTTTAAATTCATTATTGACTAGTGTAAATTTGTGTGAGCATGCCATGCAGATAAAGCAACTTAAGCTGATATTAACAATTTTTGTCTACCTATCAGAAATCTACATTAATGTAGTTAGGTACATGTGAAACTAATGTTCTAGTAGCTCTTCTATATTTTTATCAGTCATGACATAGATTGGCTCATTGAGGTTACATAACGATGCTGTTATTGGTAGTTTATGTTGAGGAATGTTATACTTGACCTCTTAAGACTAAATCTATGGAAGTCAAAATCAACAAGGAAGAACTATGAGAGAATATCTTATGTTGAGGGATGTCGGACTTACTCGAAACAATTCATCGAGTGATCTTTGACTATCCACTCGTTTTCTAGTGAGAAATCTATGAGAGACAATAGAGGCTTACTTGATTTCAAATGTAGATTGGTTTAGTAGAGAAAAAATGCCAGCAGAAAAGATTTCACCCAATTATCTTGGGCATGCAAAATTTAACATTGCCTGCGGAACTTGTCATGCATATTCTTGGTTACTCATGCACAATTTGGGGTGGAGAAAGATTCATTTTTATTTTATACTGTATTGATGAGTGTGGATTTTGCTCGTCTGTTTAGTATCTTACATGGTTGGTCAATGTTTCTTTTCAGTACATTCCAAAGAAGGGAGGTACACCAAGGAAGAATGAGATCTTATTTATTTCTCCCACTGGAGAGGAGATTAGTCACCGTAAACAGCTGGAGCAGTACCTAAAATCACACCCCGGAAACCCTGCTATATCAGAATTTGATTGGAGCACTGGTGAGACTCCAAGAAGATCAGCTAGGATCAGTGAGAAGGCTAAGGCAACACCTCCATCCAAAGAGAGTGAGCCACCAAAGAAACGAAGCAGGAAATCTTCAGGTACAAAGAAGGGAAATGAGATGGACGCTGGAAAAGAAGAAATTGAGGGCAAGCAAGAAGTTGAAATGCAGGATGCAGAGGTGGATGAAAAGAAGGAAGAAAAAGGAAAGGAGACTGACGTTAAGAGTGAAGGTAAAATGCAGGAAGATGCTGCTGAAAAGAGTAAGCCTGAGGAATTGAAAGAGAAGAACCCTGAGGAAAATATTGCAACAGATGTTGGGATTAACAGTGCAACTGACAAGGAAGTTAATGTTGAGAAGGGTGGAAATGATGAGCCTGACAAAGCTATTGGTTCTGAAGAAGTTTCAAAAGTGGAAGACAACATTGCAGGAAAACAAGTTCTTGGAATCCAAGAACAAAAAGATTCAGTGGCTACAGAAGCTGGGGCTGATGATGAGAAACAGGATAAAGTGAAAAGTGTCCCTGAGGAAGCAACTGATGGAGCTAAAACAGAGATGTCCAATGGCATGGCCCCTGCATCTGCAGGAGAAGCTCATGCAGTTGAGGAGAACAGCGGCAAAGCTAATATGCAGGTGGAAGAGCCAGAAAAGAATGCGACCGTGAACGGGAAGGTGAACGAAAGTGGGGCAATATTGGCGCCACATCATCCTTCTCCATTTGCTACTAGTTGTTGAATTTATTGTTGTCATATATCCTCTGTAACATCTCTGTTGGTGTACTTTCTGATACTGACTTTGCAGACTAGAATGACTGTAATATGGGTGAATGAAGATTAGGTTTAGATTTATTATAGATAGGAAATCGACCTTTTGGATTGTCTTTGATGATGTAGCAATTGTTGTGATGTGCTTATGTTGTAATGTAGACTGTTATCTGTAATCTGTAGACACGCTATGATAGTGTGCACTTCCTAGTATTCCAATAAGTATAGAGAGACACGGGACTCTCGTTGAAGTTTGTCTGTGCTATGGTTTCTATTTGACCCTTTCTGTTGATTATCATTAGTTAAAATTATATTTTAACTTTCTATGTGCCAATGCTACACGAGTGAGGTTGCACTCAACCTCTAACCAAAATCTATTTTGCCTACATCGTCAGCTTCCATCTTAAGACGAGCTTCTTAGCTGAGCTTATTATTAATCAATAAACTTGTTTTCTATGGTTATCAATGTTATCAATGAACACGCAGGGCAGGAATATAAGCAAGTTAGTTAATGAAAATGAAATCTAATTTATTTTATAATACTAAGGCTGAGGAATTTGAAAAAGGGCGTCCGGAAAATCAAATTAATATATGGTCTTAACTTATTTTCAATACCTTCCACACCGGCACTTGCAGTTCCATTTTTTGTTGAAATTTCAATATAAAGCACCTTATCATTGGTATCGAAACAAAAGTTCCTTTTCGCAATTAGTAAATTGTCTCTTGAGAATGAAGAAATTTAGGGCCATTTTCTTTCATCAAATGGAAAAATGGAGTAAAACTACATCTGAATGAATTTTTCTTTTAGTAATCGAAAAATATGAACTGTGTTCTTCAATTTATATTCTTTCTAGAACACTGAAGTCATGTGCTTACCTCTTAGATATGTGCCCTCTCCAATGAACAATTTGGATAGTAAAAATGTATCGTTAAGAATAAAACTAAAATAACCGAGATTCGACCTAGCACACACCTAGAGGGGGATGAATATGTGTAATTTGTGGAACTAAAAATTAACTAACAATAATTTCAGAAAGTCACAAATTGTTGAATCTAGATGAATGAAAACAATCTAAACCCTAACAATCAATCAAGCAGCTACATCAAAGTTAAAAATTAAAGAACACCAAGAATTGTTTATGAGGAAAAATCCTTGAGAACTCTTCAAGAGAAAAAACTGCAGGTACCCATGCCAGCAAAAGATCTATTAGAAAAGATTGAACTTACAGAATTGATACAGACGCGACAAAACTTTAGTAGACTCTAACCCCAACTTTTAATCACCAAAGAATTCCTCGGTCATGCACTTCAGCACCAGCTCCAGAACCTCTAAACTTCTTTTCTTCTCGTGGATCATCAAGAATGAACTCGTTCTTCACTAACTAGAACACCGATCACCTTTCTGGATCTTCAGAATCTTGAAAGATATTTGGCAAAGGTTTATTGGTGTTTTGATCTTTTAGATATTTGATATTTTGATCTTATGGTTGAGACGAGAATTATGGATTGAGTATTTGATCCTAAGTAACATGTTCTCTTGGATGAATAATGGCTTAACACACGAAAGGGATGGATTTTGTATTGGGTATTTATAATATAGAGAGTTATGGGTTGTTTAAGATTGTAAAAATATTGAAAATCGTAAACTAAGGATTTTTCGGTCGGCACTACCTCTTGAGCGCCCCTTAGGTGGCCAGTGGGTGGTCCAATTCTACTAAAATCGCTCGAGCATTCTTTAGGGGGACATCGAGCTCTCTTTGAGAAACCGTCAGTATTTTTGTCATATATTTTTCTCCTTATAAAAAATTGAGTCAATTCAAAGTATATTAGAAAACTAATTCAAAGGGCTACAATTCTTCTAGAAATATAATTTTTTCAATTCGAATGTTTTCTATGCAAAAAATGAGCATCGACCTGTGGTTGAGAATTTGGAGCATAAATTGTGCGACACTTGACACTTCTTCGACTTCTAATTGCATCATATTGATCTTACGTGATCTTTAATCCTTGTTATGTACTCAAGTTGCATTCTTTGAATATTTTTGGACATTTCATGATCTTCTTGAGCAAACTTTGATCCCTTTCAAAGATATATCCAACTCCCAACAACTCAATCCTAAATACAACTCGGATCAATGATGTTTGGACGTGGAACTTGCTAACACTTTTAGACCTAACAAATTTTTCCTTTGGCATTCCAAGACAAAATCATTTATTACATACTTTGCAATCAAACTCTAATTCCTATCAAGTAAAAATCAAACAAACCAATCAACACAATACCATCACTCCATCTCAATTGCTTTGTGGTACCTATTTTCCTGAAACACAACTCGAACAATCCCAGTGAAACAAATGAGATATTGATAATAACCATACAATCAATGTAGGTACGAACATGTAAATTTAGCTAGCAATTAAACCAACTAGATGCAACTACTTTCCCCTTATTCTACCACTCCATTCTATTCTCTCCATCTTACTACTACTTTTACTCTTCCCAAGGGACAATTACGAATTCTCTTCCTTTTTTTTTTCTCAAATATGTACTAATAACAACTTATCAAGTGAGGATCATATTGACCCCCCAAAATGTACCAATGATATGGCCAACGATCCCAAGGCCTCTCACGTCCACGTAAGCTCGGTTCCTACATCCTTGGACAAATCGTTAGTCACACGTAGCCTTCTCCGGAGGGGGCAGAGTTGGCCGTGCACACTCGACGGTCAAGTCAATTGGAGAAATATGTATATGAGTGTGGGAGAGCTTTAAATGTGAGACTCCAATATAAAAATGGGGTCGGCTTTGGAAAAAACAAGTAAAAGATATGGTAAAAAAACAAGTAAAAGATATGGTAGCAAGATTATAGCTTTTAGAGTCTAAACTTGTATTACGTTTGGATGTCACTAAGTGTGAGCTTTATACCTGGGCAAGATTTAACGAAGGCCGTTGGATGATAAAGTACGTGGCCTCATCCAAATGACTGACATTTCTTATCATAGACATCAATCAGTCGCAGCCTTAATACCATTCTCGTATCCATACGGCCTAGCTTGCGGCCATGGACTTGAACAAATAGGCTGGTGGTGGCGACGGTGGCGGCATCTTGTCAATCATATAATATGAGATTTGTTTAAGATTTCTTCACCACCTCATCTTGGACTGGCTCTTTCCATGAGGTTTGCGTGTAATGGGGTCGATCCAGCTTCACTTTGCGGGAGAAAATGGGTTGTCCGCACTTGAGAGTCGGTCCAGCTTCATCTCATGTTAGTGTACAAGGTATTGGACCACCGAACCGTTTGTGACGTAGGATGGTTGAGATCACGTAGGAGTCCTCATGTAGAGAGGTGTAACAATTGTCCCTGAAGTCCGGTATGATTATTCATATGATACGTGGACTTTCGAGTTTGAAAAAGCAAAATGACATAATCGTAACAACAACTCGAGCTTAAAGAACAAGGGCATCGCTTGTAAAAGACTAGATCTAATGAGGTGGTGCCCTTGTTGTAAAGGTCAAGCCATTTCAATGGAGGTAAAGCCCCTGATGAGGCTAAATCGTACGAGGCGATGCCCTTGTTGCAAAGGGCGAGCCGCTTTGATGAAGGTGAAGCCCATGATGAGGCTAAATTACATGAGGTGATGCTCTTGTTGCAAAGGCCGAACCGCTTCAATAAAGGTGAAGCACATTGGGCATTGTGCTCTAATAATTTGAAGAAAATGTCAGTTCCCTAGGTAAAATAGTTGGGTGTTATGGCAGTTTCCAAAGTTCACATTGTGTGCTCATTTAATGCGCAATGATGGTGGTTTATTACAGTTGGTGCAGATCACTTAAGTTTGGGGCGTGTGCAAGTTACGACTTCATTCAAGCCTTTGATTTGAATATTGAACTGGCGCCTTTTGGGTTTAACGTGTTGGATGAGACTGCAAATGTACGACTAAGATTGTAGTGAAGGTTATCCAATGGTGGGGGTTCGACTTTCCTGCATATATAAAAGGCTTAATCCCCACCTTCTCTTTCTTCTTTACTTTACAAAAATTAAAAACCTTCCAAGTGCTGAAAACATTTCTTGATATCCTTCAACACCTCATCAGCTTTCTTTTTCGACAACCATCTTCTTTTTCTCCACTTTCGGTACCTGAAGTTTAAGTAAGTACCCAAGATTTTTTCTTTACATATCCTCCTTTAATATCGTGAAATGGCGTTCTTCAAAGAAAAATACGTTAGGCAGGTCCTCAAGGGTGTAGACGTGGTACCGATCTGTGTCGAAGCGGGTTTTCCTCCCGTAATTCCTACTGAGAGGTTATAGAGGCCATGGGGGGCTCTCATAGTACGTAGATGATGCAGGAGGGCCCGATCGATTATAGCACTAAGCGGGGGCCCTCTTTATGGGCGAGTGATATAAAGGAGAGTGAGCTAGATACTTTCAGGGAGAGATATAGGATCCCTGATATCGTTGAAATGTTTGTTCCAACCTTTGAGAAAAGGTCCTGCTTCCCTAGGGAGGGATACGTAGCGGTGAGCGAGGCGATTCTGAGTGGGAGGATGAAACTGCCTCTGCACCCCTTCTTTATGTACATCTTTAGGCACTACAACCTAGTCCCTACCTAGCTAGTGCCCAATGCATGGAGCCAATTGGCAACCTTCATTCTCTAGAAGAAGGTTACTCTTGGTGAGGACATGCCTCCCCACATTTTCCAAACCCTTTTCCAACCTCAAGCCTATAGTGAGGGAGGAGTAACTGTAAGGGTTGGTATTGTATGAACCCTTTGGGGCTCGCATCCTTTATTTATCTGGGGGACTCCAACCTTCATAAAGAATTGGAAGTCCTCTTGGTTCTAGGTTAGGGGTCGCTGGCAAATAGTGGAGGAATATGCGGTCTTAGAGATAACTGTGTCGACCCAATACCACGAGTATAGTGAGTTCGGCCTTGGTTGAAATACTTTTATTTTATGCCTTTTTATTCTTTTTTATCTCTTGTTTCTAATGTGTGACTTGTGCAACTGCAGTCGAGCGATTCGAGCTCTAGCCTTCTGAGTGGGCGATTATCAAAGCAATTTACTAGCCGCCCTAAGAGAAGAGGTACTTTAAGAACATGCTTGGAAAGTGCAATCTCTTCGTCCTACACCAACTGATGGCTGCCAAAGGTAAAATCAACTTCTAGCCATTTATTTTGGTGATTTCGCTGAACTTTTACGATGGCTACTAATTGGTTCACCCATTGCCTGTAGGTCAACATGACAAGAAGAAAAATAAGAAATCCTTGAGCTCGATTTCCTCAACGTATAAGAATCTGTGAAACGAGATGGCCTGCCTTTCAAAGATGAACCCACCTCCTCCCCAGAGAAGAAAAGTGAAAAGCGAAAAGAAAAGGTCGTGCCGTCTGCAGAGCGACCTCAAAAGAAAAGTTAGTTCTGAGGAACACCGATCCTCCTCCTTCGCCGAAGCGCCGAAAACTCTCGAGAATCGCTTCGTCATCCTATTGAGGCATGACCCATCTTCTTCGTTAATGTTGACGTGGAGGAGAATGTCGAGGAGGGGATGAGCCTCGTAAAACGGAGATGGGGCATGGAGGCCAGGAGTGCCCCCTCTGAAGGGAAGGCCTATAATTTTTTGGGAGGAAGGTCGGACGAGATATATCCCACTATGATGGAAATGCTTCCTACTGATGTTAAGGGGACTGCGATGATTCAACATAAATAATGAACTGATAAGTACTCCTTTTATGTTGAGATTTGTGATGCAATTCGCATAGTGGAGGCTAGCCTCACCCTGCAGGCTCGCTCTCAGGGCTTTTTCTTAACTTAAACGCCCAGATGGTGGTGAGGTAGCTGCAGGGCTTGAATAAGGAGTACCTCCAAAAGGCCAATGATGCAGAAGTGGCCCTGAATAAAGTAAAGATGTCTTCTTCCAACAAAGCCATCAAAGCCTCCAAGGTGAAGCAAACTGAGGCAGAATCTAAGAAAACAATGACCTGAAGAAGGAAGTCCATCTATGTAAGGATAAGATGAATGCTTTGATGAAGCGCGTTGAGAATTCTGACAATCTTCAGAAGATCGCTTCGTCAGCCTTGGAGGCTGTTAATAAAGATAAGTGTGAGTTGAAGGCTCGAGTTGATGAGCTGACCGTTGAGGCTGCTTACATGCAACAACAGCTAAATGGGATAGGGAAGGCAGCTGTGAATGAGTATATTGCCCATTTCCACGAAACAACTGAGTATGATGGCCTCGATTTGTACTAGAGGAGGGTCACATACAATGAAGTCTTTGGAAGACTTGCTGAGCTGCATCTCCAATTGAAGCTGGCTGCTTTGAAAGAAGAATTCTTTCCAGTCGAACCATCCACTCATGCCGCCGAGACTAAAGATTCAGTTGAGTAAGTTGATGTTCAAGGGGAGTCTCAAAAGGACGATCCTGCCGTTTAGACATAGGCTTACAATATTTTTGTAATAGTTTCCCTTTGTAATGATTTTGATTATGTAAATGAACCTTCTTTACTTCCATTGTACTTGAGTAAATGATACGGGCTCGTCATGAATAACAAAGCATGTACTTATCATAGACATATGAGCTCATCATAAATAATAAATCATGAACTTATCATACTCAAAACTTTCTGAAAACGTATGGGCTCGCCATAGATAACCTTGAATAATAACATATGTGCTCATCATACTTAATTGAATTAATAACATATGTGCTTGCCATAATTAATCTCGAATAACAACGTATAATCTCGTCATATTTAATTGAATTTATAACGTATGGGCTCGCCGTGATTAACTTTGTGCAATAAGGTATGAGCTCGTTATACATAATTAAATTAGTAACATATGGGCTCTCCATAGTTAACCTCGAATAAGAATGTATGAGCTCATCACACTTAATTGAATTAATTACGTATGGGCCTGACATAATTAATCTCGTGTAATAACGTATGAGCTCGTCATACTTAATTAAATTAATAACGTATAGGCTCGTCATAGTTAACCTCGAATATGAACGTATGAGCTCGTCACACTTAATTGAATTAATAACATATGGGCTTCATAATCAATCTTGTGTAATAAAGTATGAGCTCGTCATACTTAATTAAATTAATACTGTATGGGCTCGCCATAGTTGATCTCGAAGAAGAACGTATGAGCTCGTCATACTTAATTGAATTAATAACATATGGGCTTACCATAATTAATCTCGTGTAATAATGTATGAGCTCATAATACTTAATTAAATTAATAAAATATGGGCTCGCCATAGTTAACCTCGAATAAGGACGTATGAGCTCGTCATACTTAATTGAATTAATAACATATGGGTTTGCCATAATCAATCTTGTGTAATAAAGTATGAGCTCGTCATACTTAGTTAAATTAATAACATATGGTCTTGCCATAGTTGTCTTCGAATAAGAATGTATGAGCTCATCATACTTAATTGAATTAATAACACATGGGCTTGCCATAATTAATCTCGTACAATACCGTATGAGCTCATTATACTTAATTAAATTATAACGTATGGGCTTTCCATAGTTAACATCGAATAACAACGTATGACCTCGTCATATTTAATTGAATTAATAATATATGAGCTTGCCATAATTAATCTCGTGTAATAAAGTATGATCGCGTCATTCATTGTAGATGTAAGTGCAAGAATTGGAGAACAATCAGTTGCACTGATTAAGTGTATATACAAGCAAGATCATGATATTCTGGTAATACATTCGCAACTGCTCTACATTCTAGGGATGAGGTTGCACCTTTCCATCCAAGTTTTCAATCAGAAAAGTCCCTAGCCTTATCTCGCCTGATATAAAGTAGGGACCCTCTCAATTTGGGCCCAGCGTGCCCACACCAGGCTCCTTAGAAGAAATGAAGACTCTTCTCAACACAAGATCCCCTCTCGTGAATGACCTCTTCCTGGCTTTAGCATTGTAGTATCTCATCATTTTCTCTGGTAGGAGGCCAACTTTATCTGTGAGTTGTCTTTCTTTTCTTCAAGAAAATCGAGTTTACTCTGTCTTATCTCACCATTTGTTATTTCGTTGAAGTGCAGCGGCGAGGTGAGGTGAGGTGAGGTGAGGCGAGGGAAGACTCACTTCGACCGGGCTCATGGCCTCCATACCATATGCCATGGAGAAATGTGTTTTTCACATCGTAGTTCAACTAGTAGTGCGAATTGCCCATAACATGTGGGGGAGCTCATCCACCCACGCCCTTTTGGACGCATCAAGTTTCTTTTTCAAGTGGTGCTTGATGGTCTTGTTAACTGCCTCAACCTGACCATTTGCTTGGGAGTGATGAGGGGAAGAAAAATGCTTCTTCATATCCAGTTCATCGCACAAGTCCCTGACCTTTTTATTATCAAATTGTCGCCCATTGTCCATCACGAGCGAGTGTGAAATTCCGAACCTGTATATGATATTCTTCCAGATGAACTTGGAAGTGTTAACTTTAGTTATCTTTGCCAACAGTTCAGCTTCAACCCATTTAGTGAAGTAATCAATGGCGACAATCGCATAACTTGCACTCTCTTTCCCTTTTGCATGGGGCCAATCAGATCGATCCCCCACTTAGCGAACGGCCAGGGACTGATTACCACAGTTAGCTCTTACAACGACTATCTTTGTACCGCATCTTTTTTCAATGTTGGCCAGTAGTACCCATGCCTTAACACTTTATGACCTAGTGCTGGACCCCCCATATGGCTGCCACAAACTCTCCCATGAATTTCTCGTAGGACGTAATTGGCTTCTTCTCCTCCGGTGCATCGCATGAGTGGGGATGAGAAACCTCTCTTATAAAGCACTTTTTCCTATAGTACACAGTGGGTGGCCCTCCTAAGTTTGTGGGCTTCTTCCCTGTCCTCTGGCACTGCTTGATCCTTGAGGTAGGCAATGATTGGTTGCATCCACTGTGGGGTCCCTTCAATCCACATTACCTCATATCCTTTAGCTGTAGAGGGTTTATGAGGCATTCAACCGGCACAATCCTAAGTAACTCTGAATCTTTGTTGCTGGCCAACTTTAATAAAGCATCAACGTGAATGTTCTCAGCTCTTGAAATCTGGATTAGCTCAAACTTTTCAAAATAGGAGAGTAAATCCATCACCTTTTTGAGGTATGTTGCCATGCCCTTATCCTTGGCTAGGAAATTGTCATTAGCTTGCCTTACCACAAGCTGTGAGTCACTACAAACCGCCAGGCTCTTGACTTGCATCTCTTTTTATAATCTGAGGCTTGCTAGCAACACCTCGTACTCACCTACGTTATTGGAGGTCTTGAAGTCAAACCTCACTGCACAATTAAATCTATGGTCATCTCGGCTCTCTAGCACTATACTGGCTTCGGAGCCCCTTTCTCCAGAAGACTCGTCAACAAACAGTTTCCAAGCTAAGGGCTTTGCTGGTTCCATTACAAAGTAGCTATTTGTTGCCTCAGTGAATTTTGCTATGAAGTCTGCTACTATTTTCCCTTTTACTCAAGTTCTTGGTCGATATAAAATGTCACATTTTCTCAATTCCACTGCCCATTTTATTAACCTTCCTTATGCATCCAATTTTTTGAGTACTTGGTTGAGAGGAAGGCTCGTCAATACGTGTATACTGTGGCCTGGAAGTAAGGCCTTAGCTTCTTGGAAGCGATCATGAGAGGTAAAACAAGCTTTTCCATATCTGTGTAGCGCAACTCAGATGGCAAAAAGGCCTTGCCCACGTAATAGACTAGCAGTTGCATACCTCATTTTTCCCTTACCAATACTGAACTGAAGGCCTCCGCACTCACTACCAAATACAAGATCAACGCTTCTCTTTCTTCGATCTTCGAGAGGATTGGGGCTTGCCCCAGGTGCCTCTTCAGCCCTTGGAAAGCCTCCTTACACTCCACATTCCATTGGAACTTCTTCCCTCCTTTCAAGACTTTGAAGAATAGAAGACACCTATCGTTGCTTTAAAGATAAAGTGGCTCAGCACTGCTAACTGATTTGTCTCTGTACCTCTTTGGGCTTGCACGGA
This sequence comes from Fraxinus americana, assembly GCA_035079005.1. Lineage (NCBI taxonomy): Eukaryota > Viridiplantae > Streptophyta > Magnoliopsida > Lamiales > Oleaceae > Fraxinus > Fraxinus americana. Next base: position 19,076,920 of record CM068721.1, on the reverse strand, counting down.
GACTTCATATCTAGTAAGGCTTAGATTTTTTCCGGGTTCGCTTCTATGCCCCACTGATTGATTGTGTATCCCAAGAATTTTCTTGAAGCCACACCAAACCTTGTACCTCTTTAACAGGTTCAGCTTCATTCGGTACTTTCTTAAGATTTTGAAAGTGGCCTCTAGGCATTCGATGTAGTTCGCAGTCTTGAGGCTCTTTATTAGCATTTCATCAATGTATACCTTCATTACTTTGCCTATGAGGACGGAAAACATCTTGTTGACCAGCTGGTAATAGGTAGCTCCCGCATTTTTTAAACCAAACGGCATCACTTTATAGAAGTAGAGGCCTTTATCAGTGATGAATGATGTGTACTCCTCATCAGCTGGGTACATGGGGATTTGGTTATACCCTGAGTATGCATCCATCAAGCTCAAGAGTTCATGCCCTGCAGTGGAGTCGACCAACTGGTCGATCTTTAGAAGCGGAAAGCTATCCTGTGGGCATGCTTGAGTGAGGTTGGAGAAATCAATGCAAACCCTACACTTGCCGTCGGACTTCTTTACCAAGATTAGGTTGGAGATCCATCTTGGGTACACTGCTTCCCTTATGAACCCATTGAATATAAGTTTTTGCACCTCCTCTTTTAGGGCTTCTTACTGCTCCGAATTTAAGGCTCTCATTCTTTGCCTATGAGAAGTGAATTTGAGGCCTATATTAAGATGATGATAGCTAATTTTGGGGTCGATGCCCACCATATCTTCATGTTTCCATGAAACATGTTTAAGTTGTTAAGCAGGAAGCCTTTAAACCTCGTCTTTTCTTCCAACTAAAGTTCATTCCCTACTTGTAGCGTCTTTGTAGGGTCACTTGGGTTTACCAAGAAGGATTCGAGCTCCTTTACAGGGGTCGCTAGTAAGTTTGATTCAGTGGCCATAGGGTCCAAATCGACATCGATGACCCCTTCTTTAGTGGTATCTATCATGTTGACGTCTCCCCCTTGTTCAAGAGTAGGGCCTTCTTCGGGTGCATCAACCATCTCAATGTCTAATAAGACCATGTTTATGATGTGGGACTCAGACTTTCACAAGGAGCTGAGGTTGCATTCTCTTGAACCCACCTGATCTCCTCGCAGCGTAGAAATCCCTCTATCAGTAGGGAACTTCATGCACAAGTGGTGTATAGATGTAATAGCCTTAAGATCTTTCAGAGAAGGTCATCCAAACACTCCATGATAGACGGACTAGTGATCTACAATAAGGAATTCCATGAAGTGATGGACATCAAGTGGGGGTCCTCCCATTTCCATTGCCAGCATGATTCTCCCTCTAGGAACAATGTTGTCACTGGTAAAACTGTATAGAGGAGCGGTCATTGGCGTGAGCTCATGACCTATCATCATTTTATCATAGGTGGTTCCAAATAGGATGTTGATAGAACTCCTATTGTCCACCACCATGCTTTTAAACCCGTTTATGGCAATGACGACTCTTACCACCAAAGCGTCGCAATGGGGATAATGAACCCCAATGGCATCTTCCTACAAAGTTGTTATTGATGGGACATTTCCATACCCCACGAGGGTCCTGTTGATTAAGTAGTTCGTCATAGGAGGACCCCTGGCTTCTCTTACATAATTTCTCTGAGCATTCTTTATCTTTTCCCCCACATGTGAGCCACCAATAATAGTGTCAATCTCCCTGATGGGTGCGTTATCTGCATCGACATGGGTTTTCTCCTTGGCTTTTGTCCAACTCTTGTCCTATTTATTTTCTCCTTACGTCCCCACCTAGGCGATTCCATCTCTGTAGTGTTGCCTCGCCTCATCACGTCTAAGTTCTTGTTCGTGCCTTGGTCAAGGTGCATTCCGTTGTACTCGATACGTGTTTCTCTTCTCAACATGGGAGTCGGTTGGCTCCTCATGGTATGGTTTGGACAAGCAATTTTCAGTGTTGTGGCTCTTGGTTCAATGGTGGGTGTAGTACTGCCTATTTCTAGGCTCCTTGCTCATTTCCCTACTTCTTTTCCTTGATTGATTTGGTTGTCTTTGGTCTTAGATCCGACCTCTTCATATGACAATGAGGGCATTGCGTTTAATATGGTAGTGGCTTGTGCTTGGCCTGAGGTGGGGGTGATGGTATGCCCTACTTGGGTCCATTGCTGGTTTACCAAGTATGATAAAGGACCTCGTCGCTGTCTCTGAGGCGGTGGAAGTCCCAACGAAGTTCGGTAGCTGTGGTCAATCAACTCTTCGTTGACAATTTCACTCATCATCATTTCGACTAAAGCATCATAGGAGGTGGGGTTCTTTTTTTGGACGTCTCTCCAAAAGAGGGTGTTCATGTTGAGGTCTCCTCTCAGAGCCGAAAGAGCCTCCCTATCCGTGACCTGCTCGTAATATGTCATTTCATCCATGAATTGAGCTAGGTAGCTTTTCAGAGTTTCGCCTGCCTATAGCCTCATGTCTTGCAGTCTCTAGATTGGGGCTTTCCCTTCTTTATTGGACAAATATTGGTTCAAAAAAGCATTTTTGAGATTTGGCCAACTTCTGATGCTGCTAATCAGAATGTGACTATATTAAATTTCAGTAGCCCCAGTCATTGTGAGATGGAAGCTCTACACTTTAGCACTGGTGAGGCTCCTCTAAGAGATATATGGTCTTGTAATTGTTGAGGTATTTTGTCTTTACTTTTTCCTTCGTATTTGAGTATTTTTGGTAGTACGAAGTGATCTGGAACAAGGGCGCTTCTTAACTCATGGGAGAAGGGTAGACTTTCATCATCATCATCCAATTCAAAAGATCTACAAGGATCGTCTAAATCATCACCCTCAGCTTGGTAACGAGGGAGTCGCGAAGTTACCGCTTGATTTCTCAAGTTCTCCGCGTCTCTTCTCTCCCACCTATTTCTTTGAGGAGAAGGATGAGGAACCCCTAGAGGTTCACATCCTTGACCACGTTCTGGTCCCCTTTGGTTGGGCGTGACTGATGAGACCTATTTCTAGGCTTTGATGGTCCGATCCTGTCAAAAACACTGGTGGATCTTTGTGGTCCACGTTCTTGAGCATATTCTGGGGGTATTACCCTCTTGTGGCACGTTGTCACAGGGTCTACCAGTAGCATAATTTGTGGACATATCCATTTCTACTAGGCTGAACTCTCTTCTGTGCACTTGAGGGTGGGTCCTTGTGTCATTTTCCTCGCCTTCTTGGAGAAATATTCCCTGCTAGGGCATTTGATACCCTGTATGTTGGTACATTTGTATAAGTAATTGTTGCATGGTAGCATTCTGTTGGGCCATGTTTCTCATATTTGAGGCCATTTTTCCCACTTCCCTGGCTAGATGTGCTGTGGTGCTGTGGTACTGTCTCGCCTGTTTTGGTGATCGGGGCGATGCATTTTTACATTGGTTCAAAGGACTTCTCTTTCAGAAGCCTCCTGGGGTCTGTTTCTACATTGTAAGCCATAGTGACTGGAACTCATAATGTGTCTTCGACTTTGAGCTAAAGACAAATTTCTAAGTACTTCATTTCTGCAGCGATTCTTTCTTCAAGGACCAGGTCTTTCTTCAAGGTTCTGCTTACTTTTGATGGCTTTTACCAAAAAGGACATTCGTGGTTATAGTGTTCATTTTTCACAGACGGTGCCAATCTGTTGACCCCAAAAAAATGTACCAATAATGTGGCCAACAGATCCCAAGGCCTCTCCTGTACACTTGGACAAACCGTTAGTCACACGTGACCTTCTCCTAAGGGGATAGAGATGGCCGTGCGCACTCCGATGGTCAAGTCAGTTGGAAAAATAGGTATATATGAGTGTGTGATAGCTTTAAACGTGAGCTTTTAATAAAAAAAGGAGACCAGCTTTGGAAAAACAAGTAAAAGATATGGTAGCAAGATTATAGCTTTTGGAGTCTAAACTTGCATTACCTTTGGATGACACTAAGTGTGAGCTTTTATACCTAGGCAAGATTTGACGAAGGACGCTGGATGATAATGCACGTGGCCTCTGATAAGTGTAATTTTTACACTTATTTGGGACCTAAAATAACGACAATTGATAGTTCTTTTAACAAAATATATTCTAATTTTTTGTATTTTATGTTTAGTATGACGAAAAATGGCAAAAATCTAAAGTACAAGGACCAACTTGCATTAGATGAAAGAATTGAGGACTTGGAAGCAAGGACTTGGAAGCAAGCACTAATTTAATTAGGCATTGGAATTAATTGGGCTCAATTTGGACTTTTAGTTGTAGTAAAATATTAATGAATTAGGTTTTATGCATATACAAGAGAGGCAGCCGAACGCGGGGAGAAAAAGAAAAAACGAAACAGCTACCTGGCAGAAGAAAAAAAAGAGCAACTGTGGCTGAAAATTTCTGAGGTAGCTATGTGAGAAATATATTATTTATTATATAAGTGGTGGTTGCCTTGGTTTCATATATACACAGAGGAAACTGAAGTAGAAAGGAGAAAGGACGGGCACACGTATTCACACGGAACCTGCTGGCAATTGGTGTATCATGTATGTGTATATATATATATATATATATATATATATATATATATATATATATATATATATATATATATATATATATTCAAGCAAAGTGATTGTACACAAATTCAGAGGCCGAAAACAGAATTCATTCCAGATTTATTCACGTATGATCAATTTTCGATGATATCGTTCCGCTTTTGCTTGTTTAATTTCAATATTATGCTAGGCTAGATTTTTACAATGCCAAAGATATAGAGGAACCATTGTTTTGAAATTTTTAGTATTAATTAATTATTTTGACGTTCATTCGTTTGAATGCGTGGATATATATTATGGTTTAGTTTGATTTTCGATTAATTGGCCACTAGTTGAATTGTTTCTGCAATTTATTATCGAGAGAGGTAATAGAATCGTTAGCAGATAGTAATAAATATTGTGAGGTTCGATAGAGGATAGAGATATACCTCTATGCTTTGCATGGTTTTTTTGAGATGTTCTAGCTCGTTTAATGATTTCTTATATGTTGGTATCTTTTATAGAGATATAGAAATGTCACATATAGGATTAGGTTTAATTGCTATCGACAGAGACTTTTAAATAAATTTGGAGTTTCGACCAAGTCGCATGATAACAAAGAATCAATTTAATTGTTAAACTAAAAATGGATGAACTAGGGGGATTCTAGATCTTAGCAATACATCTCATAAATTTGATAAACTTTTACTTTAATTTCTTGTACGTGATAAATTAGATATAGATTTATTATAAACTATTATTGCTATTCGATTAAGGATATTATTAACTTTAACTCGATCAAACACGTAGTCCTAGTGGGTTCGGCACTTTACACACTACTATATTACTTGATCACGACCCCGTTCACTTGGGGGAAATTAAACAACTAGCCTCATCCAAATTACTAACCTTTCTTGTTATAGACATCAATCAGTTACAGCCTTAATACCATTTTCGTATCCATGGGGCCTAGCTTGCGGCCTTAGACTTGACGAAATAGGCTGACGATAGTGGTGTTGGTAGCGAGTTGTCTTGTCAATCAAATAATATGAGATCTGTTTAAGATTTCTTCACTACCTCATCCTAGACCGGCTCTTCCCAAGGGGTCGACGTGTAATGGGGTCGATCCAGCTTCGCTTTGCGGGGAAAAACTGGTCGTCCACACTTGAGGGTCTGTCCGCTTCGCCTCATGTTAGTGTCCAAGGTGTGGGATCACCGAACCGTTTGCTATGTAGAATGGTTGAGACCACATGTGAGTCCTCGTGTAGAGAGGCGTAACAGATCACATGAACAAGAAACTGATCATGCACATGAATATGAATATGAACAATGAATAATAAGATCATCCCACGCAACTCACTCTATCACTCATGTAGACTATAAGTTATGAACTGCCAATGCGTGCATTGTGCCACTAGTACTTTGTGAGCAAGATTTAAAAATTTTGTGAGAAGGGACATACAAGATAAAATCAATGGTGAATGAATATTTTTCTTAAGTAATGAAAGTCAAACTCAGCGCTACTAGGACCTAGTAAACAAAGATAGCTCATATTAATTTTTTTATAACTTTTTCTCTCCCTATATATGAACATATTTTTATTTTATTTATTTCTTTCCATATCTTATGTGAAGACTATTCTCTATTATAATTTCTAAATAACTTTTGTAGCGAGCTTTATATCGATAATTCCTAATTCAGATAACTATAGGGAACCAAATTTTAGATACCCTAACAGGTTTAATTACTCGAGTCATAAAGGCTACGAAGAAAAGTATAAGATGTATCACATTTTTTCTTCTCCTATTTATGAACATATTTTAATGCTCGTCGTTGTCTTCATGGGGAATATACTAGAGCTTAAGTTAGCTAGTTAAAAGTCAATTCATATTTCAAGTTACTATACCACACCAATTACCGCTATACCAAATCTCACACACGCGATCAAGATGCACTCACAAAGACTTGGTGTATAATGAAAATGGGGCATGAAGTAAACTATATCAAGTACTCTAAGTACGATTTAGAATAAGTTAAAGGGGATTTTTGTTACTTTTCATTCAATTTACAAGTACACAATTCACAAGATGACAAATTCAATTATCTCATTTCAAAGTGTTACACAATCAAAAATTCCTTTTATTTATTTATTATTAATTAAGATAAGAAAACAATAAAAATGAATTAGCAAAAATAAAGATAAACAAATTAATGTGCATGCAAAAAGAAGTGAAGAACATGACACAACTAATGCAAGCACATAAAATACTATTCAAGGAGTAGTACAACCATCAATAGCTGTTGTAAGAAATTTAGACCTATTTCCATCCAAAGGTTTGAAGAAAAGGTCCGTCAATTGGTTTTTGGTAGAAACGTGCTCAACATGATTAATAAGTTCATTCTTTTTAGTCTAAACCTTCCTAGAAGAACATGTTATCTTTATCAAGTGTGCCATCATATTAGTCAAGTGTAATACATGTTTAGTTAAGAAGATAACCTGAGTAGTGAAGTCTTCTTTATTATTCCTAACTTAAAGTTTGCGACACCTAAGTTTTATGTAACCTAACTCACCATAATTATAACACGTGGGAATGAACCTAGGGACAATACTAGGTTTTAAGTTTAGGACTGTAGGTTGAGTAACCCTATGTTGCATAGATGATCTCTATCCTAGCATATCCTTTTTCTTGGGCTCGGTGACTCCTAAGCTCATAGTTTTGGTAGAAACAGGTACATATGTGGTTTTAGTAGAGGAAGCGGTACGAGAACTTATTTCATTATAGCCAAATGTTCCCTTTCTCTTTGCAGATGTTAGAATTAGGGCGTGACCTAAATTTTATTTGGAAGACTATTTGAGATTTCTATTTGAAATCGTAGTTGAAGTCTAATTGGGAATTCTAGTTAAAATTCAATTTGGGAGTTTAATTGGGAGTCGATAATTTTTGTTGGACTTGAAGAAGACTTGAAGGATTCCAATTTGTAATAGGAGAGGAAGAAATCATGTAAGGAAAAGAAGTATCACATCGACGCTCCCTTTGCGCCAATCATCCCGGTCGAGCGCGTTGAACAAAAGTCTCAGTGCTTGCTATCTGTGAGAAAGCCATGCAAGCGATTAGCCACTGCTCGACATCTTCCAGACCGTCTCTCGAGCACAGATCTTATTCGAGGAATGTTCAGTTTACGACTTTGGCATATTTTTCAATCCTATTTTATCCTAAAGACTCTACCACATCTTAGGCTCTTGTTTATATTATATATATATGAGGAGTAAACCTCTAAGAAAATCAATCCTTACATTCTGCATAATAATTTGTAATCCTCCATTATTGATATTAATAAAATTTCCCTCTTCTGCCAATAGTAAATTTTTACCATGTAAATCTTGTGTTTTTGTTTGGTTTTCATATTGCTATATTATTTTCGTTCCTTTATTTACTAACAAGTGGTATCGGTTCGGTCATGATTCCTAACAAGTGGTATTAAAGTGAGGTTTGATCAATTCAGATCGATGTTTGATTTTTGTGACGGCAACTATGAAATATGATATTCTGCTGCTCGATCACAACACCAGATTTTCACTTTGATCGTAAAGATGCAAGTAGTCTCGCTTAGATAGATTTGGATGATGCATTTCTGGGATTTCATAAGATGCCTACTACTTAGAGTATGGAGGAGATGTAAGGATCGAAAGGCCCTATCACAAATACTTCTTCATCTTTTGAAAAATATTCTTCGTTACATTTTGAAGGAGAAAATCATCTCTGCATTATGGTTGAAATTGGAGTAGTTATGCATAATGAAAAGTCTAAATGGGAAATGGTACTTGAAGCAGCGATTGTATTCTCATCATATGACATAATGTACACTACATGAAGATCACCTAGCTTTGAAAACCTTGTAGATTAAGTATGATGAAGAAAATTTAGGGTTGATATTATTGTGTTCGTTGCCGACTTTATGCATGTCTTTTAGAGATACAATCTTATACAATTATGATACTCTCACAATTAAAGAAGTTTACGATGCTCTATTGTTCAAGGAGAATACGTAGCATCTTGTTGGATATAAGGTTCATAAAGATGACCTTGTTGTAAATGGTGGTTATGGGACAGACAGATTAATGTCTAATTACGGTAATAAAGTCTATAATTATTGTAAGAGATGGGAGTACATTAAGAATGATTATTATAAGTTGCAAAATAAGAATAAATCAATGCCGTACCTCAAAAGGAAAGACAATCAGAAACTTCACGTGAAGCTAGTATTGCAGAAGATAGCTACAATAATTGAGAACTTCTAGTGATTTCTAACGACGACTCCAAAACCGACGAGGATTGAACTCTTGATACAACTTACACTTTTCATAAGTGTCTTATCCATGATTTATATTCAACATACGAATGATTTTTCAAAGGTGTTGTGGTAAAAATGAAATCAAGTAAGTTCAGCTGCAATAGAAGTTGAGTATTGATACTCGGCTTCGGTACTGGAGTGAACAACAGTAGTTTGTTTCTTTGAGCTCCAGCCCCAAGATAAACACAATATCCAGTGGTGCTGCGAAAAGTGAGTAGACAACTGGTCCAATCAGAGTCCGAAAAAGCATCTAAAATGGGAGAGCTTCGAGCAAGATAACAAATACCAAGATGTATATCGAATAATATGTTTAGCATATTGAAGATTAGCAGTTGTTGGTGCTTGAAAGTACTATCAAACACAATTAATAGCATGTGATGTTTGGGCAAGTGAAAGTGAGGTCCTCAAGACTGCCAACAAGAAGTCTAAATTCGATGGCATTAACTAGATCGTTATCTGTAAAAGTTGGTGTCACTTTGATAGCCATAGAAGTGGCAATAGGAAAACAGTTTTGCATTTGAGCTATCCTTGGTATATTTTGTCCGCGATAAGAAATTGCCAACATTAAAATATTTGAGTTCAATGTCTAAAACATAATTGAGGCGACCTAGATCTTTAAGAGCAAATTGTGAGCTAAGAATATGAATAATTTGTTGAATAGTAGAAGAATTTGATCCTGTAATAACCACATCATCAACATATACTAGAATGATAATAAGTTCATGATTAGTTTTTAAGGTAAATAGTGAAGAGTTGACCTAAATGCACTAAAATCCAAGAATAAAAAGAGATTGGGAAAGACAGTCAAACCAAGCACGAGATGCTTGTCTAAGCCTGTAGATCGAACAATGAAGTTTGCAAACAAGATACGAAAGATTCTGATCAATGAAACCAGTTTGTTGTTCCATGTTTATAGTTTCTTTGAAGCGACCATGCAGAAATACATTTTTTTACGTCGAATTGCCTCATCTCCCAATTTGAGCTAACTACAATAGAAAGAACAAGAAGAATAGTTGTAGTTTTAATCATTGGACTAAATGTTTCATCAAAATCTAAACCTGGAATTTGAGTAAATCCTTTGGCGACTAAGCATGCTTTGAAATAGTCAACACTCCAATCTTCTTTATATTTAATACGATAAATCCCCTTTGATGCAATGGCGTTTGTGTTATCAAGAAGAGAAACAAGTGTCCAAGTTTGGCTTTAATGAAATGCTTGAAGCTCTTCTTTCATGGCTTGACCCAAAATTGGTTTTTCAAAGCTACTTTAATGGCTTTTGGTTCAGTTTGAGGAGAATTGGTGGTGACTAATACTAATTCAAAATTCAATGCAAGACTTGTACGAAGTTTTCGATGAGTTATCATAGGATGACTATTTTGAGAATGAGAACTATTGGACTATGTAGTAGGAGAAGATACGCATGTTGGTAATAAGGATGGAGAATGAGAAGAAAAAGGAAGATCAATGAACAATTGACTAGAGATATCTTGATGATTTTTAGTAATAGAAGAACACCATGTATTTATTTGTCTTAGATTCTAAACTGATTTCAGAATTTAGAGAACTAGTGTTTGGTTCAGCTTATTGAGATTTTGTGGGGGATGGTGATACTTCTACGGGTGATTGAGAAACAGAACAACGGTTATTGTTTAAAAAGTTGGTATTTGGAAAGCTTGTAGTTTGAGAACTATTGTTATTTTGAGAAGAGTCTAAGTTTGGTTGAAACCACTCATCAAAACTAGGAAATGTCAACATTTGACTTGGTTCCTGCATACATGAGAAAGAAGAAATATTGTTAGCAAAAATAAACATGGTTTCATAAAAAATAGTACGACAAGAAATATAAACTCAGTTGGTTTTAGGATCCAAACAATAGTAGCCTTTATGTCTAGGACTATAACCAATGAAAATGCATGATTAAGTTTTTCGATCAAATTTACTATTAGTATAATCCCCAAGGTAGGGAAAATACTAACAACCAAAGATCCTTAATCCACTATAATTTGGAGAACGCTTGAACATATTTTGAAATGGGCTCGAGAAAGGCATCCTGTTGATCAAATATATAGTAGTTAGAAAAGCATCAACCCTAAATTTTGAAGAAATTGAAGAATGAAACATCACAGTGAGGATTGTTTCGACAAAATGTCGATATTTTCTTTCAACAACTCCTTTTTGTTCAAGAGTATAAGGACACGAAATTTGTCTGGAGATGCCACACCATTCTAGATGTGTTAAGAAGTTTGTATTATCAAAGTCACCACTACATCACATCGAAAGATTTTAATCTTCATTTCCAAATGATTTTCTACTTGTTTTTGGAACTTTAAAAAACACTCAAAAAATCATATTTTTTAAAAGAGGAAATAATGAAGAGAATCAAGTACAATCATCGATAAAAATGGCATAATAGCGAAAATTTGGAAAAGAATTTACAAGAGAAGGTCCCCACAAATAGCAATGAATTTTATCAAAAGAAAAAGAAGCAATTTTATTAGATAGTCTAAAACTTAGCTTACAACTTTTCCCCATTGACGGGAAGTACAAATACTAGGTTCCTTAGTCTAACTTGAAATATTCATATTTTTGCTAGAGTTTATGTTGTGAATGTAACGACCCGGCCTCTCACCGGAGTCGTTATCTTACGTACTGTCCGTTCCGGGGTGGGCTTCTACCCACTATCCCCTCACGACTTTCTGACGCATCCCCGAAGATTCGAACCCAAGACCTCCATCATATGAGAGACTTCAGTTGAATCCTGGTACCAATTGGAACGCTGTAACGCCCCGACCCGTATAGATCAAGCCGTCAGTTACTGTAGCCATTGACTTAATGATTAACAAACTTTCAGCGAAAAGCTTAAACTTTTACTTAAAAGCAGAGAAACCGAAATCCCTTGAGATATAGTACAAGTTTTCAATCGATGACATTTTATTTGTAAATATTTTCCAAAAAACACACGTAACACTTGTTAACATACTTTATTCATAGGAAAAGGAAAAATACTCGCAGGATAGTTCTACATATAGTATGCAGAAAGGTACTTAAACAACGTAAACTTTTTCTTAGATAAATTAAACATGTAAAATCACCGGCTTCCCTTAGTATGTTGCATCTCCATCAACCGTCCTCCACGTCCCACGCATCGTATCAACCTATAGTAAGGGGATAAAACCCATGAGTTTGAAACTCAATAGATATCATAGGTGCATTCGTTATCAAATTATATATTTTCAATCTGTAGCTTTTAAAAGAACCGTCGCGTAGAAGTATTTCCGGCGGAATCCAATAACCATTGAGTCATGACTTAACATGATGCCTCGAGCCGAAGAATGATCATTCAACTATAGAGGTACCAAAACACCGTACCCGGAGGTACAATTGCATTTGAAAGAAAAACATAGGTATAATGAAAACTATAATTTGACCACGAAATATAACACCTTTTTGCACCTCCACCTACCTTCGTTGATACTTTGAAATTTATGTTTCTGAAAAAAAAGTTTGATGAAGCTAGACGTTGAACTTTTGTCTTCGTAACGGCACTTGAACTTCAAAAAAAATCTGCTTCTTTCTCTCCTTACTCTCTCTTGTATAACGTGTGTAGAAGATTGTTGTGGGTGATTTGGAAGTGAAACCATGCACCTATTTATAGGTAGTCTTGGAGTAACCTAAAGAAAGTGAAGGACTTTCATTTAATTAATATAGGGTAGTAATTGAAATAGGTTATGGGAGTTTTAGGCATTAATTATTTTAAAAAAATGGGCCTGGGTTGTACTTTAAACTTCCATAAGATCTATTCATTTTAAAACATGTTGGACTAGCATTGGGCTTTCATTTCTTATGGACCAAGCATAGTGTTTCTCATGGGCTATGGCTTGTGGTGCTAGGCCACCATAAAATTATGAGTCTACTTGCATTTCATCATTTTTTCGGGCTTCTACATCCCTCATACCTTAAATAAAATTTCGTCCTCAAAATTTACCTATTGGTTGGGCAAGGAGTGTTGGATATTTTTCTTTAACTTTCTCTTCTCTTTCCCAAATAGCTTTCTCCACTCCATGGTTATTTCATTGCACTTTGACTAGATGAATCTCCTTGTTCTGTAGTTTATGTACCTTTCGATTCAGTATCTTAATCGGCAATACCTCATAAGATAAATCCTTTTGTACTTCCAAAGATTGATGGTTAATCACATGATTAGGATCGTGTACATATTTCTTGATCATTGACACGTGGAATACATTGTTCACTGTCGATAGTTCAGGCAGCAACGCCAATCGATAAGCCACATTTCCGATCCTATCAAGTACTTCGAAAGGTCCGATGTAACGAGGTCGTAGTTTAGAAAAACTTTATCTCCAACTTGAAATTCCAAGTCCTATCTTCTTATATCGGCATAGCTCTTCGCCTGTCCTGTGCTGCCTTTATCCTAGCACGGATCTTATCAACTGCTTCGACCGTCCTATCAATGATTTCCTATCCCAAAACTCTCTTCTCTCCGACTTTATCCCAATGAACAGGTGATCTACATTTTCTACCGTAGAGAGCTTCATATGGTGCCATCCCAATAGTTGCATGGAAACTATTGTTATATGCGAATTCCACCAAATGTAGGTATGATTCCCATTTACCTCCTAGATCCAACATACATGCTCTTAGCATATCTTCCAAGGTTTGGATGGTCCTTTCAGATTAACCATCGGATTGAGGGTGATACGCGGTACTGAAATTCAATTTCGTTCCCATAGCTCCTTGTAAGCTTTTCCAAAATTTTGACGTAAATCTTGGGTCTCTATCAGACACAATGGATGCGAGAACACCATGCAATCTTACAATCTCTTTAATATACAACTGTGCTAATTGATCTAGGCTGAAACTTATTTTCACCAAAAGAAAATGAGCTGACTTCGTTAGTCGATCCACGATTACCCATATGGCATTGTGTCCTCTTGCTGAGTTCGAAAATCTAACCACAAAGTCCGTTGCGATTTTCTCCCACTTCCATTCGGGTATATCCAATGGATTTAGCAATCTAGCCGGTCTTTGATGTTCTACTTTAACCTGTTGACAAACTATGCATATTTCCACAAATAGTCCTATACTTCCCTTCATATTCCTCTACCAAAAAGTATCTCGAAGATCTCGATACATTTTCGTACCACTAGGATGTGCCATGTATGGGGTAGAATGAGCCTCTTCCAATATCTCATCCATCATAGCCTCGTCCTTAGGTACACAAATTCTCCATTTAAACATCAACGCCTGATTCGAAGCTATTCCAAAAGTCTTTTCTCTTATCGGTACCAATCTCGTTCTTGATCTTTTGCAAGAATGGGTACTTACCTTGTACCTCTATGATTCGATCTCTAAGAGTATGTCGGACCACCAAAGTTTCTAACCAAGCAATGGCTTGCTCTGGTGTGGTAATCACTTCGATTCGTAATCTTCCCAAGTCCTTGACCAATTCCATCTGAATAGTGGATAGTGATGCCAATTGTCCAACCGAATTTCTACTTAGAGCATCGATAACCACATTGGCTTTACCAGGATGATAATGAATAGTACAGTCATAATCATTTACTAGTTTCAGCCACCGTCTCTGTCTCATATTCAATTCCTTCTGAGTAAAGAAATATTTGAGACTCTTATGATCCGTATAAATGTCATACTTCCCTCCATATAAATAATGATGCCATATCTTTAATGCATGCACTACCGCCGCAAGTTCTAAATCATGCGTCGGGTAGTTCTGTTCATGTTGCTTCAATTTCCTTGACGCATAGGCAATCACCTTCCCATGTTGCATCAGTACACATCCTAAACCTTGTTTGGATGCATCACTATATACGACAAATCCTTCCGAACCTTCAGGTATGGCTAGCACAGGTGCAGAAATCAATCTTTGCTTTAGTTTTTGAAAGCTCTGCTCACACCTATCCGTCCATTGAAACTTTACTCCTTTCCTTGTCAATTACGTCATTGGTCCAGCTATTTTGGAGAATCCTTCTATAAATCTTCGATAGTACCCGGCCAATCCCAGGAAACTTCGGACTTTACCAGCGGTCGTTGGTGCCTTCCAATTAGTCACCGCTTCCACTTTTACTGGATCTACTTCAATCCCTTTGGGCAGTAACTATATGACCGAGGAATCCAACTCGATCAAGCCAAAATTCACACTTTTTAAATTTGGCGTATAGTTTCTCTTTGCGCAATATCTCTATTGCTGTTCTAAGGTGTTGCTCATGTTGCTCCTTACTCTTGGAGTATATCAAGATGTTATCAATGAAGACTATGACAAATTGATCCAAATACTAGTGAAACACAAGATTCATTAGATCCATGAATACTGCCGGTGCATTAGTCAATCCGAACGACATAACTGTGAATTCGTAGTGTCCACAACCAGTTCTGAAAGCCGTCTTGGGTATATCACTTCCTTTAACCTTCAGCTAATGATATCTAGATCGTAAATCAATCTTGGAAAATACCTTTGCCCCTTTCAATTGATCAAACAAATCCTCGATTCTCGGGAGAGGATACCTATTCTTGATGGTCAACCGGTTCAACTCCCGATAGTCGATACACATCCTCATACTTCCATCTTTCTTCTTTACGAACAATACTGGTATGCCCCATGGAGATACACTTGGTCGTATAGAACCAATATCTAACAGCTCTTGTAACTGGATTTTCAGTTCCTGAAGTTCCATTGGAGCCATCCTGTGTGGGGCTTTAGATACTGGTCCTGCTCTGGGAACCAGATCTATTGTGAATTCCACTTGTCTATCTGGTGGAATACCAGGTAGATTTTTTGGAAATACATCTATAAATTCTTGTACCACTGGTACATCCTCAACCCTTAACGTTTCTTGTTCCTCTCCTGAGATGTCAACTAGAAACCCTTGACATGATTCCTTCTTCAGCATTTTCTTAGCTTGTGTAGCCGATACTAGTTGGAGATGGGGTTTTGTCTTTCTTCTAAGAAAAGAAAATTGTTCTTTCCCTGGTTTCTGGAAAGACACTTTCCTTTCTCTATAATGAATAGTTGCATAATTACTTCCTAGCCAATTCATGCCTAATATCACGTCAAAGTCTTTCATCTCTATCAAATACAAGTTAGCTTCCAATGTTTTGCCCTCAATACCAAGATCTACAGACTTAGCTAATTCTGCATGAAGGGATGCTAACCTCTAGTATACTTTCTGATTTATCACAAGTAATACTAGTTTTAGTGATGAAGGAAGTTGATATAAATGAATGAGTAGCTTCTGAATCAAATAGTACGTAAGCAGGGGTATTAGATATCAATAAAATACCTGCTATCACGTTTGAGTTCTCATCTGCATCCTTCTGAGTCAGTGTGAACACCCGTGCTTTTCCCTTTTTGCTCTGATCGTCGTTATCATCCTTCTTTTGGGTAAATACTGGACAATCCCTAGCCATATGTCCTGGCTTACCGCACCGAAAACATACATTCTTCCCATACAAGCATTCTCCACGATGGGACTTGCCACACTTAAAACACGGCGCTACTGCGGCTTCTATAGCCTTATTGGCACTAGACCCGTCATTAGCTTTCTTATTCTGCCATTTGGCATTCCCCTTCTCTTGACCATTCCACTTTCTCTTTCCAAACTGCCCTTTTTCTTGTCGGTTGTTCAATTGACTCGACTTCTCCGCATCAGCCTTCTGATACCATATAGCGTGAGCTCGCTCCAGCATCTCACGGTATGATGTGAAACGATGGGACGTAAGAATCATACTCAGGTCTGGGTTCAACCCTTGCTCAAATCTTCGAATTTTCTTAGCCTCCGTGTCCACTAAATGTGGAGCATACCTTGAGAGCTGGTCAAACTTTCGTTCATACTCAGTCAAGGACATGGTTCCCTGTTTGAGTTGAAGGAATTCACTCTCCTTGAAATCTCTGAGATTGGGGAAAATACTTATCCATTACTTCCTCCTTAAATTGATCCCATGTTAAATCCAATTGCTATTCCGGAGTCCTAGTTCGAGACATCGAATCTCACCAGTGACTTGCATCACCGCTAAACATAAACTCCGCACACTGGACCTTTTGGGCATCTGTACAGTTTATGAGTCGAAAAATTTGATCTAGCTTGCGAAGCCATTCCTCTACAACCAGTGGGACAGATGCTCCATCGAAGGTAGGAGGCTTATGCCTTCGAAGTAACTCAACCATTGAGACATGAGTTGGGTGAGCCATAGGTGCGGCTGGTAATGGTGGAACTTGATTTTGATTCCTACCAAGATCTTGAACCGCTTACAGGAGGTCTCTAATCAGGTTGTTTTGGTTGGTTCTCGACATTTTCCTATGGATAAGATGTAAGGTTTCTTATTAACTTCAGTTTTGAATACCAAAGTAAGGAAGAAAGATACAAATTTTTTCCATACTCCTTGAAATCAGGATACACAGTAGTTTGACAAACTAATATGAAAGAAGACAAAATAAGGAACGAAAATCTAGATCTCTAATCCCTATGAGTTTTACGGGTCTTCCTTGGTAGAGCTTCATCTTCGGAAGAGTCTTCCTCCTCAGGCCTATCTATCTCCACTTGTGGCTCTGGTTCAGGCTCCTGATCCCCCCTCATGTTCCCATTCGAGGTCTTCTTCCTCAGGCTCATCATTGATTATCTCACCCCACCTATCTATCAGGGCTTGGCAAAACCTCTCAAAATCAATCATATGTGGGTGCTCAGATGGGTTGCCTTCTATCATTTCATCCATAACCCCAATTCCTATATTCCCCCATTGAGGTGGGAGGGAGTGTATGAGGTTATTTATAGCCTCGATATGCGAAATTTCTAGTCCGGCATCCACCACTGCCATGCATCTTTCATAGATGTCATGCACCAGTTCATCAAGCGGTCGGGACGGATCAGTCACGTAGTTTTCATAGGAGTGAATAGCTTCTACGGTTCAACGTTGCTCTATAAGCTCTGGCCATTCTAGCAGGTTGGAAGTTTCTAGCCATGTCTGCCACATAAAGCCTAATTATGCATTTCCATTGGTAACATAATATCATACAATTCCTTATTACCAATTAAGCCCATAGCCCTATGTTTTAGTCCAATACATGTCCTTTAAATAGGACATCTCTAAATCATATTTGGCTCACATGTAACATATACTTGAAAATTGTAAGATGTGCCATAACATAGCAAAGCATCATATCATAAGCATAATCGTTTCATAAACTATTTACTTTGAACATACCTAGGGGCCGTAGGATGCGACGGATGAATTGACGAGAGATGCTATGGAGAGCCGTGAACACTTTATCATTTTCATTATGTTCTCATGCATATTTTATTTTCAACTGATAAATCTACAAAACTGGCTAAATCGTACTCTGATACCACGCTGTAACGTCCCGATCCATATGGATCGAGCCGTCACTTACTGTAGCCGTTGACTTAATGATTAACAAACTTTCAGCGGAAACCTTAAACTTTTACTTAAAAGCAGAGAAACCGAAATCCCTTGAGATATAGTACAAGTTTTTAATCGATGACATTTTGTTTGTAAATATTTTCCAAAAAACACACGTAACACTTGTGAACATACTTTATTCATAGGAAAAGGAAAAATACTCGCGGGATAGTTCTACATATAGTATGTAGAAAGGTACTTAAACAACGTAAACTTTTTCTTAAATAAATTAAACATGTAAAATCACCGACTTTCCTTAGCATGTTGCATCTTCATCAACCGTCATCCACGTCCCATGCATCGTATCAACCTGTAGTAAAGGGATAAAACCCATGAGTTTGAAACTCAATAGATATCATAGGTGCATTCGTTATCAAATTATATATTTTCGATCTGTAGCTTTTAAAAGAACTGTCGCGTAAAAGGATTTCCAGCGGAATCCAATAACTGTTGAGTCATGACTTAACATGACGCCTCGAGCCGAAGAATGATCATTCAACTATAGAGGTGCCGAAACACCGTACCCGAAGGTACAATTGCATTTGAAAGAAAAACA
This sequence comes from Fraxinus americana, assembly GCA_035079005.1. Taxonomy (NCBI): domain Eukaryota; kingdom Viridiplantae; phylum Streptophyta; class Magnoliopsida; order Lamiales; family Oleaceae; genus Fraxinus; species Fraxinus americana. The sequence goes on along the minus strand of CM068721.1, from coordinate 19,058,063 downwards.
TAGGTATAATGAAAACTATAATTTGAACACAAAATATAACACCTTTTTGCACCTCCACCTACCTTCGTTGATACTTTGAAATTTATGTTTCTGAAAAAAAAAGTTTGATGAAGTTGGACGTTGAACTTTTGTCTTCGTAACAGCACTTGAACTTAAAAAAAAATCTGCTTCTTTCTCTCATTCTCTCCTTACTCTCTCTTGTATAAAGTGTTTAGAAGATTTTTGTGGGTGATTTTGAAGTGAAACCATGCACCTATTTATAGATAGTCTTGGAGTAACCTAAGAAAGTGAAGGGTTTTCATTTAATTAATATGGGGTAGTAATTGAAATAGGTTATGGGAGTTTTAGGCATTAATTATTTTAAGAAAATGGGCCTGAGTTGCACTTTAAACTTCCATAAGATCTATTCATTTTAAAACATGTTGGACTAGCATTGGGCTTCCATTTCTTATGGGCCAAGCATAGTGTTTCTCATGGCTATGGTTTGTGGTGCTAGGCCACCATAAAATTATGAGCCTACTTGCATTTCATCATTTTTTTCGGGCTTCCACGGTGAAAAATGGAGATAATATCGGATTAACCAAATTATTGGATAAAATAAGAGATTATGGCTATAATATGAAATAATTGATCACAAAACAAAAGAAAATAATTTGCGGAGAATGAAAATTTATTATAATATGCAGAAAGAATATAAAGATTTGTGTCTATAATATTTCTAACTTCTTAATGAATCAGAATGAAGAGCCAACATATATAGGAAACAAATTGGGGACGTCCAAACCCTAATAGTAGAGTTGGAGTTGAAGTAGAATGCAAATAATAGCATTAAAAACGGAATAGAGGAAAAATCGTATAGGAAAAAAACAGAGCAAGTGGCGCCAAGCCAAAATTTCCATGGCACTGCAGCATCCACTCTCGAGTCCTTTACTTCAAAATTTGATTTTCTTCATCTCAATATCCTCTTCAAGTCCAACACAAATTCCAACTCTCAATTTGACTTCTAAATAGAATTTCAACTAGAATTTGCCAACTAAACTTGAATAGAATTCTACAATAAAATTTCAAATAAAATTCTTCTTAATGTGCACTTTAATTAGAACTCTCAATTATTTTCGACAAAGAATTCGGGTCACACCCAAGTTTTAACAATCTCCACCTCCATACGAATTTTATTGCAATGAACAAAATTTCAAAGAATTCTCCACCTAGAGATAACTTCCACTGCAAGGAATAAACTCGAAATCTTCAATAAAAAACACAAAGAACTTCTCCATAAAAAATTCTCAATTGAAAATATTCACCACCTCTGCTACTCAAATATAGGGAAAAAGTGATCTAATGATCACCAAACACGGCTGAAACAAGCTCTGTAACATAATCAAAACAGAATGCATCAAAAAAAGGATCTTGGTTAGAATCAACATCTTTAACCGCATTCAAATCATTAACTAAATTAGCAGAATTGTACCTATGTGAAGTCTTATGGTAAAAAATGGGTCTGTTACTAGCAATTGAATACAATGAAACCGTCAATGATGGTAGCCAGGTAGATTTACCCATAATTTCTAAATTCAATTAAGATATATTTATTAAAGAAGACCCCGAATTAGACTTCAACGATACGGAATCCAACTCTAAATCCACATGTATAAATGTGATTTTCTATGTCCTTTTAACAAAACATAGGCTCTTTTACAAACCTTCGGGATTCCACCTTCAGCAGTACAGTTGTACCTTTTCGAATCAAGAGTACTTAAAAAAAATAAGAGTTCTCTTCATATCTAAAACATGTCTCACTACATCAAGTGTTCTAACCGTCCCATCAAACATCTTTATTTTGACCCGACCAATACCAGTTATCCGACAATGTGTATTATTACTGGTCATCACTACACCTTTTGCAACTTCTTCATATGTTGAAAACAAATTCCAATTAGGAGTCATATGAAAAGTGCAAGCTGTACAAAAAATCCAAGACTCGTCGGTTTAGAGTTGTATTCAGACATAAGTAAAAGCTTACCATAGGATTTTACGTAATAGTTGCTTCCACTAAAGTTTATGATTGCTGATTTGCAGTCAATCTTGATTTATTCTGCAACTTGTAATAATCTTTTATCAAGTGCCCCTTTTTTTCTTGCAATAATTACAAAATTTGAAATTAGATTTAGATTTTCCACTTGAACGACCACCATCAATAATGATGCCATCTCCATGACCCTCGGTGAAACAAGATGATTCATTTTCTCATCTGAATATAGACCATTATAGACTTCTTTGATGGTAAAAGTTTCACGACTATATAGAATTGTGTCTCTAAAAGATAAGTATGAAGCAGGCAATGAACACAATAAAATCAATCCCAAATCTTCTTCATCATATTTGTCCTCCAAGGTCTCCAAATCAATGACGATTTCCTCAAAAGCAGCTAGGTGAATCTCAAGAGATGTACGTTCTGTCATACGATGAGAATATAAACGTTGCTTCAGATGCAATTTGTTAGTAAGACTCTTCGTCATGCATAATTGCTACAATTTTAACCATAATTTAGTGACTGACTTCTCATTCAAAAAGTCCTGAAAAATATTATTTGAAAGATGAAGATGTGTTTGAGATAGGGCTTTCTGATCCCTTCGTTGTTTTTCCTCCAGAGTCCAAGTTGTTGACATCTTATCAAATACTAATAACGCGTCGTCCAAATCAATCTGAGCAAGTACTGCTCGCATCTTTACTTGCCACAAAGAGAATCTTGTATTGCGATCCAATATCGGAATATCATACTTCATTGTTATCACCAAGAAAAAAACCTTGATCTTCCCAAGAATTTAAAACCAAAAGCTATGATATCATTTTGTTGTGAAAAGCAAAAATGATATCAGATTAATCCAATACTAAATTGTTGGAGAAAATAAGAGATTATAGCCACAATATGAAGTAATTGATCATACGAACACAAGAAAATAATTTGCAAAGAGTGAATGTTTTATTATAAAATGGAGAAATAATATAAATATTTGTGTTTACAATATTTCTAACTTCTTACTAAATCATAATAAAAAGCCAACTATATAAAAGGAACAAATAGGGGATGTCCAAACCCTAATAGTAGAGTTGTAGTTGAAAGTAGAATGTAAGAAACAACATTAAAAATGGAATAGAGGAGGAAAAATCGCATAGGGAAAAATGGAGCAGGTGGCTCCTCGGTGCCGAGCCAAAATTTCCATGGCACTGTAACGTACTTTTGTGTCCTTTACTTCAAAACTTGATTTTCTTCATCCTAATGTCCTCTTCAAGACCAACATGAATTCCAACTCAGAATTGGACATCCAAGTAGAACTTTAACTAGATTTCGCCAATTAAACTTTAATAGAATTCTACAATGGCATTTCAAATAGAATTTTTCTAAATGTTCACTTTAATTAGAACTCTCAATTATCTTCAACAAGTAATTCAGGTCTCGCCCAAATTCTAACAGTTTAAAATATATAACATTTTTTTGACTTGTATGACCAAGTCTTTGATGCCAAAGGTTAGAAGTAGCAGGTGGTGGTCTATGGATAACACTAAGAGCCAGTTTAAAATCATCATCCAAGGCATATACCCATTTTTTTTTTACAACCCTTTGCCAAAACCTTTTTTTTCCTGATTCTTAACAACTAAATTATCATCAGTAAACTCAACGGAACACTTATTATCCGAAGCTAATTTACTAATAGATAAAAGATTTTTTCTTAATTCAAGAATAACAAGGACTTTGTTTAGTTTCAAATGACCATGTGTAGAGTTTAAAGAAATATTGCGAACATGAGAGATATGAAGAACATGTCCATTTTCTAATTTACCCAGGTTTTTTGTCATTTGCGAAGTCGTTTTGGTATTGGTAGAAAATTTTTGGTCATTTGGATCCTTAATGTTCATAGCAGCGAGAGCTTGAGCAGTATTATCCTCAACATAGTCATATCTGCCCAACAATCTTTGGTTATGTGGTTTTTCTTACCACATATTTGATAACTAGCAAGATAATTTGAATCTCTTGTTTCTGATTCTCTACATTTTGATTTTGAAAATTCGAATAGTGCGGTTATTTTCGAAGTTACGCTCATTGCTGGAGAAGTCCTATTTTGCTGAAATCCTCTTCCGCGTGATCCAAAACGACCTTTACGTTGACTTCGACCTCTTCCTCTTTGACTGAAAAAAGCGTGGTGTTGATCAATATGTGATTTTCTTTTTCTTTTTAATTAATAATAGTTTGTTCATGACCTTGTAAGGCAAGAATAAAGTGATTGAAGCTTGGTAAAGGTAGCTTGGCCAACATTACATTTTTGAAGTCAGCATATTTAGGTCCAAGAGCAATAGCAATTTGAAACATTTTGTCCTCATCAGAAATTGGTCTTCCAATGGCTGTAAGGCTATCACAAATGCATTTGAAACGCTTGGGGATATCTTCTAATAACAAAGATATATTCTTCATCGAGTAGAGATTGTCCTCAAGCCAAAATTCCTTCTCTTTAGGTGAAGGAAGAATCTGTTCTTCAACAGCAAGCCAGACTTGTCGAGAGGTGTTTGCCTTGATTGCCATGCATACTATATCTTTTGTTATCATTCCCATAAGCCAAGCCATTAGCAATCCATCGTTGTTTGTCCAAGAAATGAACTTTGGATTGACGACCTCTTTGTCATCATCTTCTTTGATTAATTTTAATGGAATCATAGCATCTTTAACAATATGATGTTGTAGTCCAAGACTTTTAATAAGGGGAAGAACCTGAGATTTTCAAAACAAATAATTTGAATTAGTTAGTTTGGTGGAGATTAGGCTAGAACATTGGTGGAAGTTTTGAATCGTAAGTTTAGGCTCGGATGTTTCAGCCATGGTGGCTCTGATACTAGTGGTAGCAAACAGGCCGAGCAGTTCGTTGGCTCATCAAATAACGAGCCAGAGTCGAGTAGGCTAGCTCATCGGTGAGCCGAGCCCGCTAGGCTAGCCCACGGGCGAGCCACGAGCAGCTCGTGGCTCGCCTATTAAATAGTGACCAAAACGGTCACTAATTAAATTTCATTAACCGTTTCAGTCACAGTGTAAAGTTTAGTGAAGTTTAGTGACCGTTTGCATGGTCACTGAACTTTAAAAGTGGCCAAAACAACCACTTTTATTCTATTTTATTTTTTTTTCCTTCTTTTTCTTTCCTCATAAATATCCCTCCCATTCCCATTTTTTTTACACAACTCTCAACTCTCTAGTCTCTTCTATATTTTACATTCTTAATTCTACAATCTATCTACTAGAGTACTACATTCATTTCTCAATTTTACTTCTACATTCAATTTCAATTATTCAATATCAATTATCACACTACAAATTTACAATTACAATCTTACACATCAACTTTCTTTCAATTCTCGATTTTTTACTTGCGTATACATTTCATCACAATTCACAAATGAATCTACTCTCATTTGTTGAAGACTTGTTCGATATCGAAGGCGAATCAACTATCACGCCGCATAGTCAATTTCAGAATGAATTCGTCAGTCTAAACGAAGTACCTATTCCCGAAAATATTTTCGATTTCGATGCTCATGGAAGTAGTAATCCAATTGATTTGGATGACATTGATGTTTTCGAAGCGGAACAGAGGATGAACATGAATTAGATATTCCCAATACAAGAAGGAAGCGAAATGGGAAAAACAAGCAAAATGTTGGGATCATTTTAATTGATTCAAACATGTCATGTGATAAATGGAGTTGCAAAATCTAAAGCAGTATGTAAATACTGTCAACAACGATTAACATGGCAAAAAGTCGTTGGAACCACCCACCTCAACCGTCACTACAAAGCAAGTACGGCCAAACATGGGTTTCTTCATGCCGGTTAAACGCAACTGCAATTTGGTAGTCCAGGCACTGGTTCTACTACTACGCCACTTTCTACGTGGATATATTCGGAGGAGAAAACTCGAACAGGAATAGTGAAGTTCATTGCCGCTACTGAGTTGCCTCTAGCAGTAGCGGACAACAAGCATTTTGTCTCGTATGTGAAAGAATATCTTTAATCAAGGTACGTTGGGGTAAATCGAAACACTCTTCGTTTAGATACAATAGAATATTTTCTTCATACGAAGAATCTATTGATTGTCGATTTAGAAAAATATGGGGGGTGTTATATCTTTAACTTCAGATATATGGGAATTGATTAATAAAATATGTTACATAACTGCAACTGCACACTACATAGACCCACATTGGTGTATGCATAAAAAAATTATTACTTTTAAAATTATTGAGTTCCCTCACAACACTAACAACATATATAATGTTATTATAAATATTATTAGAAAATATCGTTGCGAAAGTAAAATTTGTTAATTTACATTCGACGACTCTAGTGTTTATAAAGTAGTTATCAATAAATTGTGCAAAGTACTGCAGCCTGATTTCGGTGGTTATTTGTTTCATATTCGATATGTGTGTGTACCATATTTTTAATTTAATAGTACAGAACAGTTTGAAACATATTAAGAATGAAATTCAAAGAATTAGGGATGCACTAGTGTATATCACGATTTCACCTAGTAAAAAATAAGCATTTGAGAAATTTTGTGTCGAATCTAGGGTGACGAATACGAAAACATTTATTAGTGACGTAGGATATAGATAAAACTCCACTTACTTATTATTAAAATCATGCGAAGGCTTTGAACATTTAATAAATGAATTTTATAACAATATGCATATTAGAAACGATGATGATACTGTTTTGAACGAATCCGATTGGATATTAGCTTTTAAAATTAAAAAAAAATTTGGCAAGCTTTTATGATTCTACAAATATTTTGTTTGAATTTTACTATCCCACTAGTTGTATGATATTTGAACGTTTTTATATAGCCCCTGTTTGGCCCCCATTAAATTAAATTAAATTACATTAAATTTTTCTCTTTTTTCATTACAACCACACATTCATCAAATAAAATAATATTACACACAAATCTAAAACTTTTCATTACTTTTCCACCACACATTCTCCCATTAATCACTATTCCAAAAATTTTCAACTATCAAAAATGTCAAATAATGGGGGCCAAACAGGGGCATAATTGTTAGAGCTTTTCATAGATATAAAAATTACCCCGATTTTAGTGCAATTATATATTCCATGGAATTAAAGTTTAAAAAATATTTGGAATACTTGCCTATGTTATTTCCGTTAGCATGTATCATGGACTCCCGATATAATTTATCGGGTACTAAATTTGTAATTGATCAGATTTCAAGAGCTTTAACTTTTAATACACTTGTCACTTATAGAAATTTAGAACAGATTTTATGTGAAATATATGAATTATATGCAGAACGAATGGTTGCAATTATTAATCGGGTACCCTTTGCACCTACTCCTCCCATTGATATACTAGAAGATGACGCTGAAGTATTAACTTTATTCGAAGACATTAACTCATATAGATATGATGTAAATGCAGGTGATTCATCTAGTAGTAGTTTGTCTACCGCATGTAATCAAACATCGGATACAAGTCCAAATGCATTATCTATTGAATTAATTGATTACTTTAATCATAATATGCCCAATAACAAAAAAATTGAGAAAACTTTAGAAGAAGTAATTGAATTCTGGCAAAAGTACGAACGGCGATGACCAGTGATTTCTGCAATGGCAAAAGGCCTACTAACGCCTCCGGTTAGCACTGTAGTTTCAGAGTCTACTTTTAGTGTAGGTAAGAGGGTTCTGTCCGAGGTCAGGAGTTGACTTAAAGAAGATATTTTGGAAGGATTAATGTGTGTGAAGGATTTGGGAAGACCATCATTTTCGACTGCAAGATAAATATGCCGAAATTGCATGTCGTCAAGTGATATTTAATTTAACCATATTAATAAAAAAAATATTTTTTAATTTTTAAAAAAAATTGTACACGTAACAAATTGTTCGTGTACAATTTTTGACTATGCCTACTCGAAATTGAAGTATCCAGTTCCAAACCCAGATAAAGGAGGAGAGTTTATCTTTTTTTTAAAAAAAATGTTTATCTTGAAAAAATGGAAAATGGACGAGTTCGTGAGCCGAAGCTTGGCTCGGCCCTCGAGTAACGAGCCGAGCTCGTACGCAACTCGGCCCATTGTCACCTCTATCTGATACCATAAAAAAAATAAAGAGCAGAATAAAAAGATAAGTTGGAAACTATTATTTTCCCTTTTTGTTGCTTTGGTTATGAAATGAACAGAATTTATACAAGTAACAGCAATATGGTATTGAAAAACAGCAAGACAGGCAGGTGAAAAATATTAACTATACACTGAAAGCTGGGAATTTGAACAACCAAACTGGTCTTCTAGCCATTGAGAGGAGCAGAATATTCAAATTGATGCCAATGAATAAAGACAATTAAAGAGGTTCAACTAATTCCTTGAAATGCATTTTTGTTCATTATTCTTATCAGGAGAGAGTGAACGACAAGAGAGAATTGAAATAACAAAATTCTTAGTAATATTATATTAATTTGTATTGCGTTTTTCTATCACAAGTTATGATATCAAACAAGTAATATAATGGTCATTTGAGTCTGGATAATCGTTCCCGCATGGACTATTATTTATTCCTAATTTATTATTTCTACTTCTATTTGACAAAAACAATTTATTATTTGAGATTGTTGATCTAAATTATACCAACTAACTTGAATGTTATTGGAAGCACACAAAAATCGGAGTAGATTTTTGAATATAAAAGGAATATTAGGATATACAATTTCATTTGTAGACCACCTTTAATTCTCTAATCAAGATTCATAACATAATGTAGTGTTCGGTCGAATTCTTCTAACGTATTCAATTTACCTCTCTCGAATTCAAATTGATTCTATTTAACTAACTCAATTCCACATCTCTATGTAAATCAAGATACACCTTAGTTAAATGTATTAAGTTTCTAAAAACCCCTGTAACGACCATATTAACTAGAAAATGTATCTCTACGCTTTTATACTATTTCTTGAATTTTACTACATGTTCTAAACCCACAAGATCAATGAGTTATTGGCCAATTAATTCACGCATTAAACACTATAAATAAAATTAACAAATGAATTTGAGAACTAGAATCTTGAAAATTGAATTAAAGGGTCTAAAAAAAGTACATTGTTCGCCCTAACAAAAAGTTTAGCTACACATATTGAATGAAGAAAAACAGCGAATAATAATTGAATACATGAATTAAGATGTAGAGAAGTTGATGGATCTGTCACCAGGAAAATCTTATTGCTGCAAATCAATGCTTTGAACTGTTGATTTCTTGCTTTTCTTTGATATGTTTTTCTCTAATTCTCAAGTTTTGGAACCCATTTCTCATCTCCCTTTGGTCTTTATGTAGTATTACACTCTTTAAAAGAGTTCCCATCCAAAACAAACTTAAAAGGATGGAAAGAAAATAAAAAAATAAATAAAAAATCGCGAAAACGAGCCTAATGATGGCAGCCGCGAGTAGGATGCAGGTTGCAAATTTGCTTGCCACCCGCGGCATACAAGTTCACCAACGGTCGAGAGTCGACCGCTAGGGATGCCAATTTGACTCGCCGACTCGGGCTCGGAAAAAGCCCGAGCAGACCTGTGTTGCCCGTATAAAATAAAAAAAAAAATTTGAAATGGAGGGAGGGGGGGGGGGGGGGGAGGCAGCTGTGATGCCTTTTTGTTATTTATAAAAAAATAAAAAAAATTGCACAAATTTTTTTCCGAGCCTTTACTCGGCTTTGACAAAAAAAAAAAGACACCCATTTTGCTTGAGCTGAGCCCAAGCTTAGAATTTCAGCTTGTGGCTCGACTTAACTCGTTGCCACCCCTATTGGCTGCTAGTTTGCAATCTGCAGATGGCCCACAGTTGCTTTTCCAATTTTTGCAGTTTTGGTGCTCTATGTTTTCAAAACTTCCATTTTGGTCCCTAAACTTCAATTATCAATTTTTCATCCTTAATCTTATACTTTCATAAAATTAGATTTAAAAATTCTTCAAATTTGCAACCCTGATAATCTTCAAGTGCTCAACTTAATCTTCAATTAAGCTCAAAATCACTACGTTTTGCATCAATTGCTCTCAACCTCAATCTTTTTGTACAATTCACATAATTTCACATAATTAGGTAGCAATCTGATCAAATTAACCATAATTTATCAAGATTAAAAGCATAAATAAACGTGTAAAACAATCTTATCAATTTGCCTTCCAAAAAGATCAGCAAGTTGATGTGAATCAAGTGAGCAACTGTCTAGAATTCACAGCAGTGACATGGATTTGAATCCCATACATACACGGATTTCTGCTACCCAAAGGACGAGACTCAAAACCCATTCAATCATTTCCTTTACCCTTTCCATTCTCTCCATTAGGTATGGTTTCTCCACACTGCTAAGTACTATCCCATTTTGTTATTTTCTATGACCAGCAAAGCAATAAAAAATGGTATTGTCATGCCATCTTGTAGCATCATACAGGTGGTCTATTAGGAATCTGGATAAGAAGTTTGTCAAATCACAGGTTTGGACATTAGATCAAGCATTCTTCTAATAAGTGCATGGTACCAATTAGCTACATTTCTCTTAAAAATTGCTAATAAATATTCAGTTCTATTTTTATTATCGGTATTACTACGATTATAATTAAAGTGTGTTAACATATTAGTACTCCATTCATTTATAGATTTTCTAACATCTAATTCACAATCTAAATTTAAATATGATCCTTCAATTTTCATTGGGTTTGATTCTCTTAATACTGGTTTAAATTGATCTCTATACATTTTTTCTTTTTTAGTTTTAAAATCAACTTTTGTATTAACATATCTTCTAGGATCTATTTCTGCTTCATATCTAGTTGTGCTAGTTTCTTCATATTCTTCTTGTTTAACTGCTCGTGGTCCTCCCGTTTTTCCGACCATATGATTTTTAGTTATTTCTTCACAAATTTTTAAGTGTTCTAAGTCAAATATTAAATTTTCCATGTCTTCGTCCATTATTCTTCTACAACTAATTTTCCTTCTTTGTTTTCTATAAGATTTTCTTCTTATTTTCTAAAATCAATTAATAATCTTTCTATATCTTCTTTTAATCCTTCATTAAGTTTTATTAATTCTTCATATTTTTCAATTTTCTTTCTAACTTCTTTAAGTGCTTTGGCATAATCTGGTTTAAATGGGTTTTTTTTGTTTAGATTTTCTATTATTCTATTTAAAAGATTTTCTATTTTTAAAAATTTATTTTGTAGTTTTTCTTTTTCTTCTTTATAGATTATTTCGATTCTAGTTATTTTTTCATCAATTGTTTTTATACTTTTTCAATTAAATTGATTTTTTCATTCATACTCATTTTTTAGGTCTTTTATAAGGTGGTTTGTCAATTTCAAATCCTAGTTTATTTAATAGAATATCAATTTTATAATTAATAATATCTATATTTTCTTCTAAAGTTGCTATTTTATTAATACTATTTTTCTGTGCAATTTTTGATATTTGATTTTGGATTTCCTCAAGTTTAATTTCATCAAACATTTCTAAATTATTAATTTGTTCCTTTATTTTATTAAATTGTTTAGACATATTTTTACTTAAAACTTCTAATCTTTCTTTAGCTATTTCATCTTTTGGATCTATATTATTTATTTCGTCTATAGCTTCTATATCTTTATATTTAATCGTCCTAATTGTTGCCATAAAAATGTATTAGTCCAATTTGTAGTCATATTTAACCATTCATCTGTATTTCCCCACGAACTTAAATGTTGGAATATAGTTGTATTCCATCCTCTAGTTTGATAACTTCCTATTAGTAATCTAATATTTTCTATTTCTTGTTTATCAAATCTTATTTTTGTTGGTAAGCTCATATTAATCTTGTGAGTTTAAGGAATTAATTATATTATTTATTTTTTGTCTTATCTCTCTTCTAAATTATTTTTCTCTTCTTAATTCTCTTGTAATTTCATTTCTTAATAATTCTCTTTTAATTTTATTCCAATTAGAAATTTCTTTTTCGATTTCTCTACGATTATTGTTTGTTATTATTTGTTCTTCTAAAATTTTTATTTTATTATCACAAAATTTTCTAGTTATTCCAAGCATATTCTTATCCTTTATCGTCAAAATTAAGATCAAAATCGTATAATTCAGCAACTTCATTATAACTTACATGTTTTTCTATAGTTTCAAAAGTTCTTTCACTATTTTCACTATTTAACCAGAAAAATATAATCATTTTTATTATTTCTTTGGGTAATCTTTCTTTTAATCCAAATGATGCAATTATAAGGCATTTTTCATAGTATCTAATATCCGTTTTTATGAAATTCATTCCTCTAGTATAACTATCATAAGTTTCAGGGATTTCTATCATATGACTATAATCAATACTATTAGTATATCTAAAAGGTACAATTCTATAATAAAATTCGTAACTTTTCATAATAAAAGTTCTTCAAAGTATACAATCTTATAAAAATTCCTATATAATAATTTTCATGCAAATTTTCAGACAATAATTTTTTCTGTAGCTTAAAATAAGGGACTTACCACGCTTCGCCAAATAGTAAGAATGTTATATGTTCCTGGTCACTTTCATCACAAGAGTTGGCCAAAGTCCTACAGCATCACAGCAAGATGGACACAGGGGCACTCAAAACTCTCAAACAGACTCACTGTGTAGAACAACACTCAAAGCGTAATAAAAGATTTATTTCAAACTCAAAGATTTTATTGATCTGATGATAGCTTGAAAGCTATTATACAAAGATTTTTACAAAGATTGATACTCCGAAGAGTGGTTTCTACTCTCTAATGAGAATGATTACAAAGATCATTTTTCAAATTGGTATTCTGAAGTTGGTAATTCGGGATGAGATTTCAGATGGATTCTTTTCGATGATCTTCTTCCTTAGTAGAGTCTCAATTTATAGAAGGCACTCATTTCACCGAGAAGCTTCTGGCCAATCAAATTTTTTACAACACAAAAATTAAAGTACAATTATTTCTTCAAAGTGGTTGAAATAATTAAAGCACTTGCCGGCTGCTTTATTCCAGCCTTTGAGCTGTTATCTTCTGCTTTAATACTCACATGGTGCTGTCCTGTGATGTCGCTTTCTTGTCGTCCTTTACTTGTGGACGTGTCCCATTAGTCGGCAAGCCTCTTTAATGCATTCGTCACTTCCAGAGAATTGATCGTTTAAGATTTCACAAATCTTATTTTCAAGGATTTTTGATTCTTTATCTCCTCGGCTAATAAGGATCTAATTATTGCTCATTCCATACACCATATATTTTTCTCCATAGAAAAATTGCATTGTTGAGCATACTGATTTTATTCCAAGAGCTCTCATGTAAATCATCCATTTTTTATTGATTGTTGGCAATTCTTTAATAATTTGAATCTCCTTTAATGGATTTTCATGATTTTTTCTGATAGTGATCAGATGATGTTCTTCATACCATTATGGTTCTTTATACTCTGGACTGATAGTATAGAATCTCAACTCCACTGGGTATTTTTCACTATATTTTTTCACACAATTGATAAATTCTTTATCAAATTGTTCTATTTCCTTTAAATCGATTCCTGGAAAGAGTCTATCCAAAAATCCATATGTTGCTAATTTTTTGACAATGGTTGGATCTGCTCCTTGAATAGCACTTATCCTTAGATAAATCGCCGTTGGAAGGGCTGTCAAGTATAGAGAATTTCTTTCTCTGAAATTATATACCCATTATGAGAATTCATAATAATCTTTCTTCATGGGATGAAGATTGATTTGAACATGATGAGTTGTGATTATTCCCTTTGGTGATTTGAGGTCACCAACCGGTATTTTTTTATTTTCTTGGAATTCACTGATAACAGCAGGCTGTTCCAATGGGCCTTTTGATAAGGATGTTTGAGTACTGGACTCAGCGGCTCCTTTTCCACTTGTAAATTTTTCCAACAATTTGTCAATACTGACAGGTAATTGTTGTGGACCCTTTGTTATGACATTTTCCTCTTGCAAGGTAAGAGGGTCATTTCTCTTAGATTTCGAATCTCCACTTGAAGTGGATGTATTAATCTCTTGAAATGGGATATGACTCGCCTTTTGGCTGTATTCATCTTTTTCTAAAGAATGGTACTCCTGGCTGCAACTTACAAAAAAGTCTAAACATTCTGTCAATTTTTCAGCTATTTTTTCTTTATTATCATTTAGTTTATCACTCTTTTTTCCAGTTTCAATAACTTTGTTTGATAAATCGCACAAAGTTTGTCTGATGTCAAGATGATCCTCTTGAATAGCAAGATAATTTGCACTAAAATCTGTTAGAAGATTTTGCAATTCCTTTGTAAATGCTTCAATTTTGTCCAAAATCATGATTCCTGCCCAAGAAATCGCAAATAAGTTATATTTTCCTTTAATATATTCAAATTTAAAATTATAAAAAGATAATAGTATTTGCCAACTGTGTAATCTTCTATGTTGAGGTGAATTTGGTAATTTATTATTTACAAGTCCATTAAGTTGAGTATTATCAGTTTGAACAATAAATTCCTTAGGTAGTAAGAACATTTTGAATTTGTTTATTTCTTTAACTACTGCTAATAATTCTTTTTCATTAGTTGAATAATTTATTTCAGCATTATTAAATGTTCCACTAGTATACCTGCAAATCTCATTTAAATCGATTTTTAATAAATCACTCCAATATAAATCTGATACATCTGTTTGAACAATTAGCATATCCTTTTCATCTGGGAGTCTAAGTTTAGGTAAATTTTTACAATTCTCTTTTAAATTTTTAACACAAAGAGTATGTTCTTCATTCCATCCTAATTTATTTGATTTTCTTAATAGTTTCTGAAGTTTATTTCATTTTTCTGCAAGTTTTTCTATAAATCTTTCAGCATAATTAAGATATCCTAAAAACTTTTGAATTTGTTGCTTATTTTCAAGTTTATCAGGAAATAAAGTTATCTTCTAAAAAATATGAGGTTGTAATTTTATTCTTTCACTATTTATTATCATTCCTAAAAATTCAATTTCATTTTTTTGCTATTTCTGATTAAGTATTATACCTTCGTTTGAGCAAAGTGTGGCAAAACTTCTAAGATGTTTAAGATGATTTTCATACGTTTCTGAACAAACAAGTATATCATCAACATAAACAATAAGAAAATTATAAGTTCTAAAGATTTCATCCATTCTTCTCTGATAAATTTGTGGTGCATTTTTTTAATCCAAATGGCATAACTATCCATTCATAATGTCCTTGAGCTGTACTAAAATGCTGTTAATGGTATACTATTTTCTTCAAGCTTAGTTTGCCAAAATCCAAACTTACAATCAAATTTTGAATAATATTTTTTATTTTTAGCTATATTTGTTAATATTTCTTTATTTGGTAGATATTATCCATCAAATTTAGTATTTTTTATTAAGTTCTTTATAATTTACAACAATCCTAAGTTTTCCTCTTTTTATTTCTGAATGATTTATAACCATAAAAGTTGGGCTACTATGAGGACTATTGCTTTTTCTTATAAGTTTTTGATTAAGAAGTTCTTGAATTTGTATTTGAAATTCTTCTTCATCTTCTTGATTATAGATCATAGGTTTGACTCTAATAATGATTGTTGGTTCTAATAGTTCTATTTTAATTATTGTTTTTGATTTCTCCCATTTTTCAAGTGGGTTTTCATTATAATTTTTTGCTAAAAAATCTTTTATTTGATCAAGAGTAATTGTTTTGATTGAATAATTGAGTAATTTTGGTATAAATTCCGTCTTTTCACCACTTTGAGCTGGCTGAACTCTGAATGGTTTAAATTCTCTAGCAATTTTTAGTAAATGTCCACATGGCGTTTTTAATTGAATCATATAAATATTTTGACTATATTGACTAAACTGTTGAAGAAAGTCATTTCTTAAAATAATATCACAATCATTTATATTGTATTGGTAAATATTTCTTATAATTACTATTTTAGATCCTATGATAACTTCTATATTTTCATTTTTATATTTTAAAGATTCTCCTACTCCAGTTATTCCTTGTAGAGTTAATTGTTGTTTATTTTCAATCTATTTTAGTAATAAGAATTCTTTAAAAATAGTTATCTCAGCTCCTGTGTCAATTAGAGCACGAGTAGTTACTTTTGATTCGAATACAGTTATCTGTATATATACACTTATTGAAAATTTTATTTCTCTACTCATTTTTCTTTAAGACAATATGCAGTTATTCCTTGATGTATAATAAGAATTCCTTCCTTATCTATTTTGTAATTATCAAGACTATCTAAAAATGAATTTCCTAATATTATTGGACGTTCATCAAAATTCATATTATTATCATTATAGCATTCTATACTTAATAATAAATTTCCTAATTTAATTTGAACTTGTCTTGTAATATCACAAGAGTTTATTTTTCCTTCCAAGTCTCTATAACTATAAGGTTCTACCTTTTTTTTTTTTTTAAATTCCTTCATCAATAAGAGAGCAAATATGATTCTGACTAACTCCAGTATCAACAAGTATTTTAATTTCATTTATCCATTTATTTTCATTAAAAAACTTTCATTTGATTCCATAAACACTATTATTTTTATTTTGTTTTATTTTTGAAATACTATGTTTACTGTATTATTTCCAATAATTATCTTATTTTCTTTATATGTTATTTGTTTTGGTATTATAGGTTGATCGATACTTATAGCATCATCATGACCTATCTCAAAATTTTTTATTTCCTCTATATCTTGTTCTCTAGGTAAGATTACTTCTCCTATATCCCTAGATTCTTTGTCTATTTCTATAAAAGACTTTTCTTTATATATATTTCCATAATTACTATTTGTATAAAAATATAATCCTTGATATAATATAGTAAAGACTTTATTATCATCTTTTAATATTTTATTAGTCATCTTAAAATGTAAGCTAAGACAATCATCTAAATTTTTATCATTTATATGTACACAATATCTTGCATAACAAGTAAATTTTAATTTTTTATAGGCTAAATTTCCATTTTCTGCAGTTTTACATCTTTCATCTTGTAAATTAAGTATTATGTGACTATTAATTCCTTATTTAAAACATGATTTTATTATTATTTGTATTCCAACAAGGTAAACATAAGATATTTTATTTCGTTTTTCTTGCTTTAGTTTTCCCAAAAATTCATTAATATTTCTTTTTGTTATTAGATTTAATTTTATTGTTCCTTGTGTATGTTTAAGATCTATGACTTTTTCTATTTCATGATATACATTAATAACTAACTTCTTTCTTCTAAAGGGTGATCCTAAAATATTAAATAATCTATTTTCTTCGGGTGGTTTTAGATTTAATTCTGCTTTATTAATTTTTCTAAATTTTTCCCAATCAAATTTTCTTTTTAAAGCATATCATTCTACTCCTTCATATACTTCAGTTTCCAAATCATCTGAATTTTTAATTTCCATCATTTCTAGGATTCTGATTCTTCAATTCTCCTAATTTCATTATTAAGAACTTTTTGAATTCTTTTAAAAGTTTCAATTTCAATGAGAGTATGTATTTTAACAAGATATCCTATGTTTTCATCTAAAATCTCATCAAAGTCTATTAAAAGAAAAGTAATTTTCTTTTCAAATTTTTTCTTTATTTTAAGACTATCCGAGTCTTTTATTTTTCCAATTAAATTTCTTGATTTATTAATAAGATGTTGAATGTAACAATCAGTATCTAAATATTCAGTAGAATTGTCAACATACCATTCTACGCAAATTTCTTTATTATCTTCCATCTTCTCATGACTTTAAATTCTAAGAATATAGCGCTCTGATACCATTTGGGTGTGGATGATCCAAAAATGTAAAAATACAATTAATTCAAAAATAATCAATATCAAATTTTTTGGGTTCAAGATAGGTGAAAAGAGTTGATGGTGAAGAAAAGTTAAATTTTTATTGCAAAGGGCAAATAATTTGTTAAATCCAAAATTTGAATTAAAGTTTTAAGGATTAAAATGAAATTTATTTAATATTAGAATGACTTGTTTTGAAACCTTTCATATTGAGGATTTTTTTGGAACTTAAAATTTTTAAAATAGTAAAAGGGTATTTTGAAAAGGGTATTGTTGAATTTGGGGTATTTTCAATAATTTCTCAAAAATAAAACAAGACGATTCGAAGCAGAAGATAGATAGAAAATTAGAAGCTCTAACCCTTAATCTTCACTCTCTTAATGCTGAATGTTTTTCTGTCAAAAATTGCCTACGCCTGTCCCCATTTCTCCGTCGCCCATGCTAGTAGACGATCTCCCATAGTCATTTAGTGGAGAATATCCTCCAATTTTTGCCTGAATCTCTACATATGGTCAATTTTTGTTTTCTTCATTTGTTTCATGTTTCTATTTTATGTTCTTAGTGGTGAATCCCTTAACCGCTACTGATATCTGTCTCTACCTTTGTCCCTGCCTTTGCCCCTGACAGAAGCCTGTGTTTGCTCAAGTAATTTCTCTATATTTTCTTCTTTTCGTCCAATCATTAGTCATGGACCAGTAAACAAATGTACATAGAATGAACAAAAGATGAGAATAACTTATTCGGATAAAGAAGGAAAACATAGAAAACAAAAAGGCACATCGACAACAAAAATCTACAAGTTTCAGAAAATAACAAGGAAAATAGAAGTTGTTGGATTTTGTGAGTCATATTTCCTTTTATTTCACGTGTTTTATTGAAAAAATATTATTTCCTTCTATTTCATGTGTTTTGTTGGAATATTTTTTATTACACGTGATTTTTTTTATTTTGTTTTCATCTTTGTGATATTTCTAGGCCCAATAAATAGTAGACTCTTCATTCAATTTAATAAATTGCATAAATTGTTGAAAATTGTATTTTCTCTCCATTGGTTGTCATTAATAAAATATTTGGTTCCTCTACCAATTTTTTGTTTGCTTTCTTTTAAATCTTGTTCTTGTTTATTAATTTGTGCGTTATATACTTCATATTGCACCATATCACCTCCTCGAATTCCTAACAAGTGGTATCAGAATCAAGGTTCAGTAGTTCCGCAGAGCAATGATTTGATTGTTTGAGGTTTTTTTGTTATTGATGGCTATCATGAAGTATGATATTCCGCTGTTGGATCGTAGTACAAGATTTTAGTTGTGGCAAGTGAAGATGAGAACTGTATTGGCGCAGATGGATTTGGATGATACTTTGTTGGGATTTGATAGGATGCCCACAACTTGGACAATAGAGGAGAAGTAACGAAAGGATTGTAAGGCACATTCACAGATTCATCTTCATATATCTAACAACTTTTTTCAGGATGTTTTGAAGGAGAAGACAACAATGCATTATGGTTGAAATTGGAGTAATTGTGCATGATCAAAAGCCTGACCAGCAATTTGCATATGAAACAGAGGCTTTATTTTCATCGCATGGCAAAAGACGGATCATGGGAAGATCATGTAATAATATTTAAGGAGATTGTTGCTAAACTGGAGACGTTAGAGTTAAAATATAATGAAGAGAACTTAGCTTTAATCCTATTGTGCTTACTGCCTAGTTCGTTTTCGTCGTTTAGGGACATGATTCTGTATAGTCGTGACACACTCACCATTGAAGACGTGTATGATGCTTTGTTCTCAAAGGAGAAGATGAATCATCTGGATGGAGTTGGTTCCAGAGATGAGGAAGCTCTTGTGGTTCATGGTGATCGGCAAATGGGCAAGTCGAGGGTTCATTTTAGCAATAGGGCCTGCTTTTACTGCAAAAAGAAATGACACTCAAGAGCAATTGCGAAAAGTTGCAGGGTAAGAATAATTCAGCTGCAAATTGTGGGAGTCAATCAGATATTTCGAACGAGACCAACGTAGTTGATGACTATTTGGGTAGAGTAGATGTTTTGACGATTTCTAACGTGGAATCCAAGCCTGATGATGAGTGGACTTTGGATACAGCTTGTGCGTTTCATATGAGCCCCAATCGGAATTTGTTTGAATCGTATGAAACGGTGACACAATGTATCGTCGTTATGGGAAACAAGGAATCTTGTCGGGTAGCTGGTATTGTGAGAGTTAGATTGAAGTTGGTGGTTGGAACAATCAGAACACTTGGCCAGGTTCAACATGTTCCAGACTTGAAGAAGAACATCATCTCGCTGAGTACCCTGGATTTGAAAGGGTACACGTTCTCTGAAGCAGGTGGAGTCTTGAAGGTCCGTAAGGGTGTCTGTGTTGTATTGGAGGGGTGGAGAAAGTCCTAGTTATACATCTTGCAAGGTTGGGTAGAATCATTGAAAAGACACCAGTACAGGTTTGGTACCGTGATGGATATATAGTTTGGTACAGTCTCGTTGGGAGTTGACTCTGGGTCTATTTTGGAGAATACTACTCTGTCGAGTTTGGGGGATATGGGTAATTTCGCTTTGCCACCACAGTTTGCGGTTCCATTGTATTCAACGACTAGGGAGAGACCCATTGGAGATAAGTACGAGGATGCTGATCAGGATGTGTATGCTTTTGGAGTTGTAGAAGGTGATGAGTCTAGTTAGGGGCCTTCAATTAAAGCATTTAGTGTTGGTTCTGCTACTGGGTGTGCTTCGACCCTGTTTGATAAATTTTGAATTCTTTGTGAACTTTGGGAACCCGGTGGTTGGATTCATTTATTTGTGTTGGATATGGTGGAAGAAGAAGAGTCTTTTTCTTGTGTTGGAGAAGTTTGGTTTGGGATGAAGAGTTCAGTTTGTTTGTTGCAATCGAACTTATTTTTTCAGGTGCATAAATTTTGAAGTTTTGTTCGTTGCATCGAAATTTATGTGAAGGTTGTGATTGTTGAATTTTGTGACCCGAATTAGGTGGAATATTTCGAGAAAATATTTCCTATATTTTACGTATTTTATTGAAAAAATATTAATTCCTTTTATTTCACGTGTTTTATTTGAAAAATATTATTTTCTTTATCTCACGTGATTTTTTTTTTTAATCTTATTTTCATCTTTGTGATATTTCTAGGTCCTATAAATAGTAGACTCTTCATTCAATTTAGTAGATTGCAAAAAATGCTAAAAATTGTATTTTCTCTGTATTGGTTGTCATTAATAAAATATTCGATTCCTATGCCAATGTTTTGTTTGCTTTCTTTTAAATCTTATTATTGTTTATTAGTTTGTACGATCTATACTTCATATCGCACAATATCACCTTCTCGAATTCCTAACAAAAGTGAAATTAAAAAACTGAAAATACATAGTGTATCCAGAATAATTCGATTGACAATAATATATTGCATATTCTAATTCCTAATAAGTTTGTGTGCAATTGGCCAAAGTCAAAACTAACAACGCAACAAAATTTAATCCAACCCAACCGAAACTTGAACGAGTTGGCTTTTAATACATAATTGGGTTGGGTAAAAAATCGACCCAACCCATTCGATGCCCAACCCTTGATGGTGGGTATCTGCTTTAGATTTTGCATATTTTTCTTTGTGAATAGTCATGCATTCAATCAACTTTTAACGAGTTCGTCCGTGAAAAAGAAGATTTTTCTTTATGTTTTGGAATTCAAAATAAAGGAATTGTTTATGTTTAAAAGATTGGGTTAGGTATTTAATATAGTACTAGTTGCAAGCAACGTGCAATACACGTTTGCCTAATTTATATTTAATAGTTTTGTTTAATAATTAATTTGTTATTAATAAAGATGTAATTTTTTTGGTTAATTACATAATTAATGATGTAATGTTTATGTAATTTTTAAATAATTAGATGTGTGATTTTGATATTGTGATGTAAGTTGGTGAGATAGAAGAAAATAAGCAAAAGTTGACAAATTTGGAGAAATGACTAAATTGTAAGGGATCCAAAGTTCGGGGACTAAAATGTAAATACTTAAAAGTTGTGCCGAACCTCACGATGAAAATTTGAGAGTGCTCGGAGTCAATTGGATAAAGGAAGATATCAATGGAATTAAATTTAGTCAAAAGATGATCACAAATCAATTTCCAACCGAAAAGTTATGCTCCGATGTTTTAGTCTCATATTGAGACCTATTTTTGGCATAGAAAGTGATCGAATTGGAGAACGATGTCTGAATCAAAGTTGTAGCCAGATGAGTTAACTTTCCAACGCATTTTGAATCGCCACAATCGGTTATCGGAATACAAAGTTATGATAAAAACATTGAAAGAAGGTGCAGCTACCTGTTTAAAACAAGAAATTCCGTTACATAGTCCGTTAAAACAACAAATTCCGTTAGTTTTTCCGTTAAAAACAAGAAATTCTATTACGTAGCCACTTTTAATATATAGAAGATATTGCCAACTTTATAATTAGGAAAATTAATATTTTCATCTCAAGTAGGAAATTAAGTTTGAGTTTGATGGAATTATGCAAAAAAGATGAAATATGTGAAAAAAAGAAAAGAAAAGATGAAGTGACGAAAGATTGGGAACGAATTTAATGGAGTTTTTAAAGGTTAAGAACTCATTATGCAAATTTCCTCAAGAAAAACACAAAAATATTTATTTATATGTTAAACATTTGAACATTGCGAAGGAGAATCATGAACCTTTAACCACTAAGACACACCATCACTATGAGTATTAAGTTTAAATTGTAGTTTATAAAATAATAAGAGGAAAAAAACCAAGAATTCAACAGGGGCCCAGAGGCCACCATTTCCCACTACAATGGTTGACGAGTCAGTACAAACAGTTTGAATTCGATAGTCCAATACGTAAGTTATTAAAAAAAATATTTATCTACATGATATCATGCTATTCAAATTTTTGCACCTATGAGCTTGATATATCAACTTTAGCTTCTAATTAAATTCTTCATATTTTATTAACATATATTCTTAATTTATGGCACGCCTAAATATCTTAATCTAGATTACATAATACATCATTTCATATTTTTGAAGTACAATAAATATGAATTTGAGTTAGTATTGACTAACATAGTTGTACTAGATAATATTCTCGAATCATTTAACCTTAGACCCGTCAACGTTAACTATGGGCTTTAGAATATTTTTTAAAGGCATTTCCAATGCTAATATGAATTGCAATAGAAAGATTTCCGTATAAGTTAAAATAGACAATATTTACAAAAATTTGCATCCAATACAACCGTAAAGGTTACACAAAGAGAAAATGCACAAATGGGTTATGTAAAAGCTAGTGTAGTTGCAGGGTATTAAAAAATATAATTTGATTTTTTTTAATAATATGTGATACGACATAATAATAATAATAATAATAATAATAATAATAATAATAATAATAATAATAATAATAATAATAATAATAATAATAATAATAGAGTAGGAAAAAAATAAGTATGGTAGTTAAATATTGAAATCTTTCAATTCAATATTTTAATTTTTGAGTTATATTAATGTAGTTTGTTTTTGTTACATAAGCTTACGAAGTTTGAATTTTCTAGTTATTTCGAGTTAGAATGACTTACATTGTTAGAAATATTACATTGAGCAATATTGATTGTAATTTTCGACACATATAACACATTGTTAAGAGTCAACTCTTTTCCAAAAGTCATCTTCAAAACTATCTTTCTTTGATCCTTAATTTCGGAGGTTACTGAATTTCTCATCAAAAAACTTCTCATTTTCAATTGCTTCGAATGAATAAACAACTCGTTATCAGAGTACACATGCCTTGTAGCATCGATGACAATCCACCACTCTTTTTAATTTGCACCCATTATATTCACTTTAGAAATAACGGCTGAGAGATTCATATATATGAGACACATCTTGTGCCATATAATCAACTAAATTTGCTTATTTCTTATTTTTTTCTTCGGCAATCTACACTTTGAAAATTTATGGCCTACTTTTTCACAGTTAAAACATTTTCCTTGAAACTTTTTCTTAGAATGCCACCTTTCATTCCCAACTTAGCCCCTTTACCACCAGATGGCCCAAACTTGTTCTTGAAGGTCTTAGAAGTTTAATTATACTCAACTACATTGGCTTTACCCACAACAAAATTGAATCCCTTCTTTTTCGAAATTTTGTTGTCTTCTTCAATTCGAAATCTAACAATAAGTTCTTCAATGTTCATTTCTTTTCATTTTTATTTGAGATAATTTTTGAAATAGTTCCAGGTCTGAGGCAACTTCTCAATAATAGCAGTCACTTGAAAAGTTTCACTTAAAATCATCCATTAGTCATGAATTTCATGTAGAACCATTAGAGTTCATGTATTTGACGAATTATAATTTTGAATCCACCATCTTATAATCTAAAAATCGGCCGACAAAAAATATCTTAGCCCGACATCCTCAATTTTATATTTTCAATCAAAAGACTCCTATAACTCTTTAGGATTTTTCATCATACTATATACGTTGTATAGTTAATTAGCCAAGCTTAGGGTTCGATATTAGAACCGAACCGAACCGAACTAAAATTTTCGGGTATTTAATAATTGGAACCGCCGGGTCCAAATATAAATATAGAACCGTTTGGGTTCGATTCCGTTCTGTTCAGATTTTTTCGGTTATGTTCGGTTCCGTACCATAATTGATTTTTTTAACATTTACCGCAACACTACATAAATACAACTAATGACATGTTCATTCGTAGCTTTTACAAATTATCGCAGTCCAATTTAAAAACATATAAATAACAAGTTGTCCAATAAGATTAATCAAATGTATACAAATACCAAAAAGTAGACATTAATACTAAAATATCGGTGATCCATATCAATAATTCATTTGTTTCAAGCAACTATATAAAAAAATGAAATATAAATTAGAAGTTATAAAAATAAAATCTTTTTAAATATTGGTAATACTTACCACCTATTTGATTTAATTATCAATTGCTTGACTTGTCATGCTAAGAAACTCTAGAAGTATAATTGAAAAAACACAATTAACAAACACAAACAAACTAAAATTTGTTCAACTAAATTATTTAATTTTCTAATTTGTTTAGAAAAAATTAAAATAATTTAATTAATTCAATATAAAAAACTAAAAAAATTATTTAGATTCGTTTCTTATTCGGTTCTTGGTCTAGAACCGAGAACCGAACCGAACCAAACCCATCAGTTCTAGATTCAGATACTCGTTCGAGTATTTAAATTATGAAGAACCACTCGGTTCAGGTTTGGTTTAGTCTAGTTTGATTCGAGAGTTTTGTCCAACTCTAGCCAAGCTACTCATGACACAGTAAAATTTGAGCACTTCAACTTCTACAATGGCGAATGCACACAAGTTCTAGATCTGAAATGTTAATTTGGTCCGTGAATGCACCCTATTTCATGTGCACGTGGAAAGAGCATGACTACAACTTTTCAAAGTATAGCCATATATAAAGTAGTCTTTGCCTTGATAAACATCCTATAAGGAAACAAATTTAAATTAGGGTCCGTTTGATTGCAAAGGTGGAAAATTGGTGGAAAGAAAATGTTTTACTGGGAATTGAATTGCCTAAAATTTGTTTTACTGGAAATTGTAATTAATTGTGTTTGATTGGTATAATTTTCTATCTGAAAAATGTTGAAAGTTTGGTGTCCGTTTGACTTCATTTTTTATGAAAATTGTCCATTAGAGTGATAATTTTTTCTACCAATACGTCTAGAATTTGTTCCAATTACTAAAAAGTAAAAAAAAAATAAAAAATTAAACAATTAGAAAAAATTACCATATTCGTTTGACTTTGTTTTGCATAGAAATTGTCAACAAAAATGAAAATTCTTTTTACAATGGTTGATAGAATTGGTTGCCATTGCTTTAAAAAAAGAAAAAAAAAGGTGAAAATTGTTTTCCCACCTAAAACAAAATCAAGCAAACATGCATTAAATTGTTGTACCTAGAAAATAGGTGGAAAATGAATTCCCTAGAAAAAAAGACACATCAAACGCATGAAAAGTGGAAAAATGGAAAATGTTTTCCATTTTCCATGGAATTTGGTCCGAATCAAACGCACCCTTAGTTTTTCCTCCAATACATGAACCTTTTTTCAATTGATCAACTTTAAGCTACAATTTCTCATTTGTCCAAGTATCATTTTTGGCAAATAAATATATAATTTCGATCAGTGGCGGATCCAAGATATTAAATCAACTAGGGCGCTTGTTGACAGCCGCAATAGTAAGATTGTTTATTAATATTTAATTAAATAATATTAAAAAAATCAATCAATACATAAATACAATAAGACGTAAAAGTTATATACATTTGAAAACATAATCCAATACAACCTAAAATGATAAGGAAAAAAAATATATTTTTCAATCATATATGTATGATTAAATTTCAAGTTTTTTACAAACTTAAACAAAACAATTTATATGCAAAATGTGATTAAACGGTAAAGACAATTTTCGAGTTTAGGCGAAAGTTATGCAAAATTTTGAAAACAATGATTTTTAGAACTAGAACTATTTTTTATCCAAAAAAAGGTGTATTTTGAACTTTTAAAAGAATAAATAACGACACTTAAATTGTCCAAATTTGAATTTTATAAAATAAATTAATAAAATCTAGCAAAAAAAGTATATGTATCATGGAGTAATAATTTGAGTCAATAAGTTTTTTAAAGAAATTATTTTGAAAAAAAACTAATAATATATAATTTTTTAGTTATTATTTATTGTAATAAGAAATAAACAAAAAATTAAAAGTGCATGGAATTGAACCTTATACCTCTCACACACTAATTGACCCCTCTACCATATGAGCTACATGCTTTTTGCTCAAAGTTGGAACAATTATTAGTTAATATTTACTATGTTTAAAAATTAAAAGGCAAGCACTTTCCCATACAATCTTCACGCCATATCTTTAAATTTTGTAAAATAACCTATATATATAAATCAATTTTGATCTTCCAAAATAACAAACGTTTTCCATTCAAAATTATACCAAAATAACCCAGCAAATCATTTTTTTTCCAACAAAACTTTGCCCAAGCAACCTAGAAAATTGGAACATTGAAGTCATCTGTCAATGACGTGGAAAGGACCCAACAAAAAGTCAAACTTGGAACTCTAAATTCTTGATTCTGGAAGTCTTATGCAGAAATTTCTATGCAGTGTGAGAAAGTTGAATGAGTCTATTCCCATACTCCTTCCGGTTCCCATATTTCTAATTGTACAGACCATGACTTGAGATTTCCATATATCCCAATATGGAAGGACCGGAGCCATAGCTGACCATTCAAGTCTTGCTGAAAGCTAAGGCACCTAATTTCCCCTTACAAGCTTAAGACCATTTCCACAACGCCTCAGTATATATAGCTTACATTTAACAGCATTGAAACCACAAGTAGATTCACAATATCATTAGCAATTTGCACATTAATTTGAAAAATACACTTCATACCACAAAAAAAAGGAGGAGTTCATAAGAGAGATGGACATGTTTGTAAGTAAGCTTGTTTTTGGTGCTATTTTTGCAGCTATGGTGCATCACATAGGTGCTCAAAATGTGTACATTGTTGGAGATGGCTTAGGTTGGGATATACCCCAAAATAGCTCAGTCTCATATGCCAATTGGGCTTCGGGCAAAACCTTCATGGTTGGCGACATCCTAGGTACTCATTTTTCCTTTCAAATATCAGTATATTTCTAGCTAATTCATGTTTGCGATGTAATCTTGATCAACAATTTTTAGTTTGTGTACTTACGACACAATACGATATAATAACTGTATTTCCTCTCTTCTTCAGTGTTTAACTTCGTGACCAACCAACACGATGTCCTTCGAGTACCAAAGTCTTCCTATGATGCATGTAGCGACGACAATGCCATAGGCAGTACCATCACAACTGGACCAGCAAACGTAACTCTTGACTCAGCAGGCGAGCACTACTACATTTGCACCTTCGGCAGCCACTGCCAAGAGGGGCAGAAGCTTGCTATAACAGTCTCAGCCACGCCAGGGGCCAATCCGCCAACTTCCACCCCACCAACCACCCCTACAACCCCTTCTCCCACCTCAAGTCAGCCCGATGCATGTGCACCTACTCCGTCATCAACTCCCAATGCCGGTGGGCCTACGGCTTTGGCAAAACCACCTTCTGCTGGCATCCCTCCTCCTGCACCTGGTTCTTCCTCAACGCATGTGTTTGCAAGTTTCTTACCAGTTCTGCTGTCCATTGGAGCTGCGTTGGTTATTTAAGAAGGAAATATGATGAGAAGTATTCAAAATAGACTAAGATTCAATTTTGTTCTGCATTTCAATTTTATATTTGTTACAAGGTTTTAGGCTTTATTTTGGCCGCGAGTGTGTGAGATCGTTTAATTTATTGTGGACCTATTATTTTGCATTAATATTTGTTTGTTGTTATATTGCCATGTTTAATACAATATTTAAAATTATAATAACACATAAATTTATGTATAGTCATAATTTTCCAAATAATACAATAAACACCTTATGTATGTGTTTCATATTAGTAACGATTTCCACTTCAAAATAGTATTTATATATAACCCGCGTAATACTAACAAGGTTGATTTTTCTTTTTCTTTACTAGAATCTAATACAGTCGTAATTCTTTTTCAATTTCTTGGCGCATATCAGTATTCATACGAATCAACCCCTTTGCCGATCAACATCGATCGTTGGTATTCTTTTGTAAATCGATACTTATTGATTGTCAATTCCTTTAATTTTTAGAAATCAATAGGTTTTGATGGTGTCTTCAAATGTTGGCTTAATATTTTCGAGTCGCGATGCATATGACTTTTGTTCTCAGTAAAATAAATACAACTCTATTGATTCTCTCTATTTCCCTGTATTTTCTTTATAATTTATAATATCTTATCAGTACGAGATTCTAGCCAATTGAAAAAAAGGGGATAAATTTTTCCAAAGAAAGCATCAAGTTCTAATTAATTTAATTAGCAAAGTGATAATTTATTTTGGGCCAAAAGCAAATATTGTAGTCTTCTAACTTCAGATTTCTAAAGAAAATATGGTATATGTTATTCAATTCGATAATATCTATATTGTTTTTATATTATTTCATAAAAATATTGTGATAAAAAAGTTACACGTAACAATATTCCAGAATAATTTGTTTTTATTGCTCAATATCAAATTATTATGTGTCAGTATTGTTGAAGGATATTTCCTAGAAGAGAATAATTTAATAAATATAATATTTTAAAATATATATTGTTGATACTGAAATATTTTTATATTGATATTCATAAAGATTATTATATTGTTACTTTTTTATAATTCATAAGGATATTTTGACATTACTTTCTACACTGAATCAATTTAAAAAAAATTATAAGCAGCGATATTTCGGAAAAATATTATTTTGTAGCCCATGAAGAAACAATATTTTATATATGCTACTGATCTTAAAGGATATTGTTAAGTTTCTCTTAAAATGCGTAATTTTTAAATCGACATTCTATAAGAATATTTCGTATTGCTTTTGAAGTAGCAGAAGTTATTATAAATCAATGTTCTGAAAGAATACTATATCATCATGTCCGAAGAAATCACAATTTTATACTTATCACTATTCTAAAGTAATTCTACCGTTTTTTAAGAACCATAATTTAAATTATGTCAATATTTAGCATATTATTGCATTATCTCTAAAGAACAACTTTATACATATTAAATATATAGTATTCTAAATATGTATGTTGTTTTAGAAAAAAACACAATTCACAATTTTATTAATATTTTAGAAGGATATTACGTTTTAGTTCTAGAAAAACACACAACACACAACCTAAGCATATGAATATTTGAAAAAAAAAAAAATTGTTATCGCTTCTAAAGAAATTTTCAAATATTAATATTCTACAAAATTACTTTTCTTGAAATATGATTTTATATTTGATTATAACTTCAGTTGAATTGCTCCTCAACAACGTAGTTTTATAAGATCTAACATTTTATTAAAAATATTATTTTTTGCTCATGAAGAGAAAATGTTTATATGACGCAGTATTTTAAATGATATTTTGTTGTTGCTCACAAATAAGTATAACTTATGTTTATATCCTAAAATATTATATGCCACTCATATGAAAAAACTATCTCGTAAAATTTTACTACAACAAATATCACTATTTTTCAGATCGAGATAAATAGGCATGTCAATATCATATGTCACTTTTCAATTAGACATATGTACGTAGATGTTATATTATTCATTACCTGACGATGTAAGATTATTTGATTTTTATTAATTATCAATAAGTAACAATAGGTAATTTTTATTTATTCGCTTATTATTGGTGCTTGTCTTGTATCTAAGCATTTAGTTTATTTTACTACTAACCCTAGAAGGAGAAATAAAAGTGACGAAAATTAACACAATATCAAAATATACTAACCTTATTGAAAATTTAGGAAGAATAAATTTTATTATTGATAGTATTTGTCCTCTCATGTACTTTTGGTACATATAGTATGCTAACTATCTAAATTTATTATGACTCCATGAACGAGAAATAAAAAGAAGAGGGCTGCTGCTTGTACAGTCCTTAATGGACTGTACATTTTACAGACCACACTGATTAGTGTGGGCTGTAAAATGTACAGTCCATTAAGGACTGTACAAGTGGAAAAATTCTAAAAAGAATGATAGAAATCCGAATGAGTACAATATCAACTATTATGTTTAGGTACGCACATTGTAATTTCTATTGTACAAGTACAATTGAAACAAATTCTTAACGAATTAGAAGTACAAATAGCCTCAAGGTATTTGATGTTTGGCATGTTATTGACCTTATGACATTAAAAATGATCCAAATAATTAGTGAGAGAAAAATAAATTCTCACGTCATGCTTTCTCTAAAGTTGTGACTCAATTTCTTCATTTCTTAAAATCGTTCAGGGAATATATGTAGGCCGACTCACTCTCCACGTAGACCATTTAGCTTTATACGATTTCAAAATATACATCTAATAGATTATCACAAACGAGTCTATTACATCCACTCACAACACGAAATTTAAGTCTATTATTATAACAAAGTTTCTTATTTCTATTTGAAGACACGATATTTACATACACCACAACTCTTATGCCTTAAGCCATCATTTTATTTTACAAAATCATTCGGCAGCCATTAAAGAGTTGAAAACTCAAATAGGTGAGCTGGCCCATGCTGTCTTAGAAAGACAATAAGGTGTCCTACCTAACAACACATAAACTAATCCTAAGGAGCAAGTACTAGCCATCAGAGTTGTTGAAGATGAGCAAATAGATACTTCGCAGCCGGTAGTTACAAAACTGAGAGGATATATACCTCTCATCCCATTTCTCCAAAGACTTCGAAAATAGACAAAGGAATAGAGAATTAAAGCAATCACAACAAGAAGTGGTGTATAGTTGCCCGAGATTACAGTCAAAATACCAATTGTAAAGACAAAAAAAATGCCTAATACAGATGAAGAGCAAGTAGGTAAGTCTGAAAAATCAACTGAGGAAAATTTGATAGAGAATTTAACAATCCACAGGTTAAGGTGATTGTTCATGTTAGACAATATGTACCTACCATTCCATTCCCACAAAGGTTGAAGAAATATAAGTTAGACTTGAGAAGTTTTTTAATGTGCTAAAAAAACTCTACATCAATATCCCGTTCATAGACGCGATAAAGCAGATTTCGAGCTATACAAGACTTTTGAAGGACGTGATATTAAAGAAGAGAAAGCTTTCAGAATTTGAAACTGTGGCACTAACAAAGGAGAATAGTGCAAGATCGCAAAATAAACAACCTCTCAAACTTTAGGATCTAGAGAGTTTCACTTTACCGATTTCATTTGGAGAAACATGTTCTTTAATGCTTTATGTGATAAAGGTGCAAGTATTAACTTAATGCCTTTATTTGTATATAGAAAATTGGGACTAGGAGAAGAAAAATAAACAACTATGTCTCTGCAGTTGGCCGATAGAAGCCTCAAATATCCAAGAGGCAAGGTCGATAATGTACTCATCAAGCTGGCAAATTGATATTCTCGGTGACTTTATTGTTCTAAACATAGAAAAAGATAGGGATATTCCTATAATCATGGGACGACCACTCTTAGCAAAAGGTCAAACTTTGACTAATATAGAGAAATGTGAGCTAATCTTAAGGGTGGAAGATGAAAACAAAGTTTTCAATTTACACACCTCATCCCAGCAACCATCAGAACTTGAGAAGTATAATTGTATTGATAAGATGATCTACCTATTGAACAATGCTATTAGAAGAGAAAATTTAATTTTGAAAGAATTATAGGTAGAGATGAGAATAGAGAATTTAAGGTTTGGAGAGCGAAAAGTGGACGTAAAGCTGAAAATTGCAATGCATACAAGGCCGAAACATTCCGACTTGAACCACCATGAGTAACGCTCAGTCAAAGTCTAGTTGGGGACTATAAACTAAGAACTTAATGAAAAGTAACCCATTTCTTTAACCCTTAACTCTTTAATTTCAGTTATTGCATGGCATATAAAGAGTACGGTGGCATTTAGTAGTTAGACACATTTAATTATTTTTAAGTTAAAAAACTTTTTATTTTAATTTTTCTATTATTTTTAGGATTGTCATCCAATAATTTAAAAAAAGTTTTTTTTTTCTTCTTTAATTTAAAATCGGAACAAAAAAAAAACTGAAAATAATAATAATAATAATAGTGTTCTAGCGCGCACGCGCGCGCGTGCACACACACACACACACACATATATTTTAAATATTTTAAAATCATGAAAATTTCAAGTTTCACTCTAATGTATTATTACGTTATTCATGAGATTTTTTTTTCTTAGAACTTTTCTAAGATTTACTTTATATTGAATTGAGATAAATGTGTTAAGTAGATGATTTGTGTGAATTTTATTTTATTGGGATTTTGATTATAATTTCGTATTGGTGCTAATTTTGCTTATAATCTGATTTGTAGGAAAAATTGGCATAAAGACCAAAGACCCTTTTTGAAGGACAAAGAAAAGGAAAAGATTCTACAAGTTTCAATGCCAACTTCATTATCCTACATTTATCTCACGAGTCAGTTCCTCTCTTTTACTTAAATTTTATTTTTGGGTTTTGAAGTGTTACATTGAGGACAATGTAAGAATTAAGTTTGGGGGTGGAAAATCTAGGTTTTCTTTTAATTTATCTTCATGAATGATTTTTGTATGTTTAATTTAGGATAAACTTTTGGGTAAAAAAAGTAAAATTTGAAAAAAAAAAAAGAGTTTCTTTAACTTTATTATGCATGCTTGTAAGTGACTTAACTTGATCAAAGTAATTCATATCCAACGATGATATTGTGCATCTCTTTGAGCAAAATTTGGATCGGTTCGTGTGGACACTCGAATTTTTTATTATTTGTGAATTCCATTATTTTATACTTAGCTTTTGAACAAGTTGAACACCTAATTATTGTTGATTGCACTTATGGTTGACTATGAGTTGAGTTGTGTAGGTCAGCAACTTTAGAATCTTTTAAAACTGTAGAACATGTTATTACATTAATCACCCTTGTTAGAACCACTTCAAAGCCATCTAGTATAAGTTTGGGGTTGACTAAATCCATCCAAAACCAAGAATATCACCATTTAATTGTTTTTTAGTTCCTAACGTTTGCCGAAAAAAATGTGAAAGACATTGTACTAGCCGTGGTACGTAGGAAAACGTTACTTACATCGTAGTGTGGAGCTAGTTTTGAGTAACTTGACCATATTCATGAAAATTTGTAGGAGATAATCTACCGTGAAAGAAGGCTACCTACAATGTAGAGTGAACACAACATTTAAAAACCTGTAAGATCCTAAAAATAAAAGAAGGGACAAAATAAAAGGAAAAGAACACCAAAGTGTGTTGAGGTAGTAACAAAACTATAAGTGCTACCTTTATCCGTTTAAGTCTTGGTCAGCAGTTAGGAATTTGAAGGTGATTGAGTGGTTGATGAAAATAAGTCATATCTCATTGTTAACTTGCTTTTGGGGAAAAAGAAATACAAAGAGAGCAGCACGAGTGTTGAGAGAATATATTGACATTACTGGGATTTGGTGTTGTTGGGAAAAAGAGACTTTGGAAGTTGAAATACATGACTTGATTCGAATAACATAAGTGGAATTGAGATTTTTTAACACACACCAACATACACACTCAAGAGCTAAATATACGATTGATTACGTCCAAAGAATAATGCCGTAGTTGTAGCCTAGTTTTGGGGTCTCAATTTCACAGGGAGATGGAAGAAATGCTCAAAGGATAAAAAAAGATGGATGTTCTCTCGTTTGTGAAGTGGAATTTATTGTTCGAATAAAATTAAGAATTCAATGTTTGAAATAATAAAATTAAAATCAATGTTTGGGGTAGCTAAGTATCGAAATTCCCTCAATTGGATTGAATCAATCTCATCAATTATTCATTTTTATAGTTCAAATAGAGTCCTTCATCCCAACTCTCTAATCAGAAGATATAACATTACAAATCAATTTAATTCAATTGTAATCCTAGAATCTAAACTTCCTACAACACATTTGCACTCTTTTTATTGAAATAAGATCAAGAATCGACCATATACATCAAGCATAAAGCAGTAATCAATCCACCAATAAAGTAAAATTGCAATTGAAATTGAAACTCGTCAAATAGTTTAATTTTTCGATGGAAAAAGTATGACTGAATCCATGAAAAATCTAGTAAAGATTAAGCTAATCCCAAAATATTCATGAAAAGAAAATCTAAATCGTAGAATTGTTTGACAATGAAAAATCAAATTACAAGGATAAAAAAAAAAAAAAAAGAGAAATCACTAATTCTGATTGAGTTCCTTCCTAGCTTCACCAATATTTTTTGTACTTCATCGAGATTCTTGAGCAAAAATCAGTGAAAAATATGTATGGAGACGTCTTCCCCTATTTTGGTATGTTCTAGGGTTGAAATATCGTGTAAGAAGTTGGTTTCCATAAGAGTTTGACGTAAATTAGGAAAATGATATCACGTCAAAATTTACTACTATGTGACTGCATAGTAGTGGGAGCTGTGGTCACATAGAACTACAAAATTGGGTCCTAGATTCTCTGAAGGGCCTCATGCGGCCACATAGGAAATAGATTATGCGACCGCTTAACTTATTCCATTCACAATTTTTGCGTTTTGGTAATCGAATTCGTTCCTCGTTTTATAACTTCTTTCTTCACTTCTTTTTCCCATGCTTAATTTCTTAGCCCAATTTGACCTCGTCATCTTCATATCTTCGTTTTTCCTTCCGAGTCATTTTTTAGATATTTGCAATTTGATCCTCGAACTTTCATTTCCTTCAATTTGGTCATTTTTCTACTTGTTTTTCCTTATTTCCGCTACATTCATCACGTTATCAGTAGACTCATGAATGAGGAAACGTTTTCATTAGACTGAAAGCAGCCTGAATAGTTAGTACCATGCAAAAGCAAAGAAATGTTTTCATTAGACTCATGAATGATGAAGATTTTTGTATGGTGTGTGCAAGGCAATCATCTGATATAGAGGGTGCTCCATATAGGATGCTGATCTGGTCACAAGATTTCGATGAGGAGGATCCAGGGACATTCAGAGAGGACATGTAGAAAATAAACGGTCAAAGAGGAAGTGACAGACCATAATTTGAGTATACATAATATAAAAAGACAAAAAAGGCATGGAGGAAAAAGGAGGATGTAAGAGATGACATGACGGAATCGGAGGATAAGAGTCGGAATATCAACCAGAAAAATGGAGCAAATTGGAACCGAATTTTGCAGAGAAATCAGGTACTGCCATCTGATCCTATATTATTTATGAACTGTGAGGGATGTGTCTACTTATCTGTGGAGGAGAATGTTGTTGTTAAGGATGGACTGTCTAAGAAATCTTTAGATACTCAAAATTTGGGTGATGTTAGTACTAATGGTGGTTTATTTGTGGAAGTTTGTAGTAGGGACATTGAAGGAAATAACCTGTTAATGAGAGATAAGAATAATCAAAATTCTAATGATAGTTTACTTCAACAGGCCATTATTAGGTGATACAGAAGGGGTGCAAGAAGCTATTGTGATGAATGAACTGGAAAGAATTACTGAATTAGCGGTTAGGGAAGAACAAACAAGTGTGCATCCTCATTCACTTGGAGTTGCACAGCTAGTTATATGTGACGAGGCCCAAGAGGAAGTTACAGTAGGAACAAAAACTGATGTTCAGGAAAGTGGGATGAATAACATTGAAGCTGGGGTAAAAGAAGATGTTTTCATACCGCATCAAATAGCCTCGAAGGAGGGATTATGAAGAAGAACTCCCAGAGCTTCAATTACTGAACTACGAAAGTGATTTGGATACGAGTCGTGCAGCAAGAAAAATGAGAGGGAGAGTAATAGAAAAAAGGTGGTTCTTGGAATAACCACACGTTCCAAATTTTTTTATTAATGATGAAGGTCTTGATGTGGAATGTTAGGGGTATGGTTTCATCAAAATATCGATTAATGAAGTCAAGAAGAAATTTTAATCCATCAGTTATGGCTTTGTTTGAACCTATGGTTTCATGTCAAAAGATGTCTAGATGGGCGAGACGGTTAAGGCTCCCTAATTATATGTCAAATGTCAACTTTGGGGGGTAAAATATGGTTGTTTTGGGATAACGACGTTACGTTTGAGCAAGTTATTTTTTCGGATCAAATTATTTCGGGATGACTTTCTTGGAGTGAATTTCAGGTTTTTACATCCTTTGTTTATGTTAGTTGTTTCCAACAACATATGAGGGAGCTATGGGACCTAATGCACACTGTAGAATGTGATGTGCATCCATGGTTGATAGGGGTGATTTCAATTCTGTTTGAACTAACGAAGAGAAGATTGGTGGCATTATTCCTACATTGAGAGCTAAGCAAGATTTCAACACAGTTATTCATGATTCTGGTCTTTTCGAGGTACCTTTTGATGGTCCAAAATTTTCTTGGTGTAATGGTCGACAAGGTTTACATCGTATTTGGGCTCTCTTAGATCGAATTTTGGTGAATTAGCGTTTTAAAGATAAATTTCCTTCAGTATATATGTCATATTTGGATAGAGCATCCTCGGATCACTGCCGAATGGTTATTCAGTGCATGGTTCAGACGATGGAAAAAATCCCCAAGCCGTTTAGATTCTTACGAGTGTGGCGTTCACATGAGAAGTTTTTGCCTTTAGTTAAACAAGTGTGAAGATGACTGTTATAGGATCTCCTATGGTCTGCCTATCTTACAAGCTCAAAGCCCTTAAATGTACTCTTCGAAAATGGAATTTGGAGGTTTTTGGGAGAATTGAATAGGAAATGGATTTTTTAGAGGAAAAATTGGTTCATCTTGAACGTCTCCTTTTGAATCAATATTCTACAGACTCGGAATCAGAACTTTTGCAATGCAGATAAGAATATGTAAAGTGGCTGGAACTGAAGGAATCATTTTGGCTACAAAAGTCGTGGATTAAATGGCTACAAGAAGGGGAAGCTAATACAAAGTTCTTTCATGCTTGTGTAAGAATAAGAAGAAGAGTCAACTTATCAATCACATGGTTCTTGAAGATGGGGAAGTACTAAATTCGGTGGAGGAGGTTCATGAAGGAGCCGTTAGTTTTTTCCAAGAACTGTTTTCAGTGTCTCCAACATGCTTTGACGACAATGACTTCGATCTTATATCGCCAATCATCTCTCAACAAGATAACATTTCTTTATGTAAAATGCCAAACCTGGAGGAAATGCGTTTGGCACTTTGGTCTATCCTAGGCGATAGTAGTCCAGGATCGGATGGTTTTAGTTTCTTTATTCATGCTTGGAACATTGTCAAGGAGGATCTTCTTAAAGTGGCGATAGAATTCTTTGAAGGATTTCGGTTAACTCGTGCTCTCGGGGCCACCAATATTGTCCTTATTCCAAAGGTTGATATCCCAAGTAGTTTTGCCTAATTCAGACCAATTAGCCTTTGCTCGGTTGTTTATAAGATTATTTCAAAAATCATGGTAAGTAGAATGGCCCCTCTACTTGAAGATATGATTTCTCGAGAACAATCTTCTTTTCTTCATGGTCGAAGCATTTTTTATAACATTTCTATTGCACAAGAAATGGTTCATGGATTACATAAAAAAATTATTGGTGGCAACATTATTATGAAGATTGACATGGCCAGAGCTTATGACAGGGTGAACTGGAATTTTCTGCTTACAGTGCTTAAAAAATTTGGTTTTTCTGATAAGTGGAGAAATCTTATCTACAATTTCATCTCTTCTCCTTATTATTCAGTTATGCTTAATGGAAGGACCAAAGGTTTTTCAAGCCTTCTCGAGGCTTGCGTCAGGGAGATCCTTTATCTCCATATCTCTTCATTTTGGCACAGGAACTTCTTTCTCGTATGTTAAACCGAGATATTGGTAATAATCGAGTTCAACCTTTTCTCTCTGGAGGTATGGTGATTAGTCATTTGTTTTATGCGGATGACCTTCTTATCTTTTCTAATGGTGGTAAAAAATTTGTCGGAAACATTTTGGAGAATATCAAGAAGTATGAAGCTATTTCTGGACAATTGGTCAGTCCGGAAAAATCCTCAATTTTTTTCTCAAAACATATCAGTATAGCTAGGAAAAGAAAGTTGCTGACTTTATCAAGGTTCAAAGAAGGTGAATGGCCATGTTGTTATCTTAGGGTGCCACTCTATTCAGGTCGTTTAAATATGTATGTGTTTGAACCTTTGATTGATAAAATTCAGAAGAAACTAACGTCTAGAAAGGAAGACTGCTTTCTTTTGGAGGTAAACTTACTCTAATAAAATATGTTCTTTGCAGTATGCCAATTCATATGCTGTCGGTTTTGAATCTTCCGAAGGGGATACACAAAGATATCAATCATATTTTTCCTCTTTTCTCTAGAATACCTCCGATGAAGAAAAAAACAAAGAAATGGGCATTGTGGCAGAAAATTTGTTATCCAGTGAAAGAGGGTGGATTGGGGTTCCGTGACTTAGCGGAAATCCAAAAATCTCTTCTCGTGCGATTCGGTTGGAAATTATTACAGGGAGGATCATTCGAAAGTGCCGAAGAGGATGAGTTTTGCACATGGAGAGCAAACAAACATTGCATTCTGGTGGATGCAGTGGTCCAAGCTCTTGGGATACCGTTGGTTTCTAAATGTGTTTGTTGTGCGGCTCCCTCAGAAGAGACTATTGATCATGTGCTTTGTACCAGAGATTTGGCGAATAAGGTATGGGAATTTTTTGAACTTCATCTTGAGCTTGATTTGCCGTATGTTCATTCTTGAAAAAATAGAATGAATCAATGGTGGTCGAAAGCATCTTCAACCTCACATATCTGTATTTTACGTGGTATTGTGCCGATTACTATTAATTGGGCTTTATGGAAAATTAGATGTGAAGTGCAACTGGAAGGATTAGCCATTTATTGGAAGAAAGTTATATGGATGTTGACATCATTTTTGTCTCAATGTACGGGCCTTATTTCCAATGTGAAGAGAATTTCGGATAGAGATGTTCGTTGCCTTAAATCACTTAATTGCTCGATTCCTAGTTTTAAACAAAAGCGTGTTCAAATGGTAGCTTGGAGAAAACCACCAAACGAGATTATGAAGCTAAATGTGGATGGTGTAGTAAAAGGAAATCCAGGTCATGCTAGTGGAGGAGGAATAATACGAGATTCTAAAGGTCGGCTCATTGCTAGATTTGCACGGTACTATGGTATTACAACAAATATGGTAGCAGAAGTTAGACCTCTTCAGGATGGGCTGCACCTGTAAAGACCTTGGCTTAAAAAATGTTATGGTGGAATCAGATTCCAAGGTAGTTATTCAATGGGCAATGCAATGAACATGCTCATTATGGCGTCTTCAAGAAATTTGGAATGAAATTTTGGCCCTACATCGTGTGGTAAATGGTACGCTTAACCATGTGTTTCGAGAGGCCAATTCAGCGACATACTTTCTTGCAAAGGAGGCATCATGTGGGAACTCTATAGAGTATGCTAATTTATATCCTATACCGATATCTCTTCGTGGTATCTTCCGTACAGACTGTTGGAAGTTACCTCATTTTAGACATTAAAGTCCTTTTTTTTATTGGTTGATTATGGGTTGTAAGGTAAGTAGTACTTCCCCATTTATTTGTTTTGCTAAAAAAAAGTAAAAAAATTCAAGCATGTGAAAAGGGTTAGTTATGTAAAATTGGTTAATTTGATTGTTAATACATATAAAAAAGTGAGTGAATGAATTTGAATTGGTTGAATATTAAATAACCAAAGTGAAATCGGAATTCTTAACCACTTAATCACAATACTTCTCCACAAATTAGGTTAGTTAGGTTAATTTAGTTTAGGTTAGTATACCTTAGTTAAAACATAAACATTTGATTAGTTAAATTTTCATATCAATTTAAATTCTAGCTGGAATTGAAATAAAAATTGATAGTAAATATTAATCTATTTGAGAACAATATTCAAACTCAAAAATCACTTTATTACTTGTCATGAATAGAATAGATTCAATTTATCTAGAAATTTAATGCATTATATTCATTCGAATTCGGGTTAAGAATATATTCGGGTCTTGATTAGAATAGATTCAATTTATCTTGAAAAAGAAAGTTAAATACATTAATTTTATCGATTGTTAAAAACGTATGAAGAAGATCATATTACAAATCAAGAGTTGAAATAGATAACAATATGCGGATTCTAAATTCTATACAATCATCCATAGTTTGATAAAAACCAAACTTTTACAGCTTTCTTATATTAATTTATTATAAATCAAATCAAAAACTCTTTTATGTCACATAATTCGAATTCCATATAAATTAGTAAACTTAAATTGAAATTTATTCCCTATGGGACGATATCTCTTCTAATCAAATTTATTACCTGTCATGACCCCGTACGCTTACGTTCGTACATCAATGCAAAAAACCAATAAAATGCCAATAGGTATTTTTAGAAAAAAAAAAAGCAAATGGAAAATTATCAAGAGTTGCATTAGCATTAAATATTATAAGAGTTGCTCATTTATAGAGTTCTAGCTGAAGTGATAGTCATTGGATAAGAGCCATGTGACCTCATCTCCTAGGTCGAAGTCTCAATCACTCAATCTTCTATCCATTTAATATATTGACAACTGGTCGCCACTATATACCCTAGATTGACAATCCTGACATTCATTATTACAAACATTTTATCAATCATTCCTAAAAATTGTTTGCAAATCCTCTAAAAGATAGCAAGGGCTTTAGCCAAAGGGACTTAGGATTGGACCGAGGGCTTTGACCAAAGGGTGCTTCGTATTGGAGGCCTTCGATGTGAAGAGTTTCAGGACAAAGAGCTTTGGCTTCTTCTTTGACTTTTTATATGGTACTTCGGATTCAAGGCTTCAGCCACTTGCCTATGCTTCGGCTTTAGGGCTTTAGCTACTTATATAGTTCTTCGGATGAAGCGGTGGATCACCTCTCTATTGTTGTTTTGCAGCAGGTGGCACTTTGCTTTAGCCATGGAGCTTCTGCTTACACATGGCGTTTTGGGTTAGGCGTCGATTCATCATCTTTACCTATGACTTCAATTCCATTTTTTATGACATAGAATGTGGGTCTTTTGTTTGGGCTTCTTTTTGAGTCCCGGTTTTAGGGTATAACAAAAGTTCTCCAAGTCTATATATGATTATTTATGTCGTGCGTGGACTTTTTATTTTGAGAAGTAATATTCTGATATGGCATGTCCTTTGCTTGATTTGGTGGATATTACACTTTCATAGAAAGCTTTTAATTTTTGTAGAAGCCTTAATTTAAATGTTGAGCTGCTTAGAATATATTGAAATGATACTTTAGTTTGGCTGAAACTTGATACAGAGACGAGGCACTGAAGTGCTGAAGTTATGCTTCAGTTTGCTGAAATTTATGTTTATACTAAAGTAAAGATGAAGCGTTTTTTAGAGTTATCTTTGGAGGTTTGAATGCAAGCTCTTTTTTTACGTTCCCTTTAGAAACGTTCATGTTTTTCTGCATGGTGGACGGTTCATCCATACAGAGGCTTCACCCATAATGTTCAGCTTCATCCATGGGACGCATATGATGTCAACCTTAGAGAATTTGGAAGCGAGCACTCTTTGGGATTCATCTCTTTTCTGAGACGCTCAATCTTCCCTGCATGGCGGATGCTTCTTCCATGATGATCAACTTCATCCATGGGAGGCTTCTGATGTCAACTTTAGAGAATTTGGAGGTGGTTCTTTTTTGGATCCACCACTTCTCTGAGGTGCTCATACTTCCCTACATGGTGGATAGTTCATCTATATAGAGGTTTCTTTCATTGTGTTTAGCTTCATCCATGAGAGGTATATGGTGTCAACTTTGGAGAATTTAGAGGTGGTCCCTTTTGGGATCTTCCTTTTCCCTGAGACGCTCATACTTCCCTACATGGTGGATGGTTCATCTATACAGATGCTTCTCCTGTGGTGTTCAGCTTCATCCATTGGAGGCTTATGATGTTAACCTAAGAGAATTTAGAGGTAGTCCCTTTTGGGATCTACCTCTTCTATGAGACTCTCATGTTTTCCTACATGATGGATAGTTCATTTATACATATACTTCTCTCATGGTGTTCAACTTCATCTATGTGAGGCTTATGATGTCAACCTTGTAGAATTTGGAGGTGGTCCCTTTTTGGATCCTCTCTTCTCCGAGGCACTCATGCTTCCCTGCATGGTGGATGATTCATCCATATAGAGGCTTCTCCCATGGTATTCAGTTTCATCCACAGGGCTTCATCTTTATGGTATCTGAGGTGAGCCTTCATTGGGGTGCTTCTCACCTCTCTTTTCGAAGTGGATTATTTCTTTATATGGGAGTGGTTTATTTATGTCAAGGGTTCCTCCATGGTGGACGGTTAATCCATGGGGGCTGACGCATAGGCGAAGATGAGGCCTTGCATGATGAATATATGGAAGGTCATGTTTGTGCATAGGTAAAATATGAAAATTTCCTTCAAGTTCTTCAGCAATTTCACACTTGGTCCCTCAACTTTTGACCTTATACATTTTGATCCTCATATTTTGACTTTTATTTCAATTATACCCTTGATAAATTGCATTCAAAGTCCTTCGACATTCGAAACATCTACACTTCAATCCCTAAGTTCAAATTTTTGTACGGATTTAGACTTTTTCTCTTCTTTTGTTTTGTTCCCGTAGAATTTGAAAATTTTGCTTATCACTTGACAGAGACACCCTTCTTTAGCGTTGCTCTCTTTATGGCTTCTATTTCAAAGGCCCTCCCTTTGTAATTATAAAAGGGTTTTCCAATAGCCTTTTCATCAATGACCTCCCTTTTAAGGGGTCTTCTTATTCAAGACCACTTCTTCAGCGACCTCTCCCCTTTCAGAGGGTCTTCTTATTCATGACCTCTTTTTCGGAGACCTCTCCTTTCATGGGTCTATTTATTCAAAGTCACTTTGTAACGTCCCGAAATTTCATAGAATATAATTATTTAGTCTAGTTACTTTTTATATAAGTTTGAAAGTTGAGGAACTAAAGTGAAATAAATTTTACATTCTTATTATTTTTGGGTCAAATAATTAGATTTTGATATAGCGAGTTTTAGTATATTATTGGACACTAGTTGTAGCTTGTAATTAATTAGATGTTTTCGACTCGAGAAAATTTAATACGGATAAGTTAGTCTCAAAAAATTGAAGTTTAAAGAAACTGTAATTTATTAGTTTTTAATTAAATTGAATATGGCACGTGTATCTAAAGATGGATGCAGAATAACCTTTTTATTTGATTAGAATTGTATTTGAATTAAAAAGCTGACATCACTATTGCTAATTGGAATTAGAATTATAACCTCCACTAGGAAACCTATTCTATACAAATCCATTGATTGTATTCGATCAAGTCTCCTTATTAAAATGAAATGCAATTATTATACTAGATTATAGATCTATAAATCCCCCATGAAGTTAAGAGAAATTTTCACCCCAGAAAATTTATACGTAGACACAATCAATGAAAGTCAATGCATAGAGAAAGAAACATATGAAAAGGGTTTTCATGTGCATTATTTTACAACATTTCAATAAACGAGGTAAAACAAGTGGTTCATTTTCTTATACTCCTATATTTAGTAATTTATGTATAAATTGACAGTGGATTTTCGTGTTCTTTATAAAGAGATATAAAATACTTTGAGAATTTAAGATGACCTAAGATGGGTGTGTCGCTTGATCATCGATATACTCCATAAGAGAAAAGTAATGTGAAGTGTTTATTTTATTGTTATATAATTGTGTATGAAAACTGCACGTATCTTATTAGGTATTTTTAAAT
The DNA here is from genome assembly GCA_035079005.1 of Fraxinus americana. Classification (NCBI taxonomy): domain Eukaryota; kingdom Viridiplantae; phylum Streptophyta; class Magnoliopsida; order Lamiales; family Oleaceae; genus Fraxinus; species Fraxinus americana. Next base: position 19,013,724 of record CM068721.1, on the reverse strand, counting down.
AGCCACTCTTACAAAAATTACAGATTAGTTCGGGTTGATTGGATTTGCGATAGAATGGTGATACGGATTGCCAAGAAGATTGAAGGAAAAATATACATTAAGTCTTTTTCTTTTTCCATTTTTCTGTCTTCAGTTTATTAATTAATTTGTTCAAATACATGTTATTTAATTAGATAAGTGATTATGTTATTTTCTTAATTTAATGCGTATTGCCAAGTGTTTTTTTCATTTTTAACTTAAATTTATAGATATTCAAGTTATTTTACTTATCGTTCTGCATTTAACGAGAAAAGCAAGTTTTTTGTAACACTTTAACCTTAATGAAAATTTTAGGTGTTGCACACTTCTTTAGCAGTTTCTCCCTTTTCAGGGGGTCCTCTTACTCATTCTAGTCCGTTAAGACCATTTCCACAACCCGTTAGTCTTTTACTATATATAGCTAACATGTGAACGACATAGTATATTCCCATATATCATTAGCAATTTTTACATTAATTTGAAAAATACACTTTGCAATAAGAAAAACTAGGAGTTTGAGAGGGATGGTAGGTATGCCAGTAGGGTTGCTTTTGGTGCAATTTTTGCAACTATGATGCAATACATTGGCGCTCAAACTGTGCATATTGTTGGAGATGGAGTGGGTTGGAACATACCCCCTAATCACTCAGTCTTGCATACAGTGGTGGACTGTAGCAACCGAGAAATTTTAACTAATATAAAAATCATTTTTATTGAAAAACACGTTGTTAAGTTTTAATCCCAAATTTTAAAAGGAAAGTGTGTTCGTCTAGCCATACGAGTTATGGAAAAGTCCAACTTATCTCATATAAAAGTTTGGGCTGTGACGCTTAGGTGAAGCTTACTGAATCGGATAGGTTTGAAACTAAATCCGATAAATATATATTTGTGGGATATCCAGGAGATAATTGGATATAAATTCTATAATTTCGTTTAGAAGAAAATGTTCGTCCCAAGACATGTCATACTCCTAGAGAAAGTTTTTATTCTAGGAAATGAAAAAGTTCAAGAATCCACGAATATAGTTGACCAAATAGATGAAACCGAGTCTGATCCCACACCTGCTGTGGGATATACTCTTAATCAGGAAGTGGAGACTTCTGATGACACGACAGCTCCATGAAAATCTTGTAGGATTATTCGACCTTTTGGAAAGATAAGAATCCATGATTACTAATCAGACATTACTAATAAAGGATGATGAACCTACTAACCATGCATAATCAAAGTCAAGTGTTGATTCGCTGAGATGGCAGAAGGCTATGAAATCCGATTTGAATTCAATGTATGTAACCAAGGTTTAGACCTTGGTCGACCTGCCTAATGGATTAGAACCCATAGGTTGTAAATAAGTTTACAAGAAAAGGTCAATAAGGATTCAAACAAACCTCATAGAGTTGAAATTTTCGATTTGATGTGAAAGTAAAAAATGTTTGATTATATAAAAAATGAAGACGAATTGTATAAAAAATGAAGACGAATTGTGTGTTTACAAGAAGATAGTGGGAGTATTGTCACATTTCTAATATTATATGTATGAGACATATTATAGGAAACGATGTCCTTATATTTCAATTGTTGAAATTGTGGTTGTTAAATACTTCCCTGTAATAGATATGAGAGAAGCAAGTCGATCTATAGAGATAGATCTAAATGATTACTTAACTCATCCCAATCGATATAGATAAAATCTCGAGAAGATTTTATATGGAGAAAATGAACTAAGAGTTCATGGATAGACTGATGGTAACTTCTAATCAGACTAGAATAATAGCATATCTCAAATAGGATATTGGTTTACTCTTAAGCGGTGTGTTGGAAATGTTCCAAATAGGAAATAACCGTTGATTCGATAATGGAAGTCTTATACATCATTGCTTTACAAAGCAACAAAAGTTGAGGTTTAGATTAGGAAAAGCATTAATGAACTTAGACTAGTTCCTAACATTGCTGATCACACGCTTCTGCAACGTGATAACAATGTAGCCATCGTGCAAGGGAAGGAACTAAGGTCTCATCAATGATCTAAACATGTGTTAAGGCGGTATTATCTTATTGGAAAGATAATTCAATGAAATGATATAAAGAAAGAACGAATTCCAACAAGCTATTAAATTGCAGATCCAATGACAAAGAGTTGTCGCGGTATAAACATGATTGTCATGTAGACTCTTATGGTATAAGATACATAAGTGACTGGATCTAGTGTAAGTGGGAGTTTGTAAGTGTTATGCCCTAGGTCCAATCAACTTTGGACATAAACACTTTAAATATATATAATTGATGCATGTATGGCAATATCTATTATTTAATTGAATTAATATTCTAATAAATTAAATAATAAAATCCGTAGATTCAAGTTTTGGTGATTTGTTAATCACAAGGAGTTGTGATTGTGAAATACAAATTACAAATGATCGAATCTTAAATCATCCATGGTCGGAGTAATAATGAGATACGGATATCATTATTACAGATAGATCATTGCGTGTGGCATTCTTACTTGTGAAGTAAGTAGCTGATCTCACAAGCTAAAATGTGGTGACACATGAATGAACATGTGAATGTTTTGTTATAGAACAAAACATTGGAGACCCGCAGGGAGATTCCACATGGATAACTATCTGAGTGTTAGTGGTTAATCTCTAACGTTCGGTAGTGGAATTGGTCTTTTGACTTGAGGTCGTCATAATATTTTGTATAAGAACAGTCATATTTTGATGGTGTTGGATGTTACTCTGCCAAGGGTCGCTAATACATCATCGTTCGGATATGTCAAGAATCATATGAAGGTTGTAAATGATCAATAAAGGATTCGTCGCTCTTAGATAGTAAGAGATTATGATCTGCATTTTATCCAGTTAAGTTAATAATGAAATCCTTGGACAATGTGAACTCATAAGTCGAAAAAGAGTTTTCGACTTACATTGACTTAACATTGGGATAAAAGATATGATCGATAATTGAGATTGACACGTATCCATATCTCATTAGTGATTGGATCATATTGACGAAATGATTATAATTTCACGGTGAATGAACAAGTTTGGTTTGTCACATCACGTGACATTTCTCATCACATGTATTGCCCTACACATTGCTAGATGTCAATCTAGGACGAAAAATGTGAATTAGTGATAAATTAGAAGGGGTGTTTTAATTTATCGATTTTGATTATATTAAAATAATAATTCACGTCATTAGGTATCGTGATCGGGAACCTAATGGGTCACACACAAAAGAGAATCAGAAGAATGAAATTTACTGATTAATTAATTGACAAGTGTTGGACAATTAATTAATTGACTTGCTCATTAATAGGTCTGAATTAATTCATTGGATTAATTAATTCATGGATCGGATTTAATTAATTTGATTAATTAAATATCGGACCGAGTAAAATTTAGAGATGGGCCAGCCCACTTGGGCTTATATTAATAGGCTGCTAGGGTTTATAAACTGTAGAGATTTTCATTATTCTTGTTAGCACAAGAAAAGTAAACCCTAGCCGTCATTCTTGTTCTCTGTGTGGATCACCATTGGAGGCTGGACAATTGGACACCTTGGATTGCAGATCGTGATCATTGGAGTTCGAGAATCAGTAAAGGAGTTTGCAGAATTTATCAAAGGTATTGTTCTCAATACAATTTCTATCTAAATACAAACCAGATCGTGATGGGAATTGAAAAATTATTAATTTTCCTCTGTGCATATTAAGTAAATTCTCAACATCGACAACAAAAATCTACAAGTTTCAAAAAATAACAAGGAAAATAGAAGTTGTTGGATTTTGTGACTCATATTTCCTTTTATTTCGCGTGTTTTATTGAAAAAATATTATTTCCTTCTATTTCACGTGCTTTGTTGGAATTTGTTTTTAGTCCACGTGATTTTTTTATTTTGTTTTCATCTTTGTGATATTTCTAGGCCAAATAAATAGTAGACTCTTTATTCAATTTAATAAATTGCATAAATTGTTGAAAATTGTATTTTCTCTCCATTGGTTGTCATTAATAAAATATTTGGTTTCTCTACCAATTTCTTGTTTGCTTTTTTTTAAATCTTGTTTTTGCTTATTAGTTTGTGCGTTATATACTTCATATTGCACCATATCACCTTTCCGAATTCCTAACAAGTGGTATCAGAGTCAAGGTTCAAAAGTTCCGCAGAGCAATGATTTGATTGTTTGAAGTTTTTTGTTATTGATGGCTATTATGAAGTATGATATTTCGATGTTGGATCGTAGTACAAGATTTTTGTTGTGGCAAGTGAAGATGAGAGCTGTATTGGCGCAGATGGATTTGGATGATACTTTGTTAGGATTTGATAGGATGCCCACAACTTGGACAACAGAGGAGATGCAACGTAATGATTGTAAGGCACTTTCACAGATTCATCTTCATCTATCTAACAACTTTTTTCAGGACGTTTTGAAGGAGAAGATAACAGTTGCATTGTGGTTGGAATTGGAGCAAATGTGCATGATCAAAAGCCTGACCAACAATTTGCATCTGAAGCAGAGGCTTTATTTTCATCGCATGGCAAAAGGCCGATCACGAAAAGATTATCTAATAGTATTTAAGGAGGTTCTTGCTAAACTGGAGACATTAGAGTTAAAATATAATGAAGAAGACTAAGCCTTAATCTTGTTGTGCTTACTGCCTGATTCGTTTTCGTCGTTTAGGGACATGATTCTGTATAGTCGTGACACACTCACCATTGAAGACGTGTATGATGCTTTGTTCTCAAAGGAGAAGATGAATAATCTGGATGGAGCTGGTTCCAGAGATGAGGAAGCTCTTGTGGATCATGGTGATACGGCAAACGGGCAAGTTGAGGGTTGATTTTAGTAATAGGGTCTGCTTTTCTGCAAAATGAAATGACACATCAAGAGGAATTGCAAAAAGTTGTAGGGTAAGAATAATTCAACTGCAAATTGTGGGAGTCAATCAGATATTTTGAACGAGACCAACGTAGTTGATGACTATTTGGGTGGAGTAGATGTTTTGACAATTTCTGACGTGGAATCCAAGCCTCATGATGAGTGGATTTTCGATACAGCTTGTGCGTTTCATATGAGTCCCAATCGGAAATTTGTTTGAATCATATGAAACGGTGACACAATGTGTCGTTGTTATGGAAAACAACGAATCTGTTGGGTAGCTAGTATTGGGAGAGTTAGATTGAAGTTGGTGGTTGGAACAATCAGAACACTTGGCCAGGTTCGACATGTTCCAGACTTGAAGAAGAACATCATCTCGCTGAGTACCCTAGATTTGAAAGGGTACACATTCTCTGAAACAGGTGGGGTCTTGAAGGTCCGTAAGGGTGTCCGTGTTGTATTGGAGGGGTGGAGAAAGTCCTAGTTATACATCTTGCAATGTTGGGCAGAATCATTGAAAAGACACCAGTACAGGTTTGGTACCGTGATGGATATATAGTTTGGTACAGTCCCGTTGGGAGTTGACTCTGGGTCTATTTTGGAGAATACTACTCTATCGAATTGGGGGATATGGGTAATTCCGCTTTGCCACCACAGTCTGCGGTTCCATTGTATTCAACGACTAGGGAGAGACCCATTGGAGATAGGTACGGTGATGCTGATCAGGATGTGCATGCTTTTGGAGTTGAAGAAAGTGATGAGTCTAGCCAGGGGCCTTCAGTTAAAGCATTTAGTGTTGGTTCTGTTATAGGGTGTGCTTCGACCTTGTATGATAACTTTTGAATTCTTTGTGAACTTTGGAAACCCGGTGGTTGGGTTCATTTGTTTGTGTTGGATATGGTGGAAGAAGAAGAGTATTTTTCTTGTGTTTGAGAAGTTTGGTTTGGGATGAAGAGTTCAGTTTGTTTGTTGCAGTCGAACTTATTTTTTCAGGTGCAGAAATTTTGAAATTTCGTTCGTTGCATCGAAATTTATGTGAAGGTTGTGATTGTTGAATTTTGTGACCCGAATTAGGTGGAATATTTCGAGAAAATATTTCCTATATTTTACGTATTTTATTGAAAAAATATTATTTCCTTTTATTTCATGTGTTTTGTTTGAAAAATATTATTTTCTTTATCTCACATGATTTTTTTTTAATCTTATTTTCATCTTTGTGATATTTCTAGGCCCTATAAGTAGTAGACTCTTCATTCAATTTAGTGGATTGCAAAAATTGCTGAAAATTGTATTTTCTCTCCAATGGTTGTCATTAATAAAATATTTGATTCCTCTGCCAATTTTTTGTTTGCTTTCTTTTAAATCTTATTATTGTTTATTAGTTTGTACGATCTATACTTCGTATCGCACCATATCACCTTCTCAAATTCATAATAGAAGTGAAATTAAAAAATTGAAAATACATAGTGTATCCAAAATAATTCGATTGACAATAATATATTGCATATTCTAATTCCTAATAAGTTTGTGTGCAATTGGCCAAAGTCAAAACTAACAGTGCAACAAAATTCAATCCAACCCAACCGAAACTTGAACGAGTTGGCTTTTAATACATAATTGGGTTGGGTAAAAAATCGACCCAACCCATTTGATGGCCAACCCTTGACGATGGGTATCCGCTTAAGAGATTTTGCACATTTTTCTTTGTGAATAGTCGTGCATTCAATCAACTTTTAACGAGTTTGTGCGTGAAAAAGAAAAGATTTTTCTTTATGTTTTGGAATTCAAAATAAAGGAATTGTTTATGTTTAAAAGATTGGGTTAGGTATTTAATATAGTATATTGCCAACTTTATAATTAGGAAAATTAATATTTTCATCTCAAGTAAGAAATTAAGTTTGAATTTGATGGAATTATGCAAAAAAGATGAATTATGTGAAAACAAAAGAAAAGAAAAGACGAAGTGACGAAAGATTGTGAACGAATTTAATGGAGTTTTTAAAGGTTAAGAACTCATTATGCAAATTTCCTCAATAAAAACACAAAAATATTTGTTTATATGTTAAACATTTGAACATTGCGAAGGAGAATCATGAACCTTTAACCACTAAGACACACCATCACTATGAGTATTAAGTTTAAATTGTAGTTTATAAAATAATAAGAGGAAAAAAACCAAGAATTCAACAGGGGTCCATTCCATAGGCCACCATTTCCCACTACAATGGTTGACGAGTTAGTACAAACAGTTTGAATTCGATAGTCCAATACGTAAGTTATTAAAAAAATAGATTTTATCTTGTAAAAAATTATTTATCTGCATGATATCATGCTATTCAAATTTTTGCACCTATGAGCTTGATATATCAACTTTAGCTTCTAATTAAATTCTTCACATTTTATTAACATATATTCTTAATTTATGGCACGCCTAAATATCTTAATCTAGATTACATAATACATCATTTCATATTTTTAAAGTACAATAAATATGAATTTGAGTTAGTATTGACTAACATAGTTATACAAGATAATATTCTTGAATCATTTAACCTGAGACCCGTCAACGTTAACTATGGGCTTTAGAATATTTTTTAAAGGCATTTCCAATGCTAATATGAATTGCAATAGAAAATTTCCGTATAAGTTAAAATAGACAATATTTACAAAAATTTGCATCCAATACAACCGTAAAGGTTATACAAAGAGAAAATGCACAAATGGGTTATGTAAAAGCTAGTGTAGTTGCAGGGTATTAAAAAAATATACTTTGATTTGTTTTAATAATAATAATAATAATAATAATAATAATAATAATAATAATAATAATAATAATAATAATAATAATAATAGAGTAGGAAAAAAATAAGTATGGTAGTTAAATATTGAAATCTTTCAATTCAATATTTTAATTTTTGAGTTATATTAATGTAGTTTGTTTTTGTTACATAAGCTTACGATGTTTGAATTTTCTAGTTATTTCGAGTTAGAATGACTTACATTGTTAGAAATTTTACATTTAGCAATATTGATTGTAATTTTCGACACATATAACACATTGTTAAGAGTCAACTCTTTTCCAAAAGTCATCTTCAAAACTATCTTTCTTTGATCCTTAGTTTCGGAGGTTACTGAATTTCTCATAAAAAAACTTCTCATTTTCAATTGCTTCGAATGAATAAACAACTCGTTATCAGAGTACACATGCCTTGTAGCATCGATGACAATCCACCACTCTTTTGAATTTGCACCCATTATATTCACTTTAGAAATAACGGCTGAGAGATTCATACATATCAGACACATCTTGTGCCATATAATCAACTAAATTTGCTTATTTCTTATTTTTTTTCTTTGGCAATCTACACTCCGAAGATTTATGGCCGACTTTTTCACAGTTAAAACATTTTCCTTGAACTTTTTCTTAGAATGCCACCTTTCATTCCCAACTTAGCCCCTTTACCACCAGATGGCCCAAACTTGTTCTTGAAGGTCTTAGAAGTTTAATTATACTCAACTACATTGGCTTTACCCACAACAAAATTGAATCCCTTCTTTTTCAAAATTTTGTTGTCTTCTTCAATTCGAAATCTAACAATAAGAGCTTGTTTGGGAGGGATTAAAATCAGATTAAAATTGAAAATATAGCCGTTATTGTTGACTTTTATTAGACGGGTGGGACCCAATAACGGTCATATTTTCAATTTTAATTGGATTTTAAGCCCTCCCGAACGGGGCCTAAGTTCTTCAATGTTCATTTCTTTTCATTTTTATTTGAGATAATTTTTGAAATAATTCCAAGTCTGAGGCAACTTCTTAATAATAGCAGTCACTTGGAAAGTTTCACTTAAAATCATCCATTAGTCATGAATTTCATGTAGAACCATTAGAGTTCATGTATTTGACGAATTTTAATTTTTGAGTCCACCATCTTATAATCTACAACTCGGCCGACAAAAAATATCTTAGCCCGACATCCTCAATTTTATATTTTCAATCAAAAGACTCCTATAACTCTTTAGGATTTTTCATCATACTATACACGTTGTATAGTTAATCAGCCAAGCTTAGGGTTGGATATCAGAATCGAACCGAACTGAACTAAAATTTTGGGGTATTTAATAAATGGAACCGTCGGATCCAAATATAAATATAGAACCGTTTGGGTTCGATTCCATTCGGTTCAGTTTTTTTCGGTTCTGTTCGGTTCCGTACCACAATTAATTTTTTTAACATTTACCGCAACGCTACATAAATACAACTAATGACATGTTCATTCGTAACTTTTACAAATTATTGCGGTCCAATTTAAAAATCTATAAATAACAAGTTGTCCAATAAGATTAATCAAATATATACAAATACCAAAAAGTAGACATTAATACTAAAATATCGGTGATCCATATCAATAATTCATTTGCTTCAATCAACTATATAAAAAAAATGAAATATTAATTAGAAGTTATAAAAATAAAATCTTTTTAAGTATTGGTAATACTTACCACCTATTTGATTTAATTATCAATTCCTTGACTTGTCATGCTAAGAAACTCTAGAAGCATAATTGAAAAAACACAATTAACAAACACAAACAAACTAAAATTTGTTCAACTAAATTATTTAATTTTCTAATTTGTTTAGAAAAAATTAAAATAATTTAATTAATTCAATATAAAAAACTAAAAAAATTATTTAGATTCGTTTCTTTTTCGGTTTTTCGGTTCTTGGTCTAGAATCGAGAATCGAACCAAACCAAACCCATCGGTTTTAGATTCAGATACTCGTTCGAGTATTTAAATTATGAAGAACCGCTCGGTTCAGGTTCGGTTCAGTCTGGTTTGATTCGAGAGTTTTGTCCAACTCTAGCCAAGCTACTCATGACACAGTAAAGTTTGAGCACTTCAACTTCTACAATGGCGAATGCACACAAGTTCTAGATCTGAAATGTTAATTCGGTCCGTGAATGCACCCTATTTCATGTGCACGTGGAAAGAGCATGATTACAACTTTCCAAAGTATAGCCATATATAAAGTAGTCTTTGCCTTGATAAACATCCTATAAGGAAACAAATTTAAATTAGTTTTTCCTCCAACACATGAACCTTTTTTCAATTGATCAACTTTAAGCTACAATTTCTCATTTGTCCAAGTATCATTGTTGGCAAATAAATATATAATTTCGATCAGTGGCGGATCCAAGATATTAAATCAACTAGGGCGCTCGTTGACAGCTGCAATAGAAAGATTGTTTATTTATATTTAATTAAGTAATATTAAAAAAATCAATCAATACATAAATACGATAAGACGCAAAAGTTATATACATTTGAAAACATAATCCAATACAACCTAAAATGATAAGGAAATTTTTTTTTTTTTTTCAATCATATATGATTAAATTTCAAGTTTTTTATGAACTTAAACAAAACAATTTATATGCAAAATATGATTAAACGGTAAAGACAATTTTCGAGTTTAGGCGAAAGTTATGCAAAATTTTGAAAACAATGATTTTTAGAATTAGAACTATTTTTTATCCAAAAAAAGGTGTTTTTTGAACTTTTAAAAGAATAAATAACGACACTTAAATTGTCCAAATTTGAATTTTATAAAATAAATTAATAAAATCTAACAAAAAAAGTATATGTATCATGGAGTAATAATTTGAGTCAATAAGTTTTTTAAAGAAATTATTTTGAAAACGAAAAATAATAATATATAATTTTTTAGTTATTATTTATTGTAATAAGAAATAAACAAAAAAATTAAAAGTGCATGAAATTGAACCCTATACCTCTCACACACTAATTGACCCCTCTACCATATGAGCTACATGTTTTTTGCTAAAAATTGGTACAATTATTAGTTAATATTTACTATGTTTAAAAATTAAAAGAAAAAATTAAAAGGCAAGCACTTTCCCATACAATCTTCACGCCATATCTTTAAATTTTGTACAATAACCTATATATATAAATCAATTTTGATCTTCCAAAATAACAAACGTTTTCCATTCAAAATTATATCAAAATAACCCAGCAAATCATTTTTTTCCAACAAAACTTTGCCCAAGCAACCTACAAATTGGAACATTGAAGTCATCTGTCAATGACGTGGGAAGGACCCAACAAAAAGTCAAACTAGGAACTCTAAATTCTTGATTCTGGAAGTCTTATGCAGAAATTTCTATGCAGTGTGAGAAAGTTGAATGAGTCTATTCCCATACTCCTTCCGGTTCCCATATTTCTAATTGTTCAGACCATGACTTGAGATTTCCATATATCCCAAAATGGAAGGACCGGAGCCATAGCTGACCATTCAAGTAATTAAAATTGTATAAAACTTTTAACCCGAGACCTGTGTTACACACAGTTTCCTTAAAACAGATTCGCCCCCTCACCGTACGTGCTTGAGGTAGTGTAAGCGTCTGCTTCCCAGGATACAACGGAGAAACCAGTAAAATCCGAGCACAGCAGATTCTACTCCGGCGAACTAAACAAGTGTCTGAAAAATATCACCACAGACTCGAACAGAAACAGAAATGCAGAAAAACAGAAACTGGACACAGATGAATTTGCAGATGAAAATTCGTGTGTTGAACTGTGGAAAACCGAGACACATATAAAGACTGGCTGCACATTCATTTCATAGCAATTAAAACAGGAGTTTTTGGAGTTTCAACTATTTCAGAAAATGAAAAGTCAGTTGGAAAAATTAAAGATTGTAACAAAACGTGGACACTCACGAGGGGCCATTTTTACTCCTTTCGGTCCGACATTCGTGTACGCAGGTCAAGCCCGCACACAAGTTCAAGGTCCGCAGTCTATTTTGGTCTAAGATTTGCACCCCCCTGCGCGCGCACGTGGAGAGAGCGTCTATGCTACACATGATTACACCACTCTAAAGTGTAATCCTTTATAAAGTGGTTTTAATTTTCATCCACTTCCTATGTGAGACAAACATTAACTTTTTTTAGTTTTCCCACCAACAAACTCCATTCACATGGCATACTTTGAGTTTCAACTTCTCATTCACCCGAGCATCATTTTTGACAAGTAAGTATATGATTTCGATGTACTCACGGAGGAGAACACAAATCAACTTTCATATTTCAAAATAGCCAACCGGGTCCCGCTCAAAATTAGTGCCAAAGTCAGCCCACTTTCTAGTTTTTTCCAACAATCCCCCACATGAATGAAAATTGGGAGCGACACATGAATGTGACACAAGACGACTAGGTGATATAGTTCAACGATTGAAACCTGCATAGGATAGGTAGGTGTTACTCTTTGAACCTTCCCTTGTAAAAGTATATTTACTTTATTAGCTGACCAGCAGACGCGATGTCTTTGAACTGTTCCGCCGTTTATGTAAACGATGATATACTCCACACAGGATTCTTCCTAACAAATTTCAGTTCTCACTATTATGTTCGTTTTGGCCATGAACATACGCCTGGTTCTGTGAGAGTCCACAAGAATTTTACCCCATACAATTCCCTTAGAAGCGGCCCCACTTCTCTCTCACATAGGTGATCTCTTACTACAAGTAACCCGCATTACTTGGCTCGAATTCCGACGCATAAGAATCATTAAAAGCCTATTGCTTATCCTTCATCTTTACGGGCATCACTGTTATATCATAGGAATGGACAGGAGGTAATATCCCCCACAGTGGTTCTATCAAGTCTTTACAATTAGGTTGTCCCTTTGAACCTAGATCTTGGGATCTCCAGTCAACTAGGTTGGGTTTTCCTTTGTATTAACTTATCCATTCAAGGGCTTAAGTCCCATTCCTCTCGATGATTTTTCAACTAACTCTCTATTTAACCCTTTGGTTAGCGGATCCGCAATGTTATCCTTTGATTTTACATAATCAACAGTGATAACTCCAGTTGAGAGTAGTTGCCTTATGGTATTATGTCTACGACGTATATGTCTAGACTTACCATTATACATGTTACTCTGTGCCCTTCCAATTGCCGATTGACTGTCACAATATATGCAAATTGCTGGCACAGGTTTTGACCATCTTGGAATATCCTCTAAGAAGTTGCGCAACCACTCAGCCTCTTCACCACTTTTATCTAAAGCTATAAACTCAGATTCCATAGTGGATCTGGCTATCACTGTTTGTTTAGAGGATTTTTAGGATATAGCTGCACCTGCCAATGTGAACACAAATCCACTTGTGGACTTTGAGTCTTTTATATCAGATATCCAATTAGCATCAGTATATCCTTCAATAACCGCTGGATATCTTGTATAGTATAGTCCAAAATTACGAGTATATCTCAAGTACCTAAGTACTCTTACTATTCCTTTCCAGTGATCAGCTCCTGGATTACTCGTATATCTACTCAGTTTACTCACTGTGTAGGCTATGTCCGGTCTAGTACAGCTCATCAAGTACATTAGACTCCCAATAATTCTCGAGTATTCTAATTGAGATACACTTCACCTTTATTTTTGGATAGATATTGACTTGTATTTATCGGTGTTTTAGCTATTTCAGTATCATCCTTACTGAACTTTTCTAGAATTTTATTCACATAATGTGATTGGCTTAGAACAAGCCCATCTGATGTTCTTGAAATTTTGATTCCAAGTATAACATCAGCTAAACCCATATACTTCATGTCAAATCTCGAATTTAACATATCTTTAGTGGATTTAATCATCTTATTGTCACCATCAACAATAAGTATGTCGTCAACGTAAAGACATAAAATAACATAACCATTTCCAGTGTCTTTAACGTAAACACATTTGTCACACTCATTGATTTTAAATCCACTCTCCATCATGACACTGTCAAATTTTTCGTGCCATTGTTTTGGTACTTGTTTTAAGCCATATAATGACTTCACCAATTTACAGACCTTCTTTTCTTACCCTGGAGATGAAAACCCCTCGGGTTGTTCCATATAGATTTCTTCATCTAAATCTCCATTTAAGAAGACGGTCTTAACATCCATTTGATGTACTTCAAGATTTCGTAAAGCAGCAATCGCAAGTATCATCCTAATAGATGTTATTCTCGTTACTGGAGAATATGTATCAAAGTAATCAAGGCCTTCTCGTTGTCTATAACCTTTTATTACTAATCTAGCCTTATACTTTTCAATAGATCCATCTGCTTTCATTTTTCATTTGAAAATCCATTTGTAGCCTAGTGGTTTACTTCCTGGAGGAAGATCCACTAGCTCTCATGTATGATTTTGCAAAATGGAATCTATTTCATTTTTAATGGCCTCTTTCCATTGAGGTCCTTCTGAGGAGTTCACAGCTTCTTGATAACTTTGAGGTTCACTTTCTAGCATATAGGTCAGAAAATCTGGACCATAAGACTTTTCTGTCCTTTCCCTTTTGCTACGTCTTGGTTCAACCTCAACATCATCTTCTAATTCTTGGTCCTGACTATCTTCAGTCATAGTCTCATATGTCCGTTTAGAAGAGTTTGCATCTTCTTTGGACTTGCATGGAAATACATATTCAAAGAACGAAGCATTTCTCGATTCCATTATCGTATTTTTGTGTATCTCTGAGATTTTAGATTCATACACAAGAAATCGATAAGCACTACTGTTTTGAGCATATCCAATAAAAATACAATCTAGAGTTTTCGGGCCTATCTTCACCTTCTTTGGTGTTGGGACAACCACTTTAGCAAGACACCCCCACACTCGTAAATATTTATAGGAAGACCTTCTTCCTTTCCATAACTCATAAGGGGTCTTTTCTATTTTCTTTCGGGGTACCTTATTTAAAAGGTAATTTGCTGATAACACAGCCTCCCCCCACATGTTCTGAGGTAACCCAGAACTTACCAACATTGCATTCATCATTTCTTTTAAGATGCGATTTTTCCTTTCAGCAACACCATTTTGTTGCGGTGGTTTCATGTATGATTCCGTGTTGTGCACAGAATTCAGCGAATGGTGCTTCATACTCACCACATCGATCGCTTCTTATCACCTTAATTTTCTTGTTAAGTTGGTTTTCAACTTCATTCTTGTAAAGACTAAATTTCTCTATCGCTTCATCCTTACTTTTAAGCAAGTAAACATAGCAATATTTTGTACTATCGTCGACAAAAGTAATGAAATACTTGTTGCCACCTCTTGTTTGTACAAATTTTAAATCACATATATCACTGTGAATTAAATCAAGTGGTTCTGTATTCCGTTCAATTGATTAAATGATGACCTTGTCAACTTTGCCTCAACACAAGTTTCACACTAATGTTTTGAATCAATATGGAACGCGGGTATGCAATTCAAGTTAACTAGTCTACGTAAAGAATCATAGTTAACATGTCCTAGTTTACCATGCCACATATTGGAAGACTCAAGCAAGTAAATGGAAGAGTTCACTTTATTCATTTTTGGTTTAACAATCATTACATTAAGTTTAAACATACCATCGGAAACATAGCATTTTCCGACAAACATTCCACTTTTTGACAAAATGACTTTGTCCGACTCAAATACAATACGAAAACCATACTTATTCAAAAGCGACCCGGACACAAGGTTTTTGCGAATTTCCGACACATACAGCACATTGTTAAGAGTTAGCTCTTTTTTCCCTAAGTCATCTTCAGAACCACCTTGCCTTGTCCCTTGATTTCAGAAGTTGCTGAATTTCCCATGAACAACTTTTCTCCATTTTCAATTGCTTCGAAAGCAGCAAATAGTTCTTTATCAGAATACACATGCCTCGTAGCTCCGGTGTCAATCCACCATTCTTTTGGGTTAGAGCCCACCATGTTCACTTCAGAAATGACAGCTGCTAGATTCATTTTCGCCACATCATGCGCCATGTAGTCAACTACATTTGCTTCTTTTTTCTTCTTTGACAATCTGCACTCCGAAGACTTGTGACCCACTTTGTCACAATTGAAGCATTTTCCTTGAAACATCCTTTTAAAAACTCCACCTTTAGGTCCTAGTTTGGTCCCTTTACCACCGGATGACCCAGCCTTATTTTTGTAGGCTTTACTGATTTGACCATGCTCTACAACGTTGGCTTTAGCAACACTAGGATTGAACAATTTCTTCTCGGAACTCTTGTTGTCTTCTTCAATTCGAAGTCTAACAATTAGTTCTTCGACGTTCATTTCCTTTCGTTTGTGCTTTAGATAATTCTTGAAATCTTTCCATGCAGGGGGTAATTTTTCAATAATTGCAGCCATTTGGAAAGTTTCACTCAACACCATCCCTTCTGCATGAATTTCGTGAAGAATTACTTGGAGTTCTTGCACTTGACTGATTATAGTTTTGGAGTCCACCATTTTATAATCTAAGAATTTGTCGACAATGAACTTTTTAGCCCCGGCATCTTCAGTTTTATATTTTCGGTCCAAAGACTCCCACAACTCCTTAGCAGTTTTCATAGTGCTATACACGTTGTATAGCGCGTCTCTAAGCTGCTGATAATATAGTTTCGGCATAGAAAATCCGAACGGTTCCAAACATCAAGTGCACTGATCGCTTGAACATCTCCCTCACCCTCATTGAGTTTTGGACCAGTTTCAATCAAGAATATCGCAAGATTCAAGGTGGTCAGATAAAATAGCATTTTCTGCTACCACCTCTTGAAATTCAAGCCATTGAATTTCTCCGATTTTTCATTATGATTAACCGGAACAGTAGCCATAGGTTGGCTCACAACATGACCTGGCAATCTAGCCACAGTCTGAGCCACACCAGAACTAGAGCCCGCAGCCTGATTTCCAGTAGCCACAACTTGGATTACATCCATGTTAGTTTTTTCGGTTGCCATTTCTGAAAATGAAACAAAAAATATTAGTTTCCAATATACTAATATTAATTTTTCAAACAACTTATCAAAAGTATCTGTTTTAAGCTTGTAGGATAATTGTTTCAATATTAAATACCGGATTTACACACTGGATACCGTATATGCCAATTGGATACTGGATTTGCAGTATGGGTACTATATATGCAGTGGCAGATACACCGATTTTGCATATCATAACAGATTAAATTGTACATATAACAAATCCAATGATTCGTTGCAGTAAGAAATAACTGGTAAGTTAAATAATTACAAAACATTAATATGCAACATCAATATGCGAATCGAGCAAGAACAAGTAATTAAAACTGTATAAAACTTTTAACCCGAGACCTGTGTTACACACAGTTTCCTTAAAACAGATTCGCCCCCTCACCGTACGTGCTTGAGGTAGTGTAAGCGTCTGCTTCCCAGGATACAACGGAGAAACCAGTAAAATCCGAGCACAGCAGATTCTACTCCGACGAACTGAACAAGTGTCTGAAAAATATCACCACAGACTCGAACAGAAACAGAAATGCAGAAAAACAGAAACTGGACACAGATGAATTTGCAGATGAAAATTCGTGTGTTGAACTGTGGAAAACCGAGACACATATAAAGACTGGCTGGACATTCATTTCATAGCAATTAAAACAGGAGTTTTTGGAGTTTCAACTATTTCAGAAAATGAAAAGTCAGTTGGAAAAATTAAAGATTGTAGCAAATCGTGGACACTCACGAGGGGCCATTTTTACTCCTTTCGGTCCGACATTCGTGTACACAGGTCACGCCCGCATACAAGTTCAAGGTCCGCAGTCTATTTCGGTCCAAGATTTGCACCCCCCTGCGCGCGCACGTGGAGAGAGCGTCTATGCTACACATGATTACACCACTCTAAAGTGTAATCCTTTATAAAGTGGTTTTAATTTTCATCCACCTCCTATGTGGGACAAACATTAACTTTTTTTAGTTTTCCCACCAACAAACTCCATTCACATGGCATACTTTGAGTTTCAACTTCTCATTCATCCGAGCATTATTTTTGACAAGTATATGATTTCGATGTACTCACGGAGGAGAACACAAATCAACTTTCATATTTCAAAATAGCCAACCGGGTCCCGCTCAAAATTAGTGCCAAAGTCAGCCCACTTTCCAGTTTTTTCCAACAGAAACCACAAGTAGATTCACAATATCATTAGCAATTTGCACATTAATTTGAAAAATACACTTCATACCACAAAAAAAAGGAGTTCATAAGAGAGATGGACATGTTTGTAAGTAAGCTTGTTTTTGGTGCTATTTTTGCAGCTATGGTGCATTACATAGGTGCTCAAAATGTGCACATTGTTGGAGATGGCTTAGGTTGGGATATACCCCAAAATAGCTCAGTCTCATATGCCAATTGGGCTTCGGGCAAAACCTTCATGGTTGGCGACATCCTAGGTGCTCATTTTTCCTTTCAAATATCAGTATATTTCTAGCTAATTCATGTTTGCGATGTAATCTTGATCAACAAATTTTAGTTTGTGTACTTACGACACAATACGATATAATAGCTGTATTTCATCTCTTCTTCAGTGTTTAACTTCGTGACCAACCAACACGATGTCCTTCGAGTACCAAAGTCTTCCTATGATGCATGTAGCGACGACAATGCCATAGGCAGTCCCATCACAACTGGACCAGCAAACGTAACTCTTGACTCAGCAGGCGAGCACTACTACATTTGCACCTTTGGCAGCCACTGCCAAGCGGGGCAGAAGCTTGCTATAACAGTCTCAGCCACGCCAGGGGCCAATCCGCCAACTTCCACCCCGCCAACCACCCCTACAACCCCTTCTCCCACCTCAAGTCAGCCCGATGCATGTGCACCTACTCCGTCATCAACTCCCAATGCCGGTGGGCCTACGGCTTTGGCAAAACCACCTGCTGGCATCCCTCCTCCTGCACCTGGTTCTTCCTCAACGCATGTGTTTGCAAGTTTCTTACCAGTTCTGCTGTCCATTCGAGCTGCGTTGGTTATTTAAGAAGGAAATATGATGAGAAGTATTCAAAATAGACTAAGATTCAATTTTGTTCTGCATTTCAATATTATATTTGTTACAAGGTTTTAGGCTTTATTTTGGCCGCGAGTGTGTGAGATCGTTTAATTTATTGTGGACCTATTATTTTGCATTAATGTTTGTTTGTTGTTATATTGCCATGTTTAATACAATATTTAAAATTAGAATAACACATAAATTTATGTATAGTCATAATTTTCCAAATAATACAATAAACACCTTATGTATGTGTTTCATATTAGTAATGATTTCCACTTCAAAATAGTATTTATATATAACCCGCGTAATACTAACAATGTTGATTTTTCTTTTTCTTTACTGAAATCTAATACAGTCGTAATTCTTTTTCAATTTCTTGGCGCATATCAGTATTCATACGAATCAACCCCTTTGCCGATCAACATCGATCGTTGGTATTCTTTTGTAAATCGATACTTATTGATTGTCAATTCCTTTAATTTTTAGAAATCAATAGGTTTTGATGGTGTCTTCAAATGTTGGCTTAATATTTTCGAGTCGCGATGCATATGACTTTTGTTCTCAGTAAAATAAATACAACTCTATTGATTCTCTCTATTTCCCTGTATTTTCTTTATAATTTATAATATCTTATCAGTACGAGATTCGAGCCAATTGAAAAAAAGGGGATAAATTTTTCCAAAGAAAGCATCAAGTTCTAATTAATTTAATTAGCAAAGTGACAATTTATTTTGGGCCAAAAGCAAATATTGTATTCTTCTAACTTCAGATTTCTAAAGAAAATATGGTATATGTTATTCAATTCGATTATATCTATATTCCTTTTATATTATTTCATAAAAATATTGTGATAAAAAAGTTACACGTAACAATATTCCAGAATAATTTGTTTTTATTGCTCAATATCAAATTATTATGTGTCAGTATTGTTGAAGGATATTTCCTAGAAGAGAATAATTTAATAAATATAATATTTTAAAATATATATTGTTGATACTGAAATATTTTTATATTGATATTCATAAAGATTATTATATTGTTACTTTTTTATAATTCATAAGGATATTTTGACATAATTTCAGTAGAATTGCTCCTCAACAACGTATTTTTATAAGATCTAACATTTTATTAAAAATATTATTTTTTGCTCCTGAAGAGAAAATGTTTATACGATGCAGTATTTTAAATGATATTTTGTTGTTGCTCACGAATAAGTATAACTTATGTTTATATCCTAAAATATTATATGCCACTTATATGAAAAAACTATCTCGTAAAATTTTACTACAACAAATATCACTATTTTTCATATCGAGATAAATAGGCATGTCAATATCACATGTCACTTTTCAATTAGACATACGTACGTAGATGTTATATTATTCATTACCTGATGATGTAAGATTATTTGATTTTTATTAATTATCAATAAGTAACAATAGGTAATTTTTATTTATTCACTTATTACTTGTCCTCTCAATACTTTTGGTACATATAGTATGCTAACTATCTAAATTTATTATGACTCCGTGAACAAGAAATAAAAAGAATGATAGAAATCCGAATGAGTACAATATCAACTATTATGTTTAGGTACGCACATTGTAATTTTTATTGTACAAGTACAATTGAAACAAATTCTTAACGAATTGGAAGTACAAATAGCCTCAAGGTATTTGATGTTTGGCATGTTATTGACCTTATGACATTAAAAATGATCCAAATAATTAGTGAGAGAAAAATAAATTCTCACGTGATGCTTTCTCTAAAGTTGTGACTCAATTTCTTCATTTCTTAAAATCGTTCAGGGAATATATGTAGGCCGACTCACTCTCCGCGTAGACCGTTTAGCTTTATACGATTTCAAAATATACATCTAATAGATTATCACAAGCGAGTCTATTATATCCACTCACAACACGAAATTTAAGTCTATTATGATAACAAAGTTTCTTATTTCTATTTGAAGACACCATATTTACATACACCACAACTCTTATGCCTTAAGCCATCATTTTATTTTAAGTCTTCCATAAACAAAATTATTTCCAAAGAATGTTGATAATGTTTTAGGGTCTTAAATCTCTCTTATAAATAACCCCTGACGGTATTATTTTACAACATGATTTGTTGAATGTCATTTTTATGAGACAGTTATCTCATCATTAGGGGAAAAAATAGGTGAAAAAGAAATTACATAAAATGTACATAGCTATGATCGCACTATGCAATAGAAATAGATATTCATGCCAGATGCAATACTAACAGAGTTACATACACCAGCTTAAATACTCAAGTTTTGATTGATGTTCTAGTTGGAATCTATCATTACTAAAGTTGGTAAATCGAACACATGCATGAAGCGCATTAGACACATTCATTCCATGGATAAAATATCTTCGAAAGAAGAATGAAGAAAATAATGCAAGATGTTCATATTGAGGCAGATACTCCTGAAAAGTACCCAAACATTTGTGAAGAGTACCTAGACATAACTAATCAAAAAACTCTAGAAGATGTTCAGGTACTTCAAATTAGTGAAATTAAAGAGACCTAAATATGTTATGTATATCAGGGAAGAGATGCAATCGAAAATAAACATTTTTTGAAAACATACATTTGATATAATTATAGTGCTCTATTAAGAATGAAATTATTGATAATACATAAAAAATCATCGAGGATTTTACACATAAAAATATTGGATCAAAGTTGAAAGAAGCAATCAAGGCACATCATTATAAGTTGGGTGACACTTATCTGGACCGTTAAATAAGATCGATTGTAATTAATTTTGAGGACTTATAGCTTAGTTAGATGTTAATTTTGTTTGTTATGTAAAACTCAAGGCAAATTTGTAGAGTTGGAAGAAAGAAAAGAAAAATGAAAGAAATCCAAAGTTTGGGAACCAAAGTGCAAACATCCAATAGTTGATTTGAATTATAAAACAATGATTGAAGATCACATATAATCAATTGGATGTGATTAGAGGTCAAATAAGTGAAATATAATTAAAGTATTTTCATAAATCAATTTCCAACCGAAAAAGTTATGCTGCAGATTTTCAGTATCAGGTTGCAACTTATTCCTAGAAGAATCATGAAGCAGATAGAGAATGAATAAAAGTTATTCTTTGTGATGCAGGACAAATAGAGAATTAATTATCAAACAAGAAGGAAGAAGAATGAAGCAGAGGAGAAAGAACAGGGATGGGGAAGAAGCCGTGAGAAGAAGCAAGCTAATCTTTAATTCATCATATTCATCAACTGTCCACTAACAATGAAAATATCCAATAAATAGTAAAACTTGACCTACTAGTGACGGGTTTGGGCTTACCCACTACTACAAACCCAATAATAGAAAATAGAAATAATAAAGCCCTATAACAATAAAATAAATCATGATGATGATGCCCGCATCAACTGGCTCGGGGTGGGAAAAAGACTCGACCCCTGTCGAGTGGATAAATCAAAATGTTGCAATGAATCTGATACCAAAGGCTCCAAGTCATGCCATGGGGGACAATCTTTTGTGAACCAAATATCGAAACTCTACAAATGATAACAAAGATAGTTGCAGTTTATCCCAAAGAATATGATCCAACCAAGAGGGACGATCTTTCATAAGAACCAAATATCGAAACTCTAGCAGGTTAATCCAAATTTGTTGGAGCTTCTCTATAGGACTCTATGTACGGTCTGTATCAGGTGGAACTACCCAACGAGAAATGAAGCACCAAATCTCTCTATCATTGGTCAACACAATCTGTTCATCTAAAATAACATCAATTGTACATTTATGTGTTGTGACAGATGGTAAAGAAGTAGAAATATCAACATAGACAGGTTGGGAGTCCACAGAGTTAAATAGAAAAAGATCATCAAAAGAATGGAAACGATGTATGTAAGTAATGAAGTCCTCAATATTTAAAGAGTGGTAGCCAAAATGTGATGAAAGATCAATGACATGTGCAGTTGGACCAACATGCTCTAAAATTTTAAAAGTATCAGCACTACGGGCTTGCAATTTAACATAATCCCCAATATTAAATTCAAAATATCGTTTATGCAAAGCATCATGAAGTGTATATAATGCATGACTTGCTTCAAATAGTTTATTGATCCTAATATGCAAATCATGAAGATGAACAAATGCCTCAACTGATATAGACATACAAGCATATGGGGACGTGAGAATAATTCTAAAGGCATCCTGAACTTATAACCATGAATAACTGCAAAGGAACTCAGACATAGCGACCGATTCACAAAACTGTTATATGCAATTTGAATTGTTGGGACGATCAAATCCCCATTTCCATGATTTTTCTGTAAAATGACATGATTACGCAAATCATCAGCACCTATGGGTTGGATAAGGGTACGACATACAACACTTGACTGAGAGGTATCGGGAACAAGGGGTACAATACCTAGACTCATGGGAAACGTCCGAATACTACCTAAGGAGGTGTTCTCACTATCATCAAAGTCATCGGATTCTTCAAGCTTAGGTACATAGACTTGATCATCTAACTGTTCATCTATTATATTCTTTTTTTCTTCAATGACTAAGGTTCAGTTAGGACATTTGGAAGAGATGTGGCCAAAGTCCTTATAGTTGAAGCACTGCAAGTGACAAGAAATACTTGGAATTTCAGAAATTATACCCTTATTTTTGAACACAGGAGGAATATTTGACGGGGAAGGTCTCCTAATAGACTTAAGAGGAAGTGACATTGAAGATATTGGTGTATAATTGTCACCACGCGTTTTATATGGAGTACTAATAATTAACTCAAAATCTCGAGCTAAAGAGTAAGCCTGATCAAGAGTAGTGACACCCCTAAGGAAAAGCTCACGCCTAAGATCATCTTTTAAACATTGATTAAACCTACTCAAAATCAAGGCATCATCCTCAATGACATGACATTTCATTCGAAATTTCTCAAATTCAGTAATATACTTAGTCACTAATCGATTCTCTTGTTTAAGGGCAGTCCATTGAGTAAAAATTTCAAAATCTAAGTAACCATCAAAAGTAGAAGTTAATACCCTAAATAGTCATTGAACTTTGCCAAAAGTTCCCAGGAGGTCATAAGATTTCAAAACTTTCCTAATTAGTCACTGAACTTTGCAAAAGGTTCCTAGGAGGTCACTGAACTTCAATACTACCCTAAATAGTCACTGAACTTTGCTAAAACTTCCTAGAAGGTCACCAAACTTTGCAAATTGTGACCCTATACATCAATGATTTAGTGACCCCCTAAAATTTTTTTACAAAGTTGAGTGACTAATTAGGGTAGTTTTGAAAAAGTTCAGTGACTATTTAGGGTAGTTTCGAAGTTCAGTGACCTCCTAGGAACTTTTTGCGAAGTTCAGTGACTAATTAGGGAAGTTTTGAAGTTCAGTGACTTCTTCAGAACTTTTAACAAAGTTTAGTGACTATTTAGGATATTAACCCTCAAAAGTAGAAACACCTACTTTATTGTTTCTAAATGAACGCTCCTTATGACGTGGAAGAGAATGAATACTGTAACGGTCATAACCTCGTTTTCGCTCATGAACCTGACCCCTATCCCTACGATCGTGTCGAAAATATTTTTGCACTTTGTCGGCAATGATTTTGTCTATTATAGGACACTTCAAAATTATCAACATTAGTCGAATGAAGGATTTGCTTAAACTTGTTCAGACCAGCAGCTAGGCTCCTACGCTCTTCAAGATTAGTAGCCATCTTAGTTTGGACAGCCGCTAATTAATTTTGGACCTGTTGTTGGTTAGTGGCAAATTGTGCTAATTGTCCGGTGAGGGCATCAGATTGGGATGAGTCCATGGTCAAGTTATTGAAACTAGATATGATAAAATGACCACTACGCACTTGCTTACAACATACTACCAGCTAAATGAAGTGTATTGGAGCTAGATTCGACAAAACGACCACTATGTAAACTGCATGCAATGAACGACATGAGGTGCATGGAGAGATCAATACACAACTCGTTTTAAAATGAAAACAATTTTTTTTTTTGGATTATGTGAATCAAAATATGACAAGCTAATACTGTTGATACATATAAAATCGCAAAGCATGGGTCAAATACTAGTCAAAAATCCAATCACATAAAATAAGTGGGGTAAAATGGGGATTTAATAAATCAAGTAATTGATCACGTGAACTTTAGATAAAATGATGAGAATTCAACAAGTCAGGGATTCGGTCTCGTGAACTTTAGGTAAACTTCGAATACAGCATCACAAATAAATTAATTGATAAAATTTTAAAAATAAACAGTAATATAAACCAACGAAAAATAAACAGTAGTTCCCCTCTTGTTCGTCGATGTAAGTGAGCACCAAGTAATTGATCGCCAATGACAAGAAACAGTCGGTCCCGTTTTGTTCGTTAAGTTAGCTCAACCAACATTTTTTTTTACTACAGCATATTCCACTGGCCTGATAGCTAATCAAAATATGCTAAAAATTGAGGCCCAATAACTATCAAAATACACTAACATGGAGGCCCAATACAAACTCTATTATACTAAATAAGGATGGAGGCCCAAATTAAAGCCCAATACCAAATCAATTACCTAGACAAACACCCAACTAGAGGCTCAAGTTTGGATTTTCAGCAATTGGGAGGGGTGGTCAGCGATTAGGAGTGGACAACTATAGACTGGTGGCTGTGGGTCTTCTTCTAGCGGCGACGTGGGCGACTGTATGAGGGACGGCGGCGTTAGTAGAGGTGGAGTGGAGTTCTTCCTTGTTTCTTCTCTATATTCTTATTCTCTTCTTCTCCGTCTTTTGTTTTTGTGGCTGGAATAGAGGCGGGTGAGTGGGTCAGGGCGGTAGAGGCGAACTATAATACTGGGGAAGTTGAGATGATTGGCTGCGTTCTAGGTCCTGTTGTCGACAGGTGGCTAAAATTTTATTTATTTATTTATTTTTATGTTGAGGAAGGTGGTTGTGTGGGGTTGGAGATGTGGAGGTGGCGGTTGACTGTTGGGTGTTGGTGATGGGAGTGGCAGCAGCGGTGTTAAGGCTATTGATGAGTTTGGTTGCAGAGTAGTATGATTTTGGCTTGGTGGTTTGGTGTTTTGGAGGGTAGCAGTGTGTTGGACGTGAATTGAGGATGAAAGCCAAGTTTAGCTCTGATACCAAATTTGATGCAAGACAAATGGAGAATTAATTATCAAACAAGAAGGAAGAAGAATGAAGCAGAGGAGAAAGAAATGAGAGGGGGAAGAAGCCGCGAGAAGAAGCAAGAAGAAGAGGGGAGGAGGAGGAAGAGGTGAGAAAATGGCTGCAAGTCAATCTTTAATTCATCATATTCATTAACTATCCAATAACAATGAAAATATCCAATAAATAGTAAAATTTGACCTACTAGTGATGGGTTTGGGGTAACCACTACTACAAGCCCAATAATAGAAAACCGAAATAATAAAGTCCTATAATAATAAAATAAATCACGATGACTTTGATTTATCTTTTCAACGCACTTTAAATCACCTTACTTAGATATAAAAAGAGAAATTTATGATCAAAATACCAAAGGCTACTCAGAGATGAAGCAACACAAATCAACGGCGCCCGCACGGGCTATTCTAGTGTGCATGCGAGATAGCAATTTCATGAATCGAGAATAATTTAGCATGGTTGCACGTGCGCGGTTGCTATACGTGCGCACGCGCTTGGTCCAAATTCTCTGTTGATGGGCCAATTTCTTTTTTCTTTTTTTTTTCCCATTCAAACTCCTATTGGTAACAATTTTGGGACGATTTCTTGACCTAAATTCAATTATCATAAATACAAAACTTGGGCAAAAACAAGGATCTCTCTCTCACATCTCAAATCACTTCTATATCATAAAATCATTCAATAATGAAGGGCAAATTTATCATAACTTAGAGACGAGAACAAATCTAGCACATATATTGAATCAAGAAAAATCAAGAACTTGAAGAATCAAAGCTCGAGAATGGATAATCAAGAACAAGAATTAGATCGTGACATCTCTTTCTTATATTTATAAAATTTGAGTGATACTTTTCCATTCTTCTTGTTGTTTTATCATTAGAAATATGTTTAACTAGATTCTTTGTATTAGATGAAGTTGATTCCTATCGCTCAAATGAATTTGGATGATGAATTATTGGGATTTGAAAAGATGCCCACAATTTAGATGACGAAGATGAAACAACAGAAGGATCGGAAGACACTTTCACAAATTCATCTTTATCTTTCGAGTAATATTCTTCAGGACATTTTTAAAGGAATAAACAATAGTTGCGTTATGGTTGAAGTTAGAGCAATTGTGCATGATTAAGAGTCTGGGAAGCTAATTGCATGTGAAGTAAAGGTTGTATTCTCATCACATGACAGAAGACGGATTTTGGTTTATCACCTTGCCATGTTTAAAGAAATCGTTTCTGATTTGATGAAGAAGATTTGGCCTTAATTCTTTCGTTTTCATTTCCCGCTTTGTTTACATCGTATAAGGACATGATCTTCATGTTACTTTCATCAATGAAGATGCGTATGATGCTTCATTTTCAAAGGAGAAGATAAAACATCTGGTTGGATTTAAGGGTAGAGATGGAGAAGACATTGTTTTTCATAGTAGTCACGGAAGTGGCAAGTCGAAATCTAATTTCAATAATCAAGTTTGTTTTTATTGCAAGAAAAAAATGGCATATCAAGAGAGATTGCAACAAGTTTCAGAATAAAGGAAATTTTGGTTGCAAATCAAAATGAAAGGCAATTAGACACTTCAAGCGAAGCCCATGTCGCAGAGGACTATTTGAGTGATGGGGTTCTTTTGGCTATTTCTGAAGGCGAATCGAAACCTGACAAGGATTGGATTCTGGATTCAGCTTGTGCTTTTAATACGCGTCCCAATCGGAATTTGTTTGCAATAAATGAATCAATTTCGAAAGGTGTCATTGTAATGGGAAACAATGCACCTTGTCGAGTAGTTGGTATTGGTAGAGTCATATTTAAGTTGTTGATTGGGACATTTAGAACACTTGATCACATTTGACATGTTCTATATTTGAATAAAAACTCATCTTGTTGGCTACTCTTGATTCAAATGAGTATGAGTTCATTGATGGAGGTGAATGTGGAGTCTTGAAGGTTTGCAAATGTGCCCGGGTTGTATTGGTGGGGTGAAAAAGGTCCCATTTTACATCGTGCAGGGTCGTTCAGAATCATTAAAGATTAATCAGCAAACATTTAGTACCTTCATGGATATTCAATTTGGTATAATACTATTGAGATTTGGTTTGGGGTCTGTGTTGAAGAATAGAACTCAGAGGATATAGATAATGTCGCTTTACTGCCATCACGTGCAGTGCCATCGTATTAAATTGCTAGGATCCATTGGAGAAAGAGGATTTTTGGCCCTATCTGGTAAATTTTAAATTGCTGTAATTTTTTTTTTGAATTTTGAGGTAATTCTATAGAGTAGTATTTGGATTCATTTATCCTTGTTGGATATTGTAGACGAGGTGGAGAATTTTTTGGTTATTGTTTAAGAGTTCAACTCATTCCTTGTAGTTGAGTTTTTTATTCGGTGGAGAAATTTTGGAGTTTCGTTCATTGCAGTGAAATTTGTGTCAGTGTGGAGTTTTTTGGGTTTTGTAACCCAAATTCAAACTAGGGTTTGCGTAGTTTGGAGGAAAAAAGAAGTAGACGACGCTCGCCCAATGCTCGAACGGCAGGGCGGAGTTTTCAATAGGGAATTGTCGCTCTTGTAATGCTCGCTTGGCACTTGAGCCACTCCCCTGGCACTAGCCTAGTGCTAGCTAGGTGCTCGAGCACCGCAAAATTCTGGGATTTCCCTTGTTTTGTCATTACACGCGATTTTAAACCTCGTTTCTATCTTTAGGGCTATTCTAGAGATTTACTTGCACACCTATAATAGCAGACTCTTCTTTTCAAATTTCGTATTACTAAAAGTTAGAATTTTTTATATAGTAACACAATTATTGTATTTTTTTCTCCATTATAGTTGTTGAATAAAACCTCCAATTCCTCTGCCAAATTGAATTCTTTTTTCTTGTGTTCTTGGTGATGTTATCAATATATCATCTCGTGTCGTATAATCTCGTCCCGTTTCTAAAAACTTAATTGATTAATCACCAATTAAATACTTAGGTTCTTGTTGTAGTGTTGTATAACTCACAAAATGTTTAGAATGCAACAAAATTAATATATGTGCAACAGATGTTAGGAATTGATAAGTGTAAATATTACATTTA
This sequence comes from Fraxinus americana, assembly GCA_035079005.1. Taxonomy (NCBI): domain Eukaryota; kingdom Viridiplantae; phylum Streptophyta; class Magnoliopsida; order Lamiales; family Oleaceae; genus Fraxinus; species Fraxinus americana. The sequence continues at coordinate 18,984,708 of CM068721.1, read as the reverse complement.
TCTTGGCCACTAAAACGTGACTTTTGAGGGTAATTTTATGAATTAGATATTTAACTATTGTGTGTTTTTTATTATTTTAGGAGAAAACTAGAGATTGGATGAGAACCGATAATAAGAGGTAATAATGATCAAAAAGTTGAGGAGTTATATGAGACAATGGTAGCCAACAACACCTTATGGACTTCCGAAAAAGCTACATACAAAAAACCATCAGTTATTCATGAAATAGATGCCATCTCCAAACTATCAGCGCAAATATCATCTTTGAAAAAAAAGTGATGGATCACTTGAATGTGAGAAATTCAGCAAACACAGTTCAAACAAAATTTTTGATTTGTGGTATATGTGGGGGAGCTCACAACGGTGAGGAATGCCAGATTGCATCACAAGAGAAAGAGGAAGTTAATTATGCACATAATTATCAACATCAGCAGAATAATGCATTTAGCAATACATGGCGTAATCATCCTAACTTCTCTTGGAACAACAACCAAAATAATCATTAACAGCCTCCACTTGGGTTCCAACAACAAGAAAAGAGAGCTTCTTTGGAAGATATCTTGAGTAAGTTTATACAAAAGATTGACCAGTACATGACAAAGATTGAAACAACTTTACAAAATCATTCGGCAGCCATTTAAGGGTTGAAAACTCAAATAGGTCAGCTGGCCCATGCTATCTCAGAAAGACAATAAGGAATCCTACCTGACAACACATAAACTAATCCTAAGAAGCAAGTACTAGCCACCAGAGTTGTTGAAGATGAGCAAATAGATACTTCGTAGCCGGTAGTTACAAAACTAAGAGGATATATACCTCTCATCCCATTTCTCCAAAGACTTTGAAAATAGACAGAGGAATAGAGAATTAAAGCAATCACAACAAGAAATAGTGTACAATTGCCAGAGATTACAGTCAAAATACCAGTTGTAAAAATAAAAAAATGCCTAATACAAATGAAGAGCAAGTAGGTGAGTCTGAAAAATCAACTGAGGAAAATTTGATAGAGAATTTAAACAATCCACAGGTTAAGGTGACCGTTCATGTTAGAGAATATGTACCTACCATTTCATTCCCACAAAGGTTGAAGAAATATAAGTTAGACTAATAGTTTGAGAAGTTTTTCGATGTGCTAAAAAAACCCTACATTAATATCCCGTTCATAGACGCGATAAAGCAGATTTCGAGCTATGCAAGACTCTTGAAGGACATGATATTAAAGAAGAGAAAGCTTCCAGAATTTGAAACTGTGGCACTAACAAATGAGAGTAGTGCAAGATCGCAAAATAAACAACCTCTCAAACTCTAGGATCTAGAGAGTTTCACTTTACCGATTTCATTTGGAGAAACATGTTCTTTTAATGCTTTATGTGATACAGGTCAAGTATTAACTTAATGCCTTTATTTGTATACAAAAAATTGGGACTAGGAGAAGAAAAATAAACAACTATGTCACTGCAATTGGCCGATAGAAGCCACAAATATCCAAGAGGCAAGGTCGATAATGTACTCATCAAGCTGACAAATTGATGTTCTCGGTGACTTTATTGTTCTAAACATAGAAAAAGATAGGGATATACCTATAATCATGGGACGACCACTCTTAGCAAAAGGTCGAACTTTGACTAATATAGAGAAATGTGAGCTAATCTTAAGGGTGGAAGATGAACACAAAGTTTACACACCTTATCCCAGCAACCATCAGAACTTGAGAAGTATAATTGTATTGATAAGATGATCTACCTATTCAACAAAGATATTAAAAGAGAAAATTTAATTTTGAAGGAATTATAGGTAGAGATGAGAATGGAGAATTCAAGGTTTGGAGAGCGAAAAGTGGATGTAAAGCTGAAAATTGCAATGAATACAAGGCCGAAACATTCCGACTTGAACCACCGTAAGTTGAGTTGTGTAGGTCAGCAACCTTAGAATCTTTTAAAACTGTAGAACATGTTACATTAATCACCCCTGTAGAGATGGCAATTTTCCCCGCCCCGCCCCGTCCCCGCGGGGCCCCGCCCCGAATGGGGCAAAAAAACCCGCCCCGAACGGGTTGGCGGGGTGGGGTGGGGCGGGGCGAGGTTCGCCGCCCCGTCACGGGTCGTGGGGCGGGGCGGGGTGGAGATGCCCCGCCCCGAACCCGCCCCGTGAAGAATTAAAAAAAAAAAAAAATTTGTTTTGGACATTATTTGTTTTGGACATTTTTTGTTTCAAGTGTTTGCTTTGAATATTAATATAATTAGTTTGAACATTATTTACTTTGGATTTTAAAATTTAAAATTTGTATTTTAAATAAAAAAAAAAACAAATGGGGCAAGAAACGGGGCAAGTCCCCGCCCCGTACCCGCCCCACCCAGCCCCGAGCCCCGCCCCGCCCCATCTAAGGCGGGGTGGGGCGCGGGGCAGGGAAGGGGAGTGGCGTGGTGGGGCGAGGTGGGGTGAGGGTGCCCCGCCCCGAACCCGCCCCATTGCCATCACTACACCCCTGTTAGAACCACTTCAAACCCATCTAGTATTAGTTTGGGGTTGACTAAATCCGTCCAAAACCAAGAATATCACCATTTAATTGTTTTTTAGTTCCTAACGTTGGCCGAAAAAAATGGGAAAGACATTGCACTAGCCGTGGTACGTAGGAAAACATTACTTACATCGTAGTGTGGAGCTAGTTGTGAGTAATTTGACCATATTCATGAAAATTTGTAGGAGATAATCTACCGTGAAAGAAGGCTGCCTACAATGTGGAGTCAAAACTATCTTTAAAAACCTGTAAGATCCTAAAAATAAAAGAAGGGACAAAATAAAAGGAAAAGAAAAGTAAACACACCAAAGTGTGTTGAGGTAGTAACAAAACTATAAGTGCTACCTTTGTCCGTATAAGTGCTACCAAACTTCAAAGCTACGAGCAGTCACACAAACCCAGCCTCAACCCAAGTTTCGAACCACACATCGCAGCCACCAACACCCAAGCTGCAGCCCCCAATCCACATTCCAGCCACCCATTTCGAGCCTCCAATGCAGCTGCCACCAGTCACAAACAACCAACTGACAGCCCCTATTCCACCCCCAAAATCAACCCCAAATGGCCCCAAAAATCAAGAACTAACTTAACCCATGAATTTACCTCCTTTCCCAACCTTTTTCAGCTTGATTGCCATCAAGAAACTCAAAAGAAATCAAACCTCCAAGCCTCTGTTAGCCTTCGATCCATACACCAAAATCCCCCCAAACGTCCCCACCTCGCACCGACGCCACCACGAGAGAGAGAGAGAGAGAGAGAGAGATTTATTTACATTTTGATTTTTTTTGGAAATTTTCCCCTTAAGCCCCCAAGTTTCAAAAGTTATCTATTTCAGTACTAAAGTTTCTGTTATCAATAAAACAGCCCCTGGAGTTCTTGTTTCTCACCGTTAGCCCACTATTTTCAAAAAGTCTATTTTTAGTCCTTAAGCTTTTCAAATTCAGTTTTAATAAATTTCCAATTTAGCCCCTCAACTTTATCTTATCACTTTGAAACTTTAAATTTTCGAAACACTAATTCAAAACTTATTTTCTATTTCGACTAGACGAAACGTACGGACGATTAGGATATTGAGATTAGTTCTCGCTCCATTTTTCACGGACTCGAGATAAATTGAGGTAGACTCGCCCCCATTAATTAGTTTAAATTATAATTGCATGTATTATGTGATTTATATGCTTTAATACATAAGACGAGAATATCTCCTATGTGATAAATGATGTGATTATGCTTGGCATGATTTATATGCTTTAACGCATGAGATGAGACGAGACTATCTCTTATGAGATAATATGACAAGACTACACACACCCTACGATTTTCTAGAGCCTATGATTTTTAAAGAAAAATGAGCCTATGATTTTCACGGTATAAATTGAATGATTACGTGTTCAATTATTCTGTAAATTAATTATTGGCAATGAGTCTACTGAATATTTTTTTGTAATACTCATTCCATTATTTTAACGACATTTGCAGATTTCGAAGACCGTCGGTATTGATGGGCAGTGGTGGCACGATTTAATGGATGAAATTATTTACTTCGAAATTTACTCATTACGAACATTTTAATTTATCTTGTCATTTTAGTTATTTCAAACTTGAGATTCACAATTATAAATGTGATCTTTAAAATTTAGTTATTTCCACAAATTCTTTTATTTAATTCAAGACAAATGAGGAAGACGTGGCACTTCATGTTCACAGAATTCGGGGCGTTATACGGACCCAGCATAAAAGTTGAGCACAAGCGGACCGACCATTTATTCGACAAGACAAGAAACCTTCAAATGTTCTCCATCCTTCTTTATAGTAACTCTTCCTGCCACTGTTGCTTTATCCCGCAAAGTTTTATGAGTGGGTTGAGAAAATTGAAGGAAAAATTGATTACCAAATTCAATATAGAGTGAAATCCTATAATATTACAATGCATCAACCACAAAATCACACTAGGACTCCAATCCAATAATCAAGAGGAAAAAAAAAAAACTAGTTCACGTTTAACAGATTACAAAACTATATCCAAATCCTATAATATTACAATACATCAACCACAAAATCACACTAGGACTCCAATTCAATAATCAAGAGAAAAAAAAAAAAAAAAACTAGTTCACGTTTAACAGATTACAAATCTATATCCATTTTAATCCCAAAAGCCACCTCATGTTCATTCTTCCCATCTTACTTGACTGGAAAAGTACCTCTCTACCATGCTCGTAGTGGTGTCAATGGGGCGAGAGCCGAGCTCGTGGCTCGTTGGCAACGAGCGGAGCTTGAGTTCGGCTCGTGCCCGAGCTCACCAAAGGCGAGCGGCTCGACGAGCCGATCTTAAGCTCTGCTCGTCGGCTCGCCCCTTTTTTATTTTTTTTTACGCTACAACGAAATCTTAAATTTAAAAAATATATATATGCACATTTTCTATTTTTTTTTAAAATGTACATTTCTCAAAACATTTATCGGGGCTCATCAAAACATTTATAATTTTTAAAATAGTAAATATACATTTATTTAAAAAAAAAAAGATAAACCCTCCTCCTTTATCCAGGTTTGGAACCGGCTACTTTAATTTCGTGTAGGCGGAGTTAAAATTATACACGAATAACTTTTTAAAAAAATTATAAATGCATGAAAATAAAATTTTGTAATGAATGTAGTAAAATTAAATATCATTTACTTAATTACATGCAATTTCGGCATATTTATATTGAATTCGATAATTACCGTCTTCCCAATCTTTCACGCACATGAACGCTTCCAAAATATCTTCTTTTAGTCGACTTTGAATATCAGAGAGAACCCTCTTCCCTGCACTAAAAGTAGACTCCGAAACTACAGTGCTAACCGGAGGTGTTAATAGATCTTTTGCAATTGTAGAAATAATTGGCCATCGACGTTCGTTATTTCGCCAGAATTCAATTACATTTTCTGAACTTTTCTTAACTGATTTGTTACTAGGCATAGTATAACGAAAGTAATCAATTAATTCAGATGGCAACACATTTGGACTACTACTCGAAGTTTGAGTACATGCAGTGGAAGACATACTACTACTAGAGGAACCATATGCATATGCAGTTGAATCATATCTAATTGAGTCTATGTTTTCTAATAAATTAATTACTTCAGCGTCGTCATCGTTTATATTAGTGGGAGGAGTAGTAGGTACACGAGTAATTTGTGTACATATTTTTGAAGGATATAATTCATACATTTTAGTTAACGTTTGTTCCAAATTCCTATAAGTAATAAGAATATTAAAAGTTAAAACATTTGAAATTTGGTCAATTATAAATTTAGTACCCGATAAATTATATTGGGGGTCCATGACGCATGCTAAAGGAAATAATATAGGTAATTCTTCCCAATATTTTCTAAATTTTAATTCCATGGCATATATAACCATAAGAAAATCAGAATCATTTTGATATCTCTTAAAAGCCCTAACAGTTATATAAAGATGTTCAAGAATCATACAACTAGTTGGATAATAAACACCAGACAATATATTCGTAGACGTATAAAAACTTTCCAAAAATTTCTTAATTTTAAAAACTGTATTCCAATCGGATTCATTTAAGATATCATCGTCTCCATCTCTAATATGCCTACTGTTATAAAATTCCGTGATAAACGGTTCAAAACATTTACAAGATTTTAATAATAAGTTGAATTTCACCTATGACCACGTCAGTAATAAAAGTTTTTGTATTAGAATTCCCAACTTGTTCACAAAATTTTTCAAATGCTTGTTTTCTACTATGTGTAATCGTGATATACGTAAGTACATTCCTAATTCGACTAATTTTGTCTTTCACATGTTTTAAACCGTCTTCTACAATTAAATTAAAAATATGGCACACACATCGAATATGAAATAAATAACCACCAAAATCGAGTTGAAATACTCTATGCAATTTATGGATAACTACTTTATTTACAAAAGCATTGTCAAAAGTAGAAGAACGAATTTTACTCTCGTATTTATATTCTTTAATTATTAACATAATTACATTAAATATAGTGTTAGTATTATGAGGATACTCAACAATTTTAAAAGCAGTAATTTTTTTATGCATAACCCAAAGTGGGTCTATATAGTGTGTAGTTGCAACTATATAATCTCTCTTATTAATCAATTCTCATAAATTCGAAGTTAAAGATATCACACTTCCATATTTTTCTAAATCCGCAATCAATAATTGCTTTGCATTAAGAAAATATTTAATTGTATTAGAACGAAGAGTATTTCGACTTATCCCAACGTACCTTGGTTGAAGATATTGTTTGAAGTACTTTACGAAATGTTCGTTGTCCACTATTGCTCGTGGCAGCTCCGTCGCGGCAACGAACTTTATCATTCCCTTTCGAACTTCCTCCTCCGAATACATCTACGTAGAAAGTGACGTAGTAGTAGCACCGACGCTGCTATACCAAACTGTAGTTGCGTTTGACCAGGTTCAAGAAACCCATGTTTGGTCGCACATGCTTTGTAATGACGGTTGAGGTGAGTGGTTCCAATGCCTTTTTGCCATGCCAGTCATTGTTGACAGTATTTACATACTGCTTTGGTTTCTGAAAGTCCATCGATCACATATTTTTAATATAATTGTACAAGACGGTTTAAAACATGTGAAAGACGAAATTAGTCGAATTAGGAATGTACTTACGTATATCACGATTACACCTAGTAGAAAACAAGCATTTGAAGAATTTTGTGAACAAGTTGGGAACTCTAATACAAAAACTTTTATTACTGACGTAGGTCATATGTGGAATTCAACTTACTTATTATTAAAATCCTGTGAAGGTTTTGAACCGTTTATCATTAACTTTTATAACGGTAGGCATATTAGAGACGAAAACGATGATATCTTAAATGAATTCGATTGGAATACAGTTTTTAAAATTAAGAAATTTTTGGAAAGTTTTTATACGTCTACGAATATATTGTCTGGTATTTATTATCCAACTAGTTGCATGATTCTTGAACGTCTTTATATAACTGCTAGGGCTTTTAAGAGATATCAAACTGGCCCTGATTTTCATGCAATTATATATGCCATGGAATTAAAATTTAGAAAATATTAGAAAGAATTACCTATATTATTTCCTTTAGCATGCATCATGGACCCCCGATATAATTTATCGGGTACTAAATTTATAATTGACCAAATTTCAAATGCTTTAACTTTTAATATTCCTATTACTTATAGGAATTTGGAACAAACGTTAACTAAAATGTATGAATTATATGCTTCAAGAATAGGTACACAAATTACTTGTGTACCTACTACTCATCCCACTAATATAAACGATGTCATGACGACGCTGAAGTAATTAATTTATTAGAAAACATAGACTCAATTAGATGTGATTCAACTGCATATGCATATGGTTCCTCTAATAGTAGTATGTCTTCCACTAGATGTACTCAAACTTCAAGTAGTAGTCCAAATGTGTTGCCATCTGAATTAATTGATTACTTTCGTTATACTATACCTAGTAACAAATCAGTTAAGAAAAGTTCAAAAGATGTAATTGAATTCTGGCGAAATAACGAACGTCATGGCCAATTGTTTCTGCAATTGTAAAATATCTATTAACACCTCCGGTTAGCACTGTAGATTCGGAGTCTGCTTTTAGTGCAAGAAAGAGGGTTCTATTTGATATTCGAAGTTGACTAATAGAAAATATTTTGGAAGTGTTAATGTGCGTAAAAGATTGAGAAAGCACTAATTATCGAATTCAACATAAATATGCCGAAATTGCATGTAATCAAGTAAGTGATATTTAATTTCACTACATTCGTTACAAAATTTTATTTTCATACATTTATAATTTTTTAAAAAAATTGTACACGTAAAAAGTTATTCTTGTACAATTTTAACTCCACCTACACGAAATTGAAGTAGCCGGTCCCAAACTCGGATAAAGGAGGAGGGTTTATCTTTTTTTTTAAAAAATAAATGTATATTTACTATTTTAAAAATTATAAATGTTTTGACAAGCCCCGATAAATGTTTTGAAAAATGTATATTTTTTAAAAAATAGAAAATGTGTATATATATATTTTTCAATTTAAGATTTCGTTGTAGTAGCGTAAAAAAATAAAAATAAAAAAGGGGCGAGCCGAGCCGCTCGCCTTGGATGAGCTCGGGCACGAGCCGAGCTCGCCCAAATGGCAACGAATCAAGCTCAAGCGCCAACGAGCCGAGCTCGTGCGACAATGGGCCGAGCCGAGCCATTGACACCACTAAATCAGTGACGGTTACGTTTTATTTATTTATTTATTTTTAATATATATAGACGAGCCCACGAGCCTAGCTCGTGGGCTCGTTTCACGAGCAGCTCGACGAGCTGCTCGTGAATAGTTACGAGCCGAGCGGGCTAGGCTCGTCTAGCCCACCTGCCCGCTCGGCTTGTGCTCGTACGAGCCGAGCGGGCGAGCCGACGAGCCGCTCGACTCGGTTGACACCACTACATGCTCATGTGTTAATACAGAAACATTACACCCCGTAAGTTTAATACTTAAAAACGATGTTAAATGGCTTCTGAACCAAGTGGCTAGTTATCAATTTCAACCTTACATTTTTTCTAAATAGATTCTTATAAAGCATAGCAAATCAAGAAGCAGATTACACGATTGCTAATCAAAAAACAAATTCTTATAGATATATACAGAAATAACATTCCTGATTCACTCATTTATCACCAAATTTCCTATAGCAACAAAACAATGTGGGAAAGGTAAATCCATGAATTATAACTAAAGCAAAAAAATTGTAGAATCATGAAGTTTCTACTAACTATACGTAATCAAATTAATTCGATTAAATTGCACAAACAATTCTTTCACGACTGACAGATGGATGAACAGGGAGGAAAGCGTGAAAGGAATACCTTTAGTGGACAGAAGCAGTGTAATGAATAGAACTGAGACGGAGAAGCGGAGAACCGACCGAAGTGGCGAAGTCTGAAGGAGTGAAGGGTTTGGAGACGTTTCACGTTTGGTAATTGCTAACAGTAAGTTGTCAGGTAAAGGGTATTATCCATCCCAATTGGCCAATTGTTGGGCCTAATATTTTAAAAAAGCCCAACTCTCTTCAGCCCAAAACAAAATGGCCGAAAAAAAGAGCCCAAATTCAAAAATTTCATCTTCTTCTTCCCTTCTTCTTCCAGCTCCGTAACTCTTTGATTACCCGGCAGTATTGATTCTATTGAAGACTCCTGCGGATCAAGCATGGGCAGTCGTGCCCCCTCGTAGGGTGCTGGGTCTGCTCGTGCTCGCATGCCAACTGGGCTTCCAGCAAAACCTTCATGGTTGGCGACATCCTAGGTAATTATCTCATTTCCCATTTTTCCACCAATATTTGGTTTTCATCTTAAAATATCAATTTTATTAAGAGAAATATTCCAAACCTATAAATTGATCACTATCATTGTATCGAAGGACTGTGAAATTTACTTTTAACACAATAATATTATGGTAATAATTGGCAAGGGTTGACATAAATAATTAAATATGGTACATATGCCAACCTTTGCATTTTTATCATTTTCATTTCTATAAGTAGTGCAATGTGTATAATATTTTGATACTAATAAATTTCTTGCGATGAGTTTTCTATCAATAGTTATTAGTCTTGAATATTTACTACAACATTTTAATATATGTATTTCCATACTTTTTCAGTGTTTAACTTCATGACCAACCAACACGACCTCCTTCGAGTACCAAAGTCTTCCTGTGACACGTGCAGCGGCGACAATGCCATAGGCAATGTCATTTCAACTGGACCAGCAAACATAACTCTCGACTCGACAGGCGAGCACTACTACATTTGCACCTTCGGTAGCCACTGCAAAGTTGGCCAGAAGCTTGCTATAACAGTCTCAGGCACGCCAGGGGCCAATCCGCCAACTTCCACCCCACCAATCACCCCTACAACCCCTTCTCCCACCTCAAGTCAGCCCGATGCATGTGCACCTACTCCGTCATCAACTCCCAACGCTGGTGGGCCTACGGCTTCGGTAAAACCACCTGCTGGAATCATTCCTGCACCTGATTCTTCCTCAACATATGTGTTTGCAAGTTTATTACCAGTTCTGCTGTCCATTGGAGCGGCCTTAGTTATTTAAGAAGGAAATAAGATAAGAAGTATTCACGATAGACTAAGGTCAATTTTGTTTGCATTTCAATTTTATATAGGCTTTATTTTGGCCGCTAGTGTGAGACTGTGAGATCATTGAATTTATGGTGGACCTATAATTTTGTATTATTGTTTGTTTGCGGTTATGTTGTCATGTTTAATACAACATTTAAAATTAGCATAACAAGTAACTTATAAATTTCTGCATAGTCATAGTTTTCCAAATAATTTGATATCTAAAATTAATAAGATATATACACACCTTATGATTGTGTTTCATATATAGTAACAATTTCCACTCTAAAATAGTTTTTATTTAACCCACGGTAATACTAATTAACAAGGATCGTTTTTCTTTTTCTTTCTTAAAATCTAATAAAGTCATAATTTTTTTTTTCCAATTTCTTGGTACATATCAGTATTTATAGGGATCCCTTTTGTTGATCAATATCGATCCTTGGTATTCTTTTGTATCGACACTTATTGATTGTCAAAACCTTTAATTTTCAGAAATCAAGAGGTTTTTATCGTGTTCTTCAAGTGTTGTTCACTTAATGTTGCACTAGTATCATAAGACTGAAAACATATTGAAAGTTACGGATTACCAAATTAACGGCTACTAAGTTACCGAATGGTTATTAATTATCCGTTTTTAGTTTTGAACGTAGGTGTGGATCTCTAATTCTTGTGTTTTTCCTGTGCTTGCAGTCCACCTCTCCTAATACCCGACCGAGAGAGTACATTCCTCAAAGTGTTAAGGAAGTCTGGTGTTTTGGATTCACGAACCTTAATGTTTTCCCAAAATTTGGTTATTGGATCTCAAGAATGATATGAATGATTCCACCAATTAATTGTGTTCTTGGACTTGTATTTTATAGTTGGAGATGTATGAGTAGTACCCATGTAAAATTCTCTAAAATCCCAAACTAAGGTTAGCCGCATAAGAGTGTCGTTCAAGAGAAGGGTATGTTGCTCAAGAGACGCCTGGGCGAGAAGCGAGCGACAATGATTCTGTTTCTGTCGCTCGAGCAATGGCTAGGCATGAGGCTAGCGAAATTTCGGCGCTACTTCTTCTTTGTTTCCAAACTCGAACTCAAACCCTTAGGCTACCTAACTCAACTATACAAAATTGCACTACACTCCTTGACTTTTACACATGTTCAATTAAATCTTTTTTGTTTACAGAATTGTCAATTTCAATATTGAACCTAACACATATTCTCAGTATTCTCTAAAATAAAATATTGGCTTAATATTTTCGAGTCGTGATGCATACGACTTTGGTTCTCAATAAAATAAATACAACTCTATTGATTCTCTTTATTTTTTTCTATTTTCTATCTACTTTATAATATCTTATCGGTACGAGATTCTAGCCAATTGGAAAAAAAAGGGATGAATTATTCCAAAGAAAGCATAAAGTTCTAGTTAATTTAATTAGCAAAGAGATAATTTATTTTGGGCACTACAACAAAAGGAACTTTTTACAACATTCGTTTGTGGCATACCGTAAAAATAAACTATTTATGGCATGCCATAAATGTATTCCATAAATGATCAATTACTTAAAGTATTTACAACATACAATATTTGCTTGCCGTAAAAGATTAAGTATTTATGGCATGCAAAGTGTAATGTAAATGGTTCAATAACGTCTTGCTTCTTGTTTTTTATGGCATGAAAAAGATGGGAGTGTTTACGGCATGATTTTATATGACATCCGTATGCATGCCATAAAATATTGGGGCCAAAAGCAACTATTGTATCTTCTAACTTCAAATTAGTAAAGAAAATATGGTATACGTTATTCAATTCGATTATATCTATATTGCTTGAATATTATTTCATATTTTTTTATTTAAGAAGAATATTGTCATAAAAAGTTACACGTAACAATATTCTAGAAGAATTCGTATTTTTTGCTCAATCACAAATTATTATGTGTCAGTATTCTAGAAGGATATTTCCTAGAAGAGAATAATTTAATAAATATAATATTTTAAAATAAATTTTGTTGATAGTGAAAAACATAAATTGTTTTATATTATATTCATGAAGATTATCGTATTGTTACTTTTTTAAGGAACACATATTTATGCAAATCAATATTTTAGAAGAATATTTTATTGTTGTTGTCGAAGAATGAATTTTTAAATATTATTTTTCTAGAAAATATTATTTTAATTCATGGATAAGCAAACAAATTTGTTGTTGCTCCTCAAGAGTGTAACATCATGATATTAGGTTCTTAATAGTGTTTTTCTTGAAAAAAAAAAACACAATTTTATAATTCAATCAATTTGTTATATTCCTTTTTAATAAAGTACAATAAATAGTAGTAATTCATAAGAATATTTTGAAATTACTTTGTACACTGAATCAATTTTTTAAAATTTGTAAGCAGCAATATTTTTGAAGATTTTGTATCTCATGAAGAAGCAATATTTTATATATGCCACTAATCTAAAAAAATATTGTTAATTTGTTCTTAAAATGCTTATTTTTTAAATCGTCATTCTTTAAGAATATTTTATGTTGCTCTTGAAGAAGCATAAGGTATTATACATTAATGTTCCTAAAGAATACTATATCGTTATCGTTATTGTTATCGTTTTATAATTTAAATTATATCAACATTTAGCAAATTATTGCATTATTCCTAAAGAATAACTTTATACATATTAAATATATAGTATTCTAAGCTCTTGTTTGATCTCCATTATCCTAAAACTTATTTTTCTCTCTTATTTTTAACTACACATTTCCATAATAAAATATTTTGAACGTACATTTTAATTTTTTCTTACTTTTTAACCACACATTCTTCAAAAATTTATTTTTACAAAATGCATTTTCAACAAAAAAAAAAAAAAAAAGAAGAGGCTTAAACACATGCATGTATGTTGTTTTGATAAAACACGGTTCACAATTCTATTAATATTTTTAGAAGAATATTACATTTTAGTTTTATCAAAACACACAACCTAAGCGTAAAAATATTTGAAATAAATATTTTATTATCGCTTCTAAAGAAGTATAACTTTTCATATACCTAACGTAAAAATATTACAAAATTAATTTTCTTATGTGGAATAATAATTGTATAAACATTATTGGAAACTCAAAAAGAGTCAATAATGTCTTATGTGGAATAATAAGTTGTATTATTGATAATATTTACTATCTAAATTAAAAAGAAATAGAAGAAAGATAGAAATCAGTATTAGTACAATATCAAGTTTTACAGTTTTAACTGGATGCTCTAGAAGAAATAGAATTTTGTTATGAGTTGAACAAAATTTAATTTCACGATCATTTGCTTCCCACTATATCAAAAGGGAACTATTATATGTTTCAGTACGTATATCTCGTAATTTTTATTGTACAATTGAAACAAATTCTTATTGAATCAGAAGTACAAATAGCATCAATAACTGCAAAGGTTTCAAAATATATTTTCAAAAATAACGAAATTGTAAAAAAAATTCAAAATTAGGTGGTCACATTTTTTGACATCTGATACAATATTGTGATAAAATTTTTAATTAAATAGGTTCCAATTACAATAATATATAATTTATGATCGTAGTCATATACTAGTCACAAATCACACATCACAAATACACATTTTATGGGTTGCAATCACGTATTTTAGTCACATATCGTACATTTAATAAGTCTAAAATTATTTATTAGTCACAAACTATCAAATTAATTAGTCACAATTACTCTTTATATCATCCTACCTCACTCTACAACTACCACTGACGTCATCTAAATCGTCGCTGTCACTTCAAATCCACAACACACCACAACCTCAACCTCCACACTTCCGATACCCATTACCATTGCCACCTATACGCACTACCACCTCATGCTTGCACCTCAATCAATAACCATCGAACTTCACCTCCACCTCAAATATACCATCACCTTCACCTCCAAAGCACCACCACCACCACCACCACCACCACCACCTGATTCTAATCTACAACCATCGTCACCATTTCCACCTCAAATCCACTACAATCTCTACCTCTAACCCACCACCTGTACGGCTGTACATCAAACTCACCACCATCTCCACCTCCAAACTATTGGGAATTTACTTAATCATGCACAGCGTAAATAAAACAATTTTCAATTCTCACCAAGAATCTGCAATGTGTTTCGATAGAAACTGTGATAAGAATAATACCTTTGATGAATTCTGCAAACTCTTTTGCAGATTCTCAAACTCTAACGATCACGATCTGCAATCTAAGTTGTCCAATTGTCCAGGCTCCAATTTTGATCCACACAGAGAACAAGAATGATGGCTAGGGTTTTCTTTTCTTGTGCTAGCAAGAATAATGAAAAATATCTACAATTTACAAATCCTAGCATCCTATTAATATAAGCTCAAGTGGGCTTGGCCCATCTCTAAACTTTACACGGTCCGATATTTAATTAATCAAATGAATTAAATCCAGTTCATGAATTAATTAATCCAATTAATTAATTCGGGTATATTAATAAGCAATCCAATTAATTAATTATTCAACACTTGTCAATTAATTAATTGGTAGATCTCATTCTTCTGGTTCTCTTTTGTGTGTGACCCATTAGGTTCCCGATCACGATGTCTAACGACGTGAATTATTATTTTGATCTAATCAAAATCAATAAATTAAAACATCCCTTTTAATTTATCACTAATTTACATTCGTCGTCCCAGATTGACATCTAGCAATGTGTCAAGGCAATACATGTGATGAGAAATGTCATGTGATGTAACAAACCAAACTTGTTCGTTTACCGTGAAATTATAATCATTTCGTCAATATGATCCAATCAATAATGAGATATGGATATGTGTCAATCTCAATTATCGATCATATCTTTTATCCAAGTGTTAAGTCAATGTAAGTCAAAAACTCATTTTCGACTTATGAGTTCACCTTGGCCAAGGATTTCATTATTAACTTAACTGGATAAAATGTAGATCATAATCTCTTACCATCTAAAAGTGACGAATCCTCTATTGATCATTCACAACTTTCATATGATTGTTGACATACCCGAACGATGCTGTATTAGCGACCCTTAGTAGAGCAACATCCAACACCATCAAAGTATGACTGTCCTCATATAAGGTACTATGATGACCTCAAGTTAAATGACCAATTCCACTACCGAACATTAGAGATTAACCACTAACACTCAGACAGTTATCCATGTGGAATCTCCTAGCGGGTCTCCAATGTTTTGTTCTATAACAAAACATCCACGTGTTCATTCAAGTGTCACCACACTTTAGCCTGCAAGATCAGCTACTTACTTCACAAGTAAGAATGACACACGCGATGGTCTACCCGTAATAACGATATCCGTATCTCGTTATTACTTCGACCAGGGACGATTTAAGATTCAGTCATATGTAATTTGTATCTCAGAATCACAACTCCTTGTGATTAGCAAATCACCAAGACTTGAATCTACGGATTTTATTACTTAATTTATTAGAATATTAATTCAATTAAATAATAGATATCGCCATAAATATGCATCGATTATATATATATTCAAAGTGTTTATGTCTAAAGTTGATTGGACCTAGGGCATAACACTTACAAACTCTCACTTGCACTAAATCCAATCACTTATGTATCTTATACCATAAGAGTCTACATGACGATCATGTTTATGCTGCGACAACTCTTTGTCAGTGGATCTGCAATTTAATAACTTCTGGGAATTCGTTCTTTTTTTACCTCATTTCATTGTATTATCTTTCCGATGAGATAATACCGCCTTAACACATGTTTAGATCATCGATGAGACCTTAGTTCCTTCGTTTGCACAATGGTTCCATTGTTATCACAATGCAGAAGCGTGTGATCAACAATGTTAAGAACTACTCTAAGTTCATTAATGAACTTCCTGATCCAAACCACAACTTTTGTTGCTTTGTAAATCAGTGGTGTATAAGGCTTCCATTATTGAATCAACGGTTATTTCCTATTTGGAACTTTTCCAACACACCGCTTAAGAGTAAACCAATATCCTATTTGAGATATGCTATTATTCTAGTCTGATTAGAAGTTAGCATCAGTCTATCCATGAACTCTCAGTTCATTTTCTCCATATAAAATCTTCTCGAGATTTTATCTATATAGATTGGGATGAGTTAAGTAATCATTTAGATCTATCTTTATAAATCAACTTGCTTCTCCCATTTCTATCACAGAAAAGTATTTAACAATCATAATTTCAACAATTGAAATATAGAGACATCGTTTCCTATAATATGTCTCATACATATAATATCAGGAATGCGACAATGTTCCCACTATCTTCTTGTAAACGTACAATTCGTTTTCATTTTGATAAAATCAAATATTTTGACTTTCTCATCAAATCAAAGATTTCAGCTCCAAGAGGCTTGTTCCAATCCATATTGATCTTTTCTTGTAAACTCATTTACAACATATGAGTTCTAATCCATTACGCAGGTCGACCAAAAGTCCAAACATTGGTTACATACATCAAGTCCACCTCGAATTTCTATGGCATATTGCCATCTCTTTAAGTCAACACTTGACTTTATTTCTGCGTAATTAGTAGGTTCATTATCCTTGATCAGTAATACATGATTAGTAATTATGGATTCGTACCTTCTAGAAGGTCAAATGATGCTACAAGATTTACACGGAGCTATCGTGTCCTCAGAAATCTCAACTTCCTAATCAAGAGTATGTCCCTCAACTGGTGTGGGATAAGACTCAAGTTCATCTATTCGATCAATTATATATGTGGACTCTTGAACTCCTTCAAGATTTATTCTGCTCCCACTATCTCTCCTAAAATAAACACTTTCTTTAGGAGTATGGCAAGTATTGAGACGAACATCTTCTTCTCAACGGGATTATACAATTGATATACGATTCAGGGCGCTTCACATAAGCGTTATAGCCCAAACTTTCATATGAGATAAGTTGGGCCATTCCATAACTCGTATGGACTTTTTGTCAACTGATTTAGTGCGTAGCACGTGGCAATCAGTACATGACATCAAGACGATTTTTAAATGTTTGCATGGCTTGTTCTTAATTGCACTATATGTAATAGTGTACGATTCCTCATTTCAGATGCACCATTATGTTGCAATGTATGTGGAGGAATCCACTACATGAGAATCTAATTCTCTTTTAGATAATCTAAAATTCTCCATTTTAGATATTCTTTACCTCGAACAAGTCTTAGTGTAAGAATATATTTACCTATTTGTTTCTCTATTTCTAACTTGAATTCCCTGAACATTTCAAGAGTTTTATGCTTGAATTTCATCAAATATACATGATCATTTCTGAAATGATCATTAGTAAATGTGATGAGATATGATAAACTTCACCTGATATTAATTGATATGGGTCTACTTATATCACTATATATTAGACCTAATAATTGTGCAGATCTTTTTCCTTTTCAAGTAAAAGGAAATTTGGTCACTATGTCTTACAGACATGATTCGCATTTGTCAAATGTTTCAAAATCATTTGACCAAAATATACATCTCCATGTAAGTTTGGAATTGCATTCTCATTTATGTGACCAAATCCGTAATGCCAGATATAAGTGTTATTCAGATTATCATTTTATGCCTTTCAATTTCTAACTTATTATAGAATACTCAATATTTAGAATATAAATGTCATTTTGTAATTTATCATAACCATTAAGATCTTATCAAGATAAAAAGGAACAACAATTGTCCTTAACAATAAAATAATTCATGTCAAAATATGAAATTTATTTAATACTCTTGGTAATGGCGAGAACAAAATTAACATTTCTCTAATTCTAATATCAAGCCTAAAGGCAATGCAACAACTTTTGCTCATTTTCAACGTGTAGATCAACTTCTCCCTTCTACAGTAATTTACTTTTATTTAGTTTCTACATATTTATACAAATATGAGATCTATATCTAGTATCTAATACCCATGAAACCAATGAAGTAGATATAAGCCTTGCAATTTCATTTCCAATTACCTATCATTCCAGAATGATAATAAGGATCATCAGATTTGGTATTGTCCTTATTCGCTTTAACTTTTTAGTCATCTTAGTTGCTTTCCTAAAGCTTCCTTTAGACTTCCCTATAGGAATCTATGACTAAGATTTGTCCATTACAAACACAGATATTGGACTTAACAATTTTAAGCATGTTCAACAACTCAATGAGCGTGCTACGAGTTTATTCATGTTAAATTCATAATTAGTTATGAATAACTCTCTGACAGAGATTGCAGAACCAAGTCTATACTTAGTTCATTGTTCATGACTGAATGCAATCGAGACAACTTCTCAAAGTAGTCAGCATTTTCAGCACACGAGCACTGACTGAAGATTCTTCTGCCATTATGCACCGGTATAGTTGCTAGGAAATCTCATATCTTTCCACACGCGATTGTTCATCATTCAACACCTTGAGATGAAAAATCATGTGTTAGCATCTATACTCTTATGTTTCTTTGTAACTCAGGTGACATAGTCACAAACATCACACGTGTTGTAGTACTATCGTCATCACTGTGTTTATTATAGTAGCTACTACTTTCTTTGTCGAGTCATCTGCAAGTGTCTCTGGAAAGGGCTACTCAAGGACACAACCAATTTTTCATGCATGAGAACAATTCTTAGATTGCAGTGTCAATCAAGAAAATTTGGTTTAGTTGTTGGCATCCAATATGCCTCTCAAATCTACATATATATGGTTACTCATGATTCAATAAACGTAAACGAAGAAAAGTAAAAGAAATAATATATATAAAGTATCAATTAATTTAACATGGTCTTTTATTAAATTAATTTCGCTCCCACTGTTTAACTCAAATTTATGACCCTCTCACATAAATTTATGGAATCCGTACTTGATTCCCAGTAGGCTGGGTCCCATTTGTTACATTAAAACCTTGAGTGTACTCAACAAACCCTAATAAAACATTTGGGTAGATACTATTATCAATTGTATCTCTATACAACTCCCAGATCATTAAGCTAGCAACTTTTTATCTTCACACATCTTATGTGTTAGCTTAACACGCCTCTAAGATTTATTTCCTTGAGTGTACTCAACAAGAGATAAATATTAGTTAAGTCAAACCCATCATTCAGAAATATCTAATATTTCATAGTGTCAAACATATCTCTAATTGAGTGTACTCAATAAGTTGAGATCGATTTATGACTCTCATTTTTCACTATAATGATGAAAGGCGAATAACAAATTGACTTAATATTTTTAACGAGGGGCTTTGCATGGAAAAGGTCTCATCGTAATAATTATATATATATTTTTTATTATACATTTGACATGCAAATAAACATACATATAATAGTGTGGACGACTATGAACTTATACTATCTAGTCTTCCCGAGCCATAAGAAAGACTAGTTGGTCAGTTCTTAGGGAGTATTGCATTGATTCATACAATGCTCCATCTCTATGGTCTCAACCTCTTCTTGCATCTCAAATTAGTCCAGCTGTAACATGTATCATATACTAGTTGGCACGCAGGCCTAAATAATTGGGCACGCAGGCCCAAAATAATAACAATAATAATGGACTCGCAGGTCCAAAATAAACAGGCCCATAAAACAACAAGAATAAACTAACCATTCAACACATTCACATGATCAAGTCCATAATCATCCACTAATAAAACATTCATCACATAAATGTTTTCCTATATAATATATAATATTATATGCAAACATGTTTCAAGTTTCTAACAATTAAAGTCGTCTAAACTAATTTAGACAAATGGATCAGAACAATTAAATAATTAATTAATTAATCAAATTAATTAATTAATTTAATTAGCGGGCTTATTTAATTAAAATCAAATTTCAATTAAATATCAAATTAGAGTCCAACTCTAATTCTACAATTATAGGCGGGTCTATTTAATTAAAATCAAATTTTAATTAAATACCAAATTAGAGTCCAACTCTAATTCCAATAAAAAAAAAAAAATTTGCGAGACAATTTAATTAAAATCAAATTTTAATTAAATTTTAAATTAGAGTCAAACTCTAATTATGATTGAATTAATACAGTTAAATTTAATTAAAATCAAATTTTAATTAAATACAAAATAAGCCCCTGTTTGCCCCCCCATTAATTTAAATTTTTGGGGGGTAGATAATTTTTAGAATAGTGATTGATGGGAGATGTGTGATTGAAAAGTTTTTGATTTGTGTGTATTATTATTTTATTTGATGAATGGATGGTTGAGATGAAGAGAGAGAAAAAATTAATGTAATGGAATGTGATATAATGGGGGGCAAACAAGGGCTAAGAGTCAAACTTTAATTCGAAGATATTAGGACGAACTTATTTAATTAAATCAAATCTTAATTAAATACCAAATTAGAGTCAAACTCCAATTTCAAGAAGAATTTAGGGCAAGACAATTTAATTAAAATCAAATTTCAATTAAATGTCAAATTAGAGTCCAACTCTAATTTCAAAAATATATTAGGGTGCATAATTTAATTAAAATCAAATTTTAATTAAATATTATATTAAAGTCAAACTCTAATTTAAAATGAATTAGCATTTTAATTGAGGATAAAACTCCTAAATAAAATAAAATTCAATTTAAGGTCTAAGTTTAATATTTAAGTTAAAATCCAATTTTAACGAAAATATAAAAATTCGTCAATTTTAAATAAAATTTTAAACGAGTCAAAATCGAATTTTAAGGTCAAACTATTTGAAAATTAAATTTAAAACCATTTTAATATTTAAAATCAAAATCATTTTCAAAATTGCAATTTGACTCTCATTTTAAAATTGTAAACAGGCCCCTCAATTTCTCAAATTGCAAGAAGGCCCTTTATTTCAAAATTCCACAATGACCCCTTAATATGTAATTGCAGGCGAGGGCCTGCAATTTCAGAAATTGTATCAGACGCCCCCGCTTCCATCTCTTCTTCCCGTTTGCAAAAAAAAAACCCTAATTTTTTTTTGATTTTATTTTCCTTCCAATGGCCGCAATGGCCATATAGCAATAAAAGCCGTGCGCCGAGCCCGCTATCATAGCGAGGCAAAGCGCGCGGCTGTTACATGACGCTGCTGATATTACATCGCAGCCGTCGGGCTTCACCTTAGCGACAACGTTGGATGCCGCTGCCCTTACCGCCGGGCACGTGCGACGGCTGTCGCCGGCTTAGATCTGCCTAGTTTCCCAATTTTTTTTATTTTGAGATCCGTTTTTCAGATCCCATTATTTGATCAAAATTAATTTTCTTTTCCAAATCAAATTTAGAACTAAAAATCAATTTTCTTTAAAAGCTAAAAATAAGAAAAATAACAACAATCTACTTTTGATTGTTTTATGATGCGAAACAATTTCTAACAAACACAAAGTAATCTCTGATACCACTGTTGGGAATTTACTTAATTATGTACAGCAGAAATAAAATCATTTTCAATTCCTTCCAAGGATCTGCAATGTTTTTCGATAAAAACTGTGATGAGAATAATACATTTGATAAATTCTGCAAACTCTTTTGCATATTCTCAAACTCTAATGATCACAATCTGCAATCCAAGTTGTTCAATTGTACAGGCTCCAATGGTGATCCACACAGAGAACAAGAATGATGGCTAGGGTTTTCTTTTCTTGTGCTAGCAAGAATAATGAAAAATCTCTACAATTTACAAACTCTAGCATCCTATTAATATAAGCTCAAGTGGGTTTGGCCAATCTCTAAACTTTACCCGGTCCGATATTTAATTAATCAAATGAATTAAATCCGGTTCATGAATTAATTAATCCAATTAATTAATTCGGGTCTATTAATAAGCAATCCAATTAATTAATTATTCAACACTTGCCAATAATTAATTGGCAGATCTCATTCTTCTGGTTCTCTTTTGTGTGTGACCCATTAGGTTCTCGATCACGATGCCTAACGACGTGAATTATTATTTTAATCTAATCAAAATCAATAAATTAAAACATCCCTTTTAATTTATCACTAATTTACATTCGTCGTCCCAGATTGACACATCTAACAATGTGTTAGGGCAATACATGTGATGGGAAATGTCATGTGATGTGACAAAACAAACTTGTTCGTTTACCGTGAAATTATAATCCTTTCGTCAATATGATCCAATCAATAATGAGATATTGATATGTGTCAATCTCAATTATCGATCATATCTTTTATCCCAGTGTTAAGTCAATGTAAGTCGAAAACTCATTTTCGACTTATGAGTTCACCTTGGCCAAGGATTTCATTATTAACTTAACTGGATAAGATGTAGATCATAATCTCTTACTATCTAAGAGTGACGAATCCTCTATTGATCATTCACAACTTTCATATGATTCTTGACATATCCGAACGATGCTGTATTAGCGACCCTTGGTAGAGCAACATCCAACACCATCAAAGTATGACTGTCCTCATATAAGGTACTATGATGACCTCAAGTCAAATGACCAATTCCACTACCGAACATTAGAGATTAACCACTAACACTCAGATAGTTATCCATGTGGAATCTCCCAGCGGGTCTCCAATGTTTTTTTGTATAACAAAACATCCACGTGTTCATTCAAGTGTCACCACGCTTTAACCTGCGAGATCAGCTACTTACTTCACAAGTAAGAATGACACACGCGATGGTCTACCTGTAATAACGATATCCGTATCTCGTTATTACTTCGACCAGGGACGATTTAAGATTCAGTCATATGTAATTTGTATCTCACAATCACAACTCCTAGTGATTAACAAATCACCAAGAGTTGAATCTACTGATTTTATTATTTAATTTATTAGAATATTAATTCAATTAAATAATAGATATCGCCATACATATGCATCAATTATATATATATATATTCAAAGTGTTTATGTCCAAAGTTGATTGGACCTAGGGTATAACACTTACACAAACTTCATCTCATAGTACCGTGGATCCGCCACAAACAACCTCCTTCACCCCATAGATATTTCATTGCTCATCGACGTATCTTCAACCTCCGCATGCCGCCGGAATCACCTCCTTCTTTGACTACCATCGATATCTTTCTCATAGAAGGCGATAGATGGCGTAGATCTAGAAGGTGTGACCATCATCCTTGATGTAGATACGCATTTCAACTCCGAAAAATTGGTGTCTACTAGGGGAAAATAGGCTCGGCCTTGTAATGATCACAGACTTCAGGGTAGGGGTAAAGATGGTAGTTGGGTTGTTGGTTTTCGGTGGCAGAGGCGGAGGCGGTAGTGGTGGTGGGAGTGGTGATGGCGACTGGTAGCGATTCCCTCCAATTTCTACATTCACAATAGCCAGTAGACTTCAATCAAAGTTTAATTCACTTGATAAATTCATGCATATTCGTTTTTATTTTACATCATAGCGAAGAAATATAAGGTCCTACTATAAAAAATCATATGCTCACAGTAACACGTGCACAGTTGTATATTTTTATATATAATTCTATTTTTTTAATTATTTACTTCAGCAAAGAAGTTTGCGGTACAGGTTTTAATTATAAATCTCGAATGTTGGGAAATGTCTTTTATGTCATTTCAAAATACTATGATGTGCAACTTTCAAATTATGCCTTGTTTGAAAACTATTATTTGAAATTTTTTAAAATTTTTTCAACATATTCATTTTCAATCATACATTCACATAATAAAATATTCTACACGTAAATAAAAAATATTTCCATACTTTTTTACCACACATTCTCTTAAAAATCACTATTCAAAATTTTATTTTTTCAATTTAATGGTTGTCGAACCAGGGCTATGTAGTGGATAGTAAATCCAACCTATCCGATCAAAGATGTTTACTCGAAATAGAATTCAAAATCGTATTTTGCTTCACTAATTCCAACGTTATGTAAAATAAATATTGTTTGACATCAAGTGTGCCCCATCTAGTGTAAATAAAGAGATGTAATAATAGGACAAATTTTCAAAGCGTTACACAATTTTAAGTTCATATATGTATCGACAAACCCCATATTTTTCAACGTTAAATCGAAAAATTAGGTTCACTCATTGATGTTAGTTTGTTGATTCACTCAAGGTTGATCGATTATGGATATGTTTATCACTATGAAACATTTAATGTTTCTAAACAATATGTTGGATTTAGCTAAAATTCTGTCTTTTGTTGTTTCACTCGAGGAGGTGAAATTTTCAAGGCACAATCAAATAAACATATAAAATGCGTAGTTGTCTACTTGATGTTATTGGAGTTACATAGAGATATAATTGGTAAAAATTATCTACCTTCTTGCTTCATTGGAGCTTTTTGAGTCACTTAGAGTTCTAATAAAGCAAAAGAGTTCCTAACTAACTTGAAATTCAATATGTTTCTACCAATTAATGTAGACTACATTAAGTTTATTATTGTATGATAATATATTGATACATTTCTAACTTCCTTTGTATTTTGTGTTGTGTTGTGTTGTGTTGTAATTGAGTAATCAGTTGAACTTGCATAGCTTTTTTGATGTTAACAAGTTTATTAGACTGAATTCCTTGAAAGATTATCATTATTTGAGAATTCTTCTTCTGAACATTTCAATATAATGACACTGAAAATAAATATTACAAAGTTTTGATATGTAAAGTTGTGGTGCTGCAATTGTGAGCCCAAGTCTGCTAATAATGGTCCAATTACTTCTTAAACCAGGCTCATTTATTTGAAGGTTCCAGAATTGTTGCCTTAACTTAATTAAGGCTGTTTTGGTAGATGATCAACATCTAGCAAATGGATAACCGTTGGATCATCCCTGTTGATTATCTCATATAAATGGGAAGCTCACTTTCTGGGATGATGGATCGACTTTAGTGCAAACCCTATTTCTCTTCTTCTCTCTCGACTACGATATTCTTTGTGTTGTGTAATCTGTATATTTCTGTGTGAAATCATATTAGTGAGAAAGAGAGAGATTAGATCAATCATTTAGTAAGATTGTGCTGTAATTGTTGAGGGTTGTTTTGTGTTTGAGACTGAACATTCAGTGTTCTTCTGTAATCTTGTTTCTTGCTCGATTTTGAGCTATTTTAGTGGATTTGAGCAATATCCTAACGGATGCTCAATGGGGGATTATGTATTAGAAGTGGTCGCCGAACCTCCGGGGCCTTAGGCCGAAAAATCTTTGTGTTCTTACTTTTTCTCGCAATTTACTTTGTCTATTTTTCGTTTACTTGGTTGAATCATAACATAAATCGTTTTATCTGGGACCAATAGTGGTATCAGTGTTTTGAAATATATTTTTTCTCTTACGATTTACTCTTGTGATTCTTCCGGTTTTGAAAAATATTAGATCTAACAGATCTATTGTTGTTTTATAGTGAGAAAGGGTTTTTCGTTTGAAATCTTGTTTCGATCCTTGGTATTTCTTGATTACCTCTTACATACTTTGCAGTTCTGGTAACGATTTCTCAAACATTTTCTTGTATTCTCGGTAGTATCTTGTTTTTCAAGTTACAAATTTAGGGATTTCTGAAAAACCCCCTTGATTTACCTTTGTCTAGGGTTCCCTGAGAGACCTCTAGAATCTGAGGGAATCAGGGTTACGGTCTACGAAATCCATTTCGGTTTTTTAACCATTATCTTGATATCATTTACTTACTTGGTGTATATATTGTGACTTTTAATTTCTTGAATTGATAATCATAATTTATTTTTTGAACTACTGTGAATTCTTGATCTGTGATTTGATTCTCATATCGTGTCTATACTTTGTGTATATATCAGCATACATATCCAAAATTTGTTCATTGTTGTTTACTATGCGTAAACATTCAGATTATGTATCTTTGTTGGATATATTGTACTACTTGTGATCTGTTTAAATTGAAACAATTTGTGCTTTCTTATCTGTCTACTTTGTTGAACATAATTGTAACACGTTTGCATAGCATGACCACTAAATTTGATGTTCAAAATTGGGATGGCAAATGAGACTTTAGTGTCTGGAGCCGAAATGAAAGCTCTCTTGATGCAACTAAAATGTGTTAAAGCTATTGATGAATCTTGGCCAGAAATCTTCTCTGAAGTTAAGAAGATTGAGCAAGATGAATTAGCCTGGAATATTCTATTTCTTCATCTATCTGATTCTGTCATTAAAAAAATAGGAGAGACTGGAACTCCTGCTGAGTTTATGGGCAGTCTTACAAAAACAATATGTCTCTAAGTTTTTACCTAATAAATGCTTTCTCTGAAAACAATTCTTCAGCCATAAGTTTGACCCTAGTGCAGATTTAGAAGAAAATATGGATAGGTTTAATAAGATCACTCAAGACCTTATTAGGTGTGAGGAAAAGATCTCCAATGATCAAAAGGTAGTTGGTCTATTTAATGCCCTTGGTGATAAGTATAAAGATATCAAAAATGTTTTAGAATATGGTAGAAGTGACCTAACTGTTGACATTATCCATAATTCTTTAAGGAACAGAGACTTAGTACTTAGATCTGAACAACAGGAAGTTCTTCATGTTGAGAAAGCCTTATCCAATCCTAAATTCTCTACTAAAGGCTTGAGTAATTTTACTCAAGCCAATTACAACGAAGATAAAAATTTCTCTAAGAAGAAATGGGGGAATAATAAAGGGAATGATAAGAAGATGTATAAAGGAAAGGCTAAGAACATGAAATGTTACTATTGCGGCAAAACTGGACACCTAATAAAATATTGCTTTAAGAAAGCTAATGACTTAGGAAGTGGATCCAATCATGATAATGGGACCTCGCCATTGCTGCTTCCTATAAGGAAGCAAATGCTGATTTTGGGGTTGCATATGTCTCCTTTGTAGAGAAGCCTGATCAAAGCTGGGTGCTTGACTCAGGTTGCTCTTTTCACATGAGTTCCAAAATCTGCTGGTTTTCTGATTTCTCCAATCTTAGTGATGGTTTTGTAAAGTTGGGGAACAATAAGTCCTGTCAAATAAAAGGATTTGGGAACATTTTTCTAAAATTGAAAAATGGTCAAGTTCTAAAGCTGAATCATATCAGGCATGTTCCAGCACTTAGAAGGAACCTCATCTCTCTAGGGGTGTTAGATGATGAAAAATATCAAATTGATATTAATAATGGTTTTACAAATATAATCAGAAATCAGAAACTTAGTGTCGGTTCACCTAAAATCAGGAATCTATACCATAAACCCTGAATCTATTTTTAAAAATACCTCTGTGAACTTAGTGACACAAATTGAGATAAAAGATTAGGCTACCTTAGTGAGAAGGGTTTAAAACATATTTCCAAGGCTGGTATCTTTGGAAGTGACAATGTTCAAAAATTAACTTTTTGTGAACATTGTATTATGGGAAAACAGAACATAATACCTTTTAAAACAGGCATACATAAGCCACAAAATATACTTTTATTTCTTTAGAATATAAAGTCCCTGAACAAGTTTAGTCAGGATCTGGTTCTGATTACTCTCATTTGAAAACCTTGGGTATGTTACCTGTGCTCACCAAACTGAGTCTAAACTAGATCCCAAATCTCATAAATGTATTTTCTTAGGTTATGGGGAAGGAATAAAAGGTTATAGGCTTTGGATAAAAGAAGTCAGAAGATTTATGGTGATAAGAAGCAGATCAGTTGTCTTTAATGAAGTATTATTCCCTTATCTTGGTGACAAACATGTAGAAGAAATAACTGATAATGATTTTTTTTATTACTGAAATTGATTTTAGCAATCAAAATGTTACTGAACAGACTCGGATTGAGGTGGAGCCACCTCAGACTGAGCCCAGTTAATCACAGATGATGAAAATTCTGAGAATACTCTGGATTTTGAGCCTGCACACGATCTGCAAAACTATCAGTTGATTAGGGACAGAGAACGAAGACAAATAAGACCTCCTTCTAGGTACCAATTTGCAGACTATGTCTCTACACAAATAGATACTGATTCTTTTGATACTGAACCTGAATCATATGAAGAGGCTGCTGCCTCTAAAGAATTGTCAAGTGGCTTGAAGCCATGTAGGAAGAGATGAGTTCTCTATATAAAAATAAAACCTGGAACTTAGTTGAAAAATCCAAAGACTGTAAACTAATTGATTGTAAATGGGTTTACAAGATTAAAGAGAGTACAAGGCAAGACTTGTAGCTAAGGGGTTTACTCAAAGAGAATGTATAAATTACACTGAGATATTTTCACATGTTGTTAAGTACACATCCATTAGAGTTTTGCTTGCTCTTGTAGCACAATTTGATTTAGAATTAGAGCAACTTGATGTGAAAACAGCTTTCTTGTATGGTTCTTTAGATGAAACTATACACATGTCACAACCAAAAGGCTTCCAGGTTAAAGGTAAAGATCACTTGGTGTGTCTATTGAACAAGTCCTTGTATGGCCTAAAACAGGCTCCAAGGCAATGATATAAAATGTTTGATTCTTTTATGCAAGGTTTAAAGTTCAAAAAATCTGATTATGATCCCTTTTTTATTTCAAAAAGGATGGAAAATTTGAATCCTTATACCTGCTTTTATATGTTGATGACATGCTTCTAGCTGGTCATAATTTTGTTGCTGTAAATTTTATAAAAGAAAACTTGAAATTTGAATTTGAAATGAAAGATCTAGGACCAGCTAGGAAGATATTAGGTATGCAAATAAAAAGCGATAGACAAAATGGAAAACTATTTTTCACCTAGAAATCTTATATTGAAAAAGTGGTTAAAAGATTTTTTTTTTTTTTTCCATGATGTTAAACGTGTTAGTCTACCTTTGTCTGGAAGTGTAAAGTTATATGTTGACCATTCACCCAAAAATGAAGATGACCTTAAAAGAATGTTGCATGTACCATATGCTAATGCTGTTGGATCTGTCATGTATGTTATGGTCTGCTCTAGGCCTGATATTGCTTATGCTGTAAGTATACTAAGCAGATTTGTGAGCAGTTCGGGTGAGCTTCATTGGGAAGCTATGAAAAATCTAATTAGATACTTGAAAGGCACGTAGAACTTAGGACTCATGTTTAAAACTAATAAAACCGGCCTTAAGTTGAGAGGTTATGTAGACTCAAATTTTGCTGGAAATACTGATAACAGAAAGTCTACCACTGCATATTACTATGTGATAAATAACACTTACATTAGTTGAAAATCACAACTTCAAAAACTGGTTGCCTTATCCTCCACTGAGATACATTGCTGCTATAGAGGCAGTGAAAGAAGGCCTTTGGCCGATAGGTTTATTAAATGAACTAAAACTTATAGAAAGTCAGGTAGAGTTGTGTTCTGATAACCAAAGTGCCATTTTCTTGAGTAGAAACCCAGTTTTTCATGATAGAACTAAAAATATAAATGTTAAGTTTCATTTCATTAGAGATATAGTTGAAAAAGGTTATATAAAACTTGTCAAAATTCCCACTAAAATAAATCATGCAGATGCAGGTACAAAGGTAATCCCTATTAGTAAATTTTTTGATCCTCGAAGATTGTTGAATCTTGAAATTTTCTAACACTTTGCCTTTAACAGGTAATAAGAGCAAATGAAGTTAGTGTTTGTTTGAATCCATTAAGATATGGTCTCAAATTCAACAAGGTGGAGATTGTAAAGTTGTGGTGCTGCAATTGTGAGCCCAAGTCTGCTAATAATGGTCCGTTAACTTGTTAAACCCGGTCCATTTATTTGAAGGTTCCAGAATTGTTGCCTTAACTTAATTAAGGCTGTTTTGATGGATGATCGACATCTAGCAAATGGATAACTTTTGGATCATCCCTGTTGATTATCTCATATAAATGGGAAGCTCACTTTCTGGGATGATGGATCGACTTTAGTGCAAACCCTAGTTCTCTTCTTCTCTCTCGACTGCGATATTCTTTGTGTTGTGTAATTTGTATATTTCTATGTGAAATCATATTAGTGAGAAAAAGAGAGATTAGATCAATCATTTAGTGAGATTGTGCTGTAATTGTTGAGGTTTGTTTTGTGTTTGAGACTGAACATTCGATGTTCTTCTGTAATCTTGTTTCTTGCCCGATTTTGAGCTATTTTAGTGGATTTGAGCAATATCCTAATGGATGCTCAATGGGGTATTATGTATTAGAAGTGGTCGCCGAACCTCGGGGGCCTTGGGCCGAAAAATCTTTGTGTTCTTACTTTTTCTCGCAATTTACTTTGTCTATTTTCCGTTTACTTGGTTGAATCATAACATAAATCATTTTATCTGGGACCAACATGACAACCTAACTGAAGAGTCTTGGTGACACCTCTAATTTGGGTAACTGTATGTAGCCACTTGGATATTAGACTAAGACAACGGATGTGGATCGCGTATACAAATATGCAATGACCAAAAGTAGAGCACAAGTGCAAAAGGAAGTACTCTTCCTAGACTACTTCATTTGGTGTGGATTAAAAATTGATAAAACTTCAAAGTCAAAATCAATAATTAATTTTAGGGTCGTGCTAGACGTACTTCATGAGTTACTACAGCCTTTACTCCCTGCTGACGTGGATATGCTTTGAATATTCAACACAGTAATTAAAAAAAAAAAGAAGAGAAAAACCCAATTAAAAGGCGGCATTTTCTTAAAAACTCCCGTCATTTCCCTTCGCCTCCTCCGCAGTGAAAAAGCTCCCGGCGAAAATGGAGCGGCCTGAATACTCAGTCGCCGGCGACTTGGACGACGGCGACCACACATCGGCGAACCCGTTAATTTTCCCCCCATTTGAGTTCGACGTTGCGACCTTCTATTACAGAGACTACTGCGCCGTTTTGGATTTTATCCAAAAATATGATATAAAATGTCAAGAGGCTATTTTTATTGCTTTGATTCAGCATTTTGGCAAGGAAGAGTTGATAGATAAGGCTGTTGAGCTGTTTCGTGATATGGGTAGGCTGTATAACTGAAGAGCGTTGTCCAAGTCTTTAGAGTTTGTTTGTCAGTTGAATAAAGACCTAGTCCTTAGGATTAGGTTATGCTTTGATGTAGTCTTTACTTTCTGTTAAAACACGTGGCTGTGTGTAGCCGATACGTGAGCATGTTTTCAGTTCAGTTTGTTAGAGTCTGAGGCTATATAATAGCCAGAGTTGTAGTTGAATAATATGCAGTAGCATTCAATCCAGTTTTGTGACTTTGAGTGTGTTGCAAAGTTCTCATTCCTAACAAATTGGTATCAGAGCCTCCACTGGGCGTGAGAATAGAGTAAAAGCTGCAGCTTAGTGACGGAAACACTGAGAGAGAGAGATGAGTAAGGATAAGAGTTTGACAAAGATCCCTCACTTTGATGGTGTCCACTATGACCATTGGGGTGAGCTGATGGAAAATTTCCTTAGATCAAAGGGATTATGGAGCCTCATAGAGAATGGTTTTGAGGAACCAGGAACGAGAACAGGGTTGACCGATGCGCAGCTATCGTTGTTGGATGATGCAAGGACCAATGATCACAAGGTGAAGCACTACCTGTACCAGGCCATCGACAGAGTCACTTTCGAGCAAATTCTGGACAGACATAACTCAAAGGTTGTCTGGGACTCACTGAAGAGGAAATTTGGTGGGAATGCTCGAGTTAAGAGGTCTCTTCTTCAAGCTTTGAGAAGAGACTTTGAGGTGTTGGAGATGAAGAAAAGCGAGACAATCACTGAGTATTTCGCTAGGGTCATGGCTGTGGCAAACAAAATGATGAGCAATGGTGAAACCATGCCGGATTCCAAAGTGGTAGAGAAGATCTTGAGGACGTTGACTGAGAGATTCACCTATGTGGTGGTGTCTATCGAGGAGTCAAAGGACACAGACACCCTCTCAATTGATGAGCTGCAAAGTTCACTTGTGGTTCATGAGCAGAAGTTGCACAGGCTGAATCGAGAAGAAGACGATCAGGCCTTGAAGATTGAAGATCGAGCTGGTGCTAGAGGTCGAGGGAGAGTAATTCTCAGAGGAAGAGGTCGAGGGAGAGGACGACAGTCCTTCAATAGAACAACAGTAGAATGCTTTAAGTGTCACAATCTTGGACACTTTCAGTATGAATGTCCAAAGTGGAACAAAGAGGCCAATTATGCACAACTTGATGAAGAAGATGAACTACTCCTGATGTCGTATGTGGAGATGCATGAGGCAAAGAGAAGCAATGCTTGATTCCTAGATTCCGGGTGCTCAAATCATATGTGTGGTGATCGAGGTATGTTTTTGAGTTTGGATGTTGGTTTTACGCATTCAGACAAGCTTGGAAATAACACTAGGATGAGTGTGGCTGGGAAGGGAAGTGTAAGACTAGTGTTCAATGGTGCTGCTTTTGTTGTTGGAAACGTGTATTATGTTCCAGATCTTGGGAACAATCTTTTGAGCATCGGGCAGCTACAGGAAAAAGGCTTGGCAATCCTGATCTAAGATGGAGCATGCAGCATTTACCATCCACAAAGAGGGCTGATTGTGTACACCCTGATGAGTGCTAATCGTATGTTCATCATCTTAAATGAAGCTTCAGTCTCTACGAGATCCCTTCCTCAACCAGAAGAATGTTTTCATACAAGCTCCTGGGATTTGACATACCTGTGGCACCAGAGGTATGGACACTTGAGTCATAAGGGGCTGAGGACATTACAATTCAGGAAAATGGTGCACGGTCTACCTCAGTTTAGAGCTTCACAGGTTGTTTGTACTGATTGCTTCAATGGCAAGCAACACAGGAATGCCATTCCAAAAAGAAGTTTGTGGAGAGCAAGTCAAGTACTGGAGCTGATTCATGCAGACATTTGCGGGCCCATCTCCCCTACATCCAACAGTGGCAAAAGGTACAGTCTATGTTTTATAGATGACTTTAGTCGTAAATCATGGGTGTATCTTTTGCTTGAGAAGTCAGAAGCACTGAATTGTTTTAAGAAATTCAAAAATTTGGTGGAAAAGGAAGCAGAAGTATCTATCAAGTGCCTAAGGACTGACAGGGGAGGAGAATTCACATCACATGAATTCAATGTTTTTTGCGAAGAGCATGGAATCAAGAGGCAGCTCACTACTGCTTATACACCACAACAAAATGGCGTCGCCGAGAGAAAGAATAGAACAGTAATGAACATGGTACGCTCCATGTTATCTGCCAAGAAGATGCCAAAGCCTTTCTGGCCTGAAGCTGTGGTTTGGACGTTCTATGTTTTGAACCGGTGCCCTACCTTAGCCGTGAAAGATGTCACACCGCAAGAGGCATGGAGTGGAGTTAAACCATCTGTTGCTCACTTTCGAGTTTGGGGCTGCGTTGCCCATGTCCACATCCCAGAAGCAAAACGAGGTAAATTAGATGATAAAATTTTTCCTTGTATCTTATTAGGAGTCAGTGAAGAGTCTAAAGGTTATAGGCTATTTGATCCTAAAACAAAGAGAGTGTTTGTGAGTAAAGATGTTGTGTTTGAGGAAGAACAGCAATGGGATTGGGGTGAAAAATATGAGGAGCAGATTGGGTCAGAGTTGGTTTGGGGTGATGATGGTGAGTTCAGCGATGAAGAAACTGAGGGAGAGAATAGAGGTGATGATGGTGACGGTGATGTTGGGGTGAATGGTGAAAGACAGGGTAGAGAACACTCTAATGAAGCTATTGGGAGCACTAGCGAGGTCAGTGGCAATGAGGGTAGAGAAGTACGTCACTCTGAGAGTAGCACAGTTGAAGGGAGAGAAAGAAGACCACCACATTGGGCAGAAGATTTTGTGAGTGGTGAGGGTCTGAGTGAAGATGAGGAGGCAGTGTATATGGTGCAAGATGCTACAGGAGAAGATCCTACTTTATTTGAAGATGCTGTAAGAGAAGATAAATGGAGAAAAGCCATGGATAGCGAGATCAACTCCATCGAGAAGAACAAAACCTGGGTTCTAACTGAATTGCCGGCAGGAGCTAAGAAAGATGGTGTCAAATGGATTTACAAAACAAAACGTGATGAACATGGTGAAGTTGTCAAGCATAAGGCTCATCTCGTAGCTAAGGGGTATTCACAAAGAGAAAGCATTGATTACTCAGAAGTATTTGCACCAGTAGCAAGGTTAGATACGGTGAGAACCATCATTGCTCTAGCAGCTCAAAAGAAGTGGAGGATTTTTCAATTAGATGTCAAATCAGCATTTCTTCATGGCGACTTGAATGAAAAGGTCTATGTAGAACAGCCTAGAGGATATGAGAGGAAGGGAAAGGAGCATATGGTCTACCATTTGTACAAAGCCTTGTACGGTTTGAAACAAGCTCCCCAAGCTTGGTTCAGCCGCATTGAAGCATACTTTGTTAGTAAAGGTTTCCAGAGATGTGAAAGTGAGCAAACTTTGTTCACTAAGAGGAGCAACGAAGGCAAGATCATTATTGTAAGTTTATATGTTGATGATTTGATTTTTACCGGTGATGATGCTAATCTATTGCTTGAATTCAAGACTTCCATGATGAAAGAATTTGATATGACTGATATGGGGAGCATGAGTTATTTTCTTGGGATAGAAGTGTTACAAAAAATAGGAGGCAATTTTATCTTTCAGAGAAGATATGCATTGGAGGTGTTGAAAAGGTTTGGAATGTTGAAGAGCAACATGGTCACCAGTCCAATTGTGTCGGGGTCCAAGATAGGGAAAGATAAGCATGGTGTCACGGTTGATGAAACTTACTACAAACAGCTTGTAGGAAGTTTGATGTACCTAACTTCTACACGGCCTGATCTGATGTTCGTTACAAGTCTACTCAGCAGATATATGGCAAAACCCACTGAACTTCACTTGCAGGCTGCCAAACGAGTCCTCAGGTATTTAAAAGGCACAGTAGACTATGGTATTTACTACAAAAATGGTGGTGATGACAAGTTAATGGCATTTACTGATAGTGATTATGCCGGAGACATGGAGGACAGTAAGAGTACGAGTGGATATGCTTTTCTGTTAAGCTCAGGAGCTATCTCATGGAGTTCAAAGAAACAACCAATTGTGACTCTGTCAACAACTGAGGCAGAGTTTGTTGCTGCAGCAAATTGTGCGTGCCAAACAATTTGGTTGAAGCGAATACTGAAGGAGCTGGGGCATGAAGAGGAGGACTGTACCTGCATCAAATGTGACAACACGTCCACCATCAAACTTTCAAAGAACCCAGTGTTACATGGACGCAGCAAGCACATACGTGTGAGGTACCATTTTCTCAGAGATCTTACAAAGGAAGGTTCAATTGTTTTAGTTCATTGTGGAAGTACTGAACAAGTAGCTGACATAATGACTAAACCCCTAAAGTCTGATACATTTCTTAAACTTCGGAGCATGCTGGGAATGTGTGAAGTTAGTGAAGTAAGCTAAATTGTTTCACTGAATTTAGCTTAAGGGAGAGATTGAAGAGCGTTGTCCAAGTCTTTAGAGTTTGTTTGTCAGTTGAATAAAGACCTAGTCCTTAGGATTAGGTTATGCTTTGATGTAGTCTTTACTTTCTGTTAAAACACGTGGCTGTGTGTAGCCGATACGTGAGCATGTTTTCAGTTCAGTTTGTTAGAGTCTGAGGCTATATAATAGCCAGAGTTGTAGTTGAATAATATGCAGTAGCATTCAATCCAGTTTTGTGACTTTGAGTGTGTTGCAAAGTTCTCATTCCTAACAATAACTGTGTTCGAGCAGTTGAGAGTTTTAATACAATACTAAATGTTTTGGTTGAGTGGGATAGAGCTAGACAGGTGTTTGATGAAAAGCTTGAGAGAGAGGTGTTTGATGAAATAGGTGTTTGAAACACCTATTTAACTGCTTAGACAATCTTTGTGCTCGTTTCAGAATCGATGGTAGTGACTTATAATTGCTAGACAGGTGTTTGATGAAATGCTTGAGAGAGAGGTGCAAACGGGCGATTCCCAGTTTGTGTAAAACGGGCCAACTGCCGTGACTTATAATTGTCAAATTGGGTTTTTGTGTAAAAGAGGTAATATTGACAATACAAGGCTAAAATTTTCTTTGAAGATATGGAGAAAAGTGGGAAGAAATGGAGATGATGCATGCTGGGGTTTATAATCCGGACCAAGATCAAAGATCAACACATTCTTTTCACCAGTTCTTGAAGCTTTCTTGTCCAAACCACATGCAATTGCTGCCGCAGTCGGCTCGTTTGTAACATTAAAAACGGTGTTTTGTGGGTTCATTGCCACCTAATTCTTGGCCGTGTCGCTTATTCATTATGGTGGCGTCGCCTATTCAGTATCTGTGAAAGCAACATAAGATGGGGTTGTTGATTATGGCTTGTTGCCTACATTTATTATGGTGTAAGCTCAGTTTATGTTGGTGTTGTAAGACAAACATTTCAGTTTATATTGTTGATTATGGCTTGTTGCCTACGTTCATTATGGCGTGTAAGACAACTTTTTTTTTTGTTCAATTAGAGGGAGCTGTATATTCTTAAATTTGTTTAAAGTTTGTCCCTCAAAACAAAACCATACACAAATTGAAATTATACTACACAATCGAACAATACATAAGATAGAAACATTGAATTTACATTGGCATAATACTGGAAGCTGCAGCTCTTAAAAGTGTTTCTTAATAACCCTAAAGAAGGATCTAAGCTATTCTCTTTCTCAATAGCAATTCCTCCTCCTATAGTCTTTGCTTCACGCGTCGACCATTCACATCACTACCATCCATGATCCCTTCATCAATGGCAATGGAGTGTTCACTTATCCTGGCAACGTACTCTAACAATTCGGTTAGGACACGAGGACAGCTTTCTTTCAAATACTCAAAACCATCCGTCTGCATAACAACTCTAAGATTTTCAGGCAATGCAACAAATTTGAGACACAGATTTCAGCTGGAAAAAATGATGCTGATCTGCCAATGCCAGCGTATTTGCAACAGTATTTATAGCAACATCCTCACAAAGATTAGCCTCACAAAGCAGCTGGAGCCTATCTAAACCACACCGATCAGCAGCTGCAAGCAGATGCTGAGCCATCGAGGTTGAAGCCCATTTCGAGTTCATACCAGTAAGCCATCAAGGCAGATCAGTTTATGTTGTTGCACAATGCACACCAGAAACATTATCTTAGACACATTACACCAACAGATCATGGCAGACTCTGGCATTCTTTCCCGTCATTCTAACACACAACCAACCAACATACAACAAATCAATGAACATGAACATTTGAAATCAGAATGAGCAAATGAAAATTCAAACTCTGCTAACTTGGAAATTCAGTTTCTTTCATCAACCACAATGAAATTAGTGACACCAATGCATACCTTCTGTTTGAGAGCATTTAAAATCTTGAAACTCAAAGCATTTTAGATCTTAAATAAACTTAAAAATTCCAAAAACTTTCTTAAATAAATGGCACAATCCCAATCAATAGACTAAACCAATTTTGACAACAATCAGATCTGAAGAACTTAATTAATCAAAACCAAGATTTTAGATACAAAGATTCAATCATTTTCTCTTCAAACCCAGCAAAACCCACTTCTCCAAATCAATTATTATCTACCCAAAATCCTTATTTTCAAAACAACCCGAACTTTGAGTAGTGCCCACAATGAAATCAGTGACACAAATGCATACCTTCCGTATGAGATCCGCCGGAGACGACGGTGTCAAAATGGTACACAACAAATCAAACAAGCAATCCGGTGATAAGCTGTAAAGCGAACGCACAGACGGGAATTCTTTCACAGTGGGTGTCGTGATTTCACAGTTGGCGACGGGGCAGGGGAAGTAAATCTCGATTTCACAGAAGGCGACGGGTGAGGGAAAGAAATTAGCGCCCTCGGTGTCTTTCGAATACTCAAAACGGATTCTGCTTCGCTGGGGAGGAGAGGGAAATGACGGGAGTTTGAAGGAAGGCGCCCTTAATTGGGTTTTTGTCTCTTTTTTTTTTTTAATTGTTGTTTTGACCAATTTCAAACTCCACGCCACTTCAGCAGAAAGTAAACCTTGTAGTAAACAATGAAATACATCTAGCATTTTCCTTAATTTTAACCACACATATCATCTTTTTTTTTTTTCAATCAAAATTTACGAAAAATCTGAGCAAATAAGGATTGAATAAAAGTTGTATCCTCAGCAGTACGATCCTATAGTACTCACCTTTGATTTTGAAGATATAATTCCTTGGATTCATTGTATGCCGTGCTCTCTTTCCATTGCAATTGTTTGCATGATTTGTGACTATTTAACTAAATGAATATGTTTTGTTTGGGGATAAAATAAAAATAAAAATTGAACTAAGATTATATTTCGTAGGACAAAATTACACAATGTAAATCACTTAGAATGTTTGGTGGTTGAATGTAGAGTTGGTGGAGCTTTCTTAGTGCATAAGAATGAATGAGTCGTGCCGACAGGTCTCCATGCCAAAAGGAAGAAAAATCAATTAGATTTAATACCTTTTTCTTTAGTTCTATTAGATATTACGCGGTCTACCTCACAAAACATTAAAAGACAATTACAAAGAATTTAATATCAGAAAGGAGAAGATTAAGGTCAACAAATGTTACTTAAATGTAATCGAGCTCAGCCTTAAGAATTCTGAGGTCCCAAACAACTAATTTGTACGAGGCCAATAAACATATATATATATATATATATATATATATATATATATATATATATATATATATATATATATATATATATTGACAAGTGTAAAAATACTTAATTATTTAAATAAATAACATATTTATAATTTAAACGAAACCTCCACACAATCCAAAAGATAGAGTAGCAAAATAAATCATTTCTAACAACTTGAGAGATTTGGGTAGCATAATATTTACCAAAATTATCCCACTAGTGAAGAAAATATTATGATAGTGTAATAATAATGTCAAGGTATTATTAATTGGAAAAACTCGAGTAAGGTTCAATGAAGCTAATATTCTAGAAAATTTAATATTATAGTGAAAATCATGAAAAAGTTTTAAGACCCATAATTTGAAATGTTCAGAATATTATAAAGATGTCTCGTAAGTCTAAATAATTTGCGCCAAATGTGTACTTTAAAAATATGTGATTTGCAACTAAATTTGTAATTGAGGCTCACAAATTTTATTTTTATGACTGTGACTGCGTGACTTACGATTGTAATCATAAATTGTGTGTGATTTGTAACTGTGGCCTGATTAATTAAATTGCGAGTCACAAATTTTTATCAAGTGTCAAAAAATATGACCACCTGATTTTTGAAAAAATAATAATAAAAAATTCACAAGTTCGTTAATTTTGAAAATGTAAATTGAATATATATATATATATATATATATATATATATATATATATATATATATATATATATATATATATATAAAATTTTTTCTTTTTGCCCTTTTTTGAGGCCCTTAAGTTTTGAGGTATTGTCTAGTTGGTTTTGGCCTAGGGCACACCCTGAATGTAATAATTGTTTTTCTTTAATTGTTTAAAGCATTATGCCTTATACCTTGCCACAAAGCAACAAATGAAAAATATAAAGAATTTAATTTCGGAAAGGCCAAATTTTGAAGTTAATTAAAAATGCATACATCCTGCTATACTTCTCTTATTCAAAATGTATTTTTCTTTCTTTTTTTCTTAACCACATATTTTCTAATAAAATAATATTATATGTAAATTCAAAATTATTCATTCCTTTTTAATAACATTTTTTTTAAAAAAAATCACTATTTCTACAATAAGGGCTTATTTGTCAGAAAAAGCAATTTTGTCAAAAAACTTTAGTCATTGTTTGATAACCACACTTTTCAAACTCCTTTTTCTATATATTCATTATTAATTGTTGTCGGAAATTCGACTATCCCAATCGAAAGAACAAATAAAAAAGTAGGAAAAACGAAAAAAGAAGAAGATGAAGCGAGGTATGCCAAAGCAAATCTCCTTAAGACAGATTTCGCCCCCCAACTACGTGCAAACAGGATTATGGACGTCTGTCTCCCAAGATACAACGCTTTTCCCAAAGTCGATATTGCACAATACCTACCTTGACGGTCGAACCAAATAATGATCGTACTCGAACGAAATAATCACGAAAATATCGAAGGAATTTTAGCAGAATGTGGAGCGAGAAGAATTTAGAAATCAAGAATATATTAATTGATTTTTGTGTCCAAAAAACGAATTTGGAGGTCTCTATTTATAGAGAATGAAGTGTCTCCTTGAAAGGGTGTGTAACATTTCATGAATTGGTGCACCACTTGATCTGATCTGTTTTAGCCATTGGATCGCACTCTTTCATAATCCCATCGGACCATTAAACCACGAAATGTAGTGTCCATTCATCATGCCTATTCACCAATTAACAAATACCATGCAGTTGTTACGCGCGTACGTCCAACAGACCAACCGCCATGCAGACGAAGTGACGTGACCATGCGTGTGCCATCTAAGATGCCAACTCATCGAGCCTCTCATCGCCATGTCATCGAACCATGACTCCATTTCGAAAACTATAAGGCTCCTCGCCTCCTCGCGACGATGCGTACGTGCTAAGTGCAAAGTGCGCTCTAAAGCGCCCAATGCGTACTTTATGACGCGCGGAGCCCGGACCCGGACCGGGACCGGGCGGGCAGGTGGCGTGGCGTGAGTGGTGCGAAGCACCACTCTCGTGGTGACTAGTTAGCTAGCCTTTGGCTAGCTAATAGTTAGTCAAGTTGTAGGTCACTTATTAAATTATAACTTATACACATATCCCACTATATAAACAAGTTTAATTTCTTGTAAACTTTCGATGTGGGATTCCTTACCATATATAAGACACTTAAATGGGCTTATAACATATGGGCCTATATTGGAGACTTTTCCAATTCACCCAAATTAATTACAACGGCCCACATCATTAAATAACATATTTAATGACCCAAATAAACATCATTAAATAACATATTTAATGATCCAAATACATCAATTAATTCCAACAATCCCCCACATGAATGGAAGAAGTCGACTCAAATGAAGGAAGATAAAAGAAGAGTACTATTTGAAAGATAACGCATCAAGATAAGTAGCTTTCGGTTTGAACCTTCTTTAGTAAGAATCTATCGAACTCACTTGGCTAATCAGTGAACGCAACGTTTTGAATTATCACCATATTGCAAGCTCGGACAATAGACCAAACACATTATCTCTCATATCAAACTTGGTTCTCTATTGTGTTCATTATTTCGGCCTTGAACTACTTGGGTTCTTGCGAGCGCTTTAGAGAATTCGCCTAAGTAAATTCTCAAAGAACCGGCAAGTTCGCACTTACATAGGTGATGTTCTACAAAGAATACCTTTATAGTCATCATTAAAAGCAAAAGCTTATCCTTAATCAACTTCATAGTCAAGACTTTTTGCATCATAGAAATGGGAAGGAGTTAAACTCCTAAGTGCTTCTTATCGAGTCATTCATAATTAGTTTTCCTATTGAACCTAGTCCATGGGATCTCCAATTGCTAGGTTAGGTTTCCACTAAGATGACTTATTGGGTTTTAGGCTTTAAACCCATTTCCCTCATGCAGCTTCATACGCTCTCTAGATAACCCTTTTAGTAAACGGATCCGCTAGGTTTTCTTTTGACTTAACAAAATCAATTGATATTGTTCGTTTGAGATAAGCGACGATTTAACGGTATTATGTTCACGACGGATGTGTCTTGACTTACCGTTATACACAAAATTTTCGGCCCTGGCTATTGTTGCCTGGTTATCGCAATGAATACAAATAGCCGGCATGTGCTTTGGCCATATAGGAATATCTTCTACGAAATGTCTTAACCATTCTGCTTCTTCTCCTCGCTTTATCTAAAGCAATAAACTCGATTCCATAGTAGATCGAGCTATACACGTTTGCTTAGAAGATTTCAGATATGGCGCCACCACCAAGAGTAAATACATAGCCACCGGCAGACTTAGACTCGTCAGATTCGATATCCAATTGGCATCACTATATCCTTCAATTAATGAGGATATTTTTTATAACATAATGAATACTCTCGTCCGTTTCAAGTATCCCAAAACTCTAAGTAATGCATCCCAATGTTGATTACATGGGTTACTTGTGTAACGATCGAGCTTACTTACCGAGTAAGCTATATCGTGTCTTGTACAATTCATTAAGTACATTACACTACCAATAATTTGAGAATATTCTAATTGTTGTTTCCATTTCCACTATTCTTGTGAAGAACTACATGAGGAAGAAACGGGTTACCTCGTTTCTTTTAATATTATGAGTCTTAAACCTCTCAATTATTTTGTCAACATAATGGGTTTGAGACAAGAATATTCCATTTGATGTTCTAGATATCTTCATTCCTAGAATCACGTCCCCGCTTCACCCATATCTTTCATGTCAAAGTTATTGGTAAGCATATTCTTTCGTTCTATTGATGACTTCTATATTAGTCCCTAATATAAGCATGTCATCAACATATAAACAGACAAGTACGTATGCCTTTTCGAATCTTTTCGAATATACGCATTTGTCACATGCATTTATCATGAATCCATTCCTAATCATGGTACTCACAAACTTTTCGTGCCATTGTTTAGGAGCTTGCTTCAACCCGTATAAGGACTTAACAAGTTTGCATACTTTGTTCTCTTGTCCTTTTACTATGAAACCTTCAAGTTGTTCCATATATATTTCTTCGTTTAAATCACCATTTAAGAACGCACTTTTAACATCCATTTGGTGTATTTGTAAATTATACAAGTTGCTATAGCAATTAAAACTCGAATAGAAGTAATTCTAGTTCTTGGAGAATATGTGTCAAAGAAATCAATCCCTTCTTTCGACGATATCCTTTTGCAACCGAAATGAGCCTTGTATTTATCTATTGAACCGTCAGTCTTAATTTTCTTTTGAAGATCCATTTGCACCCTATCAAGGTTTACTTCCTTAGGAAGATCAACCAATTGCCAAGTATTATTACTCATAATGGATTCAATATCACTATTTATAGCTTCCTTCCAAAATACGGATTCTCGACTAGTCATGGCCTCTTTAAATGTTTGAGGCTCTTTTTCAATCATGAAAGAGATAAAATGCGGACCAAAAGATTTAGCAACTTTGCTCTTTTACTCCTTCTTGGTTCGGGTTCTATATTATTTTCCAAAGCACTATCTCGTGTTCTCTTTTGAGTATTCGTAACAATATCTCTTTTATTGGGGAACACATTTTCAAAGAAT
The DNA here is from genome assembly GCA_035079005.1 of Fraxinus americana. Lineage (NCBI taxonomy): Eukaryota > Viridiplantae > Streptophyta > Magnoliopsida > Lamiales > Oleaceae > Fraxinus > Fraxinus americana. The sequence goes on along the minus strand of CM068721.1, from coordinate 18,940,899 downwards.
TCAAAGATCTCTAGATTCTATAATCGTATTGACATGAATGTCACTTATATCAGATTTATGCACAAGAAATCTCAGACGCACTACTATTTATTGCATGTCATCCGATAAAAATGCGCAATAGTTTTAGGACCTAATTTAATCCTTTTAGGAGGTGGAATAGCCACTTTTGCTAGACACCCCCACACTTTTAAGTATTTGTAGGAAGGCATTCTACCTTTCCAAATGTCATAAGGTATCGAACCGCTTTTTCTGTGGGGAACTCTATTCGAATAAAGTTAGCTTAGTATTGCTTCCCCCCACAAATTTTGTGGTAATCCAGAACTTATAAGCATAGCATTAACCATGTCTTTTAAAGTTCTATTTTTTCTCTCAGCAATCCCATTTTGCTGTGGAGTATAAGGGGCTGTTGTTTGGTGAATAATATCAAACTTAGCACATAATTCATTAAACATAGATGAATCATATTCACCACCTCTATCGGATCTTAATACCTTAATTGTTTTTCCAAGTTGATTTTCAACTTCATTTTTATAAGTAACAAATGCATTCAACGCCTCATCTTTGCTACTTAATAAATAAACATGGCAATACCTACTGTGATCATAATAAACGTGATAAAATATTTTCTACCACCTCGAGTTTGAACAAATTTTAGATCACAAATGTCGTTATGTATTAAACATAACGGTTCACTACTCCTTTCAATTGAGTTAAAAGGTTTTTTAGCAAATTTTGCTTCAACACAAATTTCAAATTTATGTTTGTCTTTTGGATTCAAGTTTAGGTATAAGACCTAAACCTACAAGCTTTCGTAAAGAAGCACGATTTACATGTCCTAATCGGCTATGCCATAAATTTGAAGAGTCAAGCAAGTAAACAGAATTATTAGTTTTATTAATAACTTGCGGATACAAATATGTGGATTTTTTGTCCACTACAACAGCATTGGCCTTAAATAGACCATCAAGTAAATAACCCTTCCCAACATACATGCCTGCCTTAGTAAGTACAAATCTATCATATTCAAACACAATTTTAAATCCCTTCTTACTAAGAATAGCTCCCGAAATCAAATTCTTTCGATTTTCGGGACATGTACAACTTCATTCAACACAATTCCTTTCCGATGTGAATTTCAAAATAACTTTTCCAATCCCTTCAATTTTGAAAGTTGTAGAATTGCCCATGTAAAGGCACTCATTATTATTCGTGGTCTTATATTCGGTAAAATAGACCCTTATCAAGCTATTTGTACGTGACAGTGGCTCCTGTGTCTAACCACCAATCTTTGGCATTAGATACCAAATTAACTTTAAACAACAAGAGATAGGTTGATGTCTCCAACATCTCGTAGAGATATAATCCACTTCGTTATATCGTTTGAGGTCGTTTCTTCTTCGGTGTATCCTTCTTTTTGCTTCGACTTGTCTTTAGCCCGATGTCCCGGCTTCCCGCAAATATAACAGCCTCCTTTGAACCGTTTTGCATTGATGACTTTTCCTTTGTCCATAGATGATCAATAACGCTTCCTTTTCTTGTTCTTAGACCCCGAGTCTTCCACAATGTTAGCCTTTGCTTCCATGTTGTGCACATTATTCTTCTTTTCCGCAGCCCGGTTGTCTTCTTCAATACGAAGTCGAACAATTAAATCCTCCATCGTCATCTCTTTGCGTTTATGCTTGAGATAGTTTTTGAAATCTTTCCATAGTGGAGGTAGTTTCTCGATCATAGCAAAGAATTTGGAAAGATTCACTCAAAGTCATACCTTCAAATTCTCTTCAATATCATGAAGTAGAACTTGCATCTCTTGAACTCGACTCATTAATATCTTTTGAATCGGTCATATCTTGAAATCCAGAAATTTGCCGACAAAGAATTTCTTCGTTCCAAAGATCTTCCGTCTTGTATTTTTTGTCAAGAGACTCCCATAGTTCTTTAGCCGTTTTGTAGTCACAATACACACCATATAAGGTGTTATCCAATCCATTGAGAATGGAATTACGGCATAAGAAATCTGCATGTTTCCATGCTTGATAGCTAACCGAGTATTTTTATCAGTAGCATTCTCCGATGTTTGTGCGGGACATTCTTCACGCAGAAACTTTACCAAGTTCAACGTTGTCAAATAGAATAACATCTTCCTGTTGCCAACGCTTGGAAATCCGTATCATTGAATTTTTCCGGTTTCATCATATTGCCGGTATATACGACAAATTGATTGGGACCAGAATTTGGCGCAATCACATCACTAGTATTATTTCCACTAGTACTAGCCATTTTTTGTAAAACAACAATTACAGAAAATAATCAATAAGAGAAATGAAATGTCTGTCTTAAGATTGTTATCGGAAATTCGACTATCCCAATCGAAAGAACAAATAAAAAAGTAGGAAAAACGAAAAAAGAAGAAGATGAAGCGAGGTATGCCAAAGCAAATCTCCTTAAGACAGATTTCGCCCCCCAACTACGTGCAAACAGGATTATGGACGTCTGTCTCCCAAGATACAACGCTTTTCCCAAAGCCGATATTGCACAATACCTACCTTGACGGTCGAACCAAATAATGATCGTACTCGAACGAAATAATCACGAAAATATCGAAGGAATTTTAGCAGAATGTGGAGCGAGAAGAATTTAGAAATCAAGAATATATTAATTGATTTTTGTGTCCAAAAAACGAATTTGGAGGTCTCTATTTATAGAGAATGAAGTGTCTCCTTGAAAGGGTGTGTAACATTTCATGAATTGGTGCACCACTTGATCTGATCTGTTTAGCTTACTGATCGCACTCTTTCATAATCTCGACGGACCGATTAAACCACTTAAATGTAGTGTCCATTCATCATGTCTATTCACCACCTGGTCAAATACCGGCCCATAGCGGTTGCCACGCGTACGTCCAACGGGACCAACCGCCATGCGTGACGGCTTAGTGACGCGGACTGTTACGTGTGTGCCCTCTAGGATGCCAACTCATCGAGCCGCTCAGCGGCATGTCAGCGACCCATGACTGCATTTACGAAAACTATAAGGCTCCTCGGCTCACTCGCGACGATGCGTACGTGCGAAGTGCGCCTCCCTAAAGCGCCCAATGCGTACTTTGCGTGCAGGCTCGACTCCGACTGGACCGGGCGGGAGCGTGGCGTGGCGTGAGTGGTGCGAAGCACCACTCTCGTGGTGACTAGTTAGCTAGCCTTTGGCTAGCTAATAGTTAGTCAAGTTGTAGGTCACTTATTAAATTATAACTTATACACATATCCCACTATATAAACAAGTTTAATTTCTTGTAAACTTTCGATGTGGGATTCCTTACCATATATAAGACACTTAAATGGGCTTATAACATATGGGCCTATATTGGAGACTTTTCCAATTCACCCAAATTAATTACAACGGCCCACATCATTAAATAACATATTTAATGACCCAAATAAACATCATTAAATAACATATTTAATGATCCAAATACATCAATTAATTCCAACATTAATCACACAACAAAATATTTTGCAAGTAAACGTAAAATGTTTTCCTACTTTTTAATTACACATTATCCGAAAAATCACTATTCAAAACTTTTTTTTTTCTTGTTTTAAAGTATAATTGCCAAACATGGCTTTATTGGTGCATGGAAAATTGTAATATTGCGTCAACCTTTATTGGTTTATGACTTATGTAGTATACGGCACGGCATAGTTGAATGAGTCTTTTCTCTCGCTACTGCTCCTTGTTTCCAAAATTTCAAATGTTCATATTTGACTTTTTGAGATTTCTATACCAAATATGCAAGAACCGGTGCCAAAGCTTACCATTCAAGTCCTGCCGAAAGATCAGGCAATTAATTTCCCCTCACACGTTAAGACCATTTCCACAGCCCGTCAGTACTATATATAGATGACATATGAACCCCATTGCTACAAGTAGATTCCCATATATTAGTAGCAGTTTTCACATTATACACTTTGCAAAACGAAAAACTAGGAGTTCGAGAGAGATGGATAGGTATGCCAGTAGGCTTGTTTTTGGTGTAATTTTTGCAGCTATGCTGCAATACATTGGTGCTTAAACTGTACATATCGTTGGAGACAGGGGCGGAGCCAGGAATTCATCGTACGGGGGGCTAAATTTTTTAAAATGAAATGTACGAATAAAATTTATATATAACTAGAAAAATTGTTATATAACGTTAGATATTACAATTGTACATGACGATGTTTTAAAGCATAAAATTCATCTATAATAGAATCTAGATATAAATTAATACTAAATTCTCTTTTAATGCTTAGTGTTAAACAATCGGCAAGAAAACCATCATCCATTTTGTTACGAATTTTCTTTTGGCTAAATTCCCAAACTAACATTTCCTAAATAAATTCAAATTATTCAATGGAGTATACATTGTCTAATGTGGCCTAAATTCATGTGAACAAGTTACAACTTACAAGTGTAAATAATCTAAGTATCTAACCAAACATACCTCAATGCCTCACCGCAAGCCGCAAATGAAGGCTGAAGCAGAACAAGAAGCACAACTGCACTGCACACTCAAGAGCCGAATCGACACTGAAAGTTTGAATCCAAACAAGAGTTACATGACATAACAAAATTGAAACTGAAACAAGATATTAAACACAAAAAATTAACCCTTAAAAAAATTAATTACTGATGCACAGAACAGGAGTGGTAGACCATCTCTATTCTCTAATGAAACCAACTCAAAACAAGAGGATGTACACATGACACAGCACACGTCAATCCCATGATTCCCATCTCAGCATCTCTATTCTCTAATTAATTAATAGCTTTGATAAAAATAATTAAAGCTAAGCAACACATAAAAATAATTAGAGCTAAGGCTAAGCACAAAGCACACTGCACACGTCAATCCTTATCCCATGATTCCCAGAATCCCATCTCTATTCTCAAGTGCTGAAGTGCAACGGTCCAACGGATATTCCTCTGAATGAATCCCCTAATTCCCCTCATACATCCATAAATCCGTACGTCAAAGAAAGTTTTCAATTTTAACTTTTAACCTTCTATTTATTTCTTTGTATTAAAAGAAAAACAAAGAAAATAATTAATTACTGACCTCAACAATGGTATCTGTAGGTTCGGAATAGGCTGATAGTGGGCGGACTTCGGCGGTAAGCAATCGGCGTTTAAGGGTTTCGCTTTCGCACCTTTGGTAATGGGCGACAGGGCAAGAATTGGAAGAAATTGTAGAAGAGCCGTGCACAGGTAAAGAAATGCAAATTGGGTGGGTTTAATTTTATATAAAAAGCAAATTGGATTGGACATTTTTCCAATTGGGCTTGAACAGTGGGCTGGGTGGTTGGACAGTGGGCTACCATGGGTTGGATTGTGGAAAAATTGGCTGTAAAAAAAAAAAAAATTTTTTTTTTAGAGGACCTGGGCTTGGACAAGGGTGGGTTGTAGCCCACCCCTATCTCTGCCCATGGTTGGAGATGGAGTGGGTTGGGACATACCCCCTAATAATAACTCAGTCTCGTACGCCAACTGGGCTTCCGGCAAAACCTTCATGGTTGGCGACATCCTAGGTAATTATCTCATTTTCCATTTTTCCACCAACATTCGGCTTTCATCTTAAAATATCAATCTTATTAAAAGAGGTATTCCAAAACCTAAAATTGATTAGTATCATTGTATCTAATTAGGTACGTGAAATTTACCCTTAACACAATAATATGACGATAATAATTGGCATGGATGGTTAACATAAATAATTAAATACAGTACATATGCCAAACTTTGCATTTTTATCATTTTCATTTCTACGAGTACACTCGTTCGTGCAATGCATGTGTATAATATTTTGATACTAATAAAACAATTAGCCTGCTAATCCATAACTGTAGCTCGTTTATTTTTTTGTGACGAGTTTTCTATCAATAATTATTAGTCTTTAGTATTTCCTACAACATTTTAATATATGTATTTCCATTCTTTTTCAGCGTTTAACTTCATGACCGGCCAACACGATGTCCTTCGAGTACCAAAGTCTTCCTATGATGCATGTAGCGACGACAATGCCATAGGCAGTACCATCACAACTGGACCAGCAAACATAACTCTTGACTCAGCAGGCGAGCACTACTACATTTGCACCTTCGGCAGCCACTGCCAAGCGGGGCAGAAGCTTGCTATAACAGTCTCAGGCACGCCAGGGACCAATCCGCCAACTTCCACCCCACCAACTTCCACCCCAACCACCCCTTCTCCCACCTCAAGTCAGCCCGATGCATGTGCACCTACTCCGTCATCAACTCCCAATGCTGGTGGGCCAACGGCTTTGGCAAAACCACCTGCTGGCATCCCTCCTCCTGCACCTGATTCTTCCTCAACGTATGTGGTTGCAAGTTTCTTACCAGTTCTGCTGTCCATTGGAGCGGCCTTGGTTATTTAAGAAGGAAATATGACGAGGAGTATTCAAAATAGACTAAGATTCAATTTTGTTTGCATTTCAATTTTATATTTGTTATATTTGTTATAAGGTTTTAGATGATATTGAGTAGGCTTAATTTATTTTGGCAACGAGTGTGAGATCAATTAATTTGTGGACCTATTATTTTGTATTATTGTTTGTTTTCTTTTATGTTGTAATGTTTAATACAATATATAAAATTAGTATAACAAATAACTTATAAATTTCTTTATAGTAATAATTTTCCAAATAATCTGAAATCTAAAATTAAGAATATAAACATTTGTAAAAAAGTGTAAAGAATAATTTTTGAAACAAGAATAAAGTTTTAAAAACTAGAACATTTGTAAAGAATAATTTTATTGTATTGAATTGATGATTGAAAAAGTGTGTAAAAATTTGGACATGGAGCAAAAATTGTTTTTTCACCTTACTAATATGAGAAAACTAAAATAAAATCCCAAAACTAAATAAAACTAAAATTTGAATTTAAAAGAAAGAAAGAAAATATCGTGTTCTAATCAATAAAGAAAAAAATTCTACTCAAAGAAAAATAAAGAGACATAACCTGCTACAAAAAGAAATCTTATTATAGATGTCTTGTTATAAATAGAATTGTCCTACATCATTCTCCATAACTTGAAGAAAATGCTGCCTCGAGTTTGTTGTCGAAAGGGAATATATGTCTGGCTGATAATACTCACTATGTGAAATATTGATTGTATCCACAGGACAAATCAATCTTAAGCATTGCCTCCAATTTTCTTCAATACGCAAAATGGAACAATCTTCTTGTTGTGAAAAGCGAAATGATACCGAATTAATGTAATACTAAATTGTTGGAGAAAATAAGAGATTATATCCACAATATGAAGTAATTGTCACAAGAATTTTTTATTTTTTATTTTTACAGAAAATTGAGATTTTATTATAATATGAAGAAATACTATAAATATTTGTATTTACAATATTTATAACTTCTTATTAAATCATAATGAAGAGCCAATTATGTGTAGGGAACAAATATGGAACATCCAAACCCTAATAATAGAGTTGTAGTTGAAATAGAATGCAAGAAATGAAGTCCAAAATGAAGTAGTAGGAAAAGTAGCTTTGCAGCGCTGCAATGCCACTCTCCTGGAGCCGCAGTATCGTCTCTTTGCTCTTCTTTTACGTAACGGCGCCTAGGCGCTGCGACTCGGCTCCCAAATATCCCATCTCTATCCAAATACCTTCCAAATATGTTTTTCTTCATTTCAAAGTTTTCTTCAAGTCCAACACAAATTTCAACTCCCGGTTGGATTTTCAAGCAGAACTTCAACTAGAATTTGTCAAATAAACTTGAATAGGATTCAACAATAGTATTCCAAATAGAATTATTCTTAATGTGTACTCAGTACAACAAAAATAGCCTACAGCAACGTTAAAAAAACGTTGCCGTAGACCTACGACAACATTTGAACGTGTGTTGCAAATCGAGGTATTTTCGTAGAGTAGAGAGATACGACAACGTTTTTTAAACGTTGTCATAAATCTACGACAACATTTAAAAAACGTTGTCGTAGCTATCTACGGCAACGTTTGCTGAAATGTTGCCCTGGCTATCTACGACAATGTTTGAGCAAATGTTTCTGTATCTATCTACGGCAACGTTGTTTGAACGTTGCCGCAGGTTTTTTTTTTTTTTTTAAACAACGATTTATGCAAATTAATTGGTAAAATTGAAAATGACTCCTTGTGAACAAATTTTGGAATTACATAAAAATTGATAATTTTATTACAAATTTTTGAATCCATACACTTGAATATTAGAATGTGATACAACACCACTTAAATATAAAAGGAGCTTCAAAATGAAATAAAATAATAATGGAAAAACTCGATCATAACAAAGTCTTTCAAGTTTCAACTAATTTCAAAAAATTGCCAAATAAAATATTCTCTAACACTGTTTTCTAAAGATGGCAAACTTCGGCTCACGAGTCTTGCACACTCAAAACCTGAAAATGTAATGGATTTAACATTTGAATCACCCCCCACAGAGCATATAAATATGAAGGAATAATAACATTCAAAAACAAAAATTAATCAAATTTTAGCCAATTTTAGCCAAAGAGCCAGCCTCCCACACATTTTAGCCATTGAGAGCCAGTGTACTGGCTGTTTGATTCACAAAAGGGATGCTTGAGTACACGATGTTTTAAATTATAACTAAGGAACTGCCATGTAATTATTGTCATGCGTGTAGGCGAATTATTCATCACTTATGAACTCACAGATATTAAAATATACCTCCCAACGTGGAAGTTTTCAACTCCAAGGTCTTCATCCCAAAGGAAAATATAGGCATACCGTGCAACAACATCTGGATGTAAGAACCTTTTGGCAAACCACCTAAATCAAAAGGAACAAGTACGATGGTTAAGTGCACAAGATATCTCGAGGTACGTCTAAAACTGTGTAAAACTAGCTTAAATTAGCGGCGAAGAATTAGTACCACTTGTTGGGAATTTACTTAACATGCACAGCGGAAATTAAACAATTTTCAATTCCCAAACGAGGATCTGCAATGTGCTTAGATAGAAACTGTGATGAGAATGATACCTTTGATGAATTCCACAAACTCTTTTGCTTTTTCTTGAACTCCAGTGATCACGATCTGCAATCCAAGCTGTCCAATTGTCCAGCCTCCATTGGTGATCCACACAGAGAATAAGAATGACGGCTAGGGTTTTCTTTTCTTGTGCTAGCAAGAATAATGAAAATTCTCTACAGTTTACAAACCCTAACAGCTTATTAATATAAGCCCAAGTGGGCTTGGCCCATCTCTAAACTTAACCCGGTCCGATATTTAACTAATCAAATTAATTAAATCCCGTCCATGAATTAATTAATCCAATTAATTAATTCGGGCCTATTAATAAACAACCCAATTAATTAATTATCCAACACTTGTCAATTAATTAATTGGTAAATCTCATTCTTCTGATTCTCTTTTGTGTGTGACCCATTAGGTTCCCGATCACGATGCCGAACGACGTGAATTATTATTTTGATCTAATCAAAATTGATAAATTAAAACGCTCCTTTTAATTTATCACTAATTCATTTTCGTTGTCCCAGATTGACATCTAGCAATGTATCAGGGCAATACATGTGACGGGAAATATCACGTAGCATGACAAAACCAAACTTGTTCGTTTACCGTGAAACTATAATCCTTTCGTCAATATGGTCCGATCAATTATGAGATATGGATATGTGTCAATCTCAATTGTCGATCATATCTTTTATCCCACTGTTAAGTCAATGTACGTCGAAAACTCTTTTCCGACTTATGAGTTCACCTTGGCCAAGGATTTCATTATTAACTTAACTGGATAAAATGTAGATCATAATCTCTTACTATCTAAGAGTGACGAATTCTCTATTGATCATTCACAACCTTCATATGATTCTTGACATACCCGAACGATGCTGTATTAGCGACCCTTGACAGAGCAACATCCAACATCATCAAAGTATGACTGCCCTCATATAAGGTACTATGATGACCTCAAGTCAAAGGACCAATTCCACTACCGAACGTTAGAGATTAACCACTAACACTTAGATAGTTATCCATGTGGAATCTCTCAATGGTCTCCAATGTTTTGTTCTATAACAAAACATCCACGTGTTCATTCAAGTGTCACCACACTTTAGCTTGTGAGATCAGCTACTTACTTTACAAGTAAGAATACCACACGCGATAGTCTATCCTTAATAACGATATCCGTATCTCGTTATTACCTCGACCACGGACGATTTAAGATTCACTCATATGTAATTTGTATCTCACAATCACAACTCCTTGTGATTAACAAATCACCAAGACTTGAATCTACGGATTCTATCATTTAATTTATTAGAATATTAATTCAATTAAATAATAGATATTGCCACATATATGCATTGATTATATATATTCAAAGTGTTTATGTCCGAAGTTGATTGGACCTATGGCATAACACTTACACCACTTAGTTTGGTTAATAGCAGAAACAGGCATGGCATAATTGCTCCATTCAAACTCTTTCCAGCGATTTACATTGTGTTTCTGCTTTATTCCAACTGCAATTGCCAACAGGTTCATTGGTGACTTGGACTTCTAAAGTTGGAATACAAAATAAAAAAGATGTTGATCGGATGAATCAAATGAAACACAGTTTATGTAGCAAACCGATAAATTCAGATCCCCTATAAACAGGACGGGATACAATAAAAGACTGTTGGAAATGAAATTAGGCCGCAGCCAATGTATTGCTTAATGCACTTGGCATTATAGTCAGAAATAGGGAAAAGCTCCCAGTTTTATTAACACCTTTCTTGATTTTGTATAATGGACTGTCCAAACTAGTACTTTTACATTGATGAGAAAGGATTCATACCTTCTGTTGATACCGACCTCGGAGGTCGTTAAGCTCGGACTGTTATATTCCAATGAAGGTAAAACAACGCGAGCTCGGTGGTACGAGGTCAGCTCGGTTCTGAATAACTTACTCAACAAGCTATTGTAGTCTTTCAAGGCACAACAGTAACTGATGATTACGGATCGCTGACAAGATCTTTGAGTTACCAATCAGGAAAACACACATGTAAAGGTCCTATGTCAGCGCCTACCTAGCTCCCCAATCAGACGTCTTAGCTTGCCTAGCTAAGACTATGCATTTATTGCTGGGACCCGCTTGTCCCATCACCTCACTATCAACAGGACAGAATTTAGCTTGGACGTCAATCCTGTTGCGCCAACGCACGACCTAGCTCGGCTCGATTTTCTGTGTTGACAAGACAGGAGTACTAGGCGTCAGTATATTTCTCCTATAAAAGGGTCCAGGATGCAAATAAAAAGGGGATGATAAAAAAAAATCTTAGGGAAAACACCAAGAAAACTCATTGTAACACTATGAATATCCCTTACATCTTGTAAAGTAATATTATTGCTTTATGATAGGAATCTCTTCCACTTATTTCCCTTGGATGATCATTTGTATCTTAAGTTGGCTCTAATTTTGTCCACTCAATTTTGGACATCAATAGTTTGGCGCTAGAAGGAGGGTCCCCAACTTGAAAAAGGGCCTCATCTCCACATACAATTCACCAGACAGCATCATGGACGGATTTTCAGCATCTGAAAACCAGTCCCATACCCATCCTGAGCGAAGTAGCAATCCCAGGAACTCCAAAAGACGAGGTCGGAATGAGACTGCTGACCCACAAATGGCAACAATGAGGGAAGCCATTGAAAGACTAACGAACATTGTTAGCAGGTTGGAACAAAACCAAGCTCGGTGTCCTCCACAAGAAAACGAAGTGGAATCTCTCCACCAGGGAAAAACTGGACGACCTCCTACTAGGAGGACCTTACATTTCTCAGGCGAAGGCTCGTCTAGGAGTCAAACTGAAGAAGTCATAAGCTCCCCCGCAGCGACAAAATCAAATGCTAAAAGAACAGATAGTGTGTTCGACAGGCTGGGTTCTCAGCATTCCTTGACACCCACCGAAAAGCAAGCTGAGCGTCGGAGGAACCGTGCTAGTGAGCGACCAAAGAATGAAGTGAGTGCTCTCAAGAAACGCATTGCGGACCTGGAGGCCAAAAGCAATGGAAGCACCGATGAATATTTTACTAAAAGCCACTCACCATTCACTGAGGACATTGTGGCAGAACCACTGCCTGAAAAGATGAAAATGCCTCAAATAACTGGGTATGATGGAGAAGGAGACCCCCTCAGCCGTCTTGACAAATATTCTTCCTGGATGGAACTACAAGAAGTGGATGATGCCATCATGTGCCGTGCTTTCCCCTTAACACTAGGAGACAAAGCTCAACGATGGTTCAGAAGGTTACATCAAAGGTCTATAAAATGCTGGGACGACCTCGCCACCGCGTTCCTCGCCCAATTCATGGGGTCAAAGGTAAGGACCACACCGAAGGAAAGGTTGGTAAGCATAAAACAGGGAAGAACAGAATCTCTCAAAAGTTACTTGGACATGTTCAACAAACAATCTATGGAAGTGGAGAAAATCTCTGACGATGCCGCACTCATGGCAGTTTTGTCCGGCCTGAGACCCAAAACGAGGTTCTGGTGGTCTGTCCATGAGGACGGCCCACAGACATACCATGAACTCTTAGGCCGAGCTGAGAAATACATCAGTGCTGAGAAAGCCACTTCAGACCATGAAGACGCCAAGCAAATTCTCCAGTCCCCCCAGCGAACGAAGGAGAGACACACGGAGAAAGACCTAGGTCGGGAAAAAAGGAAAGATAAAAGGGATCAAGGTCGTCCTAGACCATATCCTGATAAATTTCGCAACTATCACCCTCTAAATGCTACATTAGAGGAAGTCTTTCTTCAAACCGAAGCAAAGGAGTCTTTTCCCCGACCTCCGCCTGGAAGGAAAGAAACAACCGGGAAAGGCCAAGGAAAGTACTGTCGTTATCATAGAACGACAGGACATAACACTGACAACTGTCGGAACCTGAAGGAAGAAGTGGAAACACTTATTCGACGAGGTCATTTACAGGAGTTTATAGCAAAGCCACAGGGAACATATCCCACTGGGCTTCGACAGTCAGACCAGCAGGGAGGGAACCAACAAGCACGGTCCGAGCTCCAAGGTCGCGATCCACAACCCCGTGCTGAAATTCAAATGTTGATAAGCGGAAACCAATGCTTGGAAGGCTCAAAGAGAACTAGGCGCAAGTTAGCACGCGACACCCACGTGTACTAAAGCTTCAGTATGAGATGTCCCACGTCGGAAGTTGCTACTCTTCTAGGCCCTGAGTGGTTTGGATTCTCAGAAAAAGACGCACAAGGAGTCTTACAAAACCAGAGTGACGCGCTAGTCATCACAATGAATGTGACTGGGGTTCAAATACACCGGACCCTAGTAGATAACGGGAGCTCGGTAAATGTGCTTTACTACCGAACTTTGAAACAAATGGCCATACAGGATAGGTACCTCCAACCATATCCTCGGAAGCTACAAGGATTTTCCGGAGATCCAGTTGAAGCTCGGGGGCAGATTGTACTCAGTGTAGAATTTTGGCAGACTTCGTCGTGGTGGACATCTTTTCAAACTATAACGCTATATTTGGGGAGGCCTTTACTGTATGAACTGCAAGTCGCCACCTCAATATATCATTACTGTCTCAAATTCCCAACTCCGAGTGGTCCAGGCATAATACGTGGAAATCAAGATGAAGCAAGAGCCAGCAACGTAGATCTTCTCAGGCCCCTAGTTGGAATGCTAAATAGCCAGTACTACGAACATTTTAGGATGCCAAGGCCCGAAAACCCATTAAAAGCAGACCTCGCCAAGGTCAGTGTAACATGCACAGTAGATTCCTTCACAGACTTGCTGGACCCGCGACTAAAAGTACGAGGAGGAGAACCTGTGGAAGAACTAGATGTTATCAAGGTCGGTACAGACATCCCACCAAAAGAGCTAAAAATAGGCCATGACCTTCAACCCCCAGTCCGGGATCAACTCATCAGTTTCCTCCAAGAAAACCTCGATGTATTCGCTTGGGAACATGCTGACATGAAGGGGATTAATCCAAAAATCATGTGCCATAAGCTAAACGTTGATCCCCCAGCACGGCCTAAACAGCAACGAAGAAGGCCTTTGAATCCAGAACGGTATGAAGCTCTCAATAAGGAAGTACAAAAGCTGCTCAAGAATGAATTTATCCGCGAAGCAAAATATTCGAAGTGGATCGCTAACCCGGTGCTGGTCAAAAAGAACAACGGAGATTGGAGGGTGTGCATAGACTTCACCGATCTGAATAAGTCGTGCCCTAAGGATGGGTTCCCTTTACCAAGAATTGATCAAATGGTAGACGCCACTACTGGGCATGACCTGCTCAGCTTCGTAGACGCTTATTCAGGCTATAATCAGATTCCCATGTATGAACCCGACCAAGAGTACACAGCATTCATCACTGACAGAGGTCTATACTGCTATAAAGTCATGCCATTTGGCCTTAAAAATGCTGGAGCAACCTACCAGCGCCTGGTTAACTCCATGTTTGCAAAACAAATTGGCAAAACCATGGAAGTATATGTGGATGACATGTTGGTCAAAAGTGCTAAGGCGCGGGAACATCAACAACATCTCGTTGAAATGCTCGGGATCCTAAGAACATATGGGATGAAGTTAAACCCCCACAAATGTGCCTTTGGAGTGAGTTCAGGAAAATTCTTGGGATATCTAGTGAACCGCAGAGGGATTGAAGCCAACCCGGAGAAGATAAGGGCTATTATTGAAATGCGTCCTCCGGCCAGACCTAAAGAAGTTCAAAGTTTAATAGGACGGATAGCTGCCCGCAGTAGCTTCATGTCAAAATCGACAGATAAGTGCAAGCCCTTCTTTGACATATTAAGAAGGGGAAAAAGTTCGAATGGACATCAGAATGCCAGGTTGCTTTCAACCAATTGAAATCACACCTAGCTCGACCACCTGTACTATCCAAACTAAGAGAGGGAGAAATACTCATGCTCTATATGGCAGTATCAGAACATGCCGTTAGCGCGGTGTTAACCAAGGAGGAGGACGGAGTGCAGCATCCAGTTTACTATGTTTCCAAGGCCCTACATGATGTTGAGGTTCATTATTCCCCACTGGAGAAACTGGCTTACGCAGTGATAATTGCAGCTCGGAAACTGAGGCCTTATTTTTTGGAGCATCCCATCGAGATCTTGACTAATCAACCTTTAAGGCAAGTACTGCAGAAACCTGACACTTCAGGAAGGTTGGTAAAGTGGTCAATTGAGCTCGTCTAGTTCGACATAAAGTACAAACCGCGCACCTCAGTAAAAGCCCAAACACTTGCCGACTTCATTCTTGAGTTCAGTTCGGACCCCATGGGGGAATCGCCTCCTCACGCGCCTTGGAAACTTTTCGTTGATGGGTCCTCCACAGATGAAAGGGCAGGGGCGGAGATCATCCTGATAAGTCCAAACGAACAACTGTTCTATGAAGCGCTGCCTTTTGATTTCAATGATTCTAACAACGAGGCTGAATATGAGGCCCTGATAGCCGGCCTCCGGATGGTGAATGAGATGAAAGCTAACTGTTTCATTGCATACAGTGACTCCCAACTGGTGGTGAACCAAGTCAACGAATCCTATCAAGTTAAGGAAGAAAGAATGGGCAAGTATCTCCAGCTCGTCAAAAGGGAGCTCCAGAAGTTTAAAAGCGTCCATGTTAAACAGGTCCCACGAACTCAAAATGGGCATCCTGATGCCTTAGCTCGGTTGGAGACAAGCGAAGGAAGTGAAAGGTTTGATAGCATACCGGTAGGAAGGATCCACTGCCCTACAATTGAAGAAGCTGAGAACATCTGCATGATGACGGACCCCAAATGCACATGGATGAATGAGCTCGTTTCATACCTCCAAACGGGTACATGTCCTGAGGATCCCACCTCGGCAAGGAAGTTAAGGATAAGGTCGGCAAGGTATACGTTGATCAACGGCATCTTATATAAGCGAGTATATGCTTCGCCACTGCTAAGGTGCTTAAATGAAGAAGAAGCCCTTCGCGCTATGGAAGAAGTACACGGAGGTATGTGTGGGAATCATACAGGAGGACGGTCATTGGTACACAAAATCATGTGCCAAGGGTACTTCTGGCCAACCATGAAGAAGGATACGTTGGAATTCACCATGAAATGTGATAAATGCCAATGATTCGCACCAAACATCAAACTCCCCCCTGGAGAGCTGAACTATATAATGGCACCATGGCCCTTCGCAAAATGGGGGGTCGATCTTATCGGTCCCATGCCCATAGGAAAAAGAGGTACGAAGTTTGCAATTGTGGCAGTTGACTACTTCACCAAGTGGGCTGAAGCTGAACCTTTGGCAAAGATTACCGAACACAAGACCACTGAGTTTATATGGAAGTGAATCATATGCAGATTTGGAATACCTCACTCTATAGTGACGGATAATGGAAAACAGTTTGACAACACTCGCATTGCAAACCTCTATGAGGAATTGGGGATACAGAAACACTTCTCCACACCAAATCACCCCCAAGCTAATGGCCAAGTTGAGACTATTAATAAGATTATCAAGCATATGTTGAAAACAAAGCTTGATACTCTTAAGGGAGGATGCGCAGAGGAACTCCCCAGCGTGCTATGGTCCTATCGCACTACTGCCAGAAATAGCACCGGAGAAACCCCCTTTCCCTTAGCCTTTGGAGGGGAGGCTGTGATCCCCCTCGAGGTTGAAATCCCTTCTATCAGATGTTTGGCATATCAGAAAGACAGGAATGAGCAAATGTTGCGAGAAGAGCTGGATTTGATAGAAAAAAAAGAATGTTGCCGAAATTAGAAATGCAGTATACAAACAACGCAATGCGAGGTATTATAACCAAAAGGTAAGGAAACGAGAATTCGAAGTTGGCAACCTCGTCCTAAGAAAAGTCTTCTTGGTGACAAAAGAATTGAACACCGGGTCCCTAGGACCGAACTGGGAAGGCCCTTACAAAGTAAGCAAAGTATTGCTTAAAGGAGCCTATGAATTGGAAGATATGGATGGAAAACCCTTGCTACACCCTTGGAACGCAGAGCACCTCAAAAAATATTATCAATAGGCAGCTGTAATGTGTTGTTGCTATAAATAAAGCCCTACTCACGAAGTAGGCCGAGCTAAATGTTGTAAGTGCTGCAACACTTAGCGTAATTCCTACAAGGAATTTTCATAAAGCCCTACTCACGAAGTAGGCCTAGCTAAATGTTGTAAGTGTTGTAACACTTAGCGTAATTCCCACAAGGAATTTCCAGAAAGCCCTACTCACGAAGTAGGCCGAGCTAAATGTTGTAAGTGCTGCAACACTTAGTGTAATTCTGACAAGGTATTTCCATAAAGCCCTACTCACGAAGTAAGCCAAGCTAAATGTTGTAAGTGCTGCAACACTTAGTGTAATTCCTACAAGAAATTTCCATAAAGCTCTACTCACGAAGTAGGCCGAGCTAAATGTTGTAAGTGCTACAACACTTAGCGTAATTCCTACAAGGAATTTCTATAAATCCCTACACACGAAGTAGGCCGAGCTAAATGTTGTAAGTGCTGCAACACTTAGCGTAATTCCTACAAGGAATTTCCATAAAGCCCTACTCACGAAGTAGGCCGAGCTAAATGATGTAAGTACTACAACACTTAGCGTAATTTCTACAACGAATTATGGAAGTCATGTTCATAAAATTCGTTTAAGATTAAAAAACATAAGTAAAAACATCAAATTAAAAATTTTCTGTTCATAAAATAAAAACAGTACAGAAGCTAAAAGGGAGTTCGAAGGAATGCATAAAGTTAAGAACTAAGGGGATTGGGAGGAAGCTCTTCAGCTGCGGTTTGTTGGGCTTCAGATTGTTGAGCTTCAGCAGCGTCCAACAATTGCTCCATCTCCTTCTCCTGCTCCTTCTGAGCCTCCACCAAGAAAGCAGTATCCCAGTCCGGCTTTCGCTGATTAATAAATTTGACAATCTCACCCATAGCCAGGACGTATGCTTCTTGTGCAATGGCACCAAAGGATGGAGAGGCCCTCCACTCCTCCACAGCCTTGGAAACTTTCAGCTCAGTCTCCTTCTTAAGGGCCATCGCTTGAGCTACTACTTCATCAGCTCGCTTCTTCTCAAGCTCAGCTCGGGAGTTCGCTTTTTCTCCTCATATCTACAATGCCTTGATGTCATCTAGTAGCTTATGCTCAGTGGAGAGACTGGCGTTGAGCTCCTTCCCCATTTTGTTCAAACGGTCCTCATAACCGCGCCTTTCTTCAGCAAAGGCTGACCTTTCCGCTTCAACCTCGGTAAAAAGCTTATCAGCTTTAGCTTTAAACTCCTATACGGAATCGAGTTCATTCTTGACCTGAGAAGCATAAAGATAACATCAAGATACATAGAGAGACCATTAATCAAAGTACGCCATATTGGAAATAAAACTTTACCTTGTCAACCACTGAAGACATGTGAATGACAGCCCTATGGCAATACAGCTGAGCTGTGAGGACGTTTTCTCCTATGGGCATGTTATTGAGGAAGCTCTCATCAGAACGGCAGACTCTTTGAGGGGAGGGAGAAATGCAGCCACTGACTCCCTCGTTGGAGAAGGAGCTCGGAGAAAGTCCAGAAGCACCACAGGTCGACGTCCAACCAACCCTTCAACACCTGACCTCTGAAGGTCAGGACACTCCTCCTGGGACTTAGAGGAAGAAGCTACAGTAACCACCGGAGTTGCCGCAGGAATAGGGGAGTCAGGGAGAACGGGTCTAATTGGGAGTTCGGCAGAACGGCATTTCAGCAAAGGCTGCTCATCTTCTTGCTCCTCTTCCATTCCTTCGGGTCGGCCCTTCTCTTTAGCAACGACCTTCTCTCTCTTTCTTTTTGCAGCCTCAGCTACCTTAGCCTCTTTGGCAGCTCGGAAACTCAACATTTCTGGTTGATGGCCTGAAAAAATGCAAGAAATCAAATCAGTAATAAAACGAAAAGCAAACGAGATTCATAGGATATAAGAGTTTCCTTATGAGAAGTGGTAGGAGCTGAGCTCCGAGATCTGCTATGCGTTGAGGTCGGAGGCGAAGCTCAGAGTAACCCGGCTTTGAATAAGTTATCATTCGTGATTACGAACTTCCAGGACCTCTCTTTGTGTGAAAGAGCTCGGATTGAGTCGGCCCGTACCTGAATTGCCGAGCTCAGGTCACAAGGTCGATAATCTGCAAAACCACGAAAAAGGTAAGTTAGCCACATCAAATAATGGTTGCATAGAAAAATGGTTGTAAGGATCCTCACTTACAGAGGGAATGGTAAAGGGTAGGGACTACATCCCCCCTCTCCACCTCGTCTGGATGGAATTACCAATCCCCCAAACAAAATAGAACTCTTCGTTATTATCGACCTAAGACTACTCGCCCCCCAAGTTTGATCTCCGCTACTGCTCTCCTCTCGTGCCCTCTCCTCCCTTATCTTACGTCTGTGCTCTATGCTCCTAGGTGAATTTGATACTGGATTTGGAGGAGGTGGTGGAGGATAATACGATGCAATGGGAATAGGTGTGAACATTTCCGGCAGTCAGAACTAGCGGATGAAGGGCTATATGACGGATGACGGAGTGGATGAAGAGGGTGCAGATTCTTCCTGTTGATTCCCCCAGGACTGCACACGAGATTCGTCCGAACTCATATAAGCAAGTGGACGAAAAAGTAATGCGTAAAAAGAAAAGGTACTCCAAGCAACAGAAGAATACCTGAACAATAGTTCCACTCGAAAAATTTCAGAGAAGAAGAAGAAGGCCAAGAATCCGTGAATCTAAGGGATTTGAAAGGTTTGAAATGTCAAAATGAATGAAATATGGAAAGGGTAACTAGGAATGCTATAAGGTGAGATTTGAACCGTTGGAAAAATCAAATTGATTGAACGGCTGTCAATCAATGCTAATCAAAAAGAAAGAAAATGCCTCACCAATCGCTAAAAGACAGGTGTACCTGACAGCTGTGGGGGCTAATTATTACGTGAGTTGGAACTTGTGCCTCATTATTTCGATTAAAGGTCAGCTTCTTACTTAAATAAGAGCTGACCTGGGGGGTAACTATTGATACCGACCTCGGAGGTCGATAATCTCGGACTGTTATATTCCAATGAAGGTAAAACAACGCGAGCTCGGTGGTACGAGGTCAGCTCGATTCTGAATAACTTACTCAACAAGCTATTGTAGTCTTTCAAGGCACAACAGTAACTAATGATTACGGATCGCTGACAAGATCTTTGAGTTACCAATCAGGAAAACACAAATGTAAAGGTCCTATGTCAGCGCCTACCTAGCTCCCCAATCAGACGTCTTAGCTTGCCTAGCTAAACTATGCATTTATTGCTGGGACCCGCTTGTCCCATCACCTCAAGATCAACAGGACAGAATTGAGCTCGGACGCCAATCCTGTTGCGCCAACGCACGACCTAGCTCGGCTCGATTTTCTGTGTTGACAAGACAGGAGTACTAGGCGTCAGTATATTTCTTCTACAAAAGGGTCCAGGATGCAAATAAGAAGGGGATGACAAAAAAAAATCTTAGGGAAAACACCAAGAAAACTCATTGTAACACTTTGAATATCCCTTACATCTTGTAAAGTAATATTATTGCTTTATGATAGGAATCTCTTCCACTTGTTTCCCTTGGATAATCATTTGTATCTTAAGTTGGCTTTAATTTTGTCCACTCAATTTTGGACGTCAACACCTTCTTTGGATGACCCACAGTGGCCGCATCTCCAAATCAGTAGTCATAGAAACAATCCCTTTAGGCAAGGTCTCACTTCCTTCAGGTCTACACTGATTCTAAATGGAGCAGAACAATGTAAATGGCATCATAAAAGCACAATTTTTCATGGTCAGGACTGAAGATAACACATTAAATAGCTGCAGGAAGAGATAAATAAAGAACTGCCAAAAACTTGTACAAACCTCACACATCTTAGATTTTGTGGCCTTTATATTGTAAAATATTTGACACCCCAAAAACCTCTGCACAGAAAAATAAAACCAATCATTCATTATTCAAATTCCTTTTTGAGATTGTAGCAGCAACGAATTCAAGGAAAAATGACAACATATAACTTCTTTCTGAAAAAATTGAAGCATTGAGTACAGTTGAATCACTTAATCTAAAAGTTTAAGTTCTTGGGTCTGGAGAGTGGAAAAAGCCCCTCATAGGCTTGATACATGCATATGCGTATAAATGTATGGTCAAGACATTTGAACTACAACCTCTGTACTCTTGATATACCGTGTTGAACCAACTCATCTAGAAACTAAAGGGATGCTTGAGTACCAATAAAGTCTACTATTTGGCATTCTTTTGATGAACGGTTTCAATATTAATCTGATTATTTATTGCACGTTACTTATTTCGTGCAACATCACTTGTTATCAATAATTCAGAAAGATTAATACATTTAGAAGTTAAGCATGTAAACAAATTAAATTAATGCATCCACACAGTCATCATAAGCTGATTTCAATTAAAAATTCATGTCACAAAACCAACACGGCGAAAACCAAAAAAAAATAAAAATCCTTGTCTTGAAACGACAATGCAAAATTGCATATTGCACAAACGTAATGAAAAATTAAAACAAATAATACCCAAAAAAATAAAAATAAAATGTCCGAGGTTCATCGGAACACTCTCCATTTTCTTCTTCTATTCAGTTTCATAGTCCTAAAATACCTAACACATCCCTCAAGATTTTCTTTCTTGCACTAAAAACTCATCAAAACAGCACAGCAACAAAATCCCAAAATACAATCTTTAGCTCCTCTTCTCCACCCATCCATTGAAAGGCCAAATAAAACAAAACCCCAGCCCCCCAAGGAAACATCGTCTATAACCAATTCTTTACCCGAAACTAACCAGAGGCCAACACCCAAATTTACCAAAATAACTAAAATTCGCAGTTTCGATTTGTTACACCCCATCCTATAATTCAAAGTGAAGATTTTAAAGTCAAGGGTTGAATTGTCAAAGTAATGGTCAATAAGGATTTAATTGGAATAAATCAATTGTTTGGGACTATTTTCTTATAATTGAAACGTATAAGGGTTAAGATGGATTAGAAATTAAAGTTGGGGACTTACTTATACATCAATTGAAAGGTGGGGGACTTTCCTTGTAATTATGACTTAAAGGCTCCAATAATTAGCATTTTTTAAACCCATTTCCCATTCTCTTCCCTCACACCACAGAGGCTGAAAACGGGCATAACAGAGACCGAAAAAGAGGAAGGAAAAGGAAGAAGAAAAAGAGGAAAAGAAGGGAAAAAGGAAAAAGGAGAAGGAGGAAGAAAAAAGCGAGGAAGCTACCAACGAAATTTAGAGTTTGGGCTCTCAATTTCTTCTTCTATTTTGAGGTAAATTCGAAATATATTTTGTGTTGAGTTTTGTGGTAAAATTTGAGGGTTTTTAATTTATAGCTTATACTTGAAAAATATGATAATGGAGCTGTCCAGTTGAGCATTTTGAACTATTTATTTTAGTGGATTAGAATAAATGATATTTGAATATTAGGGTTTTGATTTATGGGGTATAATTCAAAAATTTGGGAGATATGGTATTTTTGTTATTTTCTTTATGATTGTTACGTGATATTAAGATGGATTAGTTGGGAATAACTGATTTTGTTCTTCAGTTCTTAGTTGATTTATGTTGAGATTATAAGAAAGGGGTATTTGATAAGATTTATGTATTTAGCTAAGATAAATTTGGAATAATGAATGTTGATGATTATTGATATGAAAATATTGTTGAATCTCGCCGGAGCAACTGGGAAAAGTTAGTGTTAACGAGTTATGAAAGTAGAGTGATTCGAAAATTAAGTGAATGTATGTTTAAGTTAGCCAAATGAGATGGAAATATTAAGTCTCAGCTTATTGCTTATTGAGGGAATTATATATTTCAGTTCGATGTTAAGCATGAGTATTATGGTGAAATTCCTTGTAACTTTATATTGATAGAATTGAAGTGGTTTGAGTGTAATCATTTCAGGAGGGGATCTGGACGTGGGAACAGCATACCAGCCCCGTTAGTCCAGCCTATATCTGTGAGTGGAGAACATATTTTTCCAAAAAGAAAATTTTTAATTTATGAACTTATAATCATGTTTATTTAATATGAATGTTGAAATGATTCCCAATTTTTATAGAAGCATATTAGTTACATGAAATGTCTTATTTTCAAGAAATTAGTAAAGGAACATGATTATCTTGATCTATCAGAAATAACCAATATAGCCATCTTACTCGAGTGCACTGAGGGGCTACGGCCGTATACTAGAGTCGTGTATTTAACTCCTATACACTGAGGGGCTACAGCCGTGTATAAGGATAATTATGTTATTTCCACTTTATGCACTGAGGGGCTACAACCGTGTATAAAAGTGACTTTTATCCACTGAGGGGCTACGGCCGTGTGTAAGGGTACCTATTATACACTGAAGGGCTACAGCCGTGCATACAGATGATTACGTTTATTTCCACTTCGTGCACTGAGGGGTTACGGCCGTGTACAGAAGTGTGATCAAACAGTTTATGTGCATATGACTTTATAGTTCTCTGATCATCAGCAGTTGTTTACAAGGGATATGTATGTTTTGAATAAGGGTGTCCAAAAGTCCCGAACCGAACCGGACCGAACCGAACCGAGCGGTTCTTCATAAATTAAATACCCGAACGGGTACCCAAATCGAGAACCGACGGGTTTGGGTCGGGTCTCGGTCTAGACCAAGAATCGAAGAACCGAATAAGAACCGAAACTAAATAATTTTTTAATTTTTTATATTGAATTAATTAAATTATTTTATTTTTTTCTAAACAAATTAGCAAATTAATTAAATAAATCAGATTATTTCATAATTTTCATTTTAAAGCCCAAATCATTTTTAAAATCCATTAGCCCATTTTAATTTGAAACAAATGAATATACTTTATGTAGTGTTGCTATAATATTAATATCTACTTTTTGGTATTTGTATGCATTGAATTAATATTATTGGACGGCTAGTTATTTATATGTTTTTTAATTGGGCTACGTTAATTTGTAAAAGTTACGAATGAAATATTATTAGTTGTATTTATGTAGTGTTGCTGTAAATATTAAAAAATTTAATTATGGTACGGAACCGAACCGAACCGAACCGAACCGAACCCGAACCGTTCCATAATTATATTTGGACCCGACGGGTCCATTTATTAAATACCCGAAAGTTTTAGGTCGGTTCAGGTCTCTTCAGAACCGAACCGAACCGAACCGACCCACGGACAGCCCTAGTTTTGAAGTGATTATCCAGTATACCGAGGATTATCAGCTTCCAGCTTACAGTTTAGCTTATGGATGTCAGATTATGATTTTAGCTTACTGAATTCGACTAGGGTACTTACTCATTGTGTTGTATCAATTATTATCATTTTTAGATATTAGCTTAAGCCTAATTTATGATTTAGCACCAGTATTATGATTTACATGGTGTTATAATACATATTTCAAAAATAATGAGTACATCGAGATAAGTAAAATATCAGTTTCATTTTTATATAAATGTATATATATACATAAAGGATAGTATAACCATTTTTGTAAACACTCTACTCACTGAGATTATTATCTCATATATTTTCTTAACATCTTTCTTATAGGAGGCAGTTGACTGAGCAGTGGCGAATGTTATATTGATATTTTGCAGCAATTACCACCACTAATTGTAGCGTCTGTTGTTTAAAACAGTGTGACGATTAAGCGAATTATTTGCTTCATACTTGGGGATTTTTGATAAATATACCAATGGTCATGATGGAATATTGTAAACTAAACTGCATTACTTTTATCTTCTTGAAAAACAGTTATAATGCATAGTGATGTAGATGTTTTTGAGTGGATGAATGATTGATATTATGATATTGGTATATTGGTGTTTGGAAAATTGTTATGGTTACAGGATTGAAAATAGTTCCATTTTTAAAGGAGACTCAGTCAAAATTTTCAAAAAAATATATTTATTTGGTCACCGAAGGCCATACAATCAAAGTATAGTTTTTTTTTTTTTTTTGCCTTGGTGATGGGTCCAGAGCCAAGTTGGCACTCATCATCGTCACACGACACGTGTCAAGTTCATTAAGGGGACTTGGTACGGGTTGTGCCATGATTTCCTTCTCTTTTTCGAATCATCGAAAGCTCCCCATCCAAATCCATTCCAGGATCCAAACCCTCATCCATTACCGCCTCTATTACCACCTCCCAATTCTCTCAACAATAACTACAGTGGCTCTGGTAAAATCCCAATTTTCGAAGCAATAATGCAAGCTAATTCTAGCACGAGCTTTGTTGATCTTTCAACCCATATCGCCTTCTTTTATTTCTGAAGCACAGAATTGTTTTCTGTATGCGGGTCTTCTGTGAGTGGCAATTGTAAGAACAGTATGGTGAGAATAACGGGGGTTTGAGGCTCAGGGACAAAGGAATCATATTACAGTTTGTACCACCGGTAGGAGCCACAACAAAAACGACAGCACCACCTCCACCAGCGCCATATTTCGTAACAAGGTCCTCAAAGGAATCCCATTATCATTGAGGATCAAGCAAGCGTAGGTGCAGGCGATCTCTCTACTCTCACCAACGTGATTTGAGGGGCGGGAGAGCGATTAGGGCTTCTGTGGTGGTTTCGTTCCTTTTGTTTTTTGTTTTTTGTTTTTTGTTTTCAAATTTTCTTTTGTAGGCTATTGGGTTGGAATTTGATGGATTCATTTAAATGGACCAGAATATTATTTGCAACGTTTGATAAACGTTGCTAAAGGTAAGACTTTTCGTAACATTCACCAAACGTTGCTAATAGTCATCTTTAGCAACGTTTGGTGAACATTGCGAAAAGTCTTAGTTTTAGCAACATTTATCAAACGTTGCGAAAAGTCTCACATTTCGCAACGTTCAATAAACGTTGCTAAAGATAACTTTTAGCAGTGTTTGATGAACGTTGCGAAAATTCTCACTTTTCGCAAAGTTTGATAAACGTTGCTAAAGGTAAAACTTTTCGCAACACTCAATAAACGTTTGTTAAAGGTGTCTACCACAACATTTTTTAAAAAAATGTTGTCAAAACTCATTTATTAATACCAATGGCAACATTCACTTACTAAAATGTTTCCAAAAGACCATTTCAACAAATATTGTCTTTTTAATGTTGCAAATGACAATTTTTGTTGTAGTGACTTTAATTAGAACTCTTAATTATCTTCAACAAAGAATTCAATTCACACTCATATTCTAACAATCTTCACCTGACACGAATTTCATGTAAAGAACAAAACTTCAAAACAAAAACTCTCCACCTGGAGACAAACTCTTCAATGAGAAAGATAAACAACATTCTCCATAAAAAAAATTCAATTGAAAATATTCTCTACCTCTGCTATACCGACTAGGAGTAAAAATGGTCTAATAACCACTAAATAAGGCTGAAACAAGTCATGTAACTGAATCACAATTGAATGCATCAAAAGAAGGACTTTGACTAGATTAACACCCTCAATCACATTCAAGCCATCAACTTCATCAACAGAATTGTACCTATGTGAATTCTTATAGCCAAAAATGGATCTTTTTTGAACAACTAAATACAATGATACGATCAATGATGGTGGGAAGGCGGATTTACCCATAACTTCTAAATTCAACTAAGATGTATTTTTTAAAGAAGACCACAAATTAGACTCCAGCGGTACAGAATCCAACTCTAAATCCACCTGAGTTTTTAAAATATATTGATTGTTCAAAGATTCTATATAACACTGCAATATATATATATATATGGGATTTTCTAAGTCCCTTTAACAAAATGACTCCTTTACTAAGCTTCAAGACTTTACATTCAATAGTATACCTGTACTTTTTTTAATCGAGAGTACTTAAGGAGATAAGATTTCTATTTAGATCTGGAACGTGTCTCACTGCATCAAGTGTTATAACCGTCTCATCAAATATTTTTATTCTAACCTGACCAATACCATCTATTCAACATGGTATCTTATTATGGATCATAACAATACATTTTGAAACCTCTTCATATGTTGAAAACAAATCCCTTTTAGGAGTCATATGAAAAGTGTAAATGTATAAAAAATCCAAGTCTCGTCAGGTTTGGAGTGTAGTTAGACATAAGTAAAAGCTCTTCATCACTGTTGTGATTTTTTGCAACACTTGCTTTCTCTGAAGTTTCTAATTGTTCATTTACAGTCAATTTTAATTTAATTAGCAACTTATAGTAATCATTTATCAAGTGTTCTTTTTTCTTGAAATGATTACAAAATTTGAAATTAAATTTTGACTTGCCCCTTTAACAACCACGAATAACAATGAGGCCATCTCCAAGACCTCAGATGCTACGAGATCCTTCATTTTTCCTTTGAATGTAGAGCATCACAAACTTTTTAGATAGTGAGAGTATCACGATTATATAAAATTGTTTCTCTAAAAGACAAGTATGAAGCAGGCAATAAACACAATAAAATCAATCCCAAATTTTCTTCATCATATTTAACCTCTAAGATCTCCAAATTAACGACGATTTCCTTAAAAGTAGTTAAGTGATCTTCAAGAGATCTACCTTTTGTCATACAATGAGAATTTAGACTTTACTTCAGATACAATTTGCTTGTAAGACTTTTCGTTATACATAATTGCTCCAATTTTAATCATAATGTAACAACTGACTTCTATTTCAAAACGTTTAAAGAATAATATTTGAAAGATGAAGATGTATTTGAGATAGGACATTTAGACCCCTCCGTTGTTTCTCCTCCATAGGCCAACCTGTGAGCATTTTGTCAAATCCCAACAACACATCGTCCAAATTCATCTATGTGAGCACTGCTAGCATCTTTACCTGTCAGAAAAAGAATCTTGTATTGCAATCCAATAACGAAATACCGTACTTCATAGTTGTCATCACAAAAAAAAAAGCTCGATCTTCATAAGAATTTCAAAACAAAAAAACTCTGATACCAATTTGTTGTGAAAGTGAAATCTGATTAATCTAATACCAATTGTTAGAGAAAATAAAAGATTATAGCCACAATATGAAGTAATTGATCGCAAGAACAAATAATTTGTAGAGAATGAATATTTTTATTATAATTTGGATAAAGAATACAAAGATTTGTGTTTACAATGCTTCTAACTTTTTACTAAATTATAATGAAGAACCAACTATATATAGGAAATAAATAAGAGAAGTTCAAACCCTAATAATAGAGTTGTATTTGAAATAGAATGTAAGAAACGGAGTCCAAAACGAAGTACGAGGAAAAACAGTGTTGCAGCGCCACGACGCCACTCTCAGGGTGCTGGCTTCTCGTTCTTCTTTTTCATTGGAGGCGCCTAGGAGCGGGGTTGGCACCCCATCTCCATCCAAATACCTTCCAAAGACATTTTTCTTCGTTCCGAAGTCTTCTTCAAATTCAACGCAAATTCCAACTTCCAATTTGGTCTTCAAGTAGAACTTCAAATATAATTCGCTAAGTAAACTTGAATAAGATTCAACAATAACATTCCAAATAAAATTATTCTTAATGTGCACTTTAATTAGAACTCTCGATTACCTTCAACAAAGAATTTGGATCACACTCAATTACTAGCACCTCTTATATTTTAATTTAACATACGGTCCAATTGAAAACCTATTTTTTCAATGATTCACCATAAAAAATTACCTTTGTTGAGAATTACAGTACGCAATGTTGATAAGCTGCAGTTTTATATTTGAAATTGGTTGCCTCTAAGTTCTTATTAACCTCTTCATGAATTTGTTGGACATTTTCTGTAAACTCTTCAACTGGAATACTAGCATCACAGTTGGAGGCAAAGAAATTAAAGCTATAGTGTGTCGAGATACTTGCGTATATACTGTCTTGAGGGGTGCTGGTTTAGTTTCACAGTTTGGTGTTTTATTGAAAGCAAATTCAATTAATTTTTGGTAAGGCTGCATTCTACCGCTTAGGCATATCACGACAAATACGGACCCATTGACATGATTTTTGCTTTTGCTTTTTGTAAATGAGTTTTTGAAAGAATCTACCTTAATTTTTGTTTGAAAACTAATTTTAAAAGTACTTTTCATTTCGAAAGTGTTTTTAGAGGAAGGCACATTAAACCAACTTCATTTAAAAGCTTTCCTAACTACCCGACTCACTTTCATAAAATTAGTCAAATTGATCCAAAATCAACTTTTGAGTCTTAAGAACTCCTTTTGACTTTTTAAAAACCATGCCAAATGGGCTCTACATTGAATCATGTAACCAAATGTACAATTAGCTACTTCATTTTGGCAATTGATTTGTAGATGACCGGTACTACTATATTTTAATGAATAATTACACTTCTTTCAAAGTGTCCTACAGAAATAACATAAAATTTTGACATCCCAACCGGAAATAATAGGACTAGGAACCATCAGGAAAACAAACAACCTCCTTGAAAAATAAATGAGAGACATGAGAAATATCTAACATCTTCTTGCAGGAAATAAAGTGAACCATCATGGAGAGCTAATCAACTATTACAAAAACTAAATCATATCCACGTTGAGTCCGAGTGAGTCCAAGCAGGGGCGGATCTAGGGACTGGTCAGCCTCTGCTACAGTCCGTCCCTCTAGCCCAAATCCTAAGTAAAAAAAAAACAAATTAGTAAAAAAAAATTGTGTAAATTTTTTTTTTTTTTAGCTCGTGTCCAATTTTTTTCTGGATTTGCCCGGTCCAAGAACAGATTCCACGGTCCAGTCTTGCTAAATATTCTTTGGAATAGGTCTTGTAAAAGTTGGTATTTTGTGCTTGGTCTTTGGTCCATTGACATATAGGACAACTTTGAACAAATCTACCAACATCCCATTTGAGTTGAGGCCAAAATAATCGTTCCTCAGAGGAACTAGGGGTGGGCATTTCAATGTAAGAATGAATTTTTCTATCTTCTTGCCTTCTTTGCTCTTCAATGCTGGAAAATTTTGAAGTCAATATGCTTTTCGTTTCTTCCTACTCAGGTCTTAGAGTGTTTGGTCCAAGAATATCCTTCAAAATCAATAGGAGTAAATATTTCTTAGTCAGTTTTTACTTAATGTTTGTCACTCTTGGTTTGAATTTTCTTGTTTGCTAGCAATAGTCCTTTCTAAGGAAGGTTGATACCTCAGGCTTTTGAACTTCTTTAGTTTTTTTCATCAGTTAATACAAGTATATAGGATAGATGGTCTGTAAGTGTTATGCCATAGGTCCAATCAACTTTGGACATAAATACTTTAAATATATATATAATTGATGCATATATGGCAATATCTATTATTTAATTGAATTAATATTCTAATAAATTAAATAATAGAATCCGTAGATTCAAATATTGGTGATTTGTTAATCACAAGCAGTTGTGATTGTGAGATACAAATTACAAATGATCGAATCTTAAATCATCCGTGGTCGAAATAATAACGAGATATGGATATCGTTATTACGAATAGATCATCGCGTGTAGCATTCGTACTTGTGAAGTAAGTAGCTGATCTCACAAGCTAAAGTATGGTGACACTTGAATGAACACGTGGATGTTTTGTTATAGAACAAAACATTAGAGACCCGTTGGGAGATTCCACATGGATAACTATCTGAGTGTTAGTGGTTAATCTCTAACGTTCGGTAGTGGAATTGGTCATTTGACTTGAAGTCGTCATAGTACCTTATATGAAGATAGTCATACTTTGATGATGTTGGATGTTACTCTACCAAGAGTCGCTAATACAGCATCGTTCGGGTATGTCAAAAATCATATGAAGGTTGTGAATGATCAATAGAGGATTCGTCGCTCTTAGATAGTAAGAGATTATGATCTACATTTTATCCAGTTAAGTTAATAATGAAATTCTTGGCCAAGGTGAACTCATAAGTCGAAAAAGAGTTTTCGACTTACATTGACTTAACACTGGGATAAAAGATATGATCGATAATTGAGATTGACACGTATCCATATCTCATTATTGATTGGATCATATTGACGAAAGGATTATAATTTCACGGTAAACGAACAAGTTTGGTTTGTCACATCACGTGAATTTCTCATCACATGTATTGCCCGACACATTACTAGATGTCAATTTGGGACGACGAATGTGAATTAGTGATAAATTAAAAGGAGTGTTTTAATTTATCGATTTTGATTAGATCAAAATAATAATTCAGGTCATTAGGCATCGTGATTGGGAACCTAATGGGTCACACACAAAAGAGAATTAGAAGAATGAAATTTACCAATTAATTAATTGACAAGTGTTGGACAATTAATTAAATGAGTTGCTTATTAATCGGCCCGAATTAATTAATTGGATTAATTAATTCGTGGATCGTATTTAATTAATTTGATTAATTAAATATCGAACCGGGTTAAGTTTAGAGATGGGCCAGCCCGCTTGGGCTTATATTAATAGGCTACTAAGGTTTGTAAACTGTAGAGAATTTTCATTATTCTTACTAGCACAAGAAAAGAAAACCCTAGTCGTCATTCTTGTTCTCTGTGTGGATCACCATTGGAAGCTGGACAATTGGACAGCTTGGATTATAGATCGTGATCATTGGAGTTCGAGAATCAGCAAAAGAGTTTGCAAAATTCATCAAACGTATAATTCTCAACACAGTTTCTATCTAAACACATTGCAGATCCATGGTGGGAATTGAAAATTGTTTTATTTCCGCTGTGCATGATTAAGCAAATTCCCAACAGTGGTATCAGAGCCTACTTTGTATTTGTTAGAAATTGTTTCGATTACAGAACAATCAAAAAGTTGATTGTTGATATTTTTCATGTTTCTAGCAATTAAGAAAAAAAAATGGATCTTAAAAACATTGGCGGCATGGCGCCGCCACCGGACCTGGCGGCGATGCCACAAAGCCATGGTGGCGAAAGCATTGCCATTGCCTCGACTTGAAGCAACGATCGGCTCACTGCGTGTTTAGCCGACGGTCCTCGGGCTGGTATTGCAAAGAATGCCGCGCGGTGCTGCAATAGCCCCAGTGGTGCGGCCGTGCACCACCATTGTTCCACGGGGCGTCATGGGAGGAAGAAAAAAAAAGAGGGGAATTTTAGGGTTTTCTGAAATCGGTGGAAGAGATTGGAGGCGGGGGCCTCGTATACAATTTCTGAAATTGCAAGCCCCTGCCTACAATTATGAAAAAGGGTCAATTTTGCAATTTTTGTTGAAGGTTCTGTCATGCAATTTTCGAAATTGAAAGGCTTGCTTTTAATTTTAAACTTGGGTCAAGTTGCAATTTTCAAAAAGGGATTTTTGAATTTATGTATTAAAATGGTTTTAAATTATATTTTTAAATGGTTTGATTTTAAAATTTTCAAATTTGATCCATTTAAAATTTTATTTAAAATTGACGACTTTTTATATTTTTGTTAAAATTGGATTTTAACTTAAATATTAAACTTTGACCCTAAATTGAATTTTATTTCATTTAGGAGTTTTATCCTAAATTAAAATTTTAATTCAATTAAATTATAGTTGGACTCTAATATAATATTTAATTAAAATTTGATTTTAATTAAATTATCCACCCTAATATATTATTGAAATTAGAGTTAGACTCTAATTTGACATTTAATTAAATTTTAATTAAATAAGTTCACCCTAATATCTTGGAATTAGAGTTTGACTCTTATTTTGTATTTAATTAAAATTTGATTTTAATTAAATTCAACCGTATTCTTTTAATTATAATTAGAGTTTGACTTTAATTTGACATTTAATTAAAATTTGATTTTAATTAAATTGTATTTCCCTAAAATTTTATTGGAATTAAAGTTGGACTCTAATTTGGTATTTAATTAACATTTGATTTTAATTAAATAGTACCGCCCTATAATTGTAGAATTAGAGTTGGATTTTAATTTGATATTTAATTGAAATTTGATTTTAATTAAACAATTTCGCTAATTAAATTAATTAATTAATTTGATTAATTAATTATTTAATTGTTCCGATCCATTTGTCTAAATTAGTTTAGACGACTTTAATTGCTAGAAATTTGAAACATGTTTGCATATAATATTATTTATTATATAGGAAAGCATTTATTTGATGAATGTTTAATTAGTGGATGATTATGGACTCAACCATATGGATGTGTTGAATGGTTAGTTCTATTCTTGTTGTTTTATGGGCCTGCGAGCTCTTATTTATTTTAGACTTGCGAGTTCGTTGTTATTATTATGAGCCTGCGCGTCCAATATTATTTAGGCCTGCGTGCTACTAGTATAGGATACAAGTTGCAGATGGACTAATTGAAGATAGAAGAAGAGGAGGAGACCATAAAGATGGAGCATTGTATGAATCAATGCTATACCCCCTAGGAACTGACCGAGTAGTCTTTCTTACGGCTCAGGAAGACTAGATAGTATACGTCCATAATCGTCCACACTATTATATGTATGTTTATTTGCATGTTATATGTATAATAAAATATACATAATTATTACGATAAGACATTTTGCATGCAAAACCCCTCATTAAAAATATTAAGTCGATTTGTTATTTGCCTTCCATCATTAAAGTAAAAAACGAGAGTCCTGAATCGATCTTAGCTTGTTGAGTACACTCAAGGTTGGTCTATTAGGGATATGTTTGACACTATGAAATATTAGATATTTCTGAATGATGGGTTTGACTTATCTAAAATTTATCTTTTATTGAGCATACTCAAGAAGATAAATTGTAGAGACATGTTAAAATATTAAGTCATATTTATATTCGCCTTCCACTATTATAGTGAAAAACGAGAGTTCTAAATCGATCTTAACTTGTTGAGTACACTCAAGGTTGGTCTATTAGGGATATGTGTGACACTATAAAACATTAGATATTTCTGAATGATGGGTGTGACTTAACTAATATTTATCTCTTGTTGAGTACACTCAGGGAGATAAATTTTAGAGGCATGTTAAGTTAACACATAAGATGTGTGAAGATAAAGAGTTGTCAGTTTAATGATATGGGAGTTGTATGGAGATACAATTGATAATAGTATCTAACCAAATGTTTTATTAGGGCTTGTTGAATACACTCAAAGTTTTAATATAACAAATGAGATCCCAACCCACTGGGAATGAAGTACGGATTCCATAAATTTATGTGAGAGGGTCATAAATTTGAGTTAAACAGTGGGAGCGAAATTAATTTAATAAAAGACCATGTAAAATTAATTCATGCACTATATATATTATTTCTTTACTTTTTGTCGTTTACATTTATTGAATCATGAGTAACCATATGTATTTAAGAGGCATACTGAATGCCAACAACCAAACGAAATTTTTTTGATTGGCACCGTAATATGAGAATTATTCTCAGTCATGAAAAATTGGTTGTGTCCTTGAGTAGCCCTTTCCAGAGACACTTGCTGATGACTCGACAAAGGAAGATGTGGCTACTATAATAAACACGGTGATAACGATAGTACTACAACATATGTGATATTTATGACTATGTCACCTGAGTTACAAAGCAACATAAAAGTATAGATGCTAACATATGATTTTTCATCTCAATGTGTTGATTGATGAACAATCATACGAAGAAATATATGATATTTCCTAGCAACTATACCGGTGCATAATGGCAGAAGAATCTTCAATCGGTACTCGTGTGCTGAAGATGCGACTACTTTGAGAAGTTGTCTTGATTGCGTTCAGTCATGAACAATGAACAAAGTATAGACTTGGTTGTGCAATCTCTGTCAGAGAGTTATTCATAACTAATTATGAATTTAACATGAATAAACTCGAAGCACGCTCATTAAGTTGCTGAACATGCTTAAAACTGTTAAGTCCAACATCTATGTTTGTAGTGGACAAATCTTAGTCATAAATTCCTATATGGAAGTCTAAAAGATGCTTTAGAAAAGCAATCAAGATGACTAAGACAGTTTAAGCGAATAAGGACAATACCAAATCTGATGATCCTTATTATCATTTTGGAATGGTAGATCATTGGAAATGAAATTACAAATCTTATATCTACTTCATTAGTTTCATGGGTATTAGATACTAGATGTGGATCTCATATTTGTATTAATATGCAGAAACTAAATAAAAGTAGATCGCTGTAGAATGGAGAAGTTGACCTACACGTTGAAAATGAGCAAAAGTTGTTGCATTGCCTGTAGATGCATATTTCTTGCCATTGCTTTTAAGCTTGATATTAGAATTAGAGAATGTTAATTTTGTTTTCACCATTACCAAGAGCATTAAATAAATTTCATGTTTTGACATGAATTATTTTAATGTTAAGGACAATTGTTGTTCCTTTATATCTTGATAAGATCTTAATGGTTATGGTAAATTACAAAATGACATTTATATTCTAAACATTGAGTATTCTATAATGATTAGAGAAATTGAAAGGCATAAAAATGATAATCTAAATAACACCTATATCTGGCATTGTGGATTTTGTCACATAAATAAGAATGCAATTCCAAACTTACATAGAGATGTATATTTGGGTCAAATGATTTTGAATCATTTGACAAATGAGAATCATGTCTGTAAGACACAGTGACCAAATCTTCTTTTACTTGAAAAGGAAAAGAATCTGCACAATTATTAGGTCTTATACATAGTGATATATGTAGATCCATATCAATTAATGTCAGGTGAAGTTTATCTTATCTCATCACATTTACTAATGACCATTTCAAAAATGATCATATATAATTGATGAAATTCAAGCATGAAACTCTTGAAATGTTCAGAGAATTCAAGTTAGAAATAGAGAAACAAATAGGTAAATATATTCTTACACTAAGACTTGTTCGAGGTAAAGAATATCTAAAATGGAGAATTTTAGATTATCTAAAAGAGAATTAGATTCTCACGCAGTGAATTCCTCCACATACATTGCAGCATAATGGTGCATCTGAAATGAAGAATCGTACACTATTAGATATAGTGCAATTGAGAACAAGCCATGCAAGCATTCAAAAATCGTTTTGATGTCATGCACTGATTGTCACATGATGCGCACTAAATCGTGTCTCATCTAAATCGATTGACAAAAAGTCCATACGAGTTATGGAATGACCCAACTTATCTCATATGAAAGTTTGGGCTGTGGCGCTTATGTGAAGCGCACTGAATCGTATATCAATTCTATAATCCGTTGAGAAGAAAATGTTCGTCTCAATACGTGCCATACTCCTAGAGAAAGTATTTATTCTAGGAGAGATATCAGGAGCAGAATAAATCTTGAAAGAGTTCAAGAGTCTACAGATATAACTGATATAATAGATGAACCCGAGTCTTATCCCACACCAGCTGAGGGACATACTCCTGATCAGAAAGTGGAGACTTCTGAGGACACGTTAGCTTCATGTAAATCCTGTAGGATCATTCGACCTCCTAGAAGGTACAAATCCATGATTACTAATCAGGTATTACTGATCAAGGATAATGAACCTACTAATTACGCAGAAGTAAAGTCAAGTGTTGACTTAAAGAGATAGCAAGAGGCCATAGAAATTCGAGATGGACTTGATGTATGTAACCAATGTTTGGACCTTAGTCGACTTGCCTAATGGATTAGAACCCATATGTTGTAAATGAGTTTACAAGAAAATGTCAATAGGATTGAAACAAATCTCTTGGAGCTAAAATCTTTGATTTGATGAGAAAGTCAAAGTGTTTGATTTTATCAAAATGAAGATGAGTTGTGCGTTTACAAGAAGATAGTGGGAGCATTGTTGCATTCCTGATATTATATGTATGAGACATATTATAGGAAACGATGTCTCTATATTTCAATTCTTGAAATTGTGGTTGTTAAATACTTCACCGTGATAGATATAGGAGAAGCAAGTTGATCTATAGAGATAGATCTAAATGATTACTTAACTCATCCTAATCTATATAGATAAAAATCTCGAGAAGATTTTATATGGGAAAATGAACTGAGAGTTCATAGATAGACTGATGCTAACTTCTAGTCAGACTAGAATAATAGCATATCTCAAATAGAATATTGGTTTACTCTTAAGCGGTGTATTGGAAATGTTCCAAATAGGAAATGACCGTTGATTCAATAATGGAAGCCTTATACATCATTACTTTACAAAGCAACAAAAGTTATGGTCTGGATCAGGAAGTTCATTAATGAACTTAGAGTAGTTCCTAACATTGTTGATCACACGCTTCTGCATTGTGATAACAATGGAGCCATCGTGCAAGCGAAGGAACTAAGGTCTCATCAATGATCTAAATATGTGTTAAGGCAGTATTATCTTATCCGAAAGATAATTCAATGAAATGACGTAAAGAAAGAACGAATTCCCACAAGTTATGAAATTGCAGATCCACTGATAAAAAATTGTCGCGGGATAAACATGATCGTCATGTAGACTCTTATGGTATAGGATACATAAGTGATTGGATCTAGTGCAAGTGAGAGTTTGTGAGTGTTATACCCTAGATCCAATCAACTTTAGACATAAACACTTTAAATAATATAATTGATGCATGTATGACAATATTTATTATTTAATTGAATTAATATTCTAATAAATTAAATAATAGAATCCGTAGATTCAAGTCTTGGTGATTTGTTAATCACTAGCAGTTGTGATTGTAAGATATAAATTACAAATGATCGAATCTTAAATCATCCGTGGTCGAAATAATAACGAGATACGGATAGATCGTTATTACGAATAGATCATCGCGTGTGACATTCTTACTTGTGAAGTAAGTAGTTGATCTCACAAGCTAAAGTATGGTGACACTTGAATGAACACGTGGATGTTTTGTTATAGAACAAAACATTGGAGACCCGCTGGGAGATTCCACATGGATAACTATCTGAGTGTTAGTGGTTAATCTCTAACGTTCGGTAGTGGAATTGGTCCTTTGACTTGAGGTCGTCATAGTACCTTATATGAGGACAGTTATACTTTGATGGTGTTGGATGTTACTCTGCCAAGGGTCGCTAATACAGCATCGTTTAGGTATGTCAAAAATCATATGAAGGTTGTGAATGATCAATATATGATTCGTCGCTCTTAAATATTAAGAGATTAAGATCTACATTTTATCCAGTTAAATTAATAATGAAATCCTTGGCCAAGGTGAACTCATAAGTCGAAAAAGAGTTTTCGACTTACATTAATTTAACACTGGGATAAAAGATATGATCGATAATTGAGATTGACATGTATCCATATCTCATTATTGATTGGATCATATTGACGAAAGGATTATAATTTCACGGTAAACGAACAAGTTTGGTTTGTCACGTCAAGTGACATTTCTCATCACATGTATTGCCCTG
The DNA here is from genome assembly GCA_035079005.1 of Fraxinus americana. Taxonomy (NCBI): domain Eukaryota; kingdom Viridiplantae; phylum Streptophyta; class Magnoliopsida; order Lamiales; family Oleaceae; genus Fraxinus; species Fraxinus americana. The sequence goes on along the minus strand of CM068721.1, from coordinate 18,902,516 downwards.
ACACATTGCTAGATGTCAATTTGGGACGACGAATGTGAATTAGTGATAAATTAAAAGGGGTGTTTTAATTTATCAATTTTGATTAGATCAAAATAATAATTCACGTCGTTAGGTATCGTGATTGGGAACCTAATGGGTCACACACAAAAGAGAATCAGAAGAATGAAATTCATCGATTAATTAATTGACAAGTATTGGACAATTAATTAAATGAGTTGCTTATTAATCGGCCCGAATTAATTAATTGAATTAATTAATTCATGGACCGTATTTAATTAATTTGATTAATTAAATATCGGATCGGGTTAAGTTTAGAGATAGGCTAGCCCACTTGGGCTTATATTAATAGGCTGCTAGGGTTTGTAAATTGTAGAGAATTTTCATTATTCTTGCTAGTATAAGAAAAGAAAATTTTAGGCGTCATTCTTGCTCTCTGTGTGGATCACCATTGGAGGTTGAACAATTGGACAGTTTGGATTGTAGATCGTGATCATTGGAGTTCGAGAATCTGCAAAAGAATTTGCAGAATTCATCAAATGTATAATTCTCAACACAGTTTCTATCTAAACACATTGCAGATCCGTGGTGGGAATTGAAAATTGTTTTATTTTCACTGTACATGATTAAGTAAATTCTCAACATGGTCTTTATTGAGCAACCCAAAAGAAACAAAAAACTTATTCTGTCATGTTTATGATCATGCAGATTTTGTTTGCATTCAATGCTGGTGCTAAACATGTCAAGGTAAACTGCTTTTCTCCCAGACTTTGGGCATTCAGATCTTATGTAAGGATGAAATTTCTTCACAAACAAGTTGTAATACTTAAGGGATTGCAATACGAAGAAAGTACGAGGAAACACATATTTTTTTTATTTAATGAACTTGGTGTATGAAAATAATATTGTCTTATTGAAATAATTTTGTTGAAAATTTCTTAGTGAAATGGCAAAAGTATTTTTTATATTTAAGTCAATCAGTGCTGGAAAAAAAAAAACAGTTGGACCCAACCCGACCTAATTCAAACAGGGTCGGGCCGGGCCATGAAAGAGCCCAAAATCGATTATGTCGGGTCGGGTCTATTTTGGGCCAAACCTGGCCCAACCAGACCCAATGCCCACCCTAGTTCCTCTACCATGTTGGAGTGATTGCACGGTAGGAGATTTCAAAACCAGTAAGCATTTATTGATGCCTATGCGATCGCGCGACATTAAACGTTGTGATTGCATAGGCTAAATGGAGCCCATAATTCTATTTTATTAATTCAACTTAAACTCTAATTTTTGACATTATGCATGGCCGCATGGGAGCACGACTTTTAACCTAACTAGAGGACTATACATAAGATTTATTCATTCTTTTCAATGATAGTGCATTCTTGAGGCAAAATATATAATTACATCCATAGATTTCAAGATTTGTAGCTAGAATTCGGGATTTGAAGGGATAATACTATTGATTTGCCAGGAGATTTGTCCTAATCAAGGAAGGCGGAAGATTCATTATTGGGATTCGTGTGGCGAAGATCAACAATTGATGGATTATTATTATTATTATTATTATTATTATTATTATTATTCATTGTATTTGAACCCAGGGATGTTCTTTATCTTTTATTTGTATTTTTTGCAACTATGAGCTGCTAATTGTTTGAATTATTAGGATGAACGTTGTAGTTTAGGTTATTAAAGTTGACTTAATTCAAAGATTTCATGTGGGTTAATTTTGTACACGTGTTTAATTAAATTCAATTGCTTGATTACTAATTGATGAATTTAGGAAGATAATGAGAGTTGATATATTTGTTTAGTTCGTGCAATGTTAAGCAATATAAGATTTTGATTAGAGATGGAGAAATACTCTTGGAGGTTGTGCAACCTTGATTGAAATTTGTAAATTAATGTGTTTATATGCGTTGGAATTTATGTAATATAGTAAATTTAGACATGTAAATGTGATTAATTTTACTGGGGAAAGATCACTGGTTAAAATTGGTTAAGTCGATTGTTAGCAAAAATGAAAATATGTTATAAGATATTAAATTAAATGAATGGTAATTGACTTACATGAAACTGGAATTCCTTACTACGTAATCCCCGTAAGTTTTCTGTGCGGTCTTCCGGTGTTGATTTTGTTAGACATAATTTAGTATAAAATTCAACGTTAAACTTTACCAAATTTTTAATTGGGATCTACATTAGTTTAATTTGAAGCTAAGTTAAGCTAAAAATTGATAATATAAAATTAGTATATGAATGTTAATCTATTTTATTATTTAATTAAGATACTTTACACATGCGATTTAGACAAATATTGACTTTTACTACAAAAAAAAAAAAAAAAATCATTTTAATGATATTTTAAAATTTTAATAAACTTAACCGTCTCCCCTAAAGAGGGGAACAAGATTCCAAACAAAAGTCGTGTTATACACGGTTTGACGATTCCATCCGCTAAAGTCGTGATTAGTGTATGAGACCTGCCCACCGCCGGACATTCTCGTCGAACGAAAATGCTGCTCGCTGTCTTGATCGCCAATTCTGAAGGCAATATTCTCGTTGAACGGTAAAATTAATCCATTTATTAATCCTTACACACACAAGTTTATTGCGTAAAATCTTTACGTTTCCGATTTTCATTTCTGTCACTTCTCCACTTTGTTTCACGATCTGGGCTGTTTGATTCGTGATTTGTTCAATTTTAAGTTCATTCTGTAGGATATAGTTTCTTTCTCTTAAAAATTGAATTGGGTCACTTTACGATTGTATGTTAGTCTGAATGTTAAGTACTTTGAGAATAAATAATTTAGTCCACGTAGAGATCTAGAATTTTAGGATTGATATTTCCTGCTCAGAATTTTAATAATTTAGATTAACATCAAGAATTACATTCTGAGAATTTAAAAGACATTTGAAAATTTTTGAATTTTGAAAATTTAAGAAATAAAGATCACATGTTAAGAATTCACTACATTTTGTAAATTATTTCAAATTTACGTCAATTTTAGGTTTATTCCTATTCGATCTAAGTTACAGTAATTGAAAAGCGCTGGTAATTTTATCAATCAAGCTTTATGTATCTAATTAACTTTTAAAGGGCTAAAGAAAAGATTTGAGGTGAGATTTTGTCAAACATTAAATTTTTGCACTCGGTGAAAGTCAAACATTAATTTCAACAATACATTAACAACAAGTACTACCTATTTATTAACTACACATTTCCTGAGAGCCAATACTATTCCTTCTATAAGAGGACTAATTTTGTTATTTTCAGCGTTTGTCTTGATGTGATGGGACTACAAGTAATTGACTGAAAAAAGTGTTGTTTATAATTGAACCTTAAGATTAATTTAGTTATTTATTTGGGTTTGGGGCGGTGTAGTTTCAATGGAGTTCCGGCTGAGGAGCGTTTGCACTGGCGGTCTTTCTTAGTGAAACTCGGAGCTGATAATCTTAAAGGTGTCAAGAATGAGGAGCTTCTTGTTGCATCCCACAAGTATGTTTTGCTAATACTCCATTTTACTTGGTTATTGTATCTAATTTTAGGGCTAGAATATTCAAATATTATGCTTGTTTGTTAATGGCCGTGCATGTGGTTGCGTTCTTTTATGCATATACGTTTATATTCAAACTCTGCATCATAATTCCAAATTATAAGTATATTGAAACTACCAACTGTATATGGCTTGAACATTTGCCATTCATTACTGTAGAGTTTTGGAGTTGGACAGGGGGATGCCGTTCCTTTGAAAACTGGTCTGTTTGAAGAGATTTAGCTGAAATAGAATGCTATATCCCCACAAGAAATTTTGTGCATTTTGTGCTTGACCACTAAAATATATATATGCGTGCACCATTGGGATTTGTTTGTAGTCTTGGTAGCCAAAACCAACTTAAGCGTGGCCTTGGTCAAGTTTTTCATCACGGAGGAGGAAGAAATTCCTAAGGTTAAATATATTTTAGCTTCATCATTATGTATAATATAAATTTATAATATAACTAAAACACCCCTTTTTTCAGGGTTATATTAGTGAATGAATAATTCTTCAACTCTTTTGACAATTCAAGAATAGATTTTATTAGTAGAATATAAGATGCTAATTGGTGTTAGTAAATGTGTTCTAACATTCAAATTAAATGCTTGTTTTGTTTTTGTCATTTGGGAAAAGGGAAATGTTCTAAAATAAATGATTATCAAATATTCATGTGGTACTCTTACCTACCGTGTCATTTTCTTACCTTTAGTGAACAAAAAATGTAATTTTGAAATATGTACGTTAAATAGTTGTTGTTTTTGTTACGTTGTTGTATTTCTCATTGTAGGTATGTGTTGTGAAACAACCAAAATATCTCTTGTTAGAAGAAATATTAATATGCCCGGATCGCTGTTAGCAATATTGGAAATACAACAATTATATATTGTTTGAATACTACTTGATAAAACCAACCATCGGAATGAATTGTTGAAGTTATATAACAAATAATGAAGTATTACATCAAGTAAAAGAATAATAAAGACAAGAAATATGACAGAGAAATTAAGAGATTTTTTTGACTCAAGAATAATGGAGAAGAGAGAAAATTACAATGAATCTTATAATTCTAATAATCTATTTTCTCACACTTTTGAAATTGTATACAAGAGTCTAATATTTATAGAAAATATGTAGGGGATGTCCAAATCCTCCTAGTAGAGTTGTTGATGAAGTAAGATGCCAAAAAATCGAGTACAAAAATGAAAAATGAGATAATAGTGCGAAAATCCCATAACAGACACAGGTGGCACCGCGGCGCCCCATGCCCGAGCTGCGGCGTTGGGCGTTCTGTCAAAATTTCTATTTTTTTGTTTTCTTTTCGTTCCAAGTTTTCTTCAACCCGAACTCTTTTTCAAGATCAAAATCAATTTTCAACTCCCAATGAGCTTCCAAAATAGAATTTCTACTTGATATAAGACTCCAATAGCATTTCCAACTAAATTCTTTTTTATGTACACTTTAATTAGAATTTTTCAATTACTTCAATAAGGAATTCGGGTGTTATGCACGAGTGTCGTGCATTTTGATGACCCTGAGGATATATAGTTTCTCCAATATCTGAATCATGAATATTCTCACTGTGTAGTAACTATGTATATTTAGTGCTTCTCATTTTCTTGGTTGTGTCCATTATATTGGTCTATTTTATTCCTCATTATTTTAAGTTCTGCAGACTAGCTTTCAGAATTCATTCCTGTTTGCCTGGAGGAATTCAAGTGTTTTATATGATAGAATAAGCAGTTAAACAATTTTGTGGAAGACTTAAGGTTGTTGCTTTCTATGAGTCACGCTGACTACGCTTGTTATCAAATGGCCTTAATATTTAGAATGCAGAGCCATATATTATGTATGAAGCAAGAACTAAGAAAAAACAATGCATTTTTTTTTTTCATCTATGAAGCTTATACTAGTCTTTATACAGGAGAAGAAAAAGTCTGTTAAATATTTCTCATATCTATACTATTCAAAATTGCATTCACGCTATTTGTCTTGTTATGCAGGTCAGTTTATATTGTTTACACAGTGCTTGGTGATGTCAGTATATTTGTTGTGGGCAAGGATGAGTATGATGAACTTGCCTGTAAGTATTTTCTATTAGATGTTTTTTATTGTGAAATTATTTTGAGATGTGGGAACTGGGAAAGGATGGCTACAATGAAATTTCTATTAAATACCTCATGATATGCTTATCAGAACATATATAATTTAGGAAAAATGCTATGTGTACATAGCATGTTCCATAATGGTGTCCATAATGGACACATGGAGGCTCTCTATTGCAAAGCACTTCCCCAATAGAGAGCCTTCATGTGTCCATGATGGACACCCTTATGTATTGTGCTATGTACCCATAGCACAACCCATACTTTAGATACTTCATGGAATCTTGTGCTACATGGTTATTATGCGTGTAAACCTTGTGAAGTGGTCATTCTATACATATATGTTTTAGTGTCAACACGTGCATCTCATTAAAGAATGTGGTTGCAATGCCTTTCTTTGAGATCGTGTGACCTGTTGCCTGATGGCTACATGAGCTACACCCTTGTAGCCACAGGCGTGTAGGGTTTTTAATCGCATTACTTTCATACTTTTGGCTTAATCTGGGTTCTTTTTAACAGTGGCAGAAGCTATCTTTGTTATAACCTCAGCCCTAAAAGATGTATGTGGGAAACCTCCAACAGAGCGCCTGTTTCTTGACAAATACGGGAAGATTTGCTTGTGCTTGGATGAGATTGTGTGGAAGGTGAGTTCCAGTTACTTTCATTTATCAACTCAGAATTAAATTATATCAGGTTCTATATACCTGTAATGTGAAGATCCTTAGCACCCTCAATCTCATTGAGATGGCCTTTAGTGTATTGTTTTCATTTGTGCAACTGTTACTACTTATTGGCATAAGTGAATTTAATTGAACTTAGTCAATTCCTTTACTTATTTAATCACTCATTGGAAAATAACTGGATCATCTTGCGTAGTTTCAGTTCTTTCTGAGCTTTATTTACTTTTTTAATTTTAAAGTTGTTGAAGACTATGGAGCATTTTGTACCTTGCAATTTATGTGAATTCGTTTCTCACATTCAGGCATGTAAACAAGAGTTTCTTGTTTAATGAAAAGCTGCGAAATAACTTTCACATTTGAAAATTTGCCCCACTTGTGCTATAATGAGCAAAAAAAGTTGCTTTCCAATGCATATTCAGGTATCGATCACTGAGTTGGCCAGTAACCGAGTAGACATTTTTTTTTTTTTTGTTTGCACCTTCGCATTTTGCTGTCCATTATTTCATTTCGTGGAGATCAAGTAGTATTTGCTTATGAAATTGCCACACTTCTTTTTTGAAGGGGTTGTTGGAGAACACGGATAAAGAGAGAATCAAGAGACTGGTAAGATTGAAACCACCTACGGAATTCTGAATGGATAGCAACCTCTATCTCAAATTGATAAAGAAGAAACGTTTCGGTTTATGCAGCATTTCGTATGCTATGCATGACGATCAAACTTTAATGTATTGTTTCGAGTGGTCTTGTGTGTAGGCTTCTTCACTGCTCAACTCTCTTTAGTTTTTGCATGTGTGTTAATTGTTGTTTAGCTTTTCCAATTCTGATCCGGTACACAGGTGAAAATTTTCCGTCGTATTAAGAAAGAGAAGCAGAAGGTTATATTTTGAGCACTCTTTTTATCTTCGTTTGTCTTACAGTAGTTTGGTAGTCATTAGATGCTTGATTCGACCCGAGAGTGCCTTATGGCAGCCTGGAAGAGAAAGACTCGTTCTCTTGATGAGCTTTCCTTGGGCTCCTTTTTTTGAATGTGCCCTGAGGTGAAAAGGAAAGAACTCCTTGGGGTTTATACTCTATTCTCTCTTAAAAGGAAAGACTAGCCTTATCGATGTAACCCGTAGATGAGTTCCATCACTTGTTAAGAGTTATTCATCGAGCTAATCAACTGGCGATCGGAGCAAAGGATCGCTAGGGTCCCATTACTGGTACCTACGGGTCCTACACTTGAGGTTAGTCCATCTCGTCTTGGAAGGTTGCATGTTGGAATTATTTTCAAGTTCATTTAGGGATTGGTTGATATAGATTTTTTTAGAATAAATCTTGTGAAAATTACTTATCAAAAAAAAGAATAAATCTTGTGAAAATTGATTTTTTTTTTTTAAAGAATGTGTGGCTAAAAGTAACAAAAAAAAAAAAAAATTATGTCCACTTGCAAAATTATTTTATTGGAAGAATGAATTGTTAAAAACTAGTTTTCGAAGGAAAATTAGATAAAAAAAAAATGCCTTTTTGTGACTGTTAGTTGTTACAAAGTTGAGTCATCTTAAAAATGATGGATTATGTACATGCTTTACTAAGCAATGATTTAGTTTAGGGTTGGGCAAAATGTTCGAACCGGAACCGAACCGAGCGAGTTTTTAAAAATGAAATACTCCGAACGGGTATCCAAATCGAGAATCGAATGGTTTGGTTCGGTTCTCGACTAAGAAGCGAAGAACCGAATAAGAACCGAATTTTTTTTATATTGGATAAATCAATTTCTTTTATTTTTTCTAAACAAATTAATAATTTTTTCTTATTAAATCTTATTATTTGAACAATTTAGAGTTTATTTATATTTGTTAGTTGTGTTTTTTTCAATTTTTTCTTGTATAGTTTCTTAGTAGTTAGTATGGAAAGTCAACCAACTGATGATTACATTAAATAGTTGGTAAGTATTATCAATACTTTAAAATATTTTATCTTTGTGACTTCTAATTTATATTTCACTTTTATGTAGGGTTGAAGGTTTGAATCAAATAAATTATTGATATGAATATCGAAGTTTTATTAGTAATATTTACTTTTTGGTATTTGTATTTGACAACTTATTATTTATATGTTATTAAATTAGATTACGTTAATTTGTAAAAGTTAAGATTGAATTTGGTATTTGTATCTACTTTTTGTTATTAATATTAGTATCCACTTTCAGGTGTATTTATGTAGTATTATTTTAAATGTTAAAAAATTTAATTATAGTACGGAACCGAACCGAATCGAAACCGAACGGTTCCAAAATTATATTTGGAACCGACGGTTCCATTTACTAAATACCCGAAAATTTCTGGAACCGAAAAAAAATCGAACCGAACCGACCTGACCCGTGCCCACCCCTAATTTAGTTATCTCAATATATTTGAAAATGATAAAGATTATTAGAGTGTAAATAGCCAAACAAGCTATGACTCTAAAATATGACCATTATTAGAGCATCATTAAGAGACTTTCTATTTTTAAGAGATAAAAAGAGAAGAGAATGAGAGAAGTGAATAAACTTGTGTGTATTATAATGAGAACCAAAGTTTTATATTTATAGGGAAGGAATATATATATATATATATATATATATATATATGGTAATAATATCAAGTGTTGCAGGGGTACAATTGTCATTCACCAATGACTTATTATTTACAACATTCTTCCTTGAATGACACATTACAAAATATCTGACTAGTTAAAATCTTGTTTGATAAAAACTCAAAAGGACAAAAAAATCAAAACGAAGGAAAAAGAGTTCAGTTATTTTGGAATATTAAAGATAAATGTTACCTCATTAAAACCTTATTAGGAAAATCCAGTGGGATAAAACTTAAGCGAAGGAAAAAGAGTATAGCTACTCCCCCTGATGTTGATCACTAAAAATCTTTGAGTCGACGCATTCCAATCTTGTAAATCAATTTCATGAATGTAGATGTTGGCAGTGCTTTTGTAAATAAATCAACCACATTGTCACTTGAACGAATTTGTTGAACCTTAATGTCCCAATTCTTCTGAATCTCGTGTGTATGAAAGAATTTTGGAGAAATATGCTTTGTCCTGTCACCTTTGATATAACCACATTTGAGTTGTGCAATACAAGCAGCATTATCTTCATGCAAAATTGTTGGACTATCTTTTGTTAAAATTAATCCTCATGATGCTTAGATATGATTGGTCATGTTCCTAATCCATACACATTCGCGACCTGCTTCATGGATTGCAATTATTGCAGAATGATTTGAGGATGTTGCTGTGCTTCACGGATCTCCATGATATAGCCGTTCCTCCACGTGTAAAAACGTATCATGTTTGTGATTTAACTTTATGTGGGTCAGAGAGATAACATGCATCTACATATCTCACTAAAGTAGATCCCGACTTTTGAGAATAAAATAATCTCAAATCAATAATACCATTTAAGTAATGAAAAATATGTTTAAGACCATTCAAATGTTTTTGTGTTGGTGTAGAGTTATATCTTGCAATGAGATTTACAGAAAAAGCTATCTCGTGTTGAGTGTAATTTGCAAGATAAGTTAATACTCCAATTGCACTAAGATATAGTACGTCGGGACCAAAAATCTTTTCTCTATCTTCAAGTGGACGAAATGATCATTTTTTATATCAAGTGATCGAACAACCATATGTAATGCCAATGGATGTATATTATACATATAAAATCGTTTTAAGACTTTTTCTGTTTATGTAGATTAATGAACAAATATTCATTCAGGGAAATATTCAATCTGCAATTCGAGACAGAATTTGATTTTTCCCAAATCTTTCATCTCAAATTCATTTTGCAAATAATCTGCAGTTTTGTTGAGCTCTTCAAAAATTCCAATTAAATTTAAGTCATCATCATAAACTGCCACAATTGCAAATCTAATATTTGTTTTCTTTACGAAAACACATGGTCATACATCGTCATTTTTATAGCCTTATATCAACAAATATTCGCTAAGGCGATTATATCACATGCTTCCGGATTGTTTCAATCCATCTAATGATCTTTGCAATTTAATTGAGAACATGGTTCTCGGGCATATATCATTTGTTTCTTGCACTTTAAATTCTTCAGGGACTTTCATATATATGTCACCATCAAGTGAACCATACAAATATGCAGTCACTCATCCATAAGGCGTATATCGAGCTTTTGTGACACAGTCAAGCTAATTAAGAATCTAAAAGTGATGATATCCATTACGGGAGAATATATTTCCTCATAATCAATTCCTGGTCTTTGTGAGAAACCTTAAACTACGATTCGGGTATTGTATCTTGTAATTTCATTATTTTCATTTCTTTTTCGTACAAAAACTCATTTGTATCCAACATGGATTACATTTTTAGGTGTTCGAACTACAGGTCCAAACACATTCAGTTTCTCTGAGGAATCCTGAAAGTCCAAGTCGATCATGCCAAAGTATAAAATTTTTTGGATCAACGAATTGCTGGTTCGTGATAATATTTGATTCGACCATTTTTATAAACGTATAATACATGCTATATGGGAGTGCATAAAAATTTTCTTTTACCTACTTCAAGCCAGATACAAAAGAAGTTATATAAAGATATTCAACATTGTTTTCTTCCATCGTCTCAATGTAATATCAATTGCAATAGATCTTTAAAACTGAGCAAATTTCTTCTGGATTTGCTTGAATAAAGTGTTTCGTCAATATATAATTTTGCATTATTTGGTAAAATAATATAAGCTCTTCCGGAGCCTTCAACGATATTCGATGTACCTGATATCGTATTAACATTATTTTTTTACTAATGTTAAGTCCAAAAAATATTTTTTGTCTTGAAAAATAGTATGTGTAGTTACACTATCAATCAAACAAGTATCTTGACAATCTATCATGAATCTATAAGAAAATAAAGATATTTTTAAAAAACTTGAATTTAAATTTAAAAGAGTAAACATAATTCAGTATTATAAAGTGAATGATGCATAATAAGGTTTCAATTATTTTACAAAAAATAAGAACATAATTTAAATTGAATTTCTAAAACGAAAGGAAATACTAGAAAGTAAAATAATTTATATCTTCCATTACGCCACCCCCAATCAATCGTCAACATGCCCATTTGGATCAGTAAAGAAATCAGAAACATCCAAATGAGTCACATCAATGGACCATCATAATTAGCAAAATTTGTCTCTAATTTTTTCTTTCCCTTGATTGATTTTTGGTAGAGATCCACAAGATATTTTGCCGTACGATAGGTACGTGCCCAATGCCCTTTCATTCCACATCTAAAGCAATTTTCTTCATGCTCCTTTTTGGACGTGTTACTTTCGTTTACTTTGTACATTTCGAAATTGTCTTGTTGCTGATAATTTTGTTGATTATTTCGTCCATGATTTATTCCACATGCACATCCGCGTCCAAATCCACGTCCACGTCCTTGTTTTGATATTGTATTTGCTTCAAACAATGCAGTACCATTTGTTTCAAGCAATGGTAAAGAACCAGTTGGGCGTAACCCATGATTTTTCATCAACAGTTCATTATGTTGTTCAGCCACAAGCAAGCAAGATATGAGTTCTGAGTACCTTTTGAAACCACACTCACGATATTGCTGCTGTAGGAGTACATTCGAGGTGTGAAATGTGGAAAAAGTTTTCTCCAACATATCTTCATCAGTGATTTTTTCTCCGAGTGGTGCTACGTGTACACACAATTTTTTACACAATGTTTTACACGCCCCTCACATTGAGGGGGGCCCACAATTATTTTATTACGTGTGGGCCCCCCTCCATGTAAGGGGGGTGTAAAACATTGTGTAAAAAATTGTGTACATATAGCTTTATTCTTTTTTTCCACACAATGTCAATTTTGAACATATTCTGAATAGTTCAGAATTGTACTCACTAACAGTTTTGAAATCTTACAAACGGAGATGCATCCATTCATAATGTGCTTTGGGGAGGACTATAGTCCTCTGATAATCAAATATTTCAGTTAATTTTTTCTAAAGAACTTGTGGATTTTTCTTAGTGAGATATTCAATTTTCAATCAATCGTGAAGATGATGATGAAGGAAGATGAGTGCTTTTACACAATCCTATATGGATTTTTTGTTTCCTTCTTTTATTGTCTCTTCCAAACCTTTTAAGACCAGATAAATATCAGTATCGAATACCCATGACAAATAGTTTTTGCTAGATATGTCAAGTGCGGCAAACTCAAGTTTTGCGATATTTGTCATTTGATTAACTACCCACTAAAGCAAAAGAAATACAATTAGTTTCGAAAAACATGATTAAATATCAAGCAGTCAATATCAACATGACATAAGTTGAGTGTTTTCCTTCAGGGATAAACACTAATTTAAAATAATATGTTCTTCGAAACATGTGCTAATTCGGGAGCACATTGTATTTTATTATTGATTCTTCAATAACAATATGTCAATATCCTTCTCAAATATTGAAAATTATAATTTATGCTCTTCAGGAGCAAATAATATTTTTCGAGAATATTAATTATAATGTTGTACTATTTCAGGAACAACATGATAAATTATCAATTTAAAAAGTGAACATCTAAGTATATTTAAAGGTAGAATTAAAAAAAAAATTCCAAACATACACGTGAATACCATGAGAAAGATAGAATTGACTTCAGACATATAATAAATAAATAAAATTCATTATGATGATATAAAAAAATTCAATTATGCATACATGAGTATGACACAATTATGCTAGACTTCTAGGTGAGTGAATTGATTTCTAGGTATAGGAACAGTGGCAGAATTCATGTTAACTAAGTTGGGATGAAATTCTTTACCTGGCAGAATTAATGCATATGTAAAAAATTGGCAAAATTGAAGATGGGGAAAAGCTATCATTATTAAAAAAAAAAAAAAACAATTATCACGTTACTATAGATATTGTACAATCTGCCTAATGATTGCTACTCTAGTTCATTGATTAATGCAATAAAGAACGTGATGATACTATATGCATACAGACATGATTAATTTAACCCTATGTATATAAATCTATGCATATAAAAAAAAATTCACATGTTACCAAATTAATTTTGGTAAATATGATAGATGATTATTTTGGAAAAAAAATTACTACCTTCCCTAAACTTTGAAAAATTAAGATTTCGTACTGATAACGTGTTTTGAAGAGAGAAAAAGAGAAGAGAATGAGAGAAATCAATAGATTTGTGTGTATTATAATGAGAACCAAATCCCTATAATTATAGGGAAGGAATAGAGATACATATGATAATAATATCTAGGGTTGTAGGGGTACAATTGTCATTCACCAATAACTTATTATTTACACCACTTATCTCAATATATTTGAAAATGATAAGATTATTAGAGTGTGTAAATAATGAACAAGCTATGACTCTTAAATATGACCATTATTAGAGTATCATTAAGTGACTTTCTATTTTTAAAGATCATATTTTATTTAAAGAGTATTTATAAACTAAGAGACTAAAAATTTTGAAGTTCTATTTATATTTAGCACTTTTAATTTTACTAATCCTTGTATTATTTTATTTCATTGAAAATTGAAATACTTTGAATGTATCTAATTATAAAGAGCGAGTATGACTCTCCAATTTGAAAAGTCAAACTCACTCTCTAAAGCAAAATGTTAATTTAAAGAGTTTATTTAAGCATAATTTTAAGGGTTAACTCTGTAATATAAAGAGCATTTTATATTTAAATAGTCTCTTGAAAATGTCAAAAATTTGGTATACAATGTCAAAAACTTTGTTTTGGTAATCTTAAGAATGTTAGAAATAACATGTTAAATGATGTGGTCGTGTGGGTTTCTGATCGTATCTCAACATGTATATTTATATTTTTGTGTAACGTTGTAGATCATCATGATGTTTGGACCCATGGACGGTTAGAGTATAACTCGAGCCATCACTCTAGAATATTTTGACCGAAGCAAGGCAGAGTAGATGGGTGATATCGTTAATAGGCTGTGTTTTGTTAATGGTTTAACATTAACCTAGTTTGCAATTATTCATTAGTTTCTCCTGGGTAGTAAATTATTTTTATTTTTTATTTTTTTAAAACAAGTAGAAATAACAATAAAACTTAAATGGGGTTTTTAAGCATCCACCTTGACCCAAATTGGGGGTTAAGAATCCCCGACCATAGTTTTGTAGTGAGACGTTCCCAAATGCACACTGAAGCAAATGAACCCCATGTGTGTGTGTGTTAGACCTTTTGTCTGTAAGTATTAAGAAAATAAATTAGGGTCGGGCATTTTACACGATAAATCATGAAACCAAACTGACCCAAATCGACTCAAATTGTTTTGTGTCAATTATGTGACTTGAGCGAGTTTGTTTCCGAGTTAGTCAGGACCGAACTCGAAAACCTCAATTTGGTATTTTAATAAAAAAATAAAAAATTTTAAGGGTATTTTATCTTTAAAATCGGCTCAATCTAATTGACTCGGGTTGATTTTAATTAATGTCGGATCAGTATCGAGTTGAAATTTCGCCTAACCCGAAAAGTCAATTGGGCTAATTAGGCCCAATACTCTAAATATTAACTAAATTGATTAATACACTAATAACTAATTAAATAATTTTAAAATGTAATTAATATGTTATAAAACCTCCAAATTCCCTTAACAAACCCCCCCCCCCCCCCCCCCCCAATATATCATTCACCAGATTGTCACTGCAGAGAATTAGGAGGCACCACATTATAGTCAAATTATGCACACTGTTTACCTCATTTCTCTCCATTAATAGTGAGAAAGTGAAGAAGATATTCAAGAGAAAGAATTGTACACAATCATCAAGATTTACGGGATAAAAAAATGTCAGGCATTTCATCTTCAACATTTGAACACTGTTGCCCCCGAACACCACCAAAAAGTTACTCTTCAACCTCTCTCATTTTCTTATAGTCTACACAGATAGTACCATCGAGAGGTTTGTGGACACACCTAATGTCCCGTCATCACCGGAAGACCCAACCACTGGCATTTGATGGTATTTCAACATCCATTATAGCCTAACCTTCTTTAATCCATATGGTTTAGTCTTAGTTTCATTTTTTTCCCAAAATGTTTGATAATTGCACATTTTAAATTTAATTTTTTTCATATGCAGTTAGAATGTGTCCAATTTGTAGATATGAGTTGCCGACTGATAGTAATAACTACAGTAATAGCAATAGTGACCCATGTGAAGTGCATAGAGGAGTAAACAATGTGGGGAATGGTGATTAGACTCTTGGATTGACAATATAGAGATTGCCTGGAGGTGGGTTTGTTGTAGGCTAGTTTTCGGGGAAAAGAGGGATGGGGAGAAGCAGTTGCCAGTGGTATATAGTGAGATGGGATGGTGGGCTTAATAATAATGGTGTTCCAAGCATTTGTTCTCCCTATTGATTATAGAATTGTTGTACATTGGATATGAGTTATAATTATAGATCATCATTAGCCCTTTTTTAGACAATCTGTGTAATGTGTTATTGGATAATCACTTTTTTCAGATTACTAATTTGATGAAATCCTATGTTGTAAAGGAATCATAATGCGATATGGTTTCATTTATTCATCAAAAGAGGCGCCCCTTTTGAAGTTGGAATTGATTTTCCTTTATACATGAGTGCATGAAAGGCCTTGAACAAACATATATTGGTTTGAAAATCATTAAAAAATCTCTCTATGGTTGACTACGTTCATGTTCCCCTATTGTGGTTCTAGTGAAATATTGAATTATTAACACGAATGTAATTTTTCATTTTCTTGAATTTTCGTCACTTTTTTTAATGTGTTACTTTTTAAAATTTATGTCACTATTTTGAGGGTTTGTTACTTTTTAAAATTTTTGTTACTTTTTGAATTTAATTCACTTTTTTTTCCTGGCACTTAAGAAAAAAATATATGGCACTGTTTTCCGTGATAAATATCAAATTTTAGTAATTGTTTTTAATAAAAAAAAAGTGACACTTAACTTTATACAATAATTTTTTTACTTCCAATTTTTTTTTATATGATTAATAGGTTGGCTGAGTTGGTAGATAATGGTGGTAGTGAATTGACTTAAATATACTTAGTGTTTTGTCGGTGAACTAATTTAAAGATGTTTGATGCTAAATAGAGAAAGAGGAGGGACCGTGGTTGTGTCACTTTTTCTTTTTCATCACTTTATTGAATTAATTCTAATGTTTTAATTGATGTTTTGTCATTTTTTTAAAATTTTTTTCACTTTTTTGAATGTCTTGTAATTTTTTTAAATTTCTGTTACTTTTTAATTTTCGTCACTTTCTTGAAATTTCTTTCACTTTTTTAGTAACAAACATCATTTTTTTTAATAAAAGTAATATTGTCTATGTTTTTATTTAACAAAATGTGCCACTTAATTTTACACGGTGTTTTTTGACTTTTAAAATATTTTCACATGATTTTTCAAAAGACAGCTAATTTTAAAAGTATTTTTGTAAGTTGCCCAAGTCAATTTTGGTGGTCGGGTTTGGGCCTAAACCTGAACCAAACCCAATTTGACATGTGGCCACCCTTAGTAACTATTACAAACCCTTTTTCTTAAAAAAAAAAAAAAACACACACACACACACACGAAGAAGAAGAAAAGAAACATTGTATCATGTATGCATCATATCATGTAGGTATGGAAATTACTCCCAATTATATACATATGTCGCCTCCCCCGAAGGAAGCGGAGGGGCTTTAGGGAAGCCTCTGTTAGGGGAAAAAAATAAAGATATATATGCACGTGAATAACGTGATGTGAAGCATCACTTGTACATGAGGTCATGCCTTACAACATTTCGAAGTACATGTTAGAACAATTCTATAATCAATAGAGAGAACAAAGGTGTTGCAAAAAGTGTTTTGACTGATTTCTTGTACCAATCATTGGTGAATATGTGCTTTTGAAAAAAGGTGTTGCATCTCTCTATATTACGCCACTGTTTTGTGTAGATTTAAATTTATTTTTAGTAGGTTTTGATAAATATTGATGAAATGAGTGATTGAAATTTTGTGAGTCCCATAAAATGTGATTAAAATTAATTATTGATTTTGATTTGAGGTTTTAATCCAAAATAAATTGGCACCACATCCATATAATAATAATAATAATAATAATAATAATAATAAAGTTTAATCCAAAAAGCCCTCATTTCTCTTCATACAAATAAAATCATTAACTATGCTTCGGCGAGATCCATAAAATTGATTGTATCATTCTGCATTGGTTCCATACAAGTCTGAAAAGCCAAAACATGTGGCGAAGGCAATGGATAGAAAAATGTCTCTGAAAATAAAATCATTACTTAATCCGTCACCTGTTTTGATTCATTAAATAGAAACGTCTTAATGAATCATGTAAGAAAGAAAGAACGAACTAAATAACCGAACACTGAAACCCATTCCAAATCGGCTAAAAACTCCGCACAATTCTATATACATACATAGATATTTTCCTACAAAACAGTAGAAGACAAAAGCAATATCCTGAATTCAAATAATATCAGCAACCTTGTCTTCATGAAGCTCGGCAATATTTTTCGTTCTAAAAATAAGCTCAAAAAAATTGAAAACAGAGCAACAGAAACACCCATCAAATAATTCAAACATTATCAGTGTTCCATACTTGATATTTGTGAGTTAACATATAAGATTTCAATCGTCAGTGATATCAAATTTTTTCCCTAAAAGGAAAATGAAAAGGATTAATTATATACAAACCACTTGAATTGGGATGTAAATGTGATATTGAAGAAACCCATAAAATAAAGATTTACACATGATCAGATTCACATGCAAAATTACCAAATGTAGCAATTTCACTAAAATCCCGACTTCCCTTATCATCAACAAACATGCATTAGTCTATATAACTCGGTTATGATCATTAGAATCTGATTCTCTTTGACACATTTTCATTTGAAGCATTTGGCGAGGTCTGTATCTCATGTTACGCGTAGGAGGGGCCACATGACGTTCGTCTCAGTTGTCACCGAAGGTCGAGATTTTTAATTACACCGGCCTTTCTAACATTGCTAATCGTAGTTATGAACCTCAAAAGTCACTCATTGCTTTTATAGGCATTTTACCATCAAGAAAATCAAGACTTCTAACGGCATTCCATTATGAAGGAAACCAAAATGATTTTTAATTCAATTATAATTTAAAATATTAATTAGATTAGTAATGATCCATAACCATTTAATTAGGCGTTATAGGATGTGTGTGACACTAAAAAAGAATTTTAATAATATTCCTACATTCTTCCACTTGGCCCATACACCCAAAAACAAAACAAAATGTTCGTTTTTATATTTTCCAAAACTTAAAAGCATTTTATTTTATAACAACTATTATAGGTCATGACAAAAAAATCATACATGTGCGTACTTTAGAAAACCTTTCCAATCTAATATATTTCATGTGATTTCCATCATATTAATGTCAAATTGGCTGCCAATGGGAGTAATGGTGGTAATTTGTTATCCATTAACAAAATTCCTTCTATATGCCACGACACTGGTAACTTTATTTAACATGATCTTTAATAGGGTTTTAATGCTAATACCATAATGCCTCGGGTTCACATTATGTCGATTTCAAATAATTTCTTGTCACCATTCACTGTACAAGTAAGTGGAAAACAAGAAAATCGAAATAATCATAATTGAATATCCATATATGTCCAAAAGAAAACGTTCAATACATCAACGAAATCCTGACTTCCCTTATCATCAACAAACATGCATTGGTCTATATAACTTGGTTGTGATAATTAGAATCTGATTCTCTTTGACACATTTTCATTTGCAGCATTTGGGGAGGTATGTTAAGCGTAGTAGGGGCCACATGACGTTCGTCATATCGATACAATCTCAATTTTATCACACTCCAATTTTATTTAATACATTTCATCGACATTTACTAAAGCCAACCATGGTTAATGAGAGTGAGAGCCATAAGATGCGCATTTGAGCTGTCATCACCTAATGCAGTCTCAATATTTTTCGTGCTAGAATATTTCTGGTATAGGCCCACAAGATGTTCATTCAAGCTATCATCACAAAAGCATCCCACGAGATACAAGATATTATCACCGAATTGAGCCCACAGTTTTCATCCCCTAAATTGTGAGGGATCATAGAACTATATGAGACCAGTTTTCATCCCCTAATGTAAATCACACAATGTTGTCCAATTTTATTGCTCTTAATGACGAAATTAGCTAGCAGCGTATGGTTGGACAAATAAATCAAAAGCATTACGTTTCTATACATCAAATGTCAAATGATTTTTCTACTCTCAATTTTGAGGCTTTTTCGGATAATGTTGGTATCAGATGATCGAGAGAAACTAAATAAAAATACCAGATATGGTACACTAATAGCTAACAGTGAGAAGTCGGATTCTTCTTCCACATTTGGGAATCTATTTACTCAAATATCGAATTCGGCAGACTATCATGTTCACTTGCAGAAACAACTCAAGCAGTTTCCAAATTGTACTTTAGATTTCCTGAAAAGTTCAATCGACATTGATATTATGTGCTGTCAATGGGTTCGTTCTTTTGCATCGTAACCGTTTTGTCCATCTACATGTCTCTTTTTTGTTGGATTCTCAGAAAGTAAGGGAGCATTAGTTGTGTTTGGGGCAATGTTAATCTTTTATAGTGCCTCCACATTCATTGCCGTAGCCACTGCATCTTCATGCCCCTCTTAAGACTCTTCAAAACTGACCGGACCAGCTATGCACCAACTATCTATGGCATTCGAAGCTATCCCACTTCCAAAACCCCGGGATGTAGGAGATGTACCCGGCTTCTAACCGTGGATGGAGAAACAACCACGTAAACTGTGAATGCTTTCAACTCGGCAAGCAGGCTTCTGTATTGCAAAAAAGACCTCCCAACAATAGATGTAAAGAAAATTTTGGTTGTGATAAATCTTCGAGTATTCATATTGCATCCTGCAACTATTGCAAGATGTCAAAAATGTTTGAGGTCATGATGGACTCAGGGGACAGGCTAGGGATTGCTTGCAGGAGTATGCTTTCCATGAAGACTGGCGAAGCTACGCGCGTGGTTGCAGTTTAATCACGAATCCATGACTTCTGCCTAATGTATGCATGCGTCAATGTGCCCACTGTTAGATTTTTAGATTTGAAAATACAGCGTAAAAATCTTGGATTATCATATTAATCACAATCAATAATGCGGAATATAAAACAATAAGGACTTCTTTGAGTCCATTGTCTAAATCTTTTATTCTCAAGAGAGTAGGATCATCCTAACAACTTTACTTGAAGAGTGTATCACGATGTTACATGTACATAAATAATTGTAGTTATGAGCCTCAAAAGTCACTCCTTGCTTTTATAATCATTTTACCATCAAGAAAATCAAGACTTCTAACGGCATTCCATTATGAAGGAAACCAAAATGATTTTTAATTCAATTCTAATTTATAATATTAATTAGATTAGTAATGATCCATAACCATTTAATTAGGCATTATAGGATGTGTGTGACACTAAAAAGAATTTTAATAATAATCTTACATTCTTCCACTAGGCCCATACACCCAAAAACAAAACAAAACGTTCATTTTTATACTTTACAAAACTCAAATGCATTTTATTTTATAACAACTATTATAGGTCATGCCAAAAAAATCATACATGTCCGCACTTTAGAAAACCTTCCCAATCTAATATATTTCACGTGATTTCCATTATATTAATGTCAAATTGGCTGCCAATGGGAGTCATGGTGGTAATTTGTTATCCATTAACAAAATTCCTTCTATATACCACGACACTGGTAACTTTATTTAACATGATCTTTAATAGGGTTTTAAAGCTCATACCATAATGCCTCGGGTTCACATTATGTCTATTTCAAATAATTTCTTGTCACCATTCGCTGTACAAGTAAGTGGAAAACAAGAAAATCGAAATAATCATAATTGAATATCCATATATGTCCAAAAGAAAACGTTCAATACATCAACGAAATCCTGACTTCCCTTATCATCAACAAACATGCATTGGTCAATATAACTTGGTTGTGATCATTAGAATCTGATTCTCTTTGACACATTTTCATTTGCAGCATTTGGGGAGGTATGTTAAGCGTAGTAGGGGCCACATGACGTTCGTCTTATCCATAGAATCTCAATTTTATCACACTCCAATTTTATTTAATACATTTCATCGACATTTACTAAAGCCAACCATGGTTAATGAGAGTGAGAGCCATAAGATGCGCATTTGAGCCGTCATCACCTAATGCAGTCTCAATAATTTTCGTGCTAGAATATTTCAGGTGTAGGCCAAAAAGATGTTCATTTAAGCTATCATCACAAAAGCATCCCACGAGACACAAGATATTATCACCGAATTGAGCCCACAGTTTTAATGGAAAAAATTATGGGGTGTGTAAATTGTGGGGGATCATAGAACTATATGAGACCAGTTTTCATCCTCTAATGTAAATCACACAATGTTGTCCAATTTTATTGCTCTTAATGACGAAATTAGCTAGCAGCGTATGGTTGGAAAAATAAATCAAAAGCATTATGTTTCTATACATCAAATGTCAAATGATTTTTCTACTCTCAATTTTGAGGCTTTTTCGGACAATATTGGTATCCGATGATCGAGAGAAACTAAATAAAAATACCAGATATGGTACACTAATAGCTAACAGTGAGAAGTCGGATTCTTCTTCCACATTTGGGAATCTATTTACTCAAATATCGAATTCGGCAGACTATAATGTTCACTTGCAGAAACAACTCAAGTAGCCTCCTCATTCATCGTTGTAGCCACTGCATCTTCATGCCCCTCTTAAGACTCTTCAAATTTAACTGGACCAGCTATGCATCAAAACTAGCTATAGTATTCGAAGCTGTCTCACTTCCAAAACCGCCGGAGACGTGCCTGGCTTCTAACAGTGGAAGGAGAAACAACCAGGTGAACTGTGAATGCTTTCAAATTAGCAAACAGGCTTCTGTATTGCAAAAAAGGCCTCCCAACAATAGATGTAAAGAAAATTCTGGTTGAGATAAATCTTCGAGTATTCATATTGCATCCTGCAACTATTGCACGATGTCAAAAATGAGGATAGGCTGGGGATTGCTTGCAAGAGTATGCTTTCCAAGAAGACTGGCAAAGCTAGGGGCGTGGTTGCCGTTGAATTACGAATTCATGACTTCTGCCTAATGTATGCATGCATCAATGTACCCACTGTTAGATTTTTTAATTTGAAAATAATATGTAAAAATCTTGGATTATCATGTTAATCACAATCAATAATGCGGAATATAAAATAATAGGGACTTCCTTGAGTCCATTGTCTAAATATTTTATTCTCAAGAGAGTAGGATCATCCCAACAACTTTACCTGAAAGTGTCTCACGATGTTAGATGTACATAAATAATTGTAGTTATGAACCTCAAAAGTCACTCATTGCTTTCACAGGCATTCTACCATCAAGAAAATCAAGACTTCTAACGACATTCCATTATGAAGGAAACCAAAATGATTTTTAATCATTTCTAATTTATAATATTAATTAGATTAGTAATGATCCATAACCATTTAATAAGGCATCATAGGATGTGTGGGACACTAAAAAGAAGTTTAATAATATGTTTACTTTCTTCCACTTGGCCCATACACCCAAAAACAAAACAAAATGTTCTTTTTTATATTTTACAAGACATAAAAGCATTTTATTTTATAACAATTATTATAGGTCATGACAATAAAATCATACATATGCGCACTTTAGAAAGCCTTCTCAATCTAATATATTTCACGTGATTTCCATTATATTAAAGTCAAATTGGCTGCCAATGGGAGTAATGGTGGTCATTTGTTATCCATTAACAAAATTCCTTCAATATACCACGATACTAGTAACTTTATTTAACATGATCTTTAATAGGGTTTTAAATCTAATACCATAATGCCTTGGGTTCGCATTATTTCTATTTCAAATAATTTCTTCCCACCATTCACTGTACAAGTAAGTGTAAAACAAGAAAAACGAAATAATCATAATTGAATATCGATATATGTCCAAAAGTAAACATTCAATACAACAACGAAATCCTGACTTCCCTTATCATCAACAAACATGTATTAGTCTATATAACTTGGTTATGATCATTAGAATCTAATTCTCTTTGATACATTTTCTTTTGCAGCATTTAGCGAGGTCAGTATCTGATGTTGCGTGTAGTAGGGGCCACATGACGTTCGTCTGAGCTGTCACTAATGGTCGGGATTGTTAATTACATCGGCCTTTGCAGCACTTCTAAGATCAATACAATCTCAATTTCATCACACACTAATTTCATTTAATATATATGATCAAAATTTACCAAAGCCAACCATGGTTAATGAGAGTGAGAGCCATAATAAGCGCATTTGAGCTGTCATCACCTAATGCAATATCACTATTTTTCTTGCTAGAATCTATTTGGTGTAGGCCCACAAGATGTGCATTTAAGCTATCATCACTAAAGTATCCCATGAGACACAAGATATCATCACCGAATTCAGCTCACAGTTTTAATGGAAGAAATTATGGGGTGTGTAACGTGTGTGGGATCATTGCACTATATGAGACCAGTATTCATCCTCTAATGTAAATCATACAACATTGTCCAATTTTATTGCTCAAAATGAAAAAATCAGTTAGCAGCGTATGGTTGGAAAAATATATCAAAAGCATTATGTTTCTATACATCAGATGTTGAATGATTTTTCTACTCTCAATTTTGAGATTTTTTCAGGTAATATTGGTATCGGATGACTGAGATAAACTAAATAACAATACTAGTTATGGTGCACTAATAGCAAATAGTGAGAAGTCGAATTCGATGGACTATCATGTTCATTTGTAGAAACAACTCAAGAAGTTTCCAAATTGTACTTCAGGTTTCCTAAAGAGTTCAATCGACAACGATATTATATGCTATCAATGGGTTCTTTCTTTTATATTGTAACGGTTCACATGCCTTTTTTTGTTGGCTTCTCTGAAAGTGAAGGAGCATCAGTTGTGTTCGGGGCAATGTTAATCTTTTATAGTGCCTCCTCATTCATCACCGTAGCCACTGCATCTTCATGCCCCTCTTAAGACTCTTTAAAATTGATTGGACAAGCTATTCATCATAAGTACCTCTGGTATTCGATGCTGTTCCACTTCCAAACCCGGACGTGATAGGCTTCTAACAGTGGAAGGAGAAACAACCAGGTGAAATGTGAATGCTTTCGGATCGGCAAGCAGGCTTCTGTATTTAAAAAAAGGCCTCCCAACAATAGATGTAAAATGAAATGTTGGTTGAGATAAATCTTCGAGTTTCATATTGCATCCTGCAACTATTGCACGATGTCAAAGTGTTTCAGGTCTTGATGGAGTTAGGGGGCAGGCTGGGGATTGGTTTCAGGAATATGCTTTCCATGAAAACTGACGAAGCTAGGTACGTGGTTGCAGTTGAATCACGAATCCATGACTTCTCCCTAATGTATACATGCGTAAATGTGTTCACGGTTACATTTTTAGATTTGAAAATACAATGTAAAGATCTTGGATTATCATGTTAATCACAATCAATAATGCGGAATATAAAATAATAGGGACTTCCCTGAGTCCATTGTCTAAATCTTTTATGCTCAAGAGAGTAGGATCATCCTAACAACTTTATCTCAAGAGTGTCTCACGATGTTAGATGTACATAAATAATCGCAGTTATGAACCTCAAAAGTCACTCATTGCTTTTATAGGCATTCTACCATCAAGAAAATCAAGACTTCTAACGGCATTCCATTATGAAGGAAACCAAAATGATTTTTAATCAATTCTAATTTATAATATTAATTAGATTAGTAATGATCCATAACCATTTAATTAGGCGTCATAGGAAGTATGGGACACTAAAAAGAATTTTAATAATATTTTTACATTCTTCCACTTGGCCCATACACCCAAAAACAAAACAAAATGTTCTTTTTTATATTTTACAAGACTTAAAAACATTTTATTTTATAGCAACTATTATAGGTCATGACAATAAAATCATACATGTGCGTACTTTAGAAAATCTTCCCAATCTAATATATTTCACGTGATTTCCATTATATTAATGTCAAATTGCCTGCCAATGGGAGTCATGGTGGTAATTTGTTATCCATTAACAAAATTCCTTCTATATACCACGACACTGGTAACTTCATTTAACATGGTCTTTAATAGGGTTTTAAATCTAATACCATAATGTCTTGGGTTCGCATTATTTCTATTTCAAATAATTTCTTGCCACCATTCACTGTACAAGTAAGTTGAAAACAAGAAAAACGAAATAATCATAATTGAATATCCATATATGTCCAAAAGAAAACATTCAATACATCAACGTAATCCTGGCTTCCCTTATCATCAACAAACATGCATTAGTCTATATAACTTGGTTAATCATTAGAATATGATTCTCTTTTACACAATTTCATTGGCAGCATTTAGTGAGGTCTATATCTAATGTTACGCGTTGTAGGGGCTACATGACGTTCGACTGAGTTGTCACCGAAGGTAGGGATTGTTAATTACATCGGCCTTTGCAATACTTCTAAGATCAATACAATCTCAATTTTATCACACACCAATTTCGTTTAATACATTTCATCAGCATTTACCAAAGCCAACCTAATGCGAGTGAGAGGCATAAGATGCGCATTTGAGATGTCATCACCTAATGCGGTCTCAATATTTTTCGTACTAGAATCTGTCTCGTGTAGGCCTACAAGATGTAGATTTAGGCTATTATCACTAAAGCATCCCATGGGACACAAGATATCATCACCGAATTCAGCTCACAGATTTAATGGAAGAAATTATGGGGTGTGTAACGTGTGTGGGATCATTGCACTATATGTGACCAGTTTTCATCCTCTAATGTAAATCATACAACGTTGTCCAATTCTGGTGGACAAAATAAAGAAATCAGTTAGCAGCGTATGGTTGGAAAAATATATCAAAGGCATTATATTTCTATACATCAGATGTCAAATGATTTTTCTACTCTCAATTTTGAGATTTTGTTGGATAATATTGGTAACTAAGAGAAACTAAATAACAATACCAGATATTGTACACTAATAGCTGATAGTGAGAAGTCGGAATTTTTTTCCACATTTGGGCATCTCCATATTCAATTATCGAATTCGGTGGACTACCATGTCCACTTACAGAAAACACTCAAGCAGTTTCCAAATTGTACTTCAGGTTTCCTGAAAAGTTCAATCGACAGCGATATTATATGATGTCAATGGGTTCCTTCTTTTCTATTGTAACGGTTCTTTCTATCTACATGCCTTTATTTGTTGGCTTCTCAGAAAGTAAGGGAGCATCAATTGTGTTCAGGGCAATGTTAATCTTTTATAGTGCCTCTTCATTCATCGACGTAGCCATTGCATTTTCATGCGCCTCTAAGACTCTTCAAAACTGACTGGACCAACTATGCAGCATAAGTAGCTCTGGTATTTAAAGCTATCGTACTTCCAAAACACTCGGATGTGGGAGATGTGCCTGCTTCTAACCGTGGAAGAAGGAACAACTAGGTGAGCTGTAAATGCTTTCAGATCGGCAAGCCAGCTTCTGTATTGCAAAAAAGGCCTCCCAACAATAGATGTAAAGCCGAGATAAATCTTCGAGTATTCATATTGCATCCTGCAACTATTGCACGATGTCAAAAATGTTTGAGGTCCTGATGGAGTCAGGGGACAGGCTGGGGATTGCTTGCAGGAGTATGCTTTCCATGAAGATTGGCGAAGCTAGGGGTGTGGTTGCAGTTGAATCACGAATCCATGACTTCTGCCTAATGTATGCATGCGTCAATCTGCCCACTGTTAGATTTTAGATTTGAAAATACAATGTAAAGATCTTGGATTATCATGTTAATCACAATCAATAATTAGGAATATAAAATAATAGGGTCTTCCCTGAGTCCATTGCCTAAATCTTTTATTCTCAAGAGAGAGGATCATCCGAACACTTTTACCCGAAGAGTGTCTCACGATGTTAGATGTACATAAATAATTGTAGTTATGAACCTCAAAAGTCATTCATTGCTTTTATAGGCATTTTACCATCAAGAAAATCAAGACTTCTAATGGCATTCCATTATGAAGGAAATTAAAATGATTTTTAATTGAATTCTAATTTATAATATTAATTAGAATAGTCATGATCCATAACCATTTAATTAGGCGTTATAGGATGTGTGGGACACTAAAAAGAATTTTAATAATATTCTTACATTCTTCCACTTGGCCCATACACCCAAAAACAAAACAAAATGTTCTTTTTTATATTTTACAAAACTTAAAAGCATTTTATTTTATAACAACTATTATAGGTCATGACAATAAAAGTTTACATGTGCGCACTTTAGAAAACTATCCCAATCTAATATATTTCACGTGATTTCCATTATATTAATGTCAAATTGGCTGCCAATGGGAGTCATGGTGGTCATTTGTTATCCATTAACAAAATTCCTTCTATATACCACGACACTGGTAACTTCATTTAACATGATCTTTAATAGGGTTTTAAAGCTAATACCATAATGCCTTGGGTTCGCATTATACCTATTTCAAATAATTTCTTGTCACCATTCATCTACACCATTCACTATACAAGTAAGTGGAAAACAAGAAAATCAAAATAATCATAATTGAATTTCCATAAATGGCCAAAAGAAAACATTCAATACATCAACGAAATCTTGACTTCCCTTATAATCAACAAACATGCATTAGTCTATATAACTTGTTTATGAGCATTAGAATCTGATTCTATTTGACACATTTTCATTTGTAGCATTTGGCGAGGTCTGTATATGATGTTGCGCGTAGTAGGGGCCACATGACGTTCATTTGAGTTGCCATCGAAGGTCGAGATTGTTAATTACACCGGCCTTCGTACTATTGCTAAGATCAATACAATCTCAATTTTATCACACACCAATTTCATTTAATACATTTTATCAGCATTTACCTAAGCCAACCATGGTTAATAAGAGTGAGAGCTATAAATCCCCCAGATGTGGCAGACATGCCTCGCTTCTAATCGTGGAAGGAAAAACAACCAGGTAAACTACGAATGCTTTCAAATCGGCAAGCAAGATTTTGTATGGCAAAAAAGGCCTCCCAATAATAGATTTTGTAACATTGCTAAGATCAATACAATCTCAATTTTATCACTCAACAATTTCATTTAATACATTTCATCAGCATTTACCAAAGCCAACCATGGTTAATGACAGTGAGAGCAATATAGTTGCGCATTTGAGCTGTCATCACCTAATGTAGTCTCAATATTTTTCGGGCTAGAATCTATCTGGTGTTGGCCTACAAGATGTGCATTTAATCTATCATCACAAAATCATCCCACGAGATACAAGATATCATCACCGAATTGATCCCACAGTTTTAATTGAAAAAATTATGGAGTGTGTAATGTGTGTGGGATCATAGCACTATATGAGACCAGTTTTCATCATCAAATTAAATCATACACCGTCGTCCAATTTTATTGCTCTAAATGAAGAAATCAATTAACAGTGTATGGTTGGAAACATAATTCAAAAGCATTCTGTTTCTATACATCAAATGTCAAATGATTTTTCTACTCTCAATTTTGAGGCTTTTCGGATAATATTGGTATTAGATGACTGAGGGAAACTAATTAACAATAACAGATATAGTACACTTATAGCTGATAGTGAGAAGACGGATTCTTCTTCCACATTTGGGTATCTCCTTACTCAAATATCGAATTCAGTAGACTATCCTGTTCACTTGCAGAAACAACTCAAGTAGTTTCCAAATTGTACTTCAGATTTCCTCAAAAGTTCAATCGATAGCAATACTATGTGCTGTCAATGGGTTTCTTCTTTTGCATCGTAACCATTATGTCCATGTGTATGCCTCTTTTTTGTTGGCTTCTCAGAAAGTAAGGGAGCATCAGTTGTGTTCAGGGCAATGGTATTCTTCTATAGTGCCTCCTCATCCATGGCCGTAGCTACTGCATATTCATGCCCCTCTTAAGACCCTTCAAAACTGACTGGACCAGCTATGCAGCACAAGTAGGTCTGGTATTTGAAACTGTCCTATTTCCAAAATCCACCGGATGTGGCAGACATGTTTGGCTTCTAACCGTGGAAGGAAAAACAACCGGGTGAAATGTGAATGCTTTCAGATCGGGAAGCAGGCTTCTGTATTGCAAAAAAGGCCTCCCAACAATAGATGTAAAGAAAATTTTGGTTGAGATAAATCTTCGAGTTTCATATTGCATCCTTCAACTATTGCACGATGTCAAAAATGCTTGAGGTCCTGATGGAGTTAGGGGACAGGCTGGGGATTGGTTTCAGGAGTATGCTTTCCATGAAAACTGGCGAAGCTAGAGGCGTGGTTGCAGTTGAATAACTAATCCTTGACTTCTTCCTAATGTATACATGCGTCAATGTACCCACTGTTAGATTTTTAGATTTGAAAATACAATGTAAAGATCTTGGATTATCATGTTAATCACAATCAACAATGCGTAATATAAAATAATAGGGACTTCCCTGAGTCCATTGTCTAAATCTTTTATTCTCAAGAGAGTGGGATCATCCTAAGAACTTTACCTGAAGAGTGTCTCACGATGTTAGATGTACAAAAATAATTGTAGTTATGAACCCCAAAAGACTCTCATTGCTTTTATAGGCATTCTACCATCGAGAAAACCAAATGACTTCTTGCGACATTCCATTATGAAGGAAACCAAAATGATTTTTAATTCAATTCTAATTTATAATATTAAGTAGATTCGTAATGATCCATAACCATTTAATTGGGTGTTATGGGATGTGTGGGACACTAAAAAGAATTTTAATAATATTCTTACGTTCTTCCACTTGGCTCATACGCCCAAAAACAAAACATAATGTTTGCTTTCATATTTTACAAAACTTAAAAGAATTTTATTTTATAACGATTATTATAGGTCATAACAATAAAATCACACATGTGTGGACTTTAGAAAACCTTCCCGATCTAATATATTTCACATGATTTCCATTACATTAATGTCAAATTGGCTACCAATGCGAGTCATGGTGGTCATTTGTTATCCATTAACAAAATTCCTTCTATATACCACGACACTGGTAACTTTGTTTTACATGATCTTTAATAGGGTTTTAAAGCTAATTGCATAATGCCTTGGGTTCACATTATGTCCATTTCAAATAATTTCTTGTCATCATTCATCTACACTATTCAGTGTACATGTAAGTGGAAAACGAGAAAATCCAAATAATCATAATTGAATATCCATATATGTCCAAAAGAAAACATTCAATACATCAACGAAATCCTAACTTCCCTTATCATCAACAAACATGCATTATAAGTTGGTTATGATCATTAGAATCTAATTCTCTTTGACACATTTTCATTTAAAACGTTTGGCGAGGTCCGTATCTGATGTTACGAGTAGTAGGGGCCACATGACGTTCATCTGAGCTGTCACCAAAGGTCGGGATTGCTAATCATATCGACCTTTGCAACGTTGCCAAGATCAATACAATCTCAATTTTATCACACACCAATTTCATTTAATACATTTCATCAGCATTTACCAAAGCCAACCATGGTTAATGAGAGTGAGAGCCATAAGATGCGCATTTGAGCTGTCATCACCTAATGTAGTCTCAATATTTTTCGTGCTAGAATCTATCTGGTGTAGGCCCACAAGATGTACATTTAAGCTAATATGACTAAAGCATCCCACGAGACACAAGATATCATCATCGAATTGAGTCCACAATTTTAATTGAAAAAATTATGGGGTGTGTAACGTGTGTGGGATCATAGCACTATATGAGACCAATTTTCATCCTCTAATTTAAATCATACAACGTTGTCCAATTTTATTGCTCTAAATGAAGAAATTAGTTAACAATGTATGGTTGGAAATATAAATTAAAAGCATTCTGTTTCTATACATCATATATCAAATGATTTTTCTACTCTCAATTTTGAGGCTTCTTCGGATAATATTGGTATCAGATGACTGAGAGAAACTAAGTAACAATACCAGATATAGTACACTTATAGCTGATAGTGAGAAGTCAAATTCCTCTTCTACATTTGGGTATCCACTTACTCAAATATCGAATTTGGTAGACTATCATGTTCACTTGCAGAAACAACTCAAGCAGTTTCCAAATTGTAGTTCAGATTTCCTGAAAAGTTCAATCGATAGCGATATTATGTGCTGTCAATGGGTTTCTTCTTTTGCATCATAACCGTTCAGTCCATGTACATGCCCATTTTTTGTTGGCTTATCAAAAAGTGTGGGAGCATCAGTTGTGTTCAGGGAAAAGTTATTCTTCTATAGTGCCTCCTCATTCATCGTCGTAGCTACTGCATATTCATGCCCCTCTTAAGACCCTTCAAAACTGACTGGACCAGCTATACAGCATAAGTAGGTCTGGTATTCGAAGCTGTCCCACTTCCAAAACCCACCGGATGTGGCAGACATGTTTGGCTTCTAACCGTGGAAGGAAAAACAATCGGGTGAAATGTGAATGCTTTCAGATCGGGAAGCAGGCTTCTGTATTGCAAAAAAGGCCTCCCAACAATAGATGTAAAGAAAATTTTGGTTGAGATAAATCTTCGAGTTTCATATTGCATCCTGCAACTATTGCACGATGTCAAAAATGTTTGAGGTCCTAATGGAGTCAGGGGATAAGCTGGGGATTGCTTGTGGGAGTATGCTTTCCATGAAGATTGGCGAAGCTAGGGGCATGGTTGCAGTTGAATCACGAATCCATGACTTCTTCCTAATGTATACATGCGTCAATGTGCCCACTATTAGATTTTTAGATTTGAAAATACAATGTAAAGATCTTGCATTATCATGTTAATCACAATCAATAATGCATAATATAAAATAATAGGGACTTCCCGAAATCCATTGCCTAAATCTTTTATTCGAAAGAAAGTATGATCATCCTAACAACTTCACCTGAAGAGTGTCTCACGGTGTTAGCTGTACAAAAATAAATGTAGTTATGAAACCCAAAAGTCTCTCATTGCTTTTATAGGTATTCTACCATCAAGAAAACCAAAAGACTTCTAACGGCATTTTATTATGAAGGAAACCAAAATGATTTTTAATTCAATTCTAATTTATAATATTATTTAGATTGGTAATGATCCATAACCATTAAATTAGGTGTTATTGGATGTGTGGGACAATAAAAAGAATTTTAATAATATTCTTACATTCTTCCACTTGGCCCATACGCCCAAAAACAAAACATAATGTTCGTTTTTATATTTTACAAAACTTAAAAGCATTTTATTTTATAACAACTTTTATAGGTCATGACAATAAAATCATACATGTGTGCACTTTCGAAAACCTTCCATCTAATATATTTCACTTGATTTCCATTATAGTAATGTCAAATTGGCTACCAATGTGAGTCATGGTGGTCATTTGTTATCCATTAAGAAAATTCCTTCTATATACCACGACACTGGTAACTTTATTTAACATTATCTTTAATAGGGTTTAAATATAATTGCATAATTCCTTGGGGTTTACAATTATGTCTATTTCAAATAATTTCTTGTCATCATTCATCTACATCATAAAATGTACATGTAAATGGAAAACAAGAAAATCGAAATAACCATAATTGAATATCCATATATGTCCAAAAGAAAACATTAAATACATCAATGAAATCTCGACTTCCTTTATCATCAACAAAGACGCATTAGTCTATATAAGTTGGTTATGATAGTTAGAATCTGATTCTCTTTGACACATTTTCATTTACAACATTTGGCGAG
This sequence comes from Fraxinus americana, assembly GCA_035079005.1. Classification (NCBI taxonomy): domain Eukaryota; kingdom Viridiplantae; phylum Streptophyta; class Magnoliopsida; order Lamiales; family Oleaceae; genus Fraxinus; species Fraxinus americana. Next base: position 18,869,247 of record CM068721.1, on the reverse strand, counting down.
GTCTGTTTCTGATGTTACGCGTAATAGGGGCCACATGACGTTCGTCTGAGCTATCACCGAAGGTTGAAATTGTTAATTATATCGACCTTTGTAACAGTGCTAAGATCACAGCAATTTCATTTAATACATTTCATCAGCATTTACCAAAGCCAACCATGGTTAATGAGAGTGAGAGCGACAAGGTGCGCTTTTGACCTGTCATCACCTAATGTAGTCTCAATATTTTTCGTGCTAGAGTCTATTTGGTGTAGGCTGACAAGATGTGCATTTAAGCTATCATTCAATACAGAAACAAAATCCTAACTTCCCTTATCATCAACAAACATGCATTAGTCCATATAACTCGGTTATGATCGTTAGAATTTGATTTTCTTTGACATATATTCATTTACAACATTTGGCGAGGTCTGTATCTGATGTTACGTGTAGTAGGGGCCACATGACGTTGGTCTGAGCTATCACCGAAGGTCGGGATTGTTAATTATTCTTCCACTTGGTCCATACACCCCAAAATAAAACAAAATGTTCGTTTTTTATTTTACAAAACTTAAAAGAATTTTATTTTATAACAACTATTATAGGTCATGACAATAAAATCATACATATGTGAAATTTAGAAAACCTTCCCAATCTAATATATTTGACGTGATTTCCATTATATTAATGTCAAATTGGCTACCAAAGCGAGTCATTGTTTTCATTTTTTGTCCATTAACAAAATTCCTTCTATATACCACGATACTGGTAACTTTATTTAACATGATCTTTAATAGGGTTTTAAAGATCATGCCATAATGCTTTGGTTTGCATTACGTCTATTTCAAAATAATTTCTTGTCATTATTTATCTACAAGATTCAATGTACATGCAAGTTGAAAAGAAGAAAATTGAAATAATCATAATTGAATATCCATATATGTCCAAAAGAAAACATTCAATACATCAACGAAATCCTGACTTCCCTTATCATCAACAAATATGCATTAGTCTATATAGCTTGATTATGTGCATTAGAATCTGATTCTCCCTGGCACATTTCTTCTGCAACATTTGGCGAGGTTTGTATTTGATGTTACGCGTAGTAGGGGCCACATGACGTTCATCCGTACTGTCACCAAAGGTCGGGATCATTAATTACATCAGCCTTTTTACGCTAAGATCAGTACAATCTCAATTTTATCACATGTCAATTTCATTTAATACATTTTATCAGCATTTACCAAAGCCAACCATGGTTAATGAGAGTGAGGGCCATAAGATGCTCATTTGAGATGTCATCATCTAATGCAGTCTAAATATTTTTCGTGCTAGAACCTGTCAGGTGTAGTCCCACAAAATGTGCATTTAAGCTCCCATCACTAAAGCATCCCACGAGACACAAGATATCATCACCGAATTCAACTCACAGTTTGAAGAAATTATGGGGTGTGTTACGTGTGTGGGATCATAGCGCTATATGAGACAAGTTTTCATCCTCTAATGTAAATCATACAATGTTGTCCAATTTTATTTCTTTACATGAAGAAATTAGTTAACAGCATATGGTTGGAAACATAAATCAAAAGCATTATATTTCTATACATAGGATGTCAAATGATTTTTCTACTCTAAATTTTGAGATTTTTTTGAATAATATTGGTATCAAATGATTGAGAGAAACTAATAACAATACCGAATATGGTACACTAATAGTTGATAGTGAGAAGTCGGATTCTTCTTCCACATTTGGGTATCTCCTTACTCAAATATTGATTCGGTAGACTATCATGTTCACTTCCAGAAACAACTCAAGCAGTTTCCAAATTGTACTTCAAATTTCTTGAAAACTTCAATCGACAGCGATATTATGTGCTGTCAATGGGTTCCTTCTTTTGCATTGTAATGATTCTGTCCATCTACATGCCTCTTTTTTGTTTGTTTCTCAGAAATTGAGGGAGCATCAGTTGTGTCTGGGGCAATGTTATTCTTCTATAGTGCCGCATCATTCATCGTCATGGCTACTACATCTTCATGCCCCTTTTAAGACTCTTCAAAACTGACTGGACCAGCTATGCAGCATACGTAGCTCTTGTATCTGAAGCTGCCCCACTTTCAAAACCCCCAAATGTGACAACATGCCTGGCTTTTAACTGTGGAAGGAAAAACAACCAGGTGAACTGCGAATGCTTTTAGATCGGGAATCGGGCTTCTGTATTGTAAAAAAGGCCTCCCAACAATAGATGTAAAGAAAATTCTGGTTGAGTATTCATATTGCATCCTGCAACTATTACACGTTGTTAAAAATGTTTGAGGTCTTGATGGAGATAGGGAACAAGCTGGGGATTGCTTTCAGGAGTATGCTTTCCATGAAAACTAGCGAAGGTGTGTGGTTGTAGTAGGACCCTGTGAATCATGAATCCATGACTTCTGCCTAATGTATACGTGTGTTAATGTGCCCACTATTAGTGTCACGACCCATCCTAAGTCACCCTATGGACCCAACATGTGTCGTGCACCAATGATAGATACCAGCTAAATGTCGGTCCCCCCACCAATGTTTAAATTGTAACTTGCTTTTATAAAAATGTTGACAGAGTTTCGCCTGTAATATGGACTATAACCACCTGAACAATAATCAAAATTCCCCAGCCAGTACATATAATTTAAAACAGGGTACACCAGCCCTTCAAAACTCAAACTATTCAAAATACAATACTGGAAAGTCGACCTTTACAAATATTTTACAACAAAAGTCTCCAAATGTACTCAAGATACCCAATATGCAGTGAGCCCATGATATGGATACTTGGACTACTATTTAACTTTGTTGACACAACATACATGTATCCCAAAAGAAATATGAACTAAGTAAATTGACAAAATGAATCATATAATGAAAGGCAAAGGAGTGACTCAACTTGGTAGATCAACAGGCTTCGATGCGGCTCAACTCCGCCACAATCTGATAAGAAAATAGGTGATAAAATATATGAGCTTGTAATTCAGTGAGTGGATAATTTATAAATAAGTATATACTTTTCTTCCATTTATGCATATTTTCTGAAAGTTCTTACTCTTTTGAAACTTTGAGAAATTCTGATATCTGATAATACTCTTAAAAACTTAAACATGATTAAATCATAAAATCATTTGTTCTTCATTCTAAACAAGTGACTATAAAGTATAACGAATATAATTAATCTGATATCAATGAAAATCTTTGAAATATTTTGTTGTTCAATACTATAAGTTGAAAGCTTTTACTGAGAACTAAATAATCTGAATTCTATAACTAGAAATCAAATAAGCTGTAGAAATATTGAAATATCACACCAAAAAGGTACTCTGAATAACTTTACTCATGTTTTGACTAGTACCGATATACATGGCAAAGCTATTCAATTCTGGAATTCTGTAATTCTGATCATACACACGCAGAGCTATAATCTGGTCATACACTATGGAAACACATTCACAATAGTGCAGAGCGGGTAAAACCAGCACAAGTAATCATACACTATGGAAACACATTCACACCAATGCAGATCGGGTAAAATCACATGGGTACTTTCTGGTTTTTTTAGATATACTGAAACATGTAATATGAATATAACATGCTATAGAAATGATTAAATGAATTGAATTTAACTTTAAAAGAGCTCACTATAATACTTAAGCTAAATTTCTCGATACTTGAATAAATCTTCCAAATTATTCCTTTAATTCATTGGAACTAATTACACTTTCTAGTCCATTTTCTAATAACTAATTCATCATCACAGTCATTCCACCAAAAATACTTCATTCAAAAATCTAAATAAAAATTCTAGAGTTTGCCCAAAAATAAAATTCCTTACCTTAATCCAACTAAAATTTCTCAATCAAATAACTTGAGCAATAAATTATTCTCCTTCCACAGAATTTGAAAGTTAAACTAACAAATTAATCAACTTAGTATAAAATTCCTCTACTCTTGAAGAAAATAAAGAGAAGGGGGAAAAAAAAGAAGAAGCTAGAACTACCTCTATTTCTTTCTTTCTTCTTCTTCTCTTTCTTTCCTTCTTCTTTCTTTTCCCTTTTCCTTTCTTCTTTTTCCTTCTTTTCTCTCGGTCTTTCTCGATTCTTCTCTCTGTCGATTTCTAATTCTGTGTGTATGTGTGGAAAAAGGATGAAAAATGGGTTTCCAATTGTTATTTTAATGGGGCACTAACCTTTAATTGCAAAGGAAGCCCTCCAACCTTCATATAAGACCCTATTATATCCTTACATTTTAATAATTGAAAAGTGAATTCCCAGCTTTAAATTCATTCAATCTTAATCCTTCATATATCACCAATTGCAAAATAAACCCCAAGGAAAATAATTTACTTCATTTAAGTCCTATTTTACCTTGACTTTGACAATTCAACTTTGACTTTTGACCTAAAAAAAATGGGTTGTAGCAATTAGATTTTTAGATTTGAAAATACATTGTAAAGATCTTGGATTATCATGTTAATCACAATCAATAATGCGGAATATATAATAATAGGGACTTCCCTGAATCTATTGTCTAAATCTTTTATTCTAAAGAGAGTACGATCATCCTAACAACTTTACCTGAAAAGTGTCTCACGATGTTAGATGTACAAAAATAATTGTAATTAAGAACCCCTAAGTCTCTCATTGCTTTTATAAGCATTCTACCATCAAGAAAACCAAAAGACTTCTAACGGCATTCCATTATGAAGGAAACCAAAATGATTTTTAATTCAATTCTATTTATAATATTAATTAGTTTAGTAATGATCCATAACCATTTAATTAGGCGTTATAGGATGTGTGGGACACGAAAAAGAATTTTAATAATATTCTTACAGTCTTCCACTATGTCCATACACCCAAGAACAAAACAAAATTTTCTTCTTTATATTTTACAAAACTTAAAAGCATTTTATTTTATGACAATTATTATAGGTCATGACAATAAAATCATACATGTGCGCAATTTAGAAAACCTTCCAAATCTAATATATTTCACTTGATTTCCATTATATTAATGTCAAATTGGCTACCAATGCGAGTCATCGTGGTCATTTGTTATCCATTAACAAAATTCCTTCTATATACCACGACACTGGTAACTTTATTTAACATGATCTTTAATAGGGTTTTAAACCTAATACCATAATGCCTTAGGTTAGTATTATGTCTATTTCAAATAATTTATTGTCATCATTCATCTACACCATTCAATGTACATATAAGTGGAAAACAAGAAAACCGAAATAATCATAATTGAATATCTGTATATGTCCAAAAGAAAACATTAAATACATCAACGAAATCCTGACTTCCCTTACCATCAACAAACATGCAATAGTCTATATAACTTGGTTATGATCATTAGAATCTGATTCTCTTTGACACATTTTCATTTGCAGCACTTGGCGAGATTTGTATCTGATTTTACGCGTAGTAGGGACCATGTGACATTCGTCTGAGCTGTCACCGAAGGTCTGGATTGTTAATTATATCGGCCTTTGTAACACTGCTAAGATCAATACAATCTCAATTTTATCACACACCAATTTCATTTAATACATTTCATCAGCATTTACAAAAGCCAACCATGGTTAATGAGAGTGACAGCCATAAGATGCTCATTTGAGCTGTCATCACCTAATGCAGTCTTAATATTTTTCGTGCTAGAATCTGTCAAGTGTAGTCCCACAAGATTTGCGTTTAAGTGATAGGAATATAAAATACACATTTTACATCTTTATTTAATGCGCTCATATGACTATTTTATGCCTAAATATACTTAGTATTCTCATATTTTGGTTTAGGTGGCAATTCGATGGATATGGCGTAATTTGGAAGAAATGAGGGGAAAATGACCAAAAAGAAAGAAAGCGAAAGTTCGGGAACCAAAGTGAAAATATTCAAAAGTTGTTTCAAACCTCACGATGAAGACTTGAGAGTGCTAGATGCCAATTGGATGAAGAATGAAGTCAAAAGGATGAAATATATCCAAGACATTATCACATATCAACTTTCAAGCTGAAAAGTTTTGCATCGGTTTACAACCTCATATTTTTGACATATCAAACGATTGAATTCGAAGATTTCCTCTGAATAAAGGTTGTAGCCCTTTGAGTTAGCTTTCCAATGCATCTTAAATCTCCTCAATCGTACATCGGAAGAGAAAGTTACGACCAAAATACTGAAGGCTGTCCGGAGGAAGTTTTGTAAAGCCTTGCGATCGCATGGCTTTAATTCCTCGCGATCGCATAGACCATCATCGAGAGTCTGAAGGTTGAATTTATTTGTTCCTTGCGACAGCGTGACTTAATACCTTGCGATCGCATGGTTGTTTCCTGATGCCGAATCTCAAGTTTCCTAAATTGACTCAAACTCCTTTGGCAACATATCTTGCACGACTTTTCAACCCTAAAAACACCCCAATACACACCAGAACGCCTCCAACTTCATTCTTCTCGATTTTTCTCTTAGATTCATGAATTGTAACTAAACTTCTACACTTGGTTGAAGGAAACGGAAGTCTCAGAACCACATATTGTGAGATCTAAATAGTTTTTCTTATTGTTTGATTTATATTTTGAGTATTGAATGTTCTTCTACATTTATTTCTCTGATTTGTTGCGTTTAATTGCTAGAGGGCCCGCTAGTTTATTGATTGTAACAATCTACCGCTAAGTTAAACATCAAATCCATAATTGTTTGATCCCTTTAAATTGTGAAGCACTAAGATTTGATTATTTTATACGATAGAGGTTATTGAATCTTAAGAAGAATGTTTAAATAGATTGAATGCAACCGCTGGTGTTTGTGTTATCTACTTCATCGATTTCTCTATTGTATAAAGCTGTTGTTAAATTGAATCTTGAGCACTGGTCTGGGATTATTTAATAATTAGGGTTAATTAGAACGCTGGTTTCTAATTAACTAAAATTAAGGGGAAATAGGAATCAATTCCAACGATGAATATTCGAAATATGAATTGAATTATCCTTGTATCTATGATCAATTGTAGATTTCCGATGGTAGATGTGGACTTAGACCAAGGTTAGTCTTTTGATCGTTTTCGTTAATTTAATTGGCATTGTTATTAATTGAGTTATTTACAATTGTTTGAATACAAAATCCCCCCCCAATCATTGTACGAAGCATAAATATTGAATTACACACTCTTCGTGGGATCGACCCTTACTTCCATTACTACATTAGTTTTAGAGGTTTAAGGACTATTTTTGGGTGCCTATGACAGCACGCCATTAAGCTATCATCACTAAAGTGTCCCACGAGACACAAGATATCATCACCGAATTCAGCTAACAGTTTTAATGGAAGAAATTGTGGGATGTGTCACGTGTGTGGGATCATAGCGCTATATGAGACAAGTTTTCATCCTCTAATGTAAATCATACAACGTTGTCCAATTTTATTTCTTTAAATGAAGAAATTAGTTAGCAGTGTGTGGTTGGAAAAATAAATCAAAAGTATTATGTTTCTACACATCAGATGTTAAATGATTTTTCTACTCTCAATTTTGATATTTTCTCAGATAATATTGGTATCAGATGACTGAGAGAAACTAAATAATAATACCAGATATGGTATGTGAATAGCTGATAGTGAGAAGTCGGATTCTTCTTCCACAATTGGGCATCTCCTTAATCAAATATCGAATTCGGTAGACTATTATGTTCACTTGCAGAAACAACTCAAGTAGTTTCCAAATTGTACTTTAAATTTCCTGAAAAGTTCAATCGACAGCGATATTATGTGCTATCAATGGGTTCTTTCTTTTGCTTCGTAGTGATTTTGTACATCTACATGCCTCTTTTTTGTTGGCTTCTCAAAAACTGAGAGAGCATCAGCTGTGTCCGGGGCAATGTTATTCTTCTATATTGCCTCATCATTTATCGCCGTAGCTACTGAATCTTCATGCCCCTCTTATGACTCTTCAAAACTGACTGGACTAGCTACACAGCATAAGTAGCTCTTATATCAGAAGTTGTCCCACTTCTAAAATCGTGGGATATGGCAGATGTGCCTGGCTTCTAACCGTGGAAGGAAAAACAACCAAGTGAACTGTGAATGCTTTCAGATAGGCAAGCATGCTTCTGTATTGCAAAAAAGGCTTCCCAATAATAGATGTAAAGAAATTCTGGTCGAGATAAATATTTGAGTGTTCATATTTCATCCCGCAACTATTGCATGATGTCAAAAATGTTTGAGGTCCTGATGGAGTCGGAGGACATGCTAGGGATTGCTTGCAGGAGTATGTTTTCCATGAAAACTGGCGAAGCTAGGGGCGAGGTTGCAGTTGAATCATGAATCCATGACTTTTGCCTAATGTATGCATGCGTCAATGTGACCACTATTATATGCCTCCCTTAGTAAGTACAAATATATCAAATTCAAACATCATTTTAAATCCTTTCCTGCTAAGGATAGCTTATGAAATCAAATTCTTTCTGATATATGGGACATGTACAACTTCATTCGGCATCAGTTCTTCACCCAATGGGAATTTCAGAATAACCTTTCCAATCTATTCAATTTTAGAAGTTGTAGAATTACCCATGTAAAGACACTCATTATGATTCAAGGTTTTATATTCAGAGAATGGATCCTTATTTGCACAAATGTAACGAGTTGCTCATGTGTCCAACCACAAATCTTTGGCATTAGATACCAAGTTAACTTTAGAAACAACAGCAAACAAGTTGATCTCTGCAACATTTGTAGAAATATTATTCACATCAGTTATATTAGCTTGGGACGGTTTCTTTTTTGTGTATCTTTCTTTTTGCTTTGACAGTCTTAGCCCGATGTCCCGACTTTCAGCAAATATAACAATTTTCTTTAAACTGTTTTGCATTGTTGACTTTTTCTGTGTCCATAGATGAGCTAGAACGCTTCATTTTCTTTTTCTTAGACCTCGAGTCTTCCACCATGTTAGCCTTTGCTTCCATGTTGCACACATTATTCTTTTTTTCTACAGCTCAGTTGTCTTCTTCACTGCGAAATCGAACAATTGGATCATCCATCGTCATCTCTTTACGTTTATGCTTGAGATAATTTTTGAAATTTTTTCATAGTGGAGGTAGTTTCTCGATCATAGCAGCAATCTAAAAAGATTTACTCAAAGTCATACCTTCAACTTCAATATCATGAGGTAGAACTTGCATCTCTTGAACCTGACTCATTAATGTCTTTGAATCAGTCATCTTGAAATCCAAAAATTTGCCGACAATGAATTTCTTCGTTCCGACATCTTCTATCTTGTATTTTTTTTGTCAAGAGACTCCTTAGCCATCTTGTAGTTACAACACACACTATAAAAGGTGTTATCCAATACATCGAGAATGTAGTTATGGCATAAAAAATCTGCATGTTTACATGCTTCAATGACTAACTGAGTATTTTTATCAGTAACATTCTCCGATATTTGTGCCGGACATTCTTCACGTAGAAACTTTATTAAGTTCAATGTTGTCAAATAGAACAGCATCTTCTGTTGCCAATGCTCGAAATCTGGGCCATTGAATTTTTTCGATTTCTCATGTTGTGAAGCTGACGACATGACAAATTGATTGGAACCAGAATTTGGCACAATCACAACACTAGTATTATTTTCTACAGTACTAGCTATTTTCTATAAAACCACAATTACAGAAAACAAGCAATAAAAGAAATGTAGAAGAAAGAAAAAAATATGTCTTAAGATTGTTGTCGTTAATTCGACTATCTCAATCGAAAAAATAAATAAAATGAACAAAAAATTAAATGCAGTAGATGAAGTGAGATATGTGAAAGCAAATCTCCTTAAAACAGATTTCACCCTCCAATAAAGTGCAAACGGGATTATGGACATCTGTCTTCCAAGATATAACGCTCCTTCTAAAGTTGATACTGCACAATACCAAACTTATATCGGTCGAACCAAAGAATGATCGTACTCGAACGGAATAATCACGAATATATTTCGAAGAATTTTTGTAAACAGAATTTGAAGAGAGAATGAATTTAAAAATCTATTTTAATTTATTTGGTGTGTTGAAAAACGAATCTGGAGGTCTCTATTTATAGAGATTAAGTGTCTCATTGAATGGGTGTGTGACATTTCATGAACCGATGCACCACTTGATCTGATTTGTTTTAGCCATTGGATTACACCATTCATGATCTGACGGTCCGATTAACCCATGAAGTGAGTGTCCATTCATCATATCTATTCACCAATTTCTAAATAGTTACAGCCATGCAGATGCCACGTGTACATCCAATTGAACCAACTGTCCCGCAGGACGAAGTGACACCACATGTTATGTGTGTGCCACCTAGGATGCCAACTCATCGAGCCTCGTGTTACCATGTCATCGAACCATGAATCCATTTTCAAAAACTATAAGGCTCCCCGCTCCACAGGACGATGCATACGTGCGACGTACGTAGGCCGGGACTGGGGCGAGGCGGGAGTGGTGGGAAACACCACTCTAGTGGTGGCTAGTTCGCTAGCCAAAGTTAGCCAAATTATAGATCACTTATTAAATTATGAAAAATGCTATTCATCCCCAGTGGGGATGCATACCTAGTCTACGTGGATGTAAATGATTGGTTAAATGATAGGTGAAATTAAATGACTTGTTTAATTTCACCTATCATTTAATATCACATTAACGCCACATGGACTGGGGATACATCCCCAGTGGGGATGAATAGCATTTCTCTTAAATTATAGTTTGTTCACACATCCCACTATATAAAAAAGTCTTTTTTCTTGTAAACTTTCAATGTGGGATTCTTAACCATATATAACACACTTAAAATTGGCTGCTTATCAACTTATGGGTCCACATCATTAAATATTACATTTAATGATTTAACCCAATTAAATTCAATTAATTCCAACAATACTCTTCAAAAAAGAGAAAATCGCACGAGCAAGCTGGTCTATACTCTCTCAAGTTTCATAACTTTTCTAAGCCTCTCAATTCATAGTGTAGGACGGCTCTGTTTTTCCAGTCTTGCCTTTGAATTCTTGTCGCTTCGAGTACCTAGTACAATTTGAAATTAATATGCATGTGTTTCATAGCTCATTAGCAGTACTAAAAACAAAGAAGCAGAAAAATTCCTGACCTCATGAAGACAACTGATGAATGCCAATAATACGTGACATTTATAATATTAACGATATAAAATTGTAGCTATAAAGGATGGATAATAACTTATCCAAACCCCGTAGCAACGGTGACTACGAAACCCACAACTAAATTGATTCAGAACTCAAGAATGTCAATTAGATTCGGTTTTGGACTTGAACCCAACGAAGTGAACCAAAAAATCCAATAATAACAAAGATGCATTGAACTCCCTTGACTACACAATAAAGAACCCACGATCAGATAAGTTCGATTGATTGTTCAAGGAAGAACAAAGAAAACAATTTCTCTCAAAGATAAATTGTCAAAAGTCCTAATACAATGAAAGTTTTTGGTATTTATACCAAACCTTAGAAACTAAGTAAAAATGTGCATAATCTCATAAATAAGGTAAGAGATTGACTAAACATAGAATTCTAGCAATTACGAAAAATTTGCGGAAAAAGAAATTTTCTAGTAGATGAAAACGGGCATAACTTTCAGCTTGGTTGTCGAATTTTCGCCCATGAGTAGATTCTGGAAATGGCATGAAATTTTGAACAAGGCTATGCGGGCTTATGATACTTTTAGGCTTACGATCGCACAGAAACATGCTGAGATCAATTGTCGAGAATCTTAATTTTATGCAAATTTCCTTATCTCGCATAGTGGAACTTTTGGCCATCGTCTTCAGCTGCTTGAATCAAGTTCATCCATCCCGATTCTGGCCTTGACCCCAACATGGAACTTGCTCCATTCTTCATCACGATCACCATATCATGAACCGTAGCTTGAACAAGCAATGCCATCGCTTCTTGCACTCATTTTACCCTCAATCGAGAAATCGGTCCTTCGTCAACTACCAATGGATCTTTTCCTAGACTTGTCATCGTTCCAATGGCACCTTGGATTATATCATCCCCTTCGTCTTCAAAAGGATTCATCCTTGAATTGATACCTGCATCAAACAGAGATAGATCAGCAACATTAAATGTAGCTGAAACATTATACTCACCTGGGAGATCCACTTTGTAGGTATTATCGTTGGTCATCTCGATGACCTGGAATGGACCATCCCTACGCGGTTGCAACTTAGACTTCCTCTTATCCGGAAAGTGCTCTTTTCTGAAATGCACCCAAACCCAATCCCTTGGTTCAAATGTCATACGTTTTTTTACCTTTGTTTGCTTTTGTTGCTACGAGCTTACTCTTCTCTTCAATTTGCATCTTGACCTTCTCATGCAGTGACTTTACCAACTCAGCTTTTCGCTTACCATCCAAGCTACCTCGTTTATTTACAAGCAAAGGCAACAAATCCAAAGGTGTTAGTGAATTAAACCCATAAACAACTTCAAACGGTGAAAACGAAGTAGTAGAGTGTACAGGTCTATTATAAGCAAATTCAATAAAAGGTAAACACTCCTCCCAACTTTTCAAGTTCTTATTGATTACCGTACGAAGCAATTGAGTCATGGTTCTATTAACTACTTCAGTTTGTCCATCGGTTTGTGGATGACAAGTGGTAGCAAATAACAATTTAGTGCCTAACTTATTTCACAAAAAAAGCCAAAAATGACTCAAAAACTTAACATCTCGATCTAACACTATGCTCCTAGTGACCCCCATGCAAACGTACTATCTTCCTAAAGAACAAATCTGCATATGAATTTGATGGTACCCACTTTTAAGGTCAGTCTTACTAAAAATACAAGCACCATGCAACTTATCTAGCATATCATCTAGCCTAGGTATATGGTGACGATACTTTACTGTTATATTGTTGATAGCCATGCAGTCCACGCACATCCTCCAAGTTCCATCCTTCTTTGGCACCAGCAGGACAGGTACATCACATGGGCTCATGCTTTCCCTCATGTAACCTTTACTCATCAACTCTTCCACTTGCCTTTGAAGCTCACTTGTCTCCTCGGAATTGCTTTGGTAGGCGGGTCGGTTTGGAATGACAGCTCCAGGTATGAAGTCAAGTTGGTGCTCAATACCTCGATATCTTCGAACTCCTGCAACAAGGACTTAACCAAACTGGGGAGGGGTATGTGAGATTCGTTGAACTTGAGGAGGGACTTCTTGTATACCAACAACAACATTTGACTTTTATCAGTCATAGCCTTTTTTAATTCACTCCCCCTTACAAAGAAGTTTGCTTTCGGCTCTTCTCTCCTTTCAACTGGCTCTTTTTCTTTCCTCTCTTGTGGCACCTCTCTCCTTTTTCCCCTCTCAGCTACCTCGCCATTTTTTCTCTTACTTACTAGCTTACTGTTTTATCTCTTCTCAAGTGGCCTCTCTCTCTTTTCCCCACTCTCGACCACCTCGCCATTTTCTCTCTTTTTTGCCGACTCTCTTGCTCTTCGCTCTTCCTCATTCCTCAATTTAACTTGGTCTTCATAAACTTGTGCCGGTGTTAGTGGCGCAAGAGTAATAGACCTCTCCTCCTTGACAAAGCTATACCGGTTCCTATACCCATCATGTGTAACTCTCCTATCATACTACCATGGCCTTACCAACAAAATATGACCCGCTTGCATAGGTACCACATCACATACAACCTTGTCAGTATAACTCCCAATTGAGAAATCAATCATCGACCGTTTATTCACCCTAACCTCTCCACTCTCATTCAATCATTGTAATTTATAAGGCATAGGGTGTTTAAACAATACCAAACCCAATTTTTCAACTCAGGTCGTGCTAGCTACATTTGTACAACTTCCACCATCAATGATTAGACTACATACCTTACCGTGGATGTGACAACGGGTGTGGAATATGTTTTCTCATTGTTGCTCAGTATCATCTACCTTGACTTGAGTGTTAAGAGCTCTTATTGTGACCAGCAACTCACTAACAACAAATTCCACTTTTCTCTCTCCATCAAGCTCCTCGAACGCTGGTATATCATCATACTCTCCTTCACTCTTACTCACCACCTCTCCATCATCCCGTATAATCATTATCCTTTTGTTAAGGCATTGAGAAGCAATGTGCCCCCGTTTCCAAACATCGAAAACATTTTATCCCTACTCCTTTATTACCATGACTCTATTTTGGGTACGGTTTTGCTAGCGCGTTCTTCCTTTCCTTTAGCTACTGCTTCATTCACCTTATTACATTCCCACTGCAACTTCCAGTTTGGGTTAGAAGACAAAGAGTTCTCCGGCTGCCTCGAAGTCCCCTTCCTCTTCAACTATCTTTCCACTTTCATGGCTATATGCAACATCTCTTCCAACTCCACATAATGCTGTAAGTCCACCACATTAGCTATCACCTTATTCATCCCATTCAAAAATCTAGCCATGGTAGCTTCTTGATCTTCCTCTACATTTGCCCTAATCATCAAGATCTCCATCTCCTTATAATAATCTTCTACACTCTTCGACCCCCATACAAACTATGCAGTTTTTTATGGAGCTCCATATAGTGATGACCAGGTACAAATCGTTTTCTCATCATCGCCTTCAATTCATCCCAAGTATTTATAGGCCTCTCCCAATTCTGACGCCGTGAAGTAACCACTTGATCCCACCAAGTGATGGCATAATCAGTGAATTCCAACACCGCAATCTTCACCTTCTTATCCTCCGAATAGCTATGGCAATCAAAAATCAACTCCACCTTTTTCTCCCATTCTAAATATGCCTCGGGATCACTCATACCCTTAAATTGTGGAATCGTCATTTTTACATGACCCAAATTACCATCAGTTTCACCTCTATGATTATTTCTACCACGTCGTTCAAACCTATCGTCTCTATGCCTCATTCGTTCCATCTCATCCCTTTCATACTTCTCTTCACCCCATTCACTACCGATATCATTAGGAACTCACCTACCCACCCTCCTATCATGAGGTACATCCACTGGGTGTTCCATACTAAGATTTACCATCGAAGCATTCAATTGCTCCATCATTTTCCCATATCCATCAACTTCCGTTCAAACCTATCCATCTCATCATCTTGCAATCTGGTTTGGTTACCGTTCCTGCTGGAAATTGAGTTTTCCATATCTGATATTCTCTCAATTTTTGCCTCACCAATTTTCATTTGGAATCACTCAATTTGCTTTTACCCTCTAATAATCTCACCCTTGCCTTTTACCACTCAATGCTTTCACCAAGTGCTTCCAAAGGCAACAAAGAACTCATCGGATCAAACTTGTGGCTTCAAAAACCGAATGTGTGGATGATTGTGATTCAAGAGGAGCATAGAAATTTTGAAATGACAATAGGAAGAACACAAGAACAAATTGGATGACAATGAGAAAACTCAAGAGAATTTCAACTCAAATTGGACGATAAGAACAAATTGATGATCTGAAGTTCGTAGAATGTTGATAGTAAATAAATCAAACAAACCTTAATTTTTTCTGTATGGATGAACAGTACCATACGTGAATAGTAAAAAAAATTTCACAGATGAACGGCAACTTTTTTTTAAACACAAGATTATACTGCCAACAAGAAATTTATGGATCTAGGAATTGGAAATGAAGAAAACTCAAAAAACACGAAGAAACTACAGAAAATATGAAATTTACTGACTCAACAAGAAAATAAAGGATATAACCTAATAGAATTGGAGCCAAAGCTCTGATACCAACTGATGCGAACCCCATAGTAACGGTGACTACGAAACCCACAACTAGATTGATACGGAACCTAAGAACGCCAAGTAGATCCGGTTTTTGACTTGAACCCAACGAAGTGAACCAAAAAACCCAACAATAACAAAGATGCGTTGAACCCCTTGAGTACACAATGAAAAACCCACGATCCAATAATTTGAAAGCCACAAGATTTAGATCATGATAAGTTCGATTGATAGAAAACAATAGTCTCTCAATAATAAATTGTTAAAAGTCCTAATACAATGAAAGTTTTTGGTATTTATACCAAATCTTAGAAATTAGGTAAAAATGTGCATAATATTATAAATAAGGCAAGAGATTGACTAAACATAGAATTCTAGCAATTATGGAAAATTCGCGAAGAAAGAAATTTTCTGGCAAATGAAAACGGGCATAACTTTCAGCTGGTTGTCGAATTTTCGCCCATGAATACATTCTGGAAATGACACGAAATTCCGCACAAGGTTGCACGAGCTCATGATGCTTTTGGGCTTGTGAACGCACAGAAACATACCGAGAAAAATTTGCCGAGAATCTTAATTTTACGCGAATTTCCTTATCTCGTATAGTGGAACTTTTAGCCTCCGTCTTCAGCTGCTTGAATCAAGTTCATCCATCCCGATTCCGGCCTCAACACCAACATGGAACTTGCTCCATTCTTCGTCACGATCGACATATCGCCAACCGTAGCTTGAACAAGCAATGACATCGCTTCTTGCACTTATTTTGTCCTCGATCGAGCCATCAGTCCTTCGTCAACTATCAATGGATCTTTTCCCGGACTTGGCATCGTTCCAACAGTACCTTGGATCATAGCAAGAACCCTCTCCAAGATAATCACAACCGGTTAAGTAACTACGGAACAAAAGAAAAATTTTAAATATTACTAATGGGATTTAATAATTTTTCAAGAAGTGGATATGAATTAGCCAAAGCCAGAATACATGTAAGAAGAAAAACATACTACCAGGTGGAAATTGTACAAATCAAGAAGACAATAAAGCCTATAATACACATCAGTAATTACATATGTGGATGCATAGAAACGTACACTCACACACTTTTGAAAACAAAACATCATACACCTCATCTATGGTAAGAGTATCGTGACTATACAAGGTCATATCTCTAAATGAAGAAAACGAAGCGAGCAATGATTACAATAGGATCAAGGCAAATCTTCTTCATTACACTTTACTTCTAAAGTTTCCAAATCAGTGACTATCTCGATAATAAAAACAGGCGATCTTCTAATGATCCTACTTCTTCCATTCGATGAGAGTATAAACGTTACTTGAGATACAATTTACTTGTCAAACTTTTGGTCATACACAATTTCTCTAACTTCAACTATAAAATAGTTGCTGAACTCTGCTTCAAAACGTCCTGAAGAATGGTATTCGATAGATGAAAATGAATGAGAGAAACTGCCTTCTTATCCTTCCATAATTTCTCCTCCGCGGTCAAAGTTATAGGCATCTTGTCAATTCTCAGCAACATCCAAATCCTACTGTACGAGTACTACATGCATCTTAACCTGCCATAGCGTAAATCTAGTATTCCAATTCAAAAGTAGAATGTCATATTTCATGGAAGCCATCATGAACAAAAATCTTGAACAAATCAAACTCTGTGCTCTTGCGAAACTGCTGAATCTAGGCTCTGATACCACTTGTTATGTTAATTATGCCTAGAATCTCTTATACCAATTGTTCGGAATTCAAGGATCACGTAGTGCTCGATACCACTTGATATGAAACCAACCACCGGATTAAAATATTGAAGTTATAATGCACAATAATAAAGTATATGATTGCAACCAAAAGAATAAAAGAAGATAAGGAAATATGACCGAAGAATTAGGAGATTTTATGGCACCACAAATAAAGAAGATGGAGAAATATTACAATAATTTTAAAAACTAGTAATCACTTTTCTCACAATATTCTCACATCAAAATTGTAGAAAAGAGCCAAGTATATATAGGCAACTATGTAGGGCGACGTCCAAACCCTAATAGATGAGTTATAATTGAAATAGAATGCCAAAAAAGTGTTAAAATGAAAAAAAGGGCATGGGCTGGATAACCCTATCGCTCAAGCGATAAGCTAGGGACAGGTCCATCATTCAAGCGCTAAGTGGGTGACACGTTAGAGACCAAGTCTTAGGAGAAAACCTGCAAGTATTGCTCGAGAGGCCAGCTAGCGAAAATGTGGCGACTTTTCTTCCCAGTCCATAATTTCAACCTATTCAAGTCCAATACAAATTCTAACTCCCAATAAAGCTTCCAAATAGAATTTCAACTTAAATAAGACTCCAATAGCATAAACTAAATTCCTCTTAATGTGCACTTCAATTAGAATTGTTCAATTTCAACAAGGAATTCGGGTCACACCCCAATTCTAACACCCATAATCCATACTTTAAAATTTGAATACGAGACCTTTTTATGCACTTCTATTTTTAGGAAATAAATTCTTCATATAAAAAGGTAACGAGAAGCTTCAATAGAATATACGTGTTTCTTCTCTTGGCTTAAATTCTGTAGTTTGAAATTTAGCAGGTATTATACTTATTTATTTTATTAGGATATTATCTTATGATCAAATTTAGATTTACTTCTATAATGGAATACATTGAAATTTGAAAGAAGAGACTGCATCTACTTTGTAATCTATAACCTTCTAGCATGGCTATATATGTAGAACACATTTCGGTACATAATTCTCTATGTATGTTGCAATGTGTAGGTATATAGGCATAGGGAATGGGTTGTGCATGTGTGTGTGTGTGCGTGTGTGTAGATATATGTTTCTATGTTCTCGCATGTATTTGTATATACATGCACTACAACAAAATGTACTTTTACGGCATGCGGCCGCATGCCGTATAAAGCCATGCCGTAAAAAGTGGGATACTTTTTACAGCATGCAGAGTACGCCGTCAATGCACGCCGTAAATAAGTTTTACGGCATTCAATTGTATGCCGTAAAAAGTGGCATTCACATTTACGGCATGCATACATTGCATGCTGTAAAAGGTAAACCAGTATTTATGGCATACATTAATGGTATGCCGTAAAAGGTGAACTAACATTTACGGCATGCCATCAATGTATGCCGTAAAAGGTGAACTAGTATTTATGGCATACATTGATGGCATGCCGTAAAAGGTGAACCCCTTTTACGGCATGCATTCACTGCACGTCGTAAATTGTTTTGTAATTTACGGCAAAGCATGTCGTAAATATCAATTTAATTTTTTAAAAAATTATTTATTTATTTGATTACCAGCACACCTATAATAATAACAAAACAAAATTAAATCCATAAATAATCAATGTTTCGATAAATAAAAATATTGTTAATCTCAACAATTCTCAAAAGACTACTACTTCAAAATATTGTTTCCATTGTTTCGATAAATAAAAATATTGAATACGGTTCCATACAATATGTCAATGTAAAGTCTATCTCAACAATTCTCAAAAGACTACTACTTCAAAAAAAAAATGATGGTCCATATCAAAGTTAACTTCTTCGAGCTTAGCTCACACAAAATAGTAACTCCCTGCACACCATAAAAACAATAAAGGTATGTTAATAAAACCTGATTACCAGCAAACTTGAATGTAAATTGATTTAAAATAATAAAAGAAATTAAGTATACCTTTGTTGTAATTACAGTGAATCCACTTCGATGTACCTAATTGGCCATGCAATTGTACTTCCTAATGCATCTTCAAGAAGAAAAAGTTCACGTGTGGGACGATACAAGCTGACATTATCAATCACTTCATTAACCCGAACTCTCCAACATTTGTTACCAAGGGGTACATGATGCACTAGATCACTTGGATTTGTTGAGGCGATTTCACCTTTTGCAACAATATCAGCTTTTCCAAACCAAGATAACAATTTGCATTTCTTATTCTGAAGGTTATCTAAATCATTCAAACTTCTATCTCTAGGCTGTAAAATTCATATCGAATTGTACAATTTATTATTTTAAATATAGAGAGTATATGTAATTGAGAATAACATTCATTAATTCTAATTTTCCACTTACATTATCTTCTTGTTCAGCACTTTTACTCTTCACTTGAAACAAAGCCTTCAATTCTTTAATTTCATCTCTCAACTCTTGGACTTGAGTTTGCAAGTTATGATTGTGCACCAAAGCATTCAACTTTGAAGGAGTGGCACCAAAACCAAGACCTCTTACCCATCCTCGACGTTCTGGACCAAGTACTCTTGCAACTCCATCATCTTTGAGAGAGTGTTTGCTTGGAGAGGTGACCATCTGTGAACTTGCTTTTATTTTGTTCTGAAATGAGGAAATACATTGGGCTAAAATTATGAATATAAGCTTTGATTAATTACCAAAAATTACTAAAAGCAATATTGTTACCAATGTTTCCCCAGCTAATTCATTAATAGGTTCACCATTTTTTCGCGTATGTCCTCGAATATAAACATCATCTCTCGTTATGGAATCGGGATCTTCACTTTCAACACGCTGCATTTTACATATTTCATATACGTGATAGTTTGTAAACGTTTATAACTTTTCAAGAAAATTTAACTTTTGATTTAACAATTTTTTACCATTTCAGCTTCTAAGCGAGCAAAGCCTTTTCTACTTGTTGTATGCATTATGGTTTGATCTGCTCTCATCTTTTTGAATCTTTCATTCTTTTCCTACAAAATCAGTTAGTACTATATAAGCATAAATTTTATAAGAAATATAAAGCAATGGAATGCTTACCTTATATGGTTGAGAATTGCATTCTTTGAGAAATGCTTGTCATTCTTCCATTGATTCAACATTATCGGGCTTAAGGAGAGCAGCAGCTCGTGTCATGCCAATTGTTTTTCCTTGGTTACTGATCGCTTTAAGCACATTAGATCGATGATCTCGCCAATTCTTTCCCATTTTTTGCATGATGAATTTTCTATGACAAGTATGAACATCAAACTTTTGCTGCATCAAAGTTTACAATATTAATAATAATTTAATTGAAATTATATAAGAGACGAGGAGTTTATATTACCTGCACATGCTCCCATATGTCATCAAGAAAAATTTCGCTAATATCTTTCCAATTTTTCCATGTAATTGGTATAAGTTCTCTAGTTGTGGTCCCAAGATATGATGATAACTTATTTGAACCTTTACAAATTGGCTGCCCTCTTTCATTAAATTCTACTGGTAACTTCGCGCATTTTCCTTTGTTGAGATAATTCAATTTTGCTCGACCCCTTCCCTTCTTTCCCTTTTCAGTAGTACTAGCACTATTAGGCAATTCTTCTACATCATGTTGCACATCATTTTCGTTTGGAACCGAATTAGAACCTCATTCTGATATTCGTATCCCTTCATTTCCTTTTCTTGTGGCAGCAACAACTGAAGCTTTGTTAGCTCGTTTTGATTTCTTATAGCCTTAATTAGATGACTGTATTAAATGAATAAGAAAAAACAAGCAATGTTTTACTTAAAGTTAACATAGAATCATTAAAAGTTATTATATATATAATTTGGGAACTTACTTCACCATGATATGTCATCTTATTTCCACTTGTGTGAATATCAGCATCCACAATAGTCAAATTTCATCATTTGCATCTACAAAAATAAAGCAAGAATTAGAGACATTAAAGACGTTAACATCAATATAATATCAGATAAATACAAAATTAAAATAAAGTAAGATGTAAAGTTTAAGAAGTACAATTACCATATTCAATATCAATGCCCTCACAATCATGTCTTACATAACCTTCATCTTCAACAGTCATATCAAATCTTAATGCATCTAATGTGGATGGAGTATAAGCTTCCTCATCAAAATTTTCTAACTCATGAAATCCTCTGGGAGGTGCTTTCAATACAATATACCAACTAGATGTATCGCTCTCTCTAGAATAAAAAACTTGTTTTGCTTGTGACGCTAAAATAAATGGATCTCTTTCAAATTGACATTGCCCACTATGAAGATTTACCAATGTAAATCCTTCTTCAATCTTGACTCCGCTATCTATATTTGCCCAATCACATTGAAACATGGGAACTTTAAAACTATGATAATCTAGTAAAATTATGTCGCTTATAACCCCGTAATAAGATATTTTACCAACTACATGGCTTGTATCCTTCACACTAGACCGACAAATAGTTTGTGATTCAATAGAAACACCACTGTTTTGTGTACTTCTACTAATATCGGTTGTATGAAACCGATGTCCATTGATAACATAGCCAGAATGTGACATCATATCATATCTAGGCCAACGTGCAAGCCATTTCAACGTATTAGACATGTTACAATTGTCTTGTTTGCCTTTCTCCGCAAACCAAGAAGTGAAAGTCTCCATATGTCGCATTTGTAATAAGGTTTCATTCTTGGCAATGCGACTATCTGAATTCTTAATCTCCTCTTTATGCATCCTAAATGAAAATTAAAAAACAAACAATAAGAAAAATTTATGAGAGAACATTATTCAGTATTAAAATAATAAATTAACTAATTTCATTAAGTTATATATGGCTCAACATCAACGCTGTTATACAGCACATAACGATGAGCGACCTCTAACATTTCTTGACTCAAAGTTTTTGACTTTCCTTTAGAAATCGGACGCCCATTAATAATTGTTTCATTCTCAAAATCCTCATTCCGAGTATGTCGAACACCTACTTCAGCAGCTTGTTTCATGTAACCACTACAAAAATGCATACATTCATCAGCTAAATAACGCTCTACTATGCAGCCCTCAGGTCTTGAACGATTTCGTACATATCCTTTAAGTGTTTTCATAAACCTAATTCATCATATAATATGCATGAGATAATTAAGTAATTAGAAGAAGAACTTTTGAATACTTACAAAAGTATAATAGTAATTTACCTCTCAAATGGGTACATCCAACGATATTGTACTGGTCCACCAATACGAACCTCACGCCCAAGGTGGATGGTTAAATGAATCATTATGTCAAAAAAAGACGGGGGAAAATACCTTTCTAGCATACACAAAGTCACAGCAACATCCTCCTCAAGCTTTTCTAATTTATTTTTATCAATGACTCTTTGACATATCTCATTGAAAAATGCACATAGTCCAAAAATTGTATTTCTTGGTCCTACAGGTAAAAGTCCTCTTAATGCAACTGATAACAATTGTTGTATGAGCACATGGCAATCATGAGACTTCAGATTTAAAATCCTATTATCTGCCAATGATATACACTTTGAAATGTTAGAGCTATAACCATCAGGTAATCTTAAATCAAACAACCTTTTACAAAATAACTCTCTCTCTTTTTTGGATAGCATATATGATGCTGCGGGTAGGTAATATGTATTTCCTTTCAATTCTGGATGAAGAACTTTTCTAATTCCCATATTGAGTAAATCTTTACGAGAATTTAGCCCATCTTTTGATTTTCCCTTCACATGCAAAATAGTGCCAAGAATGCTTTCGCAAACATTCTTTTCGATGTGCATTACATCCAAATTGTGACGCAAAAGTAGTGTCTGAAAAATAACAACATAAATTTAGAAAAAAAAGTTTAAGCAAAGAAATAACTAATTCAAAATAATTTAAAATGACTAACCTCCTAATATGGTAACTCAAAGAATATTGACTTTTTTTTCCATGGCCAATTAGAATCTGATTTTTTCATCTTTCTTTTTTTTCCTATTTTTCCCCAATTATTGCTAACATTCTTGATTGAGCACATCACTTCTCGACCGGTTAATATTTTAGGACTAGGCCTATGTTCCTTGTTTCCATCAAACCAAGCTTCTTTCGATCGATAAGGATGATTATATGCAAGAAATCTTCTATGACCCATGTATGAAAACTTTCGACTATATGTCAACCATTGTGCACATGTGGATAAACCACATACTGGACATGCTGCTTCGCCTTTCGTAGGATATCCTGATAAGTTCCCATAAGCAGGAAAATCATTAATTGTCCACATTAGCACAGCCTTCAAATTGAAGGTGGACTTGGTAAATCCATCATATACTAGAAGCAATCTGGAAAACGGAAAGTAGTACAACAAGCTCAGGTTGAATCTGTTTCTCACAAGAATGTCAAACATTTGTTGATTAGGATGAATATGTTTCTCACTAGAATGTTAAACATTTGACATAATCAGTTGCTCAAAACAAA
This sequence comes from Fraxinus americana, assembly GCA_035079005.1. NCBI lineage: Eukaryota > Viridiplantae > Streptophyta > Magnoliopsida > Lamiales > Oleaceae > Fraxinus > Fraxinus americana. Next base: position 18,845,289 of record CM068721.1, on the reverse strand, counting down.
ACTGTAAGAGGCACTAGATGGAGATGCCATTTTGTTGATTAATCCAACTCCTGCAAGTGATGAAAGATTAACCAAACCGCCCCACATTTTACATAAATCCTCGAGAAATTTAGAATACTAACTAATCCAACTCCTGTAGGTGGTGAATGATTCACCAAACCACCCCACATTTCACATACATTCCTAATTAATCCAACTCATGAATGATTAACCAAACCGCCCCAAAAATGAAATTCAGCCCCAAATCGCATATTCTCATTCGGCAAATATTAGTGAAGAACAATAGAGAGATACACACAAGGAGACGTTTACCTTTTTATTTCCACAATGATTTCCTCTGGTAAGCCTCTACTTTCTCGCCGACGCCCAGTGGTCACGCTTTTTGCGGACTAGCCGTCTAGGGGTCGAACAGGGACGGAGGCGAGCTGAGCAGCAACGGGTCCAGGTTGAAGGATTGGATAATGAATTAATGGGTATGGGTTGGGAGAAATAGAGGAAAAAAATGGAGGCGACTTGAGCAGGAATCGGTGGAGGATGGAGGTGGAATTTGGAACGAATTGGGAAGAGGGAAGGAATTGGGTATCGAATTGAGAAAAACTGTAATGGGCTGCTGGTATATTGGGTTGGATCAAATAGGTCTTGGGCTTCAATTTTAAGCTTAAGCTAGACTTTAGTATTTCATAATTAAAAAAAAAAAAATTTGTCATCGGCTTTACGGCGTGCGGTCAATGTATGCCGTAAAATGTTACTTTTTACGGCATGTCATCAATGTATGCCGTAAATACTTTTGAAACTTCTTTATTACGGCGTGCATTTAAGACATGCCGTAAATAGTTAACTTTTACGGCATGCCTTAAATGCACGCCGTAAATGCATGCCGTAAAAAGTAACATTTGTTGTAGTGATGCTTTCCTTACACGCAAACCAAAATTTTTCCTTATTTTTTAATTACACATTCTCTATCAAAATACTATTCCAAAATGTATTGTTTTCAAAAAATGGGGTTCAAACATGCTCTGTATATGTATATTTGTGTGCAAATATGTACCCGTGTATGTGCGTGTGTGTGTCTGTACAAACACACATACGACCATATCCATGTTTGTACTTATATATGTGTAATTTTCTTTAATTGGATAGTAAAATGGATTATTAATTCAGTTAGTACCTATTTGGATTAATAATGTCTTTTTGAAGAAGATTTCACTTTTAATTTTTAAGAACCTTATCACTATTACTAGTTGTAAGCCGTATAATGTACGGGCTTTGATATTTTTAAGGTAATGTTAGTGTATCAAATATTAATGGAAAACCAAATTGTTGTGAAAGTTCAGTTTTTATCTAACATAATAAGTAGTAAAATTTCATAATGATAATATTCTAGTAATATTCAAATGAAAAGTTTTTTGTAGCCGAAATTTTTCCCAAGAAAGAAATTAATGGGGACTATATTAATCTTTCTAAACTCGCTAACATTTGACAATTCATATTTGTGCTCTGTACCAAAATATTTATGGTACCCACTGAACAAGGAATAAAATGTTTTTGAACACTAATCAAGTAACAGTGGATTGTCCACAAGTAATAAGAGATTCAAAGTCGATGGGGCAGCGCCCCTCGCGGGGGTTCGGGGGCAAATACCCCTGGTAGAAACGACCTGCCCGATCAGGTCACGAGGTCGAGGGGCAGTGCCCTTCGTGGGGGTTCGGGGGCAACAACCCCGAAAGAATTATGATTTGTAAACGATTGTGAGTTTTTGTAATTTTTTTTAATGTTTTTGAATTAAATTATTAATAAGTGAAATTGTATTTACTTTGTGTGAAATGTAAGCAAATGTTATCACCTAAATTTAAAAATAAGTGTTTGTAAATTTGGTTAATGTTATTTTTAAATGTATTTTACAATTTTGAAATATACAAGATAGAATTGATTTTTTTTTTGCTATGTGTTTATCGTATATTGTTGTTTGCACTGTAATAAAAAAAAAATTCTGCGCAGTGCGGAGTAGTAACTCCGGATTTTTTTTTTTTTTTGCTACAATGAAAAAAAAAATCATTCTTAAATCTAATTCATATCCTTTTCATAGGCAAGCTCATTGCCATAAAAAACAACTTAATAGATTTACCATTTACCGACCAATCACTATCATACGAAACTTAGTTCCAATAAGTAATGTCGGAAAATAGCAATTGTAACATCCATCGGAACCTGTATTCGGAACATCCATTAAAATAGTATGTTAAGTTATGGAATGGTTAAGGCTCAAAGCAACGAACACAAATTGAAGAAGGTTATTAGTACATATAACTCTGTTCATAACTGAAAATAAGATTTTTATGGAAAATATTAACCTATTTAACCAATCTGCATATGTGAAAAACTAATAAAAATACATGAAACTGGCAAGTAAGTTCTATGGTTTAAACGAAATTTCTTTTGAATGTCTTCTGGGAATATAGAATATACATACCTCGGGATGTCTATTCGAAAAACTTCCACACAAGTTCAAATCAAGGAAATGTAACTTATATCGCATTTTTGTACCAGCTTTTACAACCCCCCCAAAAGGCCTATGGTCGATTTAAACTGAAATAGTTGTTGTAAGCTGAAACAGAGAAGGTGTGGAGAAGTTGTAAACTGTAACGTATCTCTCAATTTTATACAAACGATTACAACCCAGGAAAATTTTTTTGTTGTAGTTTCAATTACTTTTCTGAACTCAACAATGGAATTGTGTGTACAAAAAATCATCGCACTTGGTGGGTATTTGATGTAGCGAAGTTGGAATTGATGTTGTGAGTAAAACGTGTAAAAGGAATTGCCGTTTCTTTTTTGGCCTCCTTCAGGAGCAAAGTAGGGATGTAAAGTCAACAATTGTGGGTATAGGTACAGTAGAGGGTGGCTTGCTCAAGAAGAAATCAGATATTCTGAGGCAATAGGGTAGAAATGGGATAAACAAAAAGTTTCACAAATGAATAGTAAATTGTGGATTCCCTCTTTTAAGATAGTAGATATTTACACCTCGAATTCTATAACAATAATTATAAATAATGAGTTTAAAAGAGCAATGCTTCGGGTTACATTTACATTGTAAATTTGTCAAAGTTACTAAATAAATGGTAATGAAATAGGATTTTAGCATGTTGACTTCGTGGGTAGATAGGATCCACTTGCTATTCAACAAAAGTAAATTTCAGGAAACTTCAGGTAAGTAAACTTACCATTTTATTCATGCGTATGTTGCATTGTTAAATGTATGAATATGTTACCTAAATTGGCTATAATGAGAAAATGATAATTGATTATTAAGTTTGGCATTATTAATGCTTCTTATGACATATTCATACATGATAATGCATCCATAAGCATACATGAAGTTTTAAGAAATAAACATTTTGCAAATGTTAATGAGTCAAGGAATATTTTCAAAAGATATATATCTCGAATTTTTTTTTTTTTTTTTTGTTACGAGGTGTATGTCTATACCATGAAAGGTGTAAGTGGGAAATGGGGTCCAAGGGATTGGCACATCGACCAATGTTCAATGTTTAGGGCATGTTCGGTAGAAATTAAAATCGGATTAAAATTGAAAAACTAGCCGTTATTGTTGACTTTTATTAGACGAGTGTGACCCAATAACGGCTATATTTTCAATTTTAATTGGATATTAAGCCTAGCTAAATATGCTCTTAATGATAATGTTAATATTAACTACTTTACAATACTATCGGTAGGATGAATCGGGTTCCAAATAATAATTGTCCATTGCATTTTGATTGGCCAGTCAATACACCAAGTGAGTTTAAAATGTTAATATTAATTTTTTAAAGAAATGAATTGAAATGTGATACATATTGAGAAAGACTTTTTATTTTAAAGTAAATCACATGTATATCATACGCATGCATCATATGCATGGAATTTGCTTATTGAGCATTAGGCCATTCTACGTCATCCCTCCCCATTTTTCAGGTGATGAAAGCAAGATGATTCGAGACGACGATTTGTAGTGAGACGAACTCCCTACTAATATGATGTAATATTGATTTCATTTTGAAATAAAGTTAAGTGCTAATTTAATTGTCTTATATTTTATTAAGAACAAATTATTTTCATAAATGAAATCATTATTATTTATTATTTTGAAGAAAAATATATTGATTTCCCCATTTATATTTTAAATAAAAAATTTAAATGATAACACTTCCAAATCAAGGTATCTAGATTTGGGGGCATTATAGTTGGCATAATTAACCAATTTAGAGATGATGGCGTACAGTTTATGGATGAACAGTTTCGACGTTGATGACTTTTTTTTTAGTATTTTCAATCCAAACCGTTTAAAATAGTTTGAAAAGAATTCATAACCAAACTAAATTACTTTACTTTTCAAATCAAACCAAAACCTTTTTTATTGTTCCACTTCAAACAACAATTTATGTAGTAACAACACACGTAGTTATTAAATTCGGATCGATCATTGACGTAGCCAAAGCATGGCATCATTGGGTCACGATTCAATGGCCAGGTTGTTGCCATTTCAAAAAGTATAATGAAACACTTTTTTAGAAAAAAAAAAAATTGTGTAGATATAAGTTTAAAATTTAAAGTGGATTGAAATTTAAGATTTCATTCACTAATTAGAATTTTATAGTTCTCTCTTTTCTAAGAAAAACCAAAAACTAAGTAAAATATTTATATAAGGTTTAATATTATTGGAATATTTATATATTTCTATCTATCGGTTTTTCATTTTTATGTTTCATGAAATTTTTTTGTTAACTTTTCTAAGAGACAAATAAATAATTAAAATAGTAAAAAACTTCCAAATCATCTTCTTGTATTTAGTAGTAGATATATATATCTAAAATAATGGGGGTAGCATAGTGCAATAATGATTATTGTATTCTTGATTGATCTCGTATGCCTTGTAAATTATTTGAATGTTTGCACACACTTTAAGTAATTAGTTGCTTATTATGTTTTCGAGATGTTAATGATAGGTTTAAAACATTGCAAGGTCAACATACGGGTGAATAAATGTTAGGGATAACATTTATGGCATATGCTAGATAATCATATAATTGAATGAATTGCTTTACATATGAATTCAGGATAAGGATATTATCATGTCGTGCTTAGAATATGTTTTGACTTACCTTGAGAGAGATAATTGAATATAATTGGATTATCGATTGTCAATAATACACAAATTACACTAGATAACATAGGTCAAGAATTGAAAACATGATAATAATAGGTGGATTTGTAATTTCAACACTGCATTATCATATTTAGTCCATAACACTTTAGATAATTAGGAGGATAATTTAGACATGAACAAATGTGACATTTGTGTTAAGGTTACATTGGAATTTGATAACAAAATAAAATGATTCAATTTGAGTAAAGTTTTTAAACTGAATTTATTTATTTGTAATTGGATTTAAAATTTATTGTTGTTTTTGGCTACCAAAAAAAACTTGATCTCTCTTGTGTTTTGTTATATTCAGGTACTACTTCACAGCGTATGCAAGATTCTGACGAACTCGAGCTACTATCGTTAGATCTTGAGATTGAAATACTCTTTTGACAAAGAAAAAGAGAACATATATTGGCAAGGGAAGAGCAACAAGAATAGAAATAACCGAAAATCAAAATCAAAATTAGTTACCACCAGCTCACTCAGCTATAAAGATTGCCAATGATGGCGACATGTTAGTTGGGGACTATTTGATCCCCACTTCAACGCTTAATTGGTCGAACATAGTATTCCCCCCTTTCGGGCAAGCTAACTACCATCTTTGACCAGGTGTAATCAATTTATTCCCAAATCATCGGGACATTAGATTCTATGGGAAAGCACATGAAAATCCTCACGATCACATTTGAGCTTTCCTTCTTCTATGTGAGGTCATTAGTCACTAAATGATGTTAGCAGATGCATTTCGAATGCATTTATTCCCTGATTTTGAATACATTTACAGAAATGATTTTGTTTACTAATTTAAGTTAACTTCTACATGGAATGGGATTGATGCACGAGTTTAACCTAGTTCTTGGGGACTATGAATACAGACTGCATCTATCATAGAAAAGATGGAGCTTGTATACAAAAACTTACATTCTATACTCGATTTTAAGACCTTTATATCGAATTTTGGAGAGAAAAATGGGGCAAGACTCAGTATTCTCTTGAGATTCTTCATCTAAATCAAGCGGATTGAGATTTTAAGCAAGAGAGAGTTGGAATTTCTCAGGCACTCCATTGAAGACAATCAAGAACAAAAACTAATCTTCAAATTTCTTCTTGCAATTAAATATTTCGAGTGATTAATTCTCAATTTGTGTTGTGTTCTTAAAACTCAAACATGATAGGCTAACACTCTTGTGCGTAAGATGATGATATAAACTGTTAGTTGAATTTGTAATTCAAGAATTCTTCTTTTAAATTCTCAATTTTTGTTGGATTGATTGTTGTCAATGTTTTGATTGTCCTTTGAACGAATGATCAACTTGTTTGTAAACACATTTATGACTTATTTTGCTTTTGAGAGGTTCAAAGTAGGTTTAACTCATGATTGAGAACCAGCAAAAAGTCATATTGACGTTAGAGATAATTGTCTATACTTTTTGCTATCCAATTGGATAATCTTGTTGTTGAATGCATTTTTATATACTTGAATTTGGGAAAGAACATTTTGGATTGTACATCAGAATATATTTAACTTCACTCAAAAAAATTGTTAGCCAACTTAGAAATATTATTCTTACAAATTTGATTAAAAGTGGAATTTGAGAATTACAGTGGATACTAACATTGAGTAGGGCTGGGCAAAATGTCCGAACCGAACCGAACCGAACCGGAACCGAACCGAACCGAATCGAGCGGGTTTTTTAAAATGAAATACCCGAACGGGTATCCGAATCGAGAACCGAATGGTTTGGTTCGGTTCTCGGTTCTCGACCAAGAACCGAAGAACCGAATAAGAACCGAATTTTTTTTTATATTGGATAAATCAATTTCTTTTATTTTTTCTAAACAAATTAATAATTTTTTTCTTATTAAATCTTATTAGTTGAACAATTTAGAGTTTATTTATGTTTGTTAGTTGTGTTTTTTTCAATTTCTTCTTGTATAGTTTCTTAGTAGTTAGTATGGAAAGCCAACCAACTGATGATTACATTAAATAGTTGATAAGTATTATCAATACTTTAAAATATTTTATCTTTGTGACTTCTAATTTATATTTCACTTTTATGTAGACTTGAAGGTTTGAAGTAAATGAATTATTGATATGAATATCGAAGTTTTATTAGTAATATTTACTTTTTGGTATTTGTATTTGACAACTTATTATTTATATGTTATTAAATTAAATTACGTTGATTTGTAAAAGTTAAGATTGAACTTGGTATTTGTATCTACTTTTTGTTATTAATATTAGTATCCACTTTCAGGTATATTTATGTAGTATTATTTTAAATGTTAAAAAATTTAATTATAGTACGGAACCGAACCGAACCGAAACCGAACGGTTCAGAAATTATATTTGGAACCGACGGTTCCATTTACTAAATACCCGAAAATTTCTGGAACCGAAAAAAACCGAACCGAACCGACCCGCGCCCACCCCTAACGTTGAGTCGAATTCCTAGCACAATTTTCTTACTTTTATTCTCCTAAAATCACATTTGCACTTTAGTTATAAATTTGATAGAAACATTTATATTTGAGTTCAACCACTGATTATGTGCATTCATTTTAAGTTTTGATTTATCGTTATTATGCTAAACTCTAAATCCTTGTGAGAACGACACTATTTTACATGTCATTACTACTGCTTTTTAACGAATCCGTACGCGTGCCCGATTCACCGAATAATAACTATTATCCATATATTATCAACACATTTCATGTAGTCTTTTTATCTTCCTTCTAAAAGTTGCTAAGGCTATGTTTGATAGTCATTATTTTGCCTAGAACTAGGAAAATAATTTCCATTTTCTCCATTTTGGCTCGTTTGATAGCCAATAATTTCCCTAGAAAATATTTTCCCACATAATGACTCACGTGTCCAAATTCCTTCAAATTGATGAAAATGCTTTCCCATCATTCCTTGTTTTGCCAAAAAAAAAACAAATTTTTTTTTTTTTTGAACTTTTTGATAATGTTAACAAATTTCATAACCAATTATTTAAAAAAAAAAATTTCAATTTAATGGACAATTTCCATATAAAACAAAGCCAAACGAACACTAAACTTTGATGAAAAAATAGTTTTCGAGCAAAAGAATTTTTTTTAAACTTTTTGGCAATGTTAACAAATTTCATAACCAATTGTAAAAAAAAAAAAAAATCATTTTAATGGATAATTTTCATGTAAAATAAAGCCAAACGTGAAAAAAAAATCCAAAATTTCAAATTTTTTTCGGGTGGAAAATTATACCAATCAAACACACTTAATTAACAATTTCCTGCAAAACAATTTTTAGGCAATTATTTTCCTTGAAAATCATTTTCTTTCCACCCATTTTCCACCATCACATTCAAACGCACCCTAATAATTTTACATGAACAGAAACATAACACAAGGTATTTGTAACGACCCGAATTTTCAAATGTAAATTTTATAACTTAGAAATTATTTTACGTCCGTCGAGTCGTCTAGCAAAACATTTCATATAAGAATTCAAAAAAAAACGATTTTAAACTTAAAAATTCAATTTTTCCTTCTTGGGTCGAATTTTACACCCAATATCTATTTTAAATTACTATTGGTCCAATATTCTTCTTTGGCCCAAGTTTAAGTCCATTATCAGCCAATCAATTGTCCCAATTTTGAAGCATAAGTTTGTAGGGCTCAATAGTATCAAACCTAAAAATCACTCGTTTCCATCTCCCAAAAACTCTCTCACGGTTGCAGAAAGAAAAAAAAAAAAAACTTCACAGAAAACTTGGCAATTGAACTAGGTAAATCTCTCAATATTTGAACAATTATTCTTTTATTGATTTCATCATATCATCGTTTAATCCACATTTTCACTACCCAGTTCTCCATTCTTCAAATTTCAAGTCGTAATCTAGAACCAGTAAATCACTCGCCAAGAATCTGTTCAGGTAACCCATTCGGAATTTATTTTCAATTTGCTTTGGAGATTCTATAATCTCTGTATCATCTCAACATATATTAAAAAAAAAATGCAGAAAACAAGATTTCAAACTTCAAAGCCGTAAGTCGAGTTTCGAACGACCTGCAACTTCAATCTCTTGCTCTCCATATCTTACTCTTGCCTTTGGACTTCCTTCCCTGGCCTCGATTTTGGATGAAAATCATCAAAATGCGTAAACCCATTTTGGAATCAATTGGATTTTGAAACTGGGAGGCTTTCTGCGTGAGTTTGGGATTGGGAATGGGGGGTTGGGTTATAAATATTGAAAGTTTATTTTTAAATCCTAAGGTTTGACCAATCATTTAAGTTTGTCCCATATTTAATTTTTATTCTTTTATCATCCCTAAAGTTTATTTACTCTTCAAATAAAATATAAAATATTTTCTAATTTTATCTTATTGGCCCTAAACATTTTAATTTTCATTATTAGACCCTATAGATTTAAAGAATTCTCAAATTAATCATTTCTTTACTTTTAAAAATTTCAATCAAGTCTCTAAAAGTTTTAAAGTATTAATTAGGATTTAGTATCCTAAATTATATTAATTTTGTTCTTGCTAGACGAGGTCGCGAGAAAAGTTTAAAGCACGGTAACATCACATCAGTTCAATTTCAAGAAAATTTCCAAGACTTTGAGGTGGGGTTTACATTTAAGCAATTGTGATTATTTTTGTCCATGTTAATTCTTGATGTGTGATTTTGATTGTGATAAAATCCTTATACATATGAAAAGGTTGTCAGGGACCGTAAATAGTTCCGGGATCGAAAGTGGGTTCTTGGGGGTGTCCCACAGTGCAAAATTGTTATGCGCTTATAACATGTTGTCAAGGACCGTAAATAGGTCCGGGATCGAAATTGGGTCCTTGAGGATGTCCCACAGTACATATTTCTACAGTATATTGTATTGATATTATATTCATAATTTAATTTCATGTTTAGATTTAATTTGGATTGATTGCTATTTCCCCACTGAGTATAATTCGTTATGCTCACCCCATTATTTTCCACCCTTTCAGGTTAAGGAGTTCGGCAAGGCCGGCAATGAGCGGGGCAACCTTGATTAAATAATAGATTATTTAATTTATAAATTTTTGAAACAAGTATTTTAATAGTTGGTTTCCATTTCGTCAATTTAATCTCAGGTTTTAATATTTTAGCAAATTTTGACACTTTGCTTATTTTATTTGGTATTGACACTGGATGTGAACTAATTATTCAAATGACGTTTCCGCATTTATTTCTAATCTACTATAGTTAAAAAAAAAAGTATTTACGTATTTTGGTGTTTATTGAGAATACTTATTTACAGGATAATCCGACTTAAGTAGCGCCTTGTGTTTATTGAAAATTGGGGCGTTACAGTATTGAAGACAAAAAAAAAAAAAATTAAAATAAATTAGCTAAAAATAATGTAAGGAAAAATATTATTTTTCACCACCCAAGTAAAATATCTATTTTGCAAGGTTCTAACATATGTAATGCATGTCAATACGTTTGGAACAAGTTTCAAGAGTCAAAAGTATATACAAGTTTATGCGAAGCATATGCATAATTATGTCTTTTCCCAATATTTAATATTATAGATAATATTCTAAACTGATAAATAAATAATGCATTTTTTTTAACTTTATACATATTCCTTAAATTTTCAAAAGAAAAAAAATTATTGCTCAAAATCATGCATACTACAATTACTTGAACGTTATATATAATTATATATTCTTCAAAACAAAAATATATTTCTCAAAATCATAAACACTGCACTTGTTAATCAATCCCTACATTAGATTAGACACTAATATCAACGTAACAAAATTCTAAATCTTCAAGTTTCTACAACTCGATGAAGATTTCAACAGTGAAACTAGAGGAAGATCGAAGAAGAAGGAGACTTGAGCTCTGTGTAGACAGTTTGCAACTTTACGAAAAAAATTTATTTTGATTTTTTATTTTTCTTAACATCAAAACCTTACAAATTATTGTATATAATTCACGGGATTGGGTGATTCGAGCTAATTTGATATTTGTTGGTATCAATTTGCATTTTTTAAATTATAAAATGGTTTGAACTTTACAAGGCTAATTTGAACACAATTTTAACACAAATATGTGCGCATTTTAGAATATAAGCATGCATAGGCGCTCAACGAAATGAGTTGCCAACATTATCACGTGCATACCTTATATGCGGAGTGTTTCGAAAATATGCGTGTATCTTAGAACACTGCTATTTTGAAACTAAAACAAAACAATAGCTCTGTTTGGTTTCATTTACTTTTTCGAAAATTCTATTTTAAAAATTAAATATTAATTTTAACTATACAATTAACTTCTGTTTGGTACCAATTAAAATTAGATTTTTAGTAAATTTTGATAAAAATTAATGAACTATGTGATTAAAAAGTTGTGAGTTTCATAAAATATATAATTAAAATTAATTATTTACTTTTATTTAAGTGTTTGTTTGGTAGGATTTTTTTAGGGAAGAATTGATTTTTGAATAATGATATGATGGGAAATGTGTGGTTGAAAAAGAAGAAAAAATAATTGATGTGATGGAAAATATTATTTTATTGAAAAATGTGTGGTTGAAAATGAGAATTGATTTACTGTAGAATTTGAGAATAAAAAACAAATAAGCCCTAAATTAAAATATAAATTTTAAACCCTACTGGGCTTTTATAAAACACTACATGTAATATGCACATATTCTCATATCTTCTATATATAAAAAATACATATGAAACAGAATTTCTTGTTTTAACGGAAAATCTAACGAAATTTTTTATTTTAACCAAAAATCTAACGGAAATAATACCGTAAAATAGCAATTAAACCACCATTTGTGGCCATTTATTTTGTGTTGCTTGAATTCCATTATAAATTTAAAACTTTTAAACTTTCAATAGCCCATTCATTGACAGGCCCAGAAAGCCGACAATTCAACTTGCTGGCCCATTTATTTATAGGCATCCTTTCTATGAGTTAATTGTTTGAACAGTCACTGAACTTTAACATGGTCACGACTTACTCACTGAACTTCAAATTGCCTCTAAATGGTCACTGAACTTTCATTAATTGCACCACATCCAACACTCAGAGGGCAGTGGGGTGGGCAATTGGAATCGAGTTCAGTGACCATTTAGAGATAATTTGAAGTTCAGTGAGTAAGTCGTGACCATGTTAAAGTTCAGTGACTGTTCAAACAATTTACTCTCCTTTCTATAGCCAAAGTTACAAACTTTCAATGTGGGAATTGGGAATTGCTGGATTTTGCCTCTTTCCGGTAATCATCGTCTCCACGCCACAAAGAGACTTATAGTCAGTCTATATTTATTCCTATTATAAAATTGAGATCTTCTTTCGGTACACTACAAAATCTATAGAAAGAGTGTAGTATTTTTCCTGGTTCAGACGAAAAAGGAGAAAAATTGAGTTTTCTGTTTGTCATTTTAGGTTGGAGATGACAGAGAGAAGCACTTTATTTTTGTGTTTATGGGGCACGCCTGAGTTCGCTCTTGAAATCCATTTCTCATACTCAAAAATAAAATCTGTTTATGGTGGTTCTCGAATAAGCTTTGATTCAAATGCTTGGTTCTTTAAAAGAAGAGTTTACAGGGTTTCAAGATGGGTGATAAACCTGAAGTTTTGGATGCTGTATTGAAGGAGACTGTTGATTTCGTAAGGGATCTGAATGCTTTTCTTGTTTGTGCTTTATGAGTTCCTTTTTGGCTCGTTCTTAACAGATTTTAGTTGTCAATTGATGGATTGATCTGTGTGGTTTTAGTGTTCTACTATTGCTATTTCTCAACGTGTTTGTGTACTCATTCAATTTCGATACAATATGGAGATAACAGGGTATCTGCCTTATTTGCTACCATATTTATGACAATATGAGCTTTTAGAGTGTCTGCATTTCTTTAGCTTTGAATTGGAAATTTTGACCCCTTTTTTTTTTAGTTCTTTTGGGTGCAGGATAAGAGAAAAAATGCTGTTAAAAAAGTGATTGCTGCAATGACAGTGGGGAAGGATGTGTCCTCTCTATTCACAGACGTCGTGAATTGCATGCAAACAGAAAATTTGGAGCTCAAGAAGCTTGTCTATTTATATCTCATCAATTATGCTAAGAGCCAGCCTGATCTTGCTATACTTGCAGTAAATACATTTATGAATGTAAGAGCTGATGAACTTCAGTCTTATGCAATTGATTTTGTTATGGAATGTCAGCAAACAAATATGGGAAGGGCAATGGTCAGTTAGGTGATTGACACACCTGGTTCATGAAAAGTACCTGATGGAGGAAAAAAGAGGTGCTTTGGGTAACGTTTGAACTGAAAATGATCCTTGAAAATGCACTAGATATCTTGATATTGATGTTATAACATTTATTTTCCTATTCTTTACAATTTTCGGTGTACAAACTACAATTTATATTTTATCCCTAACATCGGCTATTGATGCAAACTGCAATGGGGAGTTGAATGTTTTTCATAGGGATTAAAGTGGAGATTTTGGGAAATATTAAGTGGATTGATTAGTTATTTTTCTCTCACTTTTTTTATCTTTCTTTTTTGGAGGTGGGTGATTACATCTTTATTAATAATAAATTAATTCTTAAACAAAACTATTAAATATAAACTAAACAAACGTGTATTACACGTTGCTTGCACCTAGTGTATATATATATTTATTTATTTTTATTTTTTATTTTTTAAAAGTAAAGTTTTAACTTTTAACAAAATAAAATAAAACCCAAACAGAATGGATAAATAATTAATTAATTTCAAATTAATCGATAAAAAATTATTTTATTTTAAAAGTCGTACAGTTTTTGATTTTTATTATCTTAAAAAAAGGTACTTTCTCAAAATGAGCAGAAACAGAATGCAACTGTCCCTATTAATTTATCGCCTCTTCCATTTCCAAAATACTCTTTCCCTTCTCTTAAACCCTTTCAAATTCCCATCCCAAAACCTGAAATGCCCCTCTCCTTCTTCTCCAACATTCAATTTTAATCAAATTTCAAAACGCCGTTTGAATTTTTTTTTGTTATTATAATTATAATAGTTTCGAAAAAAGTGATTTAGGCACAGCAACAATGTGTACGTCTTCAGTGTGTGTTAATGTCAAAGATCAAATCGATCTGACGGCTAAGGAGAAGCAAATCTTCGATCGTCTTCTTGAAGTTGTAAGCCACTTTAATCTCGAAACCCAGCTTCGTGTTGCGGGTGGCTGGGTTCGGGATAAGGTCAGTACAATTTATCGTTTTTTTGTGGTCGAAAATGAATTAAAGTGTGATTTTGGTGGAAGAGGGTATATAATTGCCTGCATGCTTGTGCGTGTTTTGGGTTCTTAAGATGCAACAGTTCTTATATTGCTGCAGCCAGGGGCGGAGCCGGTCCGAGAGTTGAAGGGGTGGGGGCTCACGAGGGCTGCCCCCGAAAAATATATTTTTTAAACATTATCTATTAAAATGAGGGAAGTTAGTACTTTGTGATGGAGAAAGGAAACCAAAGAACATAAATTAATGTACATTATTAACAAAAAAACCAAGAAACATATAAATTATCAGAAGTTACATACTCGAATTTGAGCTCAAGCTTACGTAGATCGAATCTTCCTCAGTAGCCTTGAACTCATCAAGCTTGCACTCAAACAATAAGACGACATATAAACGCAATAAAACCCCAAATTAAAAAATGTAGAAGACCCAATTTAATTTTCATGGTCAAAATTCTACATTAATGGTACTTGTATACTATGATACAAATTATTATCATGGACGAATAAAGGAAGCTGTAGCGCTCCGAGTTCTGTTAACCCGGATTGCCACGTCATCGTCTTTTGCCCTAATTTTTGTCAATCAATTTTGCGGAAATAACCTAATTTTTAAATTCACATTTGTAATTGAAAACTACGTCGACAATTAAAACTCATAGGATATTTAAAATTTAAATATCATATTTTAGAAATAGCGGAAAAACGACAAAATGTTATCAATATTCGAATACAAAAACTTCAAAGAGATAATAATTTCGATAGTCAAATTCTTTTATGCCACCACTGCCGGATCAATCTCGATCGCCTCCGAAATCTGCAAATATTGTTAAAATAGCAGAATGAGTATTTCGAAGAAATACTCAGTAGACTCATCGCCGATAATTATTTTACAGAATAATTGAATACACACTTATGCAATATACAACGTGATATCATCTTTGGTTCATTTTCTTGAAAATCATAGGCTCTTTAAAATACAGGCTATGGGTAGTTCTTTCTTTCTTGTGCGGATGAAGCACATAAGTTATGCATAACATTCTCTTCTTCTCATAAGAGATTCTTTCTTTCCTTCTCATGCAATTAAGCATATAAGTTATGGCAAGCATAATAATATCATATATCTCATATGACACATTCTCATCCTATGCATAAAGCATATAAATCACGTAAATTCACATAAAGCATGCAATTATAATTTAAACTAATTAATGGTGGCGAGTCTACCTCAAAATCTCGAGTTTCGTGAAAATGGTGCGAGAAGTAACTTCAATCTCCTAATTGTCCGTTCGTTTCGTCTAGCCAATAGAAAATAAGTTTGAATCAGTATTTCGAAACTTTAAAGTTTTAAAGTGTTGAAATTAAGGTCAAGGGCTTAATTGAAAATTATTGGAATTGAAATAAATGACTTAAAATGATAAAGTAAAGTTTAGGGGCTAAATTGGAAATTTATTAAATCTGAAAATAAAACTTTAAGGGCTAAAATAATAACTTTCATAAGTTTAGGGACTAAACTGTAATTATAATAAAGCTGGAATTAAAAGTTAAAAACTGAAATAATAACTTTTATAAGTTTAAGGACTGAGCTGTAAATATATTAAAGCTGAAATTAAAAGCTGAAAACTAAAATAATAATTTTTAATAGTTTAAGGACTAAGCTGTAAATATATTAAAGTTGAAAATAAAATTTAAAGACTGAAATAATAATATTTAAAACTTAAGGGCTTAACTAACAACTTTAAAAATGTGGGGGCTTAGGGGATAAATTTCTAAAATAATAAAAAAAATAAAACTAAACATCCCTCATTTCTCTCTCTCTGTAAATCGAGAGAGAGAGAGACGACGGGAGAAGGGGGAGGGGCTCGGCCCCTTCTCCGATTCAACCACCGGCGAGAGGCGGCGTCGGCGCCACCGGGGTGTGGGTGGAGGCGAGTGGGAGGGAGTTGGGCGCACGGTCGAGGAAAACCGAAGCTAAATCGCGACTTGGAATTTGATTTTTCTGCTGGAAATGGGTTGGGAACGTGAGGTAAGTTATGGGTCTTCCTATTTTCTTGGTTTTGTGTGGTTGAATGGGTGTGGTGCGGCTTGTGCGTGGTTGTCGGTTTGGAGGTGGAGGAGTGGCGAGTTCAGTATTTTGCCACAGGTGGTTCGAAATTGGTGTTGGCTTCGAATGGGTAGTAGTTTGTAGTTGGTGGTTCGATTGGGGTTTGGCAGTGAGTTTAGGCATTGGCGGTTTGGTGGTATTGTTGGTAGTGCAGTGATGGTGGATTCGAAATTGGGTTTGGAGGTGTGTGTGTTTGCAGCTTGTGTTTGGGCAGTGAGCTTGGAAGTTTGGCTACGGTTTTGGAGTGGTGTTGGTGAGGTTGGTCTCGTGATGATGTTAGGCAGTGTTGTGTTGTTGGTCTCAGGTGGTGTTGATGAAAGGGCTGCATCTCGGTGTTGAGTGTTGGTGAGGAGATGGTTTGAGCAGTGAGTTGGTTCTGTAGTGATGGTGATTTCCTGTTGATGTTGGTGAATGCATTGTCTTGATGATTACACTGTTGATGCCAGAAATGGATTTTCTAGCATCAATGGTGTCTCACATTGGGAATAGAGAGAATGTTGGAGAGATAGACAAATTTTCTTACCAAATGGATATTGCGAGAGTATGAGTGTGAGTGGAGTGGAGTGGGGTATGAATAGGGGTAGAATTAGGGCACAAAACCCTAGACGGGTAATTGGGCCTATCAGTTGGGCTTTAGGGTTTTCTAATTGGGCTAAAATAAATAAATTCCGGTTTTGGGCTCATTTAATTGGACTTAAATGAAATGGGCTAAATGAATTAAAATTCAAGGTGTTGGACTTATATAATTGGGCTTAAACATTGGGCTTATGTAATTGGACTTGAAATTTATAAAAATCGAATTTAAATAAAATATATCGAAATTGATAATAAAATTATTATTTGGGATTGGATTCAATCGAATAGATTTGAATTCGTTTTTATAACGGCTAGACGAACGCGTTTCTCTATAAAATTAGGGTTACATTTTAGCGACACGTTTTTCGAGAAAATTAATTTATATAATTTAAAAGTTCGCGGTCGCTACAGAAAATCAATGTAAGAACGTAAATACTGCAATTAAAATATGAAACATTTTCAAGTGAAGCAATCATATTACTCAACTTCATACAACATAATGTATAATAACTAATGGAGTACAAAAAGCTATTGAAGCAATTTTAGACTAAACTAAAATATGCCTTATCAAATAAAATATATCATTGTTCTAATTAAACTATTTATACACAAAAAAAATTTAAAAAAAAATTTTGTCAAAAATTGAGGGGGGTCCAGGACCCCCCCCCCACCTCCGCCCCTGGCTGCAGCTAGGTACAAATGCTGAAGTGCGTGATGGGAGATTGTACCTTTGTTTGGAAATTTGCACCTTATTTTCTGGTACAACACTAAGAGCATGTTTGGCTGAGCTTAAAATCCAATTAAATTTGAAAATATAATCGTTATTGGTCTCACTCATCTAATAAAAGTCAACAGTAACTACTAGTTTTTCAATTTTAATCCGATTTTAATATCTACCGAACATGCCCTAAATAATGGGGATCAAACAAGTGTATTTATGAGAGTTTCAGAGTTAAGCCTCTGTTTGTGTAGTTTATAAATACAAATATATTGGCTTGCATGATTACGTGAAGTGTTGTATTTTATTTTACTTAAAGGAGTGGATGTGTAGGTGAATACGGTGGAAAGATTGCATTTTTCCTTTTCCTATATGGAAAATAAGTTTCTGAACTAGTTGATTTACTTTGATCTACGACCTTGATTTTTGTTTTTGTGTGCTACTCAATGTTCATCATTAATCTTACAGCTTTTGGGCAAAGAATGTTATGATATTGACATTGCACTGGACAACATGTTAGGAAAGGAGTTCTGTGAAAAAGTAAATGAGTACTTACTATCAACAGGGGAAGAGACGTATGGTATTGGTGTCATTCAGAGGTATTCCCCTTTCTCCGTCTTTGTTGATTGTGCAGTTTAGAATAAATCTTTTTGTCCCTTAGTATTTATAAGAATATCAATTATGTGAGTGTGGTTGAAGATTCGGTTTCTGAATAAGTATCTGGTGACAATTTTCATCCAATATACTGGTATGTTGGCTGAATTTTTATTTTTATTTTTTCTTAAGTGAATACATAAGTAACATATCATTTCTTTTCATTGGATGGTTATGTTGTAAGCAATGCTTTTAAATCTGGACCGGACTGGTTGGTCCAACATCAACACTGGGAGCCGGATCTGTAATTTTTCCTTACCCTGAAGCCTAATCCCACGGGGTGAACGGCTGAAAGAAGAACGAACAGATTCATAAGGAACTCAGGAATGCCATAAGGAGAAAGGAATCCGAGAGTCTCAGTTCACTTCACTTTCTATGAGTGTAATAAGTCAAGCTTAACATATGGCCCGCCTTCCTTGTATAGTGCCCTTACCCTAGACCTTTTTAGTATGGTTTTTACAGTTTATTATAAAAATAAAAATTGCACCATGTTTGTTTCATCTTGGCAATAGGTAACCATGCTTTCGCCTCTTCCTTTCATAGGAGTAATTAGATAGGGAATTGGATCTTGATTTGACTGTTATTTCTTGAAGTTTTGGGATGTAATATAAGTTTGCTCATGGTGTTTTGTTGGTCACTACATATATTGAAAGAGAGTGTGCAGTAAAAGTACACAAGATGAAAAAGGGAATCTGATGGGGTGCTCGGTTCCACATATAGAGTAATGGGTGGGCGATGGGTGTTATTTTATTGAGTAGATAAGATTTAATGGTATTAAAGATACTAATAATGGTGGTACAAGAATGGAGAAAAAATAGGGCTCAATCTAATGTTGGAATATTAATTTTTAATTACTTTGGAATTGGTAATGTAAAATTTTAATATATTGTTGCTAGGGATGTAATTAACATCAAATCTTATTGTTTGGTTATTTATATATTTTTATTTTATACTAATGAAATATTAAGGATCGTTTGGTTTGTGTTTCAATTTTCAGCTTTGAGGGTCTTTTAAAATTGTTGAAAACGTGTTTGGTTTGCCATTTTGAATAACAGTTTCTCAAAACTGAAAACTAGAAAACACGTTTGGTTTATTTTGAAATTTTTTTGACATTTTATTCGCTGAAATTATTTATTTAATAATAGAACAATTTTATGTTAATATATTATCAAATAATATATATACATTTTAAAGTTGGTTAATCTTACAATATTTTTTCCCGCTATAAAATAAAAATAAAATCAAAAAATAAAATGAGTTGGCAAAACCTAGGAAATAAAACATAAAAATTAATGACGTAGAGTCATAATTTTTTTTCTATAATTTTATTTGTGTTCATTTAAGTTTTTTTTTTTTTTTTTTGAAATCTTATGTAAATTATCATTCAGAGCTTGATCTATGTGTATATATATTTTTCTACAATTTTTATTTTTCAGATTTTTTTTTTTTTCAGAATTTCAGATTTTATATTTTCAAATTTTTATTATTTTTTAGAATTTATCAAATTTTAATTTTTTTAGAATTTTATTTTTAAGCTATTTAGAATATATATTTTTAGAAGTTTTGTTTTTGTTTTTTAGTATTTTATTAAATAATTTTTTTATTCAAACGTTTACTCATGTTTTGATTGTTTTCACGAAAACAATTAAAATGTCAAAAATGCGTTTTGAGTTTTATGTTATAAGTTTAACCTTACTTTTCAAAAACGCATTTTAAAAAATAACATATTAAGAGGGTTTTTGGTGGGGATTAAAATTTGATTTTTAGTAGATTGTGATAGAAGTTTTTGAAATGTGTGATTGAAAAGTTGTGGGACCTATGAAAGATGTGGTTAATATTGATTGTTTGACTTTGACTTGGATTAATATTAATCCAGACCTAACAGGGGCTAAACAAGTTTTGAGTGTTTTGCAAAAATATAAATTGAGAAAAGCTTGAAAATGGCCAACCAAATGCACCTTGAATGTGTTTAGTGGGTTCATGGAAGATCCGATTATAGGCATTTTAGATTGAACACTTGTAATATATAAACCTTTTTGACCCTTCAACTTTTCAATTTCAATGTCTTAGCCGAGTGTGACAACATCGTTTCAAAGATTACATGTGACAGATGATTTTACATTTCTTTTGTTTTTGTTTTTCAATTGTGAAAGTGTATTTTGTGGTTCAGTTGCAAATGTTGTTGACATTTATTTGGTTATAAAATAATCAAGGAAACTCTTCTACTTCATAGCTATTGAGGATTGATGCAATTTCCTACAAAAATTTTACTGTTGGCTGAAATGATTTTTTATTTACTCCAAGTTGTTCCTTTGTCAACTTTTCGTTTTCTTTTATCTGCTGAAAAATATTCATCATTTGCGATACTGCTACTTTTACGTGGACTGCTTTTCAATTGTTTCCATAGGAAAGCCGTTTCTGTATGTAATTGTTGCTTCACAGTGAAAATTGTTCATTAATAGCATTGTTTTGGTTTTGCAGCAATCCTGACCAGTCAAAACATTTGGAAACTGCAAGGATATGCATCTTTTTGATGTATGGATTGATTTTGTGAACTTAAGATCTGAAGACTGTAGTGAGAATAGCCGCATTCCAACTATGGTTAATATTTTTAAAATTTGTTATGTCAATTTATCTCAGGAAAATATAAATCTGTTAACCTAAATGCGTAATATTGCATATTTTGCAAGGAACCAATGGAAGTAGATATGTCTATGCAATGAAAAGATCCAAATTTTGTTCAATTCCCTTGCCTCCCTTTTTCTAGGGCATGCTTCCTTGATAACATTTCGTGCTCGTTTGCAAAATTCAATTTCACAAGTTTGTAATTCTTAAAACATTAACACATTATAATCTTCTTAATCAGTGAATATTTTACGTAACATTTCTTTTGCAGAAATTTGGCACTGCAGAAGAGGATGCTTATCGCAGGGATTTAACCATCAATAGGTATTTTTCTCTATTATTTGTAGTTTGCTGACGACACTAGATGTTCTATAATGGAGCAGAAATGAGTACTGTAGCTTCCTTAGTTTTATGGTCTTCTTATTGTTTGAGGATATACCTGGGGAATACACTGATCCAATCGTTTTGATATCGTTGAAATGTGTAGAATAGGCTGATTCTTTTGCCGTCTTCTAAAATTTCTATTCTACAGCTTGTTCTACAATATCAACACAAGTTCTGTCGAAGATTTAACTGGAAGAGGTTAGTATATTCTTGTCATAACTAATCAGTTGGTCAAATTGAGCTTCCATGTTAAAAAATTTCACCCTCACCAATTAAGGTTTTTTTTTTTTCGGTCATTGAATACAGGCATTATGGACTTGAAGTTGGGGAAAATAGTGACCCCATTGCCTCCAAAGCAGACGTTTTTGGACGATCCACTACGAGTGCTATGAGCTATACGATTTGGTAGTTCACATGTGACTGCTGTTTCAATGTTCTAAAGTCTTTAAATTAGATTAGCAAGGAGAAATGATGAATGCTACCTTAGTTAGTGCTATGGTGTGAAGATATGATTCTGCAGAAAATGTTATTTAATTTATAACATAAAATTAAAATTAAAACCTCCTATGTCAGAAGCCAACCTGATCATGGTTATTCAGGTGCGAGGTTTGGATTTATGCTAGATGAAGAACTGAAGATAGCCGCTGCAGATGATGAAGTCAGAGCTGCAATTGCAGATAAAATTAGTAGAGAACGTATTGGCCATGAAGTATGCTTGTATATTTTGTTGTGTGGATCTATATGTTCACAAAATTTCCAGTCATTGTTTTTGCCTGTTACTAATATCTTCATGTCGGTTTTTTTTTTTGTCTCATGGAACAGATTGATCTCATGATATCTGGCAATCATCCTGTGAAAGCAATGACATACATTTCTGAACTGCAGTTATTCTGGGCTGTATTTAGTCTTCCTCCTCATCGAGAGCCTTCAACTTCAGAAGGATGTGAAAGGTTTCTTCCTTGTTCATGTCTAAAGTTCATTTTTAATCTATTTTCCTTTTAGTAAAAGAAAGGTGATCCAAACCTTGAGGACTGCGTATTTGGAATTCGCGAAGTTGAAGCTCCAATTCTCTTAGATGACAGTGTCGTTAAGCAGGAGAGATGGTTGGCATCTCCCCTGACAAGGACGGGAATGAACTTTGTTCTTCCTATCAAAAAAATTCTCTTAGATGACAGTTGTTTTTATTTTTTTAAATTTCAATGTAGATTATTATGGTATGAATGCTGTGAAATCTTTTACTTGATTTGCTAGCCTTGTTATACAGGCATTTGAGCATTCTTCCAGCTCACTTTCTCGTCCTCTTACTGGCTTTGCCAACTAAATCTTTGAATTGTTGCCCAATTTAAGTTTCATCGAGCTCTTTTTCTGATGTCATAATTTGTGGTTTATGCGTTGGGACAGTTGCTGATCATAATGCTCTGGTGAACAACTAAAATAGATAGATGGCAGATACAAAAATCAGAAGACAAACAAACTAGATATATTAATATCTCATGAAGATTCATTATTTATGTAAATGCTTGTTGATCTCTTTGAACTTGCTGTCTCGAAGAGGACTCAATGATTAATCAATCTCTTCAATATTGTTTGAATAGCACTTTTTATTTACATTCCAAATGTTAATATTTCCTTTATTTAGTGGTATGGATCTTCGTGAATGCTCCCCGTGACCACATGCGGCAGGATCTTACTTTTCTTTTTATTAAATTGTGTGACTAGGCTTTGCGTTGCTTGCATGGATTCCACATGGAGACTCTTGCAATTACTTGAACTCTCCTCATTCACTGTGAGTAGTGGAGTGGCTGTGCATGTTTAATGTTATAAATTAAAGTTATTGTTGAAATCCCGAGATGTGATTGGAGCCATGATTAGAAGAATTATTGGGGATTCCACTTTCCATAGAAGAATATATTGATTAATATTAGAGATTATAGGAGATTGTCTAGATTTGTATTTACCTTTTGTTGTCTTGTTACTTGTACTCTAAATAGAGGGCTCGTATTGTACATTAGAAGTGTGAAAAAAAAAAGAGTAATCTTTTTCCCAATTCTATATTCGTGGTATCAGAGCCGACAGAATGACAGAAGTTGCCGCCTACAATAGAGGTTCAATGACCTCTGAATCCTTCGAGGGTGAAATAGAGGCCACCTCTGCCGTTAGCACTGGAGGAATTGAAAACTCGTCTTTTCAACTCATGGTAGAAAAATTAGATGGGAAGAACTATAAAGAATGCGCACAATCTATTAAGCTAATAATTGATGAGAAAGGAAAGCTTGGGTATCTAATCGGAGAGACGAAGATGTCGTCTGATACTGCTCTTCTTCAAAGATGGAGATTGGAGAACTCAATAGTGACTGCTTGGCTTGTTAATTGCATGAAGCCCTCAATTGGAAAAAAATTACCTATTTTTACCCACAACAAAAGACGTTTTGGAAGCTGTGATGGAGATGTACTCTGATTTTGAAAATTCAACCCAAATTTTCGAAATCAAGTCCCAATTGTGGCAAACGAAGCAAGGAGAACGTGAGGTGATCGATTTATTACCTTGAGATGACGAATTTATGGCAAGAACTCAACCTTAGTTCTGAGGAGAAGTGGAAGTGCCGAAAAGACAGTGTATTCTCTAAAGATGCTGGAGAATGAACGGGTTCTCGAGTTCTTGGCTGGGCGCCACTAGGATTTTGACGATGTGAGGAGTAGAATACTCGGATGGAAACCACTACCATCGCCACGAGAGGTTTTTGCAAAGGTGAGGCGTGAAGAGTCGCTGGAGAGTGATGATGAATGGGTCTAGGTCCAATGTTGAAGCTTCAGGCCTGGTGTTGAAAGGAGTTCGGCCTCATAATAACAGGCCATCCAATTTTAAGAATGGGCCTCTAAATAATCAAATGAACCACTGGGTCAGGTTGTAATATTGGGCCTAATTATTCTAATGATGGCCTGGAACATTAGGCTTATACTTCAAAGGGTTAGCAATTGGATCAAGTTCAAAAGAGAAAAAAAGTTGACCCTTGGTGTAAACATTGTCACAAGGCAGGACACAAGGAAGTTACATGTTGGGACATTCACGGAAAGCCAGCCAATTGGAAACCAAGGCAAAATAATAGAAATTGAGGATACTAGGTTTCTGTTGATTATCAAACAAAAAAAATCCAAGGAGTCCAATAGTGCCTTCAACGTCGAGCAAATGGAGCAACTCCACAAAATGTTGTCCAGCCTTCAATCATCGAGTCAAAACCTTACGAATAGTCGTTCCAGTTCCCTAGTTCATAGGTAATTTTTTGAGAGCCTTAAAGTCCACAACCCGATCTAGAACACTATGGATTATCGACTCTGGAGCATCTGACCACATGACATATCACCTATTTTCTTCATATTCAACCTGTGCTAGTAATCTTAAATTTAAAATTGCAGATGGTTCCCTATCTGCTGTCGTAGGAAAAAGGGGTATTCGAATTTTTGATTCTATAACTTTAGAGTCTGTCCTTCTCGTTCCAAATTTATCATGCAATGTAGTCAATGTGCTGTCTATAAGCCAGTTAACGAAAACTTCCAATTGCTAAATTTCTTTCATCTCACCGTGTTTTTTAGGACCTATCATCGGGGAAGACGATTAGCAGTGTTAAGAAAAGTGAAGGACTCTACTACTTTGAAGAGGCTGATATGAGTAAACAGTGTCAAATTAAAGTTTGTGATTCTGCATCTATCCTTAGAAATAGTAAAATTATGTTATGATATTTTAGAATGGGTCATCCCAATTTTCAATACTTGAAGCGTATTTTTCCTTCTATTTTCTCGAATAATAAGCTAGTTAATCTTCAATGTGAAATCTATGAGCTTGCAGAACATCAACGTACATCATTTTCAAAATTCGAATACAAACCCTCAAAGCTATTAACCATGATTCACAGTGATGAATGGAGACCCTTAAGAGTCCCAAATCATACTCACGCAAAATGGTTTAGGACATTTGGAGACCCTTAAGAGTCCCAAATCGTACTCACGCAAAATGGTTTGGGACATTTATTGATGATCACACTCGGTACTAAAAGATAAATCCTATGTTCGTTCCGTGTTTATCACCTTTCATTCCATGATTCAGACGCAATTTCAAACACAAACTCGAATCTTACACACAGACAATGGTACATAATACTTCAATAAAATCATGGGTGACTTCCTCCAAATACATGGAATAATTCATCAAAGCTCATGCATCGACACTCCCTAACAAAATGGGATTGCCGAATGCCTTAAATCGGATGCCACGAACATGCCTTAAATTTTTTGGAGGATGCTATTTTTACATCTATTTATCTAATTAATTGGATGCCTAGTTGCGCTCTAAACTTTGAAACACCCCTCAAAAAATTTGAGAAATACTTACAAACTTCTCATCTCAGCTCCAATCTATCCCTAAAACTGTTTGGGTACACCACATTCGCCCAAGTTCACTCTCATCACCGGAGAAAACTCGATCGTAGAGCAATTAAATGTGCACTGATAGGATATTCTCCTACACAAAAGGCAACAAATGCTATAATCCTACCACAAAAAGGATCTTTGTAAGTTTTGATGTTACATTCTTCGAAAATGCTCTGTACTTTGAGAAAACCTCTCTTCAGGGGAATACCTTACATAAAGATCGGTTTTTTGACGTGAGTCTCTCCCCTCTTGTACCTACCATAGTTATAAAACACGGCCCGGACGGTCGGCTCGGAAAATGGGCGGCTCGGACCCTTGATCGGGCCGGGTAGATTAATTTTAACAAAATGCACTTGACTCGGTCAAAATTGGGCTTTGATCGAGTTAACCTGCGATTTACTTGGCCCGGTTGACCAGTTTGATTGGATTTTAAAATTCTCTTGCAAAATTTTAGGGTCCAAGGGAATTGAACCTTGGACATCTAAGAAAAATAATGGTTTCCTCACTACTTGACATAGAGTCTTTTAGTATTACTTGTTTGCAAATAACTTATATCTATTTAATGAATAATTTATAAGTTTTATAAAAATATTCTTTTAAAAATTTTTGATCCAACATTTTACTTTATTTTATAGACTTAAATAATTAGTGAAAAATAAATTAAAAATTTTAATTTTGCCTCTAAAAAAAATTTATACTTTATATTTTTTTGTAATTTTTTATGCAATGACCCACCGGTTGAACCACTGGGTCATCGGTTGAACCACTAACCCATTGACTGGCTGTATTGTTCGGGTCTGTGTTTGGGTCGAGTCTGACAACTATGGTACCTACCCTACCTTCTGATTCTAGTATGTCATCAACAGAAGGAAACTTGAATTCAGGGGGAGATGTAGAAAAACATGTAAAGGAGATACTCCCTCCGTCTTAATTATATAGACTGAGTTTTTTTTTATCTTGTCCTAAATATATATGCCTATTTCCTAATGTAGAATATTTTGATGTGTTCCTTTACCAATATACCATTATTAAATTTTTCTCACTTAATATGCCAATTTCTTGAAATCATCCAAATACACACATTTTCCACTTCTTGGAAATATGGAACAACTCTCATTTCTTCTTCAAATTCTTTATTAGTTCCAACAATAATTTAGTTTTACATATTGAAAATTAAATAGGGGTAAACTATGAAAGATCTTGGCAAAAATTAATTTTCCAATAACATTAAATAAGATTTCTTAATCCATGTGAAAAATGAAACAAGCCTATATAATTGAAACGGATGGAGTATTATTTTATTCAAGAAAGCCAAAATCAAAGAACATGGATAACCTCACATCCGACGCACCAAGACAGTTAGAATCGATGATAGCTCCAAATCCTTGGGTATCAAAGATATCTGATATTGACTTACCCATTGCTCTCAGAAAATGAACACGATCATGTACTCTCCACCTTATTTCAAAATTCATGTCCTATAATGTTGTCTACAGGATTTCGTATTTTTGCATCTCAACTTGACACAGTAATTCCAAGAACCATTCATGAAGCTTTGGAAATCCTCAAATGGAGAGAAGCAGTATTAAAGGAAATGCGAGTGTTGGAAAAAAAATGACATTTGGGAAGTAACAAACCTTGCCATAAGGAAAGAAACCTGTTGGATTCAAATGGGCCTTCAATTTGACATACAAAGCTGATGGGACAAAGAACGGTATAAAACTCGGTTGGTTGCAAAAGGATATGCAAAGACCTACGGCATCGACCTACATAAACATTGGCGCTAGTAGCAAAGTTGAATACAATTCAAGTCCTATCACTAGTAGCAAATTTGGATTGGTCGATTCAGCACCTGGAAATCAAAAATGCATTTCTAAATGGGGAATTAGAAGAAGTTTTCATGACATTACCACCAGGTTTTTGCAAGGTAAATGAAAATGGCCGAGTATGTAAGCTAAAAAAATCTTTATACGGACTCGAGCAATCGTCGAGAGTATGGTTTGACAGATTTGCAAAAGTATTGAAAAATTAAGGATATCGTCTGGGACGATTAGATCACATTATGTTCCTTTAGCAATTTGAGGACGATTCTAAAACGATTCTGATCGTATATGTCGATGATATTGCTCTAACATACGACAATATAGTGGAAATGGAAAGATTTAATAAAAGCATTGCCACTGAATTTGAAGGAAAGGATCTGGGATCTATGCAATATTTCCTGGGGATGGAATTGCTAGATCAAAAAGAGGCATCAGTGTATCACAATGAAAATATATTCTTGATCTCCTAATCGAAATTGGCATGCTAGAATGTAAACCGAGCGCTACACCTGTAGATGTGGGAAAAAGAGCGGAAGCTTGAGGAAATCTAGTAGAGCCTAACAGATTTCAAAGATTAGCTCGAAAACTGATCTACTTATCACACACCAAACCTGACATCACATTCACATTCGCAGTAAATCTTGTAAGCTAACACATGTATTCACCGGAGGAAAGTCAGCTAGAAGCTGTCTACAAGATACTCAGATATCTCAAAGGGACCTTCGGAAAGGGGATATTCTTTAGAAAGAATGAAATGAGAGAAGTTGAAATCTACAAAGATGCATATTGGGCAGGGTTGACAAATGATAGGTCTACTACTGGTTAGTGTACCTTTGTATGGGAAAATCTGATGACGTGGAGAAGGAAAAAAAATGTAGTAGCCTGAAGTAGTGTTGAAACAGAGTTCAGAACTGTTGCACAGAGAATATGTGAAGGACTGTGGTTGAGAAAGCTTCTCGAGGAATTACTTGTCACAATAAAGTTGCCAATCAAACTATATTGTGATAATAAAGCAGTGATCAACATTTCCCTTAATTCAGTTCATCATGACAAGACCAAACATGTAGAGATGGATAAACACTTTATCAAAGAAAAAGTTTAGGAATGAATTATTTGCATGACTTATGTTCCCACCCTAGCACAAGCTGCAGATGTCTTCACCAAAGGACTGCCTAGACCAAAATTCGATGATTTCATCTTCAAGTTGGATATGGTCAACATTTACGATCCAATTTGAGGGGGAGTGTTGAAATCTCGAGATGATTGGAACCATGATTAGAAAGAATTATTGGGGATTCCACTTTCCATAGAAGAATATATTGATTGATATTAGAGATTATAGGAAATTGCCTAGATTTGTTTTTTCCTTTTATTGTCTTATTACTTGTACTATAAATAGGGGGCTTGTATTGTACATTAGAAGTGTAAAAAAAAAAAGAATAATTTTTTTCTCAATTCTATCTTCAGTTATTTTCCCTTGCATTATTTATATTGATAGAGATATAGCAGTTCCCTTATATAGGAAGAGAAATTCAATTTGCATTGGTATGCTGTGTAGCAAGATTTGGTCCCAATTCAAGTGGAGTAGACTTTTTATATGCACAATCTACTTGAAAGTAATTAGTGTTGGTTATAAGTAAGGTATAGAGCCCTCCTATTTGCTGAACAAACGTAAAATGTTCTAATACTGCTTGCATGCTCCTTTATTCTATGCTTGGGTCTGTTATTCTGTAGTCATCATGTATGTCTAAGCCGATTAAAACAGTAGCTAGTTGGCTAGAGAAATGTCCTCCCCATAAACCTATGTTGCTCAGACTTGGGTACGGGTTCGTATTTAAGTGTCAGGTTTTTTATTTTTAAAAATGAAGGATACGGGGACGTGGCTAAAAAGAGTCCAAATTTCGGACACGGGTACGTGGGTACGTCTTTGAAATTTCAATTATTATTTTTTTTCCAAAAACTTCATATGTAAAAAGAATATTTAAATAATAATTAAGTTGTAAATTGTTAAATGATAAACACGTCACTTAAAAATCAACTAGAATTTTTTTTTTAAGCTTTTCTTATAAACATTTTAAAAAACGAAGAAACTAATATTAATCAAAAATATTATTTGATTACTTCTAGTTTGTCAAGTGTTGAAAAAATATTAATTTCAGAAAATGTTATTAAATTGTTTTAAATAAATTATTTATGTTGATTTTATAATTATCAGTCAATCACTTTGGCAAAAAATAAAAAATAATAATAATATTTTAAATTTGTTTTAAAATTTTGTAACTATTAATCATGATATTTTTTTTAAACTAAAATGATCTTATCGAGATTAAAAAAAATCAAAAGCATATTTAAGAAATAATTAACATCATGTAATTTGCTCAACTAATAATGTTGTAAAATTTGAAGAAAAAGATAAATAAATCCAACCAATAAAATTGTAAGATTGTAAATATACTTCAATCACAATGGTTACATTTAAAAAAAAAAAAAAAGAAGCAATATTTAAAATAAAAAAAAAAGTATTGTTTTTGTTTAAAAGTTTAAAAGGCCCAAAAGTTAAAATAATAAAAAGCCCAATACCACGACCCATCATCTTCATCTTCTTCCTCTGGCAGCATCTTCTCGGCAGCGTTTCTTCATCTTTTTATGGCAACGTTTCTTCTTCTTCTTCTTCTTCTTCTTCTTCTGTCATTTCTGGCTCTGCAAGACTGCAACAATGGAGGAACCTGACCGTGTCCGCTTAAAACTTTTCGTGTCCGACCCGCATTTCATACCCGTACCCGTGTCATGTCGTGTCGACACGGGTATGGAGGCCAAAACGCCGAGTCCGAGCAACACAGCCATAAACAGATGATGACATAATTGTAGAATTTCCTCGTTGATTTTCACTGCCACTTGTTATCCTTACTAGAATGTTTATTTGTAAGGTTTTTCCATTTCACATTCTTTTGATTTTTAGGATGACCAGAGAAGGCTCTGCCTGTATGCTGCTTTGTTCCTTCCCTTTAGGAAGACTATTTACACAGACAAGAAAGGGAAAAAGGTAAAATTATAATGTATGTAATTACAAATTATAATTTCCCATGTTTCTCTTGGATGTTTCTTGATGTCATTTACCCTTGTACATGACCAGAAAGTTGATTTAAGATCATTTTTCGGTTCCTTTTATTCTCTAAATCTCTATTTATATTAATAATTCATATTTTGACAGATCCCAGTTGCGAGTTACATATTTCGCAATTCTCTCAAGCTGAAGGGTAGTGATGCTGAAACTGTATGAACTGGTCACTCTGTTTTAGTTATTATATTTTAATGTTTTGCATGTTAGCTTACTTTTTAGAGTCTGAGAGATCATACTTTTCTCTTTGCTAATGGGGAAGTTTCTTACTTTCAATAGAATTGTCATTGACGGACAGGTTCTGAGTTTGCATTTTGCAGCGGAAAAATTCGTGTCCTTGATTCCTTTGATCCTGTCTAATGAGGATATACAAATTCTTGTAGTTGACTGGAAAAGAGAAATTATTGATGTTCCTGATGCTTCAAAACTCAGAATATTGGCTGGTAAAATGATCTTTCTCCGCTTGAATATAACTTGTGACAGTTTCTATGCACCAATTGTTGTTTCTTCAATATGCAGCTGCTCACCTGCAGAAAATTCACACCTACCATTTGTCTACATTCTATATTGAATCTTAAGTAAATGTCTAGTGCTTGTTTGTAGAGATCTACCTGACCTGTCTTATCTATAGAAATTTGGAAGTGTAATTTCTATCTCTCTTAATGATTGAAATATGTGCAACCGGAACAAACAGTGTTTATGTTGAGATTATTATCATCAAAATTTATTCATCTTCAGAAAATGTAGCTATAATCATAACTCTGAACCTATAGTTCGGGCTCTGAAACTATTCCATAATCTTCTAAAAGTGGTTTTGGTTGATCTCATAAGGGGGTCAAATAGAATGTATTAATGGCAAAAGGGAACTATATAACAACCAGTTCTCTATTAAATTCAGTTTAATCATTAAACTAGTTAGAAGCATGAAGACACGTTTTCACTGTAACTGAAAACTTTGATTGGTTTCCATGTTGGAAACTTTCGTAATTGGGATCTGTATGCCCACTGAATCCCAACAAGTCCGATCTGTAAAACTCATTTTTTTGCAAATTCATTTTCAACCATACATTCTCTCAATAAAATAATTTTGCATGTAAATCCAAAAGTTTCCTTACCTCTAAACCATACATACTCCAAAAAATCACTTTTCACAAAATCTTTCTCAAAAAATGGGGCTCAAATATGGCTACTTACCATTATACAGAATCTTTACTTGATTCTTAAGCACTTATATTTTTTAATTAAAGCTGGTGGTCCTAATTATATTGAAGTTACAAGATGTAGCCCAGCTGGAGCAGCACGAGCACAATCAGCAGGAGAGAAGCCAGGAAGAATTGATGACAAGGATGCAACAGAAGAATTATCTAGAAGAAGATTAGTTAGGTTGTTTTTTTTTTGCACAAATTGTATTGATTCTTTTGGCCACCACTACACGTGTAAATTGGTTAGGTAGTCTGTTAGGATTGATTCTCATTGTTGCTGTATATATTAGGTGGATCACCATCTTTACTTAATTCAATTCATTTGTTGGAAGTGAAGTAAATACAAAAGGCTTTAAGCCTCTTTTTCTGCCAATTCAATTCTACAAATTTATCTTTCAAAAGTTTATATGGTATCAGAGCGTAGTTAAATGGAAGAATCGAATACAACACCAACCAATTTGCCTACAGATGCAAACATCAATCCAATCCATATCCAAAATCCACAGCAAACGGTTGAAAACAATTCTGCCATTCTTCTTCGTGATTCAGCTAACCCCAATAGCCCTTACTACATTGGAAGCAATGATGGAAGTGGTCTCTTGCTGGTGACTCATGTCTTGGACTCAAGCAACTATTACTCCTGGGCACGCTCGATGAAGAGAGCACTAAGAATTAAGAACAAACTGGGGTTCATCGACGGCTCTTTGTGTGAGCCAAGTGACCCAGATGACCCATTAATGGAGCAATGGCTGAGGTGTAATGACATTGTCATAACCTGGATGCAGAATTCTATGGCCATTGACATCAAGAGCAGCACCATTTATGCTGAAACTGCACACCTTCTTTGGCTTGATCTTGAGCAACGCTTTTCTCAGCAAAATGCCCCACACATTTTTGAGGTTAAAAAGGACATCACCAGCCTGATGCAGAACCAAGACTCTGTCAGTGTCTACTACTCAAAGCTCAAAATTCTGTTGGATGAGCTGATGAACTATGAAAGCATCCCTAATTGCACTTGTGGAGGCCTGAAAGCAGTCGTCCTGAACCAGCAAAGAGATTGGGTTATGAAGTTTTTAATGGGACTAAGTGACTCATACAAAGAAATTAAGGCTCAGATGCTGCTTATTAAGCCATTTCCTAGCTTAAATGAGGTATACTCACTGATTCAACAAGAAGAGAAAAGACGGGAGATATCCAATCCAAGCCCCATAAACTCAGATTCCATGGCTTTCCTGAGCAAGAGAAATTACAGAGAAGGTGGAAATCAGACTTTTCCTTCACAGAAAAAGGACAGATACTATTGTACTTATTGCAAGATATCAGGCCATTCACTTGAAAGGTGCTTCAAGGCAAATCCTATCAAACCACCATGCTCCTACTGTCAAATACCTGGCCACTCAGTCGATAAGTGTTACAAGCTGCATGGATTTCCATCAGGATCCAGATTTAATGATAAAGGGAAGGCTGCTGCTAATATGGTCTCTGCAGGAATAGCACAAAGTCAGGAAGTGGTGAAAGACAAGGGCCAAGTATCTTTAAGTAAGGAGCAATATTCCCAGCTGATGGCACTCCTCAAACCAGCAACAAGTTCTCAGCAGCCACTTTCTTCATCAAACAGTATCCAAACTTCTGCTAATCATCTGCCATCAGATGATTTTAATTGCAAAATGTCTGGTATGCCATTCAGTTTAAATACTTTCCAATATAGGGATGGAAACATCTCTGAGATTCCATGGATTCTTGATACAGGAGCCACAGATCACATGATCTGCTCCACCTCTTTTTTTACATCTATCCAAGCTAATATCTCCAATAGTGTGGGATTACCAAATGGAGAAAAGGCTCCAGTCACACACATTGGAACTGTGAAAATATCTGAAGACATTATTCTACATAATGTGCTTTGCATTCCCAGCTTTACCTTTAATTTAATTTCTGCAAGAAAACTTACTCAAACCTTGAATTGTTGTCTCATTTTCTTCTCTAATTACTGTTATATTCAGGACCTTTTGACTTGGAGAACGACTGGAATGGGTGAGGTGAAAGGAGGATTGTATCACATGATGAAGAAGCAAGTCTCTCCCACAGCTTTGTCAGATGTTCTCAATAAACTCAAGTGTTCTGTCTCTTCCTCTGTTTCCTCTGTTTCTGCTACCAAGACTCACAGGGATTCTGCTTTATGGCACTATAGACTAGGTCACTCCTCATACTCTGATTTCACTTCTGATGGAAACCTCCATATCCCTGCACTCCCTAGTATAAGACAATGCTCTATCTGTCCCTTAGCAAAACAACATAAGTTGCCTTTCAATGCTAGTAGCCGTAAGAGTAAGAAATGTTTTGAACTTATTCATTGTGATATTTGGGGCCCCTGTAATGAGTTCAGCAGAGATGGATCTAAGTATTTTTTATCGATTGTTGATGATTATAGTAGATGTACATGGATCTACATGTTGGTTTTCAAATCTGATGCAACAATTGCCTTACAAAATTTTTGTGTCATGGTTGAAAATCAGTTTGAAGCCAAAATTAAAAGGGTCAGAACAGATAATGGTGGGGAATTCAACATGACACAATTTTATCTAAAGAAAGGGATAATCCATCAAAGAACTTGCGTCGAAACACCTGAACAAAATGCTGTAGTGGAAAGAAAACACCAACATATTTTGAATATGGCAAGAGCTTTGCAATTCCAAAGTAGACTTCCCTTGAAATATTGGAATGACTTTGTGTTAACTGCGGTATATCTAATAAACAGAACACCTACCCCAATTTTAGACAACAAATGTCCTTTTGAAATATTGTTCCAAACCAAAGCCAACTATAGTCATCTAAGGGTATTCGGATGCCTAGCCTTTGCTACCACTCTGGTCCATGGAAGGCACAAGTTCGACCCTAGGTCTAGGGAGTGTGTTTTCATTGGCTATCCTTTTGGAATCAAAGGATATAGATTGCTGGATCTGAAGACAAAGAAGGTGTTCATTTCCAGAAATGTGATTTTTCATGAAAACATATTCCCATTTCAAGAGATTAAATCTACCAGCAATGACTCCTTAACTAGTTTCAATCATCTGAGCTTTAAGCCTCTTTTTCTGCCATTTAACCTTTGCTCTGATACCATATAAACTTTTGAAAGATAAAATTGTAGAATTGAATTGGCAGAAAAAGAGGCTTAAAGCCTTTTGTATTTACTTCACTTCCAACAAATGAATTGAATTAAGTAAAGATGGTGATCCACCTAATATATACAGCAACAATGAGAATCAATCCTAACAGACTACCTAACCAATTTACACGTGTAGTGGTGGCCAAAAGAATCAATACAATTTGTGCAAAAAAAAACAACCTAACTAATCTTCTTCTAGATAATTCTTCTGTTGCATCCTTGTCATCAATTCTTCCTGGCTTCTCTCCTGTGGCATTTGCTCGTCTTTGCTCCAGGTTTGAGCTACATCTTGTAACTTCAATATAACCCAACTGGAGCAGCACGAGCACAGTCAGCAGGAGAGAAGCCAGGAAGAATTGATGACAAGGATGCAACAGAAGAATTATCTAGAAGAAGATTAGTTAGGTTGTTTTTTGCACAAATTGTATTGATTCTTTTGGCCACCACTACACGTGTAAATTGGTTAGGTAATCTGTTAGGATTGATTCTCATTGTTGCTGTATATATTAGATGGATCACCATCTTTACTGCAATTCAATTCTTCTTGGAAGTGAAGTAAATACAAAAGGCTTTAAGCCTATTTTTCTGTCAATTCAATTCTACAATTTTATCTTTCAAAAGTTTATAAATTAGGCATGCTGTTCATTTATGGTGATATCAAATATCTGTAATCATGGAATATGGGATTGTATAGGGATTTGAGAATTCTTGAGGTTGCATGAACATCATTTTATGAAATGCAGAGAGCAAGATACATGAGATGCTTATAAACTTCAAACCTGGATTGATTAACTTCTGTTTTTAGGGGATAATATTTTTGACCTATGTAACTTTTGTCATTGAATATGCATATATTTGCTAACTTTGTTCAAACCTATAGGATTGCTGCTGCGAGAAATTAAAGAATTTTGGCGTGCCGCACTCGTGCTTTCTATGCTGTTGCACCCTACCATAAGTGGTTGCCCCACAAATCCATCAAACAAGGAATCTGAGATGGGCAAGAAAAGCGAATTATTTAAGGGAATTGAGAAAGCAATTTTGGAGCTAGGTATTGCCCACATGCTTACTGTAGCGCCCCGAGTTCTGTTAACCCGGATTGCCACGTCATCGTCTTTTGCCCTAATTTTGTCAATCAATTTTGCGGAAATAACCTAATTTTTAAAATCACATTTGAAATTGAAAACTACTTCGGCAATTGAAATACATTGGATAATTGTTCAAAATTTAAATATCGTGTTTTTGGAATAGCGGAAACGAAAATACGTTAACAGTGTTTCAATACATAAATTCGGAAACTTAATAAATTCGATAATCAAATTTTATTTTGCCACCACTGCCGGATCAATCGCGTTCGCCTCCGAAGTCTGCAATTATTGTTAAAAATAGCAGAATGAGTATTTCGAAGAAATACTCAGTAGACTCATCGCCGATAATTAATTTACAGAATAATTGAAAACACACTCATGCAATATACAATGTGATATCATCTTTGGTTCATTTTCTTGAAATCATAGGCTCTTTAAAAACATGGGCTGTGGGTAGTCTTTCTTTCTTGTGCGGATGAAGCACATAAGTTATGCATAACGTTCTCTTCTTATCTCATAAGAGATTCTTTCTTTCTTTCTTTCTCATGCAATTAAGCATATAAGTTATGGCAAGCATAACAATATCATATATCTCATATGACACATTCTCATCCTATGCATAAAGCATATAAATCACGTAATTCACATAAAGCATGCAATTATAATTTAAACTAATTAATGGTGGCGAGTCTACCTCAATTGTTTCGAGTTGCGTGAAAAGTGAGCGGGAAAATAACTTCAAGCTCCTAATTGCTCGTACGTATCGTCTAGCCAAAAATAGGAAATAAGTTTGAATTAGTATTTCGAACTTTAAAGTTTTTAAAGTGTTGAAATTAAGTTTAAGGGCTTAATTGAAAATTATTGGAATTGAAATAAATGACTTAAATGATAAAATAAAGTTTAGGGCTAAATTGGATGTTTATTAAATCTGAAAATAAAAGTTTAAGGGCTAAAATAGTAGTTTTTAAAAGTTAGGGACTAAGCTGTAATTATAAATAAGCTGGAATTAAAAGTTAAAAACTGAAATAATAACTTTTGTAAGTTTAAGGACTGAGCTGTAAATATACTAAAGCTGAAAATAAAAGCTGAAAATTAAAATAATAATGTTTAATAGTTTAGGGACTAAATTGAACATTTTCTAAAAACTGAAAATAAATTTAAGGAACTGAAATTAAAACATTTAAACTTAAGGGCTAAACTAAAAGTAATTTAGGGACTAACTTAAAACAATTTATAACTTGGGGCTAAAACGTAACTTTTAAAAATCAAAATCAAATTTATATAAAATCAAAATAAACCAAAATCAAAATCAATTAAAATTCTAAAATTAAAACCAAAAATAAAAAACAACACAACCCTCTCTCTCTAACTATTATCTTCGAAAAGAAAGAGAGAGGAGCATTGGGAGGAAGGGCTTCGCCCTTCCTCGATTCCATCCGAGCGACGCTGTCGAGCGCCGCCACCGAAACGTGGTGGCGCCGGTGAGGGTGGAGGCGGTAGGGGAAAGGGGCTCTTGGGTGTAAGGTTTTTCGAAGTCGACCGAGGCTAGCGGGTTCGATTTTCAGTTGGATTTCTTGGTGTAAACGTTCTGGAAATGGGTCGAAGAACGAGATAAGGTAATGGGCTTTTCCTTTTTCTTGATTTTGTGGGTGATTAAGATGGATTTTGGGTGGAATTTGGATGGTTTGATTTCGGGTTTGAGGCGGTTTTGGGTGTGCTCGACTTCGGGCTTTGCTCCCGGTTTGGTGGTTGTGTGGAGTTGGCTTTTGAGCTTGATTTGGGTTGGTCTCGGGTTTGGGGTGTTTTGGGTGGAGTTTGATTTCTGCTGGAGTTCGAGAAGTTGGGTGGCTGTTGGTTGAGTTCTGGGTTTTTGGGGTGTTTGCAGTGACTCGAGCTGGATTCTGCAGTAGTGGCTTGAGGTGAAAACGAGGCTGGGTTTGAGTGAGCTGTGGGATAGGTGATGGTGGGTTTCTGGACTGAGGGCTGGACACTGTTCGATGCAGTCTGGGCGTTGGTTTGGTGGTAGCTTGGTGGTTTCGATTTTGGATGGAGTTGGTGGTCTGGTGGTGAGCTTGGTCTCGGTTTGGTGAGGAAAAGGTGGTGTTGATGGTTGCAGCAAGCTGACTGCAATGGTGTTGTTTAGGTGGCTTGCAGTGACTTTGCAGTGGAGGTTGGTGGAGTTGGTTGCATTGTGCAGTGGCTGGGGATTGCATTGTATTGATGATTACACTGTTGATGCTAGAAATGGATTTTCTAGCATCAATGGTGTTTCACCTGGAAATGGAGAGAATGTTGGAGAGATAGACTATTTTCTTACCAATGGATTTTGGCTGCGTGATGTATGGAGTGGAGGGAAATGATGGTAAATAAGATAGTGAATTTAGGGCACAAATTTCAAGGTGGGTATTTGGGCCAAACAGTTGGGCCTTTAAATTTTCTAATCGGGCTGAAATAAGTAAATTCAGATTTGGGCTCAATTGATTGGACCTAAAAATTGGGTTTATGTAATTGGACTTGAATTTAATAATAATTGGATTTAAATAAAATAAATCCGAATTGAAATAAAAATAATTATTCAATATTCGATTCGATTCAAAATAATTTAAATTCATATTTATAACGGCTAGACGAACGCGCTATTTCTTAAAAATTAGGGTTAAAGTCGAGCGACACGTTTTTCGAGAACTAATTTATAAAATTGAAAAATTCGCGGTCGCTACAACCTTACCCCCTTAAAATAATTTCGTCCTCGAAATTTAAACTTACTTGATCTAGAATATCTGGATACTTAGCCAGAATCTCTTCCTCTTTCTCCCAGGTAGCTTCATCGCTATCCTGTCTACCCCATTGGACTTTGACTAAAGGAATCTCTTTGTTTCTTAAGACATGGACTTTTCTTTCTATAATGCACATAGGTGTCTCCTCATAGGACAGATTCCTCTGAATCGAAATAGTCTGAAAATTTACCACGTGACTTGGATCGTGGATATACTTTCTCAATAGGGAAACGTGAAAAACGTTGTGTACGGCCGATAGCTCGGGCGGCAACGCCAAACGATAAGCCACGTTACCCACTTTCTCTAATATCTCGAATGGTCCGATAAAACGGGGTCTTAACTTCCCTCTCTTGCCGAAACGAATAGTTCCTTTCATAGGAGCTACTTTCAAAAATACTTTCTCTCCAATTTCAAATTCTAAGTCTTTTCTCCTTTGATCGGCATAGCTTTTCTGTCTATCTTGAGCGGCTTTGATTCGCAGTCTGATCTTATCAATAGCCTTAACTGTCTTTTCAATCAATTCTGGACCTAAAATTCTTCTCTCGCCTACTTCATCCCAATAGACTGGTGATCGACATCGTCGTCCATAAAGTGCCTCATATGGTGCCATACCAATAGTAGCCTGAAAACTATTATTGTAGGCAAATTCCACTAATGGGAGGTGAGTCTCCCAATTACCACTCAAATCTAGTACGCAAGCTCTAAGCATATCTTCTAGTGTCTGAATAGTGCGTTCAGACTGTCCATCGGTCTGGGGATGGTAAGCAGTACTAAAATTTAATTTAGTACCCATCGCTACTTGTAAACTCTTCCAGAATCTTGATGTAAATCTCGGGTCTCTATCTGATACAATGGAAGCTGGTACTCCATGAAGTCGAACAATCTCTCTAACATACAACTGGGATAACTGATCCACATTGAGAGTCATTCTGATTGGTAGGAAATGAGCTGACTTCGTAAGTCGATCTACGATAACCCAAATAGCGTCATGTCCTTTCACTGATTTCGGTAACCCTGTTACGAAATCCATGGAAATTTTCTCCCATTTCCATTCTGGTATATCCAAGGGATTTAACAATCCTGATGGTCTCTGATGTTCAGCCTTTACTTGCTGACACGTCATGCATCGAGAGACAAACTTTGCAATGCAACCCTTCATGTTTCTCCACCAAAAGGTGTTGCGCAAATCACGATACATCTTCGTCCCTCCTGGGTGGCATGCATATGGTGCTGAATGAGCTTCTGTCAAAATCTCATTCTGGATATGTTCATCCTTCGGTACACAGAGACGTCCTCTGAATATCAGTGCCTTATCAGAGGCAATCTCGAAACCTATTCTCTTGCCAGTTCCAACTTCGGATCTGATCTTTTCCAAAAATTTATCTCCAACTTGAGCTGTTATAATCCGACCTCTCAAGTCTGGTTTAACGCTCAGATTTGCCAATATAGAAGATCCTTGGACTGATGGGGTTCGCACTTCGATTCTTAGATTTCTCAAATCTCGAATCAACTGATCTTGC
This sequence comes from Fraxinus americana, assembly GCA_035079005.1. Taxonomy (NCBI): domain Eukaryota; kingdom Viridiplantae; phylum Streptophyta; class Magnoliopsida; order Lamiales; family Oleaceae; genus Fraxinus; species Fraxinus americana. Next base: position 18,804,662 of record CM068721.1, on the reverse strand, counting down.
GTCGTTCCCAAAGCTGATAACTGTCCGGCGTCCTTTCTGCTCAAAGCGTCGGCAACCTTATTTGCTTTACCCGGGTGGTAAAGAATGGTGCAGTCATAGTCTTTTACCAGCTCTAGCCATCGACGTTGTCGCATGTTCAACTCCTTCTGAGTGAAGAAATACTTGAGACTCTTGTGATCGGTGTAAATCTCACATTTACTCCCGTACAGATAGTGTCTCCAAATCTTAAGAGCGTGCACAACAGCTGCGAGCTCTAAATCATGTGTCGGGTAATTCTTCTCATGTGGCTTCAACTGTCTTGAAGCATATGCTATCACTTTGCCATTCTGCATCAAAACACAACCTAAACCATGTTTGGATGCATCGATGTCAAATAACGAAACCTTCGTATCCATCTGGTATAGTCGTGACTGTGTTTGAAACGAGTCTGTCCTTAAGTTTCTGAAAGCTTTGTTCACATTGTTCTGTCCACTGAAACTTAACTCCCTTTCTGGTCAACTGAGTCATAGAACCTGCTATTTTAGAAAAACCTTCTATGAATCGCCGATAATATCCAGCTAATCCAAGAAAGCTTCTCACATCTCCAACATTTGCAGGTGTTGGCCAATTTGTTACGGTTTCAACCTTAGAAGGATCGACCTCGATTCCTTTAGCTGTAACAATATGACCTAAGAAACCTACTCTTTCAAGCCAAAATTCACATTTCTTGAACTTGGCGTCTGACTTTCTCGCTCTCGAGCGTTTCCAACACAGTCCTCAAATGTTCTTCATGTTGTGCGGAATCCCTGGAGTAGATCAGTATATCATCGATAAAAACAATAACGAATTTATCAAGATACTGATGGAAAACTCGGTTCATCAAATCCATAAATATCGCAGGTGCGTTCGTAAGACCGAACGGCATCACTGTGAACTCATAATGTCCATATCGTGTCCTGAACGCTGTCTTCGGTACATCAGCTGGCGAAACCTTTAGCTGATGGTACCCAGATCTCAAATCAATCTTCGAGAAGATTGCAGTACCTTTCAACTGATCAAATAAGTCCTCAATCCTGGGTAGGGGATACTTATTCCTTATCGTCAACTTGTTAAGTTCTCGATAGTCGATACACATCCTCATGCTTTCGTCCTTCTTCTTTACAAACAGCACAGGTGCTCCCCACGGAGACACACTTGGCCTGATGAAACCCTTCTCTAGCAATTCCTCTAATTGCACCTTCAGTTCTTGCAATTCCTTTGGTGCCATGCGGTATGGAGCTTTAGAAACGGGGGCGGCTCCTGGCACCAAATCGATGGAAAATTCCACTTGCCTATCCGGCGGAGTGCCGGGTAGATCGTCTGGAAAAACGTCACCATATTCACATACTACTGGCACTGAATCCAGAGTAATCTCATCTACGGGTTTGTCTTGAAGACTAACCAAATAGCCATGACAACTATCCTTGGCTAATAGCTTCTCCGCTTGTAAAGCCGAAATCAGGCGAGGAAGTGCCTTAATCCTCGTCCCATAAAATCTGAATACTTCTTCACCATCTTTACGAAAAATAACCTCCTTCTCGTGGCACATAATTGCAGCACGGTTGGCGCTGAGCCAATCCATACCTAGAATAATATCGAAATCTTTCATTCGGATAATATTCAGGTCTGCCTCCAAAACTTGACCATCAAAATCGATTTGTACAAATTGACTATCTTAGTAGTATCGAGGGTTTCTCTGACGGCAAACTAACTTCAAGGGTACTACCAGTCTCTATGCCTATTAGGTTCAGTCTTTCTAAGCATGTATCTGATATAAATGAATGTGTGGCTCCCGAGTCTATCAGAACATATACAGGTATCCCAGAAATAGATAGTATACCTGATATCATATTATCATGCTTAATATGGGAAGGAAATACGGTATGGAAAGCAATTAAGACATGTACAAGGGTACTAGGATAACTAGTATACCCGCAATCACGTCGAGTCCTGGATCGCATCCATAGCGAATACCCCGGTCAGTCCCCTTCCGGTTACGGATCGGGTTCATCTTCTCGATTAGAACCACAGGCGAGGCCGAGCACGACAGTCCGTTGCAAAGTGACTGACCGCCACACTTATAGCAGACTCCCTTCCCAAACAGGCATTCTCCCTTGTGCATCCTTCCGCACTTAGGGCGGGGAGAAATGACATTGGGCATCTCTCCTGTTGGCCCGGATTGGGCCTCTTGACGAACTAGGCCGGTTTCTCGTTCGGATTCTCAGTTTGCGGCTCGGACCTTGCCACTTTCTCTTGCCCGTGTTTCTCTCGCTTCATACTGAGATCCCTGGCTTACCGTCCTCCCACCGGCATAGGCTACTGCTTGAGCCTTTTTTACTACTTCCCGGTAGGTTGGTAGCTCGTGTGAGCTGACAATTTGTCGGACATCGGAGCGTAGACCTCTCTCAAATCTGCGGGCCTTTTTGAACTCCGTCTCCACCAGATGTGGAGCATAACGTGATAGCTCTTCAAACCTCCTTTCATACTCGACTATATACATGTCTCCTTGCACTAGTCGAAGAAATTCGGCTTCCTTGTGATCTCGAAGAGCTTGTGGGAAAAACTTGTCCCTGATCTCTTCCTTGAAATCATCCCAAGTTAGGGCTGCCTGTTGTTCCTCGCTTCTCGTGCGGGATGCAGATTCCCACCAAAAACCAGCTCTTCCGATCAACATGAACTCGGCACATCCCACTTTCTTGAATTGCCAAGGCGTGCTATGTGCTTAAAAATTTTTTCAATGGCCTGGAGCCATTCTTCCACTGCCAATGGCCCATTTCCGCCGTCAAACGTAGGCGGACTGTACCTTCTGAATTGTTCGATCACTGGAACAATAGGGTTGGGGTTTACTGGCTGCGGAATCTGTCTCATTTCCTGCACTGCCTTGAGTAATTCCCTGATAACGTCGGCTTGGTTCGGTGGTGCCATAACCTTCATAAATTTAAAGGCAGTTTGTAATAGTTAACTAGGAGTACTAACAAAGCGAACAGTAAGGATATCTCAGAAATTAAGTTTCAAATTTCATTTTATTCATAATTCGACTTCTTTTCAAGTAGGTACATCGGGTGGCGTGTATGCCAACATTTGATTAAAAACAAAATGTTAACCCTACTCTAACTCCTATCATCTATTCTCCTTCGGTTACGCATGATTCGGCGTCCGAGAATTCTCCCAACGCTGGATCAGCGTCTTCCTCTGGTTCTTCTTCTTCGGGATCTTCTTCGGGATCTTCTTCTTCCTCTGGGTCTTCCTCGGGATCTTCTTCCTCTTCTGGGTCTTCCTCGGGATCTTCTTCCTCTTCTGGTTCCTCCTCGGGATTGCCCTCGGGTGCTAACTCATCTTCTTGCACCTGCTCAGGCTCGAGCATTGGCTCATGTTCTGGCTCTCCTTCAGGTACAATCCCAAGGCGGTGCTCAAAATACATGGGCCAATATGCCACAAATCTCACGCAGAATGAGTCATATTCCATATCCACGTTAGGTGACGTGAGAGCATCCATGTATATGCTACGAGCTACTTCCGCATAGTCGGCCCGGAAGGTCGATAGCAAATGATGGATCGATCGGTAATCATTAGTCACATAGCCATGCTGTATGGCCCGATCGCGTACAATATTCAGCTGCTCGATGTGTTGGGCTATAGCCCAATCGAGTCTAGGCCTGAAGCGGTCGTAATCTCTAGCAGCTTGTTCTACGTCACTGGGTGCATTTCTACGGATGGGTGCCATGTCCTAAACCAATTATGCAAAGTCCAATTAAGTGGGGTTATTCATCTCTTCTTAGTTAAAATTTACGAGGACGTAATAATTTAGAAAATTATTTCCAATTATGCTCAAACTCGTCTTTCTTTTCTTTCTTTCTTTCTAATTCGGATACACTTCTTTCTCTTTCTTCTAAGTCTCGTAAATCGTAAAACAGTATCCGAAATAACGTAACAGTAAACTTCAATAACTTCTTTACCTTCGGAGTCGACGGATTGAATGGTGGCAGTGGCAACTTTCATTAATGATAAAATAATCTCTTTAAAAATTCTCTTTGAAAATTTTCTTTTTTTTTTTTTTCTTTCTTTTTTTTTTGTTTGAAAATTTGCCAGTCTACAGAAACGCAGACCAGCTCTGATACCAAGCTGTAGCGCCCCGAGTTCTGTTAACCCGGATTGCCACGTCATCGTCTTTTGCCCTAATTTTGTCAATCAATTTTGCGGAAATAACCTAATTTTTAAAATCACATTTGAAATTGAAAACTACTTCGGCAATTGAAATACATTGGATAATTGTTCAAAATTTAAATATCGTGTTTTTGGAATAGCGGAAACGAAAATACGTTAACAGTGTTTCAATACATAAATTCGGAAACTTAATAAATTCGATAATCAAATTTTATTTTGCCACCACTGCCGGATCAATCGCGTTCGCCTCCGAAGTCTGCAATTATTGTTAAAAATAGCAGAATGAGTATTTCGAAGAAATACTCAGTAGACTCATCGCCGATAATTAATTCTACGTAATAATTGAAAACACACTCATGCAATATACAATGTGATATCATCTTTGGTTCATTTTCTTGAAATCATAGGCTCTTTAAAAACATGGGCTGTGGGTAGTCTTTCTTTCTTGTGCGGATGAAGCACATAAGTTATGCATAACGTTCTCTTCTTATCTCATAAGAGATTCTTTCTTTCTTTCTTTCTCATGCAATTAAGCATATAAGTTATGGCAAGCATAACAATATCATATATCTCATATGACACATTCTCATCCTATGCATAAAGCATATAAATCACGTAATTCACATAAAGCATGCAATTATAATTTAAACTAATTAATGGTGGCGAGTCTACCTCAATTGTTTCGAGTTGCGTGAAAAGTGAGCGGGAAAATAACTTCAAGCTCCTAATTGCTCGTACGTATCGTCTAGCCAAAAATAGGAAATAAGTTTGAATTAGTATTTCGAACTTTAAAGTTTTTAAAGTGTTGAAATTAAGTTTAAGGGCTTAATTGAAAATTATTGAAATTGAAATAAATGACTTAAATGATAAAATAAAGTTTAGGGCTAAATTGAAAGTTTATTAAATCTGAAAATAAAAGTTTAAGGGCTAAAATAGTAAATTTTAAAAGTTAGGGACTAAGCTGTAATTATAACTAAGCTGGAATTAAAAGTTAAAAACTGAAATAATAACTTTTGTAAGTTTAAGGACTGAGCTGTAAATATACTAAAGCTGAAAATAAAAGTTGAAAATTAAAATAATAATGTTTAATAGTTTAGGGACTAAATTGAACATTTTCTAAAAACTGAAAATAAATTTAAGGAACTGAAATTAAAACATTTAAACTTAAGGGCTAAAATAAAAGTAATTTAGGGACTAACTTAAAACAATTTATAACTTGGGGCTAAAACGTAACTTTTAAAAATCAAAATCAAATTTATATAAAATCAAAATAAACCAAAATCAAAATCAATTAAAATTCTAAAATTAAAACCAAAAATAAAAACAACACAACCCTCTCTCTCTCTCTCTTATCTTCGAACAGAGAGAGAGAGGGGCGATTGGGAGGGAAGGGCTTCGCCCTTCCCTCGATTCCATCCGGGCAGACGCCGGTGTCAGCGCCACCGAAACGTGGTGGCGCCGGTGAGGGTGGAGGCGGTAGGGGAAAGGGGCTCTTGGGTGTAAGGTTTTTCGAAGTCGACCGAGGCTAGCGGGTTCGATTTTCAGTTGGATTTCTTGGTGTAAACGTTCTGGAAATGGGTCGAAGAACGAGATAAGGTAATGGGCTTTTCCTTTTTCTTGATTTTGTGGGTGATTAAGATGGATTTTGGGTGGAATTTGGATGGTTTGATTTCGGGTTTGAGGCGGTTTTGGGTGTGCTCGACTTCGGGCTTTGCTCCCGGTTTGGTGGTTGTGTGGAGTTGGCTTTTGAGCTTGATTTGGGTTGGTCTCGGGTTTGGGGTGTTTTGGGTGGAGTTTGATTTCTGCTGGAGTTCGAGAAGTTGGGTGGCTGTTGGTTGAGTTCTGGGTTTTTGGGGTGTTTGCAGTGACTCGAGCTGGATTCTGCAGTAGTGGCTTGAGGTGAAAACGAGGCTGGGTTTGAGTGAGCTGTGGGATAGGTGATGGTGGGTTTCTGGACTGAGGGCTGGACACTGTTCGATGCAGTCTGGGCGTTGGTTTGGTGGTAGCTTGGTGGTTTCGATTTTGGATGGAGTTGGTGGTCTGGTGGTGAGCTTGGTCTCGGTTTGGTGAGGAAAAGGTGGTGTTGATGGTTGCAGCAAGCTGACTGCAATGGTGTTGTTTAGGTGGCTTGCAGTGACTTTGCAGTGGAGGTTGGTGGAGTTGGTTGCATTGTGCAGTGGCTGGGGATTGCATTGTATTGATGATTACACTGTTGATGCTAGAAATGGATTTTCTAGCATCAATGGTGTTTCACCTGGAAATGGAGAGAATGTTGGAGAGATAGACTATTTTCTTACCAATGGATTTTGGCTGCGTGATGTATGGAGTGGAGGGAAATGATGGTAAATAAGATAGTGAATTTAGGGCACAAATTTCAAGGTGGGTATTTGGGCCAAACAGTTGGGCCTTTAAATTTTCTAATCGGGCTGAAATAAGTAAATTCAGATTTGGGCTCAATTGATTGGACCTAAAAATTGGGTTTATGTAATTGGACTTGAATTTAATAATAATTGGATTTAAATAAAATAAATCCGAATTGAAATAAAAATAATTATTCAATATTCGATTCGATTCAAAATAATTTAAATTCATATTTATAACGGCTAGACGAACGCGCTATTTCTTAAAAATTAGGGTTAAAGTCGAGCGACACGTTTTTCGAGAACTAATTTATAAAATTGAAAAATTCGCGGTCGCTACACTTACACTATTGTCTTCATAATTACTTATATGGCACTTTTTATTAAATTTAAAGATTAATTCGTTCAGTAACTGATTTTTGGCATTTGCTGCACAAATATTCATTTGCGTATGTTGATTTTTTCTGGTTGAATAATCTAAAGTAAGGGTTAACGAAGAAACATAGGTATAGTATTTATTTTTTTATTCTTTACGATGAGTGGGGTTTTTTTTTTTTTTTTTAACCAACACAATCCTTTGGATCAGTTGGCTTCATCAATCCATTCATAATATTGTTGGAGTGTGCCCATAAAGATTTGATTGAATTGAGAATTTCAAAATACAATGAAAACTACGATAAACTACACATAATTGTTCTATAAGAATAATAATAGATTAACTGAAAAGTGCGAAAAAGAATAAAAATCTGTCACCCCCTTTGAAAACCCATCCCAGCCACTGCTCTTTGATGGAAACCTTTAAATGATTAAGAGTCTACTTTTCTTACGATGCAGGTTTAGAAAAAGTATGGGAAATGAGACCATTGGTTAATGGAAAGGATATAATGAATGTCTTGGAGATCAAATCAGGAGGACCCGTAGTCAAGGAATGGGTATGTGACGTATGTCTGTCTTATTCCTGCTCATCTACCACAAACTTTAACACTATGCGTAGTGTGCCAATGACTGATAATCGTATTTGTTTTCCTTTCTTTCAGCAACAAAAACTGCTCGAGTGGCAGCTTGCACATCCCTCTGGGTCTACAGGCGAATGCATTGATTGGATGAGGATAATTCATTCAAAACGTGCAAGGACAGAGTGAGTTGTCAACATGTATACTAATTGATATCTGTAAATTAACTTTAATTTCAGGGGCGTGATTCTTTTCTTAAGTTCAACGTGCAAGCTTATTCATTTTGAGAGTTTTCTCCTTGTTTATTGAATTTCTCAAACAATACTCGGGAACTGCAGAGATCACTCCTGTACTGGAAGGCACAGAATTAGAAACGAAAATGTAAAATATACCACCCTTGGGAAAAGGGGATATGAACTGTTGAGAAAGTAATTATCTAGGATGTATTGTGGAAGAGTTATCCTATTTCATAATACTCAACTTTGGAACTGCAGACTATATTCTTGTTCATAGTTGAGGAGTGTAAAGATGCTTTTTGCGATTTGAGAACGATACCATGGATAGTTTATAATTGGAGGGTGAAATGGTATTATACAGTTTTGAGTAGCTGAACTTTACATTCAATTGAATTGCTACAGGTTCTTAATTTAAATTTCTGGGATTGTATAAAACTACACAGATGATCAATACAATCCTACATGGAAGCACATGATTTTGTTTGTTCTATTTCTGTTGCATTTTCCTTCCTGGTGACTCATTATTTCGATGAATCATTTCTTCGGATAGAAAACTATGTAAACAGTTACTCGATCAAATCTTATCATATTCTATTGTGGAGGACACATTTTTTTCTAAGAATTTGCCATGATATACTTGATCCATGCATAATATGATTGAAATGGATACAAATTTTTTATTGTTACTGAGTATCGGCAATTGATCTAAAAAAGTATCTAAAAATATCGAAGTAAACAACCATAAGGAATATCCCAAACGAGGTTATTTTTAAGGGAAACTCTTCTTGGCCCGGCTCAATGCCAGGCTCAAGAACAGGACGCCGATTCCTGGCATTGAGCCAGGCCCAATAGCACGGCTCTATTTTTAACTTGTGGCCAACAAATTTTGGCCGCATTAACTATCACCAAACATTTATGCCAAAAGATAATATCATTGTACTCAAAAGTAGCAGCATTCACTAGGAATGTTTACTGTGTTTGGTTTTGATGGAGACATAACAACAGTGATATAAATTGTAGTGTTGCAACACACTTTGTATTGGGATTCTTTCATAAAATTTCCTTGTTTATTTGCTTGAGATTTACATTTTAAAGAACGGTATGTGTAGGCTTAAACACAATTCGTGCTAATTATACTCCGTTGTATCGTTAAATTTCGTCAAATCAGATCACTGCATTTTAATTTGATTTCAATGGGGTAACTACATCTAATTTCATCACTTGAAATCACGAAAATCAACGACGCAATAATAAATAATCAATGATCATATTTATTCCTTATTAGCAACTAAAGGTTACATGTGATTACAATCATTTATTGAGTGCCGATTTTCATCCGTAAAATTGGACAAAGTTAATGTAATTTAAATCAAATTAAAGTGTAGTCAAATTTAATGTAATTTTTCTACTCGTGGGAAATTGTTAAAAAATTTAAGAATATTGATATTCGTAATTGGATTGTGTTATCAAATTATAAAACTGGGGGTTAGAGGATATTGATATAAGAGGATTCGGGATCCTAGTGCATTTTTCATTATTATATTTTCATCAAATTTGCATTAATCACAATTTTGCATTGATTTTAATTAATTTAGGTCTTGCATTCATATATATACTAGTTGATCACAATTTAGTTTTAGAAAAATTACCTAATTTCATTTTTTCAGTTAAGGATAAGTTAATTTTAACTTAAACTAGTACAATCTCTGTGGATGTGATATTAGGACTCAAAATTCATTTTACTATTTATTAAAGAACCATGCACTTGCGGTATTTTAAATGAAAAATTATTTTGTAACAAGATTTAGCACCGTTGCGAGGGATTATTACTTTAGTTTGGGTTTGATTTAGATTTATTTTATTACTAATTCATATTTCTACCTCTATTCTTGTATTTTTTTTTTTTCCATTTTACTTTTTTTTCTCTATTTTCAGGGTATCAAAACACAAAAAAAAAAAGCAGGATAACAATTGATTTCAACAAAATACTCGTACGTGACTTCATCATAAGTCAACGACAATTGGCAACTCAAGACATTAATGATGGGGATATACTTGTAGGATATTTCATTATAGGACAGCGACTAAGAGATATAAAAGTGGAATGTGAACTTGATGAAACCGCCTTAGGTGACTTGCATGTTGCATTATTTCTCATCAAAATTTGATGTGGGTAATTTGCCTATAAAATTATTTCTTCCACTGATTATTAATGGACATCCATTAAGGGAATTACATTCAACGGGCTTTGAACAAATACAACAAGAGGAGAAGACTTTCCATGAAGATGTTATTGTTTCCTTGCCAAAAATTTTGGAAACGAACGTTGAATTCGAAAAAACTTTATTAAAGAAGAGCATATGGAAAAAAGAGGTGTTGATCATAGTAAAGCAAACTGAAAGGGTGACATATAATGATGCCGACCTTACCAAGCAATCCTCTGAATCCAATGATTGCTTAATAATTGATTTTGTCATTAACACCAATGAGATAGTTGAAGGTTACATAGTGGAGTTCGAACGGGGTGGTGAAGCCAAGTCATGTTCTAATGACAAGTATAACATAAACTTTTGGAGAACAATTGAAAATTGGTGCAAGTTCAACAAACACAAGCAAAACAAGGCATTCAAATCGCTTAATGGGAGGCACCCCATTTTTCATATTTCAAGGGACATGTTTTGAATTATTGCATTTACATGGTTCATTTTCATCACATTTTAGGTTATTTTCAAGTTCATCGTCGACACTCGAGTACGAGGTTGAGCTTAAACATGTGGAATCAATCTTAACAAAATGTGGGCCCGCCACTTTAGCCGGCCAGACAGACTAACTCGTGTCTTCTTCTTTCTGCACATCTGCCCGAGGACAGTTTCTGATGTTTTACTCCTTTATTTTGCTTATTTTTTTCTTTTACATAGGGGACAATGTAATATTTTAGTTTGGGGTTGGACTAAGTATCATGATACTTAGGATAAATATTTGTTTTTCAACTGCTCTTGGGTCAGTATAACTATTTTAATTTTAAAAAATCTGAAAAACTCAAAAATATTGTCTAGTATAACATTGAATTGCTTACTGCCTTTGATGATACTTATTTTGCTTATTCGGGAGTTTTTGATCTTTTACTCCTTTACTTTGTTTATTTTTTCTTTTACATTGGGGACAATCTAATATTTTAGTTTGGGCTTGAGCAAAGTATCATGATACTTAGGATAAAAATTTGTTTTTCAATTGCTCTTGGGTCAGTATAACTATTTTAATTTTAAAAAAATGGAAAAACTTTAAAATAATGTCTAGTATAACATTGAACTGGTAAGTACCTATGATGATACTTATTTGTTTGAGTTGAGTACATCTTTAGCTAAAATACTAGATGATGTTGTTGACCTAGGTGTGTGTTGAATTCCTAAATCCTTAATGTAAATCCAAACTACTAAAAAGAATTTTGGTGATGGGAATGCTAGTACTTGTATGTATAGAAATTTGATAGTTTGGAGTTTTTTGAGCTCACCATTAGTTGAAGGAGTCTAGAACGGGCACTGACCATTTTTAAGAATCTCATGTACAATGAAAGTGTGATACATCTTACACCTCTCTTCGTAGCCTTTATGATCCAAGTGATTAAGTCTGCTAGTATCTTTAAAATCAGGTACCCTATAGTCTTCTAACTTGGGAGTCATTGATCGAAAGCTCGCTATAGGGTTTATTTAGATATTTTAATGGAAAGAAGTCTTATACATAAGATATCGAAAAACAATTGTGTATACATTCATAGAGAAAGAAAGAGAAAGAGATTTAGACTATCGAAAGCGAGAGGTGCCCGATAAGGACTTTGAGACTTGAACTCTACATACTTGCGTTGTGACTTTGAGAAATACTTACAATCTTCCTTCTAGGTTATAAATATCCAATTCTTATCACTTTGTATGAGAAGATGCATTAAATTGATTACACGGAACCCATATGCACCAGAAATACATCGAGATTAGAGGGGAACAGCATAAGGAGTGATCTTGAATGAGAGGTGTGAGGAAAAACTGACCACAAGAGGATTAAAATTATAAGTAAATCAATAACATTAGATCGGTAATGTTCTAGTATGCGTATGAGTTCAATGTTGACTAATCACATACACAATTGGAAGTCGAGCACTGAATAAGTAAAATTTAATTTTTGATATTGTCTGTATCTTTCTAAAATGTTGACTTCAATTTGAACACGAGGCATGTGATAAATAGTTCGAGGTTGAGTCTGTTTTTTGTGATTTGCTTAGGGTAGTCATACATTTTGTATCTATGTTAAATTTTGTTTGAGAACAAACAAATATTTTAGTTTGGGATGTTTGATAAGTGCGATTTTTGCAATTATTCAGACCATATTATTAAGATTTTATATTTTTAAAGTGTTGATTTTTACTTAATTTGGGTTAATTTCCTTTTATTTTAGTTTTTTGATCCATCTCTAAAGCATTTGGAAAAAAAAACGAAGGAATATTTTTGCAGCTAGCTTGAAAGTTTGGGAACTAAAGTACAAATACCCACTAGTTAATTCGGACCACAAAATGATGATTGAAAATCACATATGATCAATTGGATGGAATTGGAAGTAAAGAATTGAATTATAGTCAAAGTATTTTGACAAATCAATTTTCAACTATACAAATTATGCTTCGTATTTTATGTCTCAAATTGAAACCCATTTTTAGCATAGTAAACTTTGAAATTGGAAATTTGATATTTCAAGAAGAATTGTATCCCTTTGATATATATATATATATATATATATATATATATATATATATATATATATATATATATATATATGTATATATATATATATATATATATAACTTATCAACTCTAAATTAAGGTTAAACAATTGATTGCAAAAAAAAACAAAAAAGCAAAGAACAAAGCAAGTTCAAATTCAAGAATTTCTGAGTAGTGAACTATTTTCATTTCTTTTGCTTTATTCTTCTTAGGCTAAAGTAATTTTGTGTTAGGATCACGATGAACCTTCTATCGTAACTCTTTAACTCTTGATTATTATTTTTTTTTGTTGACGTTCAAATCATGTTTTTAATTCTTGAATGGTTGTCATGGATTTATTTTTCTCTACAATTATATGTGCAATGATTGTATGATTATTGTGGTTTGTTTTACCTTCAAAAAATTGAAAATAAGCTAGAAATGATGTCAATTGTTTTAGAGTACGATAGAGAATAAAAATATACCGCTATACTCTCCGTGATCTTTAAATATTCATAAATCCTTAATATATTCTTATATGTTCGCATCCGTCGTAGAAATATAGTCGGATCCCATGTGAGAATAGATTTAATTCTACTTGAGAGAGATTATTAAACAATTTAGGAATATTAATCTTCATAATTGGATCGTGTTGTTAAATTGTAAGCTTTGGGGTTAAATCGAGTTAATATAAGGAGATTCGAGACCCCGGTGCATTTTTCATTATTATATTTTCATCAAACTTGCATTATCAAATTTTTGCTTTGATTTAATTAGTTTAGGTTTTACGTTCATAGGTATACTATTTAATCACAATTTAATTTTGAAAAAATCACCAAATTCCATTGTTTCGATTACAGCTAAATTAATTCGAACTTAACCTAGTATAATCTCTGTAGATACGATACTTGAACTTAAAATCTATTTTATTACTTGTTAACGAACCGTGCATTTGTAGTATTTTATACGATCAATTATAAATATTAACCTGATTGTATTATGAAACACTTGATGTTACAAATTTTACTTCAAAAAATGTCGTTATATTATAAATATTAACCTAATTGTTTTATTTCAATGGGAGTGCGTGACGTGCATTTAAATTTGTGGTCTTTTTACTTTGATTACCGTTATAGACATATTGGATCATTATTTTTTTAAAAAAAAAAAAATTAAGCAAGTTATGATGAATTAGGCTAGAATTCCAAAATAGTTTTGTATTTATATTTAGTGCGTTTTACAGTAATACACTAAAAAATCAAAATATTCCTCCAAAAACTGCCCAACAATAGTGTTACTGCCTACTTTCATTGTCGACACTTGTAACTAATTGATACCGTCCTATCTTCATCATTGCCGCTGCCACTTTTCACGCACCATATATATTACACCTCCGTCACCGTCACTTGTTAACATACTATATTACACCAACGCCATCATCTCATCACCTTCACCACCATCCGCCTCAACCTTTAGACACCACCTACAAAATCCTAACCCATCCTATCGACCATCACCACGCTCAAAATTGAGCCTCCATATGACCACCACCACCACCTCCCCCCACCACAAACCGCCCACCTCAAGAACCCTAAATCACCAACACTATCACAAACATAGTGCCACACCATTTCTAATTTTTTTTTTTTTTTAAGTTTAATGCCCAATAAAAAATATTATGCAAAGTTCAATGGTCATTTGGATTTTTAACCTACAATGACAACGTCGACATGTTGTGATGCTTTTTCGATGTAACATTCTCAGCCTCATTGGTGACGATGGTGCGTGGTTGGGGTTGATAGTATTTTTCTAGTGTCTGATTTTGTTAACGTCGAAAATTGCATGAACAATATTCAAGCCAACTTAAAGTGAAATGAAAACTTTTATTGATAAGTACTCATGAATTACAGGTATAGTTACAAATGTGTTACTCTTACCTTTTTCAAAGAGATATTTGAAATATGATATATAAGAGCATTTTTTAGTGGAAGCCTCTCCTTGTGGTCCCATTTCTTCCACTCTTCCCTTTTATAGGGAAAATCTGCATGTGTATTGCTTTCCCCATCTTATCAGCTTCAGTGTCGAACTGGGGAGGTACATCACTGGCATGTTTAGATTGGTTAATGAGCTCGGCTTGTCAGATCATCATGAGTTTAACCTCGTTGGTGGTCCCCATCAATTAATGAATTACTTAGGGGAGGAAGTTAAAGCACATGATTGGTAGATTTAGCGGACGCTGATGTAAGTTCACCCATATGTCACTCACTGATTGACTGTTTGTACAATGTGCCGGAAACCAATAATCATTATGTCCCTTCAAGTCTCAATAAATATCTCAATCGGAGCTGACCTTGAATATCTCGAACTGATATTAGCATTAGCTCATCGAATATAGGAAACAGTAGTTATTGACCTCGGAGTTTGGATGCCAACAGTTACCCCCCAGGTCAGTTCTTACCTAGGTGATGGGCTGACCTTGGAAATAATTGACACATTTTTCAATTTCTGTAATCATTGCAACAATAAATTGAGTGAACAGGTGTCGCATCGTAACTTGTGAGTGAGCTGTGATGTACATTTTATTTCTTCATCCGGAAGCTTCATCAAAACGACGTCGTTCTGGGCAATAAGATCCAGCCATCCATTTTTCCTCATTTTCTTCATGCAACGGTTCAGATTGAATCTTTTAATATTCTGCTTTTTAAATGAATTTCACAACTTCACTTTTTCATTTTAACTTCTCTCTTCACTTTCACTCCCAAAAAAAATTTCTTCACGTCCTTCTTTACTTTTCAAGTGAGGTCTTCAATATTCAAGTATTCTCCTTAACAAGAATATCTTTCATTTTCCTTTGTATTTTTATTTTACTTCGGTATTTTATATGAGTTCGGACGAATCGAGGGTACAATCCTGGGGTAACCAACAGGAGGAATCAGTACCGTCATTTAGCTTGTCCTCAGCTAGTTCAGACTGTCAGGAAGTTTTAACGCCAATCTCCCTTACCTCAGTCTATACAAAACAATTAGATACTCCTAGGAACATGGAACCGAATAGTGGAGGAGAAGAGGTTAGACCTCAAGGAGGCAATAAAGAAAACACCCATGAATGGGGGGCAGATTCGTATAGGTCAGTGGTCACTGAAGACATGCTTGCCTGTTTAAGGGCTAAATATAGTATTCCCAGTTCGGTTGAGCTTATCATCCCAACTACATCTGACCGAGCTAGCGATCTTCCATCCGGATGTGTAGCTTTGAATTCGGCCATTCTGAATGCTGGTTTAAGACTGTCTTTCCCTAGGATAATTCGACAATTTCTTTCGTCCTGGGGGATAGCCCCAACTCAACTTTGCCGTAACGGTTAGAGGACCTTGATAGCGACCTTAATATTGTGGAGTAAATTAGGCTATCCCGAACTGAGTGTTATCCAATTTAAATCACTTTTTAACTTTAAGGAGGATGGGAAAGACTCTGGCTGGTGGTATGCGGACTGGAGGTCTATTAGTGCTGGATATTCCCTATTCGATAAAAAAATGGAAGGAGGAGTATTTTTATGTGTTATGGGAGTGGTAGTTTCATCCTGCCGAGGTCAATAGGGAGGACGTTGTTCCTACCCTATATCACCCGTTATGTAAGTAAACATCATTTTCGATATCTTTTCCTACTTTTGTACTAAGTTCATCTTCCGAACTAATTTACTCCTTCCTCGCAGATTATAAGAAAGTTGTTTTAATTAAAGCAGTAAAAGAACTAGCTGACGAGATTAGGTCTTTCCCTGATAAAACAAAAGTCCTGTAAATATGTTATTTCAGACTCCAACCTCTTCCAAGCGGGGCTACTTCAGACTCTCCCACTGACCTCATGATCAGCCAGAGCTTCCACTTATGTCCCCTCTTCTTCTAGTAAGTGTTCCTTAACATTTTTAATTTTAACTTTTACTACAACAATTGGACTCACATATGTTCGTCCCTATCTCAGATCAAAACCAAGACATGTTAGGATACAAGGCAACAAAGGTTGCTAAGGGCAAAAGAAAACATATTCTTGCCAAGGTTGCCAATCTGAGGAGATCGAACATGAGGTCGAACCCGAGCAACCTCTGAAACGCCGCCGATCAACTAAATCGCCACCAACACACACTTCGGTGGCATCTACACTTCTGAGCTCCACTCCCACGCTGTCAATACCTGTGGCCATTCTAGTTATTACTGCAGCCAGCTCTTCTAGTCACAAGATAGGTGCCCAGACCTGTAGAGGCCCAATATTGAAAATATGGTGGGCCATCGACCTGATATCTTTATTGATTTTCTCCGAGCTCCATCCCTCTCCCGCAAGGGAATCTACTGTGTACGCCTTCCCCTCTAAGGGAATTGAACACTTTCCTTACTAGGAGCTGGAATGAAAGGAAGCAGCAATACCTAGCCGAGATGCCAGTTGGTGAGGCCATAATCTCAACCCAGCTCCATAATCATCGATCAATTTTATATATGATGTCTGTAGCAGAGAAGGTAATCATTCAAGCTTAAGATTTTGGAGATTTAACTTAAATATTATG
The DNA here is from genome assembly GCA_035079005.1 of Fraxinus americana. NCBI lineage: Eukaryota > Viridiplantae > Streptophyta > Magnoliopsida > Lamiales > Oleaceae > Fraxinus > Fraxinus americana. The sequence continues at coordinate 18,787,632 of CM068721.1, read as the reverse complement.
ATTTGCAACTCAACCTATTTTTTATTTTTAGGTAAAAGCCGACCAAGACAAAATGCTTGAAGTGAAGGAAGGGGCCATGGCCTTGTTCGATAAGGTAGAGGCGGAGAAAGTGGCATTTGCTGAAAAGGAGAGGAATTATGAGGATCGCCTCAATAAAATGGGGGAGGAGCTAAATGCTAGATTGACCATAGAGCTCAGACTTATGGACGACAATGAAGCTCTGAGGATTTGGGGAAAGAAAGCCAGTGCCCGGGCTGAGAATGAAAAGAAAAGAGCTGATGAAGAAACATTTCGGGCTAATGAGGCTGTAAAGAGAGTTGGAGAAGCTCTCAAGAAGGTGGAAAAGGCTGAGCTTAAAGCTTCTAAAGTAGTTGAGAAATGGAGGGCCTCTCCTGAGTTTGACGCACTAGCTCAGGATGCCTATGTTGTGGCTTTGGGTGAGATCATAAATTATATTTACAAAGAAAGGCCAAACTTCGACACTTCCTTCTTGGTGGAGGCATATAAAGAACAGAAGAAGGAGTTGAGTTGGAACAGTTGTCAAAGGCGGCAGGAATTCTGATCTCCCTTACCGATGAAGACATTGCAGATGAGTTCGTGCGAGAGGACCCACCAGCCTCACAGTTTTATTTGTTCTTATTTTTAGTTTTGGTAGAATGTTGAAACTTCCTTAAGAACTTACTTTTGTAATTCCAATCCATGGATTAGTGATTATCATTTTTTACTTTTAATCTGAGTAAAATGTTATTTTACTTCTGCAATTTTAATAGTTTAGTTCAGCCTGTTCTTCAAATGATTTCCTTATAGAAAATTTCACTAAGTGTTGCAGCACATGTAACCTTAGTTCGGTCTGCTCATATGCATGGTTTAAATAATTTTCTTGTAGGAAATTTTACTAAGTGTTGCAACACATGTAACCTTAGTTCGGCCTGCTTATATACATGGCTTAAATAATTTCCTTGTAAGAATTCTACTAAGTGTTGCTGCACATGCAACCTTAGTTCAGCCTACTCATATGCAGGGTTTAAATAATTTTCTTGTAGGAAATTATACTAAGTGTTGCAAAACATGCAACCTTAGTTCAGTAAATCCATGATTCCAAATATTTTTCCTTTCTACAAGACGTTTGTTTTATTATAGATCATATACATGTGGTACAAAGTACATTTTTTTTGTTCTACTGATAATATTTCTTAAGATTTTCTGTATTCCAAGGGTGCAGCAGAGGTCTACCATCCATATTGTCCAGCTCGTATGCCCCCTTAAGTAGTACTTTGGTTACTTTGTAGGGGCATTCCCAGTTAGGTCCTAAAGATCTAGATCTGGGTTCCCTTGTGGCCAGAAAGCTTTTTCGTAACACTAGATTACAGACCTCGAACTCCCGTTTTCTAACTTTCTGATTATAGCATCTCGCGTTATGTTGCTTATATACTGCATTTCTGATTTCGGCCTCATTCCTTCTTTCTTCTACTAAATCTAGTTCTCCTCGCAAGGCTTTCTCATTTCCTTCATCTCCATACATCATCGTTCGAATAGAAGAAATGCCCATCCCAAGGGGGATAACAGCCTCCACCCCAAAAGCTAAAAAGAAGGGAGTTTCTCCAGTAATATTTCTTGACGTATTGAGATAAAACCATAGTATGCTAGGGAGTTCCTCAGCCCATCCTTCTTTAAGAGCATACAGTTTAGCTTTCAGGGTATGTTTGACGATCTTATTAATAGTTTCAACTTAGCCATTAGCTTGGGGGTGGTTTGGTGTGGAGAATTGCTTCCGTATGCCGAGTTCTTCACAAAAGTTGGCAAAGCAAATATTGTCAAATTGTTTTCCATTGTCAGACACAATAGAATGTGGTATTCCAAACCTATATACAGTAGATTTCCATACGAAGTCGGTGATTTTTTGCTTGGTTATCTTAGCCAAAGGTTCAGCCTTGACCCACTTGGTGAAATAATCCACTCCTATGATTGCACACTTCGTCCCTCATTTTCCAATTGGCATGGGACCAATCAAATCAACCCCCCACTTGAAAAAAGGCCATGGGGCCATTATATGATTCAACTCTCTTGGTGGAAGCTTGACATTAGGAGTGAAGATTTGGCATTTATCACACTTTCTAGTAAATTCCAATGCATCATTTTTCATAGTGGGCCAAAAGTATCATTGCCATATCATCTTATGAACCAATGATTTTCCTCCAGTATGATTTACACACTCTCTTTTATGTATTTCATGCAGAGCATAAAGTGCTTCCTCTTCATTTAAACATCTTAGGAAAGGCACGGAATATCCTCTCTTATAAAGGACATTATCAATCAGTGTGTACCTTGCCGACCTCATCCGAAGTTTCCTTGTTGCGACGGGATCTTCTGGACAAAACATGTTTTCAAGTATGACCTGATTTCAGTCATCCATATTGGCTTTGGATCAGTCATCATGGAAAAGATTTCCAACCCCTCAATAGATGGATGGCTTATCCTTCATACCAGAATACTATCAAACCCTTTTATCCCTTCATTGACTATTTTGAGTTCGGGGAACTCATTCAACCAACATGGTCTTAAAATTTTTGAGCTCTAATTTGATGACTTGAAGGTAGCTATTCATCCTTTTCTCCTTAGCTTTGTAAGCTTCGTTGACCTGGTTAACCACCAGTTGTGAATCGCTGTAAACTATCAAATTATTAATTCTCATATCTTTCACCATTCTTATCCCTACTATGAGTGCTTCATATTTAGCCTCATTATTCCAAAATTTGATTACGCCCAAAGATTTACGCGGTGTTGTAGTGTAGCTTTGGGGTGTCGTATTTACAGAGGGATAGAAAAGTAGTCAAAGGTTCCAAAAGGGGGTGAATTGTCCTCTTAAATTTGCGGGAGAGTTGAATTGTTGATCAATTAACTTAATATCAAAAATAATATAAGATAAAATTCAGTGAAGCATTGGAATTCCCTCACTCGGATCAGATAGTTCAACATCGTTTATTTAAATTGATGACACAATTAGAGACACCTTCATCCCAGTACTCTAATCGGAAAATTTAGAAATCAAGACCAATATAATTCATAATTTTACTCCTAAATTCTATATTCTCGTAACAATTATCACAATCATCTATTGAAATTAGATTATAAATCATTCATATACATATAGCAAAAGAAAGTAGATAATCACACCAATAGATTTAATGAAATAGAAATTCACCACATAGTTCAATTGTTCGATAGAAAAAACGAGATTGATTCTATGAAAAAAACTTAATACACGTTAAATCAATTTCACAATTAGTCATAAAGATGAAAATCTAGATCTAGAAGTGTTTAGGAAAATAAATACCAAAAAGCATGAATAAATGACGTAAAGAAACCTTAACAAGAGACTTCCTTAGCCACATGTGTCAAACAACCATCTTACCACAAGACTTGTGTGCGCAAAAATAATTCAGTAAGTGTCTTGACATCTAGACTTTCATAACATAATTAACTTCTAGTGTCATATTTTGTCATCCAAAAGCACAATCATGCAGAAAATCAGAGACTTCAGAAAAAAATTTAACCCATCATGACAAATCAACAAAAATCCATGATAATCATAATAGTATTCAAAGATAATTGTAATAGCATTCAAAGTAATTCTTTCCCCAACTAAATATTGCATTTTCCTCAATGCATAAATATGAATACCAAAAAAAATAAGGGAAAGATGTCACCTGAGCATGACAGTGAATCAACAGAAACATAAGGTATAATGAGCCTGAAAGTACTCAAATGGATGGAGGTGTAAAGAAAGAAAATAAAACCACAACTAAAAATGTGGAATGAAAATAACCATATAGCAGATGCAAAAATTGAAAACGAAAGAAAAGAACTTCCATTGGGTTGCCTCCCAAGTAGGGCCTTTGTTTATTGTCATTGGCTTGACCCAATGTTCCCTTTTTGAGCTCGTATCTAGCCAGGGCGGTCCCAAGTTTCCTTGTGTTGCATCCAATTCATCTAGTTCTAGAGTTTCTTGCAATGGTCCAAGACACATATCATCAGCTACTTCCTGAGTGAGTACATCAATCATGTACGTTTGGTGAAATACATCATCTTTCTCAGCCTGCTTAGTGACATGAAAGATGTTAACATCTAAGGTCATATTCTCAAATGATAGTTTCATTATACCGTTCCTACAATTTATAAGAGCATTAGAAGTGGCAAGGAATGGTCTACCAAGAATGATAGGAATCTTAGAATTAACATTTACATCCACTTTTAAGTCTAAAATAAATAAATCAACAGGGTAGTAAAATTTATGGATTTGTACTAACACATCCTCAACTACACTCTTGGTCTTATAGTGGACCGATCAACCAATTGTAGACTTAGAGATGTAGGTTTCATCTTACCTAAACCTAATGACAAGTAAATTGCATAAGGCATGATGTTGACACTGGCCCCTAGATCAAGAAGGGCTTGTCCAATCTCATGGTTCCCGATGATGCATGAAACAGTAGGACAACCAGGATCTTTATACTTTGATGGGGTCCTTTGCTCAATCACAGCACTCATGTGTTCAGTCAAGAAAGAAGTTTTCTTGACATGGTGTTTCATTTTCATAGTGCACAAATGCTTAAGGACTTTAGCAAAGGTAGGAACTTGTGAAATCACATGCAAGAGCGACAGATTGATTTTTACTTGCTTTAGGTGATCTAAGATCTCACTATGATGACCAGCAGATTTCGAAGTAGACTTAAGAGCTTGAATAAAGGGCACTCTGACTGGATTCTTTACTACCTCCTCACTAGGGTTATTCTCATTTGACTCACTAGACTCAATTTCATTTTCCCTAGGTTTGAGAATTGGTTCTAAGACATTCCCTGAACGAGTGGTTATGAAATTTACTTCTTTAAAGTTAGGTTCTCCTGATCCTGATAGGTTCTCCTGATCCTGACGTTTGTACCATGTGTTGCCCCTTAGGATTTGGTTGAGCTTGAGTTAAAAATTTTCCACATTTACCTACAGCCAAGGCATTGGTTAATTTAGACATATGACTATTTATCTCCTTGTTTTCCTCCACTATCTAGCTAGTCATAGTCTCAAACTTTTGGTTTATTTTTCCTCGTGCCTCGATAAATACATGTAAGATGTCTTCTAAGGAATTCCTAGAGTTTGTGAATTGATGTGGAGGTGCATTGTAAGCTCAATTTTGTTGGGTAGATTGTTGGTTTTTAGGTTTCCAACTGAAATTGGGGTGATTCCGCCACCCAGGGTTATAGGTTTCGGAATGGGGGGTATAGGGCTTTTGATGGATGCCTAAAGCATTACAATGTTTCTCATAAAGTCCCCTCATCTCAGCATAAGTGATACACTCTTGCGCTGGATGATTAGTTCCACCACACATAAAACAATTTTCACTAGACCCAATACGGGATATATTCTGTATAGATTTCAAGCCTTTAGAACGTAGAGTTTCAAGTTCTTTAGTTAGGGCTTCTACTTTTGCTCTAAGGCTATCCTGGTCCCTAAAATGATAGATACATGTACTAGTGGGGTTACTTGCGGGTCGTGACCTATTAGTACTCTCAGTGGTACTAGGTCAAGTCCAAGTATGGGCTTTTTCAGCTAAGTCATCTAAGTATCCTATAGCCTCATCTGAATCTTTTTGTAGGAAATCGCCATTACACATCATCTCAATATGATGATGCTCCCTAGGTGTTAACCCTTTGTAGAAATAGCTCAGGATACGCCAAATCTCATAACCATGGTGGGGACAAAGAGCTTGGAGTACGCTTGATATAAAGTTTAACTCTCATTTCGAATAAAAGAAGAGATTTGCTTTTTGAACACAGTTGTTTTGTGTTGGGAAAAGTATTTGCCAAAGAATGCTTGGGTCATTTCAACCCAAGTTCCAATCGAACGTGGTCTCAATGAATACAATCAGCTTTTTGCCCTTTTCTTAAGAGAAAATGAGAAGAATTTAAGTCTAATTGCATCCATTGTACCAAGTTGATTGTGGAAGGTTGCTACTACCTTCTCGAATTCCCTAATATGCACATACAGGTTTTCATTTTCAAGTTTATGGAAATTGGGAGTAAGTTGAATCATTCCAGATTTAAAATCTACGCGTGACATATTGGGTGGAAACATAATATATGAAGGTATATATGTATGCGTGGGGTGCGGGTAATCATGCAAAATTTTATACGGTGCATCATGCTCACTATCAGACATTGTGTTATGTGATGTGGTGTTCGTGTTAACAGATGCATAATCAAAAATAGAGTTAAAAAGATGTTCAAACTCTATGAGAGGTGCTTCCACAAATCTTCCTCGTTCGTCTCGATACATGCTCATAAAACATAATAAAAAGGAAATGATGTGAGAAAAACAAATAACAAAGAAAAATAATAAACTAACTAAAAATGAAATTGAAAAAAGGAACGAAGTCACCCTTTTTCTAGAGGATTCTTCAATTTCTTATGCCGTTTCCTTAGCAATGGGGCCAAATTTTGATTATGCCCAATGATTTACGTGATGTTGTAGTGTAGCTTTGGGGTGTCATATCCATAGAGAGATGGAAAAGTTGTCAAAGGTTCCAAAATGGGGTAAATTGTCCTCTTAAATATGCAGGAGAGTTAAATTGTTGATCAATTAACTTAATATCAAAAATAATATGAGATAAAATTCAGTGATTTAAGGTAGTGAAGCATTGGAATTCCCTCACTCGGATCAGATTGTTCAACATCGTTTATTCAAATTGATGACATAATTAGAGACCTTCATACCGATACTCTAATCGAAAAATTTAGCAATCAAGACCAATATAACTCATAATTTTAATCCTAAATTCTATATTCCCTTAAAAATTATCACAATCATCTATTGAAATTAGATTATAAATCATTCATATACATATAGCATAAGATAGTAGATAACAACACCAATATATTTAATGAAATACAAATTCAACACAAAGTTCAATTGTTCGATAGAAAAAACGAGATTGATTCTATGAAAAAAAACTTAATAAATGTTAAATCAATTTCACAATTAGCTCATAAATATGAAATTCTAGATGTAGAAGTGTTTAGCAAAATACATACCAAAAAGCATGAATAAACGACGTGAAATCACCGAATCCGAATGAGTTCCTCCCTTGATTCACCAAGGTTTTTTAGCCTTCCATGTAGTTCTTGAGAGAAAATTGATAAAAAAAAATATCCCCCAATGATGAATGAGGCGTTTTTCCCTCTTCTGGTAGAATTTAGGTCGAGAAAAATGCTTCCAAAAAGTTTCCATAAGTGATTAAGCAAAAATTCGGAAATAGAAGATTTTCGCCCAGAAATGACCTATGCGGCCGCATGGTATAAACCCATGTGGTCGCATGGAACAGAGAGTTGCTGCTCTTGAATTCGCTGAAAGTTTCCATGCCACCGCATGGATTTATAACCATGCAACCGCATGGTTATAATGTTTTTCCGCCAGATAGATTTTAGTATTTTGGTCATAATTTTCTCTCCCAATGTTCGATTGAGGTGATTTAAGATGCGTTGGGAAGATCACTTAAAGGGCTACAACTTTGATTCAAATGTAAACTTCGAATTCAATCATCTACAATGTAAAAAGAGAGTCTCAATATGAGGCTAAAAATTGGTGCAAAACTTTTCAGCTTGAAAGATGATTTCATGTTTTGGCTATATTTCATCCATTTGACTCCTTTCTTGATCAAATTGGCCTCTAACGCTCTAGAATTTTCATCACAAGGTTGGAAACAAGTTTAGAATATTTGTTCTTCAATCCTTGAACTTTCACTTCTTCCATTTTGATCATGTCTCACTTGTTTCTTCCATTTTCCACATTTTCACCCATTTGCAACCTAAACCAAGATATAGAAGTACTTAGTGCAAATGTGTTCTTATCACACCCCCACAACTTGCTTATTGCTAGTCCCTAACAATTTAATGCAGAGCAAGATGAATGAATAACTGGTCTATATTACAATTGAAATTGTTAAGTTCTAATTTAACTACAAGTCATGCCCTCTTCAAACTTAATACCATACGAAATTAACAATGTCACGATTATTAAGACGTCAAAGACTCATGCCAAATGTGTGAGTGTGTGTCAAGCCATAGCCATCTTACAGCCAACCCTAAGATATGCAACATCAAGTATATCTCAAGCTGAAGGTTCAGCTCCATAACTTATGGGCATTAAAGTGTTTAGTGCGTGGTTTCTCTATATGGAGCTGAGAAAAATGTACACTGGAAATTTGAGGTTTAAATATTTATGAACAAACAAACATTGATTCTATGATAGGCATACTACCAAATGAGAATTCATCAACTTCTTACCACAACCTACTTGAGATCAAAACGGTCAATACAAAGGGTTGTAATGAAATTCTGGTTGGATCGTATGAGAAGAACGGATATAAAAATTCAAATACTTCCAAGCACATAGTTAGATATCTTATCAAATATCTCAATCGATCCCAACTTCCAATAAATACCTATTTTGGCATTTCAAACCCCAAAATCAATAAAAAAAAAAAAATCACGTTTTCTTTTCTTTTTTTTTTTTCAATTTTTTTTCTTTTTCTTTTTTTTTTCTCAAATACTTGACACTAGCCAACTCTTGTCGTTTTTCTTGCTTCTATTCTTCACAAAAAACATCCAATACCTACTACACACTTGGAAGTAAAAAGATGGGAAAATACGTGTATAGGTTGTACTTCAACATAGAGGGGTATGGATGACATAGGTGCATGAAGGAAAATACAATGTGTGTATCGGCTCAAATGGCTACTAGGGGTTGTACTTATTGAAAAGAAAGGATTAAAAGGCTCAAATATTGATCATAAATTGACCTTTATCATTTTCCAAGTAATCCACCATCTTACCACAAACCATGTATTGTTATTCTCACAAAACGTTTCCAATTCACATGATAAATGAACACTTACTACCATTTTTTTTGTATTGTAGCTCAATTCTCACTAATTCTCACATAAAGTAACCTTAACAAGAGACTTCCTTAGCCACATGTGTCAAACAACCATCTTACCACAAGGCTTGTGTGTGCAAAAATAATTCAGTAAATGTCTTGACATCTAAGCTTTCATAACAGAATTAACTTTTAGTGTCACATTTTGTCATTCAAAAGCACAATCATGTAGCAAATCAGAGACTTAAGAAAAAAATTTTAACCCACCATGACAAATCAATAAAAATTCATGATAATCATAATAGCATTCAAAGATAATCGTAATAGCATTCAAAGTAATTCTCTCTCCAACTAAATATTGCATTGTCCTCAATGCATAAATAAGAATACCAAAGAAAATAAGGGAAAGATGTCACCTGAGCATGACAGTGAATCAACAGAAACTTGAGGTATAAGAAGCCTGAAAGTACTCAAATGGATGGTGGTATAAAGAAAGAAAATAAAACTACAACTAAAAATGTGGAATGAAAATAACCATAGAGCAGATGCAAAAATTAAAAAAGGAAAGAACTTCTCTTCGATTACCTCCCAAGTAGCACATTTTTTATTGTCATTGGCTCAACCCAAGTTCCCATTTTTAACCCGCATCTAGCCAGGGCGATCCTTAGTTTCCTTGTGGTCCACCGAACTCAATGGACATAACCATTCGTACTACTCCTCCGCCTCTACCCAGTACATGTGTGGGGTTACTAGAGAAAAATTCAAAATCTGGAGTGGGGGCATGTTCATCGACAGCTGCATTTAATTCATCTAGTTCTAGAGTTTCTTGCGATGGTCCAAGACACATATCAATAGCTACCTCCAGATCAAGTGCATCAATCGTGTATGTTTGGTGACACACATCATCTTCCTTAGCCTGCTTAGTGACATGAAAGATGTTAACATCTAAAGTCATATTTCCAAATGATAGTTTCATTATACCGTTCCTACAATTTATAAGAGCATTAGAAGTGGCAAGGAATGGTCTACCAAGAATGATTGGAATCTTAGAATTAACATTTACATCCACTTTTAAGTCTAAAATAAATAAATCAATAGGGTAGTAAAATTTATGGATTTGTACTAACACATCCTCAACTCCACTCTTTATCTTATAGTGGACCGATCAACCAATTGTAGACTTAGAGATGTAGGTTTCATCTTACCTAAACCTAATGACAAGTAAATTGCATAAGGCATGATGTTGACACTGGCCCCTAGATCAAGAAGGGCTTGTCCAATCTTATGGTTCCCGATGATGCACGAAACAGTAGGACAACCAAGATCTTTATACTTTGGTGGGGTCCTTTGCTCAATCACAGCACTCACGTGTTCAGTCAAGAAAGCAGTTTTTTTGACATGGTGTTTCCTTTTCACAGTGCACAAGCCCTTAAGGACTTTAGCAAAGGTAGGAACTTGTGAAATCACATGCAAGAGCGGCAGATTAATTTTTACTTGCTTTAGGTGATCTAAGATCTCACTATGATGACCAACAGATTTCGAAGTAGACTTAAGAGCTTGAATGAAGGGCACTCTGACTGGATTCTTTACTACCTCCTCACTAGGGTTATTCTCATTTGACTCACTGGACTCAATTTCATTTTCCCTAGGTTTGAGAATTGGTTCTAAGACATTCCTGAACGAGTGGTTATGAAATTTACTTCTTTAAAGTTAGGTTCTCCTAATCTTGACGTTTGTGCCATGTGTTGCCCCTTAGGATTTGGTTGAGCTTGAGTTAAAAATTTTCAACATTCCCCTACAGCCAAGGCATTGGTTAATTTAGACATATGACTATTTATCTCCTTGTTTTCCTCGACTATCTGGCTAATCATAGTCTCAAACTTTTGGTTCGTTTTTCCTCATGCCTCGATAAATGCATGTATGACGTCTTCTAAGAAATTCCTAGAGTTTGTGAATTGATGTGAAGGTGCATTGTAAGCTCAATTTTGTTGTGTAGATTGTTGGTTTTTAGGTTTCCAACTGAAATTGGGGTGATTCCGCCACCCAGGGTTATAGGTTTCGGAATGGGGGGTGTAGGGCTTTTGATGGATGCCTAAAGCATTACAATGTTTCTCATAAAGTCCCCTCATCTCAGCATAAGTGATACACTCTTGCGCTGGATGATTAGTTCCACCACACATAAAATAATTTTCACTAGACTCAACACGGGATATATTCTGTATAGGTTTCGAGCCTTTAGAACGTAGCGTTTCAAGTTCTTTAGTTAGGGCTTCTACTTTTGCTCTAAGGCTATCCTGCTCCCTAAAATGATAGATACATGTGCTATTGGGGTTACTTGTGTGTCGTGACCTTTAGTACTCTCAGTGGTAATAGGTCCAGTCCAAGTATGGGCTTTTTCAGCTAAGTCATCTAAGTATCCTATAACCTCATCTGGATCTTTTTGTAGGAAATCGACATTACACATCATCTCAACAAACGGACGTTCCCTAGGTATTAATCCTTCATAGAAATAGTGCACGATACACCAACTCTCATAACCATAGTAGGAAAAAAAAAGATTTGAGTTCTTTATACATTTTCAACGCTTGATATAAAGTTTCACTCTCCTTTTGGATAAAAAAGAGATTTTCTTTTTCAACGCAGTTGTTTTGTGGTGGGAAAAGTATTTGTCAAAGAACGCTTGGATCATTTCAGCCCAAGTTCCAATCGAACATGTTCTCAATGAGTACAACTAGTTTTTTAACCTTTCCTTAAGAGAAAATTTGAAGAATTTAAGCCCAATTACATCCATTGTACCATGTTAAATCAATTTCACAATTAGCTCATAAAGATGAAAATCTAGATCTAGAAGTGTTTAGCAAAATAAATTCCAAAAAGCATGAATAAACGACGTGAAATCACTAAATCCGAATGAGTTCCTCCCTTGCTTCACCAAGGTTTTTTAGCCTTCCATGGAGTTCTTGACAGAAAATTGATAAAAAAAAAAATGTCCCCAATGATGAATGAGGCATTTTTCCCACTTCTGGTCGAATTTGGGTCCAGAAAAAAGCGTCCAAAAAGTTTACATAAGTGATTAAGCAAAAATCCGGAAATAGAAGATTTTAGCCCTGAAATGACCTATACGATCGCATGGTATAAACCCATGCAGTTGCATGGAACAAAGTGTTACTGCTCTTGAATTCGCTGAAGGCGTCCATGCGGCAGCATGGATTTATAACCATGCTACCGCATGATTATAATGTTTTCCCGCCGACATATTTTAGTATTTCGGTCATAACTTTCTTTCCAGATGTCCAATTGGGGTGATTCAAGATGCGTTGGAAAGACAACTCAAAGGCCTACAACTTTTATACATGTAAACTTTGAATTTGATCATATACGTTGTCAAAAGAGAGTCTTAATATGAGGCTGAAAACTGGTGTAAAACTTTTCAACTTGAAAGCTGATTTGTGATTATGTTTTGGCTATATTTCATTCCTTTAATTCCTTTCTTCATCCAATTGACCTCTAACACTCTCAAATCTTCATCATAAGGTTGGAAACAAGTTTAGAGTAATTGCTCTTCAGTACCTGAACTTTCACTTTCTTCCATTTTGATCCTTTTTCACTCGTTTCTTCCATTTTCCGTCGTTTTCACCCATTTGCAACCTAAACCAAGATATAGAAGTACTTAGTGCATCTAGACGTCAAATAATCATAGAAATACAAATATTAATGGGTGAAAAACGTAATAAATGTGCTATTATCAGGCTTTGAAATCAAAAGATAATGCTTCATAGAACAACTGGTGGTTTGGACTGATCAAGATAATTCCGACTCCCGATCTAGCTCCAGTAGAAGATCCATCAACGAAAAGTTTCCATGGGATATCGCAAAGGAGCTCCTTCGTTGGGTCCGAACTGAACTCTGCAACAAAGTCAGCAAGAGCTTGGCCCTTTATGGAGGTTCGATATCTGTATGTTATGTCAAATTGACCGAGCTCTACTGCCCACTTCACCATCCGATCGAAGTATCTAGATTTTGTAAAACCTGCCTTAGCGAATAGTTGGTTAAGATCTCAATCGGGTGTTCTAGAAAGCAGGGTCTCAATTTCCTTGCTGCCACGACCACTGTATAAGCCAATTTCTCTAAGGGAGAATAACGGAGCTCGGCTTTGTGTAGAGCTTTGTTTACATAGTAGACGGGATGTTGTATTCCTTCTTCCTCCTTCCTCCCTGGCCAGAATGGTACTAGCAGTATGTTTGGATACTGCCAGGTATAATGTAAGTACTTCTCCTGCCTTTGGCTTTGATAATACCAGCGACTGTGCAAATTGTTGTTTCAACTCATCAAAAAGCGAGTTGACATTGGGTGTACATTCAAACTTTTTTCCTCCTCGCAAGACATCGAAGAAAGGTTTGTACTTATCAGTTGACTTTGACATGAGGCGGCTAAGGGTGGCTACTATCCCATCAAACTTTGGACTTCTTTCAACTTTGTTGGGGAACTCATTTCAATGATGGCTCTTATTTTTTCTGGGTTTGCTTCGATTCCCCTGCGATTCACTAGATAACCTTGAACTTTCCCGATCTCACACCGAAAGTACATTTGTGTGGGTTTAGCTTCACACCATATTTCCTCAAGATTCCTAACATTTCAGTAAGATGTTTTCGATGGTCCTTGGCATCTGTACTTTTTACTAACATATCATCTACATATACCTCCATGGTTTTACCAATTTGGTTGGCAAACATTGCATTGACTAGGCGTTGGTAGGTGGCTCCAACGATTTTAAGACCTAAGGGCATCATTTTGTAGCAATAAAGACCTCGATCAATGATGAAAGCAGTATGCTCTTGGTCAGGTTCATGCATAGGACTTTGATTATACCCTGAATATGCATCCATGAAGCCAAGCAACTTTCTTTACTTTTAACTACTCATTCTTAAAAAAAGGTTCATTTTCCAAAATATCATTTTTCGAAAAAGGTTCATTTTCCAAAATCTCACCCACGCAAGGACTAAATGAATATTGCCTTAAATGAATATTGCCTTTGTTCGTCTAACATTAAAAGTTATTAAAAGGTTAGGGTGTACGTGGTTTGTTGTTCTCAATTTTGTAAAACACTTAAAAATTATTTGATCTCGTATTTTCGAAATTATTTATAATACAAAACTAAAAATACATTTTTTTTCCATTTTCAGTGCTTTCAATGAAAACACTCAAAATACAAGAAATAAGCATTTAAATAAAATTCTCAAAATATAAAATTATAAAAACATAAAATTCTAAAATTCCAAAACGTAATAATTTTTATTGGAAATTTAAAGAAAATTTATAAAAATATATATAAATGAAAACTATAAAATTCTCGGTCCATATAATTATTTTTTGTTTCCTATGTTGTCAACTTAAATTATTATTTGTTTGTATTCTACTTTTGTAGCATTAAAAAAATTATTGTGAGATTCACAAACATTAAAATGTATATATTAATTTATAATATATTAGTATACAATTATTTTACTTTACTAAACAATCAAATTAATGGAATAAAATATATCACAAAATAATTTCTCAAACTTTTAAACCAAAAGTATTTTCCATTTTGTGTTTTGAGAAGTAGTTCTTTAGAATGACAAATCGAACACATTTTGAGCATTCTTAAAACATACTCTTAAACAAAAAACTGAAAAATGAATTGAAAACTCGAAATTGATAACTAAAATACAAATCAAACAATTCCTTATTTCTTCTACTCTACCAAAGTCAAAAAATAATTTGAACTACACATCACAGCTAGTAATCTAGTACAACACGTGTTAACCACATATTTCATTGAAACCAATGTTATTTCTGTTAAAAGTTTCTATTAATTTACCCCAACAATCATTTAAAACTTAATTATGGCCTTCCCCCAAGAAATTCAAGCATGTAAGGTAAAAGGAAATGTCAAACCGCATTTTATTTCTTCATAAAATTAATGTCCTTCCTTCAAATAGTTGATTCCAAAGAAAACATTGTAGAATACTTAGACGAGTGTTAGCTGTTAGATTATTTTGTTAGTTATTTACTTGTTTCATATTATTAGTAGGTTTCCTATTATTGATAAGTTTCCTATTTTCTATATTTTCTAGCGAGTGTATATAAACACATTTATTATGTAATTTCATCATTCAATTTTATTGGAATTAGAAACCCTAGTTTTCTTACTTTCTACATGGTATCAGAGCCACCATTCCTCCATGGATTTTGTTTATCTTAATGAAGTAAGATTATTCTTAGCCACAGCTTTCGCGGATCGAACTAATTTTTTTTTGGTGCTTCTGTACAATCGTGTTCTTTTATTTTTTGCATCACTTTCGCTATTGTTCATTCGCTTTCATACTTCTTGCTTGAATTCTGGTTTGATTTCGCATCTCAATTTGATTTCGTCTATTGTTTGATGATTATTTGTTAGTCTTCTTTACTAAAGAGTACTTACAACGAAACACACCTTGAAATACTCGTGAGCTTTCAATTATCGAAACTCTTCACCAAGCAATGCAATGAGAGAGAACATTTGGCGTACTCAAGAAACGCTTTCCCATTTAGGAAGTGGGACCGAGCTGAAATACACTTTTTGCAATGCTGTATAATTCATAATTTCTTGATAGGAGTTGATCCGAATGAAAGTTTCATAGTCGAGGTAGATGCAAACATGGCTAGTGAATCTATAGTTACAAAAAAATCACTGCAATTTTGATAATAATGAAGATGAAGCAAAATGAGAGTTTATTAGAAACTCAATAGCAAATACAATGTGGGAAGTTATAATTTTAGCAGACATTGAATGCCACTTACCTATTGTTGTCTTTGTTCAATGGCGCTTTTTTTTTTCTCAAACCTTAGGTGTTGGACTCGTTATTAATACTTTATAAGTGTTATTATTTTTATTATATTAAGACGTATTATTTTATTGTTAATCACAGTTTCCTGTATTCTTTCTTATTGTGTAACCATTCTTTCGAGGACACAACGCCTCTAAAGGTGAAGAAAGAGCAACACATGCATTAGACCCAATCAGTGGATGATATTCTCATCGGAACCTATTTGCATGAGCATGTGGAAGGCAGCACATGAGAAAATATCAGTGTTCTAAAAAGCGTAAAGCGTGGTTAGACGTGGAGGCCAAACTTCAAGCTTCGCTTAGGCGTAAAAACGTATTTTTTTATTTTAAATTTTTAACCATTGTAAAAAAATTCAATAATTCAAATAATACATACCAAACATCTAAAATTATAAAATATTGTATTTACTTAATAATTCATACATAAAGATAAGTTTCAAAATCATAATTACATAACGTAGATAACTTGTAACTTAAATTTTATCTAATATAATTCTTTATTGGACTCCAATTCAATATCTTCTTCTTCATCTAATTCGTCTTCCATATCGTCCAATACAAAATCATCATTTTCAAGCTCCCTTATTTCATTTTGATCATTTCTTGTACCTATTGTAGGTTGTAAGATATCATTTTCATCCTCACTCTTATCATCACAACACTCTACAATCCAAGATTGTGCATTGGTACCATCACTTGGCAGTAAAGTCTCTATTTTGGCATTTCTCTTCTTCTTGTTCGTCAACCTTACATTAAATTGGACATAAACAAGATTATTCATCCTCATAGTGTCAAGTCTATTTCTCTTCTAGGTGTGCATCTCAAAAAAAAAAAAAAAAAACTAGGCGGAGGTACGCCTAGGAACGCCTAGGCCAGCATTCAGCAGTCAACGAGGCACGCCTAGGAACGCCTAGGCGAGCATTAAGCAGTCAACATTGTCGTTGACCGCTTAATTCCCGTTTAGGCTCAAGACGAAGCGTTTTCATCACGCTTCGCGCCTAGGTGTCGCCCACGCCTAGGCGCGCTTTTTAGAACACTAAAAAATATTGCAAACAATAAAGAAAGAGTGTCCACTCATTGAATAGGAAAACGACAAGATCCAAAATAACAAGAAAAACATCAAGAAATCTTGGTCAATTTATCATGACATGTTTAAAGATGGATTGAATGGTTTTGCATATGGTCAAATTACCTCAACATGGCTTACCAAACCCGAAATGTAGGAGAAACTTTTTGAGGTTGTATAAACATTTCTTTCCCCTTAGTAATATATTTTTTATCGAATATTTGTTTGACTGTAAATCACATGGAATCAGTGTTAATTACTCGTAGTGCCATTAAGAGTGTTTTTCTACATTGTTCTATTTTTGGGCTGCCTCATAATTCTTTGGCCCAGTTGTTGTATAGGGCCTGTGTTGTGTCGATTTCTTTAGCCCAGAACTTATTTCCTATTGGTTCTGAGATCTGGCCATACACTTGGCTAGTTTCCCACCGTTGATGAAGGCGTTTTGATCTCCTACCTTATTATGTTTTTCGAAGCTTCATTTTTCTGTGTAATTGTTCAGTGTTTTGAAAGAGTTCTCTTTGTGTTATTAGGGTTCATCTCTTTCTTTCTGCCGTTTGTAAATCTGAGTGATTTCTGTATATTTCTTAGTGATACGGCAGTAAGGGCACTTGATCTATGCTTTGTGAGATAGTGTATCATCTAAGTGATTTTGAGGCTAGAACAAACTGAAGAAATCTTTGATTTCTTCATACATTATAATCTGTTTCTTGGTGATTTTAGTGAACTAGAGTTTAATCCCTTTGTGTAAATGCTCAACGGGTGAGTAGGCCGAATGCTGAACATCCGGACCCCTTTTAGGTGAAAAATCATTTGTGTTGTTCTTTACTTTTCGCAATTAACTTGGTCATTTTGTGTTCTTTGTGAACTCTGGGACCAACAAGTGGTATTAGAGCCACGATTAGTTATAGATCTGTGTTGGTGTTTGATTTTTCAAAAACCCTAATTTTTTAAAATTGTTTGACTACGTAGATCTTACGATTTTGAATCGATCTTTGTGAAAAATAATACTCTTGGGTTTGAGTTTTCTGATTCATCTTTAAAAGAATTTTCTCTAAAAGTTTTGAGGTTTTTTGTAAACTGGTTTGTAAAATTTTTTTGGAAAATCATTTCTCCTGTGGGATATCTCCTTGATATGGTGTTCCTGTTTGAGTTTGTGGTGTTCTTGATCCAACTTAGTACTGAGTCGTGGTGACTCGTTTTTTACTCACACTGAGTCGTGGTAAGTTGAGTTGACTCGTTCGATTCTATCGAGTCTTCACTGAGTCTGTGTGACTCATTCCCTCCTGCACCTGTTCTGAGGCTCCTTCTCATCTGCTTCTGGTATTCTCTAAAACCCCCTATTTAGTTCAGTATCCTGTGTTACTTCTTGGAACGTGTTAATAAGGTAAGTGATCTTTTCCTGCATTCCTTTGTCCAAGATCTCACTGAGGATCTAGGAAACTGAGGAAGTAGGGGATAAAAGGGTTATCACCCCTTAAACATTTTCAAGAATTGACAGTTCTTGCATGATACTATTGTTACTGATTAATCATTTGTTAGCATCTTTCATATACTGTGATTTCTTGAATTCTTTTCTCATTCTGCCAATACTTGTTAGTTACTGTGTGGCATATTACTTGATTCTTGGTTGCTTATCTTTAATAATGTCTACTGCACATAAGTTTGAAGTAGAAGTTTGGAAGGGAATTGGGGATTTTAGTCTATGGATACAGAAAATGAGGGCTCAACAGAAGTGTGCTGCTACCTTAGATGGGACTTGGCTACCTGAATTTAGTGTCTATAGAAGGCAGGAGTTAGATGAGGTTGCTTGGAGTTCCATTTTTCTTCACTTGTCTGATACTGTCATTAGGAAAGTTGGAGAAACCACTAACACTCAGTGTTTATGGACTAAATTAGAATCTCTCTATCTTGCCAAGAGTATGCCAAACAATGTTATCTCCTTAGACAGTTCTACAACCTCAAACTTAATCCTTCTTCTACACTGGAAGATAACATTGATAAATTCACAAGACTTGTTCAAGAATTGACTGGCTGTGATGAAAAATTATCTGAAGACCAACAAGTAGTGGCTTTGTTGAATGCCTTGGAGGACAAATATAGAGACCTTAGAAATGCCTTAGAGTATGGTAGAACTGATCTCACTGTTGACATTGTTATATCATCCTTGAGGAACAGAGAACATGAATTGAAATCTGATTTCAAGGACTCTAAATCTAATGAAGCTTTGAATGTAAGGGAGAAACCGAATCAGAACAAAAGAGAAAATCAATGTAACTACAACTCCCACAGAAGAGATAAACCCCAATTTAATAAGTTCAGAAATCAGAACAAACCTCAACCTAAATCTAAACTACAGCCCAGGAAGTGTTACTATTGTGGGAAAATAGGACATCTTATTAAAGACTGCTTCAAAAAGATCTCTGATTTGAAAGATAAACATAATACTGATGGGTCTGCTGTTGCCTGTAACAATGAGTATGATATTCAGGGGGTTGTCCTTTTTAGTACCACAAATAGGAACCTAAAAGAATGGGTTATTGATTCTGGCTGTACTTTTCACATGTGCCCTATGAGAGATTGGTTTATTAGAACTTGTTGATCAGAATGGGGGGCAAGTCCAGATGGGAAATGACATGAATTGTCAAATAAAGGGGGTAGGAAAGGTGAATCTTCGAATTGATAACAACAAAATCCTTAAACTGGATCAGGTCAGATTTGTTCCTGAATTAAAGAGAAATATGATTTCCTTAGGGGAATTGGATGATGACTATGATATAAGAATCCACAAAAGTTTTATCATGCTTCATCTGAATGATAAAGAGATCATTTCTTTGCCCAAGGTTAATGATATCTACACTATGCATGTTGAACCTTTAGTAGGTTACAATTCTGCTACTGTAAGTATAAAACCTGACAAGTCCTTAATCTGGCACAAAAGGCTAGGCCACATGTCTGAGAAGGGATTAACTATTTTAAATAAACTTGGCTACTTTGGAAAAGAAAACATTGAAAAACTTAGTTTCTGTGAAGACTGTATTTTAGCAAAACAAAATAAGCTTCTTTTTAAAACTGGAGTCCATAAATCCACCTCAATTTTGGACTATTTACATACTGACTTGTGGGGCCCAGCATCTGTGAATATCTTGAGTGGTTATAGATTCTACTTGCTTATAGTAGATGATTTTTCAAGAAAAATATGGACTTTTCTTTTAAAATATAAGTCTGACACTTTTCAAAATTTTAAGCAATGGAAATTGATGATTGAAAATCAAACCAATAAGAAAATCAAAGCACTTAGGACTGACAATAGTCTTGAATTCTACAATCTGAAATTTGACTCTTTTTGTAAGGAAAATGGAATTCTAAGGTATAGAACTGTGACATACACCCTCAGCAAAATAGTATTGCTAAGAGGATGAACATGACCTTATTAGAGAAGGTCAGATGTATGATTCACAGTTCTGGTCTTCCAAAATTCTTTTTGGGGAGAAACTTTAAAAACTGTGGTCCTATATCATTAATAGAAGTCCTTCAAGTGCCATTAATTTTCAAATTCCTGAGAAACTATGGTCAAAAAATGTGTTTGATTACACTAGACTTAAGGTTTTTGGCTGTGCTGCCTACTCCCATCAAAATGAAGGAAAACGTGAACCAAGGTCCTTAAAGTGTGTCTTCTTGGGATATGGGGAAGAGACTAAAGGGTACAGACTTAAGGTTAAATGTAAAAATGGTTTTCAAGTTATTATCAGTAGAAATGTTATCTTTAATGAAAATGACTTCCCCTGTAAGACCAAATCTGAAACGGTGTCTGATAATACTGTTTCTACAATTGAAACCATTCTTGAAACTAAACTAGATGATAACAATGATTTGATTGAGTTGGGGTCCACTCAATCTGAAGGTAATCAGGATCTGAGTGAATCTGACAATGAAGCTGAATTTACTAATCCTCCTTTGGCTGACTACCAACTGACTAGAGACAGGGATAGAAGGAACAGAATTCCTTCTACCAAGTTCAGCAGTGATGATTTTGTTACTCTGTTCACTGCTCTTGATTCTTTGGATGCTGAACCTTTCACTTTTGAAAAAGTTGTCAACTGTTCTGAGTCTAATTTATGGAAAGAAACTATGAATGAAGAAATGGAATCTCTGGTTAAAAGCAGGACTTGTATTTTGGTTAATAAAACTGAGAATCAGAAAGTAGTTGAATGTAAATGAATTTTCAGAATTAAAGAAAGGGATTCTAATGTATGAGGTAAAAGATATAAAGTGAGACTTGTTGCTAAAGTCTTCGCTCAAAATGAAGAAGTGGACTATAATGAGATATTTTTTCCTGTTGCAAAATACACCTCTATTAGAATTCTACTTGCTTTGACTGTTCATTTTAACTGGGAACTTGATCAGCTTGATGTGAAAACTACCTTTCTGAATGGAGATCTTGAGGAAACCATTTATATGAGACAACATGTTAGCTATGAAGTTAAATCTAATGTTCTCAAGGTCTACGTGTTGAAAAAATCCCTTTATGGCTTAAAGCAAGCCCCCAGACAGTGGTATAAAAAGTTCAATTCCTACATTAAGACTTTAGATTTTGTTAAGAGCAATTATGACTCTTGTCTCTTCTTCAAAGGGTCGGGAGGACCTGAATTTATTTACTTGCTTTTATATGTTGATGATATGTTACTTGCTTGTCAAACCAAATCTGAAATAGACTTTATTAAATCAAAGTTAAAATCTGAGTTTGAAATGAAAGATTTAGAGCGTACTAAAAAGATACTAGGCATGGAAATAGAAATGAAAAGAATTTACTGCATGTTATGGCTTAGACAGAGCACTTACATTAAGAAAATACTGGAGAAATTTTCTATGATTGATTGTAAACCTGCATCTTTGCCTATTGCAAATCATTTTAAACTTTCTACTGAACAGTCACCTAAAACTGATGAAGAGTTTAGAAGAATGGAAAACATTCCTTATGCTAACACTGTTGGATCCATAATGTACCTTATGGTCTGCACTAGACCTAATTTGGCTCATGGTATAAGCATTTTAAGTAGATGTACGGCTAATCCTGGTAAAACACATTGGACTGCTATGAAATGGATGTTAAAATACTTGAAAGGTTCTAATGGCTTAGGTCTACTGTTTAAAAAATGTGATGAAGGCATTGTTTTGAAAGGCTATACTGATTCTGATTTTCCTGGAGATTTAGATAAGAGAAGATCTACCTCTTCTTATGTTTTCACCTTCTGTGATGGTTGCATAAGCTGGAAATCTCAATTACAAAAACTTGTTGCTTTGTCTTCTACAGAGGCAGAATACATAGCTACCTGTGATGCTGTTAAGGAAAGTCTTTGCTTAAGAGGGTTACTAAATGAAATTGGTTTTCTAAATGATTCTGTCAAAATTTATACTGATAATCAAAGTGTTATCCATCTGAGCAAAAATCCCATGTCTCATGATCAAATTAAACATATTGATATTAAGTTTCACTTTGTGAGGAACATGGCTGAAAAAGGTTTGATCAGCCTAGAGAAAATTTTAACTGAGTTTAATCCCTCTGATGTGGAAACCAAAGTTTTACCTTTGAATAAATTTAGGAAGTGCTTGAATACTCTAAACATTACTGATCTACAGTATTCTTTAGAATAATCAAGTAGAACTGTGTGAGAATAAATTCTAACTTTTCTGTTTTTTTGTTTTTACAGGTTAAATAAAAGCAAATGAAACATATTGTGTTTCTAGTACATGAAGTCACCAAGATTTATTCAGCAAGGTGGAGATTGTTATGTTTTTGGGCTGCCTCATAATTCTTTGGGCCAGTTGTTTGTATTGTGCCTGTGCTATGTCGATTTCTTTGGCCGCCATACACTTGGCCAATTTCCCACCGTTGATGGAGACGTTTTGATCTCCTACCTTATTATTGTTCTCGAAGCTTCATTTTTATGTGTAACTGTTCAGTGTTTTGAGAAAGTTCTCTCTGTGTGATTAGGGTTCATCTCTTTCTTTCTGCCGTTTGTAAATCTGAGTGATTTGTGTATATTTCTTAGTGATAAGGCAGTGAGGACACTTGATCTATGCTTTGTGAGATTGTGTATTATCTAAGTGATTTTGAGGCTAGAACAAACTGAGGAAATCTCTGATTTCTTCATACATTGTAATATGTTTCTTGGTGATTTTAGTGAACTAGAGTGTAATCTCTTTGTGTGGATGCTCAACGGGTGAGTAGGCCGAAGGCTGAACATCCGAACCCCTTTTGGGTGAAAAATCATTTGTGTTGTTCTTTACTTTTCGACTTGGTCATTTTGTGTTCTTTGTGAACTCTGGGACCAACATACATATTTATTGCATAATATTATCTTGTATTACATTTTTAAACACTCACAGACCATAGTAACCCCAAAAATTAATAGCCAGCTTGTGGCTTAAGCTTTGTCTCTAAAGTTAATGCAATTTCTATTTCAAATTTTATACGATATATTTTAGCAAGTCTTGCACTTTCTTTGTAGTAGATATGGGAGTCCTTCCTTGGATCAAAATGTGCCTTCTTATTTTATCTAATTTAACTTCCATAAAAGATATCAGTCGAATCCAAATGTTACAGAATGTAACAAGAAGCCTGTATTTAGGACAAGTTATCTGAGCTTTTTGTAAAAGATAGGGCCAATGTGGACAAAGGTGATACCGCTGTGAGATCAAGAGGAAAATACTCAGAAAAGTGTAACTAACTCGATGAAATCGATGAGATGATAGAAAAAAATGAAGTTACATGGGATGCTATTAATGTTAAAGTAGATGAGAATGATTTATCTTGTCTAGATTGTAAATCGGCAAGTTTAGCAGTCCATCAAAAAGTACAAGAATATCCATAAGGTTAGTGAGGACAACAACTCATTCAAAGAGTTGTTGGTGCAATGAACTCGATAACACATCGTCTAGCTGAAGTATTAGAATCCCACATTGTTTGGGAAAATATAAATGATCCACTTAATAAGGTGAGGACAATCCTCCCCTAATAAGCAGGTTTTATTAGATGGAGTTAGGCCCAATATTCCTAACATGAAGTGTTATTTCAGTGTCGAAACAATCTTCTTCGATGGATAATGAATTGTTGTAGTATTTAGCTGAGATAGGGGTTGAAGACAATAATGATAAGTTGCTTAATGCTCAGACTTTTCTTCTTGAGAATTCTACAAAGTTGCTGGTATTACTCATTTTCGGTGCACCTTAGCAAAAGCATGTTACGAAAACGATTCAAAATGTGGCAAAACAATTGAATTGGTATCGACACAATTATTTTTTAACTTGTGTTTTGTTCAAAACTAATTGATGTCATATCTTAAAGAAGTATTTAGCAAAAAGAATTTATATGTATCTACTTATGAAAATTAGGTTCTCAATTATATTCGTTTTTTTCATCTTATAATTCAATACAAAATTATTGACAAGCAAGAACTTATTCAAAACAACAATACTTAGTCCGAAGTTAGTCCATACACAATGAAAATGAGTTAGGTAAACTACTTAAAGTCATACTTAATTATAAGGAGTGATATACACATTTACTATATATTATTTAGGGAGAATAGCAGTTGCGGTCCCAAATCTTTCCCCCATTTTCCGTAGCTGCAGGATACTAAGGAGTTTTTGTTGTTGCATCTAAGTTGATTGGCAGAAATTATCCAAACGTTTCATTTTGGCAGCTAAGGTCCCAAACCATTACTTACCATTGCAAATGGAGGACGCATGGATGGAATCCGTCCATCCATTCGTTAGTTGACCCAACGCTTTGACCATTTAAGTTATTTAAAATTTAAGAGTGGAAATAGAGATACGAACAATTTATCCTTCACTTAAATGGTTAAAAGGAGGAAATTTGATTTTTTTTTTTTTTGCTCAACTAATGGATGGATGGATAGATTCCATCCACACGTCCTCCATCTGCAATGGTAAGTAAATGTTTGAGACCTCAACTGTCAAAATTAAAGGTTTGAATAATTTCTGCTAGGTTTTGAAGGGTTAGGGACTGCTGTGCCTATATAATTTAATATTTTTTATGAAACTTTTACAACCACTAGATAATAAACTTTTAAATATAGGTTGGACTTTCTAAAATTTACTATTAAAAATCACTCAAAATCGGAAACCATCATAAATGCTCAAAATTATTACTTTAGAAAATCTTTTAACTACAAAAAATAATAATAATAATAAATAAAATCTCAAGTAGGCCCTAAAAGTTATTTCGAAAATTGGTATTATTGACATGCAAAAACTTATTCAAAACAACATTAATTAGTCAAAAGTTAGTCCATGCACAATGAAAAATGATTGGGTAAACTACTTGAAGTCATAATGAATTGTAATATACATTTACAACATATTGTTTAGGCATACCTACCTTTTTTGCATATAGGCCTATATAATTTATTTATTTTTTTAACCAAAAAACAAAAAACCTTCTAGAACTGCTAGATAATAAACTAACAAACATGGTTGGGCTTTTTAAGATTTTCTGCTAAAAACTACTCAAAATCGAAAATTATCATAAATGCTCAAAATCGATACTTTAGAAAATCTCATAACTGCAAAAAAAAAAAAAAAAAAATCTCAAGTAGACCCTAAAAATTACAACTTTCAAATAATAATTTATTTATTGAATTTAAAATGAGTAAATAAAAATTTTTTTTTTATAATTTTCGATTTCACTTAGAAACGAGTAAACTAAGAAGAATGTAGATTTGTTGTAACAAAAAGGTGAATTAAATAAGTTTTGTTTTCTATAAGATTAGCCAAACATGCGAGCCCCCCTTACTTTGCTCCATTGTACTGAGAAGACTTGCTTGCAACTAAAACGTGATACAATAAATAAAAACTATAGTGTAATGGTATGCATATAACTACCCATCATAGTATAGTCGTATAATAAATACTTTTAAGGCTAAATAAATACAAACAACTATTTTTAATAACTAACCACATTTTACTCATTATATTATATTTATGTCTTCAAGTTTTCATCACATTCTTATTCTTAAATGAACATAACTTATCATTATTTACGGACTCATAATTAAATATTTGTCCTTTGTATTAAAGCAAGCTAATGGTAATTTTTTTTTTTTTTTACCAAAACCATGGTGAATGACAAAATTTTCTAGTTAATGAAAGGTTAAGGATAAAAATGTGGTGAAAAAAGTTAAAAATATAAGCGTGATAGTTAATTGATTATTAAAGATTTGTTTTAGCCCCATTTTTTAGAAAAATGAATTTGTGATTGTGATTTTTTTGAATGTGAAATTATTTTATTGGGAAAATGTGTCGTCGAAAATGAGTTGAGGAAAAATGATTTAAAAAATAGGGGCTCAAACAGGGGTTAAAAGCGTTTAATAAAATTAAAATGTGGTGTATTTATGAAAATACGTTGTGTTAATATAACATGTTGTAAAATTATAGGATAATTAATGATTATTCAGTATTATATGAATATTTAGATAATTCATATATACTCTTAAAGAGTTTATTCCATTCAGATTTAACTCTAATTTTGAATCCTGTAAATATGGTTTCATATATACTCTTGAGTTTTGATTCTCTCTATTACTTCTCTTATAATTTTCTTCTTGTTCCTTTTGTTTCAAAACATGCTATCAGCACAAGGAGCTCACCAAGAATAGAGAGAAAATTCTAAATTGTAAGTGTAGAAAATTCACAGAATTAGGACAGCATGCGCAACTATGATCAAATATTAATATCTTAGAGCTTTGTTGTCAGATCATCGTTAAATTTGAATAAATAGTCACAATTCATCGTTCTTCAAATGCTAGATTAAAATCAAAATCCAACAATTTATTCGTCAGAAATAGATACATGAACATATCAGATTTTGAAGGTATTACAAAAAAAATAATTCAAATTTGCATCTTTTATGAATATGAGATTTGTCGGATATTCAAGATTCTCTAAAACATTCAAATCCGAGTAATAGTTCATAATATTTTTTAGATCTCTCAAAACCAAATAAGTCTATTCTCTATGGGTCTTTTTACTTTATAATATAATATTCATGAAGTTTTAAATCGGTTAACCTTTTTTTAATTTAACTAATGTTCCTAAAGAAACACATGTTTATATTATGAAACAATATGATATTATTGCTCTTGAAGAGCACAATTTTATGATATTTAATATTCTCGAATAATATGTAATATTATAATTTATTTTCTTGAATATAACACAAATATTCAATAATGTTTATAGTCCTAAAGAATTTTAACTAAAAATTATATTTATTTCAAATGAATATGATGTTGATGTTCACGAAAAAATACGAACAACATTATTTAAATATTTCAGAATAATGAAAAATAAAATATTATATATTAATATTATTGAAGAATATTGTATTGTGTGTTCCTAAAGCACAATATTATATGTATCAATGTTCTAAAAGAATAAGCACAATATAAATGTTTTAAAATATGAAAATTCAAGAAGAATATCTTATAGTCTAATTTCATGAAGAGATATTACCTAAATATAAGTTTTAAGAATAAATATTTATCCATGAATGAATTGTATACAAGAGCTTTTGTACTATCGGTTAAGTAATATTTGACATATTATATTGTATTAATTTTGGCTGACATTGTCTTTGACCAAAATTTAATTTTATATCATGGATGAAGTTATTGATCATCCACTTTTGTTGTGTTATTTAATCTTTTACTAATTATAAGAAAGTCATAATAGACAATATTTGTTCACTCATTTGGAGGGTGTTTAGTGGTGATTAAAATTAGATTTTTAGTAGATTGTGATAGAAGTTTTTGAAATGTGTAGTTGAAAAGTTGTGGGACCCATGAAAGATGTGGTTAATATTAATTGTTTAACTTTTACCTGGATTAAAATCAGATTTTAATCCGGACCAAACAAGAGTTTAATTATGGGTACCCGTTGTATTCCCAGCATTATGTTCAGCTTTTCATGACTTCCCGAAGGTGATATGAATAAATGATTGAAGCTACAAATCTGATTGTAGATTCCAATAGACCTAATATTATGTTACTCTATTTTCATTTGTACTATACAATTATTAGTACAATTATAAAATATTAGAGGATGTTTGGTGTAAATTAAAATCATATTTTAAGTGAGTTGTGATAGAAGTTTTTGAAACGTGTGGTTGAAAATATGTGGGACTCATGAAAGATGTGATTGATATTAATTGTATGACTTTAACTTAAATTAAAATCAGATTAAAATCTAACCCAAACTGGTCCTTATATTGAACTGGAAGTTCTATATCTTGAAAAGTTTATTATTTGGCATGATGCGTCAGATCATCTCGAATCAATAATGATGCAAAAAACTAATGAACATTCAGTGAAAAACTAGAAAAAATTTCAATGCAATAAATTCATATAAAGTGTTTGTTCTCTGTATTATAAATTAGTCATTAATTATCACTAGCTAAAATTGGAACAAAATCCCAATAATTTTGAAAATTATTTAGGGTTATAAAAGGAGCTTCATCATCCTCTATATTTATCATCTAGATATAATTTGTATCTAATATATATATTTACTAGATGATTACATGGTGTTTACAATCTGTGATTTTTGAGGTTACTTACTCAAATTTTAAATTATAAGCATTACTTTCAAATTATAGAACCAAGACAATGTGTCTTGTTAAGAGTAATGAGTCTAAATATCAACTTTTTAATAAATGTTGGTTTAGATAGCGATAAATAGTTTAATATTATTTTTGGTTAAACATTTTCAATTAATTTCTAAACTACTACTATTAAGAATAAAGTGATTTCCATTTTTATCTAGGGAATGCTATTTTATATGCAGCAAAACTTAAAGCATCATGTCAATATCAAATTTCTCTTTACAATATTTGTCATAGTCAGAACCTAATATTTTCGCCTAAGGATTTTTGATAAGTGCAATATATATACAATCACGACACCACATTGCACTGAGATACATAGTAAAGAATGCTAAGAATACATGCTTAGTTTGAGCCCTAATAAAAATATCTTAAACTTTAATGGGCGATATTTTGTAACCCAGTTCGCTGACTGTCAAGGAGGCTTAAATGAAGAAGTTGGAAATAATATACGTAATTCATCTTTATAATATCTAGATTTCTACAAACGACACTTTGAACTAGAAGTTCAAAAAATAATTCATTTAGATGTATATTTTAACATCTCACACTCTAACTTTGTATGCTCCAAAACAAATTTACGTCCTAGAAGGATAATCCATTTTATAAATCTATGTTCTTTTGAATTGTGATAACATCGGATTATAAGGCAAAAACCTCTAAAAGAAAATGGAGCAAATAGTAAAGATGATCATTTGAGAAGACATAAATTCTTGGTGAGTATATGAACAAAATTAATTATAAACCTCGAAAAATATATAAATACTTGAAATATCTCAATAAGTTATATCAATATAGAGAAATAAATGGAATAAAAATGAAAAGAATTATCGACAATACTTTTATACATGATGTATCACTTCATACTATAAATAACAGGGATATTGAAATAAATTCATTGAAACATATTGATGAAAAAATGATCGGCCAAATAAAAAGAAAATGTGATCTTAGCAAATAAAGAGACTTCAAATTTGTGGACTTGCAATTCAAACATCTAAAGTTGTATACTTATGCGAAAAATGAAGTCGTAAAATATAATGAATAACTCTCAACATAATGAATGTAGCAAAGGCTTTTATAAATAGATAAATTATCATGTGGTGATGCAATCACACATATCTATCTTGTTAGCCGATAATACATGAAATTTGATGTGCATATAATAAATGTGATTGTATCCTACTCATATAGTACGACATTAATACAATCCTTGAATGATTTAATATGCATGAAGTATATAATTAAGGGATATTATCGTAAGGGAAATAAATACGCATTGTATACTTTTTCGTTTGATTAACGTTTTGTCCATTGAGTTTTTTTATCAAGATTTTTAATAAAACAACTTTTATAGTGTACTCAGAAGAATATTATACTCTTTTATCTTTCTTAGGGATTTTTCCACAGAGTTTTTCCTATAAAGGTTTTAATGATGCATATTTTTTGCTTAATAAATATATTATAACCTACAAGACATTTATCCCCAAAACAATATTTGTATATGTTACAAATTGTACACAAGACTTTTGAAGAGAACAACAGCAATATCTATTTTCTAATGGATTGTAAGATTAGTAAATGTTATGTATGAAGACGATATTGATTGATATTATTTTCTAATGGATCGTAAGATTAGTAAATGTTTTTTATGAAGACGATATTGATTGGAACTATAATAATGCATGGATAACTCGATATAATAATCTTAATATACTGGAATCAAGGTGAGTAGTTGTACTCTTTTTTCTTCGCTCAATTTTTGTCATATTAAATTTTTTACAAGATTTTAAGTAGGCAACATTTTAATATTCCAATTTTGTTATAATTATTTGCTCTTTTTTCTTTCGTTTGGTATTTTTATCTAATGATTTTTTGTAAAACTAGATTTTTAATAAGACATATGTACAAATAATCATTAAATGGAGAGTTCTATAAAATTATATAATAATTATTGATTATTTACCGCTGATTTGTGTACCATTCTTTAACTTTATTTTTTTTAAAATATATTTAACCACACATTCTTACAAAAAAATTACACACTTGATTTTTGATTATCTTTCTCTTATATTGTTCTTTTGTTCGTTTAGTTTTATAACACAAGTGACGAATTTAAGATAAATTTGGGCTTCGGCTTCTTGCACATCCATATAATTTTTTTTTTATTTTAATTTCTCAAACTTACTTGTAACTGAACATTTTATTTGAGCTCCATTATTTGAATAAAATTGATTTTAAAATAGGAGAATGTGTGATTAAAAAAGAGTTAATTTCATAAATGGTCACTGAAGTTACAGCAAAATTACAAAATGGTCACTGAAGTTCGAAACTTGAATAAACTGTCACTCAACTTTCAGGTACTTTCAAAAATAATCACTGAGGTAAGTTTTTGGACTTTTTTGTTCTAATTGAAACCTAAATTAACAAAACACGGCCCCTTCAAAATTAGAGGACCTGAAGTGCAATTCCCTTTTTAGAAAACACCAAATTGATGTAACCTGTTGTTGCCTGTTTTGCTTCATTTTTTTTTTTCCAACCATAATAAATAACCTGTTTTGCTTATTTCTCCTTAGAATTTAGCAATTTCTTCTTAGAATTTATTCTAAAAACACTAGAATTCATATTCCAGTTTTATAAAACACCAATTTCACCAAAACATACAACAAGTTCACCATAACAATTTGGATAATGCTGGAAGTACATGAGGAACTTTACAGGTAGGAAGACATTGTTTTCTTCTTAGGATTTGATCTGCTGATTAATGGAAACACTTGAGTATTCTATTGAAAGATGGACATTTTAAGCACGCATAAGCCACTACAAAAGATTAAATTTTTATACAAATTTGAAAACCAAAAGGAAATTACTGGCAGGTAAATCTTTTTCATCTCTACGGTTTCTCCGGCCACCGTGCCTCCAACGCCGCCCATCGTTCTCCTCTTTCGCCCCTTCTTTCTGGACATGATTTTTCAGAAACCTCGGCGGCCCTACAACCTGCGAAAAAAAATCCCACAAAAGCTAATAAAATTAAGCAAATCCCCCACCAAAAATAAAAAAATAAAAAATTAATTAAAAATAATAATAATAATTAACACAACTAGCTCATAATTTCTGGGATTTACTTCGGAGAATGCATCAAAAGCAGATGTGAGGGAAGAAGAGGAGGATGGATTTGGATCGAACAAGGGTTTGTACGAAGGATTCTTTAAAACGGCGCAATTCTCTTCATCGTCCAAGGAGTTATGATATTGTGGGTCTCCTAGTTCTCCATCTCCTCCTACTTCTTCAGCTGAGGAGTAGCTTTATAGCAGGGACAAGCTTATAAAAAGGGAATTGCACTTCAGGTCCTCCAATTTTGAAGGGTCGTGTTTTGTTAATTTATGTTTCAATTAGAATAAGAAAGTCCAAAAATTTACCTTAGTGACCATTTTTGAAGGTGCATGAAAGTTGAGTGACCGTTTATGCAAGTTTCGAACTTCAATGACCATATTGTAATTTTTCTGTAACTTTAGTAACCATTTCTGAAATTAACCCGGTTAAAAAATATAGAGAATTTTTTACTTTACATATAATATTATTTTATTAAGAGAATTTGTGGTTAACAAGAGCAGAGCGGGGTTCAAACACGTGTAGCCAAACACTTCCCTCGCACCCCTTCACACACCGCTAAAACACCTAGAGCCCGTTTGGTAAAAATTCTCATTTTCTACAGTAAATCAATTCTCATTTTTAACCACACATTCTTCAATAAAATAATATTTTCCATCACATCAATACTTTTTTCTTCTTTTTCAACCACACATTTCCCATCATTTCACTATTCAAAAATCAATTCTTCCCTAAAAAATCCCTACCAAACACACTCCTAATTCAATCTCAGAGCATTCAATTTCTTAATTCAGGAGAGGCAAGATCCAGGATGTTAATTTGATTTGTGAATCTATTTGGGAAACCATTTCTCGATATTATAAATACCCTTTCAACTTCTGATCATCAGCCCCAAATCACCATGGTTGCACTCAAAATCAAGAAAATGCCAAGACAAAAACAAGAATCTGATAAGGATAAACTCAGTAGTTTACCAGACTGTATTTTGATTCATATACTGACCTTTATCGATACAAAATCAGCTATCCAAACCTCTGTGTTGTCCAAGGGCTACAGACTTTTGTGGACTTCACTTCCATGTCTTGATTTCAAGTTTCATGGATGTTCTGTTGATCGTTTTTTGTCGTTTGTTAACCATGTTCTTGAACGTAGGGAACACAGTAATCTCAGTATGTTTCGTCTTTCGTTGAAAACGCAGGTGAATTCGGCCTTTCTTGAAAATTGTATTGCTTATGCGGCGAAACACAAGTTGGAACATCTGAGAATCCGGGCTTACGCTGATGAGGATTCGCCACTGACATTGCCAAGTTTGTTGCTTAACTCCTCATCATTAACAATTTTATGCCTGAATAACGTGTCATGTTATAGTATAATGTTGCCAAAGTCGCTTGCATTGCCAGGATTAAAGGCTTTAAGGCTAAAAAATTTTGTGTTTTGGGACGAAAACTATAATGGTGAACTTTTCTTGGGGTGTCCTAATCTTGAGACATTGATTTTGAATAAGTGTTCGATACGGCCGGCTGGTGAAGTTAAGGTTTTGGATGTAAAATGTTTGAACCTTAAGAATTTGGAGATAAGGCATTGGAGGAGTCCGTGGAAATGTTTTGATGAACACATTATTAAAGTAAATGCGCCTAGGCTTTGTTCGTTTAAGTTTCAAGGTTATATTCCGAATGTAGATTTCAAAGAGGTTCTTTGGTGTTTAGATGAAGTTTGCATTGATTTGCATTGTCCAACTGCGTGCGCAATGGTAGATGTGAATGAGAGAAGGCGAAGGATGTCGGAATTTTGTATGAGTATGCTCCGTCAACTATGTGAAGTGAAGTCTCTTGTCCTATCACTGAACACGATTGAGGTATTTCAGAACTTAAATATTTATGCATGACATAAGAATTCTGTAATTTCAATTCATTGTCTAAGGACTTCGATCTCTAGCACAATTTGTAGCATTGAAGGATCAAATTTAATAACATATCCATTTTACTGAAGTTAAGGATAATAATTCCATTATCACGTTAAAATTTAAAATCATAAAAGCAGATTATTTATATGTTAAGTTTTCCATGCAGTTCTAATTTCGAACAGTATTCGGGATCATCTGTTTCTGATTATGTACTTATTAATGTACTTCGACTTTCCATAGGTTCTATCTGCCATTCCTTATTTACAAGTATATGGACCTTCTACATTTCACAATTTGAGGTATATAAAGTTCAAGGCAGAGGATAAACATACAGAGTTGATAATTCCGATTAATACTGTTACACCCTTATTGGAGGGTGTCATCTCTGAGATCATACTGGATTTGGACGATCCTAAGGTATAATGCTTATCTTCTGATCATACTTTTTCTCTTTACTTATGTCTTGAAAGATTAGATGTTGTGAATTTGTCAAATCATAATTGTAAAAAAGAATTCGAACGCACGAACCCAAATTGATTCTTTAGAGAAAAATGGAAAAAATTGTTTAAATTGGTTTCGTGATTACTCATTTACAGGAGCAGCAACTCTTGACAAATGTTAAGCGTTCAAGGATAAAAGTTATGTGCAAGGATGCGATGATCTCTATACCTGTACATGTCATGTCCTACTTCCTAGAAAGCTCTCCTTCTGCAAAACTTTTAATTGTTGAACTCCCAAAAGGTATTTCCCATTTGAGTGAATCGAGCAAAACACATGGGATGTGGATTTATCAAGTCAGTGACTAACATGTTCATGCTTTTATCTCAGGTGTCATCGGACAAAATTTCAGGAGAAAGATGTTCACAAGAAAATTGATGTATTGTCATGCCGGGATGCACTAACAGAGTCTGTCTGTAACAACTATTCATAAGAATGCCGTGGTTTGATATTAGTTTGTGATTTTTGTATTTTCCGTAGGCTTAGCATAATGAAGAATGTGCGGTAAACTCTAAAATCTCTCTTTTTATCCAAGTGTTACAGGCAGGCTTGTAGAAGAATTAAATTCCTCTTAGGAATTTTGAATGATGAAATTTGGTATTATATATATCTGACTTTCTAATTTGCGTGTTCTTACGAATTTCTTGAGCTATTGCAGGAAATTGTGAATTAGACAGGACGATGGGCAAAGATGTTTATCATTTTCTAGTTTTTTTTTTTTTTTTTCAATGATGTCTTGTACTATGCACGCCAAATGAACCAGAAGTGGAACAATCTTGCTACATGTACGCCTCTCTTTACACCCTAGCTTATCGAATTTACACTTGACACAATCTGATACCACTTTTCATATCTCACACATTTAATCTAACTATTATAAAACTGCTACATCGTCCATTGTCAACCAAGTGGTAAAGAAAGGTGTGCAAATAGCTTTATCTAAAGTGGAATAAATTTGAACGTGAGAGACTCTTCAGAAAATTAGCATGATCTTCTCGTTGACAGAATGTATTTTCTACTGCTGCACTTTTGAAAATTCAGTAAAATTTATTGTGGCATCCATTAATGTTTGATATCACTAGGATAATTGAAGCAAAGTTAGGATTCCAAGGGTGGCAGACAAGAAGCACGGGCACGTGACATGGACATGGCAACTAGGATACAAGACAAAAGCGTCTACATACGATTTTAAGAAAAGTAGGACATGAACATTGGTAGACGTTGATGTAAATTCTTCATAAGGTATAAAGCTATTTATTATATCTTCAATCATACTATGCTGTCAGGGAAGGTTCACACTCACAATAGGGGAGCATTTTTTGGCATTTTTTACTCATGCGCATTCCACGTGCATGTGAGTGTAGGTCAATCAAGGTGTCAAACATTTTCTGATAAAAGAGCTTTACTCTTATATCTTTGTTGTTGTTTTATTTTTCAATAAAATCCCTAATTTCTTTTAGAGTGAAATCTTTTGGCACAAAGTGTCTATTTTGTATTAAGATGCATTTGGGATTATACAATATATATTTATTATATTTAGTGCTGTATTCTAAAAATTAAAAAAATGAGCTTTTTCGTGTCCTTCATGCATCATAGATGTTGCATATATGTTAGAACTATCACGAATATGATAAATATAAGACTACGTGTTGAACACATGTCAAAGTATTTAACAAGTGTTAGCATACAATGCACATAGACGCTTTACAAAATCACTTGTCAGTTCACAGTTTAAATAAATCAAACAATGAATGTATAAGAGTGTAGAAGACAAACACTACTTGGGCAATAATTGGCACGTTAAGTAGGAAGGATATCATAGCTCTGGATAGTATTAAGAGAAAAAAGTTACAATTTTGATCATTACACTATCCAATCTTGTGTGGTAGCTAGTGCAAAATTTGATAGCATCGCCTAAACGTGTTTAGTACTGTGTACATGAACAGAAGGTTTAGCTGGAGGACATGTAGGAAATCTAGCTTGGTTTGGATAAATTCTATGCTAGTTGTTGATCGCAAATCGGTCATATGCTGCTCTACAAGGCTGATAATGGAGGTTAGATACAAGAAGACAACAATAAATTAAGTCTCGTTTTTAATAAATTTGAAATTGACCCATATAAATCTTTTCTCGCCACTCAGTTGTTTATAGATAATGAAGGTTACATGCAACTTCCCTGGAGGACCTTCTACCTCGAAAATAAAAGACCAAGCTACCTAAGTGCTCGCCTTCCCAAGTAACCATAATATCTAATTAACATTGATGATGGTTGAAACTCGATTGATTCTGATCCAATTTTGAAGTGTCTCTGGTGATTGGCATTTGCTTCAGAAATGAATTCTGCACCTTGAGGAGGTTCTTCTCCAAGTCAATAACATATGACGTAGATAAGTAAATCTTATTCTCATAATTAAGTACGAAATCATTTATGTGAATTTTTTCTTTTGTTGTTTCTATTTATGTAGCTAACCCCAAATTAGGGGTATTCATGACCCATGTTTTGTTGTTCCTTATGCACTTGGCCTCGCAAATTTTTTATTTCTTTTCCTTTTGAATGGTATGGCATGATCAACAATCACAACCAATTTCGAGTTTGAGCTTGATGTAATAAAGCAATTTTTGTTGCCTTGTAATTATCAATTAAATAAAAAGTTATTTTATGTGTCGATCCTTGCATGTCCTGCACACCACGGTAGTGCTTGCTGATGGTGCACCTTTCATGACTACTTCCCATCTATCACTCGAGATGATAAAAACTAGTTTTATATCTTAATTGTTGACCCCAAAAAATGTTGTCAACAGATGTCGGGCCCACTCGTGCACACGCAAGCTTGATCCAACACGCTAATGCCGATCGACGGTCATGATGGCTCCAGGTAATAGGCGCGGGAGTTGCTAGAAGGCACGAGACGTTTCCATTCAGGCCACCGGCAAGAATATGATACGATTGTATAAGAAACCAATCGACAAAGTACGATATGTAGTAATGAAATGTTGTAAAAAATGTAGTTGAAACGAGAGAGATTGCTCCAAAATATTCGGTTTGCTCTCCAATTTTGCATTAGTCCCCTTTTTTTGTTACATGGTGGGGGTATTTATAGTGTTACAATTCGAATGGTGACCTTTGGATCAATTTACACGTGGCATCATCTCCTCGGCCAAGACATCAAATCCTAGCAATCAAGTTGACCTTCCTAACTTTGCAAAACATTAAATGCCCTTACATTGACAAGACAAGACACAGATAAACTTTTCATAAGAGTCACATCAATCATTCATAAAAGATCTCCATCATAAGCGGATCCTTGCAAGTGGGTCTTCAATGGCTGCTGAGGAGCCTCGGACGATGCATGCCCACCGAACCATGGCTTATTGTTAGCAGCAATGGCCTCGGAACAATAGTGAGGGCCTCGGAACCCACGTCTGATGCTAGGAAAACATGTCCTGATTTAATCAAGCTGGTCCCACCATCAAAATGTGATGCCACGTGTCACTTACATCTACTAACCCGTAACAATAGTCCCCCAAGTCCATGTGTGGTTATTTATGCCAGGCGTGGACTTCCAATAAGTCAGGAAAAAATTTTAATATTCTGTCTCACACATCAGTCCCCTAAGTCCAAGCAGATATATTCATACTGTGCGCGGAATTCGAGTAGGTGTGGAGTGTGAATTGAGGAAAGTTGCCTGTAAAACTGAAATTCTTTTGGAGCTGAGTTAAGGCAAGTTCGTATTGGAACTGCCAGTATTGGATCCCTTTGGGCTGGGCGAGTTCATGTTCAAACTGGCCGAAGCTGATTCTTTTTTACGAGGCGAGTTCATATTCGAACAGGCCGAGACTGATTTTTTTTTGACGAGGCGAGTTCATATTCGAATTGGCCGAGGCTGATTTCTTTTTGACGAGGTGAGTTCATATTCGAACTGGCCGAGGCTGATTTCTTTTTTACGAGGCGAGTTCATATTCGAACTGGTCGAGGCTGATTTCTTTTTGACAAAGCGAGGTGACATCCATAGATATGAGTGCCTGTGATATGACGGTTTCTTATGTTTCCAAGGTAAGTTAGCTGCATCGAGACGAATTTCAATGGTCGTACAGCTATCGTAATTTAATGCACAATGATGGCTAATTATTAGGACGTGTGGTTTCGAGGACAAGTCTACGTGTGAGCCAATGTTGGTTCGTGCACGCACAAATCTGGAGCGTTGAAGCAGAGAAAAAACGTTTGATTTCAATGGCCAAGATTTGTGTACCTTTTGAACGCCTCAGATTAACTGAGATCTGATCCAACGGCTGGGGCTGAATCCTTCACCAGTATAAAAGCCAAAACTTTGTCATTTTCAAACTTTACTTTCGCAAAACGCTCTGAAATTTCTGAAACTGTCTTGCTGCCAAGCACTTTCCGGCGAACTTCCGGCGTATTCCCTGAGTTTTTCCTCCATTCTAGGTACTTTCTCGTTGCGTAGTTTTCTTCACTCTTTCAAATCTTTTTCGTACCGTTCACCATCTTAACTAAACTCCAATGTCTTCCGAGGCGTCTCTAGCTATTACAGCAGTTAGAAGTGGGGAGGAGTCAGTGTCTGGGGCCTCGGGTGAATGGTATAGCATGAATGAGGAGCCCATAGATTACGAGGCGGGATGGGGGGCAGCCAAAATCCAGTCCAATATCACTTCTGCCAAATTAGACGAATTTGGGCACACATATAACATTCCCCACTACGTGAAGCTGTTAGTTCCTGACGCTCACGACAGAGCCTGCTTTCCGAGGCCCAACTGTGTGGCCTTC
Organism: Fraxinus americana; assembly: GCA_035079005.1. Lineage (NCBI taxonomy): Eukaryota > Viridiplantae > Streptophyta > Magnoliopsida > Lamiales > Oleaceae > Fraxinus > Fraxinus americana. The sequence continues at coordinate 18,748,798 of CM068721.1, read as the reverse complement.
AGTGAACACCTGCTTAAGGCAGGTGTGCGTCTGCCTCTGCACCCCTTCTTTAGGGCGGTGCTGAAGACTTTCATGTTATCCCCCACTCAAATCCTTCCCAATGGGTGGAGCCAAGTCGTGGGGACTTACTTCCTGTGGAAGGAAATGTCCCTGGGCGAGGACTTGCCCCCCCACGTTTTCGAAACCCTCTTCCATGCCAGGATCGTGGGAAAAGATGACTCAAAGGGGTGGTATTATATCACTCCCTGGGGTTCCCACGCCCCCTTCGTAGTCGGGCTCCCCTTCTCTATAAAGGGGTGGAAGGAGTCTTGGTTCTGGGTGATGGGTAGGTGGCAGATGTTGAGGGAGACGCTGTCCCAGCTGTTACCGCGCCGACCCAGTACTACGAGGCTTGTGAGTGTCATCTTAGGCCCTTGCAGCTTCTTCATGGCTGTTTCTGATACTGATACTTGTCTGTTTACTCACAGATTATAGCACAAGGTACGAGCTTTCTGAGGCGGAGTGGGCTATTATAGAAGACATTTATCAGCAATCTCCGAGGCTCCGAAGCTTCTCACATCTGATCGAAAGGAGCAGATACTTCATTGACTTTGGACTTATGGCTCCCAAGGGTAAGAAGTTGTTTGACTCTCATTAATTAGCATTGGAACTGAAGCTGAAACTGACTTCATTTTCGTTAATTGCAGACAAGTTCACCAAGAAGGAGTATGCTTTGCCGGATATGGCCAGCATAATGAGGGCCACGTCGACTGCTGGGGCAAAGGCGTTGAAGCCTGGATCTTCTGGGGCGAAGCAAGTGAAGTCCAAGTTGGACCGCCTCAGCAAGAACAAAAATGATAAAGAGGCTGAGGAGGAGGTACCGAAGGAGGCCTCTAAGGGAGGCAAGCCACCAGCAACTAAGGGCAAAGGCGTGGCTGAAGAGCCACAGAAAAAGAGGAAGTTGGGCCCAGGTGGGGGGTCATCAAGTTTTGGGACCATTGTGTCCCTCCCAGAGAAGGGTGCTTCGAAGCAGCCGAAGCTCCTCCAGTCTTCAATCGATGCTGCATTGGTGGCCCAGTCAAGGAAGATTGTACTGGATGATGTGGCGAAGGCAGCAGAGGCCACCAAAAAGAAAACTGTGGAAAGGACCCCAGGCAAGTCTGGGAACTTCCTGGGAGGCATAGAGGATAAAATAGCTCCTGCCGTGATAGAGATGCTACCTCCAGAGGTGAGGGCTGCCACTGAAGGCTTCAACAGATTCTGGACGGAGAGATGGCAAAATTATGTAGCCACCTGTGATGCAGTGGACCTCACCACAACCTTGGTGAGCCAAACCGCCAGAGCCTTCGGCGTGGCCTTGGAGTGCCAAACTGTTTTGGCGGATATCCAATCAAGGAATCGAGCCTCGCGTGACGAGCTAGAGGCAGTGAATGCTGAGCTTGCCGAGAAGAAAGAGGCCAACATCGAACTGAGGATCCAAAGAGATGTCGATGATTGCAAGCGTGATGCTCTCCTGGCAGAAATCGAAACTTTGAAGAAGGAGGTTCACGAGTGCCAATGTGAGGTGGCTGCCCTCACTAAGAAGCTGGAAATATCTGATAACCACCAAAAGGTCACTGCCGAGGCGTTGGAGAAGGCATACCTTGAAGTAGCTGGGGCAAGGGATGCCAACCAATTCCTGGAGAAGGAGCTGAAGTGGCATGAGGCTGAAGTGAAAAAATACGAGGCTGATGTGGTTGAAGCGGGTGATATCGCAGTGAGAAATTACATAGCAAACTTTCACCACACTAAGGAGTATCGCCGCTTCGACCTCTATTGGAGCAGAGTAGCCTACCAAGAGGTCTTTGAAAGGTTGGAGGAGGTGCATCCGAAGCTAGACGTTTTTGAACTGAAGGCTGAATTCTTGGAGGAGGAAGTTCCCCAAACGCCTGCTGAAGAAGGCGAAGTGGTAGAGCTTGAGCCTGAGGAGGCACCCGTTGAAGAGCCTCAGCCTATTGAAGCGCCTCAACCAACAGAAGATGCTTGAATGCTTTTTGTAATTCAATACTTTGTAATTTTTTCATCACATTAATGGAACACAGACTTTGCTTCGTCTCTTGTACTGCAATTTATTTTTGTCGTAATGAACTGTTCTGAGTTTTGCAACGTGACTTTTGAGAGATTGGAGCGTTCAATTAACTCAGAAAGGTGAAACTAAGTAAACCATTTGGCAAAACGAACTTAGCTTATCCGGCGTAACTAAACTGAAGCCCCTCAAAACGAACTTAACTCTTAACAACTGTTTTCCCAGAGCATTATTCTGAAATTACCTCAAATCGATTTTCAATTCCGCATTTCGAAGCTTTTTATGGATTTGTTCGTACTTCCCTGCTTGGTGGATGGTGCATCCAAGCAGAGGCTTCTCCCTTTGACGTTCAGTTTCATCAAAGGGAGGCTTGTGATGTACACTTAGGAGTTCGAACGAGGTGGCCTTCTTTTAAGGTTTCATCTTCTCCTCTGAAGCGCCCACGCTTCTGAGCTTGGTGGATGGTGCATCCAAGCAGAGACTTCTCCCTTTGACGTTCAGCTTCATCAAAGGGAGGCTTGTGATGTACACTTAGGAGTTCGAACGAGGTGGCCTTCTTTTAAGGTTCCATCTTCTCCTCCGAAGCGCCCACGCTTCTGAGCTTGGTGGATGGTGCATCCAAGCAGAGGTTTCTCCCTTTGACGTTCAGCTTCATCAAAGGGAGGCTTGTGATGTACGCTTAGGAGTTCGAACGAGGTGGCCTTCTTTTAAGGTTCCAACCTCTCCTCCGAAGCGCCCACGCTTATTTGATAGTTGATGAAGACTGGAGAAAACTCGTTTATTTATAAAGGCTGGGAAGTAACATCCAGCTACTGATTACATTCATTGATAATACATCCTCAGATGCTCAATATTCCACGGGTGAGGTTGAATTCTGCCATCCATGTCTTTTATCCAGTAAGTATCAGGTCGAAGTTCCTTTTCAATTTGGTAGGGTCCCTCCCAATTGGGTCCCAAGGTGCCAACCCCTGGCTCCTTCGAGGATAAGAAAACTCTGCGAAGAACCAAGTCGTTCATACGGAAGGACCTCTTTTTCACCTTTGAGTTGTAGTGTCGGCTCATCTTCCTCTGGTAGACAGCAAGCCTCAGCTGGGAGTCATTCCTCCTTTCCTCAAGGAAATCAAGCTCACATCTCCGAAGTTCATCGTTGGATATCTCGTTGAAGCTCAATCTTCTGGGAGAGGGTAAACCCACCTCCACTGGCTCATCGCCTCAGCGCCATAAGTCATGGAGAAAGGGGTTTCCCCTGTAGGAGTCCTGCTCGTCTTTCGTATTGCCCATAGTACCTGGGGTAATTCATCCACCCAAGTTCCCTTAGCTGTATCAAGCTTCTTTTTCAGAGTATGCTTGATGGTCTTATTTACGGCTTCCACCTGTCCATTGGCCTGAGGATGATGAGGGGTGGAGAAGTGCTTTTTAATCCCAAGTTCCTCACAGAGGTTCCGAACCTTCCGGTTGTCAAATTGTTTTCCATTATCAGAGATAATTGAGTGAGGGATGCCGAAGCCACAAATGACGTTCTTCCACAGGAATTTGGAAGTATTGGCTTCAGTGATCTTCGCCAAGGGTTCAGCTTCTATCCACTTCATGAAATAGTCAATAGCCATTATAGCGAAACTGGCGCCTCCTCTACCCTTAGGTAATGGGCCAATGAGGTCCACACCCCACTTGCTGAAGGGTCATGGGCTAGATACTGTAGTAAGCTCCTGGGAAGGTCGCTTCTGTATGTTGGAGAAACGTTGGCACTTGTCACATTTGCGAACAAATTGAAGGGCATCTTTTTTCAACGTAGGCCAATAATATCCCTGCCTCAATACTTTATTTGCTAAGGCCAATCCTCCAGAGTGATTCCCACAAACACCCTCATGAATTTCCCTAAGCACATAATTGGCCTCCTCTTCTCCTACATACCGAAGGAGAGGTGCAGAGAATCCTCGCTTGTAAAGGACATTGTCGACTAACATGAAATGGGCAGATCTCCTTCGTATTTTGTACGCCTCTTCCTTATTATCAGGCAAGGATTGATCTTTGAGGTAAGATATGAGAGGTTGCATCCAAGTTGGGGTACCTTCTACCCACATTGTCACTTCTGCGGAGGTGGATGGCCTGAGGAGGTGCTCAATTGGGACCACTGCCAGTAATTCAGAATCTTTATTGCTGGCAAGCTTGGATAAAGCATCGGCGTGCGCATTTTCAATGCGTGGTATCTGACTCAACTCAAATTTCTCAAAGGAAGGGAGTAGGCTCATTACTAGTTTGGGATATAAGGCCATGGCTTTATCCCTTGCCACAAAGTTGCCATTCACTTGTCCCACTATAAGCTGAGAATCGCTGCTGATGTGAAGCCTCTTTACTTGCATTTCCTTGGCCAGCCTAAGGCCAGCGAGGAGGGCCTCATATTCAGTAGCATTGCTGGTGGCTTTGAAGCCAAACCGTACTGCACTATTTAGTTTATAACCTTCAGGACTTACAAGAACCACACCAGCGCCTGAGCCAGTCTCCCCCGCCGAACCATCTACAAACAGATTCCATGTTGGAGGTTCGAAAGGCTCTGCCTCGTGTCCAATTTCAGGGGCGTTGGTAAATTCTGCCACAAAATCTGTTAAAACTTGCCCTTTGATGGCAGTTCTGGCTTTGAAGAGGATTTCAAATTCACTCAACTCCACTGCCCATTTTAATAGCCTACCCGAGGCGTCCGACTTCTGCAAAACTTGTTTGAGAGGGAAGTTCGTCAGCACATGAATGGTGTGAGCCTGAAAATAGGGCCTCAATTTGCGGGATGCAGTGATCAGTGCCAAGGCCAATTTTTCCATGTCTGGATATTGCGTCTCAGGTGGTACTAAAGCCTTGCTGATATAGTAAACTGGCAGCTGGGTTGAGTTTTCTTCCCTTATCAGTACAGCGCTTATAGCATGGAGGGAAACTGCCAGATAAAGTTATAGCACTTCGCCAAGCTTGGGCTTCGATAGGAGGGGGGCCTGTCCTAGGTGCCTTTTAAGCCCCTGGAGAGCCTCTTCACACTCCTCAGTCCATTGAAATTTCTGTCCTCATTTTAATACTTTGAAGAACGGGAGGCATTTATCAGTGGATTTCGATATGAAGCGACTCAAAGCGGCCACGCGACCCGTCAAACTTTGCACTTCCTTTGGTTTTTGGGGAGATTTCATCTCAATCAACGCTTGGATCTTTTCGGGATTTGCTTCAATGCCGCGTTGGTTAACCATGTACCCTAAGAACTTTCCTAAGGCTACCCCAAATGCACATTTGAGGGGATTCAGCTTCATGCGGTACTTTCGCAGAACCTCGAAGGCTTCATGGAGGTGGGTTATATGATCGTCCGCTTTCAGGCTTTTAACAAGCATGTCATCCACATAGACCTCCATGGTTTTTCCAAGCAAATTGGCAAACATTTTGTTCACTAGCCTCTGATAGGTGGCTCCAGCGTTCTTTAGTCCAAAAGGCATCATCCTGTAACAGTAAAGGCCTCGATCCGTGATAAATGAGGTGTGTTCCTCATCGCCTGAGTATATAGGAATTTGGTTATAACCAGAATAAGTGTCCATGAAGCTTAGGGACTCGTGTCCGGCTGTAGAATCCACCAACTGATCAATTCTGGGGAGTGGGAAACTGTCCTTTGGACATGTCTTGTTGAGATCAGAAAAATCAATGCATACCCTCCACTTCCCATTGTGCTTCTTCACCAGTACTGGGTTGGATATCCATTTTGGATAGAGGGCTTCTCTGATAAAACCGTTGCTAATGAGCTTCTGCACTTCCTCTTTCAAGGCCTCATACCTTTCTGGGTTAAGAGCTCGCCTCTTCTGTCTATGCGGGGCAAATTTGGGATCAATTCTTAGATGGTGGCAACTGACCCCGAGGTCAATGCCTACCATATCTTCATGCCTCCAAGCAAAGACATCGTGGTTCTTACACAAAAATTCCTTAAGTTCCCCCTTAAATCTTGGGGCTAAACCTTTACCAACCTGCAGCAGCTTGGTTGGTTCCCTTGGATCAATAGGGAAGCTTTCTAGCTCTTCCATGGGGGTCGCCTGGGAATCAGCCTCAGTTACTCGTGGATCAAGTTCATCAAGTGCTGGCAATTCAAGGTTACTGGTGCCTGCCACCATGTGCATATCCCTAGGCTCAGCTTTCCTCACAGAGTTGAGGTAGCATTCCCTAGCCCCTCTCTGGTCTCCTTTGACCGTTGCTACCCCCCTATCAGTTTGAAACTTCATGCATAAGTGATGGATGGAGGTGACAGCTCCTAGATCCTTCAATGCAGGTCTTCCCAACACCTCATGATAGGCTGACCTACTGTCCACTACCAAGAATTCCATGAAATACATGGTTGACAGGGGAGGCTCTCCCATTTCCACAGCTAGGGTGATTTTGCCTCTTGGGATAATGCTATCCCCAGTGAAGCCATATAAAGGTGTGTTGGTGGGGGTCAACTCATGATCTAAGATCATTTTGTCGAAAGTGGACCCAAATAGAATGTTCACAGAACTACCGTTATCTACCAACATTCGCCTCAATCCGTTTCTAGCTACCACAGCTCTCACCACTAAGGCATCACAGTGGGGGTAGTGAATACCTTCAGAATCTTCATGCGTAAACACAATAGGAGGCGATTGACTCCTTCGCGAACTGCTGCCCACAATGTAGCTAGTCAATGGGGACCCCTTGCCTCTCGAACATAGTTCCTTTTGGGAGTTTCTGGTGTTTCCACCAACATAAGGGCCTCCAAAAATAGTGTCAATCTCGTGAACTGGAACATCGTCAGGCCTACCTCGATGGTCCCTTCATTGGTGTTCATTTGAATTTCTATTCCTTTCCCGTTCTCTCCCACGAGGAGATGCTTCCCTGTGATGGGAAGGGGCCTCGTCTCGCCTAGGCCGTGAGTCTTGCCTCGGCGGGGGCCTGCTCCTCGGTCTTGAGGTGTTCTGATTGTTGCCTCAGGAGTTCGAATTTCCAGGATGCATGGCTATGTCTCTACAGTCAGCAGTTGCGTGGCTGTAAGAATGGTGATAGGTGCAATACCCTTGGGAGTTAGTTCTGCCTTGATTCGAACTCCTTCCCCGGCCTCGTCCTCTACGGGGGGCCTGTTGTGTTTGTGGGTTTGCAGGGGTACCCGTGGCTGGTACGTCCTCGTAAGCCAAAGTTGGCACAGCATTCAGGGTGGCTGCAGCAAGTGCTTGACCTGAGCATTGGGCAACTTCAACATTGGGTTGACCCCACTGCTGATCCATCAAGTGGGAGGTTGGACCTCTACCACGTTGCCTTTGTTGGGGCTGAAGGCCTCTACTTGCTCTATTCCGATGTTCTATCAGTTCCTCGTTGATGATTTCGCGTCGCATCATCTCCAACAAAGCATCGTAAGTTGGGGGATCTTGATTCTGTACATCTCTCCAAAACAGGGTATTCATGTTGAGACCTCCTCTTAGGGTGGATAGAGCCTCGCGATCAGTGACTTGAACACAACAAGTCATTTCGTCCTTGAAGCGGGACCGAAAATTTTTCAAAGTTTCTTCAGGCTGCTGCCTCATGTCCGGAGGCGTTGGATTGGGGCCTCGCCCTCTTTGCTTACAACAAATCTTTTCAAAAAGGTGGTTTTGAACTCTGGCCAGCTCCGAATGCTCCCAGGCGATAACCTGCTATACCAAATCTCAGCAGCTCCGCTTAGAGTCAAGTGAAAGGCTCTGCACTTAACAGCTGGGGTGGCGCCTCTCAGGCTCATGTGCATTTTATAGCTATTCAGGTACTTTGCTGGGTCGCCTCTCCCATCATACTTGGGTATTTTGGGCATTGTGTAATGATTTGGGACCTGGGCATTCCTTAATTCCCTTGAGAATGACAAATTGTCATCATCGTCGTCCAAGTCACAGGATCTCTGGGGACCGTCCGAATCATAATTAGCCTCAGCCTCATACCTAGGCTGTTGCTTGGAGGGTCCCGCCTGGTTGTGAGCCTCCTCCTTCCTCCTGAGACGCTCATGACGAGGCGGCATAGCACGGGGGGCACGTTCTTGCCTTTCCTCCAGCTATCGAACTTCAGGAGGTAGGGGCTGTGGCCTACTTGTGGGCGCGTGGGCGCGTGGGCGGCATTCCTTTGTCTGTGCCTCTGACCTGCTGGGCTAAGCCTATCAAACACACCGGCAGATCTCTGGGGCCTCGGTGCTGGCTCATATTCAGGGGGAAAGTTATCCTCCATCTCAAACGGGGCCTCGGAGGGTCGGCCTGAGGCATAATTGGAGGAAATGTCAACTCCCACTTCCCTTTCTACTGGGCTTCCTCCTCTATGCTGCCCAGAGGAATAAGCTCTTTAACTTTGAACCTCATCAGGTGGATATGGCCCTTGTGGAACAAAGGAGGGAGGTGGGGGACCTCCCTAGCCTTGCATTTGCCTCAGTAACTCTTGCATTGCCAAGTTTTGGTTGGTAATGCTCCTCATATTGGCTGCCATGGTTGCAATTTCCCTAGTAAGCTGGGCCGCCAACCTTCTACCACCTCGCCTGTGATGGTGGTGGGGTCGGCGTCGGACCGCAGGGGCCTCATTGTCAGCTTCATTATTTAGCCTGGGAGGAGCCTCTTCTTCTGAGCTCATGTCTCTTGAAACTTGGGGTTGTGAATATTTTCCAACTTTGGGGGCTTCCTCTTATTCTTTTCCCAAGAATAAATCCTCTTTCGAGGGGGATACCCAAAATATTTTCAGAAGGCTTTCTTCAACGGGTTGCTCGTGGTTATGGTATGGATTCCCACAGACGGCGCCAATCTGTTGACCCCAAAAAATGTTGCCAATAGATGTCGGGCCCACTCGTGCACACGCAAGCTTGATCCAACACGTTAATGCCGATCGACGGTCATGATGGCTCCAGGTAATAGGCGTGGGAGTGGCTAGAAGGCACGAGACGTTTCCGTTTAGGCCACCGGCAAGAATATGATACGATTGTATAAGAAACCAATCGACAAAGTACGATATGTAGTAATGAAATGTTGTAAAAAATGTAGTTGAAACGAGAGAGATTGCTCCAAAATATTCGGTTTGCTCTCCAATTTTGCATTAGTCCCCTTTTTTTGTTACATGATGGGGGTATTTATAGTGTTACAATTCGAATGGTGACCTTTGGATCAATTTACACGTAGCCTCATCTCCTCGGCCAAGACATCAAATCCTAGCAATCAAGTTGACCTTCCTAACTTTGCAAAACATTAAATGCCCCTACATTGACAAGATAAGACACAGATAAACTTTTCATAAGAGTCACGTCAATCATTCATAAAAGATCTCCATCATAAGCGGATCCCTGCAAGTGGGTCTTCAATGGCTGCTGAGGAGCCTCGGACGATGCATGCCCACCGAACCGTGGCTTATTGTTAGCAGCAATGGCCTCGGAACAATAGTGAGGGCCTCGGAACCCACGTCTGATGCTAGGAAAACATGTCATGATTTAATCAAGCTGGTCCCACAGTCAAAATGTGATGCCACGTGTCGCTTACATATACTAACCCGTAACAATAGTCCCCCAAGTCCATGTGTGGTTATTTATGCCAAGCGTGGACTTCCAATAAGTCAGGAAAAAATTTTAATTTTCTATGTCATACATTAATAAATTTAATATTCAAGTTGATTGGTTGCAGAAAAAGGATATATGCAACTTATTAAAATTTATTGAGAACTCCCTCAAAAAATAATTTGTTGAGAACAAAGGAAAATTTGTTTGTTGTCATCATTGTCACAACTTATATAACTTGTAATGAACCTGAACCGAATGAGGTATAAAAATAGATTGAGTAATGCTATTCATAGTCGCTCACTGCAGCAGTCGCCTTATGTGACACACACATGGCATGTAGTTATGTGATACATTAATGTGGTAGTTTTTTGACCATATTAATGCATTAAATACACACTTGACATGTGTGTGCCATATAAGGCGATTGCTGCAGCGAGGGACTACAAATAGCATTATTCAAATAGATTAATGTAATTAACCCTAACATAGATTAATGTAATTAACCCTAACATAGCATTGACACACACATGGCATGTAGTTATGTGATACATTAATGTGGTAGTTTTTTGACCATATTAATGCATTAAATACACACTTGACATGTGTGCCATATAAGGCGATTGCTGCAGCGATGGACTACAAATAGCATTATTCAAATAGATTAATGTAATTAACCCTAACATAGATTTGGGAATATAATTTAGCCCCCGTTTGAATCTCGTTTTTTTGGGAAATTTTCATTTTGCTATAGTGGATTTGTACTTAAAAAACAGAAACAGTAATTATTTTGTCAGAGTACATATTTCTTGCCAATTGACCGTTGCCGAGAAACTACCGATTTTGCCCTCCACTACATTTGCACTAGTGAACAACACCCCTCAAATGGAAGGGCATTTTTGGGATTTACGAAAATAATGGTACCATCTTTTGTACCCCAAAAACGTGTAATAAAATGGTATCAGGACATGTTGACAGGTTGAAGGACATTGGGGCCCACACATAACTCAGGTTCCTGTTCAAAAAATTGAAAAAAAGGGTGTCAAACGGGTCCTTAGACCTTTGTAGCCGACCCCGAAGATATGTGGTCAGCCCCAAAAAAACATTCCTCGAACAAATATAATTCATTTAAAATCGAAATAAACGCCTACAAGCTTGAAGAATCTTGCCTTTCTTCTTCTTGGCTTTTGCCTGTGAATTCAAGTGTTCATCATCATCATGATCAGCAGTTAAATCACTCTGGTGATGGATTCTACTATACCCTTCAGACACTGAAGAAGATTTCTTTAAAGAAAATGACCTCTTCACCACTGTTTGAATATATGATTTCTCAGTCACGTCCTTATGAGAAGGGACAGAACATTTTCTCTTCAAGAGTTCTCCAAAGATCTCTCCTATGCCATCCTTAGTTTCGTGTTCGGCTATCGAATCCGGCATTCTGGGATTGTTTTGGGGGCTTTTTTGTTTGATATCCAGGGATTTGGTGGTGTTTTTAGCAATGGATCTTGGTGTATGAGATGGGAAAGAAATATCAGAAAGATCTATAGAATTTGATCTTGTTTTACTAACTTGTCTGATTCTTGAGTATGAGCCACTCATTTTTTCCAAGAAAATTGTGAATTTTCTCGAGTATGAGCCACTCAATTTCAGTGGAATTGGAAAGAAATAAGACGAGAGTATATGGAGAAGACCTATAACATGCAAAAGTGATTGACAGAAAATAAAAAGTGATGCCATGTACTGGAGGAGAGTGAGAAATATTAGTTTAATTTAGACGAAGCCAATATAGTAATAGAAAATGGGGTACTTTTCATTCGGCCAAGTAAAAATTGCCATTTTCCACTTTGACTAAAAAATTTAACATTCAACACAATGACCAAAATATGCGTAAAAGACAAAATTATCCTTAAAATATTATACAATTACAAAAATATAGTACTGTGCAAAAGACAACAATACATTTTTTAAGTTAAAAAGAATTCCAAACATTCTCAATTAAAATTTCAAAATTAAATCACTTTATTTATCTGTTTACTCCAATACAGATAAAAATTGTCTCATTTTTCATCTATTTCAAACTTGAAAACAATAAATTTATCAAACACTCAATAAGAAAATATTATTCACAGCCATCAGTGAAATCGGTAAGTATATTTACGTATTTTTAAATTCGTTTCGGTTAAATTAGTACATTATTTTAATCTTTAAATCTTATTTCGACATAGGTATATGAAAATTTTACGATCTTGAATATTAAGCATTTTCTTCTCTTTCCAATATGTAAAGCCTTCACCAACAAAACATTCACCTCCACCTTACTTTCCAAAACTTGATTTGAAAAATAACAATACAATCAATAAGTAGCATCTTTTTCTACACTATACTCCAACCAAGAAGGATTGAATCGTCTAGCTTTTACTCCAAATTGTCGTCTTGGAAAGTCATGATCTTGTGGTTGACAAGGACTCTTTAACATATATGCTCTTCGAACTTGATTTCGGATGTTAGCATTATAATCCAAAATGGGTATCCTTAGATCAGGATCAGTTGGAAGTTTAGTGACGTCAAATTCCACATGATTCGACGTCCCCCCAACAACATTTACGTTGTCCAAGTTAATGTTTCTTTGAAAGAATCTCTTTATAAGATTTCAACAATACCCAACTTTCAGCAATTCCAATTCAACAATACCCAAATTTTAGCAATTTCAACTCAACAATACCCAAATTTCAGCTATATCTACTCAACAGTCAGGCATCAGCAATACCCAAATTTCAACAAAACCCAATTTCAATTCCATAAAACTGAATCTCTACAGATTGCACACATCAATACCCAGAATGTAGTACTAAAAAAAAAACATAAAACGTCTCAAGCTATCACCAATTGCTAAAGAAAATACCTGACAGAGGCGTGCACTTTCTGATCTGGGTGGAGAGCAGTCAGCAGAGGAGGAGGCGGAGGCTGCGAAGTACCGGAGGTGGAGGGCCGGAGCAGAGGCGGAGGCTTCATGTGCGAAGAAATGGATGATGGAGTTGTTGACAAGAGAACGACCGAACGAGGTTTAAATTTTTGGGATTGGGCTCATGGGCTGGACGCTGGTCTTGGGCTGTTTAAGATGGGTATAATATATTGATCATGATTTTGGGGTTTCTCTCCTGGGCTGGGACTTAACATATAAACAAAATAAAATAAAAATTTGGAGCCCAAAAGTTCAGTGTGGGCCAGTGTTCTAAAATGCGTAATGTGTTGCGAAGTGTCGAGGCCGAGAATCAAGAATCACAAGTTTAGGCGTGTCAATGCGAAAAATAAGCGTCATAATGCGTTTCGCATTTTTAAGGCATTAAATATATTTTTATATAAAAATATAGATTTTTTAATATATAAAAAAACAGATTTAAAAAAAAAAAGGGATTAGGCACGATAATGGGCGCCTAGGCGCGCATTAGTCGCGCCTAGGCGAGCATAGGCGCGCCTTTTAGTTGGAAAACGCATTTTTCCCGCATTTCTCGAATTCGACGCGTTTTGATCATGCGTCACGCCTAAGCGGCGCGTTTTCACGTTTTTTAGAACATGGGTGTGGGCACATCCAAAAGTTCAGTGTGGGCCTGTGCCCACACTGGACCTCATTGGGCTTTGCCCCTGTCTATATTCCATCTTATTTAATCTTATCCAATCCGTGGCATGAATGTTTTATTTCGTTTATTAGATTTTTGCATTGTGTTAAAGTGCAAGTTTATCATCTGATTAAAATATAAATATTATCAGTTAGAACGTCATTGTAACTTTTTTACGACAAGTATTTGTCATGGCGTCACCAAAGACCTAAATTCACTTAGTGACTACTCACGCGAGTATGGAATAAATTTATGAAATATTGAGAGAGTTATGGAAATCAAATTAAAGTGAGAAATGGTAGTTGAAAGTTATGGAAAACTAACTTCAATGCCAAATAATGTTGGCACATTTAAATTAGTCAATGGAGAAACATTACATCTGTAGACGGTTTTTTCCTCACTTATATCTTGTGCTATGTCGTCGGAATTATCAAAGTAAGTATAAATCTATGCATGTATTAAAAACTACGTTATTTATAAGTAACAGAGATATATTCAATCCAACATGTTATAAGGAGTCCATTCCAAACTTGTTCTCCACGTACATTTTTGACATTCCAACACATCACCGCCTCTTAAAAGGAAATGATAAAATGTTAAGGTGTCAAAAAGTATGTTTTGTCTTCCCATTTGCTAATAAGAATTGTCGAGATGTATTAGGGACAACTAATGGAATAGTAAGTTCAAGATAACAAATCCAACTCCGCTATAAGTTTACAATTCTAATTAGCCAGAAGGACTATATTCATGGAGTTACGCAAGTATCAAATAGATTTAGCCTTCATCCGGCTAATTTATAAATAATTTGTAAATTACTTATAAATGGTCAAACTTTATTTTCAAACACACATTTCAATTAACCCACATATATTATCAACTTATTTGCAACTCATTTCTATATATTTGTAAATTAAACCATTTATAATTTTTTTCTCAAAACTTGGAATTTGGAGAGAGCTATGAAAGTCAAATTAGAGTAGAAATGGTAGTTGAAGTTGTGGAAAAACCATCTCTCTATTGTCATATAATGTTGGCACAATAAATGAGTCAATGGAGAGTATTAATATTTGTGTGAAATAGTAGAAGACGGACTTTCTTAGCAGGGACGGACCCAGCACCCGGCCGGGGGGGGCGGCCGCGCGTGCTGGGCTCCGCTGGACCGCCAGATTTGGGAGTTCTAACTTCTGCCGCCTTGTCTCTCTAGTTTGTCTTTTTCACCCGGTTGCTGGTTTCCTTTTTTTTTTTTGTTTTTTGTTTTGCAATTGGGCCAAATTTGGCCCAGTCCATCAATAACTGTTTTTTTCAATTGGGCCAATGTGGTCCATTTAATTCATATCTTTTTTTAATTGGATTGGGCCATTTGTCTGGCCCCAATCCTTAAATAATAATATATAGGCAGCCCAACTGCCCAATTCCCAACCCAATTTGAAATCAATCCCTAAATAAAATTCTCAAATTTCCCCATTCTCCAATCTCCTCCAACGGTCCAACCTTTCGGGCTGCTCGTCCCCGTCTCCGGCTACCGGTAGCAGACCTCAAGGTCCTCAACCCGCCATCGGCTACGCCCCTACGCAGCTACGCCTACAACTGTCCGTCAGCTATTGTGTAAATAAAAGGGAAGAGACGGATGGAAAGAGCCAAAGAGGAGACGGAGAAAAACGAAAGGTGAGTGGGTATATTATTTCAATTTTCCAATGCCTATTTCTTCTTGATTATCTGTTTCTGAGAATTAATTTGCTTTAAATTGTGGCTGTAATCTTCGATTTCTATGTGGATTAGGCCTTAGGGTCCTAACCGTGAAGTGAAGCTCTATTGTTCTGTAAATTTGGGATTAGGATTTAGGGCAATATTTCAACCTTAAGCTGCATTTGAGCCCATTTCTTCTACTGTTATATTTTCCTTTTATTGATTTCCTACTTTACAATTTATGTTGCTAATATTCTGATAGGTGCTGTTGTTTCTTCATTTGATATTCATAGAAATGGAAGAATTCATGGCAGATGTTTTTCAATGTCAAATGGCATGCTATGCTATCCATGACTCTCGGATAGCTTCCATGATCTTGACAATGGATGGACTTCTTCTCGCGACTGCCAGCATAAGAGGTACTTGACAAAAAACTTCAACACAATAGATGGAACTTAGTTACATGAGATATGTCACTAGCTTTATTTCCTGGAGCAAGTCCTTTCAAGTTTGTGAGTTGCCAATAGAAAGCATTTAAAAAAAAATTGAAGTGAAAGGAAGTAGCTCAGACCATTGGTTTTTACAGTTCATCATAATATCATTTTTGAGAACAAAACCATAATTTATATGGATTGAAGATCTTGTGTTACTTTTGGAACCATAATTTATGTGGTTTGAAGATCTTGTGTTGCTTTTTGGACAATATATAGAGCTACTAGCTATTTTTGTAATCACCTTTTGTCTCTTGCATTTCTCTTACGGTGGAAAGAAAAATTAAATATTAATAAACGACGTCACTCTTACAATCGCTGATTATCGACGTTGACCGTTGGAGTTGACTGGTCAACGTCCACTCGGGCTAGGATGGCGGGCTGGGTCCGTCCCTGTTTCTTAGTATCATTATTCTGCACTTTTAAATGCTATGCATATTAGATGCCACACTATTAGCCATGTGGGGTGGTTGTGCCTGGTTGTAGACAACGTGGGATGTTGCAAAGTCTGTCTCGGTTGGCAATGCACATTCTCGACGGACGAGGATGATGGACTGTCCTGATAAGTAGACCGTTAGACAAGGCCAAGCTAGGGTTTGCGGGCTTGGTCGTTTTCTCCACTCTGCATGAGCCAGCTCATGGGCTTTTTTTCCCCAATAATTAATCGAAGAACAAATGAAAATGCAATTAAGATCGCACTCCAGCCGTGAGATGGTAGGCTGTTTTGGGCCTCAAATTCTTCTCAAGGGTCAAACCGACATAGCTTGTATAAAATGTGAGTCGTGTCCGGCATTTGAGTTGGCTGCGTGGAACCCCTACAAGGAAGGTTGGCCTAGTCCAACGACCTATAATTTGTAATTGAGCTTAATACCTTAACTCAGTATATGCAACGTAATATTGAACAATACTACTATATAATGATAAATACAAAATTTTGACTTAATTTTTTCTTCTTTAATCAAGTCTAGCATGTCAAAAACAAAAAGTTGTAAGACTCATGAATTTGATTGATTTTGACTGTATCAGACATTTTATTTGATGGAGCAAGAAGAAAATAAGAGAAAATATTGATCAAAATCAATATTGAGCACTTGTTCTCTTGAGAAAATTAAATTGAATAAATTATATTCTGATAACATACCTTTTACGTACATAAAATTGAAAAAAAAAATGACGAGACAAAATCAAATATGTAAGGTAGAAATGAGAAATAAATATATAT
The DNA here is from genome assembly GCA_035079005.1 of Fraxinus americana. Lineage (NCBI taxonomy): Eukaryota > Viridiplantae > Streptophyta > Magnoliopsida > Lamiales > Oleaceae > Fraxinus > Fraxinus americana. The sequence goes on along the minus strand of CM068721.1, from coordinate 18,732,228 downwards.
GAATTCAATCGAGGCAAAAGCTTGACTTTTTTCCTTAATACGAAAATGTCCATTACGTGTGTAAGCAGTTTCCTGACATTCGTCTTCCTAAATACAACAACCACACTGTTAGGAGTAGTTTACACAGTTAGCTCACAAAACAATCAATATAAATGTGCAAGAATTCAGAACTAAGAATCTGAAAATACAACTTCATGTAAACAGAAGTTTATACACAAGAAATAACCAAACTATAAGCATAATAATTTGTAAAAGCTGGAAACGAAAAATAAGAAACACTGGACTTATCTTCTATTAGGCCCACAGGCCACAAGTCATCAACGAAGGGTTTCAATCACTCAAGAATGACCACCACCATGCTCGAATCAGACCCAAAGTGAATATACAAAAGTATGGCACTCAGACTTGACCGATTATTACACAAAATAGCAGATCTCTCTTCACAACTCAAGGTTCACACAAGAACCGAAACCTCAAACAGAAAATCACACAAGATTTTGCAAGATATTGAGAGAAATCAGAAATAAAATGGTGTTTTATTTCTACAGTGAAGAAGAACACGAGAGAACGGCGCACAGAGAGAAAATGGAAGAATCTCGAACCAGTAGTCAGTCTCAAACCCTAGAAGACCCGCTTTTATATGAGTCACCTAAAGGTCATCCATCCAACGGTGAAGGAGGCGACACTTGGCGACATCACGTGCGTTCAAACTCAGGTAAGATAAAACACGGTTTCATCAGATTTCCCAAAACACGTTTTTACCAATAAATCAATAGATCAATTTGGGCTGGACTTCAATTCCAGCTGGGCTTCCAAGTTTAGGCCCAATGGTCTTTGCATCATTGTGCCAAACAATCCTTTCATACTCCACCTTGGTACAATGATTCAAGCATCAGTAGTGGTATTCATCAGTTTCAGAACTCAATCACAGTAGGCTGCATTCACAGATCAGCAGGGCACCACATTCAGCAAGGTCAAGCAATCCAAGAATTTGTTTAAAGGCAAAACTTTGGTACCTACATCAGCAGGGTTGTAGTTAGTGGATATCTTTTCAAGTTTCACAACACCTTGTGAAATAACATCTCTAATAAAATGAAATCTAACATCAACATGTTTAGATCTATTGTGTAAAACAGGATTTCTACTTAAATGAATTGCAGATTGGCTATCAGAATAAAGAACCACTTCTTTAACAAAACCAAATTCATTAAGTAATCCTTTTAACCAAATTCCTTCTTTTATAGCATCGGTGGCTGCAATGTATTCAGCCTCAGTTGAAGACAAGGCCACAATCTTTTGAAGTCGGGATTTCCACTTATGCATGAATTACACAAAGTATACATGTATGAATAAGTAGATTTTCTCGTTGTCCCTATCACCCGCATAATCGTAATCGGCAAACCCTTTCAAAATAACACCCTCAGCCTGTTTTCTAAACTGAATCCCTAAGTTTGAGGTCCCCTTAATGTATCTAAGAAGCCACTTCATGGCTTCCCAATGTACTTCACCTGGATTTGACATATACCTACTTAAAACACTTATGGAATATGCCAAATCAGGTCTAGAACACACCATGAGATACATTACAGATCCATTGCATTTGGATAAGGCACATTTGCCATTCTTTCAAACTCTTCTTTAGTTTTAGGACAAAAATCATTTGATAGTTTAAAATGATTAGCCAAGGGGACACTCACACTCTTGGATTCAGCCATAGAAAACTTGCTAAGTAATTTCAAAATGTATGATTTTTGACTAAGACTTAGTGTGCCTTCTCTTCTATCTCTCTTAACTTCCATACCTAAAATCTTTCTCACCGAACTAAGTCTTTCATTTCAAATTCAGATTTTAGCTTTTCTTTAATATCTTCAATCTCTTTTATGTCATGACTAGCTAATATCATGTCATCCACATAAAGGAGTAGGTAAAGTGAATTAGCTCCACCTTGACCTTTACAATAAAGACAAGTATCGAAGTTACTCCTCTTAAACCCAAGTCCAAGAACAAAATTGTCAAATTTTTTATACCATTGTCTTGGAGCTTGTTTTAAGCCATAAAGAGATTTCTTAAGAAGGCATACTAAGTCGATTTGTTAGTCACTTCAAATCCTCTAGGTTGTTTCATGTAAATGGTTTCTTCTAAGTCTCCATTTAGAAAAGCAGTTTTTACATCTAATTGGTCTAATTCCCAATTAAATTGAGTGGCCAAGGCAAGAATGACTCTAACTGTAGTAAATTTTACTACAGGTGAAAAAATTTCATTGAAATCAACTCCTTCTTTTTGAGTAAAACCTTTTGCTACCAAACGGGCTTTGTATCTAATGTCATTCTCACTTTGTTCACCCCTCTTTATTTTAAAAATCCATTTACAATCCACAACCCTCTTACCCTCCGGTCTTTTTACCAAAATCCATGTCTTATTTTTATGAAGGGATTCCATCTCATCTTGCATGGCTACAAGCCATTGTTTGGAATCTTTGCTACTCAAAGCTCCTTCATAAGATTCAGGTTCATCCTCAATCATATCATGATAAGAAAGCAAGGAAACATCATTTTCAAACCTAGTGGGAGGTCTAATGGTCCTTCTTTCTCTATCCCTAACAAGCTGATAATCAGCTAAAGGCTGTACAGGTTCTAAATCAGCCTCAGGAACCTCACCAGGTTCAGTTTCAGCTTCAGGTGGGTCAATATTTAAGGGGTCAGAATGGTCAGAACACTCCTCAGGTTGCTCCACCTCAATCTCAACCCTTTTTCCTACATTTTCAGATTGTTCAGAGGGCTCAAACAGGTCTGCAGGTTGCTGTTCAGACTTAAAACAGGGCAGGTCATTCTCATTAAATACCACATTTCTACTTATAATGACCTTATAGCCTCTAAGATCTCTCACCCACAGTCTATAGCCTTTAACCCCTTCCCCATAGCCTAGAAAAACACACTTAAGAGCTCTAGGTTCCAATTTACCTTCAGCCCAAAAACCCTTAGGTTACTAAGGTCAACAGGTGTACCTCTCCATTTTTCTTCGGGGATCATAAAGTCTATAGCACTTGCAGGACATCTATTTATCAGATAACTAACAGTTTTAACTGCTTCACCCCAAAAAATTTTAGGCAGGCCAGAACACAACAACATGCATCTAACTTTATCAAGTATAGTACGATTCATTCTTTCAGCCAAACCATTTTGTTGTGGTGTGTGTGTGACTGTTCTATGCCTTAACATACCAAATAGTTTGCACATTTCATCAAACTCATAATTGCAGAATTCCAAACCATTATCAGTTCTTAAAACTTTAATTTTTTTGTCAGTTTGGTTCTCAATTAAAAGTTTCCACTCTTTGAAAACATTAAAAGTGTCAGATTTTGATTTTAACAAAAAAGTCCAATTTTTTCTTGAAAAATCATCAATGACAAGCAAATAATATTTAAAACCAGATTGAGTGCACAGTTGCTGGTCCCCACAGATCAGCATGCAAATATTCAAGTATAGAGGCAGATTTATGCATTCCAGGTAAGAAAGGAAGTCTATTATGCTTTCCTAAAATGCAGTAGTCACAAAAACTCAATTTTTCAATGTTATCTTTGCCAAAAGCACCCTGTTTTTTCAAAATCTGAAGTCCTTTATCACTAATATGGCCCAATCTCTTGTGCCATATTTGTGATTTATCATTTTGGACTGAGATTACTGCTGAAGTGGATTCCAAAAAATTTTTAGTTTGCAAAATGTAAAGGCCATGTCTCTTGGGGACTTCTACAATCAGATTAGAGTCCTTCAAGATTTTAATGTAACCCTTATTGATAACAATGTCATAGTGAAGATCATCTAAAACCCCTAAGGAGATCAGATTACGTTGCAAGTCAGGAACATATCTAGTTTTCTCTAGAATCAACTTATTGTCTACTTTTAAGTTCAAAGTGATAGTTCCCACACCTTTTACTTCACATGTCATGTGATTACCCATTAAAACCTTTCCACCAGTTACATTTTCAAAATCTGAAAATAACTCCTTATTAGGACTCATGTGATAAGTACAACCAGAGTCAAGAATCCACTCTTGGGAAGGGGAACTACTAACAGCAACATAAACTTCATCAACATTAGACTCATTATAAGCCAAAGCAGCCCCACCATCATTTTTAGACTTGTTTTTAGAGTCATAAAGCCTTTTAGGACAATCTTTAATAAAATGACCTTCCTCTAAACAATAAAAACACTTTTTCCCTTTAGTCATCATTTTATTCTTGTCCTTAAAGTTGCTCTTTTTCTTATGAACAGGTCTCTTGTTGTAATTACCATTTTTTGGGATTAAACTTGGACTTCATCATCAAATTAATGCCACTAACAGATTCTCTCTTGTCAGATTTTAATTCTAACTCTTTAGACCTTAAAGCATTAATAATCACTTCAGTAGATAGAGTGCCCCTCCCATATTCAATTGCATTTTTAACATCTTTATATTTATCACCAATTGAATTCAATAAGACCACGACCAACCGCCCATTTGAGAGTTTCTCGTCACGTTGGCTAGGTCACGGGTCAATCTATTGAATCTATCAATATTAGACTCAAGGTCAAGAGAAGGATCAAGTTTAAAACCAAAAAACTGTTTTAGGAGATATACTTTATTTGGCATAGCTTTATTCAAATAAGTTTTCTCCAATTTATTCCACAATTCAAAGAGTAGTCTTAGTCTCACCTATTTCTCTAATCACATTATCGACAAATGCAAGAAAACAAGATCTATGCAGTTTCATCTTGTTCAGTTACTTTACTAGATTCAAGATCAGTAGGCCATGACTCATCAATGGCTTTAGCACATTTTTGTTGAAGTAAAAGAGCTCTCATTTTCTGACGCCAGAGACTAAAATCTCCTTTGCCATTGAAAACTTCCATTTCAAATTTTGAAGTCATTTTTGAAAAAAAAATATGAATGAAATGGATGTATGCAGGTCAATCAGATACTAAATCAGAACACTTGCAATACAAATCAGAGAAGTACCACCACACAAGGGACACAACAAGAAAATCAGATTGCAAGTACAGAGAGCATATACTTTCAGAGTTGAATCATACAGTACACAATCTTGCTAACTCAATACAAACACAATTGTACAGAGACAAGCAAATTATATCCAGAACATTCAATCAAGCTGTATAATACTGCAGGATAATTTTCAGAAACAACAAGATTATCAAGAATCTAGACTGTAGTCCAGGTAACCCTCAGATTCCAGACAACTCTTGGTTTCTGGACAAAGGAATTACAAGGAGTCTTGATTCAGGTTTTCAAAAAACACAAGTTTAGATAATCTACAGAATAAAGAAATCCAAACTAAGCAGAAATTCTAACCAAGGAAGAAAACTGATTAGAGCAGTAAAAAAATTGGTCAGGTAGTGTAACCATACAAGGTCAGGCACCCAAATAATCCAGAACCCCCAAAAAATAGTCAAAGTACTCAAACACAATTTACAGCTTGATTGTTAATCGAGACCAATTCATAAAACCAGAAAGATCTCACCAATGCCCTTTAATTAGGGTTTCAAGAAATCGCAGAGCAGCTCAAGTTTGCGGTATCAATTTCAAGATCGAGCCCAACACAGTCAAGAACTCACTCCTTTAAGCTCTGATACCACTGTTAGGAGTAGTTTACACAGTTAGCTCACAAAACAATCAATATAAATGTGCAAGAATTCAGAACTAAGAATCTGAAAATACAACTTCATGTAAACAGAAGTTTATACACAAGAAATAACCAAACTATAAGCATAATAATTTGTAAAAGCTGGAAACGAAAAATAAGAAACACTGGACTTATCTTCTATTAGGCCCACAGGCCACAAGTCATCAACGAAGGGTTTCAATCACTCAAGAATAACCACCACCATGCTCGAATCAGACCCAAAGTGAATATACAAAAGTATGGCACTCAGACTTGACCGATTATTACACAAAATAGCAGATCTCTCTTCACAACTCAAGGTTCACACAAGAACCGAAACCTCAAACAGAAAATCACACAAGATTTTGCAAGATATTGAGAGAAATCAGAAATAAAATGGTGTTTTATTTCTATAGTGAAGAAGAACACGAGAGAACGGAGCACAGAGAGAAAATGGAAGAATCTCGAACCAGTAGTCAGTCTCAAACCCTAGAAGACCCGCTTTTATACGAGTCACCTAAAGGTCATCCATCCAACGGTGAAGGAGGCGACACTTGGCGACATCACGTGCGTTCAAACTCAGGTAAGATAAAACACGGTTTCATCAGATTTCCCAAAACACGTTTTTACCAATAAATCAATAGATCAATTTGGGCTGGACTTCAATTCCAGCTGGGCTTCCAAGTTTAGGCCCAATGGTCTTTGCATCATTGTGCCAAACAATCCTTTCACACACCCTTCAATAGCATTCCAAATCATGTAAAGTGATAAAAAATCGAAACATATCACTTAAGGATGGAGGAAAATGTCGAAAAGGGAATAAGGTCGCAGGGGCAGAGCCCATTTAAGGTCTATTGCAGGCAGGCACAGACCTGCACTGAACTTTTGGGCACAATCAAAATATCCAATATTTTTTTAAGTATAATCCCAACCCTAAAGAAACCCAAATCCAATACCTTTCAACTCTCACCTATTCCATTCCTTCCGCTATTCGACTTCAAATCTCTCTCTCTCAACCTTTCACAGGCACATATGGACCACCATAATGGAGTTAATTAAATCATCAGTCACCAACATATGCCTCTGGTTACTGCTTGCTTACCCAAAAATAAATGGTTACCGAATGTTCACCCACTTTTAAAAAAAAAATTACGCATCCATCACCCGTTTCGCTTTTGTCCATCCAACTAGGCAAATATCTCTACGTGGCAGATGGAAATCTTACGTGGCCACTAACACCGTTAAAAATTGACAAGTGGATATTAATTAAAAAGATTTCTTCCCAAAATTTGAATGAATCGTATACGATTCATTCAAATTTTGGGAAGAAATCGTTTTAATTAATATCTTTTAACGGTGTTATTGGCCACGTAAGATTTCCGTCAGGGACGTAGAGATTTTTGCCTAGTTGGATGGACAAAAGTGAAACGGGCAATGGATGGGTAATTTTTTTTGAAAGTGGGTGAGCATTCGATAACCATTTATTTCTGGGTGAGCAAGTAGTAACTGAACCCAAATGTTGATGATCGATGATTTAATTAACTCACCATAATGAGAATCTCACTTGACGTCGGCACCACCTTCCTCCAATCAGTCATTGAAATCTCTTGCGATTCATTTTCGTTCTCAAGCCCCAGAAGCGCGAACGCCTTCGAGTCCAGCAACGATTGGACAAACGGCAGCACGGCAGAAGCTAAAGGTAAAGCCCCTGAAGCTATCTCATTTCTCTTTTCTTTTTCTTTTTCTTTTTTTTTTGTTATTTTGATCTGTTTAATGTTTCAATCTTTTCTTTTTAACATACATTGCACTTAAAATCAAGATGAGTTAGATGATATATTAATCTTTTCACGAGTCTTGTGTTTGATTTTAAATCATGCATAGTTCTGTATTTTATATGATATTAGCTCTGTAATTGCTTCAAGTATTGCTATGTGAATTTCTTCCAGTATTTGTGAATTGAACTGCTTCCAGTAATTGGATATTGTGAATTGTTGAGGGGAGTGAGATTAGATCATTAGAGATTGGTGAACTTAATTGAGAGTATTTGACTTGATTTTACTTTATACTTGATTTGGGCTGAATTCGCTTTTGCTTTCGGTAACTTGAGTTTGCTTTCAATTACTTGATTTGGGCATAACTTGAAAATATTCTTAATAGCAACAATGTTTAAATCCATATATCAAATGAAAAGATCAGAAAGTACAAGAATGAGAAACTTGCAGATATCAAGTAGTGTGCAGTTAATGCAGATAGAATGATGGTTTGGATGTATGCAGCTTCATGTGGATTATGTTACGATTTTGTGCTCCAATCAATGAGAAAACCGGGCTCAGTTAACACCAAAGTCGACACCACAATAAAGAAACCAAATCCCAAACCCACTTCCCAACCAGTTGCTACGGTTTGCCCACTAAGGACGGTCATGGGTTGCCCACAAAGGACGGGTGTGAAGAATACAAGGAGAAGATAAGCTCAACAAAAATGGAAGCAAGAAGACAATGGGCACGCAGCTTTCTTTCCCAACTCACGGCTATATTCTTTTCATACCCATTCAAACAACACAGAAACTGTAGCATAAATAGGTAAATGATGGGCTTTTAGGTTAATCAAATTAGAGGCCCAATAGGTAACATTTTAGTGGGTTATCAACCAAAAAGTATTGGGTTGAGCCACGAGCAACACTAATTTAGTTAGGTTGCTTCAAGTGGCCCAAGTGAATTACGGGATATGTTTAGACAATTGTGGTGTCGACGTTTCACTTCATTCATTAGCCAAGGCCTCTAAAGTATAATTCCAACAAAACCGATTTAACATCATCGCCCGGATTTATTGGATATCAAAAAAACCAACAGATTACATGATATTGAAATTACATATTATTTTGTTTCATTATTTCTGCTGAATACACAATTATATGAACGAGAATACAGTGGTGATCTGAACATTCATGTTAATTTTGACATGAAACCCAACCATTAATTTTCTTTAATGGTTATACTAAATTTGTTTAGTTTTGTCTCTGATGCATTAATTCAGACTTCTATTTTGTTACTTGTTGTCTCTGATGCATTAATTTTCTTTTTTGTTACTTGATTATTTGGTCACATAGAATAATTCAGCATTCCTACAAAAAAGAACACACAATAAACTTAACTGGCAACTTGCGGTGGTTAAATCATGAAAAACGTTTCCATGGCACCCTGGAATTAAGAGTCATAGAATGGTAGAAAACATGAGATGAATGATATATTTGTACATCGTACACTTAATGGTAGCCCACATCGTAATCTTCCAAAAATTACAAATTCACATCATTACCGTGTAGATTTGTTCTACTATGCCATTTTTAGTATTTTCGTAATATTATTTTATATTTTTATCATTATTGAATCAATGAACAAAAACTCAAAATTTGATGTCGATTAAATTGTGCCCGCACTGAACGAATTTTCTGGCTCTGCCCATAAAGGTGGGTTGTGCTGGAAAATATCAAGAAGTTCATTTACTGTAGTTAATTTGCTAAAGCTTCAATGTCATTCTCTCCAAGTTCAAAGTTCATTGTAACCCCCTTTACAAAGGCAGTGTGAAGGATGGGGACTGGTATGTTGCTTGGATCCGGTAAAGCTGCCAAAGAGGGGGAAAAAAAAAGATATGTAAAAATCAATACAAATTATTGGACAAGATTTGACAATATAATAGATTCTCTAATAATGTCACTACAACCTTACCAAACAAGAAATAAATTTTTTAATAATCTGAGAAACAAGTTTTTGAAAACTAACAAAGCAAAAAATTATAATTGATAGTTCACACAATTTTTTGTTTTTTAACAGTAAAACCCCCTTGGAGTGACGATCATCTCACTAAGTGATTAATGAATTGTGTATTGCAAATATATGTTCTCGAAATCATTGAGTTTCAATTCCCTAAACACCAATGCATTGATCTTCCAAACAATATCTCACTCATTAGTAGTTCAAAGAATATGAATAGAGATAAATACATTAACCTGTCACGATTAAAGGTGACTCGTTCGATAATCTAGTAAGATTTTATTCCCAGTGGTCACCATTAAGACCCTTTTAATGTGTTCGTAACACCATTGTTTTTATTTCTGGATAAAGACAAACCTTAATAAGAACAGTGCAATTATATAAAGATAAAGCGTCCAACTCTATCTACTAATTGCCAACGATGACTTCTGATCACATTGCATATTGTGTCTCACTACACCTATTAATTTTACATTTTGTATGATCGTGGAAACTTAAATTAATTAATCAAATCAAATACCTATAAAATGATAAAACCTTAGCTGATAAGTACTTATTAATTTGCAAGATTATTTTACGATGAAATCTTTCGAACACCATATCCCCTCAATGTACAATTTCTCTAACAAGGTGACATTTCCTCTCAATGTTCTTATCACCTTGATGTGATCCATGATACAAGGGCAAGTCCGAACAAGAATCAGTTGATTGTTGAGGAAGGGCCTATGGCTAAGTCAGGAGCAAAGCGGGTCAAAGAAGCAATGATACTAGTTGTTTAAGTCACAGTGGACGAAACATTGACCACGACAAGTAAAGAGACAAGTTTCATGTTGGACATGGGAGATGAAACAAAATGGAGCAATTTACCGATGCCATAAAGGAGAAGTCCAGATAATCTATGCGACTGCATAGATTTACACTATGAGGCCGCATAATGTATTTTCGGCCTAGATTTTTCAAATTTCGCACAATCTTCTATTTTAGTTAAAACTCTATTTTGTGACATCTTTTGTTATTTTTAAGGTTTAATTCCATTTTAAGTAGGTTTTATGGGTTCTATATACATATAACTCATTCTATTCATTGTAAAAACACACTCAATTTGAGAGATATCGAAAAGGCGAGGACGGCAGTGAGTACCTCCTTAAAATAATGGCACACTGTTTCCAACGAATGATGGAAAAGAGTTGTAACCTGGCGGTATCCTTTTCCATGCGCCAATATGCTCAAGAACATTCTAACTTGCTCATAGATATCGATAAGTTGGCTACTACGTAGGCCATATTCATCCCGCATAATATGTGCAAAGTGTCGAAGTAGTTACGGATACATTCGGAACTCTTGATAAAACATCTTCCCATTATCTTACATTGCTTCCTTCAAGAACAAGTGTCCATTTCTTGAAGACGGGAATCGTCGAATACGATGTCGTTGTTTAAGATAGTAGTTCTTGGCATCGCTTGATGCGATTTGACAATACGTAACCCACATATTGATGTCTTCCGCTAGTTGGTTAAGAAACTCCTCATCATCGACTTTTTCTTCATCTTCGGATCCCGATAGTGGCATGGTGTTCAAGTTTAGATCATCCATTGCAGGTAAATGAAAATTACTGAATGATGGGGTTTGAGTAAGAAGTTCACACCAAAAAAACTGTAGTACTCATGTTGCCACACAACAAAGTTATATAAGAGTGAAGAATCAGTTCACGTGTTAATCTTTTGACAACAATCCTTCACTCTTATATAACTTTGTTGTGTGGCAACATGAATTGTAGATTTTCAAATTGACTGGTACAATTAAGTCTAGCATGTCAAAATATGTTTTAAGGTTTATGAATCTAATTGACATAGACTGTATTATACTATTTATAAAATGAAGCTTGAAGCAAAATAAAGGAAAACACCGACAAAATCAAGAGCAAAACTGACCGATCAATACTCGTCAACCAAATACTCATTGAAATCAACATCTCATTTATTCTACATGATGCCGAGCACTGAATCGATCAACATGTTCGTTGATTTATAAAGAATACAGAATTACTGATAGAAAAATGGAGAGAAACATCTTAAAATTAATTATTTATTAAACAAAACGCTGACTGAATATTACAAAAGCATCAACTCCTTTTACCACTGAACATCAAGATTTCCCAACTCGAAGGCTCAAAACATTGTACTAGTATGTATCAACACTATGAAAGCCCAAATCCACCTAGAACCCTCACGATTCACAATAAGCGTGTAGCTTCTTCTACGGACCAGAAGAGCTTAACGTTACCAACAATAACAGAGTTCCTATTCACCAGATTCATAAAGAAAACACTGTCAAGAAACTGATTCAAGAGTTCTCACAGAAAAAGAAGAAGAAGAAGATGATGATGATGATGATGATGATGATGATGAAAGACAGAGAGTACAGAAGACTCTAGAAAACCCTCAAGAAGAATGAAAAGCAATCGAATGAGAAAAACCAATCGAATACCCAAAATATCAGTATATCGAGATTGGGCAACAATTAATCCAACGGTCTAGAGAAACTTACGCTTCTAGGAAGAAAAGATACAACCAAAGTTGCAATAGCCAAACACGTTTATTACCGGACCGAGTATTGGGCTGAGGAAACTGGGCTTCATTTCAGTTGATTAAGGGTATTAGGATTAGGCCGAAGGCCATATCATCATTGTCTTATGTGGGTTGGACTAGCATCACAGCCACACAATCTCCACCTTGATGTCAGTGGTTAATCAGGCAGCTTAATACTATTCATAGGAGGATGCAACATCTTCCATTTATCACTCTTCATAGCATCAGACTTAGGATTAGTACTCGCACAATTCAAATTACCCAGTATCAATTTTCAGCATTTGCAAACAAGATTTAAACTTGGTTAGAGGCAATACCTTTGTACCCATATCGGCAGGATTAAATTCGGTAGCAATTTTCTCAAGAAGTAAAACATATTTAGAAACAATAGCTCTTATAAAATGCAACTTAACGTCAATATATTTAGTTCTTTCATGAAGAACTAGGTTTTTACACAAATGTATAGTACTTTGACTGTCAGAATATAATGCAATAGGATTAGACAATTCATTAATTTCATACAATAACCCCTTAAGCCACAAAGCTTCTTTTATTGCCTCTGTTGCAGCCACATATTCAGCCTTAGTAGTGGATAAAGCTACAACAGGTTACAGTTGGGATTTCCAACTTATACAAGTACCACAGAAAGTAAACATATAACAGGTAGTAGACTTTCTATTGTCAATAGTACAGCAAAGTCAGAATTCACAAAACCTTTAAGTACTACACCATCATTACAGGCACTAAAATGCAGTCCTAAGTGTGAAGAACCTTTTAAATACCTCAACAACCATTTTAAAGCAGTCCAATGTTCTAAATCGGGATTAGCCATAAATTTGCTAAGGGTATTAATAGAATGAGCCACATCAGGCCTCGTACAAACCATGGTATACATCACAAATCCTACAACATTAGCATAAGGTATCTTTTCCATTTGTTTAATGTCAAATTCATTTATAGAAGACTGGTCCTTACTCAATTTAAAATGACTGGCCAGAGATACAGAGACAGATTTAGAATTGTGCATAGAAAATCTAATTATCAATTTTTCAACATAAGCAGTCTATTTCAAAAACAGAAGTATGTCATGCTTTTTTCTAGTTATTTCTGTAACTAAAATTTTCTTAGCATGTCCAAGGTCTTTCATTTCAAATTCAGCACTCAAAAATCTTTTAATTTCATTAATGACATACATATTATATCAAATTAGAAGCATATCATCCACATATAAGAGTATAAATGCAATAATGGCATTTGGATAATCTCTTTTAAAGTACAAACAATGATCAAATTCACTTCTTACAAAACCAACAGAAGAAACATAAGTATCAAATCTTTTGTACCATTGTCTTGGAGATTGCTTCAAACCATAAACCAAGTGGTTGTTTCATATAAATCACTTCATCAAGATCACCATATAAAAATGCAGTTTTTACATCCATTTGTTCAAGTTCAAGATTATAATGAGCAACAAGAGCTAACATAACTCTAATAGTAGTATACTTAATCACATGAGAGAAGATCTCATTATAGTCTATGCCTTCTTTTTGTGTAAAACCTTTAACAACTAATCTAGCCTTAAATCTTATAGGCATCTTCTTAGCGTTACCCTCCTTAATACTAAAAATCCACTTGCAATCAACAAGGGATTTACCAGCAGGTTTAGGAACTAAAATCCAGGTCCCATTTTTAATCAAGGAGTCCATTTCATCATTTATAGCAATCTGCCATTCCTTAGATTCCTGGTTGGAAACTGCCTCTTCATAAGATTTCGATTCTCTAAAAGCTAAGTCTTGACAAGAAAGCGAAGCTAAGGACATGTAATCTCTATACCTAACAGGCTCTCTAATATCCCTCTTAACTCTATCTCTAGTCAATTAATAATCACTAACATCACTCACTTGTTCTTCTAAATTCTCTTAAACCTCATTCTCTTCTCTAACATCACTCAGATCAGTCTCTTTAGGTTCAGCATCAATCTGTTCAAAATCAACAGATTGAGATGGAATACCAAGCTCCACCTGCAGCTTGGTTTTATCCCTTTCTATCACTTCCAGTTGTTTATCAAACCCATTACATTTCAAACAGGGCATTTTAACTCATCAAAAATAACATCCCTACTAGTAATGATCTTAAAACCACTAGACTTTCTACTCCAAAGCTTATAACCTTTAACCCCATCAGGCTAACCCAAGAAAACACATTTTTGGGCCCTAGGTTCTAATTTTCCTATGTTTTGATGAGAATAGGCAGCACATCCAAATACTTTCAAATGTGAATAGTCATGAACAGTTCCAATCTATTGCTCTTCAAGTGTTCTATCACCTAGAGCACTTAAAGGGGTTCTATTAACAATGTAAGTGGATGTCATTAAGGCATCCCCCAATAAGGTTTTAGGTACACTTGAACCAACCAGCATACACCTCACCTTCTCTAATAAAGTCTTATTCATCATCTCAGCCACTACATTCTGTTGAGGGGTATAAGGGACATTTCTATGTCTTCTAATCCTATTTTCTGAACATAATTGATTAAACTCAGCATTACAAAACTCTAGACCATTGTCAGTCCTAAGAGTCTTTATTTTCTTTCCAGTTTGATTCTCTGTCAACACTCTCCCGATTTTAAACTTCTCAAAGGTTTCAGATTTGTGTTTTAACATGTAAACCCAAACCTTTCTAGAATAATCATCAATCAAGGAAAGAAAATATCTATTTCCACATTGAGAGATAGTGGATTAAAGCCCCCATAAATCATAGTGTATATATTTAAGGATAGAGGTAGATATGTGATTCCCAATGTTAAAATGTAATCTGTGTAGCTTTCCTAAAGTGCAGTTTTCACAAAAGAGAACCCTAGAAATAGAATCCTTTCCAAAAACACCCTTTTGTGAAGGATATGTAGGCCTTTCTCACATACATGACCTAATCTCTTGTGCCACTTTAAAGTGCCATCAAGTTCAGCATTGGAAGACTCAGCCATGTAATCAACTACAGCACTAGCCTTAACAACATAAATCCTATTTCTCTTAACACCTTTAAACATCACAAGTGATCATCCCATCACCTTCAACAAACCATCACCTACCTTACCTTGCAAGCCTAAATTATACAAGTTACCCATTGAAATCAGGTTCCTGGTCAAATCAGGAATATATCTTACCCTTTCTAGGGTAAAGATATACCCATTTTCAAATTTCAATGTCACATCCCCAATGCCTTCAACCCTGCAAGCAATATTGTTACCCATAACAACTTTTCCACCATTTATTTCCTTAAAGGAGTTAAACCAACTCCTTTTAGGAGACATGTGGAAGGTGCAACCAGAATCTAAGATCCATTCTTGGACCTGATTCCCTCCATTAACAACATAGGCAGAATCACAGTTAAGAGAAGGTTCGGTCACCACATAAACATCAACAGTATTAGACTCACTAGGTTCCACTATATTTCCTTCACCAATTCATTTTCCTTTCTATTCATTCTTCTTTTTATAACAATTTTTTATAAAATGTCTAGTTTTCCCACACCCATAGCATTTTTTATTTCTAGTCTTAAACTTAGACCTGTTCCTGCTCTTAAACTTCTTTTTATTATTGTTTCCCTGATTATTAAAGCCTTCTTGGTTTCCACTAAACCTATTCTGGGTCCTCTCCCTAACAAACAGAGTCTCATGCCTACCATTCCCCCTCTTAGGCCTAAGTTCTAAATCTCTACTTCTTAAAGAGTTTATAACTATATCAGAAGTAAGAGTATATCTACCATATTTTATTGCAGCCTTAACATCTCTATAGGTGTCAGAAATGGCATTCAATAACACAACAGCCTTATACTCATAAGAGACTTTATCACCAGCATTGTTGATATCTTGAACCAACTTATTGAAGGTATCAAGATTGTCTTCTATATCCTTAGAGGTGTGTAACCTAAAGCTAAAGAACCTCTCCAACAAAAACAGCTCATTAGGTAAGGACTTAACTAGGTAAAGCTTCTCTAACTCATCCCACAAGGCCTTAGCATTCTTTTGCTTTCCTACCTTCCTCAAGACTTGATCAGACAAATGCAGAATAATAGAAGTATAAGCAAGTTCATCAGCTTCAGTTATCTGATCAACTGTCATAGTTTCTGGAAAATTTTGTGTTATTGCCTTAACAATCTTTTGTTGGCAAATGGAAAAATCTCATTTTCCATCAAAAACTCCAAATTCAAAAATGTGTCATATTTTATTATTTAGAAATAATACAAAGTATTTCAAAAACTTTAAAATATGACAGCTGATGCACTTAAGAAAGCAGTAAGTTGATCTACACAAACAGCTGAAAGAAATATAGGTTACAGTGAATAAACAGTAAACAAATATCACAGTTATTCAAAATTTACAAAAAAATCCAAAACAAATAACACATCCCAAAATCAAGAAAGTAAGAAATTAAAACAATTGAGACTATATGGTAAAAAACAGAATGAAGAGAAACAAATGTAGTCACTCCAAGGATGATCAAATTCACCAGGATTCCGTGAGACTCTTGTTCTCAAATCAAGGCACAATTTGATCAGTTGAGATGATTACACAAGAATACACAGCAAGAATAGATTTGCAGACAAAGGGGTGGGGAAGTCCAGTGTAAGAAAGTGTAAACCAGATAGGTAGTATAAGATTAACCACCAACAGATAAACCTTAGTGCAGTAGGGAGAATCGAAGGTAATTAGAGTAATTATTGTTATTTTAAATGAATGGAGGCTTATTTCTGTATATATTTTCTTTGTTAGGTGTATTTCGATGAAAAATCATGGAATTGAAGAAAAGAGGCAGAAAATTGGCTAAAGTGGACTTAATCCAAAGTGTGAGGACTAAATCGCAAAATGATAATAGATGATTCGGACCTAGTATCGATGATTGGAAAGATGTTGGAGTCAATTAGATGAAGTTGGAATATGGAGGCTCAAGAAAATACAAAGAATGAACAAAAATAAATAAAGGATGAAATTCAGGGACCAAAGTGCAACAATTGGAAGATTTTAAGCCTGCGCAGGCTCACATGCAAAATCCCTCGCACGCGCACGGGCTTAGTTTTTATCTACCGAGAGTAAATCAATTGAACGGTGCATGGGCAAGAAATTACACGGCGCGTGCGCCCAGGCTTTTTCTGGGCCTACAAATTCCCTTAAAAACAAAATTTAACCTACTTTCTAAAAGGGTGAACGTCGTGAACGATTTAGAGCATATCAAATCCTAAATTTCACCAAAAAGAAGGAGACTAGCACAAGATTCAAAGAAATTATCACAAGAAATTGAAGATTGAAAGTCCGGATTGAGGAAATACAAAGAAGAAATTGAGTTTTCACCTTTCATTCATTATTTTTCATTCCGGGTGATGTTTTTCCAATTCTTATTTTGTGATTTTCATATCAATATGCTAGACTAGATTTATTTGTATTGGGTGGATGATGAAACTACTCGATTTCTAGTTTTTAATTCAAAACTTGTGATTTTTAGTTAATTCTTGCATTGTGATTTTATATACATGTTTTTTCATATTGTTTTAATACTTGTGCACCATTAAGACAATGAGTTGCTTATTCATAGTGTTGGAAAACTCACGATAGGTAGAACACTGTATATGGAACACATAAAAAATAAATATTTGAATAATATTTGTGAAGTGTACGATCGTGTGTGATAATCCTATATTTTAATGCATGTTTATCATATGAATGCTGACTAGGAATAGGATCATATCGTGGTCAACATAGGTTTATTATGTTTTGGAAAAGAATAATAAATAAAAGTTGAATTATCAATCGTTACGAATGAAAGAATTGAATTAATTATCACAAGTTGAGAATTGAATTTCTAGAGTAAAGTAGTGGATTTGGAAATCCAATACATTCATCCACACTTGATTTAAAAATCACTTTCTTTCTTTTATTGCTTAGAACGTAGTTAAATACAAATCAACCATATTTTATTATTGTTACGAATTTAGATACATCGGATACACTAGAATTGAACCTTATTCCCTGTGGGACGATAACTTACTCATCATAATTATTACTTATACAACGAACCCGTACACTTGCGGGATAATTTTACGAACATGTTCCACCAGAAAACCACAAAAGAGATCAAGAACCAAGAAAACCCCAACATATAGAGTATCTTGCTCAAACCAAAACCAAGGAACACTAACACCAAACACCTCTCTGCGCCACTACACAAGATCAGTACTCACAACCCTCCAAAAAACGAAAACAACAGAACTAGAGTTTACAGTTTTTCAGGGGATCAAAGGATGAAGACTGAAAATTAATTTTCCAGCCTCCAAAACTCGATCGAAGATACAAAATCAGCCAAATAAGGCTCTAATACCACTGTTATACAAAACGCTAACTGAATATTACAGATCGAAGAAACTATAAAACCCTATTACAAAAGCATTAGCTCCTTTTACCATTGAACATCAAGATTTCCGAAATCGAAGGCTCAGAACATTGTACCAGTATGTATCAACACTATGAAAGCCCAGATCCACCCAAAACCCTCACAATTCACCGTAAGCGTGTAGCTTCTTCTATGGACTAGAAGAGCTCAACGTTACCAACAATAATGGAGTTCATATTCACTAGATTCACAAAGAAAACACACTCAAGAAACTGATTCGAGAGTTCCTCACAGAAGAAGAAGATGAAAGACAGAGTACAGAAGACTCTAGAAAACCCTCAAGAAGAATGAAAAGCAATCGAATGAGAAAAATCAATCCAATACCCAAAATATCAGTGTATCGAGATTGAGCAACAATTAATCCAACGGTCAAGAGAAACTCAAGCTTCTGGGAAGAAAAGATACAACCAAAGTTGCAATAGTCAAACACGCTTATGACCGAACCGAGTATTGGACTGAGGGAACTGGGCTTCGTTTCAGTTGATTAAGGGTATTAGGATTGGGCTGAAGGTCATATCATCATTACCTTATGTGGGTTGGACTGGCATCACATCCACACATTATTTTTATTGAAAAAACAATCCAACACGGTGTTTGTGGCTGCAACTTCTAAACAAACCTAATGCCACTCAATTATAATTGTATTATCGTTTCTCATAGATAGTAAAAATAATTAACAAGTCCCAAATATATGTTAAAAGTAAGCATTTAGCATTAACGTAGAAGCCATATATATATATATGAGGGAAAAACAAAAAGGAATAAAGCTGTCCTCTTCCATGTTCGCATTCAGATTACATCATTGTTTAAGGCTTATTCAAACGCAGCAGAAGCGGGCTTTGGTGGGTTGTGCAAGAAAATGTCAAGAAGTTCATCAACTGTAGTGAACTTGAGGTCTGGGTAGAGCAGTGAAGCTTCGATATCATTCTCTCCAAGATCAAAGTTCATTGTAACTCCCTTTACGAAGACACTGTGAAGGATGGAGACTGGTATATTGCTTGGATCGGGCAAAGCTGCCAAAGACGAAGGCAGATGTTTAATACAGCACAGTGTAAGAATTATGCTAAACGGGTCCGTAAAAGTCAAGTTTTGAAAAATCAAGAAACCTAAAGTAGGATCACTGAAAATTATGAGACCTAGACGACTAATTATTATGAGACCTTTAATATAATTTTTTTTTGAGAACATAATTAAATAAATAATATATTTATATTTTAAACGAAGACTTTGTACAATTCAAAAGATAGAATAGTAAAAAAAAACCATCTTTGACACCTCAAGAAATTAGGAAATATTATCAAAGTGTAAATAATAATCTCTAAAAATTATTAATTGGAACAACACGAGTAAGGTGCGATTTAGCAAATTTTATAAAGTTTAAAAATTAAAGTGAAAATCACGAGAAGGTTTTAATAACCATAATTTGAAGTTTTGAGAATATTGCAAGGATGACTCGTAAGGAGAAGAGTCCAGCATTAACACGATATGGGGCCATAAATGTACAAGAATAAAATTTAGGGACTAGATTGTAAATAGTGAAAATATATTTTAGGCGATAAGGTGATGAGTTGAGATTACTTAGTGATACCAAAAATCATCATATTCTAATGATTTTGATTTGGGGATCTTTAAATAATGATGAGATCTTAAGAGAATAACGTGAAAATAAGTTTTGAGGACAATAATATACTTAGGCTAAAATGTGTATTTATTGGAAGATCGAGAATTACCCTATCAATATTGGCTCATTTCGAAAATCGTATCAAATGACAAATTATGGACTCAAGAAAAAAATAATTTAAATAAACCAAGTTCAAGTTATAACACATTAAAGTAAATTACTTGATTGGTAATATTAATTTTCAAATTAGACCATAGTATCGTAATGATATTGGGCTCGTTTGGTAATCATAATTAATCATGTATATTAAACTCAAAAAAAGTTATTTTAGATAAGTCGACCTAAATTAGAATCGACCTTAGAAAATTATAGTTCAAAAAAAGAAGCATTTTTAGAACTGCTTAAAAGTAAGATTTCTCTTAAAACTCTTTTTATATATGCCCCCCCCCCCCCCCCCCCCAAGCTTAGATCATCTCAAATACAACGTGGTACAATCCACATCAGTGTTCTAAAAAAAACTTGCATTGGCTCGAAATTTAGGCAAAACGCCTCACTTTGCGCTTAGGCACTTTTTTTTTTTAGTTTCTAAATAGCTGAATTTTTTCTTTCTCTAGTTTGTCTTCCTTAGGCGCACTTTATTAAATTTTTTTTTTCATTATTTAAAAGTTTTTTATTTGATTTTATTTGTTTTTTTTATTATTTTAAAATGGGTTATTGGCGCAAAACATCCCTACCTATGACGGGTTGTGTGGAAAACGTCCCTACGTTTGATTTTTTGGTGCAGAACGTCCCTACCTTTGCATTTTCTTGCACAAAACATCCTTTTCACCAATTTTTAACATAAAATGACCATTATACCCTTCTATATAAATAAAACAAAAAAGAAAAGAAAAGAAAAATAAAGAATATATTGCAATATGCTCCTCAACTTTTAAAAAAATGCAAATTAGTCCAAAAAACTAATTTAATTTCACCCAACATCACACACCCTAATTCTCTCCCTCCATTCTCTCTCCACAACCGGTCGCCTCCCTCCAACCTCCATCCATTCTCTCCCTTCAATGCTTTCCTTTTCTTCAGGTGATATACGTCCATGAAAATCAGTGCTACAATACCAATACCAATACCAATACCAATACCAATTCTAGCCACATCTCCAATTACGATTCCCAGGATTGTTCCAATTCTAAGCCCACTTTTTTTTTTCCTTCTTGTGGATTTGAGGTGGCACTGTTGCCTAGGGAAGCAGTTGCAGGAGTTGAATCTATGGGCTTGGGTATGGCGGCCATTGTTGGAGGTGCAGAACAGCAGAAACCAAAACCTTAACTCCATCAACAAACCCACTAATCTCTTTCACAGAAGTCGTCCCAGTTTCAAATGCATCGATTGGTGCTTTCTCCTCTCCAAATATCGAATTTACAATAGCACTTTTACCCACTCCAGATTTTCCAAGAACCAAGATGTTCCCATTGAAGTTCGAATCTTCTTTTCCCTCTGCTTCAAGCTCCACAACCATCCTCTTGGCAGCATCCACACTAAAAATTTGGCCATTCTGCCTTCCTGCAAGAAGTGTAAACCGATACGTAACTTTGTCTTTGCCATGGATTCTTCTGGAGACAGGCCTAATCTATGAACAAGCCTCAAAAATTTAACTCTGATCTTCTGTAACTTCTCCAGTTTCTTTTTCTCTTCTTCACTCAAGTTGTTCGCAGATTCTCCCCTCCCAGGCCAGCCGGACGCTCGACAGAGAAAAGCCTAGATCCATCTTGAGAGTTGAGAGGTTATGGTGATACTGCCACCATCTGAATCAGCACCTGTTGCAGCTTTCAAAAGAGTCGCCAAGGCAAATTTGAATCAAAAAACTCTTTACCATCTCCTTCTTCATTTGTGTCAGCTTCTTCTTCTTCTGAGCCTGTGAAAATTTGACCATCAATTGCTTGGGTTTTGGGAATTCGGGTTTTGAATTTAGGCAGAGATGTCGTGGACTAATTTGT
This sequence comes from Fraxinus americana, assembly GCA_035079005.1. NCBI lineage: Eukaryota > Viridiplantae > Streptophyta > Magnoliopsida > Lamiales > Oleaceae > Fraxinus > Fraxinus americana. The sequence continues at coordinate 18,710,154 of CM068721.1, read as the reverse complement.
ATTTTTTTAAAAGTTGAGGAGCATATTGCAATATATTCTTTATTTTTCTTTTCTTTTCTTTTTTGTTTTATTTATATAGAAGGGTATAATGGTCATTTTATGTTAAAAATTGGTGAAAAGGATGTTTTGCGCAAGAAAATGCAAAGGTAGGGACGTTCTGCACCAAAAAATCAAACGTAGGGACGTTTTCCACACAACACATCATAGGTAGGGATGTTTTGCGCCAATAACCCTTTTAAAATCATTTGACTTTAATTTCAACTTTTAAAAAAAAAAAATTATCTATACAAAAGTTAAAAATGACTTTATTCGATAAAGAGTTAAAATATCTCCGCGACTCGTTATTCTGTTAAAAATTTCGAAAGTATGTATTAGGTTTTTACAAATATCTTAAATAAGATTTGTCTAATTGAAAATTGAAACTATAAAAAGTATTCTAGTTTTTATATTTCAAAAACTTGAAAAATGCATAATTGACTAATTATAATATTTTATAATTTTAGACACTTGATATGTATTATTTTAATTATTAAATAATTTTTAATATGATTAAAAATAAAAAAATAATATTAAAAAAAACGTTTTTTTTACTCATAGGCGTCGTTCAAGCTCGCTTAAATTCATAAATCTTGAAATTTTGCCTCCACGCCTAGTCACACTTTACGCTTTTTAAAACACTGATCCACGTTGTAATTTATTCTTTAATATTTTATTGTAAAACATACCTTACCAAACAAGAAATAAAGGTTCATAGAAGGCAAGTTTTGAAAAATCAAGAAACCTCATATTTAGACCTGCTTAAGCCCCTGTTTGACAACCATTCTATTTCTCATTTTTTTCTCTTTCTTCATTTCAACCACATTTTATCAATAAAATAATATTACACATAAACCCAAAATTCTCATGATTTTTTAACCACACATTCTTCCATCAATCACTATTCCAGAATTTATTCTTTCCCCAAAGTAGGTGTCAAACACAAGTTAAAAGTACTCCAAAGCATGTTGTATATCTCCTTCAAAGTTTAGAGCATTTTAAATGCAACAATGTGAATTGTTATAATGTGGCAAGCAAAATGGATCATGGGGGAGAAAAGCCTCTCCAATGCAACAATGTGGATTAAGGAAATTGTGAGGGACATGTACAACAATTGTCGACTTTATTAGGTGGTGAGGAAGAAAGAAGATGTAGTGAGAGTGGTGATAAATTACAAAAAATTAGGTGGTGGATGACTAGCACATCCCCAACAAGGCGTCCACCTTTTTCTTTGCATTTAAATATTTTAGGGTGATGTGACACACTTTAGTGTAACTACAATCTCATTGGACATGCTCTTACAGTTTCAAGAATGCACGAGATCTAGCCCCAATAGCCAAAATGTCATTTGGTTAACTCCACTTGGCTATTGTACCAAATTGAATACTCAAGTATAAGATTTGAGTAAACCAAAACTCGAAAGGAGGTTGAAAGCGAAATGAGAAGATACATGAGAAATGGTAGACTTTCTGGGTTTTGGTCAAGCTTACGAAAAGTAAACTCACTATAAAAAAATTTTGAACTAGAAGTCTATGAAAGAAAGCAACTTCTCGAAATCTTAAACATACTTCGCAAAACTAATTACTTAAAACTAACTTTTCATTTGGCTAAATATATCTTGAATTAATCTGCTTGTCCAGGGTCAAGAACCAACCCAAAAGCAGAGGGCTGGGCTGAGGTGATGACACCTCAGCCCCTGATTTGAAAAAAAAAAGTGCCCCCACATGAATTCAAATTAAGGGCTGAGGTGATGGCATGATTTTGGGTCGGTCTCGGACCCTGTTTGAACAACACAGTTATGTTTAGTTGTCCTTCAAAGTAAATCGAACTTATTTTGTCAAACATCAAATTGACTTTCAACAAGACATGTCATTTGGCATTTCACATTCAACAGGAAATATATAAAACATCATCAAATAGGAAAAAAAATACTTGCAGTTTGATGTAAAATTAAATATGAAAAAGAAAAAGATGACTTACTCTTTGAAAGAGTGACAAGTTTTTCCTCAGGAACATGAATTTTCTTGAAAGTCCGACCAGTTTTCTTCTCCCATAAAGAGATCAATTCCAGCTGTGATATAATGTTGGTTGAAGGTCGATATAAAACGACCCGATTGCATGCTCTTGGATCAGTTGCCACTTTTATAGTATAAATTCCAATATCTTCTTCAAAATTCAGCACAGCTTGAACGTGTAAAACATGGAAAAAAATGAGTTTTTTTTTTTCCTGGTGAACAAATGTAGAAATAGATTGAATCGAGTGAAACAAGAACGATAACAAACTGATTCTTATTTTCAATACATTTAATTCAAAGCTATATAAATCTTAGTTTATGGACTCATAATCACTTATTTGTAGTACCTTTCCCCTAGTGTAACGAAATATTGAACAAAGTAACAAAAATGATATTCTAAGTCGAGTTTTCTAAGGTCGTGACAATAAAAATAAAATTAAAAAATTATTTTGTGAGCTTGTAGTATAGTTGGATTTACCTTTGGCCTGACCACTGCCATATACAGTTATCTCCTCCTCATGCTCATATGGATGAAGCAAGTAATTTATGAAATATGCACCAAAGCAATTCGCAGACACAAAAGTGTATGGAATATTTGCTTCTTCTATGGCCCTTCTGATTTTCTTCTTCTTATCAAGGAATGCTTGGAATGGGGGCAGCACACTGATTCTGTCCTCTTCGCAGCCGAAATCTGATGGAAGAAACCTCTGCAACAACAATAAAATGAGTCTTATTCTCTATAATTTGAAGTCGAATGAATTGTTTCCATTTCTCCGTTTGATTCATTTAATGTTTCAGTATTTAAATATGTTAAATTGAAATAAAAGATGTCAAGATTGTTATCGATAAGTCAAGAGCAATGATAAAAAAAGAAGCGAAGTTCACACACGTATAATATGTTAAGATTTGGAGTTTCAGATCAATTTTATTAAGAGTGGTTGTCCAAATTCTTATAAGTTGGGATATATTTTCATTTTTATTCGATGTAGAATTTTTTTCCTTAACATGCTCTCGCAAAATGGTGATCCATTTGAACAGACAAATCTTGAAATTCGTGTGCTCGTTATTGAATTTTAATCGAATCGAATTGCTCATTGGAGGTTAATGGACTCTGATGTTATATTAAAATTTAGGGTTCCATCTTAAACTATATAACTTATTAAGAGAAATACTCCAAATTTTTATACGTTGGGTTATATTTTTATCTTTATTAAATATAAAACTTTATCTCTTAACATAATGGTTGGGAAGGCTACATCACTTCGTGCTTCAGGTTTCCACTATGTGTACATAGGTATACATACATAGGTATGTACATAGGGGTTGACATAATGTGAATGGGGTGGGGCCCACGTTATAGTATCGTGGGTTCCACCCTACTCACATTATGTACACACCTATGTACACATAGATTAATCCAAAAATTAAAAGTCTTTCTCACTCCTCTTGCACAAATGGCCAACAGACACGTGGGAATAAGTGTACAATATGATTAAATTCAATACTTTCCCCTACCTTTTCACTAAATGGATAAAACTTTGTTGCAAAATGGATCTTCAACCACAAGTTTATGTTTGATGGATATTATTGATAAAATAATATATTTTAAATAGTGATATGATAAGAAATATGTTGTTAAAAAGTAAGGAAAAATTATTGATGTGTTGGAAAATATTATTTTATTGAAAATGTGTGGTTAAAAATGAGTTTTGAAAAAAATATATATATTCTTTGAAAGATTGTGTACCAAATAGGAGCATAGTTTGAACGAGAAACAATAATCATTTTGAGAAACAATATTATTTTACATTTTTTTTTTTTTGTCTGTCCTTTTTTTTTTTTTTTTTCCTCATTTGGTTTGAGATTAATGAGTACCTTTATGCCACCAGCAACCTTGATAGCCTCTATGATTTTGAGTTGATCAAGAACTTGAGGATAAGCTACTACAGAGATCACCACATCTACTTCCTTGAGCACTGAAACAAGCTTCTCCTGATCCTCTAACTCTCCCTACAAGCACATTAAAATTTACGAGTAAATATCATTTTCGAGTGTATTAAACCCGACACTGAAAGGTTAGAAGTTACATACCTTGACAATAAGGGCGCCTATCGAGTCAAACTCGTTAAGCAATTCTTTCTTTGAGGAGTTTGGCCTTGAATAAACATAAGTGGGATGACCTAATTTGATGCTGGCCTTCACCATATAGCTGCCAATGTAACCTGTTCCTCCAATTACAAGGATTTTACTCTCGTTTCTTGCCATTGCTAATTTTTATCTTCTTGTTTTCTACATAATAAAGGCCTGCATATTTCTGCTGTTTCATTTATGTAGTGTACTAGGGACTTTTCCATTTTTTTCCATTTTTTTTTTAATTCTTCTACAATTATTGAATATCAGACAGCTGCACTTTGTGTGTATGTGTGTAATTTGTGGTCCTCGTGAGGAAAAGGAGAACTGATATTTATTACATATTCAATATATGTCAAACCATTAATCATTTTGATAGCTCAAAAAAAATAAATCATTTTGTTGTTGCCCGTGGCTCCGCCGTTTTGCAGGCGTGGTTTGGGCGGGGTGGTGGTGAGGTCGGCCGAACTTTGGTGGTGGTGTTCGTGTGTGCTATGGTCGGAGAGAGGGGCGAGCGAGGTTGGCTGGTGGCGAGCGGCGAGCCTCGATCGTTGTGATCTCAGGTGGCCGGAGCCGGCGTGGGAGCTGCTGCTGTTGGGGGTTCATCGGCGAGCCGTTTTGGCTGGTTCTTCAGCACAGGCGTAGGTTGGTGTTTGGTGGTGTGTGGCTGGTTCTTCAGCACAGGCGTAGGTTGGTGTTTGGTGGTGTGTGGCTGGTGTTTTCCTGTTTGTTGATTGGCGGTGTGCCTTTGTTATTTAGTTTGGTTTATGTTTGTTTAGTTTGTGTTTAGTTTTTATTGTTTGGTTAGTGTGGTTTGTTTGGTTGTGGTGAAGTCTAGACAATGTCCGTTACTTTGTGTGCGGGGGTGCTCAAGTGCTGATTGCGTAGTTGACTTTATGCAGAGATGTTCCTGCATTGTTAAAGTCACAGATGTTCTTCGACTTCTATTGGTTTTGTTCGTATCGGGTCGTGTATAGTTTGTTTGCCTTTGGGTCGTGTTTGTTTTAGTGGTTGTCGCTTTGGCTGTGGAAGCACTTAATCTCTCTTTGGAGAGTTGTGTTGGAGGTTTTTCCTCCTTGTATCCACTTTTTGCGCCTTCAATGAAATATTTTGTGATTCAAAAAAAAAAAAAAAAATAAAGGTTTTCTTCCACTCATTTTTTTTTTACAACACAAATGTACCAACTTTTTTGATGTCGATAAGCCCCTATTTTAATTCCCTTTACTTATTTTAATTTATTTTTCATACTATTTTTCAACCACACATTCACAAAATAAAATATTCTACATTTAAACACAACTTTTTCTTACTTTTTAACCACATAGTCTCCAAAAAAATATTATTCAAAACATAGTGTTTTTCGGAATAAAGACCACCAAACATGGGCTAAATGGCTGACAATTTTTCTTAAGCTTTAGTTTTAACTATTTTTTAACTATAAGAGCATCTCCAATAGACTTTTTAAACAGAAGACGCTCTTTATTTTAAAAAGTCAACCCTTGAAATTATGTTTCAATTAATTCTTTATATTAACATTTTAAAATAGAGAGTGGGTTTAGCTGTCCAAATTTAAATAGTCAAACTCACTATTTATAATTAAATGCATTCAAATTATTCTAATTTTCAATTAAAGGACATAATATAATAATTTGACGGAAAACTAATGAAAATGAAATATAGAGAAAAATAAATATATGTTTGGAGTAGTAAAATTAAATATTAAATATAAAGAGTATAAAAGATAGAGAAAAAAAATAAATACTTTTTTATTAGTAAAATTAAGTGTTAAATATAAAGAGTCTTTTGGTATACTTAAAAAATTTTATTCTCTAAATTCATAGATACACTCTAAATGATAAAATATGATTTTTAAAAACAAAAAGTTCATTGAAGATGCTCTAAGAGCATCTCCAACAGACTCTTTAAACATGAGATGCTCTCTATTTTAAAGAGTCAACATGTAAAATCATGCTCCAATAGACTCTTTAAATTAAGATTTTAATTTAGAGAGTGGGTTTGGCTCTCCAAATTTGGAGAGCCAAACTCACTCTCTATAATTAAATGCATTCAAAAAGTTTCAATTTTCAATGTAGAAAAGCAATAAAATAATCTATAGAAAAACTAGTTAAAATAAAAGATAAAGAAAAATAATAAATATTTTTTGGGAATAGTAAATTTAAGTGTCAAATATAAAGAGTTTGTTGGAGTACATCAAAATTTTAACTCTTTAAATTTATAGATGCTCTCCAAATGATAGAATATACTCTTTAAAAATAGAGAGTCTCTTGGAGATGCTCTAACGTGTTAATGCCTAAATCCTATTGGAATATGTAGTCAACAATGAGAGCCAGGATAATCCTCTCTTGGGAAGAAATGGGGGTGGTCTTCGAAAATATTCTAAACACTACAATGAGATCACTTTTAACTAAATGAGGGAGAGGGAAAGAAATTTAAAAACAATCATGCTACACAAACATAATAGTTGACATAATTTTTGACATAATATCGCATATAATCTATCATTTGACTGTTTAAAACACAGTCAACGTTTTCATCAAATAACATCATGCCAATACATATACTGTCATTCTCTCTATCATACATTTTTTAGCACACAAGCATTATTCATTAAAAAAAAGGATAAAGATACTTGTACGCAAGGACAAGGGGTTGCAGGGACGGATTCAGGATCTGATTACAGACCGGGCTAATATGTACAAAAAAAAAAAGAATTACGAGAAATATTTTTTTTTTCTACTAAAAAATAAATAAATTGGAAGGGCCCCCGGATCCGTGTGAGGGGTTGGTAATGTAACATGATTCATTAAAAAAAGGCATACTTACAAAAAGGAAAGGAATCATGCTACATCTACAAAATAATTTGACAATGTTGATTGACAACATCACATTCATCTATTTCAAAAATTATTTTTTAAATCAACGACTCGAATTTTGACAATTCCAACATTGTCAACCATTATTATCAAGTAGACAACTTCTTATCATTGCTTTTGTCTTATAGTCACAAGTTTTCACTTTTTTGTCTCCAAGTAAATGTTGAAAAGCTTCTGTAGTATAACTCATTCGAGATAGGTTGAGATTTAAAACATGATACGATTTTCAAGTAAAGTTTGTTCTCTGAGTATTTGACAAATATGCATCCAACAACACCATTCAATGACTCGATACAATAATAATGGATTCCACAATCGGTAAAATTTAAAGGAGATTGTCACTCGACGAAAGATATTAGATTAGAACAGAAAAGGGCCGGATATTCCACCATCAATTATGCATGAAAAAAAATTATAAATAATAAATCTCTTCATTACTCCAAAATTAATCATCCTGCACTAATTCATTTTGAAAATATTGCATCAGATTCATTGAAATCCGAAGTAGATTTATTATTTCAACACGTGATATTAGATAGAATTAGCCAAGACAACACGTGGTACACATTCGTAATTTTGTCAAAGTCATGCTTTTATTTTGTGGCCTGAAATAAAACTCGTGGCACAACTGTTTACTCATATTTTTTGAATTTCAATTTACTTATATATAATTATAAAATAATTATGAATAATACTGCTTGTATATAAGAAGTTACATAATAATTTATATACAGATAAAGTCACAAAAAGAGAATAGAAAAGATCTTTTTTATTTGGTTGAAGAAATTATGATACAATCATATTTTATCACATCATATATATATAGCATTGTCGAATAATCATCTAGTAAGATATTGATAAGTGTATTTTATACACTTATTCGGGCTCCAAATTATGACATTTTGTGGTTCTTTTAATGGGATTATAGCCTAATTTATAATATAATGTGTTATTAGGTGAAACTCGATGGATGATGAAGAATTGGAGAAAAGAATGCAAAAATTGGCGAAAAAATGGAAAGATCCAAAGCTTGAGGGTTAAAGTGCAATACACAAAAGTTGTGTCGAAGCTCACGATGAAGATTCAAGAATGCTAGAGGTCAAATGGATGCAACGAAAGATCAAAAGGAGTGAAAACAAATCAATTTCCAACCGCACAAGGATGTCTAAATTTTAGTTGGAGATTGAGACACATTTTTGGCCTAGATAAAGTTCGAATTGAAGAAGAGCTATTTCTATCAAAGTTGTAGTCCTTCGAGTTATCTTTCTAACGCAACTTGAATCATCTCAATCGGACATCGGAAGAAAAAGTTATGACAGAATTACTGAAACAGACGCAAAGTGGACAGAAACTTGGTGCTTAAGTGTATTTTATACACTTATTCGGGCTCCAAATTATGACATTTTGTGGTTCTTTTAATGGGATTATAGCCTAATTTATAATATAATGTGTTATTAGGTGAAACTCGATGGATGATGAAGAATTGGAGAAAAGAATGCAAAAATTGGCGAAAAAATGGAAAGATCCAAAGCTTGAGGGTTAAAGTGCAATACACAAAAGTTGTGTCGAAGCTCCGATGAAGATTCAAGAATGCTAGAGGTCAAATGGATGCAACGAAAGATCAAAAGGAGTGAAAACAAATCAATTTCCAACCGCACAAGGATGTCTAAATTTTAGTTGGAGATTGAGACACATTTTTGGCCTAGATAAAGTTCGAATTGAAGAAGAGCTATTTCTATCAAAGTTGTAGTCCTTCGAGTTATCTTTCTAACGCAACTTGAATCATCTCAATCGGACATCGGAAGAAAAAGTTATGACAGAATTACTGAAACAGACGCAAAGTGGACAGAAACTTGGTGCTTAAGTGTATTTTATACACTTATTCGGGCTCCAAATTATGACATTTGGTGGTTCTTTTAATGAGATTATAGCCGAATTTATGATATAATATGTTATTAGGTGAAACTCGATGGATGATGAAGAATTGGAGAAAAGAATGCAAAAATTGGCGAAAAAATGGAAAGATCCAAAGCTTGAGGGTTAAAGTGCAAATACACAAAAGTTGTGTCGAAGCTCACGATGAAGATTCAAGAATGCTAGAGGTCAAATGGATGCAACGAAAGATCAAAAGGAGTGAAAACAAATCAATTTCCAACCGCACAAGGATGTCTAAATTTTAGTTGGAGATTGAGACACAGTTTTGGCCTAGATAAAGTTCGAATTGAAGAAGATCTATTTCTATCAAAATTGTAGTCCTTTGAGTTATCTTTCTAACGCAACTTGAATCATCTCAATCGGACATCGGAAGGAAAAGTTATGGCAACATTACTGAAACAGACGCAAAATGGACAAAAACTTGGCGCCCGAACGCTACACACTCAGCGCTCAATTAATCTAAGTATGCAACTTATTCATCATTCATAGATCAATTTATAATTCAATATATTCATCATTGTCAGTCAGGCCAACTAACTCACACAAGCACACAAAATGAAAATATTTTTGAAATTTTTCAGTTTTTTTTTAATATTAAAGCACACAAAAACACAAAAAGAAAAAGAAAACTCACACAAAGACACAAAAATAAAATGAAAACTCATGTTTTCCACCCACAAACTTAAACTAGACATTGTCCTCAATGTCTTTAATCCTAAATTCGCATATAACGGGATGGGGAAGAATGTGAAGAAAAGACTTCCCTGATATGGCGTGTAATTCCATGGCTAGCTTTCATATTGCTCAGTTGGCTCCTTAGTCAATGTTGGGTTAAATGTTCCGCGACGTCATGTTCCTGAAAAGTCAAATAAGGCATTAAGATCAAATAATTGGAACATGTGTTACTTAGCTCTAACATCTAATAATCCAACTAACTTATCAAAGACCTAAGGGGAAAACGAGTAAGGTTGATGAGTCCCAAATAAAAATAAACTAAACTATCCTAAAACTTAAAAGACAAAATAAATAAAAGAGAAAAAAGCTTGGGTTGCCTCCCAAGAAGCGCTTCTTTAAAGTCATTAGCTTGACTTGTTGCATAAGTGTTTCATGGTACTTTGAATATGGCTTTGGATGTTCTGCTTATCTTGCTTAATATGACTTTGTTCCATGTTGCATTTTTCCTCCAAATTTTAGCATTGCTCTTCTCCATGTAGTATGACTTTTCCTCATTATCCATTTCGAACTCAACAATATATACTTCAATCTCTTCATAAGGTTTAATTATAAAATCCACTTTTGAGCAAACGATGAAGTCGAGGATTTCCTCTTCTTCGAATGTTGCACATTCTTTTTCGCCAGTTGTGATTAATTTCTCGATCTTTTCAGGCTTCTCTTCTTTTATTGAAGTTTTCTCAACGTCAACGTCCATGTTCAAAACTTCCGGCAAAGAAACAATGACATCTTCATGGAAAGTCTCTTCCTCTTGTTGTATTTGGTTGAAGTTTGGTAGATCTGATTCTCTTAATTGATGTTCTTTAAGCCATGGATGAAATAATATCATTGGCAAATCACCCGTGTCAAATTTGTGTGAGAGAAATAATGAAACAGGCAAGTTCCTGAGGACAGTTTCATCGATTTCACATTCAGCTCTTAGCTCTCGTAGTCGCATTCTTATAATGACATCTCCCATAAGCATATCTCCCTCAGCAATTCCTTGAGCTACCAATTGTTGTTGCCTTATGATGTAGTCACATACGAGCATATTGTCAAAATCAATATTGGCCATCTTTTATCCTGAAAAAGAACAAAGAAAAACAAACTAAAATAGAAAAAGAAAAAGAGGTAAATAAATAAAAGAAAATAAACAAATCAAGTAATAGTTAAAAAAAAAATTAAGACTAAAAGTAAATAGTCCCCGGCAACGGCGCCAAAAATTTGTTATCGATTTTTATATCCCACAAGTGTACGGATCGTGACAAGTAATAAAGTGGACCTAAGAGTCCGGATTATCGTTCCCACGAGGACTATACTTTAGTCTCAATCTATTATTTCTAACTTTTATTTGATATAAATAAACAAGAACAATGATTGGTTATGAATTCTTGAATTGAAATACTTGAAATCAAATTGAATGCAGAAGCGATTGATTGGAAATTCAAAGGATAACGGATATTAGGGCGGAACAATTTCACCTATTTATCACATTTACTCCTTAAATCAAGATTCATACAATCTAAGGTAAAAACTTGTTATCGATTTTTATATCCCGCAAGTGTACGGATCGTGACAAGTAATAAAGTGGACTTAAGAGTCCGGATTATCGTTCCCACGAGGACTATACTTTAGTTTTAATCTACTTTTCTTAACTCCTATTTGTTGGGAATAAACAAATGAACAATGATTGGTTGTGAATTTTTGAATTGAAATACTTGAAATTAAATTGAATGCAAAAGCGATTGATTGGAAATTCAAAGGATAAAGGATATTAGGGCGGAACAATTTCACCTATTTATCACCTCTACTCCTTAACTCAAGATTCATACAATCTAAGGTAGTGTTCGGTCGAATTCTTCTATTGTATTCAATTTACCCCTCTCGAGTTCTCATTGAGCCTATTTAACTAATTCAATTTCATATCTCTATGCAAATTGACATTTAGTTAAACGAAACATCGGTTCAAAGAATTCAATTATGACCGCAGCAATTAACATATGTATCTCTACACGTTATGCCAATTTACCGGAATTTACTACACGGTCTAAACAACAATCCGCATCTCTACGTAATTATTGTTCACGAAATCATTTAATTAGTGATCAAGTAATTAAATGCATTGAGAACATAGCAAAATCGACACATATGCATTGAGAACATAGCAAAATCAACACATCAAATAAAAGTACAAGAATCTCAATTTAAAGAAATGAAGGATCCCAATTGGTTACATTGTTTGCCCTAAATTAGATTTAACTACTCATGGGAATGAAAGAAAAATACAAAGTTATTATAGTATACATCACCGGGTTTAGAAGAATAATGTAGAAAAAGAATCCAATCTTGCACCAAGATCTTCTTCCAACTCCCATTGATGCTTCAAAACGTGGTTTGCGCGATGTTTTCCTCCTTTGAATTCCACCTTTGAATCTCCAATTGTATATACTTTCCAACTCCCATGAGTTTTCATTTTATTTTTGTGTCTTTGTGTGAGTTTTCTTTTTGTTTTTGTGTGCTTTAATATTAAAAAAAACTGAAAAATTTCAAAAATATTTTCATTTTGTGTGCTTATGTGAGTTAGTTGGCCTGGCTGACAATGATGAATATATTGAATTATAAATTGATCTATGAATGATGAATAAGTTGCATACTTAGATTAATTTTTGCTTTTCCATGTGAAATTTGATATATATTGAGCACGTGAATTGAGTTAAGCATGATGTAGGAATGAGTTGATTTCATAATTGGATAAGTTGAAATAGTGGACCATAGATGCTAAACCCAAAATCACTAAATGTTACATTCTTAGACTAAGTTTAGAATAGTTTGGGGAGATTTCACTGTTGTAGGGAGATATTGAGATAAATAGGGATTCCATGTGTGAAATTAAAAATCTTGTGTGGATTGTCTAAGGTCAATAGGATGCAATTTGGTAAAAATCTTAAATTAAAGGTTGGTTTACTTGGATAAGTGTTTAATGAGAGACATTGTACTAATCAAGGCATAAAAAATATTTTATTTGAAAATTTCTCTTCGTAGCCTTTATGACTCGAGCAATTAAGCCTGCAAGGGTCTTTATAACCTGGTGTCCTATGGTCATTTGATTTGGGAATTATCGGCTGAAAGCTTGTTACATGGGTCATTTAGAAAGTTTAAGGGAGAGAATATTTCAAATAAAGAAAAAAAAATTACTCATTTGAAATAAAAAAAAATAATAATAATAAAAAAAAAAAGCAGGTGCATGAAACAAAAGACGCACCAAATGCCTTGGTTAAGTCCCGAACACTTGTTTAAGAAAATTTGACTTTTGATGATGGATTATTAGCCTAGTTAAGTTCTAGAGATTGAAGCAATCATATAGAGAATCCTTATTTATTGACATATTGACTTGCAATTAGTGAGATTTACCTAGGCTAGAGAGGTGAGGATAGTATAGACTTCAACCTTAGTTCACACGCTTGAAAAGAGTGAAAGGAATAAGTTTGGGGGTGTGTGAATCTTACGAGTGATGAAAGAACATATTTGACTTTTGAGGTCGAAAATTGAAATAACTTATAAATTTATAATGCTATTCTTAATTCTTCACACACACACGTCAATTTTTCATTGGAAAAGTAAATTTTAATTTATGTAGTGTGATTTTGAAGCTGTGTATAAATTTGATATTATGATTTCAATCTTGAAATAAAAAGCCAGATTAACTAGCTAAATCATTTTGCATTGCTTGATTGATTGGCCACCAATTGGGTAATTAGCATTGCATGTTCGTTGTTTATTAAGTTAGGTTACGGTTTTGTTTGAGAACAAACAAACGTTTAAGTTTGGGGGTGTTTGATAAGTGTATTTTATACACTTATTCGGGCTCCAAATTATGACATTTTGTGGTTCTTTTAATGGGATTATAGCCTAATTTATAATATAATGTGTTATTAGGTGAAACTCGATGGATGATGAAGAATTGGAGAAAAGAATGCAAAAATTGGCGAAAAAATGGAAAGATCCAAAGCTTGAGGGTTAAAGTGCAAATACACAAAAGTTGTGTCGAAACTCACGATGAAGATTCAAGAATGCTAGAGGTCAAATGGATGCAACGAAAGATCAAAAGGAGTGAAAACAAATCAATTTCCAACCGCACAAGGATGTCTAAATTTTAGTTAGAGATTGAGACACATTTTTGGCCTAGATAAAGTTCGAATTGAAGAAGAGCTATTTCTATCAAAGTTGTAGTCCTTCGAGTTATCTTTCGAACGCAACTTGAATCATCTCAATCGGACATCAGAAGGAAAAGTTATGACAGAATTACTGAAATAGACACAAAGTGGACAGAAACTTGGCGCCCGAGTGCTACACACTCAGCGCTCAAGCGCTGCACACTCAGCGCTCAAGCGCTGCACTAGCCAGAAAATGGATTTTTAACAGATTTTCAGCGCTCAAGCGCTGTCCCATAGCGCTCAAGCGCCGCGCGCCGCCACAGATTCTAGGTTTTTATTGCTTGGGCCGTGAAAACTCCACAAAAAGACTCCAAATTGGCCAAGAACGGATATGAAAGTATAAATAGACCTAAGGAGGCTTGGGAAAAAGGGGGGAGTTCCCACCTTAGTTCCAAACAACACAAACACATGGAACTTTGAAGATTTGGGAAGGAATTCAAGGAAGAACACATCAAAAGGATTTATTCTACTCATTGGAAGGGAAAGTATATACAATTGGAGATTCAAAGGCGGAATTCAAAGGAGGAAAACATCGCGCAAACCACGTTTTGAAGCATCAATGGGAGTTGGAAGAAGATCTTGGTGCAAGATTGGATTCTTTTTCTACATTATTCTTCTAAACCCGGTGATGTACTCTATAATAACTTTGTATTTTTCTTTCATTCCCATGAGTAGTTAAATCTAATTTAGGGAGAACAATGTAACCAATTGGGATCCTTTATTTCTTTAAATTGAGATTCTTGTGCTTTTATTTGATGTGTTGATTTTGCTATGTTCTCAATGCATATGTGTCGATTTTGCTATGTTCTCAATGCATTTAATTACTTGATCACTAATTAAATGATTTCGTGAACAATAATTACGTAGAGATGCGGATTGTTGTTTAGACCAAGTAGTAAATTCCGGTAAATTGGCATAACGTGTAGAGATACCTATGTTAATTGCTGCGGTCATAATTGAATTCTTAGAACCGATGTTTCGTTTAACTAAATGTCAATTTGCATAGAGATATGGAATTGAATTAGTTAAATAGGCTCAATTAAAATTCGAGAGGGGTAAATTGAATACAATAGAAGAATTCGACCGAACACTACCTTAGATTGTATGAATCTTGATTTAAGGAGTAAATGTGATAAATAGGTGAAATTGTTCCGCCCTAATATCCGTTATCCTTTGAATTTCCAATCAATCGCTTCTGCATTCAATTTGATTTCAAGTATTTCAATTCAAGAATTCATAACCAATCATTGTTCTTGTTTATTTATATCAAATAAAAGTTAGAAATAATAGATTGAGACTAAAGTATAGTCCTCGTGGGAACGATAATCCGGACTCTTAGGTTCACTTTATTACTTGTCACGATCCGTACACTTGCGGGATATAAAAATCGATAACAAGTTTTACACGCCATATCAGGGAAGTCTTTTCTTCACATTCTTCCCCATCCATTTATATGCGAATTTAGGATTAAAGACATTGAGGACAATGTCTAGTTTAAGTTTGGGGGTGGAAAACATGAGTTTTCATTTTATTTTTGTGTCTTTGTGTGAGTTTTCTTTTTGTTTTTGTGTGCTTTAATATTAAAAAAAAAACTGAAAAATTTCAAAAATATTTTCATTTTGTGTGCTTGTGTGAGTTAGTTGGCCTGGCTAACAATGATGAATATATTGAATTATAAATTGATCTATGAATGATGAATAAGTTGCATACTTAGATTAATTTTTGCTTTTCCATGTGAAATTTGATATATATTGAGCACGTGAATTGAGTTAAGCATTATGTAGGAATGAGTTGATTTCATAATTGGATATGTTGAAATAGTGGACCATAGATGCTAAACCCAAAATCACTAAATGTTACATTCTTAGACCAAGTTTAGAATAGTTTGGGGAGATTTCACTGTTGTAGGGAGATATTGAGATAAATAGGGATTCCATGTATGAAATTAAAAATCTTGTGTGGATTGTCTAAGGTCAATATGATGCAATTTGGTAAAAATCTTAAATTAAAGGTTGGTTTACTTGGATAAGTGTTTAATGAGGGACATTGCACTAATCAAGGCATAAAAAATATTTTATTTGAAAATTTCTCTTCGTAGCCTTTATGACTCGAGGAATTAAGCCTGCAAGAGTCTTTATAACCTGGTGTCCTATGGTCATTTGACTTGGGAGTCATCGGCTGAAAGCTTGTTACATGGGTCATTTAGAAAGTTTAAGGGAGAGAATATTTCAAATAAAGAAAAAAAAATTACTCATTTGACATAAAAAAAATAATAATAAAACAAGAAAAAGCAGGTGCATGAAACAGAAGACGCACCAAATGCCTTGGTTAAGTCCCGAACACTTGTTTAAGAAAATTCGACTTTTGATGAGGGATTATTAGCCTATTTAAGTCCTAGAGATTGAAGCAATCATATAGAGAATCCTTATTTATTGACATATTGACTTGCAATTAGTGAGATTTACCTAGGCTAGAGAGGTGAGGATAGTATAGACTTCAACCTTAGTTCACACGCTTGAAAAGAGTGAAAAGAATAAGTTTGGGGGTGTGTGAATCTTACGAGTGATGAAAGAACATATTTGACTTTTGAGGTCGAAAATTGAAATAACTTATGAATTCACAATGCTATTCTTAATTCTTCACACACACACGTCAATTTTTCATTGGAAAAGTAAATTTTAATTTATGTAGTGTGATTTTGAAGCTGTGTATAAATTTGATATTATGATTTCAATCTTGAAATAAAAAGCCAGATTAACTAGCTAAATCATTTTGCATTGCTTGATTGATTGGCCACCAATTGGGTAATTAGCATTGCATGTTCGTTGTTTATTAAGTTAGGTTACGGTTTTGTTTGAGGACAAACAAATGTTTAAGTTTGGGGATGTTTGATAAGTGTATTTTATACACTTATTCGGGCTCCAAATTATGACATTTTGTGGTTCTTGTAATGGGATTATAACCTAATTCATAATATAATGTGTTATTAGGTGAAACTCGATGGATGATGAAGAATTGGAGAAAAGAATGCAAAAATTGGCGAAAAAATGGAAAGATCCAAAGCTTGAGGGTTAAAGTGCAAATACACAAAAGTTGTGTCGAAGCTCACGATGAAGATTCAAGAATGCTAGAGGTCAAATGGATGCAACGAAAGATCAAAAGGAGTGAAAACAAATCAATTTCCAACCGCACAAGGATGTCTAAATTTTAGTTAGAGATTGAGACACATTTTTGGACTAGATAAAGTTCGAATTGAAGAAGAGCTATTTCTATCAAAGTTGTAGTCCTTCGAGTTATCTTTCGAACGCAACTTGAATCATCTCAATCGGACATCGGAAGGAAAGGTTATGACAGAATTACTGAAACAGACGCAAAGTGGACAGAAACTTGGCGCTCGAGCGCTACACACTCAGCGCTCAAGCGCTGCACTAGCCAGAAAATGGATTTTTAACAGATTTTCAGCTCTCAATCGCTGTCCCATAGCGCTCAAGCGCCGCGCGCTGCCACAGATTCTAGGTTTTTATTGCTTGGGCCGCGAAAACTCCACAAAAAGACTCCAAATTGGCCAAGAACGGATATGAAAGTATAAATAGACCTAAGGAGGCTTGGGAAAAAGGGGGGAGTTCCCACCTTAGTTCCAAACAACACAAACACATGGAACTTTGAAGATTTGGGAAGGAATTCAAGGAAGAACACATCAAAAGGATTTATTCTACTCATTGGGAGGGAAAGTATATACAATTGGAGATTCAAAGGCGGAATTCAAAGGAGGAAAACATCGCGCAAACCACGTTTTGAAGCATCAATGGGAGTTGGAAGAAGATCTTGGTGCAAGATTGGATTCTTTTTCTACATTATTCTTCTAAACCCGGTGATGTACTCTATAATAACTTTGTATTTTTCTTTCATTCCCATGAGTAGTTAAATCTAATTTAGGGAGAACAATGTAACCAATTGGGATCCTTTATTTCTTTAAATTGAGATTCTTGTGCTTTTATTTGATGTGTTGATTTTGCTATGTTCTCAATGCATATGTGTCGATTTTGCTATGTTCTCAATGCATTTAATTACTTGATCACTAATTAAATGATTTCGTGAACAATAATTACGTAGAGATGCGGATTGTTGTTTAGACCAAGTAGTAAATTCCGGTAAATTGGCATAACGTGTAGAGATACCTATGTTAATTGCTGCGGTCATAATTGAATTCTTAGAACCGATGTTTCGTTTAACTAAATGTCAATTTGCATAGAGATATGGAATTGAATTAGTTAAATAGGCTCAATTAAAACTCGAGAGGGGTAAATTGAATACAATAGAAGAATTCGACCGAACACTACCTTAGATTGTATGAATCTTGATTTAAGGAGTAAAGGTGATAATTGGGTGAAATGGTTCCGCCCTAATATCCGTTATCCTTTGAATTTCCAATCAATCGCTTCTGCGTTCAATTTGATTTCAAGTATTTCAATTCAAGAATTCATAACCAATCATTGTTCTTGTTTATTTATATCAAATAAAAGTTAGAAATAATAGATTGAGACTAAAGTATAGTCCTCGTGGGAACGATAATCCGGACTCTTAGGTTCACTTTATTACTTGTCACGATCCGTACATTTGCGGGATATAAAAATCGATAACAAGTTTTACACGCCATATCAGGGAAGTCTTTTCTTCACATTCTTCCCCATCCATTTATATGCGAATTTAGGATTAAAGACATTGAGGACAATGTCTAGTTTAAGTTTGGGGGTGGAAAACATGAGTTTTCATTTTATTTTTGTGTCTTTGTGTGAGTTTTCTTTTTGTTTTTGTGTGCTTTAATATTAAAAAAAACTGAAAAATTTCAAAAATATTTTCATTTTGTGTGCTTGTGTGAGTTAGTTGGCCTGGCTAACAATGATGAATATATTGAATTATAAATTGATCTATGAATGATGAATAAGTTGCATACTTAGATTAATTTTTGCTTTTCCATGTGAAATTTGATATATATTGAGCACGTGAATTGCGTTAAACATTATGTAGGAATGAGTTGATTTCATAATTGGATATGTTGAAATAGTGGACCATAGATGCTAAACCCAAAATCACTAAATGTTACATTCTTAGACCAAGTTTAGAATAGTTTGGGGAGATTTCACTGTTGTAGGGAGATATTGAGATAAATAGGGATTCCATGTGTGAAATTAAAAATCTTGTGTGGATTGTCTAAGGTCAATATGATGCAATTTGGTAAAAATCTTAAATTAAAGGTTGGTTTACTTGGATAAGTGTTTAATGAGGGACATTGCACTAATCAAGGCATAAAAAATATTTTATTTGAAAATTTCTCTTCGTAGCCTTTATGACTCGAGGAATTAAGCCTGCAAGAGTCTTTATAACCTGGTGTCCTATGGTCATTTGACTTGGGAGTCATCGGCAGAAAGCTTGTTACATGGGTCATTTAGAAAGTTTAAGGGGGAGAATATTTCAAATAAAGAAAAAAAAATTACTCATTTGACATAAAAAAAATAATAATAAAACAAGAAAAAGCAGGTGCATGAAACAGAAGACGCACCAAATGCCTTGGTTAAGTCCCGAACACTTGTTTAAGAAAATTCGACTTTTGATGAGGGATTATTAGCCTATTTAAGTCCTAGAGATTGAAGCAATCATATAGAGAATCCTTATTTATTGACATATTGACTTGCAATTAGTGAGATTTACCTAGGCTAGAGAGGTGAGGATAGTATAGACTTCAACCTTAGTTCACACGCTTGAAAAGAGTGAAAAGAATAAGTTTTGGGGTGTGTGAATCTTACGAGTGATGAAAGAACATATTTGACTTTTGAGGTCGAAAATTGAAATAACTTATGAATTCACAATGCTATTCTTAATTCTTCACACACACACGTCAATTTTTCATTGGAAAAGTAAATTTTAATTTATGTAGTGTGATTTTGAAGCTGTGTATAAATTTGATATTATGATTTCAATCTTGAAATAAAAAGCCAGATTAACTAGCTAAATCATTTTGCATTGCTTGATTGATTGGCCACCAATTGGGTAATTAGCATTGCATGTTCGTTGTTTATTAAGTTAGGTTACGGTTTTGTTTGAGGACAAACAAATGTTTAAGTTTGGGGATGTTTGATAAGTGTATTTTATACACTTATTCGGGCTCCAAATTATGACATTTTGTGGTTCTTGTAATGGGATTATAACCTAATTCATAATATAATGTGTTATTAGGTGAAACTCGATGGATGATGAAGAATTGGAGAAAAGAATGCAAAAATTGGTGAAAAGTGGAAAGATCCAAAGCTTGAGGGTTAAAGTGCAAATACACAAAAGTTGTGTCGAAGCTCACGATGAAGATTCAAGAATGCTAGAGGTCAAATGGATGCAACGAAAGATCAAAAGGAGTGAAAACAAATCAATTTCCAACCGCACAAGGATGTCTAAATTTTAGTTAGAGATTGAGACACATTTTTGGACTAGATAAAGTTCGAATTGAAGAAGAGCTATTTCTATCAAAGTTGTAGTCCTTCGAGTTATCTTTCGAACGCAACTTGAATCATCTCAATCGGACATCGGAAGGAAAGGTTATGACAGAATTACTGAAACAGACGCAAAGTGGACAGAAACTTGGCGCTCGAGCGCTACACACTCAGCGCTCAAGCGCTGCACTAGCCAGAAAATGGATTTTTTAACAGATTTTCAGCGCTCAATCGCTGTCCCATAGCGCTCAAGCGCCGCGCGCTGCCACAGATTCTAGGTTTTTATTGCTTGGGCCGCGAAAACTCCACAAAAAGACTCCAAATTGGCCAAGAACGGATATGAAAGTATAAATAGACCTAAGGAGGCTTGGGAAAAAGGGGGGAGTTCCCACCTTAGTTCCAAACAACACAAACACATGGAACTTTGAAGATTTGGGAAGGAATTCAAGGAAGAACACATCAAAAGGATTTATTCTACTCATTGGGAGGGAAAGTATATACAATTGGAGATTCAAAGGCGGAATTCAAAGGAGGAAAACATCGCGCAAACCACGTTTTGAAGCATCAATGGGAGTTGGAAGAAGATCTTGGTGCAAGATTGGATTCTTTTTCTACATTATTCTTCTAAACCCGGTGATGTACTCTATAATAACTTTGTATTTTTCTTTCATTCCCATGAGTAGTTAAATCTAATTTAGGGAGAACAATGTAACCAATTGGGATCCTTTATTTCTTTAAATTGAGATTCTTGTGCTTTTATTTGATGTGTTGATTTTGCTATGTTCTCAATGCATATGTGTCGATTTTGCTATGTTCTCAATGCATTTAATTACTTGATCACTAATTAAATGATTTCGTGAACAATAATTACGTAGAGATGCGGATTGTTGTTTAGACCAAGTAGTAAATTCCGGTAAATTGGCATAACGTGTAGAGATACCTATGTTAATTGCTGCGGTCATAATTGAATTCTTAGAACCGATGTTTCGTTTAACTAAATGTCAATTTGCATAGAGATATGGAATTGAATTAGTTAAATAGGCTCAATTAAAACTCGAGAGGGGTAAATTGAATACAATAGAAGAATTCGACCGAACACTACCTTAGATTGTATGAATCTTGATTTAAGGAGTAAATGTGATAATTGGGTGAAATGGTTCCGCCCTAATATCCGTTATCCTTTGAATTTCCAATCAATCGCTTCTGCGTTCAATTTGATTTCAAGTATTTCAATTCAAGAATTCATAACCAATCATTGTTCTTGTTTATTTATATCAAATAAAAGTTAGAAATAATAGATTGAGACTAAAGTATAGTCCTCGTGGGAACGATAATCCGGACTCTTAGGTTCACTTTATTACTTGTCACGATCCGTACATTTGCGGGATATAAAAATCGATAACAAGTTTTACACGCCATATCAGGGAAGTCTTTTCTTCACATTCTTCCCCATCCATTTATATGCGAATTTAGGATTAAAGACATTGAGGACAATGTCTAGTTTAAGTTTGGGGGTGGAAAACATGAGTTTTCATTTTATTTTTGTGTCTTTGTGTGAGTTTTCTTTTTGTGTGCTTTAATATTAAAAAAAAAACTGAAAAATTTCAAAAATATTTTCATTTTGTGTGCTTGTGTGAGTTAGTTGGCCTGGTTGACAATGATGAATATATTGAATTATAAATTGATCTATGAATGAGGAATAAGTTGCATACTTAGATTAATTTTTGTTTTTCCATGTGAAATTTGATATATATTGAGCACGTGAATTGAGTTAAACATTATGTAGGAATGAGTTGATTTCATAATTGGATATGTTGAAATAGTGGACCATAGATGCTAAACCCAAAATCACTAAATGTTACATTCTTAGACCAAGTTTAGAATAGTTTGGGGAGATTTCACTGTTGTAGGGAGATATTGAGATAAATAGGGATTCCATGTGTGAAATTAAAAATCTTGTGTGGATTGTCTAAGGTCAATATGATGCAATTTGGTAAAAATCTTAAATTAAAGGTTGGTTTACTTGGATAAGTGTTTAATGAGGGACATTGCACTAATCAAGGCATAAAAAATATTTTATTTGAAAATTTCTCTTCGTAACCTTTATGACTCGAGGAATTAAGCCTGCAAGAGTCTTTATAACCTGGTGTCCTATGGTCATTTGACTTGGGAGTCATCGGCTGAAAGCTT
The DNA here is from genome assembly GCA_035079005.1 of Fraxinus americana. Lineage (NCBI taxonomy): Eukaryota > Viridiplantae > Streptophyta > Magnoliopsida > Lamiales > Oleaceae > Fraxinus > Fraxinus americana. Next base: position 18,687,547 of record CM068721.1, on the reverse strand, counting down.
GTTACATGGGTCATTTAGAAAGTTTAAGGGAGAGAATATTTCAAATAAAGAAAAAAAAATTACTCATTTGACATAAAAAAAATAATAATAAAACAAGAAAAAGCAGGTGCATGAAACAGAAGACGCACCAAATGCCTTGGTTAAGTCCCGAACACTTGTTTAAGAAAATTCGACTTTTGATGAGGGATTATTAGCCTATTTAAGTCCTAGAGATTGAAGCAATCATATAGAGAATCCTTATTTATTGACATATTGACTTGCAATTAGTGAGATTTACCTAGGCTAGAGAGGTGAGGATAGTATAGACTTCAACCTTAGTTCACACGCTTGAAAAGAGTGAAAAGAATAAGTTTGGGGGTGTGTGAATCTTACGAGTGATGAAAGAACATATTTGACTTTTGAGGTCGAAAATTGAAATAACTTATGAATTCACAATGCTATTCTTAATTCTTCACACACACACGTCAATTTTTCATTGGAAAAGTAAATTTTAATTTATGTAGTGTGATTTTGAAGCTGTATAAATTTGATATTATGATTTCAATCTTGAAATAAAAAGCCAGATTAACTAGCTAAATCATTTTGCATTGCTTGATTGATTGGCCACCAATTGGGTAATTAGCATTGCATGTTCGTTGTTTATTAAGTTAGGTTACGGTTTTGTTTGAGGACAAACAAATGTTTAAGTTTGGGGATGTTTGATAAGTGTATTTTATACACTTATTCGGGCTCCAAATTATGACATTTTGTGGTTCTTTTAATGGGATTATAACCTAATTCATAATATAATGTGTTATTAGGTGAAACTCGATGGATGATGAAGAATTGGAGAAAAGAATGCAAAAATTGGCGAAAAAATGGAAAGATCCAAAACTTGAGGGTTAAAGTGCAAATACACAAAAGTTTTGTCGAAGCTCACGATGAAGATTCAAGAATGCTAGAGGTCAAATGGATGCAACGAAAGATTAAAAGGAGTGAAAACAAATCAATTTCCAACCGCACAAGAATGTCTAAATTTTAGTTAGAGATTGAGACACATTTTTGGACTAGATAAAGTTCGAATTGAAGAAGAGCTATTTCTATCAAAGTTGTAGTCCTTCGAGTTATCTTTCGAACGCAACTTGAATCATCTCAATCGGACATCGGAAGGAAAGGTTATGACAGAATTACTGAAACAGACGCAAAGTGGACAGAAACTTGGCGCTCGAGCGCTACACACTCAGCGCTCAAGCGCTGCACTAGCCAGAAAATGGATTTTTTAACAGATTTTCAGCGCTCAATCGCTGTCCCATAGCGCTCAAGCGCCGCGCGCTGCCACAGATTCTAGGTTTTTATTACTTGGGTCGCGAAAACTCCACAAAAAGACTCCAAATTGGCCAAGAACGGATATGAAAGTATAAATAGACCTAAGGAGGCTTGGGAAAAAGGGGGGAGTTCCCACCTTAGTTCCAAACAACACAAACACATGGAACTTTGAAGATTTGGGAAGGAATTCAAGGAAGAACACATCAAAAGGATTTATTCTACCCATTGGGAGGGAAAGTATATACAATTGGAGATTCAAAGGCGGAATTCAAAGGAGGAAAACATCGCGCAAACCACGTTTTGAAGCATCAATGGGAGTTGGAAGAAGATCTTGGTGCAAGATTGGATTCTTTTTCTACATTATTCTTCTAAACCCGGTGATGTACTCTATAATAACTTTTTATTTTTCTTTCATTCCCATGAGTAGTTAAATCTAATTTAGGGAGAACAATGTAACCAATTGGGATCCTTTATTTCTTTAAATTGAAATTCTTGTGCTTTTATTTGATGTGTTGATTTTGCTATGTTCTCAATGCATATGTGTCGATTTTGCTATGTTCTCAATGCATTTAATTACTTGATCACTAATTAAATGATTTCGTGAACAATAATTACGTAGAGATGCGGATTGTTGTTTAGACCAAGTAGTAAATTCCGGTAAATTGGCATAACGTGTAGAGGTACCTATGTTAATTGCTGCGGTCATAATTGAATTCTTAGAACCGATGTTTCGTTTAACTAAATGTCAATTTGCATAGAGATATGGAATTGAATTAGTTAAATAGGCTCAATTAAAACTCGAGAGGGGTAAATTGAATACAATAGAAGAATTCGACCGAACACTACCTTAGATTGTATGAATCTTGATTTAAGGAGTAAATGTGATAAATAGGTGAAATTGTTCCGCCCTAATATCCGTTATCCTTTGAATTTCCAATCAATCGCTTCTGCGTTCAATTTGATTTCAAGTATTTCAATTCAAGAATTCATAACCAATCATTGTTCTTGTTTATTTATATCAAATAAAAGTTAGAAATAATAGATTGAGACTAAAGTATAGTCCTCGTGGAAACGATAATCCGGACTCTTAGGTTCACTTTATTACTTGTCACGATCCGTACACTTGCTGGATATAAAAATCGATAACAAGTTTTACACGCCATATCAGGGAAGTCTTTTCTTCACATTCTTCCCCATCCATTTATATGCGAATTTAGGATTAAAGACATTGAGGACAATGTCTAGTTTAAGTTTGGGGGTGGAAAACATGAGTTTTCGTTTTATTTTTGTGTCTTTGTGTGAGTTTTCTTTTTGTTTTTGTGTGCTTTAATATTAAAAAAAAACTGAAAAATTTCAAAAATATTTTCATTTTGTGTGCTTGTGTGAGTTAGTTGGCCTGGCTGACAATGATGAATATATTGAATTATAAATTGATCTATGAATGATGAATAAGTTGCATACTTAGATTAATTTTTGCTTTTCCATGTGAAATTTGATATATATTGAGCACGTGAATTGAGTTAAGCATTATGTAGGAATGAGTTGATTTCATAATTGGATATGTTGAAATAGTGGACCATAGATGCTAAACCCAAAATCACTAAATGTTACATTCTTAGACCAAGTTTAGAATAGTTTGGGGAGATTTCACTGTTGTAGGGAGATATTGAGATAAATAGGGATTCCATGTGTGAAATTAAAAATCTTGTGTGGATTGTCTAAGGTCAATATGTTGCAATTTGGTAAAAATCTTAAATTAAAGGTTGGTTTACTTGGATAAGTGTTTAATGAGGGACATTGCACTAATCAAGGCATAAAAAATATTTTATTTGAAAATTTCTCTTCGTAGCCTTTATGACTCGAGGAATTAAGCCTGCAAGAGTCTTTATAACCTGGTGTCCTATGGTCATTTGACTTGGGAGTCATCGGCTGAAAGCTTGTTACATGGGTTATTTAGAAAGTTTAAGGGAGAGAATATTTCAAATAAAGAAAAAAAAATTACTCATTTGACATAAAAAAAATAATAATAAAACAAGAAAAAGCAGGTGCATGAAACAGAAGACGCACCAAATGCCTTGGTTAAGTCCCGAACACTTGTTTAAGAAAATTCGACTTTTGATGAGGGATTATTAGCCTATTTAAGTCCTAGAGATTGAAGCAATCATATAGAGAATCCTTATTTATTGACATATTGACTTGCAATTAGTGAGATTTACCTAGGCTAGAGAGGTGAGGATAGTATAGACTTCAACCTTAGTTCACACGCTTGAAAAGAGTGAAAAGAATAAGTTTTGGGGTGTGTGAATCTTACGAGTGATGAAAGAACATATTTGACTTTTGAGGTCGAAAATTGAAATAACTTATGAATTCACAATGCTATTCTTAATTCTTCACACACACACGTCAATTTTTCATTGGAAAAGTAAATTTTAATTTATGTAGTGTGATTTTGAAGCTGTGTATAAATTTGATATTATGATTTCAATCTTGAAATAAAAAGCCAGATTAACTAGCTAAATCATTTTGCATTGCTTGATTGATTGGCCACCAATTGGGTAATTAGCATTGCATGTTCGTTGTTTATTAAGTTAGGTTACGGTTTTGTTTGAGGACAAACAAATGTTTAAGTTTGGGGATGTTTGATAAGTGTATTTTATACACTTATTCGGGCTCCAAATTATGACATTTTGTGGTTCTTTTAATGGGATTATAACCTAATTCATAATATAATGTGTTATTAGGTGAAACTCGATGGATGATGAAGAATTGGAGAAAAGAATGCAAAAATTGGCGAAAAAATGGAAAGATCCAAAGCTTGAGGGTTAAAGTGCAAATACACAAAAGTTGTGTCGAAGCTCACGATGAAGATTCAAGAATGCTAGAGGTCAAATGGATGCAACGAAAGATCAAAAGGAGTGAAAACAAATCAATTTCCAACCGCACAAGGATGTCTAAATTTTAGTTAGAGATTGAGACACATTTTTGGACTAGATAAAGTTCGAATTGAAGAAGAGCTATTTCTATCAAAGTTGTAGTCCTTCGAGTTATCTTTCAAACGCAACTTGAATCATCTCAATCGGACATCGGAAGGAAAGGTTATGACAGAATTACTGAAACAGACGCAAAGTGGACAGAAACTTGGCGCTCGAGCGCTACACACTCAGCGCTCAAGCGCTGCACTAGCCAGAAAATGGATTTTTAACAGATTTTCAGCGCTCAATCGCTGTCCCATAGCGCTCAAGCGCTGCGCGCTGCCACAGATTCTAGGTTTTTATTGCTTGGGCCGCGAAAACTCCACAAAAAGACTCCAAATTGGCCAAGAACGGATATGAAAGTATAAATAGACCTAAGGAGGCTTGGGAAAAAGGGGGGAGTTCCCACCTTAGTTCCAAACAACACAAACACATGGAACTTTGAAGATTTGGGAAGGAATTCAAGGAAGAACACATCAAAAGGATTTATTCTACTCATTGGGAGGGAAAGTATATACAATTGGAGATTCAAAGGCGGAATTCAAAGGAGGAAAACATCGCGCAAACCACGTTTTGAAGCATCAATGGGAGTTGGAAGAAGATCTTGGTGCAAGATTAGATTCTTTTCTACATTATTCTTCTAAACCCGGTGATGTACTCTATAATAACTTTGTATTTTTCTTTCATTCCCATGAGTAGTTAAATCTAATTTAGGGAGAACAATGTAACCAATTGGGATCCTTTATTTCTTTAAATTGAGATTCTTGTGCTTTTATTTGATGTGTTGATTTTGCTATGTTCTCAATGCATATGTGTCGATTTTGCTATGTTCTCAATGCATTTAATTACTTGATCACTAATTAAATGATTTCGTGAACAATAATTACGTAGAGATGCGGATTGTTGTTTAGACCAAGTAGTAAATTCCGGTAAATTGGCATAACGTGTAGAGATACCTATGTTAATTGCTGCGGTCATAATTGAATTCTTAGAACCGATGTTTCGTTTAACTAAATGTCAATTTGCATAGAGATATGGAATTGAATTAGTTAAATAGGCTCAATTAAAACTCGAGAGGGGTAAATTGAATACAATAGAAGAATTCGACCGAACACTACCTTAGATTGTATGAATCTTGATTTAAGGAGTAAAGGTGATAATTGGGTGAAATTGTTCCGCCCTAATATCCGTTATCCTTTGAATTTCCAATCAATCGCTTTTGCATCACCTTTACTCCTTAAATCAAGATTCATACAATCTAAAGTAGTGTTCGGTCGAATTCTTCTATTGTATTCAATTTACCCCTCTCGAGTTTTCATTGAGCCTATTTAACTAATTCAATTCCATATCTCTATGCAAATTGACATTTAGTTAAACGAAACATCGGTTCTAAGAATTCAATTATGACCGCAGCAATTAACATAGGTATCTCTACACGTTATGCCAATTTACCGGAATTTACTACTTGGTCTAAACAACAATCCACATCTCTATGTAATTATTGTTCACGAAATCATTTAATTAGTGATCAAGTAATTAAATGCATTGAGAATATAGCAAAATCGACACATATGCATTGAGAACATAGCAAAATCAACACATCAAATAAAAGCACAAGAATCTCAATTTAAAGAAATAAAGGATCCCAATTGGTTACATTGTTTTCCCTAAATTAGATTTAACTACTCATGGGAATGAAAGAAAAATACAAAGTTATTATAGAGTACATCACCGGGTTTAGAAGAATAATGTAGAAAAAGAATCCAATCTTGCACCAAGATCTTCTTCCAACTCCCATTGATGCTTCAAAACGTGGTTTGCCCGATGTTTTCCTCCTTTGAATTCCGCCTTTGAATCTCCAATTGTATATACTTTCCCTCCCAATGAGTAGAATAAATCCTTTTGATGTGTTCTTCCTTGAATTCCTTCCCAAATCTTTAAAGTTCCATGTGTTTGTGTTGTTTGGAACTAAGGTGGGAACTCCCCCCTTTTTCCCAAGCCTCCTTAGGTTTATTTATACTTTCATATCCGTTCTTGGCCAATTTGGAGTCTTTTTGTGGAGTTTTCGCGGCCCAAGCAATAAAAACCTAGAATCTGTGGCGGCGCGCGGCGCTTGAGAGCCATGGGACAGCGCTTGAGCGCTGAAAATCTGTTAAAAATCCATTTTCTGGATAGTGCAGCGCTTGAGCGCTGAGTGTGTAGCGCTCGGGCGCCAAGTTTCTGTCCACTTTGCGTCTGTTTCAGTAATTCTGTCATAACTTTTCCTTCCGATGTCCGATTGAGATGATTCAAGTTGCGTTAGAAAGATAACTCGAAGGACTACAACTTTGATAGAAATAGCTCTTCTTCAATTCGAACTTTATCTAGGCCAAAAATGTGTCTCAATCTCTATGTAAAATTTAGACATCCTTGTGCGGTTGGAAATTGATTTGTTTTCACTCCTTTTGATCTTTCGTTGCATCCATTTGAACTCTAGCATTCTTGAATCTTTATCGTGAGCTTCGACGCAACTTTTGTGTATTTGCACTTTAACCCTCAAGCTTTGGATCTTTCCATTTTTTCGCCAATTTTTGCATTCTTTTCTCCAATTCTTCATCATCCATCGAGTTTCACCTAATAACACATTATATTATAAATTAGGCTATAATCCCATTAAAAGAACCACAAAATGTCATAATTTGGAGCCCGAATAAGTGTATAAAATACACTTATCAGATATACTAAAATGGCTTTATTTTGCACAAAACTGCTTATTTTAACTATCATTTGTACATATTTACATTATATTTGCTAAAAAACATAACAGGTTTCTCAAGTCTGAACAAAAAAATTGTCAAACTATCAGATCGAATTGAAACCTCTTTTTTGAAACTGTTGATTTGGGTCAACGTGGATCCGTCAACATTTTCGTTTTGAACATAATCAAATCGATTTTAATTAGTTTGGTTTAGGTTTCAATTTTTGCAAACTATTTCAAACCGCCAAATCTCTTACCAAATTAAAATAGAAAATAAACTAATTTAAATTTTATTCAACTCAATTAAAACTAAACACATCACAATTAAAAAAGACATTTATATTAGACCCAACTCAATTAAATAATACCCAATTAGATCTACCTATCACAACTTTAAACCCAATGCAGAAACATTTAGGACGTGTTCGGTAGAGATTGAAATCGGATTAAAATTGAAAAACTAGTCGTTATTATTAAATTTTATTAGACGAGTAAGACCCAATAACAACTATATTTTTAATTTTAATCTGATTTTGAGCTGTACCAAACAAGCTCTTAATATGCAGTACTTGAATAATTTTGTAAATTTTATATTATTTCTCCATCTTTCAAACTCTAACAACAGAAGTACATGGATTTACTTTTTAAGCACCGGTGACATTATTTTCCGCAACATTAATTCACGAGCATGTTAAGTTAAAAATAAAAATATTTGCTATAGTTATTAATTTTGTGTGATCCACTACAATCTTACATGAATTTAAAATGAGATAAAATTAATTTTATTATTTGAAATAGTCCAAGAGTCACTAATCTTTTCAACGTCTTCTTCAACAGAAAAAGCTTCCTCTTTAATTTCTCTCTCTTGCCCTTCTCCAAGATTGTTTAACTTCACTTTCAAGTAAGATTATTTACACATTTTTTTATTTTTTATTTTTATTTTAATAATGTACAGATCCTTTTTTTCTTTATTTTTGTAGTAAATTAAAAAACAAATGAATATTACCTGGGTTGGACGCAAATGAATATTATCTAATATACACAACTTTTTTCTTTGGACTTTGATTTGGCTGCTTTTATATCAATACCAAGCATTGTACCTCCTATATATAATGAATGATATGTATAATATTTATAAAGCACTGGTGTGAATTTTGAAAGTAGCTCATGTAATTTATGTTACAGAAAAAAATTAAAAATGTTAAAAATAATATATATGAATAAAATTTTTGAGAGACTACATGTTCAGAAATTATATTTCGCCCTTGTTTGGCCCCCATTAAATTACATCACATTACATTAAATTTTTCTCTCTCTTCATTTCAACCACACATTCATCAAATAAAATAATATTACACACAAATTAAAAAATTTTCAACCACACATTCTCCCATTAATCACTATTTTAAAAATTTTCAACCCCCAAAAATGCAAAATAATGGGGGCCAAAGAGGGGCTTCAACGATAGGCACTTTTTGTCCTTGAACCATGTTAATGGTCATCATAAAGCACAGACGTATAGAAAATTAAATCTTCTTGAATTTTTATTTTTATTTCATATATTTTGAGCTCAATTTATTATTTGTTTTTATTTTACTTTTGTAGTGATAAAAAATATTGTAAAATTCACTAACTTTAAAATGTATATATTACTTAATAATATATTAACGTAAAATAGTTCTATTTTTATTGAATAATCAAATTTAATTGAATAAAATATAATAAAATAATTTTCAAAATTTCAAAAACAAATGTCTTTTCTAGTTTTTTGTTTTGAGAAATAATTTTTCAAAATGACAAACCAAATGTGTTTTTACTAATTTTAAAGTGGATCCTAAAAAAAATTGAAAATGAACTCAAAATTGAAACACAAATCAAAGGGGCATTTATATTTCAAATGCTTGTAACTCATAATGGTATTTCAATTTTTTTTTATTTTTTTTTATAATAATTGAGATTGAGATATTGGAATATCCCAGTAACGAGTTCAGGATTCAATCATGACAACACATTTTTATTTTATTCATTTTCTACAGAAAAATTTGAGAAGTAAAAAATTTAAAAAATATATTTTCATTGATTTATTAGTCAACCTCAAATTCAATGAGAAAGATACTCGATTAAAAATAAAAGTTTATTAATTTAATTTATTTAATAGTAGAGCAATTAAAAATTTTTGAAAAAATATTTAATTGAACAAATAAAATAGTTATTAAATTTTTGTTAATAAGTTTACAGATGTGAACATATGTAGCAATTGAATTATAAAACTAAAGACAAATTAGGTCAAATCCAAGAAAGTTAAGAATCAACGTTTGAAAAACTCGACTTAATAAATTATTAAACCAAAGAACAAAAATAACTGCCAACAATATTTTGAACTGTGATCACAAAGTTTATGAACTTTACTTCAATTGTTGAGCACCACAAAAAAATTTAATTTTTGATAAGTTCGTAATTAATTAAATGAAGAACGAGTTGAAAGTAATATGTTTCGCAATAACATCACTCAAATTATGTGTTTTTACAATGAAAAGAATAATCATATTTATATAAAATCCATGTTAAAAATAGAATTGAACTTTAGAAAATATCAAAAAGATATCATGAAAGAGTTTTTAACTAAGTCAGAATTCTAGGCAAAATTTGGAAAATACGTGCCTAAAGTTGTGCTATGCTGCTGCATAGTGAAACTGCATATGGTTGCATAGCTTTACCCTTCTACTCCCTCTCCTGTTGCTTACACCAAGTTGATCCACTTTGTTCCGTCTTTCATACCCAATATAAAAACTTGTCATTTTTCTTGTTGTGGTTGATGTTTCAACCATCGTAGCTTTAACAAGTAATCATATAGTTTCTTTGACTTTCTTTGTTCGTGACCTAATCATTGATCCTTCCTCCACAATCAACGAGTCCTTTCTCTTACTAGCTCCTGTACTATGGTTCTCATCATTCTCTCCCACTTTAAAAGGATTCATCATCGAATCTCCACATGCATCAAACAAGGAAAGATTAGAAATATTGAAAGTAGCAGATATATTATACTCACTTGGAAGATCCAACTTATAGAAATTGTCATTGATCTTTTCAAGTACTTGGAACGATTCATCTCCTCTCGGTTGCAACTTGGACTTCATTTGAGCAGGAAAACATTCATTTCTCATATGCACCCAAATCCGATCTCATGGTTCAATTGTAACGCACTTTCGTTCTTTATTTGTTTGACAAGCATAATGTTCATTTTTCTTCTCAATCGGCACCTTACCTTCAGGGATCTTACCAACTCACCCTTCATCTTTCCTTCTAAGCGACTTCTCTCATCAACAGATAATGAATTAAATCCAAAGATATGTGAATTAAAATCATAAACAATTTCAAATGGAGTATAAGAAGTGAAATGTATGGCCCTATTATATACAAATTCCATAAATGACAAGCAATCCTCCAAACTCTTCAAGTTCTTATTGATTATAGTGCGCAATAGTTGTATCATAATTTTATTAACAACCTCAGTTTGCCCATCCGTTTGTGGGTGACAAGTTGTAGAGAATAATAGTTTCATTCCTAACTTACTCCATAAAACCTTCCAAAAATGACTAAAGAACTTAACATCTCTATCCGATATAATACTCCTAGATACCCCATGTAAGCGTACTACTTTTTTAAAGAATAAATTTGCAATATTAGTGGCATCATCAATTTTATGACACGAAATGAAATGTGTCATCTTACGAATTCTATCTACCACCACAAATATGTAATCTCTTCCTTTCTTAGTCCTAGGTAAACCCATTACAAAGTCCATAGACACGTCAACCCAAGGTTCACTCGGAATAGGTAATGACATATATAAACCTTGGAGTAAAACCTTAAATTTAGCATTTTTTCAAGTGATACGTCTACTACAAGCTCAATCAACATTAACTTTTATCTTCGGCCAATAGAAGTGTTCATTTAATATATCCAAGGTCTTCTTAATCCCAAAGTGACCCATTAAACCTCCATTATTTGCTTCACATACTAACAATTCTCACATTAAACACCTAGGTACACATAACTTATTCTCCTAAATTAAATATTCGTCATGCCTAAAAAATCTATCTATAGAACCTTTATCACATGATTTATATATATTAGAAAAGTCTAGGTCATTAGTATACATGTCCTTAACATATTCAAATCCTAGGAATTCGGTATCTAAAGAAGTTCGAAGTACATAACTCATTGACAAAGCATCCGCTATCACATTTTATTTACTTGACAAGTTGAATTCAAGTGATTATAGGTTTCAAAGCATGCGATAAAAAATTAATAGATAATTATCAAAAGATTAAAAGCTATAATCATAAATCGGACTCATGAAGGAAGTCATGATCGAATTCACACATTCAAGAACTTATGAGCCAAGATTTGGAGCAAGATCAAGGACTTGATTTCTTAGATCAAGTGTAAAGGTACTAATACTTTGATATTTGGTAATGAATGCTTTAACTCAAAATCCTTCTATGCATTAAAAACAATTTTGTGATTTAAAAGTCATTCTGATGCACTGATTTGATCAAACATAAAAATGAACTTTAAAAATGATATTTAGACTTGAAAAGTTAGTTAAAAATATTTTTCAAAAGTCCATGCCTTTCAAAACCTTCGAATCGGAACAAACGAGGCCAAAACGTAAAAGACCGCATTGTCGGGCGGTTGACCGAAAGTTTCCAACGGTCCAAAATTTGACCGTTTTGATCTCTGATTGTTATTGTACAAACGGCTATATTGATCATCCGGATAAGAAGCGGTCGATCGGACGAGTCACCGAACTCCTAGATTTTGTTAACATTTTGAACTCTATAAATACATTTATTTCTTGCATCTAATACAACATTCTTCAAGAGCATCAAAATGAGATTTCTTTTGAGAGATTTCTTTAAGCTTACATTTACATTCATTTCATTTATTATTCATATAAAAAACTTTGATTGATTCAAATTCTTTAACCATCATTTTCATCAAAGGTTTTCATTTCTGTTTTTGTACTAAACTTATTTCTATTACTTATATAAAAAAAGACATTTTGAAGAAGATCTTTGAACTTACATTGCATATATTTCTTCTACTACTTTATATTGAAAACTTTGATTGATTGAATCAAACTTGTAAAATCATCATATTCATCAAAGTTTCTCATCTCTTTCTTGGTATTTAGTTTATTACAATCATTCATTAATATATATATATATATATATATATATATATATATATATTATTTTATTTTTTTTTAAGAAGATTTTTGAACTTATATTACATTTATTTATTTTTCATCTTCTCATTGAAAAATTTTGATTGATTGAATCCAATTTTTAATTATTATATACATTAAAGTTTTTTATCTAACACTTGAGCTATCATTTATTGCTATTTATTGAAGTGTTAGCCTCTTTTAATACTTGTTTGTATTATTTTTCAAGAGAGAAATTTCATTGTAAAATTATTTTGATGAAGTAAAGTTTCATCCATCACATACACAATTATTACATATTTGGAAAAAAAATAAATTATAAGATTATTCATGCATTCGTAACTAATATTCATTTATTATCCGAATATTTGGTAACACATTATTCATCTTCATTATTATTTATTATCCAAACATTTGGTAACCACTTCTCCTTATTTCCAACCACACACGTGAAAACGTAAGCATCATAGATATATTTTTTCAACCCTATACACAAATAAATAATAATAATAATAATAATAATGCTACGTACGCAACTACATTTTGCCAATCTCCAACTCCCACCAGCCACCAATGTATCCATAAATACAATGAGGTAGTACTCATACTTGCATAAACACGTAATGCATAGATATACTTTTTCGAAGTGTTAAATAAATCATTAAAACAAATACATGATTAGGTAAACGTGTTTCACATATATACCACACCTCAAATGATTAACATTATCCATATATGACATCAAGAACTTAAGTGGTAAGATCGCCCAACAAAGTCGGTAGAAGTGGACACTGAGAAACAATATATCCCGATCTCAAACAACTAAAACATTTGATATCCCGATTCCTAGGGTGTTGAAAATTCACCTTGGGTGTAACTTTGCTAGCAACTTCCTCTCTTCCCTTCGATAGCTTAGTTCTATTTTTTGAAATAGTCCCATTACCTTTATTGTTATCTGACTTCCATTTCCAAGAAGAGCTGGAACCCGATGGGTTTCTAGTTGCTCCTTTCCTTTTCAACTGTCTCTCCACCTTTATAGTTACATGAGCATGTCCTCCAACTCCATATAATATTCTAGTTTTACCATATTAGCTATCTTCCTATTCATACCATTCAAAAATCGGGTCATGGTGGCCTAATCATGACAACTCCATCTTTTTGTGATAATCCTCCACATAAAGGCTTTGTAATTTTTTATGAAGATCCCTATAGTAATAATATGAACGAACATCTTCCTCCTGATAGCCTTCAATTCTCCCCATGTTTCAATAGGCCTCTCATGATTCCTCATCCTAGATGTTGCTATTTTATCCCATCAAATGATAGCATAATCAGTAAACTCAACGACAATAAATTTTACCCTTTTCTCCTCTAAGTAGTTATGGCAGTCAAATATAGGCTTTATCTTCTTCTTCCACTCCAAATATACATATGGATTGTTCATTCATTTGAATGAAGGAATTGTCATTTTAATATTGCTCATATTTCTATCAACTCCATCTCTAATATAATCTCTAGTCCTCCTACCATGTCTATCTCCTTTATTCCTCATCCTTTCTATTTCAGCCTCCATTAATGCATCATCATCAATTCCACTACCCGATTTATTTTCACCGCCAATAACCACTCTAGGATCCCTCCCTACCTTGTATCTTTCTGTTAGGAACTTCTCTAGGTTGTTCCCTACACAAATTAGCAAGCATTACGTCTTGCCTATCCATCAACGCCCCTTGCCTATCCATTCAATCTCCCATATCCCCAAACAATCTTTCAAATCATCGTATCATCTCCCATGTCATGATAACTTGATTATTCTTCCTACTTGAAGTGGAATTGTCTCTGTCAGACATCTTAAATCTAGAATATATTTGTCTCACGTGTGTGCTCTCGTATATTACTCAATTTGACTTTTTCCCTCTATTAGTCTCACCATTCTGTTCTTTTCCACTCAATACTTTCTTACAAGTACTTCAAAAAATTAACTCGGTCTCAATCAAAACCCAACCCTTGCGGAATCCAAATAAAGAATAAAGTAAGGAAAGTGATCCAAAATGATTCAAAAAGTAGGAATTTGAACTTTAAATGGAAAGGACCAATGATGAATTCAATAAAGTGTTTCTTGAATTCAGACTACATACTTTTTTTGTAAATTTCGATTATTTTTTATTAAATGCGCGAGAATTCAACTAAGGAACCAAAAAATTGAAAAGAAATTGATTTGGGGCACTAATTTAGCACACAAAATACTTTTGAATTTTTTTGGTAATTTAATTGGATTGAAAGACTCAAAATATGAAGAACACGAAGAACAAAGATGAAGATTCAAACAAAACAAACAAATGAAGTAAAGGATATAACATTGATTTTTGGAGGCTATGCTCTGATATCAACTGATGTGAACCCTACTATAGATTAGATCAAACCTAAGAAAGCCAATAATCAACTTTTGAAAAATTCGACCCAATAAATTATTGAACTAAAGAACCAAGACAATCGTCAACGATATTTTGACCTTGTGATCACAAAACTTATGAACATTACTTAAATTGTTGAACGTCACAAGAATTTAATTCTTGATAAGTTTAGAATTAATTCAATAAAGAACGAGTTGAAAGCAATATATCTCGCAATAACATCTCTCAAATTGTGTGTTTTTACAAGGAAATGAATAATCCTATTTATATGTAATCCATAAAACCTAGTTAAGAATAGAATTGAACCTTAGAAAATATCAAAAAAGATACCATAAAAAAGTTTTAACTAAATTATAATTTTAGGCGAAATTTGAAAAAGATGCGCCTAGAATTGTGATATGCGACCGTCTAGTGCATATAGTGAAACTGCATGCGGTCGCATAGGCCACTTCGACTCCTCTCTGTTTGGTTCGGTATGGATGCATGTGCTGCATGTATAGGTATGCTATGCGGTTGCATAGCTTTGCCCTTCAGCTGCCTTGCATATTACTTGCACTAAGTTGATCTACCTTTTTTCTTCCTCCATACTCAATATGAAACTTGTCATTTTCCTTGTTATGGTCGATATTTTATACACCGTAACTTAAACAAATAATCCCATGACTTCTTTGACATTCTTTACTCGTGGCCTAGTCATTGGTCATTTCTCCACATTCAACGGGTCCTTGCTTGCTCTTGTATCGTGGTTCTCATTATTTACAAACCATTAAAAACATAATTTACCAAAAATATTTTTCGAAGTTGAATTATATTAGTAACTAAATCAATTCAATGGCTGAAAATGAAAATTTCATTATCCTAATAACATATTTTTCTCTAAAGAAGAAATACCTTCAAAACTTAATAAAAGTCGACTTAGCGCATTAATTTTTAATTAACTGCTTCCAAAAAAAAAAAATTCTCCTCTTTAATATTTAATGCAAAAAAAAAAAATATATATATATATATATATATATATATATATATATATATATATATATATATATATATATATATATCAATTTTGCAATAAATCTGAAAATGTTACATATTTCTTTCTAATTCCTAAGGGAGTAGTGGTGACAAACGAGCCGAGCCGAGTCGGCTCGGCTCGTTGCCCCTCGGCTCGTTGCCCACAAGCTCGAGCTCGTGGCTCGTTTTATTGTGCTCAGCTTGTTTGCTCGTGGGTGAGCTCGGCTCGGCCCACGAGCTCGTACTGTAGCGAGTCGAGCCGAACTACTCTGCTCGGGCTCGCTTTTTTTGAATTTTTTTTTTTAACTATCATTCTTTAAAAAATATATATATAAAAAAAATAAAATGGACGAGCCGCTCATCAAAAAAGAGCTCGCCTACCGAACCGGCCTGCTCGGCTCGTGCTCGGGCTCTTTTTTGACGAGCCCAAGCGGCTCGTGGGCCGCTACAGTACGAGCCGAACGGCAGAGCCGACTAGCTGCTCGGCTCGATTGCCACCACTATAAGGGAGACATGTGGTTACTTCACCTTTAAGTATTATCCTTTACAATTTCAAATAGAAGTTTGATTCTTAACTATTTTATTATAATTATATAACATGATTATATATAGACGAGCTTCGATTTTTAAGTGATTAAAACTTAATTCGATTAATATATAATTTGAAGTACTTCAAATAAAAGAATTTAATTTATAATATTTTTTTTTCTTTTTATACGCAATGGAGACCAAACGAAGTTAAATTATAATTAATTATTGATGTTATAATATAATATAATTATTAACTACTAACCATTATGACATATTCACAATTAAGGACATTATTGTCAAAAGTAAAAAATACAAGGGCAAAAGTGGTATTCAAAAGTTTCTCCTCAATCATTCCTTTTAATATATTGTAGGTTAACTGGGTTGATTTTGCTGCTTTTAGATTTTTTTTTTTTACTAATGTATATATCTTTTTTCTTTATTGTGGTAGAAAATTCAAAAACAAATGAAAAGGGAATCTGGACGCAAATGAATATTAACTAATGTACAGATCCTTTTGTTTTTTCTTTTCATTTGGCTGCTTTCATATTAATTAACTGGGTTGATTGATGATTATTTTTTCCTATTAAACAAATATTGTTGTATTCATATATGCTAGATACAAGGTAAATCTATGTAACATTACTTCTAGGGAACGTAACAAGGCCCATCGATTTTAATGGAATATGTAATTGTGAAAGTTGTACTTACCAATGAGCTAATTGCCTTAATGACAATGGAAGAATTTATTTTGTAGTATCTTTATACCATTTAATTGTATTTAATGAATATATTGATTTTTATCTTTGTGTAGAGAATGAATCACGTCTTACAACTAGAGATGTTGCTCTAACTAGTATCGATTAAGTGGTTAGAACTAAATTATGTCTATCATTATATTGTATTGCAATTATTAGAAGCATAGAACTTTCGTTTATAGTATTCGTAATGATACTAATATTTATATTTTAACTTGATGTTTAAGATTAATATTTATGATTTAACTTGTTCGGTATATGTTATTTTTTCTAAACTGAGTTTTAAAAAGATCCAAAAAAATATTGGTTTGGTTTGGATTGGATTGATTTCAAAAGTGAAGTGATTTGATTTGATTTGAAAAAAATTCTAACCCCCTTTAAATGATTTCATATGAAGATTTGCCATAAAAGTCCAAATCAAATCGTGTTCACCCGCAAATTTCTTTACCAATGCAACTTATCTTAATCTTATGTTCCTTTGTGTAATATTGAACACTTCAAAATACAATTGAATGTGACAAGGGAAAAATTCATATTTAAAGTAGTTATAATACACAATTCCAAAAATAAGAGAATTATTTTAAAAGTTTCAAAAATTAGGTCTTAATAAAGATTCATTAATTAAATAATATTTTATTAATTAAATATATTAAGGTCACAATATTATAGATTTTATGGTTACAGTTACAAACTTTATAAGTTACAACTTATTTTTCGATTACAATAATTAAATTAATTAGTAACATATTATTTCTTAATCACAAATCACAAATTTTATGGTTTACAATTTCTTTTATCGGTCACAAATTATCAAATTAATATGTATTATTTCTCTATCACAAATCACAAATTTCACAAGTCACAACTTATTTTACAGTTACAAATTATTCAAATTGATTAGTCACATATTATTTCTCGATCACATATCACAAATTTTACATGTTACAACTTATTTTACAGTCACAAATTATCAAATTAATTGATCACATCTTAACCATTTTATTGGTCATGTATATTTTTTTATCATAAATTTACCATTTTATTAGTTACAATCACTCAAATAATTGATCACAAACACTCTTTATCACATTTCATTCCTCCACATCCCATTCTAACCCAACCCAACCTCATGCCATGTCACAACCACCGCTATCGCCACTTGCACCTCCATCATTTATGATCACCACATCACTGTGACTACCAATACCAACACCAACACCTCACCACTACCAGCACCGTAAAAAATCACCCCAAAACCCCCAACAACGCCAAAATATGAAAATCATCATCATCAGTCCAACAACCAAAAAAAAAAACCACCACCACAGCTCGTCGCTATATCTGCAAGCTGAGCGTCGCTGCAGAGATGTTGTGTAGAGCCACACGCAGCAACATAATTGCTATTGCATGCGGCTTCACTACACATCGCTGCTGCACAACGACAATGCAGCGATGTTGTGCAACTACTCTTACAGTAATACTTGTATGTGGTCTACGATGATGGCAGTCTGACAAAGAGGGTAGAGAGAGACAAAAGATGGGAGAGGCAGGGGCAGAGCCCAGTACAGCCCAGGATGGGCATAGGCCCACCCTGAACTTTGGGCTCAATTTTTTTTTTTTTTTTAGTTAAAACTCCAGCCTGACAGCCCAACCCAAGGGAGAAAGCCCAAATATTTAAACCCATTTCATTTCATTTCCTTCCTCAAGCCTAAACCCATTTCATTTCCTTCCTCAATCAAAATCGACTCCTGCTCTCGCCTCTCAGCCTCCAATTCGCCTCCGCCTCCGGCAAGTCGTAGCTTCCATTTCCGGACAGTCGCCTCCATTGCAGACTCAGTCACTCAACTCAACAACTCCATCCTAGTCCACGCCAGTCCACAGTCACCTCCATTGCAGACTTCCAGCCTCCTCTGCTCTGCTCTCCTCGCAGACTCGCAGCAGACCAGTCGCCTCATCTGCTCTCCTCCTCCACCGGACCACCTCCAGCCTCCGCCTCTATTGACTGCGTCTGCCAGGTATTTTCTTTAGGCTTTAGTAATTTGTTATTTGGATTATTGGCATTTGGCAATAGCACCAGAAATGAGACCGAAAATCTGAAATACGTGATTTTAATTAATACTATGTTTGGGTATTGTTGTTTGCTATGTGCAGTAGATGAATATATTGCTGAGTATGGTTGAAATGGAAATTGGGTATGGTTGAAAACTTGAAAATTGAAATTGAAATTGCAGTAGCCAGTAGAGTAGACTGTGTTGAAATGGAAATTGGGTATGGAAGAAATTTGGGTATTGCTGGCTCCGCCCATGGGGAGAGGAAGAGAGAATGGGAAGGAAGAAGAAAGAAAATTATTTAGGGCTTGAATGGGGTAGGTGTGAGTAAATAAATTAATTTATAATATTATTATTAATATTAATATATTGAATTATCGCTTGATTCTTATATAAATAAACCTTAATTTTTGAAATTGAAAGGTTAAAAATCTGTGTGGAAGTAATTCCCATGTGACAGTCTGATTGGTCTCGTTGCATAGAATCCCAAGGTGGGACGAACCTCGGGGAAGAGTGCCAATTTTTTTGTTCGCTTTTCTTTTTGGGCATATGCCATCACATGTTTGTACTGTTTTAACACTAATTTAAATAATCTCTCATATAATCAGTTCAACATACCAAACAAACCATATTAGTTCAACTAAAATCCAACAAGATTGCTCAACCAACATCTAGTTCTGCAGAATGAAAAACACGGCAAACATAACCCGGAATTTTCAGTTTCCTCAAATCTTCCAAATTAGACTGTGACCATGACCCCCTCTGAACTATCCTATTCAACAAATCACGAATGACACCTTAAGCTTAAAGTTCACAGGGTGCTCTACTTGTAATTCTACAGAGGAAACATATTACAAGTATTCGGCATCCTGGGAAATTCAAACTCCAAAATTAAATGATCATCTTCTTAAATAGTTTGATGCCGCCCATGCCACCAACAATCACAGACTTCAGTGCTAACTAATTAGAACAAGTAATGTTATATAGCACTAGTGGGTTCAAAGCACCAGTTAACATCAACAATGTTATTTAATATTATTCAATTAGAATGCTTTGGTATCATCACCCGACAATTTCTTTGATCACAAAGGTAGCAAGTGGTTTATTATGCAAATCGTCGAACTCAACAAAACTATCACCACTTGTTCAAGAAACCTCACATTATGCCATCCGAAATTGGGCATTCACTGATATTTTCAACCCTCATAGGAGAGTTTATAACCAACAATAATTTACTGTGTACAATGACTTACACACTGTTATGCAGCTAAAAAAATCAATCCCTGGTGTCAAGGACCACACCTTTACTTAAACCCCTTGACCCAATCGCTACCACAATTTGCCCAACTTCGACCGTACATTGTAAATATTAGTTCAAGTTTGAGTTGTAATTTCCTTTCTAATGTAATAGTTTATTTCAATTGTAAAATAGCTCTGATATTGTAAAATAATTCTGTGTCATTTTGAGATTGCTACGGGCCAGCAAATGTTACTCCCTTATATTGTGGATATCGATCAAAGTACCAAATCCCCTCAAGTAAAAAGCTTCTCTCAAGAGTGGAAATGAAATATTGAAATTGCTCGGAGTTTTCTTGAGAAAGCTCAGAAGCGATACAAAAAGTCTACAGATTTAAAGCGCCATTTTCTTGAATTTAATGTTGGAGATCTAGTAATGGTTAAACTCCCCGACAGAAACTTCTATAAACCGACAAGACGAAAAGACTCAAGATTGGTGCCAAAATATATGGACCCTTACCCATCGTGAAGAGGATTGGAAGAGTCACATATAAAGTTGCACTCCCTTCATGGTGCAAAATCCACAAGATCCTTCATGTTTGTGTACTCAAGTCATACTTTGCTGACAAAGAGGACGCATCCAGAAATGAGCCAAAACGACCTATGTTTGAAATGAAAAGAGTTGGAAAGAATGTTGCTAAAAGATTCATGACCATCGAACTTCTCGAGTTTTTAGGAAATATCATCAAGTGTATTTGGTCAAATGGAGCGATGTAGCAGCGGGGAGAATACTTGGGACATATAAAAAGATCTTGAAGCTTTCAAATCATTAATTGAAGCATATCATTCATCAATGGCTTCGAGGACGTCGCCAAAACAAATGAGGAAGAATGTCAAGGACCACAACTTTACTTAAACCCCTTGACCCAATCGCAAGCGCAATTTGCCCAACTTCAATCCCACATTGTAAATATTAGTTTAAGTTTGAGTTATAATTTTCTTTCCTTTGTAATAGTTTATTTCTATTGTAAAATAGCTATGATATTGGTAAACTTTTAGTATGATTCTTCAACATTTAAACGTTTACTCCTATCACTTAAGTTTTTGTTCCAAATGCTATTACATAGGGTACTAGTCTTTCAAACAACTTTTCAAACTTTTTGATGTTTGCCCCATGCACCAATCATTGTAATTTCCCTCTTTCATCAATTGTAATTTCTAATTTTCAATCAATCAATGACCAATTTACTTTCAATGCATTTCAATTTCATGTTGCAAGCTTTCTACAAATTGTAATCAAATTTTCTTTCGTTCCGAAACGATCGAGAGAATGAGGAATGTAGTCTAGCGGAGCAAAATACTACCGCACAGTATCCCTTTCTGTGCCAAGAAAAAAGGTACCCCGTAAAACTTGGTGCTAAAATCAATGTTCTTCAAATGATACCATAAGAACGAGCAAAGTATTCTATTAAGCATAGAGTTTATAAAGATTCTCTGAGCACACCAGCATTTCACACTTGTCCAAAGTTGTGTCTTCCCAAATTTTTATTCGAGTAAGAGAATAAAACTCCAAACAGAATTTTTAAAATAAGTACTTTAGTTATACTAAGTCATATTATTCAGTTATGGTTACGGGAGCTGAATGAAGCTGAAGCACAATATGCCCAAATTGAGATATACTTGAGTGGGAGCACCTCAACACCTCTAACAAAATAGCAAAAAAAAAGTATGAATAGATGACCCAGAGCACTAGGATAGGCGTATAAACACCATCACCCTTTGTGTTTCTATTATTGATCAATTCCACCTCCAAGACCTCCACCATCGTACCCTCTCAGTTCCCCTTCCCCTCGTTGCCATCTATCTCCTTGCAGCTTGCAAGCACACAGGACACGACCAGAGTACACAAGCCCCAGCACTTTCACCTTCAATTTCCTCCACCACCATCCTGCTCGGACAAGGGTGAATATATAGAGCCAAAGATTTACCCGAACTTCACACATCCAATTTCAACACCCTCTGCTACCATCTCGCTCCACCGATGGAACAGCCACCAAATCGAGGAAAGTTTAGAGTTCTTGAATTCACGAGTTACAATTAGGTAGTGCATTCACACGAAGTAGTGGTTTAAGGTGGAAATAAATGAGGCTAAATTCCTCAAATATTGGCTCAAACGGTTAGAAGGGAACATAAATAAACCACGTATAACTGAAGAACAAGACACGCAGTTTTATAAGAAAAAGATGCAATGGAAAAAAATCATATTTTCTACCTAACCCAAAAAATTTTCACTGACGCATGTCACTGCCAACTATGGCAAGCGAATCTCAAGCATTTAAACCCACATAATAGGAATTGTAAGAAAATGCAACACATATATCATCATCTCCATTCAACTCCTCGATAAAGAGTTGAATGCTAACTCAATAATCAACAGAATGTTTGACTAGGCATCTACATTTCAGGCTAAGTTAATTCCTTTGATAATACAGCCTGCAAATTGTTCAAGGGCTAAGAAGTCGGGACTAATATGTTCTCAATCTGCGTCCAATGAAATATTTACAAAAAACCTTAAATGCTGTCAAAAGAAGGTTTTTTGCATGTAATCACATCCAACTGGTCCCAATAGCATCCACCGTGTAAGAAAGTCACAAAATACATCAATATGCAGTCTCCCTATTGCTTTTGAACTGCTAATCAGCTAAAATTAACCGAGAATTCCATGAATTAGGATCCCGATGCATATAGATACAAATAGTCCAATGGGAGCAAGATTTTCTAGGAACATTTGGAATATTTCGTTTCTGAGCAGAAGAGCCGTTTGCAAGTAGCATTCGATCAATTACGTATTAATCAATATTAGAATGATTCAGTCTCCTTATTGCTTTTTAACTGCTAATCGGCTAAAATTATGGTACGGTCAGTTCTCTTCAAGTTATAATTATCTGTAGAGCTCGTAAATCCTCAATCCAGTGTTTCCTTTCCAGTGTAGAACTTTACAATACACAAGGATCAAAAAGTTTATCATGACAGATGGAAGATCAAACACAATCCCAAGCAAAGATAATATGTGAATCTTGATTCTTCTTCAGTTCTCACCATCAAATATCCAACAAAGGTATGTTATTATTAGCACCTATGTACATCACAGGTCAAGAATTCTACGTGACCCTGCAATTCATATTTGTCCATAAATTTCTATAGCTGAAACTCCCTTGCTAAGTCGCTCAAGCAGGAGGAGGAGGGTACAAATGGGGAAAAATCAAGAGAGAAGAAGTTTGGGACGCCTACTAAGAAATGTAAATAAAGTTAACATAAAATATAAGTTATTTTGTGCTAAAAATTTTAGAAAGATATCTAAGCTAATATGATACTTCAGCTACAAAAGAGATTATCAAGTTTTAAAATAGGAGCTAGCGTGCCTTCTTACTTGGAAACTTCCGTTCTAAATATTCGTGAACTCGAAAACAGAAAAGTGTAAAAAAAAAAAAAACTGAATAAAATGCCTCAAAACTGATTAACTGAATCTGAGAGAAGTGCTCCTCACTTAAACCATTGGTTTTCACTTTGAGAAATTAAGAAAGCACAAATGAACTGAGAGCCTAACGAAAAAAGCAGTAACCTAAACAATGTTAGCAGCACAAATGAACTGAGAGCCTAACGAAAAAAGCAGTAACCTAAACAATGTTAGCAGCTTCATAAGAATGGAGACAGAGTAACGCGATCATATCTTCTATAACACCAATATATATTTATTGAAATGCCAAGTGTATATCGTGATAAGAACAACCTCTAGCATGTAAATAATAGACTCATATGATAAGATTCTCCATTGAAGTGCAATGATACATCATCATCCTCAGTTCCAAAGTTTCAAACTTTACACAACACCTCAACATACCATAAATAATCACTGGAGATTATGTGGCATGTGTGTATATATAATTTGGTAACAGTAAGTCACTAATGCTGAGTCACATACAAGATCCATTGCACCACAGCACCAAAATTAAATAAAGAGATGCATATATTCATAGCCCTAAAATTCACACACAATGCCCAAAAATAAAATCAACAGGTCTTCACTATATTCCAAGGTTCAATTATCATCCTTCCAGTTTCCAAACATATTCCACAAAGAAAAAAGACAAGGACGACCAAAGTGATTAATTATATAATCTTATCATCATCATTATTATTTATA
Source organism: Fraxinus americana (assembly GCA_035079005.1). Classification (NCBI taxonomy): domain Eukaryota; kingdom Viridiplantae; phylum Streptophyta; class Magnoliopsida; order Lamiales; family Oleaceae; genus Fraxinus; species Fraxinus americana. The sequence goes on along the minus strand of CM068721.1, from coordinate 18,663,101 downwards.
AATCACACTTACAGATTTCAATTAACAATATTATCAAAATCACTGCCCAGTAATGTTCTCCCCATGGCCATGGAAACAATTCCCATCACCATCACCATCACCATGACTATGTTTGTGATCATCGTCCTCATCCGAATCATCCTCATCGAACGGCTTTTCCTTGTGGAAAATGCAGCATTTCTTAGAACTCTTCTTGTTCATGAACTCGTTGTCCACCGTGCCTTCCTTCCACGAAACCTTCTTCTTAGGTGCCTTCAATTTCAAAACTAGGGTTTCCGTAATTGGCTGTTGTTGTTGTTGATTGGAGGAAGATGCGGTTTCTAGGGTTAGTATGGTGGTGGTTGTTGTAGTAGTAGTGCTGGCGGTGGAAGAAGTGGAGGGCATCAAGGATCTCGCCATTGCTGTGATGATATTCGATCTGTTGATTTCTCAATTTGGGGGGGAACCTCTTTTGGTCTTTTATTGGGTGGGGGAAGCAGTTGAAATGGGCTTCGCTGTTGACCTGATTGGCCCGTACCGCCCAACTTTCGACCCGACCCCGACCCGACCCGATTCAGCTTCTTGTATATTTTAGGGGGATTTGCTTAAAAGGACCAGTCAACAATACTTTTTGGTAAAATAGCCTATCTCAATACTTTTTGGTTAACTAGCCTTTAGTCTATTTCATTATGTGTTAAAAGTCTTAAACACCCTTCATTTAAAATATCTAAAATATCCAATTTGAAACAAAAATTTACCAAATCCCCCAAACATAAATCCTCACTTTCATTCTACTTTTCATAAACAATTTAAAACCAACGGTAAAATGGCATACTGTCGTTTTAAACGGCTGAATGCCGTTTTAACTAATTTTATGTTCGTATCAATTTATGTTTCCTCGTATCCACATAAAAATTAATAAAAACAAGTTTTAACAATATTTTGAGTGAAATTGAGAGTCAATGATCCAAAACGGCGTGCTGTATTTATAAACGGTTTGGTGACATTTTAATTGACGTAGATAATTTTTCACTACATTTATAGTGAAATTGAGACCCTATAATCTAATATGACATACAGTCGTTTTAAATGATTATGTGTCGTTTCAACTAATTTCGTATCAATTTCACCTTATTCACTCGTATGCACATTAAAATGAAAGAGTGGAAGTTTTTCAAGTCTGGTCGACTCGTTTTGTAGTGAAATCAAGGCTCCGCCATTCAGAACAACATGATGTCGTTAAAAAGTAAATAATTTCAATTTCAATTATGAGATAAGTTACTCAATAAATTAGATTGTTTAACTTGTATAAATCTCACACGATGTTCTAATATTTGATCGACTCATTTTGGAGTGAAATCGAAACCCTATAATTTAAAATGACATGCCGCCATTTTAAACGATTAGGTGTCGTTTCAACTAATTTCGTATTCGCTTTACTTAATTTTCACTGTATGCAACATGAAAATGAAAGAATAGGAGTTTTCATTATGTTTGGACCCGTTTATCGGCATACAGTTCACCCGATAATAACCAACACCATTGTTCCGTGAGTAAGTCGTATTAAACTCAACTACGAAATAAAGTAAATAAAACAAGTATGGTATAGAAAACATAGCATTTGCAATCGTTCAATATATATAACTTATCTATGATATTCTAAACATTGTTTTTACTAATTTCGAAAAAACATCGAGAATTCGTGACCCAAAACGGCATGTAGTCATTTTACACGTACGTATATCATTTTTGCTAATTTCATGTTCGTTTCGCTCCATTCTCGCTCGTTTTTCAAATGAAAGTGTAAGAATGAAAGTTTTAACTTGATTTAGACGTCACAATCCACAAAAAGTTCAAACTATAGTGAATCGCATCATACGTCCGATTGGAGATTACACTACACTTGATAACCAAGGAAAATGTATATAAAACATAGCATGTGCAATCGTCAAATATGTACAACTCATCTATGATGTTCCAAACATTATTTTTACTAGTTTCGAAGAAAAATCGAGAGCTCATGACCCAAAATGGCATGTAGTCATTTTAAACGTATGTATATCATTTTTGCTAATTTTGTGTTCATTTCACTTCATTCTCGCTCGTTTTCACATGAAAGTGTAAGAACAAAAGTTTTAATTAGTTTAGACGTCACAGTCCACACAAAGTTCAAATTATAGTGAGTCGCATCATACGTTCGATTGTAAATTATACTACATATGACCACCAAGAAAAATGTAACAAGTATGATATACAAAACATAACACATGCAATCGTTCAATTTGTACAACTTATCTATGATGTTTGAAATATTGTTTTTTACTAGTTTCGAAGAAAAAATCGAGAACCCGTGACCCAAAACAACATGTAGTCATTTTAAATGTATGTATATCATTTTTGCTAATTTCGAGTTCGTAGCTAGTGTGATAGTCAAAACATAGCACGTGTAATTGTTCAATGTGTACAAGACATGTATGATATTTCAAACACCGTTTTGCTAGTTTCGGAGTGAAATCGATACCTCCTGACCCAAAATGGCATTTGGTCATTTTAAATGGAGGGTTGCCGTTTAGGGTTTAGGTTTTAGGGTTTGGAGTTTACAAAACAGAAAACATATAATTGTTCAATAAGCCTTTTTAAACGATTAAGTGTCATTTTAAAAAATTTTGTATTCATTTCACTCTATGTTCCCTCGTATCCATATGAAAATTATTGAAAAACATGTTTTAACTATATCTGGAGTGAAATTTAGAGTTCGCAACCGAAATGATATGCTATCGTTATAAATGATTTGATAACATTTTAACTAATTTTGAATTTGTTTCACTTTATATTCTCTCGTACCCACGTAAAAATGAAAGTAAAATTTTTTTCACTACTTTTAGAGTAAAATCGATAGGCAATATTAAACATTCAAGATCGATAAAAAAAGGTTCACCCGATAGTGATCAACAACATTGTTCAATGAATAAACTATACTAGTCTTCACTATGAATGAAAGTAAGTATCCTAAATTCTATTATACTTCGATTATAGATAATATACTCAAAAAATTAGTTTGTTTAACTTATACAAGTCTTTTAAGATGTTCAAAATATGATCGAATAGTTTTAAAGTGAAATCGAGACACTGTGACCCAAAATGACATGCTGACATTTTAAATGGCTAGTTGTCATTTCAACTAGTTTCGTGTTCATTTGACTTTATATTCACTTATATTTATATAAAAGTTAAACGAATTCAAGTTTTTGCCATATTTGAACAAGAAGTTAGATACAAATTTCATTCGATAGTGACTAACACTATGAAAATGCACTGCACTTGACAATAAAGAAAACATAAGTAGCAAGTATGATATCCGAAATATAGCATGTGTAGTCGTTCAATGTGTACGAGTCATATATAATGTTTCAAACACAATTTTACTAGTTTCGGAATGAAATCGATACCCCGTGACCCAAAACAGCATCTGATCGTTTTAAATGTATAGATGACGTTTTTACTCATTTAATATTTGTTTCGGTTCACTAACGCCTGTATCCACATGAAAGTTTATGGATGAAAGTTTTAACTATATTTCAACGTTACGGTTGACACATTTGTTCAAACTATAGTAAATCACTCCATAATCCAATAGTAAACTACACTACGTTTGACAATTAAGAAAAACGTAAGTAGCAGGTGTGGTATCCAATACACAGCAAGTGTAGTCGTTTAATGTGTACGAGTCATGTATGAAGTTTCAAACACAATTTTACTAGTTTCGAAGTGAAATCGATACTCCGTGACCCCAAACGGCATCCAATCATTTTAAACGGAGGGTTGCCGTTTAGGGTTTAGGTTTTAGGGTATTAAGGTTATATTTTAGGGTATAGGGCAAAAGAGAAAACATGTAATTATTCAACACGCCATTTGAAACGACTAAGTACCGTTTTAACAAATTTTGTATTCGTTTCACTTTATATTCCCTCGTATCCACATAAGATACTCTATAAATTAGTTAATGCAATATGTTGTGACCTTGTTACCCAAAACGACATGTTTTCGTTTTAAACGCATAGATGACGTTTCTATGAATTTAGTGTTCAGTTCAGCTGATTGCTGTTTTAGATACCTAAAATGTCGCATGGACATTTTAATCGTATGACTGCCATTTTTCTAATTCAATGTTCAATTCACATCACTTTCGTTCATTCAGCCCCCCAAGTCGAGACCTTGTAACCCAAAACGACATGTTGTCGTTTTAAACGCATAGCTGACGTTTCTACGAATTTAGTGTTCAGTTCCACTGATTCAGCTAATTGCTGTTTTGGATACCTAAAGTGGTGCATGGACGTTTTAATCGTATGACTGCCATTTTTCTAATTTAGTGTTCAATTCGCATCACTTTCGTTCATTAGCCCCCACAAGTCGAGACCTTGTGACCCAAAACGACATTTGATCACTATAGTGAGTCACATCATACGTCCGACTGGAGATTATACTACACTTGACACCAAGGAAAATGTATACAAAATATAGCATGTGCAATCGTTCAATATGTACAACTTATCTATGATGTTCCAAACATTGTTTTTACTGGCTTCGAAGAAAAATCGAGAACCCGTGACCCAAAATGGCATGTAGTCATTTTAAACGTATGTATATCATTTTTGCTAATTTCGTGTTCGTTTCACTTCATTCTCGATCGTTTTCACATGACTAGATTTAAATGTCACAGTCCACTCAAAGTTCAAACTATAGTGAGTCACATCATACGCCCGATTGGAAATTATACTACACTTAACCACCAAGAAAAATGTAACAAGTATGGTATACACAACATAACACATGCAATCGTGCTATGTTTTGGATACCAGACTCGTACACATTGAACGACTAAACGTGCTATGTTTTGGATACCAGGCTCGAAGGGAACGCTTGTAATAATATATGATTTTACTAAATTAAATATTATTACTTTCTTGTATACGTTTCTTGACTTTTTTGTTAATAACGTATCAAAAAAAATTTTCGGGGGCCCCGAAAACCCCAACCCCTTCACTTCTACCTTTAGGTCCCCTTACTTTCATGATCTAACTCCACCCCTGATCACAGGACCTTGATTTTACTCCAAAAAAATCAATCAAATCTTGAACCATCTGGAAGACTTATACAAGTTAAACGAGCTAATTTGTTGAGTATTTTATCCTATAATTGGAATATATGGAATTTGGGTTACTTGCCTTTGTTCGTAATAAGTATATGTAGTTTACTCACAGAACAACAGTGTTGGTCATTATCGCATGAAATTTGTATAGACATTGATGTCCAAATGTAATGAAACTTGCTTTTGTTTGTGCAAACGAGTGCAAATAAAGTGAAACAGATATGAAATTAGTTGAAATGACAGCAAAACATTTAAAATGGCAGCTTGACATTTTGGGTTACGAGGTCTCGATGTCACTCTAAATATCGTGAAACTTTTTTACGCTTATTTTTATGTGGGTACGAGACAATATAAAGTGAAACGAATGCTAGATTAGTTAAAACGTCATCTAACCGTTTGTAACAACAACATGTCGTTTTGGGTCACGAATTTTCAATTTCGCTCAAAAAATTGTTAAAACTTGTTTTCATTAATTTTTATGTGGATACGAGGAAACATAAATTGATACAAACATAAAATCAGTTAAAACGGCATTCAGTCATTTAAAACGGCAGTATGTCATTTTACTGTTGGTTTTAAATTGTGTATGAAAGTAGAAGAATTCACTGTGATGTAATATGGGTAATTTAGGTAATCTATTAATTTTGAATTAAAATATTTATTTTAAATCATTAATTGTGGTCAAAGGCTAAAATCCCAAACTATATTATCAAATAGACCATTTGCCCCAATTACCACTATATTTTATTAAACCTACTTACATTTTGACACTTCATCATTATGTAAATAGTTATGTACAATAAGTATTTATAGAAGAATTAATCCCCACGTACAAGTGATTAGTTCACAGGGCTTACTAGGTCACTCACATGGTAGGCCCTACAACGTATTAAAAGAAAAATTATGTGTGGGGTCCACATGTGTGAGTGCTCTGTAAGGAACCTGTTAAACGTCTCTTGTACATGAAGCACTTCTCTTTATAGAATTAATGTACCTTGTTAGAAGAAAAATGACAGAACAGTTGACAGATGTATATGTAGAAAGGATAATGCTAGAAGTATTTATATAAGGGTGTCTATAATGCTGATGTCGCAATATCCGGTCATTGATGTGTAAGCGTCAGATTTGAATTAAAGGTGGAATCACATGCCACATCAACACTATGAACATCCTTATATAAATGCTTATGTACCTCTAGCGTTATCCATGTAGCAATAAATGATTGGATGGAAAAATTGACTGTATTTTAAACTGTTCTATGATAGAATTTCACGTGATATTATGTTAAGACATCTGATAATGAGTATGATTGAACCATACATTAGGATTTTACTTGTTCAAATTGATTTTTATTTTTAAATACATTAAAATTTGACAAGTTAATTAGAATATATATATAATAAACCTAAAATTTTTCATTATTTTTCAATTACACATTCTTCATCAATCACTATTCCAAAATTTATTACTTCCCCAAAATGGGAGCCAAACACTAGCTATATAACCTGTGTTTGATCCTCATTTTTTAGAAATATATTTTTCTCTCTATTATTTTCAACCTTATATGCTTCATTAAAATAATATTACACGCAATAAAAAAAAATTCCCTTCATTTTTAGCTATACATTCTCTATTAATCTACAAATTTAAAATGCATTCTACACAAAGAATGGGGCTCAAACAGTCTTATAATTTAAATTTTGGAGCAAAAATTAGGGAGGAATTATAATCCAAAATTAGGGCTACTAACTAATTGAAGCAAAAATTATAATCTTCGCTCAAATTGTCCTCAAAATGTACAGATTTTACATCTCTAAACCAGCTCTTTTCGATTCATGTACTGTATATAGTATATTCACATGCGTATAATGACATTTTTTTTTTTAGCAACTGCAAATTTCCGAGCGTACCCATTTTTTATTAGGTAATTGGTAACTCTTTCTCTGGGTCTGACTGGATAATGGAGCTCGACCGGAACACTGAGTGACCCGAAATTCTACTGACCAATTGAAATTCACTCTTCGAGCATCAATTTTTTAATTATGCAAATGTATTTTTATGTATTTGCACGCACGCACGCACGCACGCACAGAGACACACAATAGTGACTTAGATTGATGGTGAGTTTAGTTTTTTTGAGTGTTTTTAGATTGTAACCGTTTTGGATTTTTTTTTTTTAACATGTAGCTATCTGTTTGAAATTTATTTTATTCTTAGATCCCTATTTGGATAATTTTGCAAATTATGGTGAAAATTTTGGGAATTTAGGCTTTGCAATAGATTCCCATATGGAAAATTGGACTATCCGTGCATGCAATTCCGAAATCTGTTGGATTCCATTAAGAAAACTCGACTATCTGTGTATTCAAATTTTAAATTTTGCCAATTTATGGAATCCATTTGAGGATTTTGAAATCTTGAAGAGGAAGCAATGGTGGATTTTGTGTCAGAAGATAGAGGTTGAATCTGTATATGGCTGATCAGGCATCAATGGCAGTATCCAATGCAAACCCACATGTTGCATCAACAAGTCACACGTTATCTACTGGATAAGAGTTTCAAGATGGGGACACGAGAATACTTAAAGGTTTAGCTACAGCATTGCATTTTGAGATTCAGATAGTGAAATCTTATAAGAGAGGTTTGTTAGGTCCAAAATGTATTGGCTAGTTTCGTGTTCAAAATTATAGTTTATTAAGTTGTAATTACGATCGAGGCGTCGAATGTTGAGAGTGTCATTGGAAGGACTCAACATCGGCTCAAGAAGATCATGAAATGTCTAATAAGATCACATATGATCAATGTGATGTAATTAGAAGTCAAAAAAGTGTTAAAATACTGGACATGTTATGTTCCAAATTCTCAGCCACAAGTTGAGACACATTTTTTCTCATAGAATATATCCGAATTGAAAAAATGATATCTCTAAAAGAATTGTAGTCATTTGAATTTATTTTTCAATTCACTTCAATCAGATATCGAAAGATGAAGATATGATAAAAATACTGAAAGTTGCTTAGAGAAAACTTGTTTTTCGCTCGCTGGCCACCCCGTAGACTGCTCGAGCAATTTTAACAAAATGTGAGCACCCTCTAGAAGCTAGTGTTTAGCCCCATTATCTTGATCCGTTCGATTTCCCAACAAATTATGGGCATGACAAAACCTAGATTTTTACTGGATCGAAGATTCTAACCAATGATATATCATGCTTAATATTTCGAGGAAATCATATTTGTGAATACACTTACTTGAAAACTTTGTTTTGCATTGTCTACCATAAAAAAAACTACTATTGTTCAAGAGAAGATGAGTATCAAGAACCTAAAAAGGCCCCGGGCTAGGAAAATCCAAGCTATTCACGATGGTTGCAGTAAGTTCCGAATACTGACAAAGTAGTTTCAGAATACATTGAACGACAACTACTAAGGATCAGCTTAAGAATTTGTGGTTGGTAAAGTTTCCTTAGCATTGCAAACTTGCAGGTGGAGTTGGTTAAATGTAGTATTTTAAAAAGTGTAATGTGTGGCGATGCGTGAAGGTTAATAATAATAATAATAATGCACACCTTAAGCGTCGTTAATGTTGTCCTCGATTGCTTATTTAGTGCTCAAGCTCGCACGTTTGAAACACCTAGACGTCACCTATGCGCGCCTTTTTGAACACCGGTTAAATGAAATGAATAGAGAAATTTAAAATGTCGAAAGAGTATTGAGGGTGGTGTGGCATGTCATCACAAACATCATGAAAAAACATTATGAAATGGTACATTTAGGTCAACAAAAGAAGCTTTGTCGAGCTAAGCATTAAATTCACTAATATTCATTCAACTTTATATTTAGTGTCAATGTGGTCACTCAATTTGATTTTGTTTCACTGTGACCATCCAACTATATATTTAGGGTCACCATGGTCACCAAATTTGATTTTATTTCACCATAAACGCTCAATTTCATATAATGTTTCAATATGATCATCCAATTTTATATAACATTTCTGCAAAGTCGCGCAACGACTTTTCATCATTTTAATTAATTTTAAAAGGGGTAAAACGGTAACTTTGCATTATATATAAAAAAATAAATTTAGAAAATTTTAAAAACGTTTATTTTAAAATATGTTTTTATTTTATTTTATTTTTCAAAGTACCCTTTTTTTTAAAAAAAATAAGTTTTAATTTATTTTATTTTTTAAGGATTTTTTTTTAAAAAAAATTTATTTTATTTTATTTTTCTAAGTAACTTTTTCTAAATAACTTTTTATTTTAATTTTAAAAATGTTTTTTAAAATAGGTTTTTATTTTTCCATGTACCCTTTTTTTAAAATAATTTTTATTTTATTTTATTTCATTTTTTTAAGTAAACTTTTTTAGATAAGTTTTCTTTCTAAAATAAGTTTTTTTTTTTAATTTTTTAAAATTTTATTTTATATAATATATATAATGAAAAGTTATTGTTTTACCATTTTTAAAATTAATAAAAATGGTGAAAAGAAGTTGGATGGCTATAGTGAAATATTATATTAAATTGAGTGGCCGTTGTGAAACATTATATGAAATTTGATGGTCATGGTGAAATAAAATCAAATTAAGTGGTCATCGTGACATGTACGCCATTCGAAGAGTTGCTCGCAGCAGGGAAGCTGGAGCGATGCACTCCTTTGTACTACTTCACATGTACGCTTTTGGCACAGGAGAAATATCGAAACATGCTTGATGTCATGCAGACAATCGATGAGAAGTTCGGGTGGATTGACTGGCAGTCGAAACGTAGTGATAAATCTCTCCCTTAGTTTATGCATCTACCGAATCGAAAATACTTGTTTTATTTGCACTAATGTCTGTTGTATTTTTATGTTCCGGATATTTACATTTTCATTATGTGCCTTTATCGCTTTTTTCTTACATTATGTTCTCAACCGTGGATTTATTTTTATGTTCTATTAGTTGGCGAACAAGTTGTGACAGTTTGAACGTGCACCATATTTTGAGGGGAAAGCGTCCGAAAAGCAACAATGAAAATCACATGTCCAAAAAGGACAATCATCCTACATTTTCAAACTGAATGGTACAATGATTTGCCTAGCACTGAAAAGATTAACACGTGAACTAATCCTTCACTCTTATATAACTTTGTTGTGTGGCAACATGAATTGTAGATTTTCAAATTGACTGGTACAATTAAGTTTAGCATGTCAAAATATGTTTTAAGGTTTATGAATCTAATTGACATAGACTGTATTATACTATTTATAAAATGAAGCTTGAAGCAAAATAAAGGAAAACACCGACAAAATCAAGAGCAAAACTGACCGATCAATACTCGTCAACCAAATACTCATTGAAATCAACATCTCATTTATTCTACATGATGCCGAGCACTGAATCGATCAACATGTTCGTTGATTTATAAAGAATACAGAATTACTGATAGAAAAATGGAGAGAAACATCTTAAAATTAATTATTTATTAAACAAAACGCTGACTGAATATTACAAAAGCATCAACTCCTTTTACCACTGAACATCAAGATTTCCCAACTCGAAGGCTCAAAACATTGTACTAGTATGTATCAACACTATGAAAGCCCAAATCCACCTAGAACCCTCACGATTCACAATAAGCGTGTAGCTTCTTCTACGGACCAGAAGAGCTTAACGTTACCAACAATAACAGAGTTCCTATTCACCAGATTCATAAAGAAAACACTGTCAAGAAACTGATTCAAGAGTTCTCACAGAAAAAGAAGAAGAAGAAGATGATGATGATGATGAAAGACAGAGAGTACAGAAGACTCTAGAAAACCCTCAAGAAGAATGAAAAGCAATCGAATGAGAAAAACCAATCGAATACCCAAAATATCAGTATATCGAGATTGGGCAACAATTAATCCAACGGTCTAGAGAAACTTACGCTTCTAGGAAGAAAAGATACAACCAAAGTTGCAATAGCCAAACACGTTTATTACCGGACCGAGTATTGGGCTGAGGAAACTGGGCTTCATTTCAGTTGATTAAGGGTATTAGGATTAGGCCGAAGGCCATATCATCATTGTCTTATGTGGGTTGGACTAGCATCACAGCCACACAATCTCCACCTTGATGTCAATGGTTAATCAGGCAGCTTAATACTATTCATAGGAGGATGCAACATCTTCCATTTATCACTCTTCATAGCATCAGACTTAGGATTAGTACTCGCACAATTCAAATTACCCAGTATCAATTTTCAGCATTTGCAAACAAGATTTAAACTTGGTTAGAGGCAATACCTTTGTACCCATATCAGCAGGATTAAATTCGGTAGCAATTTTCTCAAGAAGTAAAACATATTTAGAAACAATAGCTCTTATAAAATGCAACTTAACGTCAATATATTTAGTTCTTTCATGAAAAACTAGGTTTTTACACAAATGTATAGTACTTTGACTGTCAGAATATAATGCAATAGGATTAGACAATTCATTAATTTCATACAATAACCCCTTAAGCCACAAAGCTTCTTTTATTGCCTCTGTTGCAGCCACATATTCAGCCTTAATAGTGGATAAAGCTACAACAGGTTACAGTTGGGATTTCCAACTTATACAAGTACCACAGAAAGTAAACATATAACAGGTAGTAGACTTTCTATTGTCAATAGTACAGCAAAGTCAGAATTCACAAAACCTTTAAGTACTACACCATCATTACAGGCACTAAAACACAGTCCTAAGTGTGAAGAACCTTTTAAATACCTCAACAACCATTTTAAAGCAGTCCAATGTTCTAAATCGGGATTAGCCATAAATTTGCTAAGGGTATTAATAGAATGAGCCACATCAGGCCTCGTACAAACCATGGTATACATCACAAATCCTACAACATTAGCATAAGGTATCTTTTCCATTTGTTTAATGTCAAATTCATTTATAGAAGACTGGTCCTTACTCAATTTAAAATGACTGGCCAGAGATACAGAGACAGATTTAGAATTGTGCATAGAAAATCTAATTATCAATTTTTCAACATAAGCAGTCTATTTCAAAAACAAAAGTATGTCATGCTTTTTTCTAGTTATTTCTGTAACTAAAATTTTCTTAGCATGTCCAAGGTCTTTCATTTCAAATTCAGCACTCAAAAATCTTTTAATTTCATTAATGACATACATATTATATCAAATTAGAAGCATATCATCCACATATAAGAGTATAAATGCAATAATGGCATTTGGATAATCTCTTTTAAAGTACAAACAATGATCAAATTCACTTCTTACAAAACCAACAGAAGAAACATAAGTATCAAATCTTTTGTACCATTGTCTTGGAGATTGCTTCAAACCATACAATGATCTTTTTAACAAACACACATGTTCACGTTAGATTTATCAATAAAACCAAGTGGTTGTTTCATATAAATCACTTCATCAAGATCACCATATAAAAATGCAGTTTTTACATCCATTTGTTCAAGTTCAAGATTATAATGAGCAACAAGAGCTAACATAACTCTAATAGTAGTATACTTAATCACATGAGAGAAGATCTCATTATAGTCTATGCCTTCTTTTTGTGTAAAACCTTTAACAACTAACCTAGCCTTAAATCTTATAGGCATCTTCTTAGCGTTACCCTCCTTAATACTAAAAATCCACTTGCAATCAACAAGGGATTTACCTGCAGGTTTAGGAACTAAAATCCAGGTCCCATTTTTAATCAAGGAGTCCATTTCATCATTTATAGCAATCTGCCATTCCTTAGATTCCTGGTTGGAAACTGCCTCTTCATAAGATTTCGATTCTCTAAAAGCTAAGTCTTGATAAGAAAGCGAAGCTAAGGACATGTAATCTCTATACCTAACAGGCTCTCTAATATCCCTCTTAACTCTATCTCTAGTCAATTAATAATCACTAACATCACTCACTTGTTCTTCTAAATTCTCTTGAACCTCATTCTCTTCTCTAACATCACTCAGATCAGTCTCTTTAGGTTCAGCATCAATCTGTTCAAAATCAACAGATTGAGATGGAATACCAAGCTCCACCTGCAGCTTGGTTTTATCCCTTTCTATCACTTCCAGTTGTTTATCAAACCCATTACATTTCAAACAGGGCATTTTAACTCATCAAAAATAACATCCCTACTAGTAATGATCTTAAAACCACTAGACTTTCTACTCCAAAGCTTATAACCTTTAACCCCATCAGGCTAACCCAAGAAAACACATTTTTGGGCCCTAGGTTCTAATTTTCCTATGTTTTGATGAGAATAGGCAGCACATCCAAATACTTTCAGATGTGAATAGTCATGAACAGTTCCAATCTATTGCTCTTCAAGTGTTCTATCACCTAGAGCACTTAAAGGGGTTCTATTAACAATGTAAGTGGTTGTCATTAAGGCATCCCCCAATAAGGTTTTACGTACACTTGAACCAACCAGCATACACCTCACCTTCTCTAATAAAGTCTTATTCATCATCTCAGCCACTACATTCTGTTGAGGGGTATAAGGGACATTTCTATGTCTTCTAATCCTATTTTCTGAACATAATTGATTAAACTCAGCATTACAAAACTCAAGACCATTGTCAGTCCTAAGAGTCTTTATTTTCTTTCCAGTTTGATTCTCTGTCAACACTCTCCCGATTTTAAACTTCTCAAAGGTTTCAGATTTGTGTTTTAACATTTAAACCCAAACCTTTCTAGAATAATCATCAATCAAGGAAAGAAAATATCTATTTCCACATTGAGAGATAGTGGATTAAAGCCCCCATAAATCATAGTGTATATATTTAAGGATAGAGGTAGATATGTGATTCCCAGTGTTAAAATGTAATCTGTGTAGCTTTCCTAAAGTGCATTTTTCACAAAAGAGAACCCTAGAAATAGAATCCTTTCCAAAAACACCCTTTTGTGAAGGATATGTAGGCCTTTCTCACATACATGACCTAATCTCTTGTGCCACTTTAAAGTGCCATCAAGTTCAGCATTGGAAGACTCAGCCATGTAATCAACTACAGCACTAGCCTTAACAACATAAATCCTATTTCTCTTAACACCTTTAAACATCACAAGTGATCATCCCATCACCTTCAACAAACCATCACCTACCTTACCTTGCAAGCCTAAATTATACAAGTTACCCATTGAAATCAGGTTCCTGGTCAAATCAGGAATATATCTTACCCTTTCTAGGGTAAAGATATACCCATTTTCAAATTTCAATGTCACATCCCCAATGCCTTCAACCCTGCAAGCAATATTGTTACCCATAACAACTTCTCCACCATTTATTTCCTTAAAGGAGTTAAACCAACTCCTTTTAGGAGACATGTGGAAGGTGCAACCAGAATCTAAGATCCATTCTTGGACCTGATTCCCTCCATTAACAACATAGGCAGAATCACAGTTAAGAGAAGGTTCGGTCACCACATAAACATCAACGGTATTAGAATCACTAGGTTCCACTATATTTCCTTCACCAATTCATTTTCCTTTCTATTCATTCTTCTTTTTATAACAATTTTTTATAAAATGTCTAGTTTTCCCACACCCATAGCATTTTTTATTTCTAGTCTTAAACTTAGACATGCTCCTGCTCTTAAACTTCTTTTTATTATTGTTTCCCTGATTATTAAAGCCTTCTTGGTTTCCACTAAACCTATTCTGGGTCCTCTCCCTAACAAACAGAGTCTCATGCCTACCATTCCCCCTCTTAGGCCTAAGTTCTAAATCTCTACTTCTTAAAGAGTTTATAACTATATCAGAAGTAAGAGTATATCTACCATATTTTATTGCAGCCTTAACATCTCTATAGGTGTCAGAAATGGCATTCAATAACACAACAGTCTTATACTCATAAGAGACTTTATCACCAGCATTGTTGATATCTTGAACCAACTTATTGAAGGTATCAAGATTGTCTTCTATATCCTTAGAGGTGTGTAACCTAAAGCTAAAGAACCTCTCCAACAAAAACAGCTCATTAGGTAAGGACTTAACTAGGTAAAGCTTCTCTAACTCATCCCACAAGGCCTTAGCATTCTTTTGCTTTCCTACCTTCCTCAAGACTTGATCAGACAAATGCAGAATAATAGAAGTATAAGCAAGTTCATCAGCTTCAGTTATCTGATCAACTGTCATAGTTTCTGGAAAATCTTGTGTTATTGCCTTAACAATCTTTTGTTGGCAAATGGAAAAATCTCATTTTCCATCAAAAACTCCAAATTCAAAAGTGCGTCATATTTTATTATTTAGAAATAATACAAAGTATTTCAAAAACTTTAAAATATGACAGCTGATGCACTTAAGAAAGCAGTAAGTTGATCTACACAAGCAGCTGAAAGAAATATAGGTCACAGTGAATAAACAGTAAACAAATATCACAGTTATTCAAAATTTACAAAAAAATCCAAAACAAATAACACATCCCAAAATCAAGAAAGTAAGAAATTAAAACAATTGAGACTATATGGTAAAAAACAGAATGAAGAGAAACAAATGTAGTCACTCCAAGGATGATCAAATTCACCAGGATTCCGTGAGACTCTTGTTCTCAAATCAAGGCACAATTTGATCAGTTGAGATGATTACACAAGAATACACAGCAAGAATAGATTTGCAGACACAGGGGTGGGGAAGTCCAGTGTAAGAAAGTGTAAACCAGATGGGTAGTATAAGATTAACCACCAACAGATAAACCTTAGTGCAGTAGGGAGAATCGAAGGTAATTAGAGTAATTATTGTTATTTTAAATGAATGGAGGCTTATTTCTGTATATATTTTCTTTGTTAGGTGTATTTCGATGAAAAATCATGGAATTGAAGAAAAGAGGCAGAAAATTGGCTAAAGTGGACTTAATCCAAAGTGTGAGGACTAAATCGCAAAATGATAATAGATGATTCGGACCTAGTATCGATGATTGGAAAGATGTTGGAGTCAATTAGATGAAGTTGGAATATGGAGGCTCAAGAAAATACAAAGAAAGAACAAAAATAAATAAAGGATGAAATTCAGGGACCAAAGTGCAACAATTGGAAGATTTTAAGCCTGCGCAGGCTCACATGCAAAATCCATCGCACGCGCACAGGCTTAGTTTTTATCTACTGAGAGTAAATCAATTGAACGGTGCACGGGCAAGGAATTACACGGCGCGTGCGCCCAGGCTTTTTCTGGGCCTACAAATTCCCTTAAAAACAAAATTTAACCTACTTTCTAAAAGGGTGAACGGCGTGAACGATTTAGAGCATATCAAATCCTAAATTTCACCAAAAAGAAGGAGACTAGCACAAGATTCAAAGGAATTATCACAAGAAATTGAAGATTGAAAGTCCGGATTGAGGAAATACAAAGAAGAAATTGAGTTTTCACCTTTCATTCATTATTTTTCATTCCGGGTGATGTTTTTCCAATTCTTATTTTGTGATTTTCATATCAATATGCTAGACTAGATTTATTTGTATTGGGTGGATGATGAAACTACTCGATTTCTAGTTTTTAATTCAAAACTTGTGATTTTTAGTTAATTCTTGCATTGTGATTTTATATACATGTTTTTTCATATTGTTTTAATACTTGTGCACCATTAAGACAATGAGTTGCTTATTCATAGTGTTGGAAAACTCACGATAGGTAGAACACTGTATATGGAACACATAAAAAATAAATATTTGAATAATATTTGTGAAGTGTACGATCGTGTGTGATAATCCTATATTTTAATGCATGTTTATCATATGAATGCTGACTAGGAATAGGATCATATCGTGGTCAACATAGGTTTATTATGTTTTGGAAAAGAATAATAAATAAAAGTTGAATTATCAATCGTTACGAATGAAAGAATTGAATTAATTATCACAAGTTGAGAATTGAATTTCTAGAGTAAAGTTGTGGATTTGGAAATCCAATACATTCATCCACACTTGATTTAAAAATCACTTTCTTTCTTTTATTGCTTAGAACGTAGTTAAATACAAATCAACCATATTTTATTATTGTTGCGAATTTAGATACATCGGATACACTAGAATTGAACCTTATTCCCTGTGGGACGATAACTCACTCATCATAATTATTACTTATACAACGAACCCGTACACTTGCGGGATAATTTTACGAACATGTTCCACCAGAAAACCACAAAAGAGATCAAGAACCAAGAAAACCCCAACATATAGAGTATCTTGCTCAAACCAAAACCAAGGAACACTAACACCAAACACCTCTCTCGCGCCACTACACAAGATCGCACTCACAACCCTCCAAAAAACGAAAACAACAGAACTAGAGTTTACAGTTTTTCAGGGGATCAAAGGATGAAGACTGAAAATTAATTTTCCAGCCTCCAAAACTCGATCGAAGATACAAAATCAGCCAAATAAGGCTCTAATACCACTGTTATACAAAACGCTAACTGAATATTACAGATCGAAGAAACTATAAAACCCTATTACAAAAGCATTAGCTCCTTTTACCTTTGAACATCAAGATTTCCGTAATCGAAGGCTCGTAACATTGTACCAAAGATGTATCAACACTATGATAGCCCAGTTCCTCCCAAATCCCTCACAATTCACCGTAAGCGTGTAGCTTCTTCTATGGACTAGAAGAGCTCAACGTTACCAACAATAATGGAGTTCATATTCACTAGATTCACAAAGAAAACACACTCAAGAAACTGATTCGAGAGTTCCTCACAGAAGAAGAAGATGAAAGACAGAGTACAGAAGACTCTAGAAAACCCTCAAGAAGAATGAAAAGCAATCGAATGAGAAAAATCAATCCAATACCCAAAATATCAGTGTATCGAGATTGAGCAACAATTAATCCAACGGTCAAGAGAAACTCAAGCTTCTGGGAAGAAAAGATACAACCAAAGTTGCAATAGTCAAACACGCTTATGACCGAACCGAGTATTGGACTGAGGGAACTGGGCTTCGTTTCAGTTGATTAAGGGTATTAGGATTGGGCTGAAGGTCATATCATCATTACCTTATGTGGGTTGGACTGGCATCACATCCACACATTATTTTTATTGAAAAAACAATCCAACACGGTGTTTGTGGCTGCAACTTCTAAACAAACCTAATGCCACTCAATTATAATTGTATTATCGTTTCTCATAGATAGTAAAAATAATTAACAAGTCCCAAATATATGTTAAAAGTAAGCATTTAGCATTAACGTAGAAGCCATATATATATATATGAGGGAAAAACAAAAAGGAATAAAGCTGTCCTCTTCCATGTTCGCATTCAGATTACATCATTGTTTAAGGCTTATTCAAACGCAGCAGAAGCGGGCTTTGGTGGGTTGTGCAAGAAAATGTCAAGAAGTTCATCAACTGTAGTGAACTTGAGGTCTGGGTAGAGCAGTGAAGCTTCGATATCATTCTCTCCAAGATCAAAGTTCATTGTAACTCCCTTTACGAAGACACTGTGAAGGATGGAGACTGGTATATTGCTTGGATCGGGCAAAGCTGCCAAAGACGAAGGCAGATGTTTAATACAGCACAGTGTAAGAATTATGCTAAACGGGTCCGTAAAAGTCAAGTTTTGAAAAATCAAGAAACCTAAAGGTAGGATCACTGAAAATTATGAGACCTAGACGACTAATTATTATGAGACCTTTAATATAATTTTTTTTTGAGAACATAATTAAATAAATAATATATTTATATTTTAAACGAAGACTTTGTACAATTCAAAAGATAGAATAGTAAAAAAAAACCATCTTTGACACCTCAAGAAATTAGGAAATATTATCAAAGTGTAAATAATAATCTCTAAAAATTATTAATTGGAACAACACGAGTAAGGTGCGATTTAGCAAATTTTATAAAGTTTAAAAATTAAAGTGAAAATCACGTGAAGGTTTTAATAACCATAATTTGAAGTTTTGAGAATATTGCAAGGATGACTCGTAAGGAGAAGAGTCCAGCATTAACACGATATGGGGCCATAAATGTACAAGAATAAAATTTAGGGACTAGATTGTAAATAGTGAAAATATATTTTAGGCGATAAGGTGATGAGTTGAGATTACTTAGTGATACCAAAAATCATCATATTCTAATGATTTTGATTTGGGGATCTTTAAATAATGATGAGATCTTAAGAGAATAACGTGAAAATAAGTTTTGAGGACAATAATATACTTAGGCTAAAATGTGTATTTATTGGAAGATCGAGAATTACCCTATCAATATTGGCTCATTTCGAAAATCGTATCAAATGACAAATTATGGACTCAAGAAAAAAATAATTTAAAGAAACCAAGTTCAAGTTATAACACATTAAAGTAAATTACTTGATTGGTAATATTAATTTTCAAATTAGACCATAGTATCGTAATGATATTGGGCTCGTTTGGTAATCATAATTAATCATGTATATTAAACTCAAAAACAGTTATTTTAGATAAGTCGACCTAAATTAGAATCGACCTTAGAAAATTATAGTTTAATAAATTTTAAGAAATTAATCTATTTGTTTTAGTAATTACTAATTAGTAATTTAGTTGGGCTTGCATGGCTTTCTTTCTTTTGGCCATTGCTTAGTTGGCTTTGGTCGAAGGTCAACCCTTCAAAAAAAGAAGCATTTTTAGAACTGCTTAAAAGTAAGATTTCTCTTAAAACTCTTTTTATAGATGCACCCCCCCCCCCCCCCCAAGCTTAGATCATCTCAAATATAACGTGGTACAATCCACATCAGTGTTCTAAAAAAAAACTTGCATTGGCTCGAAATTTAGGCAAAACGCCTCACTTTGCGCTTAGGCACTTTTTTTTTTTTAGTTTCTAAATAGCTGAATTTTTTCTTTCTCTAGTTTGTCTTCCTTAGGCGCACTTTATTAAATTTTTTTTTTCATTATTTAAAAGTTTTTTATTTGATTTTATTTCTTTTTTTTATTATTTTAAAATGGGTTATTGGCGCAAAACATCCCTACCTATGACGGGTTGTGTGGAAAACGTCCCTACGTTTGATTTTTTGGTGCAGAACGTCCCTACCTTTGCATTTTCTAGCGCAAAACATTCTTTTCACCAATTTTTAACATAAAATGACCATTATACCCTTCTATATAAATAAAACAAAAAAGAAAAGAAAAGAAAAATAAAGAATATATTGCAATATGCTCCTCAACTTTTAAAAAAATGCAAATTAGTCCAAAAAACTAATTTAATTTCACCCAACATCACACACCCTAATTCTCTCCCTCCATTCTCTCTCCACAACCGGTCGCCTCCCTCCAACCTCCATCCATTCTCTCCCTTCAATGCTTTCCTTTTCTTCAGGTGATATACGTCCATGAAAATCAGTGCTACAATACCAATACCAATACCAATACCAATACCAATTCCAGCCACATCTCCATTACGATTCCCAGGATTGTTCCAATTCTAAGCCCACTTTTTTTTCCTTCTTGTGGATTTGAGGTGGCACTGTTGCCTAGGGAAGCAGTTGCAGGAGTTGAATCTATGGGCTTGGGTATGGCGGCCATTGTTGGAGGTGCAGCATGGAGGTGCGAACAATGAGAAACCAAAACCTTAACTCCATCAACAAACCCACTAATCTCTTTCACGTAAGTCGTCCCGCTTTCAAATGCATCGATTAGTGCTTTCTCCTCTCCAAATATCGAATTTACAATAGCACTTTTACCCACCTGCATTTTCCAAGAACCAAGATGTTCCCATTGAAGTTCGAATCTTCTTTTCCCTCTCGCTTCAAGCTCCACAACCATCCTCTTGGCAAGATCCACACTAAAAATTTGGCCATTCTCGCTTCCCCGCAAGAAGTGTAAACCGATACAGAACCTGTGCTGCCATGGATTCTTCTGGAGACAGGCCTAATCTATGAACAAGCCTCAAAAATTTAACTCTAATCTTCTGTAACTTCTCCAGTTTCTTTTTCTCTTCTTCACTCAAGTTGTTCTCAGATTCTCCCCTCCAGGCCAGCCGGACGCTCGACAGAGAAAAGCCTAGATCCATCGTGAGAGTTGAGAGGTTATGGTGATACTGCCACCATCTGAATCAGCACCTGTTGCAGCTTTCAAAAGAGCTGCCAAGGCAGCTGAATCAAAAAACTCTTTACCATCTCCTTCTTCATTTGTGTCAGCTTCTTCTTCTTCTGAGCCTATGAAAATTTGACCATCAATTGCTTGGGTTTTGGGAATTCGGGTTTTGAATTTAGGCAGAGATGTCGTGGACTAATTTGTATTTTTTTAAAAGTTGAGGAGCATATTGCAATATATTCTTTATTTTTCTTTTCTTTTCTTTTTTGTTTTATTTATATAGAAGGGTATAATGGTCATTTTATGTTAAAAATTGGTGAAAAGGATGTTTTGCGCAAGAAAATGCAAAGGTAGGGACGTTCTGCACCAAAAAATCAAACGTAGGGACGTTTTCCACACAACCCATCATAGGTAGGGATGTTTTGCGCCAATAACCCTTTTAAAATCATTTGACTTTAATTTCAACTTTTTAAAAAAAAAAAATTATCTATACAAAAGTTAAAAATGACTTTATTCGATAAAGAGTTAAAATATCTCCGCGACTCGTTATTCTGTTAAAAATTTCGAAAGTATGTATTAGGTTTTTACAAATATCTTAAATAAGATTTGTCTAATTGAAAATTGAAACTATAAAAAGTATTCTAGTTTTTATATTTCAAAAACTTGAAAAATGCATAATTGACTAATTATAGTATTTTATAATTTTAGACACTTGATATGTATTATTTTAATTATTAAATAATTTTTAATATGATTAAAAATAAAAAAATAATATTAAAAAAAAACGTTTTTTTTACTCATAGGCGTCGTTCAAGCTCGCTTAAATTCATAAATCTTGAAATTTTGCCTCCACGCCTAGTCACACTTTACGCTTTTTAAAACACTGATCCACGTTATAATTTATTCTTTAATATTTTATTGTAAAACATACCTTACCAAACAAGAAATAAAGGTTCATAGAAGGCAAGTTTTGAAAAATCAAGAAACCTCATATTTAGACCTGCGTAAGCCCCTGTTTGACAACTATTCTATTTCTCATTTTTTTCTCTTTCTTCATTTCAACCACATTTTATCAATAAAATAATATTACATATAAACCCAAAATTCTCATGATTTTTTAACCACACATTCTTCCATCAATCACTATTCCAGAATTTATTCTTTCCCCAAAGTAGGTGTCAAACACAAGTTAAAAGTACTCCAAAGCATGTTGTATATCTCCTTCAAAGTTTAGAGCATTTTAAATGCAACAATGTGAATTGTTATAATGTGGCAAGCAAAATGGATCATGGGGGAGAAAAGCCTCTCCAATGCAACAATGTGGATTAAGGAAATTGTGAGGGACATGTACAACAATTGTCGACTTTATTAGGTGGTGAGGAAGAAAGAAGATGTAGTGAGAGTGGTGATAAATTACAAAAAATTAGGTGGTGGATGACTAGCACATCCCCAACAAGGCGTCCACCTTTTTCTTTGCATTTAAATATTTTAGGGTGATGTGACACACTTTAGTGTAACTACAATCTCATTGGACATGCTCTTACAGTTTCAAGAATGCACGAGATCTAGCCCCAATAGCCAAAATGTCATTTGGTTAACTCCACTTGGCTATTGTACCAAATTGAATACTCAAGTATAAGATTTGAGTAAACCAAAACTCGAAAGGAGGTTGAAAGCGAAATGAGAAGATACATGAGAAATGGTAGACTTTCTGGGTTTTGGTCAAGCTTACGAAAAGTAAACTCACTATAAAAAATTTTTGAACTAGAAGTCTATGAAAGAAAGCAACTTCTCGAAATCTTAAACATACTTCGCAAAACTAATTACTTAAAACTAACTTTTCATTTGGCTAAATATATCTTGAATTAATCTGCTTGTCCAGGGTCAAGAACCAACCCAAAAGCAGAGGGTCAATTTGAGGTGATGACACCTCAAATTTGATTTGAAAAAAAAAAGTGCCCCCACATGAATTCAAATTAAGGGCTGAGGTGATGGCATGATTTTGGGTCGGTCTCGGACCCTGTTTGAACAACACAGTTATGTTTAGTTGTCCTTCAAAGTAAATCGAACTTATTTTGTCAAACATCAAATTGACTTTCAACAAGACATGTCATTTGGCATTTCACATTCAACAGGAAATATATAAAACATCATCAAATAGGAAAAAAAATACTTGCAGTTTGATGTAAAATTAAATATGAAAAAGAAAAAGATGACTTACTCTTTGAAAGAGTGACAAGTTTTTCCTCAGGAACATGAATTTTCTTGAAAGTCCGACCAGTTTTCTTCTCCCATAAAGAGATCAATTCCAGCTGTGATATAATGTTGGTTGAAGGTCGATATAAAACGACCCTATTGCATGCTCTTGGATCAGTTGCCACTTTTATAGTATAAATTCCAATGTCTTCTTCAAAATTCAGCACAGCTTGAACGTGTAAAACATGGGGAAAAAATGAGTTTTTTTTTTTTTTTTCCCCGGTGAACAAATGTAGAAATAGATTGAATCGAGTGAAACAAGAACGATAACAAACTGATTCTTATTTTTAATACATTTAATTCAAAGCTATATAAATCTTAGTTTATGGACTCATAATCACTTATTTGTAGTACCTTTCCCCTAGTGTAACGAAATATTGAACAAAGTAACAAAAATGATATTCTAAGTCGAGTTTTCTAAGGTCGTGACAATAAAAATAAAATTAAAAAATTATTTTGTGAGCTTGTAGTATAGTTGGATTTACCTTTGGCCTGACCACTGCCATATACAGTTATCTCCTCCTCATGCTCATATGGATGAAGCAAGTAATTTATGAAATATGCACCAAAGCAATTCGCAGACACAAAAGTGTATGGAATATTTGCTTCTTCTATGGCCCTTCTGATTTTCTTCTTCTTATCAAGGAATGCTTGGAATGGGGGCAGCACACTGATTCTGTCCTCTTCGCAGCCGAAATCTGATGGAAGAAACCTCTGCAACAACAATAAAATGAGTCTTATTCTCTATAATTTGAAGTCGAATGAATTGTTTCCATTTCTCCGTTTGATTCATTTAATGTTCAGTATTTAAATATGTTAAATTGAAATAAAAGATGTCAAGATTGTTGTCGATAAGTCAAGAGCAATGATAAAAAAAGAAGCGAATTTCACACACATGTATAACATGTTAAGATTTGGAGTTTCAGATCAACTTTATTAAGAGTAGTAGTCCAAATTCTTATAAGTTGTGATATATTTTCATTTTTATTCAATGTAGAATTTTTTTCCTTAACATGCTCTCGCAAAATAGTGATCCATTTGAACAGACAAATCTTGAAATTTGTGTGCTCGTTATTGAGTTTTAATCGAATCGAATTGCTCATTGGAGGTTAATGGACTCTGATATTATATTAAGAGTGTGTTTGGTAGAGATTTTTGGGGGAAGAATTGATTTTTGAATAGTGATATGATGGGAAATGTGTGGTTGAAAAAGAAGAAAAAAGTATTGATGTGATGGAAAATATTATTTTATTGAATAATGTGTGGTTGAAAGTGAAAATTGATTTACTGTAGAAAATGAGAATCTGTACCAAATAGGCCCTAAAACTTAGGGTTCTATCTTAAAATATCTAACTTATTAAAAGAAATAGTCCAAATTTTTATAAGTTGGGTTATATTTTTATCTTTATTAAATATAAAACTTTATCTCTTAACATAATGGTTGGGAAGGTTACGGGTCTGTTTGGTACAGATTTTCATTTTCTACAGTAAATCAATTCTCATTTTCAACCACACATTGTTCAATAAAATAATATTTTCCATCACATCAATACTTTTTTCTTCTTTTTTAACCACACATTTCCCATCATATCACTATTCAAAAATCAATTATTCTCCCAAAAATCCCTACCAAACACACTCTACATCACTTCGTGCTTCATGTTTCCACTATGTGTACATGTTATGTGTACATAGGTATACATACATAGGTATGTACATAGGGGTTGACATAATGTGAATGGGGTGGGGCCCACGTTATAGTATCGTGGGTCCCACCCTACTCACATTATGTCCACACCTACATACACATAGATTAATCCAAAAATTAAAAGTCTTTCTCACTCCTCTTGCACAAATGGCCAACAGACACGTGGGAATAAGTGTACAATATGATTAAATTCAATACTTTCCCCTACCTTTTCACTAAATGGATAAAACTTTGTTGCAAAATGGATCTTCAACCACAAGTTTATGTTTGATGGATATTATTGATAAAATAATATATTTTAAATAGTGATATGATAAGAAATATGTGGTTAAAAAGTAAGGAAAAATTATTGATGTGTTGGAAAATATTATTTTGTTGAAAATGTATGGTTAAAAATGAGTTTTGAAAAAAAAAAATATATTCTTTGAAAGATTGTGTGCCAAATAGGAGCATAGTTTGAACGAGAAACAATAATCATTTTGAGAAACAATATTATTTTACATTTTTTTTTTTTTTATGTCTGTCCCTTTTTTTTTTTTTTTTTCCTCATTTGGTTTGAGATTAATGAGTACCTTTATGCCACCAGCAACCTTGATAGCCTCTATGATTTTGAGTTGATCAAGAACTTGAGGATAAGCTACTGCAGAGATCACCACATCTACTTCCTTGAGCACTGAAACAAGCTTCTCCTGATCCTCTAACTCTCCCTACAAGCACATTAAAATTTACGAGTAAATATCATTTTCGAGTGTATTAAACCCGACACTGAAAGGTTAGAAGTTACATACCTTGACAATAAGGGCGCCTATCGAGTCAAACTCGTTAAGCAATTCTTTCTTTGAGGAGTTTGGCCTTGAATAAACATAAGTGGGATGACCTAATTTGATGCTGGCCTTCACCATATAGCTGCCAATGTAACCTGTTCCTCCAATTACAAGGATTTTACTCTCGTTTCTTGCCATTGCTAATTTTTATCTTCTTGTTTTCTACATAATAAAGGCCTGCATATTTCTGCTGTTTCATTTATGTAGTGTACTAGGGACTTTTCCATTTTTTTCCATTTTTTTTTTTAATTCTTCTACAATTATTGAATATCAGACAGCTGCACTTTGTGTGTATGTGTGTAATTTGTGGTCCTCGTGAGGAAAAGGAGAACTGATATTTATTACATATTCAATATATGTCAAACCATTAATCATTTTGATAGCTCAAAAAAAATAAATCATTTTGTTGTTGCCCGTGGCTCCGCCGTTTTGCAGGCGTGGTTTGGGCGGGGTGGTGGTGAGGTCGGCCGAACTTTGGTGGTGGTGTTCGTGTGTGCTATGGTCGGAGAGAGGGGCGAGCGAGGTTGGCTGGTGGCGAGCGGCGAGCCTCGATCGTTGTGATCTCAGGTGGCCGTAGCCGGCGTGGGAGCTGCTGCTGTTGGGGGTTCATCGGCGAGCCGTTTTGGCTGGTTCTTCAGCACAGGCGTAGGTTGGTGTTTGGTGGTGTGTGGCTGGTGTTTTCCTGTTTGTTGCTTGGCGGTGTGTCTTTGTTGTTTAGTTTGGTTTCTGTTTGTTTAGTTTGTGTTTAGTTTTTATTGTTTGGTTAGTGTGGTTTGTTTGGTTGTGGTGAAGTCTAGACAATGTCCGTTACTTTGTGTGCGGGGGTGCTCAAGTGCTGATTGCGTAGTTAACTTTATATAGGGATGTTCCTGCATTGTTAAAGTCACAGATGTTCTTCGACTTCTATTGGTTTTGTTCGTATCGGGTCGTGTATAGTTTGTTTGCCTTTGGGTCGTGTTTGTTTTAGTGGTTGTCGCTTTGGCTGTGGAAGCACTTAATCTCTCTTTGGAGAGTTGTGTTGGAGGTTTTTCCTCCTTGTATCCACTTTTTGCGCCTTCAATGAAATATTTTGTGATTCAAAAAAAAAAAAAAAAATAAGGTTTTCTTCCACTCATTTTTTTTTTACAACAGAAATGTACCAACTTTTTTGATGTCGATAAGCCCCTATTTTAATTCCCTTTACTCATTTTAATTTATTTTTCATACTATTTTTCAACCACACATTCACAAAATAAAATATTCTACATTTAAACACAACTTTTTCTTACTTTTTAACCACATATTCTCCAAAAAAATATTATTCAAAACATAGTGTTTTTCGGAATAAAGACCACCAAACATGGGCTAAATGGCTGACAATTTTTCTTAAGCTTTAGTTTTAACTATTTTTTAACTATAAGAGCATCTCCAATAGACTTTTTAAACATAAGACGCTCTTTATTTTAAAAAGTCAACCCTTGAAATTATGTTTCAATTAATTCTTTATATTAACATTTTAAAATAGAGAGTGGGTTTAGCTCTCCAAATTTAAATAGTCAAACTCACTATTTATAATTAAATGCATTCAAATTATTCTAATTTTCAATTAAAGGACATAATATAATAATTTGACGGAAAACTAATGAAAATAAAATATAGAGAAAAATAAATATATGTTTGGAGTAGTAAAATTAAATATTAAATATAAAGAGTATAAAAGATAGAGAAAAAAAATAAATACTTTTTTATTAGTAAAATTAAGTGTTAAATATAAAGAGTCTTTTGGTATACTTAAAAAATTTTATTCTCTAAATTCATAGATACACTCTAAATGATAAAATATGATTTTTAAAAACAAAAAGTTCATTGAAGATGCTCTAACGTGTTAATGCCTAAATCCTATTGGAATATGTAGTCAACAATGAGAGCCAGGATAATCCTCTCTTGGGAAGAAATGGGGGTGGTCTTCGAAAATATTCTAAACACTACAATGAGATCACTTTTAACTAAATGAGGGAGAGGGAAAGAAATTTAAAAACAATCATGCTACACAAACATAATAGTTGACATAATTTTTGACATAATATCGCATATAATCTATCATTTGACTGTTTACGTTTTCATCAAATAACAGCATGCCAATACATATACTGTCATTCTCTCTATCATACATTTTTTAGCACACAAGCATTATTCATTAAAAAAAAGGATAAAGATACTTGTACGCAAGGACAAGGGGTTGCAGGGACGGATTCAGGATCTGATTACAGACCGGGCTAATATGTAAAAAAAAAAAAGAATTACGAGAAATATTTTTTTTTCTACTAAAAAATAAATAAATTGGAAGGGCCCCCGGATCCGTGTGAGGGGTTGGTAATGTAACATGATTCATTAAAAAAAGGCATACTTACAAAAAGGAAAGGAATCATGCTACATCTACAAAATAGTTTGACAATGTTGATTGACAACATCACATTCATCTATTTCAAAAATTATTTTTTAAATCAACGACTCGAATTTTGACAATTCAACATTGTCAACCATTATTATCAAGTAGACAACTTCTTATCATTGCTTTTGTCTTATAGTCACAAGTTTTCACTTTTTTGTCTCCAAGTAAATGTTGAAAAGCTTCTGTAGTATAACTCATTCGAGATAGGTTGAGATTTAAAATTACTATTTTCAAGTAAAGTTTGTTCTCTGAGTATTTGACAAATATGCATGCAACAACACCATTCAATGACTCGATACAATAATAATGGATTCCACAACCGGTAAAATTTAAAGGAGATTGTGACTCAACGAAAGATATTAGATTAGAACAGAAAAGGGCCGGATATTCCACCATCAATTATGCATGAAAAAAAATTATAAATAATAAATATCTTCATTACTCCAAAATTAATCATCCTGCACTAATTCATTTTGAAAATATTGCATCAGATTCATTGAAATCCGAATTAGATTTATTATTTCAACACGTGATATTAGATAGAATTAGTCAAGACAACACGTGGTACACATTCGTAATTTTGTCAAAGTCATGCTTTTATTTTGTGGCCTGAAATTAAACTCGTGGCACAACTGTTTACTCATATTTTTTGAATTTCAATTTACTTATATATAATTATAAAATAATTATGAATAATACTGATTGTATATAAGAAGTTACATAATAATTTATATACAGATAAAGTGACAAAAAGAGAGTAGAAAAGGTCTTTTTTTATTTGGTTGAAGAAATTATGATACAATCATATTTCACCACATCATATATATGTAGCACTGTCGAATAATCATCTAGTAAGATATACTAAAATGGCTTTATTTTGCACAAAACTGCTTATTTTAACTATCATTTGTACATATTTACATTATATTTGCTAAAAAAACATAACAGGTTTCTCAAGTCTGAACAAAAAAATTGTCAAACTATCAGATCGAATTGAAACCTCTTTTTTGAAACTGTTGATTTGGGTCAACGTGGATCCGTCAACATTTTCGTTTTGAACATAATCAAATCGATTTTAATTAGTTTGGTTTAGGTTTCAATTTTTGCAAACTATTTCAAACTGCCAAATCTCTTACCAAATTAAAATAGAAAATAAACTAATTTAAATTTTATTCAACTCAATTAAAACTAAACACATCACAATTAAAAAAGACATTTATATTAGACCCAACTCAATTAAATAATACCCAATTAGATCTACCTATCACAACTTTAAACCCAATGCTGAAACATTTTGGGCGTGTTCGGTAGAGATTGAAATTGGATTAAAATTGAAAAATTAGTCGTTATTATTAACTTTTATTAGACGAGTGAGACTCAATAACGGCTATATTTTTAATTTTAATCTAATTTTGAGCTGTACCAGACAAGCTCTTAATATGCAGTACTTGAATAATTTTGTAAATTTTATATTATTTCTCCATCTTTCAAACTCTAACAACAGAAGTACGTGGATTTACTTTTTAAGCACCGATGACATTATTTTCCGCAACATTAATTCACGAGCATGTTAAGTTAAAAATAAAAATATTTGCTATAGTTATTAATTTTGTGTGATCCACTACAATCTTACATGAATTTAAAATGAGATAAAATTAATTTTATTATTTGAAATAGTCCAAGAGTCACTAATCTTTTCAACGTCTTCTTCAACAGAAAAAGCTTCCTCTTTAATTTCTCTCTCTTGCCCTTCTCCAAGATTGTTTAACGTCACTTTCAAGTAAGATTATTTACACATTTTTTTTTATTTTTTATTTTTATTTTAATAATGTGCAGATCCTTTTTTTTCTTTATTTTTGTAGTAAATTCAAAAACAAATGAATATTACCTGGGTTGGACGCAAATGAATATTATCTACTGTACACAACTTTTTTCTTTGGACTTTGATTTGGCTGCTTTTATATCAATAGTAAGCATTGTACCTCCTAATCCTATAAATAATGAATGATATGTATAATATTTATAAAGTACTGATGTGAATTTTGAAAGTAGCTCATGTAATTTATGTTACAGAAAAAAATTAAAAATGTTAAAAATAATATATATGAATAAAATTTTTGAGAGACCACATGTTCAGAAATTATATTTCGCCCTTGTTTGGCCCCCATTAAATTACATTACATTACATTAAATTTTTCTCTCTCTTCATTTCAACCACACATTCATCAAATAAAATAATATTACACACAAATTAAAAAATTTTCAACCACACATTCTCCCATCAATCACTATTTTAAAAATTTTCAACCCCCAAAAATGCAAAATAATGAGGGCCAAACAGGGGCTTCAACGATAGGCAATTTTTGTCCTTGAACCTTGTTAATGGCCATCATAGAGCACAGACGTATAGAAAATTAAATCTTCTTGAATTTTTATTTTTATTTCATATATTTTGAACTCAATTTATTATTTGTTTTTATTTTACTTTTGTAGTGAGAAAAAATATTGTAAAATTCACTAACTTTAAAATGTATATATTACTTAATAATATATTAACATAAAATAGTTCTATTTTTATTGAATAATCAAATTTCATTGAATAAAATATAATAAAATAATTTTTCAAAATTTCAAAAACAAATGTCTTTTCTAGTTTTTTGTTTTGGGAAATAATTTTTCAAAATGACAAACCAAATGTGTTTTTACTAATTTTAAAGTGGATCCTAAAAAAAATTGAAAATGAACTCAAAATTGAAACACAAATCAAAGGGGCATTTATATTTCAAATGCTTGTAACTCATAATGGTATTTCGATTTTTTTTTATTTTTTTTATAATAATTGAGATTAAGATATTGGAATATCCCAGTAACGAGTTCAGGATTCAATCATGACAACACATTTTTATTTTATTCATTTTCTACAGAAAAATTTGAGAAGTAAAAAATTTAAAAAATATATTTTCATTGATTTATTAGTCAACCTCAAATTCAATGAGAAAGATACTCGATTAAAAATAAAAGTTTATTAATTTAATTTATTTAATAGTAGAGCAATTAAAAATTTTTGAAAAAATATTTAATTGAACAAATAAAATAGTTATTAAATTTTTGTTAATAAGTTTACAGATGTGAACATATGTAGCAATTGAATTATAAAACTAAAGACAAATTAGGTCAAATCCAAGAAAGTTAAGAATCAACGTTTGAAAAACTCGACTTAATAAATTATTAAACCAAAGAACAAAAATAACTGCCAACAATATTTTGAACTGTAATCACAAAGCTTATGAACTTTACTTCAATTGTTGAGCGCCACAAAAATTTAATTTTTAATAAGTTTGTAATTAATTAAATGAAGAACGAGTTGAAAGTAATATGTTTCGTAATAACATCTCTCAAATTATGTGTTTTTACAATGAAAAGAATAATCATATTTATATGAAATCCATGTTAAAAATAGAATTGAACTTTAGAAAATATCAAAAAGATATCATGAAAGAGTTTTTAACTAAGTCAGAATTCTAGGCAAAATTTGGAAAATACGTGCCTAAAGTTGTGCTATGCTGCTGCATAGTGAAACTGCATATGGTTGCATAGCTTTACCCTTCTACTCCCTCTCCTGTTACTTACACCAAGTTGATCCACTTTGTTCCGTCTTTCATACCCAATATAAAAACTTGTCATTTTTCTTGTTGTGGTTGATGTTTCAACCACGTAGCTTGAACAAGTAATCATATAGTTTCTTTAACTTTCTTTGTTCATGACCTAATCATTGGTCATTCCTCTACAATCAACGAGTCCTTCCTCTTACTAGCTCCCGTACTATGGTTATCATAATTCTCTCCCACTTTAAAAGGATTCATCATCGAATCTCCACATGCATCAAACAAGGAAAGATTAGAAATATTGAAAGTAGCAGATATATTATACTCACTTGGAAGATCCAACTTATAGGAATTGTCATTGATCTTTTCAATTACTTGGAACGATTCATCTCCTCTCGGTTGCAACTTGGACTTCATTTGAGCAGGAAAACATTCATTTCTCATATGCACCCAAATCCAATCTCATGGTTCAATTGTAACGCACTTTCGTTCTTTATTTGTTTGACAAGCATAATGTTCATTTTTCTTCTCAATCGGCACCATACCTTAAGGGATCTTACCAACTCACCCTTCATCTTTCCTTCTAAGCGACTTCTCTCATCAACAGGTAAATGAATTAAATCCAAAGATATTAGTGAATTAAAATCATAAAAAATTTCAAATGGAGTATAAGAAGTGAAATGTATGGCCCTATTATATACAAATTCCATAAATGACAAGCAATCCTCCAAACTCTTCAAGTTCTTATTGATTATAGTGCGCAATAGTTGTATCATAGTCTTATTAATAACCTCAGTTTGTCCATCCGTTTGTGGGTGACAAGTTGTAGAGAATAATAGTTTCATTCCTAACTTACTCCATAAAACCTTCCAAAAATGACTAAAGAACTTGACATCTCTATCCGATATAATACTCCTAGATACCCCATGTAAGCGCACTACTTTTTTAAAGAATAAATTTGTAATATTAGTGGCATCATCAATTTTATGACACGAAATGAAATGTGTCATCTTACTAATTCTATCTACCACCACAAATATGTAATCTCTTCCTTTCTTAGTCCTAGGTAAACCCATTACAAAGTCCATAGACACGTCAACCCAATGTTCACTCGGAATAGGTAATGACATATATAAACCTTAGAGTAAAACCTTAAATTTAGCATTTTTACAAGTGATACGTCTACTACAAGCTCGATCAACATTAACTTTTATCTTCGGCCACTAGAAGTGTTCATTTAACATATCCAAGGTCTTCTTAATCCCAAAGTAACCCATTAAACCTCCATTATTTGCTTCACATACTAACAATTCTCACATTAAACACCTAGGTACACATAACTTATTCTCCTAAATTAAATATCCGTCATGCCTAAAAAATCTATCTATAGAACCTTTATCACATGATTTATATATATTAGAAAAGTCCAGGTCATTAGTATACATGTCCTTAACATATTCAAATCCTAGGAATTTGGTATCTAAAGAAGTTCGAAGTACATAACTCATTGACAAAGCATCCGCTATCACATTTTATTTACTTGACAAGTTGAATTCAAGTGATTATAGTTTTCAAAGCATGCGATAAAAAATTAATAGATAATTATCAAAAGATCAAAAGCTATAATCATAAATCAGACTCATGAAGGAAGTCATAATCGAATTCACACATTCAAGAACTTATGAGCCAAAATTTGGAGCAAGATCAAGTGTAAAGGTACTAATACTTTGATATTTGGTAATGAATGCTTTAACTCAAAATCCTTCTATGCATTAAAAACAATTTTGTAATTTAAAAGTCATTCTGATGCACTGATTTGATCAAATATAAAAATGAACTTTAAAAATGATATTTAGATTTGAAAAGTTAGTTAAAAATATTTTTCAAAAGTCCATGCCTTTCAAAACCTTCGAATCGGAACAAACGAGGCCAAAACGTAAAAGACCGAATTGTTGGGCAGTTGACCGAAAGTTTCCAACGGTCCAAAATTTGATCGTTCTGATCTCTGATTTTTATTGTACAAACGGCTATATTGATCATCCGGACAAGAAGCGGTCGATCGGACGAGTCACCAAACTCCTAGATTTTGTTAACGTTTTGAACTCTATAAATACATTTATTTGTTGCATCTAATACAACATTCTTCAAGAGCATCAAAATGAGATATCTTTTGAGAGATTTCTTTAAGCTTACATTTACATTCATTTCATTTATTTTTCATATAAAAAACTTTGATTGATTCAAATTCTTTAACCATCATCTTCATCAAAAGTTTTCATTTCTCTTTTTGTACTAAACTTATTTCTATTACTTATATAAAAAAAAGACATTTTGAAGAAGATCTTTGAACTTATATTGCATATATTTCTTCTACTACTTTATATTGAAAACTTTTATTGATTGAATCAAACTTGTAAAATCATCATATTCATCAAAGTTTCTCATCTCTTTCTTGGTATTTAATTTATTACAATCATTCATATATATATATATATATATATATATATATATATATATATATATATGTATATTTTTTTTTTTTTTTTTTTTTTTTTAAAGAAGATTTTTGAACTTATATTACATTTATTTATTTTTCATCTTCTCATTGAAAAACTTTGATTGATTGAATCCAATTTTTAATTATTATATATATTAAAGTTTTTTATCTAATACTTGAGTTATCATTTATTACTATTTATTGAAGTGTTAGCCTCTTTTAATACTTGTTTGTATTATTTTTCAAGAGAGAAATTTTATTGTAAAATTATTTTGATGAAGTGTGGGTCGTGTAGAAGTCCCGTAAAGATCAACATTGTATAAGGATCGGAGCTCCTTGTTGTAAGTCATCGTGTGGGTCATAGTAAGGTCTCGTAAACCTTAATAGTGTGGGCCATATTGAGGTCCCGTTAAAACTCAATAGTGGGTTGTGTTAAGATCCCATAAAACTCAACAGTGTATAAGGATTAATACTCTTTATTTGTAAGTCATCGGAAGTGTTGTAAAGGGTTGGATCGCACCATAAGTCAATCAACGTAGTGAAATGGCCTTGCCTCGTGCCGAAAGACATAGATCATTGTTTTGGATCGAACATCCACAATTACATCGTTTGCATTATCTCCCTCTATTACTTATCGCTTTCATATTTGCACTTATTATTTGAATTGATCTATTTAGTCTTTAGTTGCTTGAATTTAGATTAATTTGTCGAAAAAAAATTTTAAAAACCAATTCACCCCCCTCTTCGTTAATTATGATTGGGCTATCACGAACAAGTGCATACAACTCCTTGTCATATATAGGATAGTTGAGAGTTTCTCCACTTAACTTTTCACTAAAGTAAGCTATTAGTCTTCATTCCTTGCATAAAATGCTCCAATACCTATTGGTGAGGCATCACATTCAATCTCAAAAGTATTGATAAAATCGTTCCAATATACAACATATCCTTAACAGTATTAAAAGTATGTTCTTGTTTAATGGCCCAATGAAATCCTACACTTTTCCTTACAATCTTCGTGAGTGGTGTGGCAAGTGTGCTAAAAATTTTAACAAAACGCCTATAAAAGCTAGTTAAATCACGAAAAATTCTTACCTCAGTTATACTTTTAGGTGTTGGGTGCTCCTTGATAGCTTTGATTTTCTCTTCATCTACTTCAATTTCCCTTTGCACGGACAACATAAAAAAGAAAAACAATTTTTTTCCATACAAAATATATGCTTCTTAAAGTTAGCATAAAGTTGTTCTTGTTTTAAAACCATAAGCACACATCTTAAATGTCATGTATACTCATTTACATCCTTACTATATACTAAGATATAATCGAAGTAAACTATTACGAATTTACCTATATGTGCATACAAGATATAGTTCATTAACTTCATAAACGTGCTAGGTGCATTAGTAAATCCAAGTGACATGACTAATCACTCATATAAATCACACTTAGTCTTAAAAGCAGTTTTCTGCTCGTCCACCTCACTCATCCTAATTTGATGATATCCATACTAAACATCACGATCCATGTAATTCATCTAACCTAAGTACAGAGTAACAATATTTTACTGTTATGTTGTTGATTGCCCGATAATCTACTCAGATCATCCAAGTCCTATCTTTCTTCAGCACAATCAGCACTAGCACGACACGGCATATGGACTCATGCTTTTCCTCACATACACTTTGCTCACCAATTCTTCTACTTGCCTTTGAAGTTCCTTGGTCTCCTTAGGATTACTCCGATAAGTAGGCCTATTTGAAATGACAGCTTCAGGTACGAAGTCAATTTGATGCTCAATGCCTCAAATGAGTGGTAACCCACTAGGCATGTCCTTCGGAAATAAGTCTTCAAATTCATACAATAAAGAAGTAGCCAAACTAGGGAAGGGTGTTTTAAATTTTTCAAAGTTGAGGAGTGATTCCTAATAAACCAACGAGACCATATGTCAGTTCTCAAATATTGCCCCCTTCAACTCACTCCCTTTTGCGAAGAAATTCATTTTCGACTTTTCTTTCCTCTCATGAGACTCTTTTGTCTTTATTATTTGTTTCTCACAATTAGCCATCTCACTTTTTTCTCTTTTGCTTTCTTATTGTAAAAGATCAATCTCACCCTCCTTTTCTCTTAATCTTCTTTCTTTCTCATTTTACAATTTGATTTGATCTTCATAAACTTGTGCTAGTTTAACGACACAAGAATAATATATTTCCCATCTTTAGTAAAGCTATACTTATTTTTGTACACATCATGCATCACATTCTTATCATATTGCCATGACCTCCCCAGCAAAATATACCTGACACGTATAAGAACTATGTCACACACCACTTCATCATGATAACTCTCAACTAAGAAATCATCAACACTGCTTTTAGATTATTTTTTTTTACTAATGTATATATCTTTTTTTCTTTATTGTGGTAGAAAATTCAAAAACAAATGAAAAGGGAATCTGGACGCAAATGAATATTCACTAATGTACAGATATTCCCCCCACCCCCACCCCCACCACCCCCCCACCCCCCTTTTTTTTCTTTAGACTTTGATTTGGCTGCTTTCATATTAACTGGGTTGGATATTGGTGGGTTTAGAGGGTTGATTGATGATTATTTTTTCCTATTAAACAAATATTGTTGTATTTATATATGCTAGATACAAGGTAAATCTATGTAACATTACTTCAAGGGAACGTAACAAGGCCCATCGATTTTAATGGAATATGAAATTGTGAAAGTTGTATTTACCAATGAGCTAATTGCCTTAATGACAATGGAAGAATTTATTTTGTAGTATCTTTATACCATTTAATTGTATTTAATGAATATATTGATTTTTATCTTTGTGTAGAGAATGAATCACGTCTTACAACTAGAGATGTTGCTCTAATTAGTATCGATTAAGTGGTTATAACTAAATTATGTCTATCATTTTATTGTATTGCAATTATTAGAAGTATAAAACTTTCTTTATAGTATTCATAATGATACTAATATTTATGTTTTAACATGATGTTTAAGATTAATATTTATGATTTAACTTGTTCGGTGTATGTTATTATTTTTATTTTTTTCTAAACTGTGTTTTAAATCAATCCAAAAAAATATTGGTTTGGTTTGGATTGGATTGATTTTGAAAGTGAAGTGATTTGATTTGAAAAAAAATTCTAACCCCCTTCAAATGATTTGATATGAAGATTTACCATAAAACGTCCAAATCAAATCGTGTTCACCTGTAAATTTCTTTACCAATGCAACTTATCTTAATCTTATGTTCCTTTGTGTAATATTGAACACTTCAAAAATACAATTGAATGTGACAAGGGAAAAATTCATATTTAAAGTAGTTATAATACACAATTCCAAAATTAAGAGAATTATTTTAAAAGTTTCAAAAATGAGGTCTTAATAAAGATTCATTAATTAAATAATTAATTTAAATTTTTTTTACTATTTAATTAAAAATATTTTATTAATTAAATAGATTAAGGTCACAATATTATACATTTTATGGTTACAGTTACAAATTTTATAAGTCACAACTTATTTTTCGGTTACAATAATTAAATTAATTGGTCACATATTATTTCTTAATCACAAATTTTATGGTTTACAATTTCTTTTATCGGTCACAAATTATCAAATTAATATGTATTATTTCTCGATCACAAATCACAAATTTCACATGTCACAACTTATTTTACAGTTACAAATTATCAAATTGATTAGTCACATATTATTTTTCGATCACATATCACAAATTTTACATATTACAACTTATTTTACAATCACAAATTATTAAATTAATTGATCACATCGTAACCATTTTATTGGTCATGCATTTTTTTTAATCATAAATTAACAATTTTATTAGTCACAATCACTCAAATAATTGATCACAATCTTTATCACATTTCATTCCTCCACATCCCATTCTAACCCAACCCAACCTCATGCCATGTCACAACCACCGCCATTGCCACTTGCACCTCCATCATTTATGATCACCACATCACCGTCACTACCAATACCAACACCAACACCAACACCAACACCTCACCACCGTCGGCACCACCACCGAAAAAATATCACCCGAAAACCCCCAACAACACCAAAATATGAAAATCGTCATCATCACTTCAACTACCAAAAAAAAAAAAAACACCACCACCACTGCTCGTCACTATAGCCGCGATCTGAGCGTCGCTGCAGAGATGTTGTATAGAGCCGCACGCAGCAACATAATTGCTATTGCATGCGGTTTCACTACACATTGCTGCTACACAACGACGATGCAGCGATTTTGTGAACGCTGTTGTGCAGCTACGCTTACAGCGATGCTCGTATGTGGTCTACGGTGATGGCGGTCTGACAAAGAGGGTAGAGAGAGACAAAAGAGGGGAAAGGAAGAGAGAATGGGGAGGAAGAAGAAAGAAAATTATTTAGGGCTTGAATGGAGTAGGGTGTGAGTAAATAAATTAATTTATAATATTATTATTAATATTAATATACTGAATTATTGTCTGATTCTTATATAAATAAACCTTAAACTTAATTTTTGAAATTGAAAGGTTAAAAATCTATGTGGAAGTAATTCCTATGTGACAATTTGATTGGTCTCGTTGCATAGAATCCCAAGGTGGGACGAACCTCGGGGAAGAGTGCCAATTTTTTTGTTCGCTTTTCTTTTTGGGCATATGCCATCACATATTTGTACTGTTTAACACCAATTTAAGTAATCTCTCATATAATCAGTTCAACATACCAAACAAACCATTTTAGTTCAACTAAAATCCAACAAGATTGCTCAACCAACATCTAGTTCTGCAGAATGAAAAACACGGCAAACATAACCCGGAATTTTCAGTTTCCTTAAATCTTCCAAATTATACTGTGACCATGACCCCCTCTGAACTATCCTATTCAACAAATCACAAATGACACCTTAAACTTAAAGTTCACAGGGTGCTCTACTTGTAATTCTACAGAGGAAACATATTACAAGTATTCGGCATCCTGGGAAATTCAAACTCCAAAATTAAATGATCATCTTCTTAAATAGTTTGATGCCGCCCATGCCACCAACAATCACAAAGACTTCAGTGCTAACTAATTAGAACAAGTAATGTTATATAGCACTAGTAGGTTCAAAACACCAGTTAACATCAACGATGTTATTTAATATTATTCAATTAGAATGCTTTGGTATCATCACCCGACAATTTCTTTGATCACAAAGGTAGCAAGTGGTTTATTATGCAAATCGTCGAACTCAACAAAACTATCACCACTTGTTCAAGAAACCTCACATTATGCCATCCGAAATTGGGCATTCACTAATATTTTCAACCCTCATAGGAGAGTTTATAACCAACAATAATTTACTGTGTACAATGACTTACACACTGTTATACAGCTAAAAAAATCAATCCCTGGTGTCAAGGACCACACCTTTACTTAAGCCCCTTGACCCAATCGCTACCACAATTTGCCCAACTTCGACCGTACATTGTAAATATTAGTTCAAGTTTGAGTTGTAATTTCCTTTCTAATGTAATAGTTTATTTCAATTGCAAAATAGCTCTGATATTGTAAAATAATTCTGTGTCATTTTGAGATTGCTACGGGCCAGCAAACGTTACTCCCTTATATTGTGGATATCGATCAAAGTACCAAATCCCCTCAAGCAAAAAGCTTCTCTCAAGAGTGGAAATGAAATATTGAAATTGCTCGGAGTTTTCTTGAGAAAGCTCAGAAGCGATACAAAAAGTCTACAGATTTAAAGCGCCATTTTCTTGAATTTAATGTTGGAGATCTAGTAATGGTTAAACTCCCCGACAGAAACTGCTATAAACCGACAAGACGAAAAGACTCAAGATTGGTGCCAAAATATATTGGACCCTTACCCATCGTGAAGAGGATTGGAAGAGTCACATACAAAGTTGCACTCCCTTCATGGTGCAAAATCCACAAGATCCTTCATGTTTATGTACTCAAGTCATACTTTGCTGACAAAGAGGACGCATCCAGAAATGAGCCAAAACGACCCGTGTTTGAAATGAAAAGAGCTGGAAAGAATGTTGCTAAAAGATTCATGACCATCGAACTTCTCGAGTTTTTAGGAAATATCATCAAGTGCATTTGGTCAAATGTAGCGATGTAGCAGCGGGGAGAATACTTGGGACATATAAAAAGATCTTGGAGCTTTCAAATCATTAATTGAAGCATATCATTCATCAATGGCTTCGAGGACGTCGCCAAAACAAATGAGGAAGAATGTCAAGGACCACAGCTTTACTTAAACCCCTTAACCCAATCGCAGGCGCAGTTTGCCCAACTTCCATCCCACATTGTAAATATTAGTTTAAGTTTGAGTTATAATTTTCTTTCCTTTGTAATAGTTTATTTCTATTGTAAAATAGCTATGATATTGATAAACTTTTAGTATGATTCTTCAACATTTAAACGTTTACTCCTATCACTTAAGTTTTTGTTCTAAATGCTATTACATAGGGTACTAGTCTTTCAAACAACTTTTCAAACTTTTTGATGTTTGCCCCATGCACCAATCATTGTAATTTCCCTCTTTCATCAATTGTAATTTCTAATTTTCAACCAATCAATGACCAATTTGTTATATATTTATACTATAAATATAATATGTGAAAGAAATAATTAATTAAGATAAAGTGCCCAACTGGTGAAAAGTGTGGAATTTGTGTGGGATGTCAGGGGTTCGAGCCACGCCTCACGCATTATATTAAAAAGTCTTTGATTGGGCCTTGGGGCCTTGGGCTCTTGGGCTTTATTGATTCTAATAAAATACTTATTATTTTTTAATTATTTTCGGAATTATTTAATGGGTCAACTAGCCAGTAAAATATGACAGTTTTAACTGCCCAGTTTTAATATCCATTACCATAGGCCATTACATCTGCAACTTAATGCTAGATCATGGTAGAAGAAGTTACATCTCTTCATGCCTATATAAACACACTTTTGGGTATTAGAAATATACAACAAAAACGAAATTATCTCTTCATATATACAGTAAAATATTATACTCAAATTGTCTTTTATTTTCTGGAGTACACTTGAGAGTTCTGAAAACCTTTTATGATTGCTGCATAATTGGTTTATTTGATCGTTGTATCCTGGAGGTGATTGTCCACGGAGGTCGCAGCAGTTATCGACGGGCAATTTCGCTTTAGGACATCGTGTTGTCACGAGACTCGATCTATTGATAAGTTTTTTCTACACTTTACCATTATTTTATCCAACAATCTAAAGCGAAATTCGTTTTTAATGGCTGCAGTAGATATATCTGTTCCTAAGTATTCTGAAAAGCCTGAATTATTTGATGGAAAGAATTTTAAGAGATGGCAAATGAAATTGCGATTTTATTTGACAACTCTTAAAGTTGTAGATGCTATTGAATCTGATAAACCTGTTTCTGCAATTGCTGATGAGCCTACTGATAAGGAAACATCAGATTTAGCTAATTGGGAACGTAATGATTATATGTGCAGAAATTATATTCTGAATTGCTTGACGTTGGATTTATATGATGTTTATTGGTCGTGTAAATCTGCTAAAGAATTATGGAAGTCATTAGAAAAGAAATATGCTACTGAAGATGCTGGAACTAAGAAATTTGTTGTGGGAAAATTTTTGGATTTCAAAATGGATGATATTAGAACGGTGGTAAGTCAAGTTGAAGAATTACAGATTATAATTCACGAAATTATTGCTGAGGGATATAAAATATGTGAAGGTTTTCAAGTGTCTGCTATAATTGAAAAACTACCACCTACTTGGAAAGAGTATAAAAACAACTTTGAAGCATAAAAGAAAAGAAATGTCATTAGAGGATTTGATTATCGTAATTAGGATTGAGGAGGACAAT
This sequence comes from Fraxinus americana, assembly GCA_035079005.1. NCBI lineage: Eukaryota > Viridiplantae > Streptophyta > Magnoliopsida > Lamiales > Oleaceae > Fraxinus > Fraxinus americana. The sequence continues at coordinate 18,620,766 of CM068721.1, read as the reverse complement.
AGAATGGCGTAACGTAGGGAGAGACCAGACTTGGGTACAAAGGCCAATCTTATTGAAGGAGGTTCTGATAGTAAAAAACCGTTGGAAATTATACTAAAAGTCAGAATTTTAAAGGCAGATTCAAGGGGAAACCATTCATAGGAAAGAACAATCGGTCTAAGCCTCAATTTAAAAATAAAACTGTTGGTGATTGTTTTGTTTGTGGTAAACCAGGTCACTTTGCAAAGGATTGTCGAAATAGGAAAGGAAAAATTGTGAAGCATCAGGCACATATAGTGGAAGATGGGAATTTTTCTGCTATGGTGACAGTTAATCTAGTGAGCAACATGACAGACTGGTGGGTAGATTCTGGAGCTACCAAACACATTTGCTGCACGAGAGGTGCATTTTCTTCATTCACTCCTAATAGTGATGGAGAATGTCTGTTCATGGGAAATGCTTCTTCCTCCAAAATCGAGGGGAAAGGAACTGTGACACTTAGATTTACTTCTGGAAATGTCCTTAGTTTGAAGGATGTCCTTTATGTACCTGATATAAGGAAAAATCTAGTGTCTGGATCTATTTTAGTCAAAAAGGGATTTAAAATTGTATTTGAGAGTGGTCAAGTTGTAATGTCTAAGGGTGGTACTTTTGTTGGGAAGTGTATGCGGTATGAGGGTCTATTTAAATTAAATATTTCTGTGATCAATAATAAAGCTTCTACTTCTTCTGTTTACTTGTTGGACTCTTATGATTTATGGCATGCTAGACTTGGACACGTTAACGTGAATTCTATTAAAAAATTAATAAGATTGGAAAACATTCCTAAAACTGATAAGTTCCCAAACTCAAAATGTGAAATTTGTGTTGAATCTAAGTATGCTAGAAATCCATTTCCTCATGTTGATAGAACTACTTCAGCTTTAAGTTTAATACATTTTGATTTATTTGATTTAAAAGGATATGTTACTCTTGGTGTAAATAAATATTTTTTAACTTTCATTGACGATTACTCTCGTTATTGTTACATTTATCTTCTTAAGAGTAAGGATGAAAGCTATTCAAAATTTATTTCATATAAAACGTAAGTAGAAAATCGCTTAGATAAAACCATTAAAATTTTAAGGTCCGATAGGGGAGGAGAATATTCAGTGAGCTTGATAAATTTTGTGTTGATAATGGTATTATTCATGAGACTACTCCACCATATTCTCCCCAATCTAATGGTGTAGCCGAAAGGAAAAATAGAACTCTAAAGGATATGGTCACTCAATGCTAAACTCTTCTCGGATTACCTTTTAACATGTGGGGAGAAGCACTTCATCGCATGTTATATTCTTAACAGTAATTCCCAAGAAGAAAAATGATAAATCCCCTTATGAATTGTGGAAAGGTAGAATACCTTCATATAAATATCTTAAAGTGTGGGGGTGTTTGGCTAAGGCATCTATTCCAACACCTAAGAGAACTAAACTTGGTCCAAAAACTGTTGATTGTGTATTCATAGGTTATGCTTTTCATAGTAATGCCTACAGATTTTTAGTAATTGACTCTAAAAATATTTTGATTGAAAAGAACACAATTTTTGAAACTAGAGATGCAGAATTTTTTGAAAATAGATTCCCTTTTAAAGAAAAATCTGCAAGACCAAGTAGTTCTCTTAGTGTTCCTCCTAGTGTTAGAGAAGAGCCTATTGAATTAGAAGAAGTCAAGTTAGGAGAAGCAAAAGACCTAGGACTGCTACTTCTTTTGGTCCTGACTTTCTAACATATTTAGTAGAGGATGATCCTATTACATTTGATGAAGCTATATCTTCACCAGATTCTATATTTTGGAAGGAAGCTATAAATAGTGAATATGATTCCATTATGTCTAATAACACTTGGGAATTAGTAGACTTGCCTAGAGGATGTAAAACCATTGGGTGTAGATGGATTTTTAAGAAAAAATTGAAACCTGATGGTTCAATTGATAAATTTAAAGCAAGACTTGTAGCTAAAGGCTATAAACAAAAGGAAGGAGTTGACTTCTTTGATACATATTCACCTGTTACTAGAATTACCTCTATTAGGATGTTAGTTGCAATTGCTTCATTGTATAATCTTATTATACATCAAATAGATGTCAAGACTGCTTTTTTATATGGAGATTTAGAAGAAGAGATTTATATGGATCAACCTGAGGGATTTGTGGTAGAAGGCCTTGATGATAAAGTATGTAGACTTCGAAAATCTCTTTATGGCCTTAAACAAGCTCCTAAGCAATGGCATGAGAAATTTGATACAGCTTTGATATCTAATGGTTATGTGATAAATGAAGCAGATAAATGCATATATAGCAAATTTGTGGGGGATTGTGGTGTTATAATTTGCTTATATGTGGATGATATGCTAATAATGGGAACTAGTTTAGATGTGATTAATAAGACTAAACAGTTTCTGAAAAAGCACTTCGAAATGAAAGATTTGGGTGTTGCTGATGTTATTCTAGGGATTAAAATAGTAACACATTCCGAAGGAGTTACTTTAACCCAATCACATTATGTAGAAAAAGTTCTTAAGAAGTTTAACCAATATAATTGTATTCTCCGTTAAAACATCTTATGATGCAAGTCATCATTTGAGAAAACATTCAGTCCTAGTGTTTCGCTTTAGAATATGCTAGGGTGATCGGCAGCCTCATGTATCTCATGAACTCGTACTGCACTGATATAGCATATGCCGTCGGTAGACTTAGCAGGTATACTAGTAATCCTAATAGTGAACATTGGGATGCTCTCATTCGAGTCTTGAGGTATTTGAGATACACTATAGACTGGGGAATACATTATACTAAATATCCCGCTCGTACTTGAGGGATATTGTGATGCTAATTGGATTTCGTATACCAATGAAACTAAATCTACAAGTGGCTATGTTTTTACATTAGCGGGTGGTGCCGTATCTTGGAAATCCACTAAGCAAACCTGCATTGCGAGATCTACTATGGAATCAGAGTTCATAGCATTAGATAAGGCGGGTGAAGAGGCTGAATGGTTAAGGAATTTTCTTATGGATGTTCCTTTGTGGTCCAAACCACTTCCAGCTATCTATGTCCATTGTGACAGTCAAGCAGCTATTGCAAGAGCTCAAAATTCATCCTACAATGGAAAGTCTAGACATATTCGTAGGAGGCACAATACTGTGCGTCAGCTGCTTAAGGATGGGGTTATAGCTATTGACTATGTGAAGTCAAGTGATAATATTTCTGACCCATTAACCAAAGGATTAGCTAGAGAACTAGTTCAGAAAACATCGAGGGGATGGGGCTAAAGCCTATTACAAATTAGATCACCTATAATGGAAACCCAACCTTGAGATTGGAGATCCCATGGAAAAGGTTCAATGGGATAACAAAGTTATTGGAGTGATCTGTGGGGTGACTACATTGAATTTATTTCAAACCCCTCCCTGTGATGAGTAGTACAAACTGTATTGATTAGAGGATGAGCTAATGCTCTTAATGCTTTCTATAGCTGATATTCAGTGGGGTGTTTAAATACAATGCATCCTTGATAGAAGCACCTAATTGAGTGTGGAAGTGGGGCCGCTTCCTATGAGAATTAAGGCTAATTCTCTAGAGCACTCAAAGAAATCGGGAAAGTTCACGGTCGAAATGAATACAACCGTGAGAACTCAATGATTGTTTTAGAAGTCATGTGTGTGTTCTATTGTCTCAGTTTGCAAATCATAATTGTGGAGTTCAAGACATAATTCACTCTACAGTTAGCAAACTCGATAGAATATACAAAGCTAAGGTTCAAGTCAATAGACACCTAAACCTGCGTGATTTCTACCGTACTCCAAAATAATATTTTTATTTATCTTATTTCTTTCATGTGGGGGATTGTTATATATTTATACTATAAATATAATATGTGAAAGAAATAATTAATTAAGATAAAGTGCCCAACTGGTGAAAAGTGTGGAATTTGTGTGGGATGTCAGGGGTTCGAGCCACGCCTCACGCATTATATTAAAAAGTCTTTGATTGGGCCTTGGGGCCTTGGGCTCTTGGGCTTTATTGATTCTAATAAAATACTTATTATTTTTTAATTATTTTCGGAATTATTTAATGGGTCAACTAGCCAGTAAAATATGACAGCTTTTAATCGCCCGCTTTTAATATCCATTACCATAGGCCATTACATCGCAACTTAATGCTAGATCATGGTAGAAGAAGTTACATCTCTTCATGCCTATATAAACACACTTTTGGGTATTAGAAATACACAACAAAAACGAAATTATCTCTTCATATATACAGTAAAATATTATACTCAAATTGTCTTTTATTTTCTGGAGTACACTTGAGAGTTCTGAAAACCTTTTATGATTGCTGTATAATTGGTTTATTTGATCGTTGTATCCTGGAGGTGATTGTCCACGGAGGTCGCAGCAGTTATCGACGGGCAATTTCGCTTTAGGACATCGTGCTGTCACGAGACTCGATCTATTGATAAGTTTTTTCTACACTTTACCATTATTTTATCCAACACAATTTACTTTCAATGCATTTCAATTTCATGTTGCAAGCTTTCTACAAATTGTAATCAAATTTTCTTTCGTTCCAAAACGACCGAGAGAATGAGGAATGTAGTCTAGCGGAGCAAACTATTACCGCACAGTATCACTTTCTGTGTCAAGAAAAAAGGTACCCCGTAAATCTTGGTGCTACAATCAATGTTCTTCAAATGATACCATAAGAACGAGCAAAGTATTCTATTAAGCATAGAGTTTATGAAGATTCTCTGAGCACACCAGCATTTCACACTTGTCCAAAGTTGTATCTTCCCAAATTTTTATTCGAGTAAGAGAATAAAACTCCCAACAGAATTTTTAAAATAAGTACTTTAGTTATACTAAGTCATATTATTCAGTTATGGTTACGGGAGCTGAATGAAGCTGAAGCACAATATGCCCAAATTGAGATATACTTGAGTGGGAGCACCTCAACACCTCTAACAAAATAGCAAAAATAAAGTATGAATAGATGACCCAGAGCACTAGGATAGGCGTATAAACACCATCACCCTTTGTGTTTCTATTATTGATCAATTCCACCTCCAAGACCTCCACCATCGTACCCTCTCAGTTCCCCTTCCCCTCGTTGCCATCTATCTCCTTGCAGCTTGCAAGCACACAGGACAGCACCAGAGTACACAAGCCCCAGCACTTTCACCTTCAATTTCCTCCACCACCATCCTGCTCGGACAAGGGTGAATATATAGAGCCAAAGATTTACCCGAACTTCACACATCCAATTTCAACACCCTCTGCTACCATCTCGCTCCACCGATGGAACAGCCACCAAATCGAGGAAAGTTTAGAGTTCTTGAATTCACGAGTTACAATTAGGTAGTGCATTCACACGAAGTAGTGGTTTAAGGTGGAAATAAATGAGGCTAAATTCCTCAAATATTGGCTCAAACGGTTAGAAGGGAACATAAATAAACCACGTATAACTGAAGAACAAGACACGCAGTTTTATAAGAAAAAGATGCAATGGAAAAAAATCATATTTTCTACCTAACCCAAAAAATTTTCACTCACGCATGTCACTGCCAACTATGGCAAGCGAATCTCAAGCATTTAAACCCACATAATAGGAATTGTAAGAAAATGCAACACATATATCATCATCTCCATTCAACTCCTCGATAAAGAGTTGAATGCTAACTCAATAATCAACAGAATGTTTGACTAGGCATCTACATTTCAGGCTAAGTTAATTCCTTTGATAATACAGCCTGCAAATTGTTCAAGGGCTAAGAAGTCGGGACTAATATGTTCTCAATCTGCGTCCAATGAAATATTTACAAAAAACCTTAAATGCTGTCAAAAGAAGGTTTTTTGCATGTAATCACATCCAACTGGTCCCAATAGCATCCATCGTGTAAGAAAGTCACAAAATACATCAATATGCAGTCTCCCTATTGCTTTTGAACTGCTAATCAGCTAAAATTAACCGAGAATTCCATGAATTAGGATCCCGATGCATATAGATACAAATAGTCCAATGGGAGCAAGATTTTCTAGGAACATTTGGAATATTTCGTTTCTGAGCAGAAGAGCCGTTTGCAAGTAGCATTCGATCAATTACGTATTAATCAATATTAGAATGATTCAGTCTCCTTATTGCTTTTTAACTGCTAATCGGCTAAAATTATGGTACGGTCAGTTCTCTTCAAGTTATAATTATCTGTAGAGCTCGTAAATCCTCAATCCAGTGTTTCCTTTCCAGTGTAGAACTTTACAATACACAAGGATCAAAAAGTTTATCGTGACAGATGGAAGATCAAACACAATCCCAAGCACAGATAATATGTGAATCTTGATTCTTCTTCAGTTCTCACCATCAAATATCCAACAAAGGTATGTTATTATTAGCACCTATGTACATCACAGGTCAAGAATTCTACGTGACCCTGCAATTCATATTTGTCCATAAATTTCTATAGCGGAAACTCCCTTGCTAAGTCACTCAAGCAGGAGGAGGAGGGTACAAATGGGGAAAAATCAAGAGAGAAGAAGTTTGGGACGCCTACTAAGAAATGTAAATAAAGTTAACATAAAATATAAGTTATTTTGTGCTAAAAATTTTAGAAAGATATCTAAGCTAATATGATACTTCAGCTACAAAAGAGATTATCAAGTTTTAAAATAGGAGCTAGCGTGCCTTCTTACTTGGAAACTTCCGTTCTAAATATTCGTGAACTCGAAAACAGAAAAGTGTAAAAAAAAAAAAAAAACTGAATAAAATGCCTCAAAACTGATTAACTGAATCTGAGAGAAGTGCTCCTCACTTAAACCATTGGTTTTCACTTTGAGAAATTAAGAAAGCACAAATGAACTGAGAGCCTAACGAAAAAAGCAGTAACCTAAACAATGTTAGCAGCTTCATAAGAATGGAGACAGAGTAACGGGATCATATCTTCTATAACACCAATATATATTTATTGAAATGCCAAGTGTATATCGTGATAAGAACAACCTCTAGCATGTAAATAATAGACTCATATGATAAGATTCTCCATTGAAATGCAATGATACATCATCATCCTCAGTTCCAAAGTTTCAAACTTTACACAACACCTCAACATACCATAAATAATCACTGGAGATTATGTGGCATGTGTGTATATATAATTTGGTAACAGTAAGTCACTAATGCTGAGTCACATACAAGATCCATTGCACCACAGCACCAAAATTAAATAAAGAGATGCATATATTCATAGCCCTAAAATTCACACACAATGCCCAAAAATAAAATCAACAGGTCTTCACTATATTCCAAGGTTCAATTATCATCCTTCCAGTTTCCAAACATATTCCACAAAGAAAAAAGACAAGGACGACCAAAGTGATTAATTATATAATCTTATCATCATCATTATTATTTATAAATCACACTTACAGATTTCAATTAACAATATTATCAAAATCACTGCCCAGTAATGTTCTCCCCATGGCCATGGAAACAATTCCCATCACCATCACCATCACCATCACCATCACCATGACTATGTTTGTGATCATCGTCCTCATCCGAATCATCCTCATCGAACGGCTTTTCCTTGTGGAAAATGCAGCATTTCTTAGAACTCTTCTTGTTCATGAACTCGTTGTCCACCGTGCCTTCCTTCCACGAAACCTTCTTCTTAGGTGCCTTCAATTTCAAAACTAGGGTTTCCGTAATTGGCTGTTGTTGTTGTTGATTGGAGGAAGATGCGGTTTCTAGGGTTAGTATGGTGGTGGTTGTTGTAGTAGTAGTGCTGGCGGTGGAAGAAGTGGAGGGCATCAAGGATCTCGCCATTGCTGTGATGATATTCGATCTGTTGATTTCTCAATTTGGGGGGAACCTCTTTTGGTCTTTTATTGGGTGGGGGAAGCAGTTGAAATGGGCTTCGCTGTTGACCTGATTGGCCCGTACCGCCCAACTTTCCACCCGACCCGACCCGACCCGATTCAGCTTCTTGTATATTTTATTAAACCTACTTACATTTTGACACTTCATCATTATGTAAATAGTTATGTACAATAAGTATTTATAGAAGAAACGTACAAGTGATTAGTTCACAGGGCTTACTAGGTCACTCACATGGTAGGCCCTACAACGTATTAAAAGAAAAATTATGTGTGAGGTCCACATGTGTGAGTGCTCTGTAAGGAACCTGTTAAACGTCTCTTGTACATGAAGCACTTCTCTTTATAGAATTAATCTACCTTGTTAGAAGAAAAATGACAGAACAGTTGACAGATGTATATGTAGAAAGGATAATGCTAGAAGTATCTATATAAGGGTGTCTATAATGCTGATGTCGCAATATCCGGTCATTGATGTGTAAGCGTCAGATTTGAATTAAAGGTGGAATCACATGCCGCATCAACACTATGAACATCCTTATATAAATGCTTATGTAATCCATGTAGCAATAAATGATTGGATGGAAAAATTGACTATATTTTAAACTGTTCTATGATAGAATTTCACGTGATATTATGTTAAGACATCTGATAATGAGCATGATTGAACCATACATTAGGATTTGACTTGTTCAAATTGATTTTTATTTTTAAATACATTAAAATTTGACAAGTTAATTAGAATATATATATAATAAACTTAAAATTTTTCATTATTTTTCAACTACACATTCTTCATCAATCACTATTCCAAAATTTATTACTTCCCCAAAATGGGAGCCAAACACTAGCTATATAACCTGTGTTTGATCCTCATTTTTTAGAAATATATTTTTCTCTCTATTATTTTCAACCATATATACTTCATTAAAATAATATTACACGCAATAGAAAAAAATTCCTTCATTTTTAGCTATACATTCTCTATTAATCTACAAATTTAAAATGTATTCTACACAAAGAATGGGGCTCAAACAGGCCTATAATTTAAATTTTGGAGCAAAAATTATAATCCAAAATTAGGGCTACTAACTAATTGAAGCAAAAATTATAATCTTCGCTCAAATTGTCCTCAAAATGTACAGATTTTACATCTCTAAACCAGCTCTTTTCTATTCATGTACTGTATATAGTATATTCACATGCATACAATAACATTTTTTTTTAGCAACTGCAAATTTCCGAGCGTACCCATTTTTCATTAGGTAATTGGTAACTCGTTCTCTGGGTCTGACTGGATAATGGAGCTCGACCGGAACACTGAGTGACCCGAAATTCTACTGACCAATTGAAATTCACTCTTCGAGCATCAATTTTTTAATTATGCAAATGTATTTTTATGTATTTGCACGCACGCACAGAGACACACAATAGTTAGATTGATGGTGAATTTAGTTGTTTTGAGTGTTTTTAGATTGTAAACGTTTTGGATTTTTTTTCTTTTAACATGTAGCTATCTATTTGAAATTTATTTTATTCTTAGATCCCTATTTGGATAATTTTGCAAATTATGGTGAAAAATTTGGGAATTTAGGCTTTTCAATAGATTCCCATATGGAAAATTGGACTATCCGTGCATGCAATTCCGAAATCTGTTGGATTCCATTAAGAAAACTCGACTATCTGTGTATTCAAATTTTAAATTTTGGCAATTTATGGAATCCATTTGAGGATTTTGAAATCTTGAAGAGGAAGCAATGGTGGATTTTGTGTTAGAAGATAGAGGTTGAATCTGTATATGGCTGATCAGGCATCAATGGCAGTATCCAATGCAAACCCACATGTTGCATCAACAAGTCACACGTTATCTACTGGATAAGAGTTTCAAGATGGGGACACGAGAATACTTAAAAGGTTTAGCTACAGTATTGCATTTTGAGATTCGGATGGTGAAATCTTAAAAGAGAGGTTTGTTAGGTCCAAAATGTATTGGCTAGTTTCGTGTTCAAAATTATAGTTTATTAAGTTGTAATTACGATCGAGGCGTCGAATGTTGAGAGTGTCATTGGAAGGACTCAACATCGGCTCAAGAAGATCATGAAATGTCTAATAAGATCACATATGATCAATGAGATGCAATTAGAAGTCAAAAAAGTGTTAAAATACTGGACATGTTATGTTCCAAATTCTTAGCCACAAGTTGAGACACATTTTTCTCATAGAATATATCCGAATTGAAAAAATGATCTCTCTAAAAGAATTGTAGTCATTTGAATTTACTTTTCAATTCACTTCAATCGGATATCGAAAGATGAAGATAAAAATACTGAAAGTTGCTCAGAGAAAACTTGTATTTCGCTCGCTGACCACCCGAAGACTGCTCGAGCAATTTTAACAGAATGTGAGCACCCTCTAGAAGCCCCAAGGGCGCTCGAGCAATCGTGATGTCCGACCAAACCCTAAATCGCGATTTTTACTCTTGTTAATATCCCAACAACCTCAAACATTTCATATTATAAATACTCAAACCATATTTTGTTCCTATGGTGTATTGAGCATTTATTCATTCAAGAGAGATCTTACAAATATCAAACAACAATTCTATAATTGTCTTGATTCAACCGCAAGATCAATACATAAAAGATCAAAAAATCAAATACCAAAAACCAAAGTTCTTTACCAAATAACTTTCAGAGTTTTCACTTCTATAGCTACAATATACTTCATCTCAGATGTTAACAAACAAAGCAACAATTGATTGAAAAGTTAGCTTTCAGCTGAGTACATAAAAGGTTAGAAAATTATGTTGGATTTTTTTGACCCAAAGTAGGTTGAATTTTTTGAGAAAATATTTTTTCCTTATTTTGCACATGTTTTTATTGAAAAAATATTAGGAAAATATTGTTTTCTTTATTCCACGTGATTTTTTATCTTGTTTCCATCTTTGTGGTATTTCCAGGATTTGGTATCCACCTTTATAAATACTAGACTATTTTCACAATTATTATATTTGTTTTCTCCATATTAGTCAATTGAATAAAATATTACGTTCATCTGCAAATTAATTCTTTATCTTTTATATTATTGTTTGTTTACGATCATATACTTCATATCGTGTCATATATATTATCTTGATCCGTTTGATTTCCCAACAAATTATGGGCATGACAAAACCTAGATTTTTACTGGATTGAAGATTCTAACCAATGATATATCATGCTTAATATTTTGAGGAAATCATATTTGTGAATACACTTACTTGAAAACTTTGTTTTGCATTGTCTACCATAAAAAACTATTATTGTTTCTATTTAATTAGTCGAGACCTTGACACTAAGACTTACATGAACAAAGAAAAATCTTGTTCAAGAGAAGATGAGTATCAAGAACCTAAAAAGGCCCCGGGCTAGGAAAATCCAAGCTATTCACGATGGTTGCAGTAAATTCCGAATACTGACAAAGTAGTTTCAGAATACATTGAACGACAACTACTAAGGACCAGCTTAAGAATTTGTGGTTGGTAAAGTTTCCTTAGCATTGCAAACTTGCAGGTGGAATTGGTTAAATGCAGTATTCTAAAAAGTGTAATGTGTGGCAATGCGTGAAGATTAATAATAATAATAATAATAATAATAATAATAATAATAATAATAATAATAATAATAATAATGCACACCTTAAGCGTCATTAACGTTGTCGTCGATTGCTTATTTAGTGCTCAAGCTCGCACGTTTGAAACACCTAAACGTCACCTATGCACGCCTTTTTGAACACCGGATAAATGAAATGAATTGAGAAATTTAAAACGTCGAAAGAGTATTGAGGGTGGTGTGGCATGTCATCACAATCATGAAAAAACATTATGAAATGGTACATTTAGGTCAACGAAAGAAGCTTTGTCGAGCTAAGGATTAAATTCACTAATATTCATTCAACTTTATATTTAGTGTCAATGTGGTCACTCAATTTGATTTTGTTTCACTGTGATCATCCAACTATATATTTAGGGTCACCATGGTCACCAAATTTGATTTTATTTCACCATAAACGCCCAATTTCATATAATGTTTCAATATGATCATCCAATTTTATATAACATTTCTGCAAAGTCGCGCAACGACTTTTCATCATTTTAATTAATTTTAAAAGGGGTAAAACGGTAACTTTGCATTATATATAAAAAAATAAATTTAGAAAATTTTAAAAACGTTTATTTTAAAATATTTTTTTATTTTATTTTATTTTTCAAAGTACCCTTTTTTTTTAAAAAAAAAATAAGTTTTAATTTATTTTATTTTTTAAGGATTTTTTTTTAAAAAAAATTATTTTATTTTATTTTTCTAAGTAACTTTTTCTAAATAACTTTTTATTTTTATTTTAAAAATGTTTTTTAAAATAGGTTTTTATTTTATTTTATTTTTCCATGTAACCTTTTTTTAAAATAATTTTTATTTTATTTTATTTCATTTTTTTAAGTAAACTTTTTTAGATAAGTTTTTCTTTCTAAAATAAGTTTTTTTTTTTAATTTTTTAAAATTTTATTTTATATAATATATATAATGAAAAGTTATTGTTTTGCCATTTTTAAAATTAATAAAAATGGTGAAAAGAAGTTGGATGGCTATAGTGAAATATTATATTAAATTGAGTGGCCGTTGTGAAACATTATATGAAATTTGATGGTTATGGTGAAATAAAATTAAATTAAGTGGTCATGGTGACACTAAGTATAAAATTGAGTGGCCATGATGAAACAAAATCAAATTGGGTAGTCTGATGACACTAAATATAAAGTTAGATGGCCATCAATGAATTTAACCCTCGAGCTAAACATGTTTTGCATAGACCTAAAAAAACTTAATTTTATTTTCAATAATTATGTATTTCATAGACTCTTAAAGTTTAATTTGAGATCGCAAAAAATAATTCTCGTCACTCCATTTTCAATCTATCCCACAAATTAAGTTTTATTTTTGTAAAATTGAGATTGTGAATTCATTTCCATAGTTTGATGTATTAAATATTTGTATGAAAACCAATGCGATCAAATCCTTGTGTGCATACTAATATATACTCCCAAGGGTTAATTTTACAAACGGTCACCGAACTTACCTAAAAATTACAAAACGGTCACTGAAATTTAAAACTTGCAGAAACGGTTATTGAAGTTTCATGCTCTTTCAAAAACGGTTTCATGCGCTTTCATAAATGGTTACTAAACTTACTATTAGGACTGTTATGATGTTAATTCAAACTTAAAGGATCAAAACACGTGGACATAGAAGCTAGAGAACCTCAAGTGCAAATTTGGCAAAAATTCTGCTCAAATTGGCCGAAATTCAACCCTAAAATTTGACAAAGGAGGGCTGTAATTTCTACAATTGATTGAGTATCCAATGTTTTTTGAGCCTGAGTTTCAATTTCTTCATATTGATTTGTGTTTTGAAACACATTTGAGCCTCCAATTGATGGATGAAATTCAGGTTCACTCGGGCAAACCGTTCTTGAAGCCAAATACAAAATTGTTTCTTTTGACTGATGGAATGCAGTAATTGAATCCTTACACAAGGCCGTTTTATCATGAATTTCATTTTGGTGGTCCAATTTGTTGATTGGAGATGTGGAGAAGCATCAATTGAAAGTGGATCGAGTGGCTCGCGATGCGTTCGAGCTGCCCTACCGTTAATCGCAGTTCTAGACCAAATTGGGGAAGACCTATGCGCTCAATGGATGCGCTAAGAGGAGTAGTTTCCTGAGGTGGTGGTTCGCGATCATGGATCTCACCACCAACGTCGGAATTAGAAGATGAAGAATGCGTAGTGGCAGGCAACGCGAACAGAGCTTTCTGATTTTGATGGAGTTGATTATTTGTTGATTGGAGGCTATGGATATGGTCGCCTAGAAGTGGAGAATCGACCAGTATATTGGGCTTAACGTGGGTGTCGTTGAAATGTGTATTTTCGAACGTTTTGGGATGGGAATGAAATTTGCACTTGAGGTTCTCAAACTTCTATGTCCACGTGTTTTGGTCCTTTAAGTTTAAATTAATATCATAACAGTCCTAATAGTAAGTTCAGTGACCGTTTGTGAAAGCGTATGAAACTTCAGTGACCGTTCTGAAATTTTTGAACTCCAGTGACTGTTTTGGAGGGTATGGATAGGGTCGCCTAGAAGAGGAGAATCGACCAGTATATTGGGCTTAACGTGGGTGTCGTTGAAATGTGTATTTTCGACCGTTTTGGGATGGGAATGGAATTTGCACTTGAGGTCCTCAAGCTTCTATGTCCACGTGTTTTGGTCCTTTAAGTTTAAATTAACATCATAATAGTCCTAATAGTAAGTTCAGTGATCATTTGTGAAAGCGTATGAAATTTCAGTGATCGTTCTAAAAATTTTGAACTCAGTGACTGTTTTGGAGGCTATGGATAGGGTCGCCTAGAAGAGGAGAATCGACCAGTATATTTGGCTTAACGTGGGTGTCGTTGGAATGTGTATTTTCTGCCGTTTTGGGATGGGAATGAAATTTGCACTTGAGGTCCTCAAGCTTCTATGTCCACGTGTTTTGGTCCTTTAAGTTTAAATTAATATCATAACAGTCCTAATAGTAAATTCAATGACCATTTGTGAAAGTGCATGAAACTTCAGTGGTTATTCTATAAATTTTAAACTCTAGTGATCGTTTTGTAGGCTATGGATAGGGTCGCCTAGAAGAGGAGAATTGACCAGTATATTGGGCTTAACGTGGTTGTCGTTGAAATGTGCATTTTCGACCGTTTTGGGATGGGAATGGAATTTGCACTTGAGGTCCTCAAGCTTCTATGTCCACGTGTTTTGGTCCTTTAAGTTTAAATTAACATCATAACAATCCTAATAGTAAGTTCAGTGACCGTTTGTAAAAGCGCATAAAACTTCAATGACCGTTCTACAAATTTTAAACTCCAGTAACCGTTTTGTAATTTTTAAGTAAATTCAGTGACCATTTGTGATATTAACCCATACTCCCAAATATCTTGGGACATATCGCGTCAAAAGCAAAACTTATCGGGAAACATAGTTAGCAGGAACCCTAGCATCCGATCATAACCCTAAATTAAGTGGACAAAACATTTTCTGAGATATGCCTTTTTCCACAAACCATGTTTGGTATAATAAACAAAAAAAATACTTGACAATATTAAAGAAAAATAAAATATTTTATTCGATGTGTCCAATTCTGTGTAGTTTAATACTAATACTGCACATATATTTTCCAAGATGCATCCTCCTGTCACAACTAAACAAATCAGTATCATATCTTACCAAAATAGGACCAGCAAAGACAATACACAAACAAAAACAAGCAAAATTTCTATATAATTGATTTGTCAGTTCAATTCTTTCTACAACATCACAATTTTCAATGGTTTATACATTAACACAACAATGAGAAACAAAATCAGCTACTAAATAGTATGATTCCTACATCAAAACTACCAAAAAAACCGGGCTATTTTTTTACCGTGCTTGTGCATTCCGCCCGTTTTTTCTGCTCACAACTTCACATAGTCTGCAGGGTAACGTGTCAAGGCTAGTTGCACGAGTCTTCTTATAATTACCTAAAACCCCACATCGCCTCCATGCATGATACTCCGCATATGCTACAGAATCATTAGCTAAAGCCTTGATGAAAGAAGCCAATTCCTCCATGGAAGAGAACTTCGTGCCATCTATAATCGAATGTGGAGGTACAAAGTCCCGAACATTAGGGGCGCCAAAATATATGGGAATTGCTCCAGAGTCGAGAGCGTAAAATAATTTTTCTGTCACATAACTCTCAGTCTCTGTGTTTTCAATTGCAAGCACAAACTTATAATGGGACATGGCACAATGTAAATGATCCCACCACTTAGGTGCCTCATTAGCATCCTTCACACACTCGGGATAGAGGAACAGTGCCTGGTCAAGGCCTCCAACATTGTTCAAGCATTTACCAAATGAGTGGAAGGGTAACAATCTGAGTAGGCTTTTGGCAAGTTGGTTTCTTCGAGGAAGACAGCGCGATGAGGACCAATAAACAAGAGTATCCTTAATGCAGAAAACAATCCATTTTAATATCCACCAAAAACCATCTATACTACTACACTGACTAATTATATAAACTAAAAGAAATGTAATTATAAATAACTAAGAAGGGTGGAGGAGAAGGGGGGGGGGGGGGGGGGAGGGTGGGGAGGGGGGAAGAAGATGCTTTTTGTTTTTACATTTGTTCCCCTTCTAAGGCAAATTCATTTTCTTATTCCAGTTTAACAGACTTCCGGGTGTAAATGAAAGGTTGAGGATAACACAGCCAAACTTTAAGATTGAGAACAGAATTCAAAAGGGGATAAAGATTGGGGATGGCGACTACAACTTTCCCTTCAATAGGCAGAAAGACATATCACAAAATAAGCAACAAGCAAGGAACAGATATAGACTAACATCAAACATCAAAGGGTCATTTGGAACACTTACAATGTTCTTGGTGGAAGATAAATAATAATTTCGGTTGTTATGGAAGAGTGCCCCTGCATATGTTGACTGGACATCATCTTTAGCATGATAACTAATAAAAATATCATCGTAGCCTGATCTCTTCCTGCCGGCTTCCAGATCCATGTATACACGAAGTGGATCACCATAATGCCTCTAACAAGAAATAAGATACAGAAAATGATGGTGAGGATGCTAAAGAAACGATGCATGCCAGAGATCCAGTTGGAGGCAGAAAATGTAATATCTCATTTGTGCAAAGAATGCAGCATACAAAATTGACATTGAACATCTGTTTTAAAATATTTCATCTCAATTTTTCTAGCTATAACATACCCAGCAGCCCTTTATATTCAATTCTTAGTTTCTTACCAAAGAAATTTGTGATATGCAGGTATTGATGGAACTGAAACTTACAAATGGTGAACCACACAAAAAAATTGGTGATTCTGTGATTCCTTTTGCACTATAAAGACATCATTTTACAAGCATACAAGGTTGGATAGAAAATAATCTTGTTTTGGACATTAGCACATAAAATGTCTGAACTCAAATATGAAGCATGCTCTAGACAAAACTAAGCTTCTCAGTGTAGACACAAACATGAACACAAAAATTAACAACAAATCAGTAATCATAAATCAGACAGCGAGCCCTTTGGGCAGTAAATGCACGACCAAAAAACCGAAAGCTGTATTCTCTATGCTCAACTAACATGAAAAAATCATAGATAAGATCTCGTAATAATACTAAAATATAATTTCTAGCTTGTGTGCCTTTCATGACACACTTTTTGTCAAATATAAGCAAATCCAGGAAAGAGAAACAAAAGGTTAGAAGAGTCAAGTCAATAGATTGACAACGATATCAGTAAATGGCTCGACATAATATGAGATCATGTTCACAGAACAAAATACCAACGCTCCAAACTTGACTTAATTAATCTTTGAAGTATTGTAAAACTGTTGTGCTCATTTCCAGAAATACAATTTCTGCGAGCCAACATGCAAATCAGCATATCAAAAGAGACCCAATAATTTGCAAAGCCACAAACAATGATTTGTTCCAAATAGGCTCCAGGTCTATTTTCAATTAGCAGAGAATTTCAATATTTTTTATGATGCCCGTTTCCTTTTTCCCTCTATAGATATCGCACTTGTTAAGGTACTTATGGAATAATATCCAGTTCAATTAAGATGCCACATGGCAGAGCAGACATTAATTCCTGTACCAGCAGTCAAATACATGTTAGTGAGAGAAGAAATAAAAGCAAGTCGAGGGTTGTGCCCATCTCAATCTCTAATAGGAAACAAATTTATCTATGTTCGAGATCTGAAGATCATTTTATTACCAAAAACATCACAATATATTCCTCTTTCTCTGAGTTCCTTCCAAGCAATAGGTAAATCCCTCCGAAGATCTCTTTGAAGTTTGGGTACTTTAATAAGTAACGATGTATAAATCTTTCTTTAATTGGAAAAAACAAGGGCTTCACCACTTTTTTCCAGTATACAATAGCAGAAAAGCGACTTGATACATTCTCTCGTCAAGGTTCACTTTCTTTTTTCTGTTTCAGGCAAATGTTTTTTCTTTTACTTTTCAATTTCCATTTGATCATAGACAAGTTTGAAGAAAATCCAGAGTACTGGGGATCTCAGACAGACCCACAAACAGACAAACAGACATGCACAGCAAAATGGAAGAGCCACTATAATTCCTTTGAAAATTTATTAGCGTCAAATTCTATCGTCCCTATTGCAAAAACAATGAAACATTGAATCCAGATAATGATTGGGGTCCCAATTTCTAAATTCCAAGCAAAATATGCCATTTTTCGAGGTTATCGAAACAATAATTGAGGGAAAATGGATAATGCCAGGGCAGTTTCCATCCTACCAGATCAATATACAAGGACTATAACAAGAAGTACTACACACTAATTGTACATTGCTTTGGCAATAATAGTCAAACAGTAAATCAAAATATAAAATTTGCAGAATCCACAAAACTCAGAGTTCTCAGAGAAACAGTAAGTGCGTACTTCATATGCAGTATATGACAGTACTGGACAGATCACCGGCAGAATTTTAACACACACACACACACAGAGATATATATCTTCCTTAACACTATCCATTTTAATCCACGTTAACAAACATGTTGTAATTGAGCTGAGATTGGCTAACAAAGTGTTTGCCCTCGCTTCAATGAGGCTCTTTTAGCTGTTTTTTCCAATCAATTTTAAGCACGGCCAAACTTGTGGCAAGAAGGGTACCTGAAGAGGAGGAGTTGTGGTCTCAAACAGAAGGGCATCGGGTTTATCAGCGAGAACAGAAGATTTTGTCCACAAACAGCTCAACCCACATCTACAACTGTACAAATTGTCCATATTATCAGGGATCCAAGTCCACCCTTTGACCAAAACATTTACATGATTCATCTTCAGGTCACTACACTGAAATTCACCCTCAAAATCTTGCAAGGATATTGACCCATTTGCCGAAACTTCTTTGTGTTTCTCTATGAATCGATCACAACCCACTTGAGAATCCCATTGCTTGTACGCTTTAAACAGATCCCTAAACGGGTCTGGGGCAGTGGGTTTTGATGAAAGGGTTGTTAATAGTAAATTTTTGGGTGATGAGATTGCAGAATTGGCAGATGGGAATTCGATAAAATCTGTTAGGAAGAGAATTACAAGTATCAATCCCAACATTAGTGTTATTGTGAAAGTGTTAATAGGGTTTACTTGCATCATAGATTGGGGAAACTTTTTCGAAATACCTCTCAATTTCTCTCTCTATATTACTTGGGAGAAGAAAAAGAAAGAGGGATAACGTAATTTCCTACTGCAAATATATGATGAAAGTCGTCGGTTACAATCTGCTGGTTGTTAGATTGGAATGAGAGACTTCTTGTTTCAGGAAGGTTGTGATGTGAAGCTAACATTAAAAATGGGACTGTTTCTAATTTTTTGCCTCATTTTAATAACTTTTCAAACCTTTGCAAATGGGACCCATGTGCTGGAAAAAAAGGTCACAATTTTTTATTGAATAATTCTACTTATACATTAAAAAATGTATATAAGTGTGTACACCCCCTCACGTGAGGTGGAACCCAATTGTATAAAATATTTTTTTATTCAAACGAATCCCACCCCCATATGAAGGGGGGTGTACACCCCTATGTATATGGTGATGTACCACTAACAAAACCGATTTTGTTCTCATATTCAAATATTGGGCATCAGACATGACCTTTGAACAAGTTTTTATTAGTCAAAACTGAAAATAATACCATTTTGGCTAGCTTAAAATATACTTCAACAATTTTTATTTTTAAGTATTTTTGTTTCAAAATCCAATATTGCAAGTTTAAAATATGAGGTGTTTAGTTGTTAAGGCCCTGTTTGGTACATATTATTTTTTTCATTCTCATTCTTTTACTCATTTTCAACCACGCATTCTACAATAAAATAATATTTTCCATCACATCAATAACTTTTCCTTCATTTTTAACCACACATTCTCCATCAATCTACTATTCAATAATACATTCTTTCAAGAAAATTTGTCCCAAACATACTCTTAGAATAGGAATCTAAAAATGAATTATTCTCTTGTTATTAGAACAAGAAATTGTGGTATTATTTGGTTCAACTATATATATCTGTGCCAATTCCAATCAAATGTTGTTGTGTTCAATTAAAAGTCAGCATTAGAAAGTAATCGCGTTTCTTTCTGTACACTTGATTCACATTTGATTTGGAAAGTGACCGAATAAGTCATCCACTTGATTAACATTGGCTTCGAGTGTTAACCACTTCAAATATCTATACAAGTCTATGAAATGTGATAAGTGTACATCATGCATTTATTTATGGCTATTGAACCTTGAAACAAAATCTGCGAATTTGACCAGCAGTTGGCAAAGTGTAAAGCAACGCGAAGAGAAGGCTTGCCTAAAGTTGGCGAACTATTTCCCTATCCAAGCTAGACAAGGCTATCAATAAAACACATATGGGTCAATGAATAAAGGATGTCTCTTAACTGAATCAATTATAAGATAGTCAGTAAAGAGCTGCCATATGTCATTCTCCCAAAGCGATCAAATTACCCTAAAGTTGGAGAGACATCTATAAATACCCCCGATTTGAAGAGAAATGCATGTAATTCAAATACCTCCCTCACAAATAAATATTTAATTTCTAGCTCATATTTGAGCATTAAAACTAGTGAAATTAGGAGGTAAAAGTCCGGGGTAGGTGAGAGGATTTGTTGATCTGATTTTCGTTGTCAATAAATTGACGATATCTATGGGAAACATGAACAAAGTAGACCACAAAATCTTGTTATATCTGAAAAAGCTCAAAATCCTTGAGATCTGAAATCATAAGTCAGATCGAAGATAAACTGGAAGAAATGAAAAGCATCAGAGTGGAAGCCGAAGAATGCAGCGACTGTTCGTCGGATAGTGATGCTAATCCTAAGAGACAGAGAGAGGAAACTTCGATGAAGGCATAAGCTGACATTTTTTTTCCGCACAATGTCGTCGATTGCGGAAGAAAATGTCTACTGCCAAAATCAACCATAAATAGCTGAGTTTAAAAGTACGATAGAAATGCTTCTTTGCATACGAAGATTGAAAATATGAAGGCACACGTGCAGGATAAATCTGAAGAGTATGAAACTAATCTTGCTAACAGGGCTTTCCACAATGAAAATAGTAGCATATAGGCACCAAAACTCGTGACGGTACATCGAAAAAAGCAATGCAAATGTAAGCACGGGAACAAGTCTGCCAAGTAAAGGTTTTCAGAGGAGGTTACCTCACATGATAAGAGGAAAAGTCGCCGAGAGGACTGGAGGGTTGAAAGATTATTTAATACTTTGTATAACACTCTTTTGGACGAGAAATATGGGGATCAACCTACAAGGCCTCACAAATTGGACAATGATAATGAACATCTTCCATTCTCCAAGGAGATCAAGCAAGAACCTATCCAAATAACTTCATTCATCCAGTTATGGAGAAATATAGCAGTAAAGGAGATCCTATGTACCATTTGTGTGAGTATATGACATAAAAGGGTTTGAAAAAAGCGAGTCATGTACTTAAGTACCAAGCGACGTTATAGTAAGTTACTACTAGAATCGATCCGAAGTTGGCCGATGTTAAAACAAGCCTTCCTGGGTGCATTTGTAGGATGGAGCAAGCTCCAATTACGAGGCTAATGACATGAGATAGGAAGAAGGCAAGTCCCTCAGAGCTACTTTGATTGATTTAGTGCTAAACTGATCGCTTATCTGATGAGAAGACTTAAGATGCCTTCTGGAATGGATTGTTGATGAAAAATTCCCTTCTATCGGGATGATCAAAACAAGAATCCAGCCCCCTACCATTAGGTGGTAGTTTGATATAAAACAAGATCCAGACTAAGGATACAATAGAGAATAGAAAGAAGTAGAATAAGGAAGAAATCTCAAGTGAAAAGCCTTAAATTATGCATTTAGACTGTCGAAGCACTAGTACCCACGCCTTAACAACCACAAAAGCAAAGTACATTCTTACGCGTTTTCTACAACGTAAATATACAACAAGAATTCTGTGTCAAGTTTTGTAATAAAAGACCAAGTAAGGATGTTAAACCCACAAGGATCGATATTCAATTTCTACCAAGTACTATAATTATGTACCTCTTATTTTATCTAGATGATTGAAATTTGGAATCAATGATTTTAAGTAAGTTAATGTGATGAATATGGTGACAAATTCAACAATTAAATGCAAGTTAGAAGAATAATCAAGATAAAAAAATCTAGAGTTGTGATTTCACTTAACTATAGACACACTTGGTGGATAAATTTCGATACCACTACTCACATAAGTGTGTCTATGCGAGGTTACCTGAGCTGTCAAGACCTATTGATGCTGAAAGATTCATCTATCTGGGACGATGGCAAATTAGTTAAGGTTGAGGCTATGTGGAATTTAGGTTATTATTAAAGACTGATTATTATTTGGATTTGAAAAAGACATTTGAGGTAATATCATTTTGGATGGAATTTGGTTTCTATTTGTATATTGTACAAATTTGGTTACTCTTGTTCAATTAGAAATAGTCAGTTTGATCTTTTCTTGACTCAAATATTGTGGGTACCAGTTCTTTATCCGATTACGATAACATATATTTGCTTAATACGGTTATCTCTTATAAAGAAATCTTGTATGTAAATTCACGTGGTATTAAACATGAATTAATCAATGAGAATTCTGCTTTCTTATGTCACAAATGATCAGGTCACTTCTCTCAAAAGAGAATGGAAAAACTTGTTTCAGAAAGAATTCTTGATTCCCTTGATTTTTTAGACTTAAGTATTTCTGTAAATTGCAATAATTAAAAAAAACAAACATAAGGAGATTAGGTGATAATAGGATTTTTGACGTCTTAGAACTAATTTACACTGATATCTGTGGATCATTCCCTCCGGATTCTTGGAATGGTCAACAGTCATTTATTACGTTCATAGACGAATTTTTCTCAATGTGGTTACCTATATTTCATCTATGAGAAATCTCAAACACTGGATATGTTCAAGGCATACAAGACTGAATTTGAAAATCAACTCAGTAAAAGAAATTTAACAAGTAACATCTTACCATAGTGGTGAATACTATGACAAATATGACGAATCAGGAAAACAATGTCCAGGGTTTTTCGCAATATTTCTAGAGGAATGTGGAATCTACCCACAGTAAATCAGGATCTTTTTAAGTATAAGCACTAAAAACTGCAGCTTAAATTCTCAACCAAGTTACAAGTAAAGCAATTGTTAAGGGATTAAAAAATTTTAAAGGTCCCACTACTAGGTCAAGTTTTGAAACGGAAAATGTTCGATTTATTGAGAATATGGTGTTTGCAAGGGGAGATAAGGTTATAAAGTTAATCATTTTGTCTTGGATGAATAATATGTATATATTTCTTCTGTTGTAATTTACAATGATCAGGTTCAGGGACAAATTCTTGCTCCAGATCTTGTTCAAGAAGCAATTTCAAATCAAAACTACATTACAAAATCTCCTATACACAATCAAGAGATTGCTCCAGAAAAACAAACTCAACAACCTCAAAAACAAATGGCATTAAGGAAATCCACTATAAAGGGGAGAAAGATAATTTTGGATGAATTTATAGTCTTTCTCAAAAAACATTGGAATGGATTGACGAAAGAAGAACTGATCAATCAACTTTTATCAAGTAATGCAAATGAATAATTCTAAAGAGTGGATTGATGTCATGCATAAAGAAATAAAGTTTATAAGTAAAATGACGTTTAGGAACTCATCATATTGCTTGAAGGTGCGAAACTCATTGGTTGTAACTTGATATTTAAAACCAAGAGGGATTTGAAGCGTAATATGGAGAGTTATGATGCTAATCTTGTTGCAAATGACTTTACTTAGAAGGAAGACATTATCATGAAAGAGATTTTTTCTCCGATTTCTATTAAAGACTCTTTTAGGACAATTATGGCATTTGTGACACATTTTGATCTTAAGTTACATCAGATGGTTTACAAATTAAAGAAATTCATCTATGGCTTAAGCTAGTTTCCCGAAATGGTATCACAAATTTTATCAAATAATTATTTCATTTGGTTTTAAGATGAATTCAGTTGATGATTGTGGATATCACATGTTCAGTGGGAGTAAGCATATTTTTGGTATTGTATGTCGATGACATACACATGCAGCTTGTCTGCAATGATATAAACTCATTGTCGAAACCAAGAAATTTCTGTAATGGAATTTTAAAATAAAAAAATCTTGGTGCTACCTCTTTTATATTAAGGATATAGATACACAAGAATAATTCTTATTGTATTTTTGGATTACCACAAAAGAGTTGTATCGATAAGATTTTTAAAAGATTTGAAATGTAAATATGAAATTCAGGCGATACCTCTATTGCTAAGTGAGACAAGTTTAGTCTCAATTAATGCCTCATGGATAAATTTAAAGAAAAAGGAATACGTGAAATTCTCTATGCTTTAGCAATTGAAAATTTAATGTATACTCATGTTTATACACATCCAGATATAGCATCCACTGTTGGAATGCTAGGTAGATATTTAATTAACTTTGGGATGGAAATTTGGAAAGCAACCATGAGATTATTCAGTATCTATAGAGAACCAAGGATTACATGATCACATTTAGGAAAATCAAACCGATTGGAGATTATTAGATATTCTGATTCTGATCATGGAATATGACTACAAAATATGGTCATAAGGCTGCATATTTTGGATGGATTTGAAAGATCATTTTGACAATGGTAGTCTTGTATTCCAACAGGAATCTAATGATGTCAAAGTTTATAGACATTAAATTCCTAGTTGTCAAGGAAAGAAATCAAAGTTGTTAGATTTCTATAAAGTATATTAGGACAAACTCCATAATCATATATCAATTTACTAAATAGCTGTCACGCAAGGTCTTTAAAGAGCATAATACTCATATGGGTGTTGCATCTTTTGATAATATGTCTATTTTAGACACTTTTTTATACATGAATATTCGGTTTATTTCAGAAATGAAGTATTCAATTCAGTTTTCACTCTTATTAAAGTTTCAGTATTGATCTCACTTAAGAAATAAGGTTGGACAAGTTGGAAGTAGACATATTTGGACCACGTAACACGTAATTTCCTTGCTACACTCTCATGATTAATTTATGTCATTTAGTTGTATGGGTGTATGTGACCATTAATGGATTTAGTCACGTTAAATGTGACGAAAATCGCTTTGATCGTATATCAATATAGTGGTGTCAAATGAGCCGAGCGGCTCGTCGGCTCGCCCGCTCGGCTCGTACTGTTCACGCCCACGAGCCGCTCGGGCTCGTAAAAAAACGAGCCCGAGCACGAGCCGAGCGGGCTGGTGGGCTAGACGAGCCGAGCCCGCTCGGCTCGTTACTATTCACGAGCGGCTCGTCGAGCTGCTCGTGAGACGAGCCCACGAGCCAGGCTTAGACGAGCCCAATTAATAGAAAAATAAAAATAAAAATAAAAAATAAAAATAAAAATAAAAACTTAAATAAAGTGACCAGAACGGTCACTGATTTCAGTGACCGTTCTGGTCACTTGGTGACCAAACGGTCACTGATTCTCAGTGACCGTTTGGTCACTTAATTTTATTATTATTTTTTTTTCTAATTTTCTCCAATTTTTCTCCTATAAATACCCAACCCATTACAACATTTTTTTCCCACCAAACTTTCATTCTATACTCTCTACTCTACAATTTACAAATCATTATCAACAATATCATTCATTTATTCTATAATTCTCTTCTACATTTTTTTACATTATTATCTTCATTTTACAACTCATTTTATACACTAGCCACTAGTACATAATCTTCATTCACTTCTCATTTCTACATTTCTACATTCTATTTCAACAATTCACAAATGGATTCACGAGCATTTGTTGAAAACTTGTTCGGTATGGAAGGTGAAACACCTGCCCAAAATCAATTTGGGAATGAATTTGCCGGTCTCAATCAACTACCAATTCCAGAAGACATTGACGATTTCGACGTTCGTGAAGCCGATCCGATTGATTTGGATGACGTTGATGTTGATCCTAGTGTTCCTATTGATTTGGAACAAGATGAAGAACCTGCACTAAATATTCCCGATGCAAGAGGGAAGAGAAAGGGGAAGAAGCAGGCAAAATGTTGGGACCATTTCAAATTGGTTAACACTGGTCGTGTGATCGATGGATTTCCAGAAACGAAAGCAGTATGTAAATACTGTCAACAACGACTGGCATGGCAAAAAGGCATTGGAACCACTCACCTCAACCGTCATTACAAAGCATGTGCGGCCAAACATGGGCTTCTTGAACGTGGACAAACGCAACTACAGTTTGGTACTAGTAGAGACGGTGCTACTACTTCGCCAATTTCTACGTGGATGTATTCGGAGGAGGAAGCACGAAAGGGAATGGTGAAGTTCGTTGCCGCGGCGGAGCTGCCACTAGCAATAGTGGACAACGAACATTTCGTAAACTACGTCAAACAATATCTTCAACCAAGGTACGTTGGGGTAAGTCGAAATACTCTTCGTTCTAATACAATTGAATATTTTCTTAATGCAAAGCGATTATTGATTGGGGATTTAGAAAAATATGGGGGTGTTATATCTTTAACTTCGGATTTATGGGAAGGGATTAATAAGGGAGGTTATATAGCTGCAACTGCACACTATATAGACCCACTTTGGGTTATGCATAAAAAAATTATTGCTTTTAAAATAGTTGAGTATCCTCATAATGCTAACACTATATTTAATGCAATTATGTTAATAATTAAAGAATATAAATGCGAGAGTAAAATTCGTTCTTTTACTTTTGACAATGCTTCTGTAAATAAAGTAGTTATCGATAAATTGCATAGAGTACTTCAACCCGATTTTGGTGATTATTTATTCCATATTCGATGTGTGTGCCATATTTTTAATTTAATTGTACAAGACGGTTTAAAACATGTGAAGGACGAAATTAGTCGAATTAGGAATGCACTTACGTATATCACGATTACACCTAGTAGAAAACAAGCATTTGAAGAATTTTGTGAACAAGTTGGGAACTCTAATACAAAAACTTTTATTACTGACGTAGGTCATAGGTGGAATTCAACTTACTTATTATTAAAATCATGTGAAGGTTTTGAACCGTTTATCACAGAATTTTATAACAATAGGCATATTAGAGACGACGACGATGATATCTTAAATGAATCCGATTGGAATACGATTTTTAAAATTAAGAAATTTTTGGAAAGTTTTTATACGTCTACGAATATATTGTCTGGTGTTTATTATCCAACTAGTTGCATGGTTCTTGAACGTCTTTATATAACTGCTAGGGCTTTTAATAGATATCAAAATGACCCTGATTTTCATGCTGTTATATATGCTATGGAATTAAAATTTAGAAAATATTGGGAAGAATTACCTATGTTATTTCCTTTAGCATGCGTCATGGACCCCCGATATAATTTATCGTGTACTAAATTTATAATTGACCAAATTTCAAATGCTTTAACTTTTAATATGCCTATTACTTATAGGAATTTGGAACAAACGTTAACTGAAATGTATGAATTATATGCTTCAAGAATAGGTACACAAGTTACTTGTGTACCTACTCCTCCTCCTCCCACTAATATAAATGATGACGACGCTGAAGTAATTAATTTATTAGAAAACATAGACTCAATTAGATATGATTCAACTGCATATGCATATGGTTCTTCTAGTAGTAGTAGTATGTGTTCCACTGCATGTACTCAAACTTCGAGTAGCAGTCCAAATGCGTTGCCATCTGAATTAATTGATTACTTTCGTTATACTATGCCTAGTAACAAATCAGTTAAGAAAAGTTCAGAAGATGTAATTGAATTCTGGCGAAATAATGAACGTCGATGGCCAATTGTTTCTGCAACTGCAAAAGATCTACTAACACCTCCGGTTAGCACTGTAGCTTCGGAGTCTGCTTTTAGTACAGGGAAGATGGTTCTCTCTGAAATTCGAAGTCGACTAAAAGAAGATATTTTGGAAGCGTTAATGTGCGTGAAGGATTGGGAAGACGCTAATTATCGAATTCAACATAAATATGCCGAAATTGCATGTAATCAAGTAAGTGATATTTAATTTCAATACATTCATTACAAAATTTTATTTTCATACATTTATAATTTTATAAAAAAAATTGTACACGTAAAAAGTTTTTCGTGTACAATTTTAACTCCGCCTATACGAAATTGAAGTAGCCGGTCCCAAGCCCGGATAAAGGAGGAGTGTTTATCTTTTTTTTTTTTAAATAAATGTATATTTACTATTTTAAAAATTATAAATGTTTTGACGAGCTCCGATAAATGTTTTGAAAAATATATATTTAAAAAAAATAGAAAAAATAGACTTGTAGTACTAGTAGAGTTATTTATTTATATAAAAAAAAATTTAAAAAAAGGGCTAGCCGGCGAGCCGAGCCTCGGGCGCGAGCCGAGCTCGCCCAAACGGCAACGAGCCGAGCTCGGCTCGTTCGTACACGAGCCGAGCTCGTTCGTCAATGGGCCGAGCCGGCTCGGCTCGGCCCATTGCCACCACTATATCAATATGACTAATGGACGAGATTGTTTGGTAATACTCATAATAATAATAGCAAAATTTTGAACTCATAAGGTTGTGCACATTTGTGAGGTTACATGTATAATCCAGTAGGAGATTGTTGGAAAATTCCAACATATGGAACCACACGTGTAATATATTAAAATGTATAGTGCTATTGTTTAAAGAATATTAGTTAATTAAAGTGATCTATTAAAGTTAATTTTGACTAATGGGTATTAGGTTTCATGAAAATATAGTGTCGAGATCGAAATGTTGTTTTAAATTGATGAGTGACCAATTTGAAACAATTAAAAGATAATAACTATTCTGTTACTATTATTTTATATTGTTACGGTCCACATTTGATGGTATTCTTGAAATTCTTTGTATTCTCATCAATAGAGAGTGAAATTAAAAATAAGAATATCAATCAATTGGAAGATTATAACCCATTCAGGCCAACAATCAAACAATATGGATTAAGGTATGTTTATACTTCCGCTATTTCTTTATTTTCTCTAGTTTCAACATGGAGTGTTATTTAGGGTTTATATGAGAAAAGCATTTGAATCTATAATCCCTATTATGTTTTTCTATCAATATTATGATTTAGCACCTGATTTATGAACATTTTTATGGAGTTTGTCAATTTTGAAATGTGTTTTTATAATGTAGTAATTATGTAGTGCTCCATATTATAATTTTATGTTATTGGGCAATATAATTCCAATTGGGCCAAACCCATTCAATCATTGCCTCAAGGTTTGGATTGGATCTAGCATAACAGTCTAATAGGTTAAAATATATGAAAACAATAATATATAAAGGTTTGGCTTCATGTCAACTTTCAAGATGGAATTGCAAGACGCGATACATATAATATAAATCAAATTGATGCAATTAATAGATTTAAGTGTCACATGTTAAGCCCTTAATGGGGATTTAGTTAATGTTTAATAAATTGATATTAATTGTATGATAAAATAGAATGAGTAAGAGAGACTTAAAATAAGTTTATCGTTCTCACCATACCAAACATGTATCACATGTAAATGTATATTTGTTGTTAATCATTCCTTGTGCAATGTAAATGTATTATTAATATCACGCTCGAAAATATAACTAGACAAGAACATCCATAAAGTTTATGTACTTACCAAGAGGTTTTCTAACTCTTTATTTTGTGATGTGGAAATTAATTCATTAGTCTACGTGAATGTCTCGTTATCCTTACACTAGAGCTTAATTCACTTCTCCAACTCATTTACTTAGAAAATTTCTCGACAATCGAATTAACCTTACCCATTATTTAAGCAAGATTTTGTTGCCATAAATTTGTACGTTACCAGACATGATTAAGTTCTTTTCCTTTTTTAGTACAGTATGAGTATTGCTTTAGAAAAAAGCTGTGCGTACAGAAAAAATAACAGGAATTCAAATTTCACTCACATGGGGTGGGCCCCATGTGAATTAAAATATTGGCAAACCCACCCACCGACCCACCGACCCACCCCTACTATGTGTGTTCAGGTACATGAATTTGAATTCGTGTACCTGTAGCATGTCTCATTGCTTTATGACTAGTTTTTTTGGGTTTTTTCAATTTACTATCTATATGGACTTTATCATAGCTCAATTTCGAGGCGGCTAGCCTATTTGAGATGTATGGAAGAGACGTGAATTGAGATTAAACTCTGTCACTAAGGAAGATAACCGACCCGCTCCACCATTAATATTAGTACTCCTGAAAATGTCATTGACAGTGCATGCTCCTCATCAAATGAAGAGGAATGGAGGGGCTGCAGGTTCAACTTGTATTTTCTGCCTAAAAGGACTAGACTATGTACCACAACATATCCTTTTAAGGTATATATGGTCAAATCTCTCTCTCTCTCTCTCTCTCTCTCTCTCTCTCTCTCTCAATTATTCAGAATAGATCTACATATCTATCTTAAATATGAGATGGGCGGCACGCAGTTCCAATTAGCAATGCATCATGACCAGGAGAGGATAATATTTCCTTGTTTGGGTTCCATTAAAATCAAATCTTGGGGAAAAAATATATTTTATAATAGCGATTTTTTGAAGAATGTGTAGTTAAGAAAGAAAAAAATTATGAATTTATATGTCATATTATTTTATTAGAGAATGTATGGTTGGAAATAAGAGAAAAAAATGCATTAAAATTTTAATGTAGCCCATGTCACTACTACTTCGAGATGGTTGGTTGAATTTGAAATTTCGTTAAATTTCCAACTTCACCTTGAATAGCCTAATTGTCTTGGTCATTTGAGTTTCTTAAGACACGACGTACTACACCACGACCAAGTGGAAGTCAAGAAAGTTAAAACAAGCTGGCCAACTCAAAATCGAGTAGCAACTTTAAACATAGCTGAAAACATTTCGAAAAAAAAAAAAATAGTATGTCTTGTTGGATGGCTCTTTCAATCATGCAAAATTCCCACTTACCATTTTCCTTTGAGTTTGATACGGAGAAAAATTATTCTTTATGAATGAATGGGTTCAAATGACACTAAGGGTCCGTTTGATTGGAATGGTGGAAAATAGGTTAAAATAAAATGAATTTCAGGGAAAGTAATTGTCTAGAAATTATTTTGCAAAGAATTGTTAATTAAGTGTGTTTGATTGATATAATTTTCCACTCGGGAAATTTTTAAATTTTGTGTTCGTTTGACTTTGTTTTACATGAAAATTGTCTATTAAATTGAAATTTTTTTCCACAATTGGTTATAAAATTTGTTTTCATTGTGAAAAAGTAAAAAAAAGTTGAAAAAAAAAGTTCTTAAAAAATCATTTTTTTAATTAAAGTTTAGTATTCGTTCAGCTTTGTTTTACATGGAAATTGTCCATTCAAGTGAATTTTTTTTTTTTTTTTTATAATTGGTTATGAAATTTGTTTCCACTGAAAAAAAAAAAAAAAAAAAAAAAGATGTCAAGCCTAGAAAAGGCATTTCCCACCAAAAATTGATTTCCTTTTTCCTAGGAAAAAAATGGTCCATCAAATATGGCCTAAGTTA
Source organism: Fraxinus americana (assembly GCA_035079005.1). Classification (NCBI taxonomy): domain Eukaryota; kingdom Viridiplantae; phylum Streptophyta; class Magnoliopsida; order Lamiales; family Oleaceae; genus Fraxinus; species Fraxinus americana. Next base: position 18,589,153 of record CM068721.1, on the reverse strand, counting down.
TAGCATTCATTGTATGCATAGAGATAGTCTACTAATGGTGTTAGGACCGTGTTCACAAATTAGACATCGATCGAAATCAGTATAAATGAGTTCGAAAGTTAGTCTATATAGACAATCTTAAAGGTTTGAATCATAGCGTGATGTGCTGAACAATTTAACAAATACTATGGAAATTGACTGTTCTACTAATCGGACAATACTTTATATAGGTCGACGTGTCTTGACCCATGAAAGAGCCAATTTTGTCACCATATTGTCAATATTCAAATTGAATTATAGAATGATTTATACTCAATTAAATCGAATATAAAACTTTCTTAGAATTAACATATACTTTAACCGAAGTAGATTTTCGAACATCTACGGTTTTCTACACATCCACTTTTGTTTACTTCCTTTGACAAGAAGTCGAATCATAATTATACCACGTTTCTTAACATGTTTGTCCTATTGTTCCTGTGCAACAGACAAAGAGAGTGATTTGTTCCTGTTATAAATAAGTTCAACTAAGTGGAAAGTATGGCAAGTTTTGCAGAGTTCCTGACACCATGTGCAAGCATAATAAACCATCAATACCAACCTGTGAACAAATGCATGCACGAGATTTTACATTCTCGCATGTGAATTAGGACTCCATTTGTCCACTTTAATAAATTTTTAATAAATTTTGATAGAAGTTAATGAAATATGTGATAGAACATCGAAACAAACTTGCAAAGGGACGAGGAATTTTGCCCTTCAAGAATACTTTTCAGAGTTGGGACTATGAGTACTCTCTATTAATTAAATCTATATTGATTAAAGAGACTTTTTCTACCTTCAATAAGATTTTCAAATATCTCTATACCAATCAATGGAGGCTCACTTTTTTTCTTTTTCTTTCTCGAAGTTTCTAAATATTTCTAAGTATTTTTCTTTCTTCTAAGTATTACTGAAGCTAGTGTAATATATTATTTATACAAACTTACACGCAAAACCTTTTCAATTCTCTAAAGCACCAAAATAATCTACTTTCCGAAAATGAGTGAGAAAATTAGTAACTTTTCTAAATTACTTGTTTGTTACATATACGTGCACTATAAAGATGTGCCAAGCAAATTCATCATGAGATTTTGAAATACTTATTTCACTCATTTAAATTTCTCAACGAGTCAAAACCACGTTGATCTGAAAACTGTAGTGAATGTATGACCCTTCCAAAGTGGCGAATTCGATCACAAAAATCTGGTATTCAAAGAAAAAATTCAGCAATTCCGTTTACTGGTCCCATTTGGCACACATTTTGAGGCATTTATATGAGAAATTTTTTTTACAGATTGTGTGTCCAAATGAAGATCTTGACACGAACTTCTAAACGAGCAAACATGCATAAGTTAACTATGAATATATGTCAAGAGTTAAAGATTAATCAGCAGCCACTTCGCTGCCAACTGGAATCCTTGTTGGAGATGCTTCTGTTACATCAAATGCTAGCACTACCTGCTACTGTAACTTTATTCCAACATTCCCTTGAATTAAGGAACTAAGGCTATGTTTGATAGTATAGATTTTCCATGAAAAATGGGATTCATTTTCTATTTTCTATCTTTTGGCCTGTTTGATAAGCAAAATTTTCCGTAGAATTAATTTTCTTACTTTACCTCACATACTTACAATTTCTTTGATTTTGTGGAAAACAATTCTCCAGGTTTTTTTTTTATTATTTACAATTAGAAAAAATTCTAGACACAATGGTAAAAAAAATTTCACTTTTATTTACAATTTCTATGAAAAATAAAGTCAAACGAACTGTATTCGGTATGGTAATTTTCAATTTTTTTTTTTTTTTTGGCAATTGGAACAAATTCTAGACCCAATTGTAGGAAAAATTATTACTTTAATGGATAATTTTCATAAAAAAATAAAATCAAATGGACACCAAACTTTCAACATTTTTCAGATGGAAAATGATACCAATCAAATACAATTAATTACAATTCTCAGTAAAATAATTTCTATACAATTCAATTCCCTATAAAACATTTTCTTTCGACCAATTTTCCACATTTACAATCAAACGGACCCTAACAATCCTTTGTACATTCTAGAATATTCTCCTTGTAATTATTTATACACCATTGATCCTGAAGCAATGCATCTTGAGCTGAATTATTTTCTCATTATCTTGTTTTTCAACTTGGTATAAGAGCAGATGGCCACGCCAGTAACACCCCTCAAAACACTTATGCAAACACAGCCCCTGCTTCCATCTCTAGCAGCAATACTACTTCAATGCAAGGAAACCAAAATCTCTCGCCCTTCGGTATGAATTTAACCCAAGTGATATCGGTCAAGCTTGACAAAAATAACTTCCTAGTATGTTAGAATATGATACTGCCTATTATTTGCGGTCCAGTCTTGAAGGCTACACTCTGGGAACAAAGTTGTGTCCACCAGAATTTATTGGAGCTGAAGTTGCTGGTGAAAGTGGAACTAGCATCGAAATGACAAGAAACCCTGAGTATAATCAATGGATATCAACGACCAACTACTAATGAGTTGGCTTTATTCCTCAATGACCCCAGACATAGCCATGAGAGTCACAGGTGCTAAGACCTCAAACGAGTTGTGGACAGTTGTGAAGGAGATCTGTTCACGAAAATATGTTTCGAATAAAACCACCGCAAGTGTACGGTTCGTTGACAAGTAATAAAGTGGAAATCCTAAAATTTCGAGTATCGTTCCCACGAGGATTGATTTAACTTGAGTTCTATTATTGCGACCTTAACCGAATCTATTAAACTCAATATGATTATTTTGTGACTTTATGATGAAATTATGACTAATCTATAAATTAAACTAAAATTATGAGTCAAATGCAAAAATAATGTTTGAATGCAAAAGTTTTAGAAATTAATGTATAAAAAGCGTACTAGGATCCCGAATCACCAAGCAAAATTCACTCTTGACCCCTATTTCACAACTTGACAACACGATGAATCGTTTGAAGAATCAATGTTTCTAACCTATCCAACAATCTCTTTCGAGTAGAATTGAACCTATCCAGTACACCATTTGACTATATTTCTATGACAAATGCATTATACAAGCATGCATGAAGTTTTGTAAACACTTAGAGATTCACGTAATGCATATCGATATATTTCTATCCTCTATGAACAAAACGATGATTTATACCTTATTGAATTTATTTCCCTTCTTTCGAATGCATGAAATAAATCACCTAAACTCACATAATTATCGTCGACTATAATCACGGAGACAATAAGCGTATATAAATCATTCAAAACAATCAAAGTGTTTAATTGTCAAATTGCAAAATAGGAATTAAAAGATCATAATGCGAGGTTCATCGTTCACCTAGTACATGAAAAGTCTAGCCTAACATGGATAAAAGAAAAGAACAATAAAAGTAATGAAAAGAAAACATCACCAAAAACTTGAATTAAATCTTGAAATCTTGAAACTTGAAGTGTAAATCCTTGTTCTTGCCTTCTTGTAAGCTCTCCAAGGTGTTTTTCTCTCAAAAGTGGCGTAGCCCCCTTTCTTTGGACGAGTTTAGGGTTAAATAAGTGCCCTAGATTCCTTTCCATAAGAGTTTTAGCGAGAAAAGGAAACCAGAAAATCGGGCCAAAATTTCTACCATGCGGCCGCATGGTTATTTTCCATGCGGCTGCATGGAACAAAAATTTTCCATGAAATTATCCCTGAATCCCTCCTTGCGGCCGCAAGGAAATTACACCATGCGGCTGCATGGTGTAATTTAGTTTCGAACTTTTCATTTTAGTCCTTGAACTTCCGTTTTCTCTTGTCTTGACCTCTTTTGTTCATTCTTTCCCTCAAATCATCCCATGACATCCTCAATTTGTGATTAAACTCGTGTCCTCTCTTGAGTTGTCCTCGGGTCATCTTTTGATTATTTGCATTATGGTCCTTGAACTTTCGTTTTCCTCCTTTTTAGCTCATTTTCTCCATGTTTTTCTCAACTCTCCATCACAATCTTCAATAATGTCCTACAAACATAAATCACACAAATTAAGTTATATTCCAACCATTAATCAACAATTATTCATGATTGTGACTCGAAATAAACGAATAAAAACACCCTTATCAACTCCCCCAAACTTGAATCATTGTTTGTCCTCAAACACGTTCACAACTTGCGTCCAGGTTCACATGGTTTAACAATTTTCGCCGTATCTCAGGGTTGACACTTAGTAAAAACACATGAATAACTACAGCCATGGAACACTAGATCAATCTCCACATGTTATATGCAAAACTCAACGTGTGTGTGTGTCAATTCGAACTAACATATTCGGGTCATGTTTTGACTCATATCCCGACCCAATGTAGTCATGTTTTCCTTTCTCATCGCTCGAAAGATCACACCTCCCCCAAACTTATTCTTTTCACTCAAATGTCCCGGGGTGTATTCTAAGGTTGAATTTGTTCTTCTATTCCTTCCCCTCTCTTAGTTTAGATAGATTCTTACCATCACAAGTTCACACTTCAACAAGTACAGGTTCTCCTATCTTTTGATTTCTTCAACCTTCTGAGATTACACTAAGCGAATTATCTCGCATTAGAGATGCAGTCTTATCAACCGAGTGTCTGGAGCTAACCAAAGCATTTCCTTCAAGAGGACATGTATATTTAACAAGTGATTTTTTTTTTTTTTTATAACATCTTTCATTTGCTTTCTGCATAACCCCTGTAACGAGCTTTAGGCCGATGACTCCCAAGTCAAATGACCATAGGGCACCAGGTTTTAAACCCTTGCAGGCGTAGTCACTCGAGTTATACAGGCTCGAACAGATGTTTTTGTTTATTCAATGATTAGTGCAATGCCCCTTTTCTTTTAGACACCCAGTTTCTAAAACTCCATCCTAACTTGAAACTTTCACTTTTTCATCTCATTGGTTTTAGACAATCCACACAAAATTTCATGCACGGAACCCCTACTCATCTTAGTGCTCCCTTGCAATAGTTCAATCACACCTAAACCATTCTAGAAAAATGGTCATGATCTAGCATAGAAAATGTTTTGTTTTGGGTATATTCTCTATGTTCTCCTATTTCTAAGCACTGAGTCATGACACTAGCCCGATATGCAAGCATGAATGTTGTGCGCAAAGTAATCTAAGTTTTATCTTGACATGTAGTGATTGATCCAACAATGCATGGCTTTCATCACTCACGGTTCGTACATAGTCCAATATTGAACATCATTATTAGCATAATTGTCAAACCCACACAAGCACACAGGAATTTTAGCTTACTACTGAAAATGCAAAAAAATTTTTTTTTTTTTTTTTAAATAAACTAAGACAGGAAAATAATTTAGGACAGTAAAATGAGATAATAAAATGATACTACTCCCCCAAACTTAAATTCAACATTGCCCCCAATGAAAGAAAAATAGGAAATATGAACATAGAAAAGGTAAAGTAGCAGTAATACTCCCCTGATCAAAAAGGACGTGGTGGTGAAAAACTGGGACCCGCAGAGCTGTCCCCAGATGGTGGAGGAAGTCGAGCTAAAACCTGCTGCAGTAACTCAGATTGGTGGGAGATATCAGACCGAAGATCCCGAAGTGCTGCAGTCTGCTCTCGAACTTCGGATTCAATGGTGCCCAGGCGCTCCCATGTTTCATTGGTGCGCAACTGAATACCATCCACCCGACCGACATACATGCTCAGCCGCCCATTCATGGTGTCTAATTCACGTCGAGCAGAGAGAGAATCCCGACTGGAAGAAGAGGTGAAATGCTCGACTCTCTGCAGATGAGTCCGCAGGGAAGTAACCTCCGTGCTCATGGCCCCAAAGGCTTGGTGTAGATTCTGAATATCCCGGCTGGAGCTTGTCATGGTGGCGAACATCTGTCTTAAGAGCTGTGTATCCACATTCGGCGGTGGTGGTGGGGGATGGTCTTGAGGTAATCCCATCGGGGCGGGTGCATCTCCCTGTGCAGCTTGTTGTTGTCGTCGGTGTTCTCTTGCCAACTTCTCTCTGTGGTTGATACGACCCCTTTCTTGTGCTTCCAGTGTACTGCGCTTAATAAAGGGACTTGGCTTTTCGGGAAGTTCCCCCACGGGAATGGGGATGCCTGAAATCTTGCAAATACCACTGATTAAACTGGGAAATAAAATAGAGCTGCGACGGTCGCCCCAAACCCCTACTTCGTGAATTTGTTCATAAATGAAAGTGGCCAGATCAATCTTGTTTCCTCGAACTAGGTGATAGAGAAGACCAGCTTTCATGTTGGTAAATGTGGAGTGATGTGAGGTCGGCTCAATGTTGTGGCAAATAAAGATCCAAAGAATAGCAATGGATGGGGTAAGCTCGATTTGATGCCATTCAGCCGTTGGAAGAGGCCATGCATTGGCACGCCCAAGTAATACCTCAGCGACCTCAGGCCAAGGGAAATCGTCTGGAATAGGGGTTACATCGTTCCAAGATAGTTGGTAAAAATCATGGATGACCTCTGGCGTAAACATAATCCAACGATCCCGCACCCATGTTTGGTGTTGATGCTCAGAATGTGGTGTGGCAATGTCACTGTTGAAGTTAGCATAGAATTCCCGGACGAGACTTTCATATACTGGATGCGGTCTATCCACTATTTTCTCCCACCCACATTTCTCCACCAATGTGACCAATTCAAAGCCAGGAAAATCAGTTAGCCGCACTGGTCGCTCGGGGTTAATAGCCCAATGGGAGACACTCTCCATATACTTGACGCGAGCATTACCGTCCAGAAATCGCCGTATACCGCCTTCCATGGCCTGTGTACGTGGTGTACCCGAAGTGGAGCCAACCTTATCCTTGCCTCGTGAAGTGCGTTTAGGAGGCATTCTGTAGAAACGAGAAAGAGACTTGTAAGTTGATGAGAGACAGAATAATGTAGGCATGTAAGTGTAATTCAAGCAATCAACTTCGGGGAGTAACACCTACGGGATAATAGCAACATTCCTAGAAACCAAAAGGGCGTAGGTTAGTATGTATAGTGATCTAAACAATTGAGATAGAAAACGGGGGGTGAAGTGAGTGTCGTGAAGGGCTTTGTGTCTAGCAAAATGATAGGCAAAAGTGAGTAAATCGGATATGGTGTTATCAACAAGCAATTCAAAGATCTAGCACATCCATAAACAACCTAAAATGCCTAACATCAAGATTATAGATCAAGAGAAAACAATTGTGCCAAAATTGTTCACTTAGGAATTTCATCAAACACTTTGAAAGCATGTCATGAATATCAAGAATTCTAGTATTCTTTGTTATTGTTCAAGCCCAATTTTTGTGTAATAAAACTCAATCACATGTACACCATCATCTAAATCCTAAACCCAAACTCCTCAATTAAACAATCAAACCAAAAAGAACATGGGAATGTAAGCAAAGAGGAAAAGGTTTACCTTGAAAGCTTGAGAAGACTAGCACAAGTGAGTAGAAATCGAGTTGAAATGGGGAGGGTGGTAATGTGTGTGTGGGGTGTGGCCGTGGTCGAGTTCGGGGCGTGTGTGGGTCGGGGTTGTGGGGAGTGTTTCGTGGTTTGTGAGAAGAGGATGAGAAAAGAGTGAAAAAAAACAAACAAAATAAAAAAAATATAAAGGGGGGGGGGGGGTGTGCCATGCGGCTGCATGGACAAAGTCCATGCGGCCGCATGGTGTATTTGGTCAGGGCCAATTTTGGCCCTGACCAGCCCATTGCAGCCGCATGGCTTGAAGTGCCATGCGGCCGCATGGGTCACCAGCAGGCCACAGAATGTTTTTTTTTTTAAAACCTAACCAAACATAGACCCCTTTTCTAAATCAAATTTAACCTGAAAACATGTGTGACTTTCGAAAAATACAAAAGGTGATTATTTTGCCCCGAAACACGTGAATTTTTCAAAAAAATGGCATAAATGACCAAAGAACAACCCCAAATTGATTCTCAACACTTGATAAACTGCATGAGATCATGTAAACACTGTGAGGGATTTCTAGGGTTGATTATCAGTTAAGCATGATGAAAAGGGGAGAAAACAAGGAAAAATTCAATTTTTGCACCAAAAGCCTCTTTTCATCTCACAATGCCAAAATTACATTCCAAAGTGTTTACAACCTAGTTAAACCAGTTTCTAACATTGACATGTGCATTGATGCAAAACTTGGTTTGAAACAACATGTTGGAACACAAAAACACATGTTGACCTCAATACTTCAATTTTTTAGCAACGGGTCCCCCAATGCATCTAATATTACCCATAATTCATCAATCTACATTTCGCATTTCCCGAGGTGTTGATAAATAATGATAACACATCCAAGATCATTATCAACCAAGAAAACACATGTTGGTCCGAAAAACTCAAAAAAAAAATGATCATTTAGCCTTGATATGTGTGCATTTGAGTCTCAAACACCCAAAAAAATGATTCCATCCCCATGAAAGACATGTGTTCCACAATTTGAACTAAGAGGAATTATTTTAAGTATACGACATGATAATGCATAAGAATAAAAAAAAAAATAATAATAATAAAAATATGAAAAATTACTAAAATAAAATAAACAGAAAACCAAATAAATAAAAGGGTAGAAATGATGGGTTGCCTCCCATCCAGCGCTAGGTTATAGTCGATAGCTCGACTGTACCGTATGGGGATCATTCTGGCAGCTGAAGATGAACGGTGGATTTGTCTTTCGAGAAGTCCCCGCTCCAATAGTGCTTTAAGCGTTGCCCGTTGACTTTGAATGTCCCTTTGCTCTCGTGTGTGATTTCAACAGCTCCATGTGGGAATACCTGTGTGATAGTATATGGGCCAGACCACCTTGACCTCAATTTCCCCGGAAAAAGCTTTAAGCGAGAATTGAATAACAGAACCTGCTGCCCCACAATGAACTCTCTTCTCTGAATATGCAGGTCATGAAATTTCTTGGTGCGCTCCTTGTATATTTTTGCATTCTCATAAGCTTCCTGGCGAAATTCATCCATTTCATTCAACTGAAGTAACCGCTGCTCACCAGCTGCTTGCAAATCCATATTCAACCTGCGAAGCGCCCAATAAGCTCGATGTTCCAGCTCAACCGGCAAGTGACATGCTTTTCCAAACACAAGACGGTATGGTGACATGCCAAGAGGTGTTTTGAAAGCTGTTCTGTAAGCCCATAATGCATCGTCCAATTTCTTGGACCAGTCTTTCCTTGATGAATTCACTGTGACTTCAAGTATTCTTTTCAACTCTCTGTTAGATATTTCAACTTGCCCGCTGGTTTGAGGATGATATGGGGTTGCTATACGATGTTTAACTCCATACTTACTCAACAACTGCTCAAACTGGCGATTACAAAAGTGTTTCCCCCCGTCACTGATGATAGCTCTCGGTGTGCCATAACGAGTGAAAATGTGCTTCTTTAGAAATCCAATCACCACTTTTGCATCGTTAGTAGGTAATGCCACTGCTTCCACCCACTTGGAGACATAGTCAACAGCAACAAGTATATATTGATTGGAGAAAGATTGTGGAAATGGTCCCATGAAGTCAATCCCCCAAACGTCAAATAGCTCTACTTCTAGGATACTTGTTAATGGCATTTCATTCTTTCTCGAGATATTCCCTGTTCGTTGACACCGATCACATCTCTTCACAAATACAAAGGCGTCTCTAAACAATGTAGGCCAATAAAATCCGGACTGTAAGACCTTAGCTGCCGTCTTGGAGGCTCCAAAATGTCCTGCATATGCTGATGAATGGCAATGCTCCAGAATCTGATGTACTTCTTCTTCAGGCACGCATCTTCGAATAATCTGATCTGCACCACGCCTATAGAGAATGGGATCTTCCCAAAAGTAGTATTTCAAATCTGCATAGAACTTCTTCCTCTGGTGATTAGAATATTCTGGTGGAGGAATGGATTTTGCCAAGTAGTTGACAATATCAGCATACCAAGGTGCAGTCTCCACACTGAGAATTTGTTCATCAGGAAAAACCTCATTTATCTCCACCGACTCATCTGGTTGGCCAAGCTCTAGTCGAGATAGATGATCTGCTACAACATTCTCACTACCCTTTTTGTCTCTGATCTCAATGTCAAACTCCTGTAACAATAACACCCAACGAATTAATCTTGGTTTAGCATCCTTCTTTGTCATTAGGTACTTCAATGCCGCATGATCAGTGTAAACCACTACTCTTGACCCAACCAAGTAAGGGCGAAACTTATCAAATGCATACACGACTGCCAATAACTCCTTCTCGGTGGTTGCATAATTCAGTTGTGCATCATTCAAAGTCTTGCTGGCGTAGTAGATCACATGGAAAATTTTGTTTCTTCGCTGCCCCAAAACTACTCCCACTGCATAGTCACTGGCATCACACATCAATTCAAACGGTAGCTCCCAATCCGGCGCAACTACTACTGGAGCTGAGATGAGCTTTTCTTTGAGAGTGAGAAAAGCAGTTAGACACCCATCATCGAAGTCAAAGGGGTTATCCTTCATCAGTAAGTTGCACAGTGGCTTAGTTATCTTCGAAAAGTCCTTGATGAATCTTCTGTAAAAACCGGCATGACCTAGAAAACTGCGAACACCCTTTACAGAAGTAGGTGGTGGTAATTTCTCAATGACTTGAATTTTTGCCCTATCCACTTCTATTCCTTTTGCTGAAACTCGATGTCCCAAAACTATACCTTCCTGCACCATGAAGTGACATTTCTCCCAATTCAAGACCAGATTCGTTTCCCTACATCTTTCCAAAACCAAGTTCAGATGTTTCAAACACTCATCAAATGAAGATCCAAACACAGAAAAATCATCCATGAAGATTTCTATGAATCTCTCAACCATATCGGAAAATATAGCCATCATGCATCGCTGAAACGTGGCTGGAGCATTACATAAACCAAAAGGCATCCTACGGTAAGCAAAAGTACCATAAGGACACGTGAATGTGGTCTTCTCCTGGTCCTCTGGTGCTACTGGAATCTGATTGTACCCGGAGTACCCATCAAGAAAACAGTAGTGTGAATGTCCTGCTAACCTCTCCAACATCTGATCAATGAAGGGGAGAGGAAAATGATCCTTCCTAGTAGCTGTATTGAGTTTGCGGTAGTCAATGCAAACCCTCCAACCTGTAACTGTTCTGGTAGGAATAAGCTCATTCTTCTCGTTAGGTACAACTGTGATTCCCCCCTTCTTCGGCACTACTTGAACTGGACTGATCCACGCACTATCAGATATGGGATATATGATTCCCGCATCCAAAAGCTTCAATACTTCAGCCCGAACCACTTCCTTCATATTTGGATTCAACCTCCGCTGACTCTCCACACTGGGACGAAAATTCTCCTCCATGAGGATCTTATGCATACACAACGAAGGGCTGATCCCTTTAATATCTGCAATGGTCCATCCTATGGCTGTTTTGTGTTCTCTGAGTACCCGAAGTAGTTTTTCTTCCTCCACCTCACTGATTGAGTTTGATATAATCACTGGAAGAGTGCAAGAATCTCCAAGATAAGCATATCTAAGGTGTGGTGGTAGCTGCTTCAGTTCCAACTTAGGCGGCTGCTGAATCGAAGGTATATGCTTCCTGCTTCCTGTTCCAAGTTCTTCAAAGTTTGTGAAATGTCGCTTTCGAAAATACGGTGGGTTGGTCTCCATAAACCGTGCACAAGTTTCAATCTCAAGTGAATCAGAATTGATTGATTGAGAATGAGCAATACACGCTTCATATGCATCCGAATGATGTTGAAGTAGAAAAGTATCATTCACCACCTTGTCGATGACATCGATTTTAAAACAGCTATCTGCCTCTGAAGGGAATTTCATGGCTTTGAAAACATTGAAGGATATCTGCTCTTCGCCCAGTCTCAAAATCAACTGCCCCCTCTGAACATCTATTAATGCTCTTCCAGTAGCCAAAAATGGTCTGCCCAGAATTAGTGGAACGTCTTTGTCCTCCTCCATGTCCAAAATGAGAAAATCAGCAGGAAATATGAATTTTTCCACTTTGATGAGCACGTCCTCAATGATTCCTCTCGGGTGTGTCAATGATCTGTCCGCTAGTTGTAATGTAACCGTGGTTGCTTTAGCTTCACCTAATCCAAGTTTCCTGAAAACAGATAAAGGCATTAAATTAATACTGGCACCAAGATCACATAATGCTTTATCAAAGTAGATTTCACCAATAGTACAGGGTACAGTAAAACTCCCTGGATCTTTCAGTTTTGGTGGAAGCTTGTTCTGAATTCTGGCACTGACTTCTTCAGTCAACATTACTGTCTCGTGATCTTCCAACTTGCGTTTGTTTGATAGAATATCCTTTAAGAACTTAGCGTAGCTCGGTATTTGGAAGAGTGCGTCAGCCAATGGGATATTTATATGGAGCTTTCTGAACACTTCAAGGAATTTTTTGTACTGCTGCTCCATTCGTGGCTTCCTCAACCGTTGTGGGAATGGGATTGGTGGTTCATAAGGATTCACTGAATTATCTGGAATTTGCTGTGGTGTCGCTGGTCTCTCTTTCGCTGGTGTCTTTTTGGTGCTGTCCGTCTCCTCTTCAGTCTCTTTCCCGGGTGGAACTACAGTCTCTTGGTCTACTCCTGGTCTTTTCACATGTATCTCAGGTAGCTGAACTCCACTTCTTGTAGTAATGGCTTGGACATGCTCTCTAGGATTCACTTCTGTATTACTCGGTAAGGCACCAGGCACTCTTCCTGTCATAGAAAGAGCTAGTTGTCCCATTTGAGTCTCTAGATTCTTAATAGCTGCACCCTGATTCTGGAAATTTGTTTCAGTCTTTCTCATGAATTGATTTGTGGTTTCCATGTATTTATCGGTCTTTTCCATGAGTTTCGCAAACATATCTTCCAACTGAGGTTTCCTCTCCTGCTGAAACTGCCCCTGAGCCCGAGTATGATTCTGATTGTGATTCTGATTACCACCCCAAGAGAAATTTGGGTGATTCCTCCATCCCGGATTGTATGTCTCAGAGTGAGGGTTGTTCTGCTGACGTTGACCCCATTGAGCGAAATCCACATGTTCCATCCGTTGTGCAACAATGGGACATTCAGCTGTACCATGCTCTGCTCCACATTCTTCACAACTGGGCTTCTTCACTTGTGCTGAATTCACGGTCTGTGTTATACCCTCTATCTTGTGAAACAAAGAGTTAATCTTTGCGGATAATGCCGAATAGGTATCTACCTCATATACTCCAACTGCTTTCTTTGCACCTACTCTATCTGTAGACCACATGGCTGAGGTATTAGCCATTCTCTCAAACAACTCCCAAGCTCCTTCAATCGACACGGTGGTTAAGGAACCATTTGATGACGAATCTACCATGCTTCTGAAAGTTGGTGTCAGTCCCCAATAGAAGTATCTAATTTGTTCTTTCTTGTCATATCCATGTTGAGGACACTTTCTTAGCATGCCCTTGAACCTGCTCCACGCTTCATCAAGTGATTCAGTCTCATGTTGGCTAAAAACTGATATGTCGTGCCTCAATCTCGCCACTTTAGCCGGTGAGAAGTATTTGGTGCAGAATTTCTGAGCCAAGTCATTCCAAGTAGTTATGCTCGCCACTGGGAGTGAATCGAGCCACTCAATTGCTTTATCCCGAAGAGTTAGCGGAAACAGCCTTAGTCTGATTGCATCTTCTGATATCCCAGGGTATTTGAAGTGTTGACACATATCCAAGAAACGGGATATATGTGTATGTGGATTCTCGTTGGTTGTTCCGTAAAATTGATGTCCATTCTGAAAGAGTTGGATGATATTTGTCTTTAGTTGAAAGTTAATTTGCCCGAATCTTTGGGTAAACTATGCTGGATTGGCTTTGAACAACATACGGTGCTAGAAAATCCCCAAGTATAGTATTCCCATCATCCTGAGCTTCAGCATTGGCTGGCGCTGCAAGACCCATCCTCGGTTCCAATTGTTGATCAGCCATTCCAATTTGTCCTTGATTGACCTGATGTGCTACTCTTGCGCCTCTCTGTCTGCGATGAAAGGTTCGTTCAATTTCTAGATCAACTGGAAATAAACCACAGCTGATTGATCTTCGCATGCAATACCTGAAAAAGGCAAAAACAGTAGTAGCACTTAGCTCAGCCTAAGTAATTGAACGAAAAATAAAATAAAATAAAACTAAATAAAACAAGTTCGAATTAGTGTCTAGATAACAAAAATCAAATTAATACTCAATCCCCGGCAACGGCGCCAAAAACTTGTTCACGAAAATATGTTTCGAATAAAACCACCGCAAGTGTACGGTTCATTGACAAGTAATAAAGTGGAAATCCTAAAATTTCGAGTATCGTTCCCACGAGGATTGATTTAACTTGAGTTCTATTATTGCGACCTTAACCGAATCTATTAAACTCAATATGATTATTTTGTGACTTTATGATGAAATTATGACTAATCTATAAATTAAACTAAAATTATGAGTCAAATGCAAAAATAATGTTTGAATGCAAAAGTTTTAGAAATTAATGTATAAAAAGCGTACTAGGATCCCGAATCACCAAGCAAAATTCACTCTTGACCCCTATTTCACAACTTGACAACACGATGAATCGTTTGAAGAATCAATGTTTCTAACCTATCCAACAATCTCTTTCGAGTAGAATTGAACCTATCCTAGTATACCATTTGACTATATTTCTATGACAAATGCAATATACAAGCATGCATGAAGTTTTGTAAACACTTAGAGATTCACGTAATGCATATCGGTATATTTCTATCCTCTATGAACAAAACGATGATTTATACCTTGTTGAATTTATTTCCCTTCTTTCGAATGCATGAAATAAATCACCTAAACTCACATAATTATCGTCGACTATAATCACGGAGACAATAAGCGTATATAAATCATTCAAAACAATCAAAGTGTTTAATTGTCAAATTGCAAAATAGGAATTAAAAGATCATAATGCGAGGTTCATCGTTCACCTAGTACATGAAAAGTCTAGCCTAACATGGATAAAAGAAAAGAACAATAAAAGTAATGAAAAGAAAACATCACCAAAAACTTGAATTAAATCTTGAAATCTTGAAACTTGAAGTGTAAATCCTTGTTCTTGCCTTCTTGTAAGCTCTCCAAGGTGTTTTTCTCTCAAAAGTGGCGTAGCCCCCTTTCTTTGGACGAGTTTAGGGTTAAATAAGTGCCCTAGATTCCTTTCCATAAGAGTTTTAGCGAGAAAAGGAAACCAGAAAATCGGGCCAAAATTTCTACCATGCGGCCGCATGGTTATTTTCCATGCGGCTGCATGGAACAAAAATTTTCCATGAAATTATCCCTGAATCCCTCCTTGCGGCCGCAAGGAAATTACACCATGCGGCTGCATGGTGTAATTTAGTTTCGAACTTTTCATTTTAGTCCTTGAACTTCCGTTTTCTCTTGTCTTGACCTCTTTTGTTCATTCTTTCCCTCAAATCATCCCATGACATCCTCAATTTGTGATTAAACTCGTGTCCTCTCTTGAGTTGTCCTCGGGTCATCTTTTGATTATTTGCATTATGGTCCTTGAACTTTCGTTTTCCTCCTTTTTAGCTCATTTTCTCCATGTTTTTCTCAACTCTCCATCACAATCTTCAATAATGTCCTACAAACATAAATCACACAAATTAAGTTATATTCCAACCATTAATCAACAATTATTCATGATTGTGACTCGAAATAAACGAATAAAAACACCCTTATCAAGATCTATGTAGTTTAGAACAGATCCACGATCATCTTCCTTACTGGTGAACTTCAAAAGGAAAGAAAAGGAACTATGAATATTGACCAATACCTGAACAAAGTAAAGCTGCTCGCAAATAATCTGGAAATTGATGGCAAAATATCCCTCATTCTGATTTGATCACTCAAGTCCTGGCTGGTCTGGATGAAAACTATACTCCCATTGTTGTTCAAATCAACGGCAGAGATAGCATCTCCTGGGGTGAACTGCAATCAACATTGATGATATTTGCAAGTAGGCTGAAACATCTCAATACAATGAGAAATGAAATGGCTGGAATTACCCTTGATCACACTTCAGTAAATTTCTCTCAGAGGTTAGGCTCAAATTATCATCACTTCAGAAATCAAAGACCAATCTCCAATGGAAGATTCTCTAGCCATTTTTGAAGTGGAAAAAGAAGCAGAAATAGAGGAACGACCTTTAATGGTGGAGACAGACCTACCTGCCAAGTGTGTGGAAAAATTTGACATAAGACAAATATGTGTAACTTCAAGTATGATGAGAGGTACACATGTGCACCACCAAATCAGAGAACAAGCTACAATCCCTCACCAGCAGCCTTTGTAGCATCACCTAGTACCGTGAATGACCCTGCTTGGTTTGCTGACACTGGTGCTAGCAACCATATCACTGCAAACAAGGAAAATCTCACAGCAGAAAATGAACACACTGGTAAGAAAGAAATCATGGTTGGAAATGGTAATATACTGCACATTTCACATTTTAGCATGACTCATCTTCCTACCTTAAATAGCAAACCACTTGTGTTAAATAAACTGCTACATGTACCTGAAATTCAGAAAAATCTCATCAGATTTTACCAATTAACTTCTGATAACAATGTTTACACGGAATTCTATTCTAACTGTTGCTTTGTCAAGGACAAACTGACGAGTGAGGTGATGCTGCAAGGGAGGCTTAAAGGATGACTGTATCAATTGGACTTCCCTCACCAAAACACCAAGTATCACTCTCAGTCACCTACTGTCTCAAATAAACTTTTCTGCAACACAATATCACTTAGTCCCAGTCAAGAGTCCTTGAATGTTCAAACTAATGTATGGCACAAAAGACTTGGACATCCATCTAGCTAAGTGATGTCTCAAGTGCTCAAAACTTGTAATCAAAGGTAAAATGAAAATGAAGCAAATTCTTTTGTGATGCCTGCCAATTTAGCAAATCCCATCTGCTACATTTTGCTCTCTCATCTTCACACGCCAAAGTACATCTTGAACTTGTGCATACTGACCTATGGGGACCAGCACCAATCCAATCAGTTTCTGGCTTCAAATACTACATAACATTCCTAGATGGTTTCAGTAGGTTCACTTGGATCTATCCTCTAAAGCAAAAATCCGAAGCACTAAGTGTTTTTGTTCAATTCAAGAAGCTAGTTGAAAACAAGCTTGCAAGGAAAATTAAAACTCTACAAGCTGACTGGGAAGGTGAGTATATAGTCTTTAAAAATCTCCTAACCCAAGAAGGCATTGAATTCAGATGTCCTTATCCATACACATAAGCTCAAAACAGTAGAATTGAAAGGAAACACAGTCATATAACTGAAATAGGTCTCACCCTTTTAGCTCAAGCCAAAACGCCCTTGAAATATTTGTGGGAATCATTTCAAACTGCCACTTATCTTATTAATAGAATGCCTACACCTGTGCTCAAAATGCAGTCCCCCTTCACGGCTCTATTCGGAAAAGAAACTGATTACAAGTACCTGAGAATTTTTGTTTGTGCATGCTACCCTTGTCTTCAACCTTACCAGAAGCACAAATTTATCTTTCATTCAACAAAATGTGTTTTCATTGGCTATATAAATGCTTAAACTCAACATGGAGAATTTATATTTCAAGACATGTTGTGTTTAATGAGCTTGAGTTTCCCTATGAGTCATTATTTTCTGTTCAAAATCAACAAAACTCTTTGATACCAGAATCTGTGGTTCCTACTTCCAATTCACACATCAGCCAAACAATACTAAACCTACCACATGTCTTGTTGATGCAACTCTTCCTGAAGCCACCAATGATGTACATCACACGCCCTCCAGGTCAAGTGACAGTATAACTGATAATGGAGATGAAAATAGAAGTGATGATATGATAAGAAATATGAGCAACCAAGCGGTAAGTCAAGGTGAAGAAACTGAACTTGAGTTGCCACATAATGAGCCACAGAATGATGAAAATGTTGAATCAGACTTCACAGCTAATCAGCAACAAACCAGGGACTTAATAGAACATCCTATGATCACAAGAGGAAAGGCTGGAGTTTTTAAACCTAAGGTATACTTGGGAAAATTATCTGAGAACAACTCTGAAATCTCAGAACCAAAAAGTGTGGATGAAGCCATGATGACTAGAGAATGGAAAAGAGCTATGGAGGAATAATTCAATGCTCTAATGAAAACGAAGACCTGGAAGCTAGTGCCACCATCACCAACTTACAACATAGTGGGAAATAAGTGGGTCTTCAAAGACTGAAGGTGAGGTTGGTAGCTAAGGGCTTTCATCAAGAGCCTGGAATTAATTTCTATGAAACCTTTCATCCAGTGATTAAAGCATCAACCTTAAGAGTCATACTAACTATGGCAGTCTCGAAGGGATGGACAGTCACACAAGTAGATATCAATAACGCGTTCTTGAATGGTAAACTTGAGGAAGTGGTATATATGAATCAACCAGAGGGCTTTATAGATTCATCAAGACCTGATCATGTTTGCAAACTGGAAAAATCACTTTAAGGGTTGAAGCAGACACTTAGGGCCTGGTATGACAAATTGAAGTCAACACTGATGAACTGGAAGTTTAAACAATCAGTAGCCGATACATCACTATGCTATTTTAAAAATGAGAAACAAGTCATTTTTGCACTCATCTATGTAGATGACATTATGGTAACAGGAAATGATACTGAGCTGCTACAAGGATTCATAAATGAACTAAACAAAAGATTTACACTCAAAGATATGGTACAACTTCACTGATTTCTGGGAATCGAAGTACTCTGGCATGACTCAGGCCTTCTCTTGACACAAGCAAGATATATCGCTGAACTACTAAGGAAATTCGAACTGCAAAATTTGAAGTCATGCCCAACTCCCATTCTAGCGGGCAAAACCATGTCAAAGGCTGATGGAGAACCATTGAAGAATCCCTTAATTTACAGAAATGTAGCGGGAGGACTGCAATATCTCTCTAATACTAGACCTGATATAACTTTTGCTATAAATAAGTTGAGTCAGTTTCTGCAATCCCAACATCAATTTATTGGCAAACACTAAAAAAGGTACTCAGATACCTAAAGGGAACTATAAATTAGGGACTTTGGATACAAAAAAGTGATAGACTTGATTTAAAAGGATACTCAGATGCAAACTGGGCTTCATGCCCGGATGACAGAAGACCAACTGGAGGACATTGCATCTACTTAGGAGAAAATCTGGTTGCTTGGTCTTCCAAAAAGCAACACGTAGTTGCTAAATCAAGTACATAATAGGAAAATAGATCCCTTGCTTCAGCAGCCTCAGAAATAGCTTGGATTCAATCACTCTTTAAGGAACCTGAAGTGCTACATGTATCAATTCCAATCCTATGGTGTGATACAAAGCATATTGAATTAGACATTCACTTCATCAGAGATAAAGTTCTTAGGAAAGAATTAGAAGTCAAATATGTACCCTCCTCTGTTCAAACAGTAGACTTGTTAACTAAAGGTCTCACTCATTCAAGGTTTCTCTTCTTGAAAGATAAGCTTGAAGTCATTTCATTGCCGTCCAGCTTGAAGGGGGGTGTCAAGAGTTAAAGATTAATCAGCAGCCACTTCATCAACACGCTGCCAACTGGAATCCGTGCTGGAGATGCTTCTGTTACATCAAATGCTAGCACTACCTGCTATTGTAACTTTATTCCAACATTCCCCTTGAATTAAGGAACTAACAATCCTTTGTACATTATAGAATATTCTCCTTGTAATTATTTATACACCATTGATGCTGAAGCAATACATCTTGAGCTGAATTGTTCTCTCATTATCTTGTTTTTCAACTATATACGATTCAGAATGACGTTTTAAAGAGGGATGCTCGGTAATGAAAAACAGTCCTCAAAGTATTAATTTCTAAATTTTTGGTCCTCAATTCTAACTTCTTAATTTTCTTCCATTTAGTCCTTAAATAAATCAAACATTTTCAGTATGATCATTCACCTATATATTTAAATCCCAAATTTGGAAATTTCTCTTTCATCTCGTCTTCAAGTTCCTACGTCTCTTCATTGTTTGCTTTACTTCTCCATAATAACTATTTTAGTGTGACCCAAATTCCATGTGATTTGGTGTTTGGTTGAATAGTAGAGGTCTAAGGGGTTTTGGTTTAAAGACTCCTAATTAATGGAGATTAAATTTTATCAAGAATTGAGAATTTAGCTTGAAAACATCATAGGAAGAATTAAACCCGAGAATGGGGTGTCGCGGAACCAGGACGCTACGGAGAAAAATAGGAAACGACGCTAGGCCCCCTTGCTAGAAATAGCGCCTCGGGCCCCAGCTCCCAACGCCGAGGCACTGCAGTGGTGGCACTGAAACGCCGCCTGAACAAATTTTTCGAGATTTTGCGGATTTTATAAATTCTTCTACAACTTGAACTCTAAAAAGAGGCTTATATTTATATATTCCATAGTTTTGTATCTTTATATACACATTCAACAATATTATGAGCGTTAAAGAGCTTATATTTCAATTGAAAGTATTGAGATCTTAATATTGTAAACACATTTATTATTGATTATAGTGAAATTCTCCTCCTCTTCTTGTGATTTTTTCCCATCTTAGATTTCAACATAAATATTGGTGTTCTTATTTATTTTAGTTTATTTCATTATTGACATTATCTTGCGATCAATTCATAACAATAACTTTTCTAAAGGAGCGTCTTTGTTCTGAAGCCACTTCATTTCTATCATCAAAATGCAGAAGAGTCGTTCTTCAAAGTTAAATCGGGTTGAATCTTAGTAGAAACTTCCTTAAGCACATGAGATGGATCCAAGATATACTTTTGGAGCGTAGACACATGAAACTCATTATGCATCTTACTCAATGAAATAGGTAATTCCAATCAATTAGCTAGCAGTCCAATCGTTTTCTTGATCTCAAATGAACCAATATATCGAGATGTCAACTTTCCTTTCTTACCCAGCTTAAACGTCCTCTTAATCCATGAAAACTTAATAAACACTTTATCTCCAATTTCAAATTTCAAAGATCAACACCTTTTATTTGCATAACTCTGTTTGAGATCTTAGGTGCCCTTATGTTATTCTTAGCCCCTATTTGGTGCACATTTTGGGGCCAAGAATGCAATTTTTTGTTTGATGTGATGGGGAATATTTGGTAGAAAAATAATGAAAAGTTATTGATGTAATGAAAAATATTATTCTACTAAAGAATGTGTTGTTGAAAATGAGTAAAAGAATGAGAATGAAAAAAAAAACAGAGACTTAGGTGGTGTTCTCTTCGTGTTTCTGTTTTCTGTTTTGTGTTTTGAATTCATTTTAAGTTTTGTGTTTTGAGTGTCCATTTTGAGATTGTTGAAAATGCGTTCTTTTTGTCATTTTGAAAAATTGTTTTCCAAAATTAAAAACACCAAAACACGTTCTCCCATCCCATCTTTCTCTCTCCCCTCCCCTCTTTCTCTCATATATCTTCCCACCGCCGGGCTCCATTTCGCCGGCCAGAAGGAGTGGGGGTGCGATGCTGCTGTCCTTCTTCTTCCTTTTTTGGTGGAGATTTTGGGTCCCAATTTCAGTGGTGATGGTGGTGGCTGTGGGTGCGATTTACTGCGATTCGGTGGTCGACGGTGGCTATGGCAGTGATCTCTTAGCCGGTCGCGACGTTGCTGTCCTTCTTCTTTCGTTTTTCGATCGCGATTTTTGTGATGATTTTGGGTCGTGATTTCAACCCAGCTACGCAGTAGATTTTCGTGATTTTGGGTCGCAGCAGATTTTCGTGGTGATTTTGGCTGTGGGTGAGATTTAGTGGTTGGAGGTGGTCGACGGTGATGGCAGTGGTTGGTGCAGGCGGTTGTGGTGGCTGTGGGTGAGATTTGGTGGTTGGAGGTGGTCGGCGGTGATGGCAGTGGTTGGTGCAAGCGGTGAAGGGTGACGGTTGGGTTGAAAACAACGAAAACGCGTTTTGGAAATTTTGGCCAAGTTATAACTGAAAACACTCAAAACGACATTTTTGTCGTTTTGTGTTTTCTTTATAAATTTTAAACTCGTTTTCAAAAACGCGTTTTCGAAAATAAGAAAGAGAACGCGTTTTCACTGTTTTGGAAAATCGAAAATAGAAAACGGCTTGAAAACAGCAAAGAGAACAGACCCTTAATGTTCTAGACAACGGATATCGTGTCTTGCACCATTTCGGTCCTTATAAATATTGTTCATCCCAATATAAAGGCAATCAAAATTAACTTTGGTACAAAATAACAAAATTTTAAGGCGATCGAAATTCTGACTTCTACTTTGAGGGTATGGATGACCAATTCTTGATATGCAGAGACTGATGGATAAAAATTAACAAAATTCTAAGCCCCACAAAAAGTTATACTGATTTGACATTTTTGGTATTCTACAGCTCCTAAAACTCGCTACGCCACCTAAAACTTGTTGCCAAAATATTTTGCAGAAAGAAATCATCTGCTTTAAGGGTTTGTGTGCACATATACAGTGATAAAATAAATTGAACATGCGAATTTACATATCTCATTCTTTTATTATTAAACATGCGAATAATGGTACTTATAATCACTCGCAATAAGTTGCATGCTTGCGTTTAGAAACATAGTGTGATATAATTTATATTTTAATAATACATGATTTGTTTACGATTAATGTATAGGAGTTGTCACCTTGTATTGAAAAGTTGTAATGTTGATTGATTAACTATTCAAATTTGTGATTTGTCCTTATGAAGTAAATAGTTAAACTTAATTGCTATGAAAGTTGTAAACTTCATTGTATTTGTATTTTTTTTTTTTCAAACTCATTTTTAACCACATGGTCTTCCAATTAAATAATTTTATACGTAAATCTTTAACTTTCTTTACTTTTTAACTATACATTTTCCAAAATATCACTATTACAAAATCTATTTTTCAAAAAATGAAAATCAAACAAACCCTAATTCTTTATACTGTCCAAATTTTGAGAGAAAAAGATAAATTTTTTTTTTCTCTTCATCTATTTAGTCTGAAATTAATTTCTTAATTTAATTAGAAACAGGTGTCTACATGCTGGTGTAGTCTTGACTTTGGAGAATGTCATAGAAAACTTAAATTTTTGAAGTCTCAAGTTCTTGAAATTAAAATCTGAAACTTCGTGATCTACAAAATTGAGAGTTCATGATTCAAATCCAATCAATATCTGATTATTGAAGTCGGGTAAATTCTAATTTTTTATTTATTTTTTTATTATATGTGAACATTTACTAACGAAATTGACTTTTTGAATAAAAGAAAATCTTGATTTTCGTGTAATGCAGAATTATTTTTGCAGGTACCATGACAGAGTGCAATTGGATTGCTAATGTTGTACTCTTGGTTTTTTTATGCTGAAAACTTGGATTAAATATTGGCTTGGGTCATTAGTTTTTAATTTAATTCTTCAGTCACAAATAATTGTTAATTTATTGCTTAAAAATGCTTTAAATTGTCTAAAATATTATCACTCTAGATATCATGGCATATATTTTCGTTTGAGACATCAATCGTGAAACTATAAATAAGATGCATATAATCTGACACTGGTTTTCATTGATTAATGTAATTTAGAATAATTTTTTTTGGAAATAGAAATTCGTAACAATAAATTATATGGTAATTTAATAAATATGAAAAATTGGTAATTATGTAAAATTAAAATCCACCATTTTGAAATATTGAGTGGAAGAGGACATTTATTTAAATAAAAAATCGTGGTCTTGCTTTGTCAATCCATAAGTAAAGTAATGTACTTACATCGTACTGGTAATGCAACGAACTCCCTATAGAATGGTTGCGTAGTTTGAATTCCTTTATGTTAAGACAATCTTAATTGAGTGTAATTTGATGGCATCCATAGATGGAGGAATCATTCTCAAATATCTAATGATCTAGATAAATGTTATACACTCAAATCAAGATTATCTATGAACCTTCTATAGAGGCTCTCCTCTATGATTTTAGTGACCAAATAAAATGATACTTAGCTTATCTAGACATTTGTTGTCACGTATGATTTGTCTAGTGGGAGGATTTCAACTTGATTAATGGACAAAGTGACATTTCTTATAGAAGGGAACGTTGTAGTTTAATGGATCTACATATACATTCATGTATCGAATACTAAATTTTTATTCGTTGCTCAATTTTAATTTGCAATTTATGGTTATTTTCTACAAAATATCACTTGGTCCATTTCTCGTTATTCCATAACAAAACTAACTAATCGAGAAAATTATGTCGATTAAAAACGTAGTTTGATTTTTGTACTCATTGAGGATAAACTTAATTTTGTGTTTGAGGGGTGTCTTCTTGAACCTACTGAGACCAAGTGCAAGTTCAAAAGTATTGTGTATGAAAAGTGGGCCACTGTAGGCAAGATGGCTCGTTTTAATATTTTGGCTTCAATGTCGAATGTATTACAGCATAAGCTTGTAAGTCAGAGTACCTCCTATGACATATTATAGAACTTTTAGGGTATGTTTGATTATTAAAGCAGGAGGATTCGTATTGAATCCATTTGTACCTCATAAAACATCTATATGAAATCCAGAACACGTGTGAAATTTCATAGTTTGACTATGATTGCACACTTCAAAGTGATAGAGTATGGGTGCAACCATTGATCGGGGAATTTAATTTGATGATATGGTGTTGAATTCTTTATTTGACATGTTTTCACATTATAATATGAACTGTCACTTGAACAAGATGAAGATACCATTAAGTGAGTTGATGATTTACTTACAATATGTTGAAAGTAGTCTTAACGTTAAAAGTGGTGATGCTCATGCAACGATTGATAGCTTCTCTAACTCCAAGCCAAAAGGAGGATTTGAAGAGAAGAGGAAGACAGCTAAAAAGAAGCATTAAGCAACAAAAGCCTTAAAACAGATGGAAAGCCTACAACAAATATGTAGTCTAGACGTATTTGGCGAACACTCATTCTACAAATCAACATAAATCGGTCTAAACTCATAAATGTGCACCAAGTCTAAAATTTAATTATGATTACATATAACATATTGTTAAGAATTTAAGTACATAACATTGAATGAATTTAAGTTTAATGGGAAATTATGAATTCATACTTCATACACTCTGGTACCATGTGTTAATATTGTTCAATTTACAAAACAATTAAATTCATATAAATATGAGAACTTAATTTTTGTTATTTTCACATACAACTACGAATTAACCAAGAACTTACCTAAATCCATAACAAACGATCTTAATTCTGTATCTCGATTCTCCGTCAAACAATTTAATTACGTATCTTGAATCTCTAATCACACTTTAACATATGTATTTTAATTTTATGGAAATTGTGATTTGTTCTCCTTGCCTTTCACATAATAGCATGAATAATTTGATGGTCTTACATGCTCTTTTTTTTAGATAGCTCACTACACCAAAATACACCATTTGCAACACATAAAAGGCAACATATGGTAGTTAAGTGTTGCTAAAGGGTCAACCGCAACATTTTAATAAGTGAATGTTGCTATTGGGTTAATATAATTGACTTTTGGCAACATTTGATAAAGGAATGTTGCTAATGCCACATTTCGCAACATTTGATGTATGTTGCGAAAAGTTTATCCTTTTGCAACGTTTATTAGATGTTGCAAAAGTTTATCCTTTTGCAATGTTTAATAAACATTGCCAAAGTTCATCTTTTGAAACGTTTATTAAACGTTGCAAAAGGAAAAACGTTTAATAAACGTTGCGAAAGATCAACTTTTTGCAACGTTTAATAAATGTTGCGAAAGGTAACATTAGCAACGTTGATTAAACGTTGCAAAAAGTAAGGAGGATTAGGCGTGATGGGTTGGGCTGGATCTTGGGCTGATTATTTCCTAAAAACATTAGGCACAATAACGAAAGGTCTAATTCACTTGCCCAATTGCATAAACCAGCAGCAGGAACCCTTATCCCAATTCTTCATTTCCAATTTCGGCGCCAATATGCGTGACTTCGTCTCCTTCTCCGACTCCTACTCCGACGAAGTGGAGCCTTTTCCCAATTCGTCAGTCCCAATTAGAAGCTGAAGCACTAGACTCCGACTCCTACTCCTTCAAAGTGAACATTTTTCCCATTTCTCATTTCCAATTAGAAGCTAAAGCGTGCGACTGCGACTCCAACTCCCATCTGTAGCATAATTAAGTTTGTTTATCTGTGTATTTCATTAAGGATTTTTTCATTTTGCTATGTGTATTTGATTACGTTTATTTGATTTCAGTTTTTTAATTTTTCTATCTGTTTTCCCTAATTACCGCAAGCACTTTATTATCAATCTTTTTTCTCGGGCTTGCTGAAGGAATTTGACTCTATAGAAGGTTTTGGTTATGAAATTACCATTACAGCATTTGACTCTGTAGCGTGTGACGTGTTATGGTCAGAACTAGATTTAAGCCTTCTTTTTTTACCATTACCACAAGCACTTCATTATCAATCGATGTAAGGTGTTTTTTAAGACTTAAAATTTCTCTGTGTACTTGTAAGTTCCGAAATATGAATTTATATGCATATTTTCCTAACTGCTTGGGATAAAGGCATAAATATATTTCCATGTGAATGTGTATTAACTTCGTTAAAATTGCGAGATGATGTGAAAAAATATTTCTATAATTGGGAAATACTCGAAATAATTGGAAAATCTATGCAATTATGGTATATGATAGTGATCATGTTATAGTGAAATTGATCTATCATAGCAGTAACCAGTGATATAATACTTGTTAACTATTTAGTCCGTAATAAGTATTTGTTTATGAGTAATATCAGGGGCATGGATGCTGTCATTGGTTAAAATTTTGTGTACTTACTGAGATGTCTATATAATTTGATATCGACCACAAGAATCTAAAGAACAAGTTCCCTGGGCTACTTCGATTTTTTCTTCTATGAGCTATAGTTTGTGAAGATAATTGGTTATTTTCTCAAGTTGTAATTATAGCAAAAGACATCTCCATTTTTTACTGAAGTAACTGCGTATCCAATATAAAATCTATTCAGTTCTTGGGATTTTAAATTTAATACACACGCCTTCACATCTATATATGTACATCAAATTGTTTAAGAAATCCAGCTGTTTGCTTATCGACAAAGAAAACCCACTTATTACCTGAGAATCCTGATGACTCTTTGAACTAAACTATAGTATTCGGATGAAGTGTCAAGAAAACCTAAATGCTGGTTACTCCTCTAGGATCTCTAATTAATACTGGTCTAATTTTAAGCATCTAATGTTGGTTAAAGCATCATTATGGTGACCAACACAAGGATAGTGTCCTTCGATTTTTTGTATATCTATACTTAGGTGTTCTATTTCTTCTCTTGGTGTGTTTCAGGCTTTGCAAAAATTTCTTTAGTAAGTAAAAAAATTATATTTCTTTTACTTTAGGTTCATAGTTAGTGAGATTGATTATTGTAGCTGTGTGGCCTTTGTATAGTAAGGTTTTTTAAAAGAAACATTGTTCTTCCTATTGATTTTTGCTTACTTTATGTAGCCCTTCCCTTCATTACCATTACAACTTACTTTAGGTTCATAGTTGCGCGTTTGACTCATGTATTAGGCATTGAAGGACAACGATCAACGATTGCCCTGACTCACTTAAATTCCTGGATCTGCCACTGCCTATAATGGACAAAGAGTGA
The DNA here is from genome assembly GCA_035079005.1 of Fraxinus americana. Taxonomy (NCBI): domain Eukaryota; kingdom Viridiplantae; phylum Streptophyta; class Magnoliopsida; order Lamiales; family Oleaceae; genus Fraxinus; species Fraxinus americana. The sequence goes on along the minus strand of CM068721.1, from coordinate 18,561,481 downwards.
CTGCACTTATCAAGATTATAATCTGAAACTAATCTTATAAATCTAGTTAACCAATAAACAAATAACATATAATGATCATAATGTTTAATTTGTAGATTTTCAGAACAATATAGAGATGGAGCACATAATTTTGTTGAACGAGCTCATGAGAATCGCAATTCAGGAATGATAGCATGCCCTTGTGTTAATTGTAAGAATCTAAAATATCATCATCATGATACAGTCTATGAACATTTGGTTATTAACGGCATGGATCCTACATGTACAGTTTGGTTATTTTATGGAGAGCAACCAAGTGAATCAAATTTGAAACTTGTAGAAATACCTGAGTCGAGTAGGATGTTTAAGGATTTCTATGCACAACACGATGTAGATCCTGGAAATCATCCTTATGGAAGAGACGAAGAGATTGAAAGTTTAGTTAATGATGCTGAAACTCCTTTATATCGTGGTTGCAAGACGTTTACAAATATGTCAACTTTGGTTGCTATGTTTAAGCATAAAGCTTCACATGGGCTATTAGACAATGGTTTTGATGAACTTATAAATCTTGTTTGAGACATGCTGCCAAAGAATAATACACTTCCAAACTCATTTTATGAGATGAAAAAATTTGTCCATACATTTGATCTTGGCTATGAAAAGATACCAACTTGCCTCAACGATGTTGTTTATATAAAAACGAGCTTGAGCATGCTGAATTATATCCAAAATGTGGTTGCTCGAGATGGAAAATTAACCAACGAACTAAAAAAATTCAAAAAAATATCCCAGCAAAAGTATTGCGTTATTTTCCTATAATACTAAGACTTAAGAGGATGTTTGGAATATATGAGATGTCAACACAACTTAGATGACACTCAAGTAATAAAAGTTCAGATGGTAAGATTAGGCATCCGATTGATTCATTGAGTTGGGAAATGATTAACAGAAGGTGGCCACATTTTGCATCCGATCCTCGAAATATTAGATTAGGTCTTGCTACTGATGGATTTAATCCTTTCAACGATCTTAACTTGAAAACAGTTGTTGGCCAGTAATCTTAACTATATATAACTTAACTCCCTCAATTTGCATGTCAAAGGAAAGTTTGATGTTGAGTTTATTGATCCCTGGTCCGAAACAACCAGGAAATGACATAGATGTTTATTTGGCACCACTTGTCGACGACTTATTGTTGTTATGGAGTGATGGGGTTGATATGTATGATGCAGTTACAAAGTCTATGTTCAACTTAAAATGTATTTTGATGTGGACAATACATGATTTTCCTGCATATGGAAATATATCTGGGTGGCCCGTTAAAGGAAAAATTGCATGCTCTATCTGTCGTGAAAATAGATGTTCTATATGGTTGAATCATGGTAGGAAGTTTGCATACATGGGACATAGAAGATTTCTCACCTTTGATCACCCATTTCGCATGAAAAAAGAGCTGGTTTAATGGATATGTTGAACATGGTATTAGGCCGAAGATAAAAAAGGTGAAGAGGATTCTATTGAAGTTGATAAAATTACAAATGATTGGGGAAAAGTGGTAAACAAAAGAGAAAGAAGAATACAACTCCATCTACTGTAACGTGGAAAAAAAGTCAATATTTTTCGATCTACGATATTTGAAGGTAATTTTTGTAATAGTTCCTTCATTTTTATTTCATACTTCCAATTGCATGTAGTTTTTCGTGACTCCATAAATGTTTGATTTCCAGACTTTACTTGTACGTCATAATTTAAATGTGATGCACGTGGAGAAGAATATTTGTGATAGCATCATAAGTACACTTTTGGATGTCAAAGGAAAATCTAAAGATGACATTAACTCTCGTAAGGACATGTAAGAAATGTACATTAGGCATGATTTACATTCTCATAGTATAGGAAATAAATTATACCTACCAGCTGCTCCTCACACGTTATCAAAAGCAGAAAAACATTTTTTTTCTCAGACGGCTTGCTAACTTCAGATTACCTGATGGCTATGGATCTAATATTGGAAATTGCATATCAGTGGAAGAATGTAAGATAGTTGGACTGAAATCGCATGGTTTTCACATTTTAATACAACAATTGTTATCAGTTGCATTGAGAGGACTTCTACCTAAAGGACCAAGGAACTCCATTGAACAATTAGAGGAGGACATTTTTGAAACTTTATGCATATTAGAAAGGTATTTCCCGCCTTCCTTTTTTGATATAATGGTTCATTTGACAATCCATATTGGGAAAGAAGTTCATCTATGTGGGCCTGTTACCCATTTGAGAAATATATGAAAGTGTTGAAAAGGTATGTTATGAATCTTACGTGGCCTGAAGGGTGCATAGCTGAGCGATATGTTGTCGAAGAAAATACGAAGTTTTGTAGCAAATACTTAAAACAAGCATCTGAAATAGGCTCTAAGCATGTACACAATGAAGAATGTGAAACTGATTTCCTAGTTGTTGGGCGTACAATTTCTAAGGGGAAGGCAATTGTGCTATCTAATGAGATGTTGAAAGTTGCTCATCACTACGTGTTACTGAATAGTGCAGAAGTTCAACCATACATAGAGTACATTTATTAAATATCGAATTCCAAAAAAATTTAATACTTCAACGTTGCTTACTTTTTAATATATTGTATTTACCTTAGGATGCATATGGATAAATTGAAGAGTGTTGATAGACGATTGGAAAAAAATGAGAATTTATTGCGTAAAAAGCACATTGATGCGTTTGCTGCCTGGTGGAATGATAAGGTTGGAATACACGCGTAAAAAAAAATCTATATGTGCTATTTATTTATTTTTTTTCTTTCTAACATTTTTAAATAATAGCATATTAAAGGTGAACTATTGTCGGACAAAGTATCAAACAATTTGAAGTGACTTGCACGTGGTCCTAGATATCAATCCATATCATATTCTAAATTTGTCATAAATGGTCTTCGATTTCACACTAAAGATGCAGAAAAATCTCGCCAAACCAGTGGCGTTTTAGTTGAAGCAACGACCATATGTAGATCTAGTGCAAAAGATAATGCGCAAATGATTAGACAAGTTCTTTATTATGGAGTTTTGCATGATGTGATAGTGCTTGATTATAATACGTTTCATGTTCCAATATTCAAGAGTGATTGGGTAAATATCGTGAACGAATAAAGTATGAAGATGGATTCACTTTGGTTAACCTTCACGAGGGACAGACAATTTGAAAATGATCTTTTCATCTTGGTAACACAAGCGAAACAAGTCTTTTATTCTAGGGAAAATGAAACATCTAGTTAGTATGTTGTTTTGCAAGCGCCACAAAGAGACTTTGATGCATCACACATGACAGAAGATTATAATTATGAGGCAACTATTCTACTAGATATATCACAGCTAATTACAGACAACCATGATGATGATGAGAATTATGCAAGGATAGATGTTGAAGGCGTATTTTGTGATACATAGAGTAGATTGGTAACTCACTTAGTTGTAGACAATGTACTGTTTACATAATGATCAATTTTGTTGTACTATATTTTATATATTTTAATGATATGTCGAATGCTTTGAATTTATTAAGATCTCTAACTGTAATTTATTTTGATATCCCAAGTTTTTATTCTAGCTCTAGGGATTCTTTGCAGCGAGAAGTATATTTTGTATGATGGACAGACAAAGTTCAGGTAATTATATTTTCTTGTAATACATGAGAGATATATGCTAAGTTCTAAAAATAATTGCTCATATATTTTGTTTTCATGTTGTATTCTTTTAGTCAAGTAAACAAACTTTGAAGAGTTCCAAAAGAAGAAGAGCCACAATTGCTAATGCAATTCGAGAGACGAGTAAGAGAATAAGAAACTCTAGTGAACCAGGAGATAGTATAACTAGTCCAACTAATGATGAACAAACCACGTTGCCAACAACTACAAATGCTTTGAAGAAGAAAAGAGGTCTAACACAAGTGAAGCTGATTCCGGAACATAATTATCAGAAGATGGATCTCGAATTCAATGAATACGGCCAAGTGGTTGGCCTGAACTCTGATAAATTTGCGAGCATGGTTGGGGCCCTAGTTCGAGAACATGTGCCTGTTGTAATTAAAGATTGGCATTCAGTGGATGGAAAGATGAAAATGGAGCTTTGGGCTTTCATACAGGTACTATTTCTTAACTGCCTTTTAAGATTTTTACGTTGTATATTTTTCTTCTTCATACAGGTACTATTTCTTAACTCCAAGATAGTTTGTAATAGGTTGGTTTTTGTTGTAGTTCTAGCCTACTTTGAGTGTGACAAGTGACTAGATTATATTTTTAACTAATGTTTGTGTCTTTAGAAAAGGGGCAAGGGGTGGAAAAATTCAGATCAGTTCTATTCTTAGTTGCATGATATTTTCCTTTGAATGAGGCTAACACAATTTTCCTTAAATTTATGTTTATACACAAATACAGCAAAAGTTCAAGGTCAGTGATTGTCATCAAAGAATGACATTTCAATATATAGGAAAGTATTGGAGGACATTCAAATCTAGATTGAGAAAAGAAATTGAAGCTCAAGTTGAATCATCTGTGAATAGAACACGCACTATGAAGCTTCTTAGACCAAAGAACGTCGACTCCGAAGAAGATTGGGTAAAATTTGTCGAGGATACTCTTTCTGCTCATTTTATTGTAAGTATAAAAGGACTTTTTGAAGCTTAAATCTTTATAATTATTGTTGTATTGAACTTTATTGCTTTTGTAATAGGAAAAAGTTCCAAGTTTAGCAAGATGAGAACTAATCAGAAGTTTCTCTATACAATTGGTCGAAAGAGTTATCCATGCGTAGCTCATGAAATGGTACGTTTGAGGAACTTATCTTGCCTCACATGACTTGTCCAATTTCAAAAAATCTAATAACTACATTTATACTACAGAGAAAAAAGAATCTAGATTTAAAAGGGTTAAGAACAAGAAGTATAGACTTGTGGACATCTTAGGAAAGATGGAAAACCAATAAATGAAGCAGTTGGTGATAATTTGGTATGTGTATTATGGCAACGTTTAACCTTTACAATTTGATTTATTAGTTGTATCACTTGCTAGTATAAAATTTGAGAACCATAAGTGCAAAGAAGGATTGAAGATTGTTCCACATCAATTTCTAATACACCCGCTGAAGATTCCATTCGCGATGATGCTGTTGCTCGCATTTTAGGCCCTGAACTTCATGGGAGAGTTAGGAGACTCGGATTTAGAGTTGTACCATCAAAGGTGGATGGACAAATACAAAGTAGTGGGATAGTTAGGGAACTTGAAACCCAATTACAGACTCAAGCACAAAGGATGGGAGCACTAGAAGAAAAAGTGAAAGCACTTCTCAAGTTATCTCAATAGGTTGTACGTAGTTACATTTTATATATATTATAATAATATAGGTTCATATCTAATTACATGTAGAATGACTTGCATAATTTTTTTATCATTTACGGAGTGTAAACGACAAGAATTCAAATGTCATTACTCCTCAGGTTTTTGTATCTAGCATTCTTAAATGTTTATTCATCATATATTCATTTTGTAGCGTTCTAATTTTTAAAAAATATGTTTTGTCTTCTACCAAAATGTAGTCACACCAAAGAAGTACCACACTTATGATAAATGCAAGATGTCAACTGTTACATTGGTATATGTTTGAAAAGGAAGAGGTCGTAGCAGAAGGGAAGATTGCAGTAACAGACCCAAGTGCAAAGGTACATCACTTGCCACTCGGTTGAGACTGTTGAAAGGTTTAGGTTGAGGAAGTCTATATGGGCAATTTGACTTTATACAGACCTACAGATGAATTCCAAACTCTAAGTGAAGCCATGGGAAGTACTGTTGCTTGGCCAAAGAGCAGTATTAGGCTTCTTTGAGTAAGGTATGTTTAAATAATTTTTGTCTCCTACAGGGGTTGTTAGACAATTATGTGATTTGGATAGATACTTTGTTAGTATAATATGTTTTGTCTATAATATCGCATAGGTTCTTTTTCAATATTTGCAGCTATCCTAAAGCGTGTATCGAGCTTTGAAGCCCTTCAGCCAGCAAACAGGTAGAACCTCCACTATACAATTGCCTGATTCCGTTTTTATTTTATCTCCTTTTGAATATGTAATTACTGTCTCTGGATCAAATGCAAATAGAGAAAAAAAACAATTCTTTTAGCCAACCCCAAGTGCATTGCAACTAAGACTCAGATTATTGCTGATTTATTTTTAATTTTGACGTACACAAAAACTTCTTTCACTTTGTTTTATTGCTAGAACCATCTTAGTAGGTTAAGTGTACATCTTTTCCAACTTCTGTTGTCTTTGCACACTCATGAGAATGAGGATCCAAGTTTTATGTAGGTTTGTTCTATGGATAAGTGATTACTATAAATGCTGAAGTTGGTTGACAATGGGTCGGCGATATTGGCATTTATACTGAGGGCACCAGATTGATGTCTTGTTAGGGAAGATTGAATTGCTTCCATGGTAGTTAAGATAGATTTCTTCTCTAGTGTTTATGCAGCTACTCAGTATGGATAATTTACAAACTTGGTTCACGATAGCTTACTATTTTGATTCTGGATTTAAAGGGGTCTGTCTTTTAATTGTTTAAAGATCATCTTTGCCTATTTTTATTGCATTAGCATTGGTTTTGTCCCATTTAGACAAAATGGCCATTACAGGCTTGATCCTCCATATGTGGCTCCTAAATTGAGTGGAGGATTACTGATCAATGTTCCTTAGTGACATCTGTTGGAATTATACTTCCATGACGAAATTGTTTTCTAACGAAGTAGTACAAATTAGACGGTTTCTGGCTTTCTGATGAAAAGATGAGAAAACAAGATTGATGAACGTAGAATGATCCTTTGTGTATGCTATGCTAGTCTAGACTAAAAGATGGTTTGTTTTCTTTTCTACATTTTGTTCGTACAGTCACTTTTTGGTCTACCAATGTGATTGCCTCCGCCAGAATTGTTCTGGCACCACCCCATATGAGCTTGATTGGAAAGAGGAGCCCTCAATTATGAGGGTGCTCAAATTGAGAGGTGTGTTATATTGGATTTACATTTCCCTTTATACCTATCTCTGATGTTCACCCTATTAAGGGTCAGAATTGTCAAATGTTACTACTGGAACCTGAGCTCTAACAGTTGTGCAGGCCTACAATCTCAAAACTTGAAGTGTCACATTGCAGACGGATGAGCACCAGAGAACAAGCTTTAAAATAATTGCTCAAAATAGTATGTGCATTATCTTCAAATTTAGCACAAGATTCAACACTTTTTGAAATCACAATGTACGTAATACATCAAGGAGACATGCCATTTCCTACTATTGTGAGTGTTTGTCAAATCTATCAATGTAAATTAACTGATGCTTCTGAATTTTTTAGGTTGAGCCAAGATCCTGTACATAATTTTGCGAAACAATGCTATGTGTATATCTTGCAAGACGACTTGGTTGACATTCCCTCCTATGTAGCGAAAGTCTACGCAGTGATGTGATGAAGGAATTCAAACCAAGAGTGAAGAAAGTGAGGAAGGCCAAGAAGGAAAAGAAAGTGAAGGATCCACACAAGCCAAATAGACCTCCAAATGCTTTCGTTGTTTCCATTTGCATAGATACTTTGTACTCGGTCTGATGAATGATGAAAAAAATGTTATTGATGTTAGGTTGATATTTTACATGTATAATGGAGTGAATATTGCACAGTGTGTATTAGCATGGTTTAATGTCAATGCAATTTGTTTTACTATTTTAATTTTGATTTCGTATATTTATTTTTGGTGTGTCACTTCTCATTATATTGGATATTTATTCCGGTAGTATAGGAAAACAGGTATATATAAAAAAGCGAATTAATTTTAAAAAATATTAAAAAGACCAACGACAACATTTGTAAACTGTTGTCAAAATCAAAGGAAGGATCTATGGCAACGTCTACGGCAACGTTTTTTAAATGTTGCCGTAGACCCTTCTCTCAACTGCAACACTGACCTCCGCAACACACGTTAAAATGTTGCAAAATGCCTTTTGCAGCGTTTTTTGACCGCTGCAAAAGGCTTTCTTTGCCGTAGTATAGAGAGAGTACCAATTTCGTAGTTAGATTGTAATTCTATTTCCCGACTTCCGCAATAATCATCAATTAATTAATTTATAATATTATCCACTAGACATTATCAAATTCAACAGGTTATCATGTGGACCACATAAAGTATGACACACCAAATTAAGGGGTACGGAGGAGCTGTATAGATGGACTAGACTTTGGGTGAGCGCTTTTTACAAAGAATAAGTTTTATAATTTTTCGAAGAATATGTAATTAAAATTTAGAAAAAATATTTTGGGTTCAAGTGTAAGAGGATGTTTGGTGGGGATTAAAATTAGATTTTTAGTAGATTGTTATAGAAGTTTTTGAAATGTGTGGTTGAAAAGATGTGGGATCGATGAAAGATGTGGTTAATATTGATTGTTTGACTTTGACTTAGATTAAAATCATATTTTAATTCGACTTAAAGAGTCCCTAAATTTATTTTATTGGAAGAATGTTCGATTGAAAATGAATTTGAGAAAAAATAATTTTTATATAATGGGGGCTCCATTTTTTCAAACATCATTTTCAACCACTCATTCTCCTATAAAATAATGTTACATGTAAATCCAAAAAAAATCGTCATTTTTAACCACATATTCTAAAAAAAAAAATCACTGTTTCAAAATATATTTTCATCCAAAATCTCATCATGATCTTACATGCATGAGATGGGCAGCACGAAGAGGCACTTTCAATTGACAATATTGCATGAGCAGAGCAGAAGAAGATATATGTCACTGATCAAATTTCAGTCTACACTTAATTCTTCATTTATGGTGATGCTTTTGTGGGAGTCAACATCCATTCCATTGCCTTCTAACGTGATTTACAAACTAGTTTCAATCTAGTTTCGTTGATTCACTTACTTTCTGTACGTTATTGCTCAAAAGTGAGATGAAATTACTTATTTTTGCAGATATATATATATATATAGTTCCTTTATACAAAGAGACTGAAACCACTGATTCCATACGTTAATTAAATGCCACACAACACGTTAAGGCTTTCTGTGACGTTTACAACCTTTGAAAATATGTCAGTTAACAAGCCATTATATATATATATATATATATATATATATATATATATATATTTGATCCAAATTTCAATGGGAATTCGTAGATTAGTTAAAGTGAGTTTTGAAGAGGTCAAAATATAAATCAAGAAGTGATTTAACCGTATTCTTGTTAACTGCAAACCAAGCTCTTGCTCGGACGTTCAAAACAGGGAGCTGGCACCAGTTTGGCGTTCGAGCGGCTCCTCCATTGTGCGCTTCCCACCCGGGTGGAGCTCAAGTGGCGTGGCATTCGGCCCACAATCCGTTTCACATTTTGACACGTTTCTCGGTGTTCTTTCGATCTTTAGGATTATTATTAGGGTTTTGACATTTATCCTGACTCTTCTTTATAAATTAGAAATATTAAATAATATTGTAAATCCAATATTTTTGTATTATTCCTCCATATTATAGTAAATTCTACTTTCCCCAGATTTATTGTGTTCTTATTATGTGGTGATATTTAATTCATAGTATGCTATATAATCTCGTTCTTAATTACTAACAAAGATATTGTAAAAAGTTACTTTGTCTGGATTTCATTACTCAAAGTGGAAGGAGTGTTAATAAATAATATAATAATTACTAGAATGTCGATGACTAATTATCTATTCATTTTACTTTTAATTGAAACTAGATCTAATATGAAACATACAATTAATTATTTGATTTTGATTTTAACTATATCTACTAAAATAAGCAAGAAAATTCTTGAAAATAATTAAATAAAAAAAGATATTAGGATATAGAATTCAAATTATTAACCTCCTTTAATCCTCAATTACCCATTTATAATCAATTTTTGTTTAGAGTGCAAATCAATGATCCAAATATAATCAATAGCTTCTCTCAAAATCAATCAATTATACACTTACAAGGAACTTAATTACATCTAATTAAATTGTGAATATGTAATTATATAGTAATTCACAAATATCATCGTGTAACGATTTAATTTTAATTACACTTACACGCAAAATAAATTCAACCTCTAAACTTCTGCATGCATGAATTCATATATTATTGCATGAGAATGGGGACTCTATTTGTCCACGTTGTGCCCCAATCCTTCCTTTTATAACCATAAGGTTAAAACCCCCAATATTTCGATATATTTAAATCAAATATATAACCCCAAATAATTCGAACTATAATTTGATCAAAAAATATAGGCCTAGGAGGGTATATACTATGATAGAGTCATGTTTGGATTTTGGACTATATCGATAAAGTGATATTCGAAATAAATTTAATAGTCATTTTTGAATTGGACTCGACTCATAATATTTATCCCCTAATTTTCTACTAATCATATAAATGAAATGTCGAGTTGTAATATTAATTAGTGCTTGTTTGGTAAAAAATTTATTTACTACAAATTTCATTTTTAACTACACATTTGTAGGACCCCACAACTTTATTCCAATTTTCGCTACACATATAATGGGACCTACCGAATTGTATAAACTTTTCTTTAGATTGAAACTCTAATATCCCGATATTTTTATGTAAATTTTATCCACAAAGAAAAAAAACCCTTATCTTAAATAAGCAAAAGGCACACTTTCCAAGTTCTATATATAGAGATGTCCATCTCTTTCTCTTGAAACACCCCTCCCATTCCCACCCTTTGTCTCTTACTCAATTTACTTGTGATCAATGCAGAAGAAAGTAGAAACTGAAAGCCAAATAATAGCACCAAAAGGCCACTTTGTGGTGTATGTGGGAAATGAAATGACAAGATTTGTTATTTCTACATCGTATTTGAAGAATCCTTTGTTTCAACAACTGCTTGATAAGGCTGCAGAAGAGTTTGGTTTCGACAATGGGAGTAGAATTACTCTTCCTTGTGATGAAGCTACGTTCCGCAGCCTCATGACCCGAATTCTATCAAAGCATAGGTAGCTAATGTTCTATGGCTTTTGGTCTGTTATCTTGATCGTGATATATTGTCCTTCTCGGCCTCCCGGGGACACGTTACATCCTAGTAATTCATGCTTCACTGAAAATTCCACTTCTCATCTAACTTGCATGTGTAATTAATATGCGTATGGTGTCAACATTCATCCTGAGCAAGGTTTGAACTCCAATGCAAGAAGTTAAGTAAGGACGTCGTGTATTGCTAAATATTACACCCACTTTTTAGTTATTACTTTTGTTTTGTTCTTTTTTTTTCCCCCTTCTGTATTAAATGTAAGTCTTTTGACAATGTCTAAAACATTAGAGTTAATGAAGTATGACAGATGGATTCACTAGGGAAAAGTAGAAAAGAACATAAAATTAAAAAAAAATACATTTTTTTCATCAAAAAAAAATACATTTTTAAATAAATAACAATTTAAATACGAGGGAACTAATTCGAAAAATTTGGAGCATTGACGCAAAAATAATTTATTTATTTTTTTAATAATTTTCAGTATTGAAGTAACCACTTATATGAATTCACATGAGTAATCAATACTAGAAATGTCAATCCGGGTGGTTTGGGTTGGGTCGGCCCACCAACATATGAGCCCGGTAACGGCCCGCGTGAAAAAAGCCCGCCAGCCACGGGTTCCGGGCCGGTTCCGGGTCGACCCACAAATTTTGGACTATAACTCAGGCCCGCCCGCTAACCCATCCGGGTCGAGCCCATGTGGGTCACGTGTCGTGCGGGTCGCGGTTTGTTCTATTTGACCCTATTATTGTATAAATAAAATTATAAAAATATAGAATTTTTCATATTTATAGCAAAAAATATTTTTTTGTTAAATGTAAATTAATAATTGAATAAAATGATAAATTCATATTTATACCAAGAAATGTTTACATAGAATTCAAATTTAATGTTACATGAATTATTTATAACTTTGTAAAGTTAAATTTAACTTAAACAAATAACAACTAAATGCATTTCTAATTACTATTATCAAATATTTATAGTAAGTACATCCCAATTAGGTTGTCACCTCCCCTCCTTTTTTTCAAACTTTTAATTTTTTTTTCACTGGCTAACGGGTTAATCGCGGCCCGTGAAGGTGCAACACCCGAAGCTCACGGGTCACTCCTCCTTGACCCGTGAACGGCCCGCTCCGATCAAGGATCGGCCCGCAATCCCGGGTGGATCCGGGCCGATTTTCACGAGTCTGGCCGGCCCGTCCGTCTTGACACCTCTAATCAATACTTTTATAGTCTAAAACAGAATGCATGAAAGCGAAACAAGAATATTTAAATTGTTGTAAAAGGAAAGTAAATGAGGATTTCATGTGAAAGACACTTGTACCCATGCGCCCTAGATATTATTATCATATGTATTCCCATTCTTTCCCTATAAATATAAAGCTTTGATTTTCATTATAATACACACAAGTATATTGATTTCTCTTTTCTCTTTTTTATAACTTGTTATCATCTCGATGCCTCTCCAAAAAGTTGTAAAACGTTGTTGCGTGAATGGTCAATTTTACTATTCATCCATTCATACACAAGCATGTCAAAAGAGAGCCAACTCCTCCACGCTATTCATTAATCGGTTGCCAATACACGAATTTCACAGGCCATTATCAAGACTTCCAGCATTTAGTTATGCATATCCAATCTTCATTGAACATGAATCAACTTTGGTAACAATTTTTATGGTGGGTCGTAATCAATTATTTGCAGTTTTCGATTATATAATTATCATATTTTATTAAATACATTATTTTGTCAATTAATATATTAAATTCATGTTCATTATTTGTCAATTAATTTTTAATTTTTTTTTATATATTATCAAGTTGATACATATTGTATTGTTGATTTTGAAGAAGCACGACGCTATATTGTATTACTTGCTCTCAAAGAGCATAAATTTATGAGATCTAATGTATTATATATTTGCTCCCGATGAGTAAATAAATTATTGTTGCTCTTAAAGTAGCATAACATTATAATTAATATTCTAGAAGAATATTAATCGTAGATCTATCGATTATAAATAGTTTGTTGTTACTCCTAAAATAGCACAACATTATAATTAATATTCCTAAAAAATATTACTTGTTCCTGAAGAGTATGAATTATATATATATATATATATATATATATATATATATATATATATATATTCCTAAAAAATATTACTTGTTCAATTTATTTATTATTTTTTTTTTTAAGAAGAATATTAACATGTGGTTTCTGAAGTAGCACAACTCTGTAAATATTGTATTGTCATAGAAAATATACTTTTAAAGAGTTAGCCCCTGTTTGTCTACCATTTTTACAAACATCGTTTTTTACAGTAAACAATCCCAACAACATATTCACTCAATAAAATATTGAACACACAAATCAATAAAATTACTTTAAATTTCAACCACACATTTTCCAAAAAATACTATTCCTTACTCCATTTATCTACCAATAATGGTAGACAAACAGGCTCTTAATGTTTTCTAAGCAATAATTTATTGTTACTCTTGAAATAGCACACTATTATTTATGTCCTAGTTATATTTTGTTTGCTCCCGGAGAGTATAATTAAAAATTATGTTTTTACTCTCGAAGAGTAAATTCTTATACAATTTATTATTTTAAATAATGATATGTTATTGCTCCTTAATAGCATGGCACTACGATTCCAATATTCAAAAATAAAATAAAATTAAATTATATATATATATATATATATATATATATATATATATATATATATATATATATATATATATTGCTCTTGAAGAAGCAAATATATGGCTCCTGAAAAACTAATGTTTCGAAATAATAGTTCATTGTTGTTCCTAAAGTTTCACAACATCATAATTAATATTCCAGAAGAATATTACCTACTCCTGAAAAGCATGAATTATAATTTTCAATATTGCAGAAGAATATTAAGATATTGCTTTTGAAAGAGCAATAATAAATACAACGTGCTCTCAAAGTAACACATGTTGCGAAGAATGTATCATTTTGAATTCATGGTTATCCCTGAAGGACAATATGTAATTAATGTCATGAGGACATTGATTATTTTGATTACTTGAATGATGTATGATTATATAATGTTTAATCATAAATTTAGAAATTAAATAATTAAATTATATCTTATATTGAACCAGAAGTTCAATTTGACTTTATTGTTTGGCATGACCAGTTGTACCATCACTAGATCAATAATGATGTGAAATTAAATATTCAAATGGATATTCAATGAAGAACCGGAAAATTCTTCAATCCAATGAAATCATATTTGATGTTTGTTCTCTTTATTGAAAATGGTTAAATAATTATTGAATTCCCTATATTTTTGAAAATTAATTAGGGTGATATATGAGGCCCCGTCACCCTCCACGTTGACCATCTAGATATTATTTGTATCTAATAGATTTGATACAAATATTAGATGATTGCATGACGTTTGCAACCTAAAGTTTGCGAAAGTAATACTCAAATTATGAGCATAATTTTCAGAATATATAATTACTACGGTGTGTCTTTTTAATAATAGTGATCATAAATCTCAACATTTTAATAAGTGTTAGTTGAGATGATAAATGGTTTAACATAATTGTTTGTTAAAAGCCTCCAATTAATTTAATTGAGAATCAAATACTTCTCATTTCAATTTAGGGAAAGTCATTACGCATCATGCCAACATCATAGTTCTCCTAATTATAACTTGGTTTATGGTTTGAGCCTAATTCTTCCATCAAATTATTTTGATAGTGCAGTATATGTAAAATTAATCCACCACAATGCACTGAGATGGAAAGTAAAAAAAAAATGTTGAGAATAAATGTGTAGTATGAACTCTTATCTCAAATGAGTGATATTTTATAACTCAGTAAAAATTATTATCAATTTGATTTGACAATTCTCTCTACATTAGGGGGAAAAAATTAAGAAGTTGATAATATACAAATGTATCATTATCTAAATTTTCGCAAGAGACAATTCGAACCAAAAGTTTGAAAGATAATTAATTTAGATGCATTTATTGACCAAAGAGATTAACAATCTCACACATCAGCTTTAAATGCTCCAAATCGAATTGACTCCTGGAGGATAATTCGTTAATATTTAATATTATATTTGATAAATTTATGACGCGCCTGAAGCGTGATTATATTCGATTCTATTACAAAACCCTCCAAACAAAAATGGAACAATTGGTAAAAATGGTCTTATTAAGGAGGCATATACTCTTAATAAGTATTTAGACATGACATATTATAAAACCCCAAAAGAGGTTCCGGTACTTGAAATAATGAAAATTAAGACATCTTAATAAGTTATGTCATTACAGAAAAAAATAGAATCAAAAAAGATAAGAAAAAATTGTCGACAACACTTTTGTACATGATGTACTGCATCATATTATAAATAGTGATGAATCGAAATAAATTCGTTGAAATATATCGATCGAAGTAATGATTAGCCAAATAAAATGATGCGATCCTAGTGAAAAAATTTACTAAAGAAACATGAAATTTCTGAATCTATAATCTGAACACATAAAGGTGTATATTTATGCGAAATGAAAATGGAAAAGGTAAAGTCGTAATATGAAATGTACGACTCTTTACATAATGAATTTCATGAAAACTTGTATAAATAGATAGTGGATGTAATCACAAGTCTCTATTTTATTTTCGTGACAATACATGAAATTTGATATGATGTAATAAATGTGATTATAGACAATTTATGATTTTGATACTATTTTGCAAAGATTTAATATGCTTGAAGCATAATTCAAGTGATATTATCAATTAGAGAGTAAATACGAGTTATACTTTTTTTTCCTTGACTGAGGTTTTGTCCCATGGGGTTTTCCTGACAAGGTTTTTAATGAAACAACTCTTGTAGCGTACTTAAAAGAATGATATACTATTTTTCCTTCATTAGAATTTTTCCCCACTGGATTTTTCCTAATAAGGTTTTAACGAGGTATATTCTTTGTGTGATTAATGTCCATAACCTAAAAGACATTTATCCTCAAAATAATATTATAATATATATGAGACTCTTGAAGAGCTTAACCAAACTACAAATTATGTGAAAAATGAATTTTGAGACGAAAGATTTGAAAAAAACCAAATTCTGTATCGGGTTGCAAATTGAACATTTTTTAGAAGGATTATTTGTTCATCAATCTATATATACAGAAAAAGTCTTTAAACGATTTTATATGGATAATGCACATTCATTAGCTTCACCTATGGTTGTTCGATCACTCGATATAAAAAATGATAACTTTCATCCATTTGAAGATGGAGAAAATATCTTTGGTCCGAAGTACCATATCTCAGTACAATTGGAGCATTAACTTATCTTGCAAATCGCCCTCGACCCCATATAGTTTTTTCTGTAAATCTCCTTACAAGATATAGCTCTACACCAACACAAAGATATTTGGATGATATTAAACATATTTTTCGTTACCTAAATGGTATTATTGATTTGAGATTATTTTATTCTCAAAAGTAGGGATCCGCTTTAGTGGGATATGCAAGTGCAGGTTATCTCTCTGACCCACATAAAGTTAAATCACAAACAGGATATGTGTATACACGTGGAGGAACGACTATATCATGGAGATCTGTAAAGCAATCATTGACAGCAACATCCTCAAATCATTCTGAAATTCTTTCATACACACGAATTTATATCAAAGGTGACGAGACGAAGCATATTTCTCCAAAATTCTTTCATACACACGAGTTTCAGAAGAATGGTGATATCGAGGTTCAACAAATACGTTCAAGTGACAATTTGGCTGATTTATTTACAAAAGTACTGTCAACGTCTACATTCAAGAAATTGGTTCACGAGATTGAAATGCGTCGTCTCAAAGATTTTCAGTGATCAATATCAGGGGGAGTAGCTGTACTTTTTTTCCTTCGCTTAGATTTTATCCCACTGGGTTTTCTTAGCAAGGTTTTAATGAGGCATCATTTATCTTTAATACTCCAAAATAACTGTACTATTTTTCCTTCGTTTTGATTTTTTTTTTTTTGTTCTATTAGGTTTTTATCAAATAATGTTTTAACGAGACAGATATTTAGTAATGTGTCATTCATGGAGGAGTGTTGTAAAATGAAAGTAAATTAGGGTTAATGTGAATGACTCTTGTATCCCTGCAGCCCTAAATATTATTATCATGGGTATCTCGATTTCTTCCTTATAAATATAGGGTTTTGGTTCTCATTATAATACACATAAGTCTATTGACTCTTCTTTTCTCTCTTTTATAACATAAACGAGAATCTAAGCATTATAATATTTTTAAAAGCATAAAACTAACGAGATCAAAGCCAATTATGGTCAGATTTGATTCTATCAATATATATCGAACCATGTAATGAATATAATACTTACTAATACTCAGTTATGATTCGGTTCGAAGTACTCACACTAATTATAAGATACGATAATTGGTGAAGGATTGGAGTTCATGTACTTATTTAAAATATGAATTCTAAGCATTTGATTCTTTCACCTCTACAAACTTTTGATTCCTAATTTCTTAAATTTGTTATAAGTATTGTGAAGAAAAAAAATTATGGAATTTCAAACCTACACAACTAATCAAGAGTACATACTATCGGTGTTCTAAAAAGTATAATGTGTGACGATGAGGCATAAAAAAACGTAAATCAGCATTTTCTTAGTTTAATATTATTTTAATTTTTTAATCAATTTAAAAATTATTTAATAATACATACAAATTATAGTATCAAATGTAGTTTTAAGAGTTTAATAAAATAAATATATTTTCGAACAATAAACCATATATATTATAATAGTGCTAATTGAAATATATGGAGAGTTTTTAATTTTTATTAATTATTAAAAAATAGAAAAATTATTAATTAACTTAGAGGCTGTTTTACCCTCATTTTTTTTTTATGAAAATGTATTTTAGAAATGTATTTTAGTGGAGAATGTGTGGTTAAAAAATAAGGAAAATTTTGAATTTGTGTGTAATATTATTTTACAGAAGAATGTGTGATTGAAAATAAAAGAGAGAGAGAAATGTATTTCAGGAATAATGGAGATCAAACAAAGACTTAAATAAAATAAGAATAACTATTTATACAATAATACAATAACTACAGTCAAATCAAATGTACACAATACATTGTAGCTAAACTAAAGATACAATACATTTCGGCCAAACCAAAGGTATAATATACTTAGAGATGGCAACATGGCCGGTTCGGGGCAGGGGTGCCCCGCCACGCATTCCCCCGCCCCGCCTTAGACGAGGCAAGGCGAGGCTCGGGGAGAGGGCTTGGCCCTTTAAAATACAAATTCAAAATTTTAAAATCGAATGCAAATAATGCTCAAACTAAATACATTCATATCCAAAGCAAGCACTTGAATCAAACAATATCCAAATTTTTTTTTTTTTTATTCTTCACGGGGTGGGTTCGGGGCGAGGCATCCCAGACCTGCCCCCTCAACCCGTTCGGGGCAGGTTTTTTTGCCCCATTCGGGGACGAGACGGAGCAGGAAAAATTGCCATCTCTAAAAGTATTACAACAAAACCAAAGGAATTCTTATCACACATCGAAAGTTTACAACAAAATCCTTTGAGTTGTCCTCAATAAATTAGCGGACCAATAAGTTGTGAGTAAGCAGCTTTTTTGTCCTTTCAAATTTCAATCTATTGGCCTAAAAGTTTAAAATTTAATAATTATTTACTTTCGGACTTTTCAATCCTATTGACCTAAGGATGCGTTTGATTACAATGGTGGAAAGATGGTGGAAAAAAATGAATTTCAGGGAAAATAATTGTCTAGAAAATATTTTGCAGTGAATTGTTAATTAAGTGTATTTGATTGTTATAATTTTCCACGGGGAAATTTTTTAAATTTTATATTCGTTTGGCTTTGTTTTACATGAAAATTGTCTATTAGAGTGATAATTTTTTCCACAATTGGTTATAAAATTTGTTTCCATTGCCAAAAAGTCAAAAAAAAATTGAAAGAAAAATTGTTTCCTAAAAAATTGTTTTTTTAATCAAAATTTAGTGTTCGTTTGACTTTATTTTACATGGAAATTGTCCATTAAAGTGAAATTATTTTTGACCATTGGTTATGATATTTGTTTCCATTACCAAAAAAAGAAAAAAACCTGGAATTGCATTTTCCCATCAAAATGGTGGGAAAATGATTTCATCTATTAGAGGGAATAAGGGCGCGTGGGGTGAATGGTGGGAAAACAATTGGGGGGAAAAATTTTAACAATCAAACACTACATTTGGTGGAAGTAGGAATTTGTTGTGTATCAAAAAGGTCATAAAAGTTGAAAACTTTATGAAGTAAAAAAAAAAAAATAATAATAATAATAATAATAATAAGTGTCAAGGCGCTCCTATGACAACCTAGGCACGCCTTAAAGTGGTCAACACTTTTGTTGACTAATAAATTAGCGCACAGGTCCACGGGCGGCACCTAGGCTCCACCAAGACGCGCCATTTAGAACAGTACATACTATACACACAATTCAAGGGTTACATAGGCAACTTTGGGGCTCTTGAATTGGTCCTAAATAAATGAGAAAATTAAGTTGGGTACCTCGTTTTGTTTAAAAAAAATTAAAATACACCATCTTTTATAATTATTAACTTTTACTTTATATCTAAATAATACTTAAGGTGCATTTGATTGCAAACATGTAATCTGTATGGAAGGAAAATAAAGTTTAGGTAATTGTTTAGAACTTATTTGTATAGAAATTGTTAATTAAATGTATTTAATTGATTTAGTGTTCAACCTAAAAAATATTACAACTGTCCATTTTTATTGGTACGTAGATAAGAGGAAGAGGGGGGAGGGGGAGGGGGGCTCCTTATTTTTTAGAAAAATATGAACACAAAACCAAATGTTAGAAAATATTTTTCATGGAAAAAAATTATCAAGTAAATACCTCAAAAGTAACAATCTATGTGGAAAGATGACATTTTCTATGAAAAATAAAGTCAATTAACCACACTCTTATTAAAAAGTACCTCTTTATTGTATAAATATTTTGAAAACTCTTATTTATCATTTTAAACACAATACAAGAATTAAAATATATTTCTGTTAATTCACTTTTAATCTATAACATCATGAACCACCATATCGTCGCCATTGCTGCCACCATCGTACTTGCGCTGCTACATCTTTTAAAGCTCACCACCACAACCACCGCCACCAAACCAACCCCTAATCTAGCCCCCACCTTAAAATGTTATCGGTGATGATTTGGAATAAAAGAAGCCATCGCATTTTCTTCTGCTACTTATTTTTTCCAAATCACCATCATTGCGTTGGATTCATCTCGTGCAGTAGCAATATAGAACAAGAAGCCGCCGCCATTTCTTCTTCTTCTTCACATGCATTTGTTTCTTCATTCTAGATCACTGCAACTGGGAGATCTAGATATGAAAGTTCAAATCTAGAAATCAGAAGTTTTCATTGAACGATTTCTTTCTTTCTTTTTTTGTTCAATTAGAAATCACGACCAAAAGAACCAATAATGTATGCACGAATTAATATGTAACAGAAGGTGTTAGAATTCAATAAAGTTATTCGTACAAAGTTGAGTTACAAAAGTTGGGTTACAAAGTGTGTTGGCAAAATCCAGACTGTTGATTTCAAATGATTTAAAAATCTGTTTTTAAAATGATTAGTGTAGCATAACTCATTAGAATTAGGGTGTGGTGTGAAACCTACTTTGAAAATAATTTGGAGTTCTAATTAAATTCGACTTAAGCAGTAATCCTTTTTGAAATGCTACAGTGAAATCCTATTCGAAGTCTATTTGGTAAATCCTAGTTGAAATTTTATTTGAAAGTTCAATTGAGAGTTAAAAATTTGTATTGAACTTGAAGAATTCAATATATGAACAATGAAGTTTTTGGGGAGCAAAAGAGTTAAGAAGATCGAATTTAAACCCAGACACAACGCCCTAAAACCAATAGGCAATACCCCGGCACCACTCGCCTATTGTTTGAGCGGCGCCATCGCGAGATGGCCACTAGCCTGGCGGGGCTTACCTGGTTCTATTTGGTTTCACGTTTTTGGCACGGTTTTGGCATTCTATTTCATCTTTAACTCTACTTTTGGAGCATAACATGTCTCATATATATATTTAGTTCTTCATTGTATTTTTAATTAAGTTAGACAAATCATAAACTGAGAATCTTTGTATTATTTCTCAATTCTCTGCAAATTGCATTGTTCTTGTGTTTTGCGATCTTTATTTCATATTATGCCTATAATCTCGTATTTTTTTCAACAAATTAGTATAAGAAAAAACTTTTATATCATCTTCGTTTTCAACAAAAATGTATGATTTCACTGAACCCAGATGTATTATAGGATATTGGACTCCTTGGAGAGACTTCCAATTGTTTGAATTCAGCAAATTTAGTCAGTTTAATGTGAACTAAAAGTCCAAAAGTGGTAAGTTTCTCGCTTTTGATGTTTGGTTCCTCACAGAAACTACAATTTCAATATCTCAATGACTCTTAGTAACAAATATTTGAATGTCCAGATGATGTTATGATGGTTTGATTTTAAATTTGTCATTAGTAACCTGATCATGTCTTTCATTAGCCTTTATGAAAAAGTATATGAAAGAAAAGTCGACATCATTGTAAATGTTGTTACTCCCACGAGTTCAAACGGGTTATATAATATATTACTCGTGTTTTTTATGGTCATGGCAGACAACGACGTGAGTGGTTTTAGACGAGAAACATAACAAGTTATTCGTGTTTGAGTGGTTCAATAACAAAATACGTTATTCATATTTTCTGGTGGTAATGGTGTGCAGTGATTTCTGGAAAATAATAGTGTTACTCGTGTTTTGGCGGTGGATAGTGGTGTGGAGTAATTTTAGATGAGTAACACAATATGTACTGATATTTGTGGTGGTATGAAGTTTTTTCACATGGGAATAATTATATGTTACTCGTATTGATAAAATAACAGTAGCAATGATGTTTATTATGTTTATACGAATAATATAATGTGTCAACAGTATAAAACTTTAAATTTATTAAAATAAGAGTAGCGTACATTAATACATATTTTACCATCACACATAATTCGGAAAAAAAAAATGTTAGTTTCTAATGAAAATTTTAAATATTCATTTTAAACGTCGAGATATATTTAAAAAATATAAAAGAAATTAAATATAAAATATTTTTTAATGAAAAAGAAGCCTTTTGAAAAATATAATTCTAAAAAAATTTCAAATCTTTTGGATAAAAAGTATAATATTTTTGAAATTATCCCTGAATAAAAAGGAAGAATTCATACTACAAATATTTCAAAATACAATTTCAAAAATAACAAACTTGTTAAAAGATTTCAAAAATCAAGTAAAACCACATTTTGTGACCTATAGTTTAATTAAACAAGCAATGATCACAATAACTCATAATTTATAATTACAATCACAAACTAGAACAAATTATATAAGGTCATAATTTTTTAAAGTGTGGTCGATCGCTTGACAAGTGCTCGGGCTTGTTCAAGTACAAGCCCGAGTAGCCCGAGCCAATTTTTTACGAGCCGACATGCCACTTGGCTCGTTTGACATCTATATTAAGAGTGTGATGAAAGATATGATCGATAATTGAGATTGACACGCATCTAAATCTCATAATTGATTGAATCATATTGACGAAAGTATTATAGTTTCACGGTAAACAAACAAGTTTGATTTTGTCATAACACGTGACATTTTTCGTCACATGTACTGTTCTGACACATCACTATATGTCAATTTGAGACGACAGATGTAAATTGATGATATATTAAATGGGGGTATTTTATTGATTTTGATTAGATAAATATAATAATTCATATCGTTAGGTATTATGATTGAGAACTTAATAAGTCACACACAAAAGGAGAACTGGAAGAATGAAATATATTCATTAATTAATTGACAAGTGCTGGACAATACTTATGAATGGACCAAATTAATTGACCAGATTAATTAATTAATGGACTATATTTAATTAATTAGATTAATTACTTAATTAAATATTAGTCCAGGTTAAGTTTGAGTGTCGGGTGGCCAAGCCCACTGGACTTCTATTAATAAGTTGTTAAAAGAACACAATTATTATCTCGCTAGCACAAAAAAAGATAGGGGAAAATTACCTAAAACCCTGCAATTAAAGATCACTTTTCATAAACAATGGGATTAAGTTTAAAATTCAAATTTCAGGTGGTAAATAAAATTATTAATTATAATTATTAAAAATTGAAATCTACATACTTATCAACCCATGACCCACCCCCCACCTCCAACCCTACCCACCTATTTATCCCAAACATATAGCATTCTCTGTATCTTCTCTCTGTGTGTGTGTGTGTCTCTCTCTCTCTCCCCCCATTCATCGTCTTCTTTCTCTCCTTATTTTCCACCGGCAGCCAACGTTGATTAATGAGCAGAGGAGGAGCGGAGAACGATTTGGAAATGCTCCGACGACGACTGTGCAAACCCCATTTGCGACGTTGATGAACAGAGAAGCAGCGCCTGGCTTCGTCGCTGCAGCGGCGAGTTGCTGCGAGCAGCGTCGCTGCTTGCTTCACCCATTTGTTTTAATGCTTATCAATTTTTAGCTATGGGTGTTTTTTTATTGGATCTGTTGTTTAGGGATGGCCGTTGGTTTTTTTGTGTTTCTATTGGTGGTGGCGGTGGTTTCATTGTTTTGGTGGTAGCGGGGGTTGTGAGAATCTGTAAATTTGTAGTGTGGTGTATGGGTTGTGGTCGTGGTTATGGTGGCGAGTTGGTGATTTGGGGGAAGCTGATTGATTTATATTTGCAGTCGTAGTTGCCAGTTGGTTTGGCAAATTTGAATAGTCTGTACAAAGGAGAAAAGATATTGGAAAAAGTGAAAATTATAATGTTTGAAGGAGATGTTTTTTACTTTTTCAATTGGCTGCCTGTGTTCTTCTTCTTGTCCCCTTTTCCCTTTTTCCTTTTTTTTTTTACAATTTAGTAACTGCTTCCTCGTCTATTAATTAACCTTTATGAACTAAAAACTAAGTGTTTGAATCCCACAAACAGCATAGTCAGCCCCGCTGCAGAGTAAGAAGGCTACAATCGGAGTTGGTGGTGTCGACGAACCTTTCTGTTCTATGATCAGATCGCGATTTGACTACCGTCAGTTTTTTGTGACTGTTTGTGACCAATTGTGACCGTTTGTGACTAGTTAATTATGACTTGTTGTGACCAATTATGACCGTTTGTGACTTGAAATTTTGAATTTTTTTGGAAGTTTGGAATGGGTTGATGGGGTGGGTGGGGCAGTTTGTCAAAGGGATCGTGAATAGTCGCCGGAGAAAGTGTGACCGATTATGACCGTTTGTGGCCGATTAATTGTGACTCGTTGAGACCAATTGTGACCAATCCATGGGTTGGGGGTGTGATTTTCAATTTTCTTAAAATTTTGAAATCGTCGGAGCGATCACCGGAGCAGTGGCCGGACCGTTGCCAGAGCAGTGACCGGACCGGTGCCGGAGCATTCGCCGGACCGGTGCCGGAGATGGAGGGAGGTGGTGTAGTGAGGAGATGGGGTGGGTAGGTGTCGGGTGTAAATAATTAATATATATTATATTATAATTTAATATTTCATATATTACAATTTAATATTTAATTAATCTATTTACCACCTGATTTTTGAAATAATTAAACAAATTTGTTAGTTTTGAAAAGTAATTATTATAGGTAGGTTTTGTGTATTATTCCCAAAAGATAAACCATAAGTCTCTCATTTTTGTTCACTGCGTGAATTTTCATTGGAGGCTGGACAATTTGACAGCTGTGAATTGTAAATCGTAATTGTTCGTGTTCAAGATAAATAAAGGAGTCTGCAGAATTCAACAAATATATATAATTTCTATAACAGTTTCTATCTAAATACAAAGCAAATCCTTGGTGGGAATTAAAATTATTTTTATTTTTCGCAGTGCATGATTAAGTGAGTTCTCAATAGTGGTATCAGGGCTTACTTTGTGTTGATTTTCTTGTTCCTAATTTGATTTGAAATGGAAAATAAATTTTTTTTTGTCAAAAATTGGGTTTGAAACGGGTTGTCGATGACAACAGTTGCCATTAGCATTGGCGGCGCAGCGAAGTAGTAGCTAGGGGTGGACATCGGTTGGGTTGGGTTAGGTTGGGTCGGTTTTTGCCTCAACCCAACCTTAACCCAACACAATCCAACATGATCGGTTTGGTCATAATTTAACACAACACAACCCGGGTAAATGTTGAAACCCAATCCAACATAAGCCAATTAAGTATCGGTCGGGTTGGGTTGGTCGGTTTGGGACAACTTGTTAAAAAAAATTAAAATTATTCAATTTTCTATTATACTAAATTCGAATAGATAAGATTAAATAGTAAACAAATAAATAAAATTATATATTATCTTATTCAATCCTTATTAGTCGAGCCTATAAAGAACAAAGTACATTTTTTTCTTTTATTATTATTATTTTTAAAGTAAGCATGTCCGATCGGGCGGGTTTATTCGATTTTCATAGGGTTAACCCATAATCCGATTCAACCCAACCCAACCCGCCACACAGCAAAAAAATCGAAATCACTTAAAATCAACAAAAAAGTCGAACCAAATTGGTCGGGTTGGTTCGATTTGGACGATTTTGACGAGTTCGGTTGAATTTTGCCCACCCCTAGTAGTGGGCGCTGATTTATGTTTTGAGGCAACTGATATTGCTAATCACAATGGCACCGTCTCCAATGTCGTTGTGCCTTGTTAGTGCAGATTCAGGCGCTGCCGTCTGCAAATTGGGATGGCACCTTCTGATGTTGCCAATGTCTGTGTAGGGCTATTGCCGGCATCACCCAAGAATATTTTTGTAGGATTTTTTGATTCAATCATGCTACAAGTACAATTTTTTTTACAACAAGTTTGACAATGTGCCACATGTTGAAGGTTGATTTGCCAGTTTTTAAACACCACACACTTTCCCGCCCATTCGAATTTGAATTAACATTGATTGTAAAATACATTGTCAACTAAACATTGTACACAAAGCATTGGGTGGCTAATTGTAGGCAAGGACCTCTGTTGCATTTGATAAATTGTAGGCCTCTTTGTGCAATTAGTTCAGGGGTCAAGTTTTTTATTTTAAATTAAAGGGCATGCTTTTAATTTAAAATAAGTAGTCAATTTGCAATTATTAAAGGAATTGCTTTCTCTACAATTTGAGAAATAAGAGGAGTGAATGTATAATTTTAAAATGGGTCAAATTGCAAACTTTCTAAAGGTGTTTGACCTGTATTTTCCATTTTATCCGAATTAAGATTTTATTTAAAATTGGCAATTTTTAATTTTTATTTTTTTGTTAATGTTGGATTTTAACTTAAATAATAAACTTTAACCTAAATGAATTTTATTTTATTTAGAAATTTTATATTAAATTAAAATGTTAATTCAATTGTAATTAGAGTTGAATTATAATTTGATATTTAATTAGAATTTGATTTTAATTAAATTATCTCACCTTAAAATGTTCTTGGAATTAGAATTGAACTTTAATTTGATATTTAATTAGAATTAGAATTTAACTAAATAATTTAATTTTAATTCGGTATTTTTAAAGTTTAATTATAATTAAATTAAATAAACCCTCTTATTAAATTAATTGATCATTTAATTATTTTTATCCATTTGTCTAAATTAATTTAGAAGACTTTAATTGTTAGAAACTTGAAATATATTTAAATATAATGTTAAATATTATATATAAATGTATTTATGTGATAAATGTATATTTAGTAGAAGATTATAGACTCAACTATATAAATGAATTGAATTGTTAGTTTTAATTCTTATTGTATTTTGAGCAAGCAGGTTCTCATTTATTTTGAACATGCAAGTCCATTGTAATTATTATTGACATGTGTTTCCAATTCATTTAGGTCTGCGTGCCAATTAGTATCAAATACATGTTGCAACTGAATTAACTGGAAATACAAGAAAAGGAGGAGACCATAGACATGAAAATTGTATGATCAAATGTTATGTTCCCTAAGAACTGACCAACTAATCTTCCTTGTGACTAACTACAACCCAACAACACTTTCCCTAATTTCTACCTAGTTTGTTTGTATTTTATTTTTTGGTCTATTTTATTATTTATTTAATTTTTGTTCTAACAGATAAAGAAAAACCCGTACAAACAATAAATCTAACATTTTAACGGTCAAATCACTACTAAATAAAAGAGCCACTTTGAAAAGTACTGTTCCCACTTTCGTCCATTAAAACGGCGTCGTTTTGACATTCTCATACGACGTCGTATGGTTTGTTCTTATCTTGCATCCGTTTGGCTTCAACTTCAGTCATTTTCTTCTCGCCTTTAACCCTAGCTTCTCTGCGCCGCTTCCATCTCCCACCACTCTCTGCGCCGCTTCCATCTCCCACCACTCTCTGCGCCGCTTCCGTCTTCCACCAGCCACTGCGACCACTTCGGTGTCATGATTAACAGCTTCGCTTCGTTCTTTTGTTGCGTCCATTTGGTTTCGACCACAGTGATTTTCTTCTCGCCTTTAACCCTAGCTTCTCTGCGCCGCTTCCATCTCCCACCACTCTTTGCGCCGCTTCCGTCTTCCACCAGCCACTGTGACCACTTCGGTGTCATGATTAACAACTTCGCTTCGTTCTTTTCTTGCGTCCATTTGGCTTCGACCACAGTCATTTTCTTCTCGCCTTCAACCCTAGCTTCTCTGCGCCGCTTCCATCTCCCACCACTCTTTGCGCCACTTCCGTCTTCCACCAACCACTGCGACCACTTCGGTGTCATGATTAACAACTTCGCGAACCGCCGCTCCGTTTGGTAAGTTGTTTATTTTGGCTTTGAGATTTTCATGAGAGCCGTTTTCCCTCTTTTGTAGTCTAACATACTCCTTTTTCTTTTTTCTTTGAGAATCATTTCATTTCATCTTACGCAACTGTATACCTCCTTCACTGTTCTTCGCCGCTGCTTCCGCCACTCCGTTTGGACGAAGCGAAGCTCACACCTGTAAGTTGTTTATTTTATTTTGGCTTCGAGATTTTCATAAGAGTCGTTTTCCCTCTTTTGTAGTCTAATAATTTTTTAGGAGCTATTTTCTATCTTTTTCTCCTGAAGATTTGGTGTATTGAGTTAGTCTTTTCTAGGCTGATTTTTCCTTCGACTAGACGGTTTCTTTAAACGGATGATTTCTACAAAATTCTATGCCTCAAGTCTTTGCACTTTACTGGACATTTTGTCGAACAGTTTGTGTGCGCTTTCCTTTATGTTTAGTTACCTTTTTTAATCTGATTAAATATTTGAGTACATTCTTGCCAGTATTGGTGGTTCTTCCGAGTATCTTTCTCTGAGAGCTAGCTATGTCAGGTGTGCTCATGGCTAAGATAAGTAATTCAACTTCTTTTACAAATAT
This sequence comes from Fraxinus americana, assembly GCA_035079005.1. NCBI lineage: Eukaryota > Viridiplantae > Streptophyta > Magnoliopsida > Lamiales > Oleaceae > Fraxinus > Fraxinus americana. The sequence goes on along the minus strand of CM068721.1, from coordinate 18,532,909 downwards.
AGTTGGCTTGTAGGGTAGAACCATAGATTTATGCAATATGCAATCATCATTTAACTAGGCGTACAAAAATTTAAAACAATTTAACTATTTTTTCAAGAGGTTATAATGTATAGCATATTAATGTTTCCTGGTTTCTTCTTATACTTTGAAAACTCTCTCAATACACACAGACCAAACTTCCTTTATTTTTATTTTCTTCCTGATTTGACAGTCTTTTTTTTTTTTTTTTGCAACATCATTGTTCCTATTGTTTGGTTTAAAAGGATATCAACATAGGAAAAAATATGCATCTTCTATTGGATTATATGATGATATAACCTAAAAGAGGCTTCTCCCACTAAATATTTTTGTGAATAGAATATGTTCATAGATCAAAATGGAACGATGAAAATTTTCTGGTAAATTTTACTGATATAAGTTAACATGATGAAAAAGATTCACGTTGAACATTTTTATTTTGATATGTACATCTTATCTTAATTTTATTTATTAAATCATCTGAAATGAAAGTCAGATAAACACCAACTGACCAGAAATCAATTAATGTATTGTTGTGTGTGACTTGACATTTCTAAATGAAAAGTACCATTCTTTCTTCATAGATTTCAGAATTACATGGCTTCCCAACATTTGTATTATTAAAATCGTCAGTCGTTGACTTCTTCCACAACTGACAATTTTTTTATATAATAATAATTGTTGAACTCCATACTTGTCTGGACGAACATGTACTACTATCTTCCTAACATTCCATTTTTCTTGAATTTCAGGAGCTCAACTGCATAGTTTGGAGTATTGCAAACCAAAAGAATCCATCTACTGGTTATAGCTCAAAGATGTCCTCTACAATTGGCATGATAAAGTCATTGCTAGAGAGGTGGCCATCCTCATTCTTAGTAAAGTAATGACCTTTAGTTTTTATAAAACCTAAGATCATGTCATAGGAACTTCACTTGTGGAAAAAGGACAAAGTTAAGTCTTGCTACATTACTCATACAAAAGGCAAATTCGAAGGAGATACTCTCTTTCTCTTTCTAGCTTCTGATTTTGTTTTTGCTTACAAATCTGCTGATGTAGACAACAACGTAAATTGTTCCACACATTGCTATTTTGAAAATGTTTTTTAGTTGTAGAACAGCTTTATAACTTTGACTCGATAAATGCATTTTAGTAGAGTAAATTTGACATGCTAAAATTCTGATGTGTTGGGCATTTAAGTTACTTGATTATATAATAACAACAGTAGCTTGATGAGTTACTTGAATTTTTCTTTGTATGAATTACAGGTGTCATTTTTTCTTGGGATAGTGCTGATATGCGTGGCTTAACTCATCTCTCCCTACCACGAAATACTCCCTTCCTGTCAGGTCCATCTCTCCCTCGAAAGCCTCCCCTGCCCATTCCTCTACCTCCATAGCCACCACGATCTGATCTCCCTCTATCCCGGAAGCCACTGCGGTCACCTCTCCCCTCCCTACCTCCCCTCAAACTTCCATTTCTTCCCCTACTGCCAGTACCAGTATCATTTTGACCATCATTACCTCCAATATCATTTCCTGAATTCCAATTGCTTTTGCTGCTCCATGCACTGTCCTGTTTCCTACCAGTATCGTCTATTCCAAGTCCAGACCAATTACTTTGACCGCATCCAGTGGTTGAGCCTAAGGTATTATTCCAAGTCCAGACCAATTACTTTGACCCCATCATCCTGCATATTCCCATTAGATCCTCCATCCTGCTTGCTCCATGAGGATCCCCCATCTTTCTTACTCCATGAAGAAGTGTCCTGTTTAGCCCAAGGTTTACTATCCTGATTATTCCACGAAGTTCCACCATTAGGACCAACAGGCTTTGGTTTACTCCAGGAATCAGTCTGACTAGCTGAACTAGCCTTGTCCCAAGATTGCTCTTGATTTTCCATAGTGCCTTCAGGTTGGGACTCCACAGCTTTGTCTGAGCTAGACTCACCCTTTTCCCAACCTGCTGGGCCATCTTTTTTAATGTTGCCCCAGTTTGCATTCTGACCTTCATTTAAACCAACAGCGTCCTTACAGGTGTTCGCTCCTGTATCTTTCTTCCAGGCATTTCTGGTAGATCTAACTTTCCACCTACATTACCCCATCTTCCAGTCTCATTCTCTGATGAAGTTCCAGTTTTGTTCCAAGCTTCCTTGCTTCCACCCGTATCATCTCTACTCGTTCCCCAGCTACCAACTGATCTGGTGTCGGCAACCATTTTCTCAGCAGCTGTGGCAGCACCCCACCAGCAGAAGTTGTCAATGGGGTGGTGGAAAAAGATGATTTTTTATGTCTTTTGCTTTCCCCTCTCTTTTCGGACACGCTCTGAATTTTTAATCTGTCACACGCAACATTTCTCTTCTTCTTTCGGCCTTTCCAAACTCTTTCTTCTTCCCATAATAATTTTCGTTCGTTGTTCAAATTCTTCAGAAGAACCCGAAAAAAAAATCGCACAAGACTGAGATTTCGTTATCCTTCCAACTTTGAATTCTCTCTATATCTCTATCTGTGCTCCACATTTCTCGATCATTGAACAAACCTTATTTCCCTACCTTAAATTTCCTATTTTATCTCTCAATTTTTTCTCAGATCTCAATCCTTTGCCTTGTCGTTTTCACTCCAACCTTCCAAACCCTCGTGGCATATTACACTAATTATGAAGGTGAGTAGTTAATTTTACTTGAAATCATTTTGGGATTTTCATTTTTGAAGCTTTTATTTGTGTTTCTGCATAACTAAAGTTTGATTTTCTTAAAAATTTACCGGCAATTTTTTGTATGTATGCTGTTGTAGGTTTCTTGTGCCAGTGATTTTATAATTTGTCTTCAGTGCCATGCATGAGCGGAGGTCAACTTCAGAGGGTGGTGGTGTCAGAGCAGATCCCAGCAGGGCTGAGGGTGCATTTGGTGGAGGATGATGTCACATACTCACATACTTGCGCGTTCCACCTGTACAGGTACTTTCTTTTCTTTCCTCATTTTTCATTTTTTTTGTTGTTGTTGGCAAGTGAAAATGGTGGACACAATATTTCTTAGAGGCTTACAGCAATAGTTTGAGTATGGAGTTAGCATGCGGTACATCGTGCTTTAGTGGTTGTACTTTCAATAATTGATATACATATATGTAGCTGATGTAGTTTGATTTAATTTCCAGATATTGAAAATTATCATTGAGGATTTTATTGTGGGAATATTTGTATGCTGAAATAGTTTTATCTCTTTCAATTCATTGCACACTATTTTTATAGAAAATATGTTGAATTTTTGAAATGATAGAGGTTTTTGGAGATTATATGATTAATTTGCCAAAATAGTTTTTTTTTTTTTTATTTGAAACCTTATGGCCATTGGAGTTGGGTAATTCATGAATCATGATCATGTCTCGATCTCAGTTTATTTATATCACCAAGGCTTGTAGAGTTTTGATGCATCATTGTTTGCTTTTTATCTGAACGTGCCTGTTTTTTGTGAGAATACTATTATAGCTGTTTGACAAATATCTTCCTTTGCAACTTTGATGCTTGACAATTAAGTGGCCATGGCTCCAACCCAAGTACAATTAAGTGGCAATTGTTCCTAATTTCATATGATCGGATTCGATTACAAAAATTGTGATAACATGATTGAGTAAAAATTCAAATATATCTGTACTTGGGCTTGTTTATGTTTAGTGACCACAATTATATGAATTATTCTTGCTATGGGCTATAATCTTGTGAAGGCATGTAATTGTGCCTCAAGAAAGCTCCCCGTCTTAATAATTTTATTATCTTTATTTTGTAGTCTCTGTTTGTGGGAAGAGTATTTGAAGTTTAGGCTATTAGTCGCTGAAGATGATTTGATCTATTTTTTGTTTTTTTCTTTTGGATGACTTGTATGGTGTGGGCGATTTATAGGCCGTGGGTTTTGTTACTTGGTTGGGATACTGGACCTAGAGAGCTTGGGCTGGCAAGTTTGGATTGCTGGTTCTAACTGGGTTGTTGATTAGTGTAGGGCTGTTGGTGGTATTTTTAGGCTGATGAGGCTGGCTACTGGTGTTTAGGTGGCACTGTGCACTAATTACAGTCATCAACAACTATATTCACACATTCTCTTTAAAAATATAATTTCAAATGAACAGGCATGATTCTTCTAAATTTTATTAGCATTTTTTATTTAATGTGTATTCGCTTCAAATAGTATCCACATTCATTATTTTTTAATAATAAATAAATTAGATTCTCAGATATTTACATGTTCATATTTTTTTCCCAGTATTTTATTTTTCATTTTTGTTGATTTAGCACTCTAATATTTTCTTCTTTTTTCAAACAGGTTGAAGTATAGTTAAAATTGATAAAGGTTCCTCCAGTCAACTCTACTAACAATCACGTTTGATTTGGTTTACAAAATATCTAACTTTGTATTACTTTTAGAAGTAAACTACTAATAAATAAATATATATTCTTGTCTGCCCATCCTTTTCTCAGTCTTCCCTATTTTCAGCTGCCACCCTGTTTGCAGAAACTTCTTTCTCTTTCATGTAGATATACTATACATTACTTTATACTGTACACTGATGTCAGTGTACTGTCTGATACATGTATAAACATCTTTTCCACAGATCTTTGCTTCCTTTTTTATGGTACAAAACAGTATGATAACATGTACTATATAATACTTATAACTTCAAAGTTTGGTTATTACATGCTATATAAAGCTAACCACACACATCATAGATTGCTTCTATCTTCTTCTTCAGAGTTTTATTACTTCGAAAATCAGGTATGTAATTTTCTTCTTATTTAACTCAACATATTATTGTTCTTCAGTTCTTTTTCCCTCCTATCTTCATTCTACTAAAGTTATTTTATAATAGCTTATAGAAACACAAAGAAACAAGAAAAATAGAACAAACTGTTGTTGTGCTTCTTCATTTTTTTTTCCAGTTCTGTATGGAGATTTAAGGTTATGTTTCTCTTATTTTTTTTAGCTCAAAAACACTTCTATTTTTATTTTAAGGAAAAACATCATTGTAACTACTAAGTTTGATTGTAACATACTATGAAATCATCCACACACAACTCAAAAAATATTGTTTTTGTCTTCTTCCTTCATAGTTCTGTTTCAAATAACAAGTTTATAATTTTGTTCTTATTTAATTCAACTTACCTGTTTAGTTATTTTTTTTACTGAAGTTATGGCTTATAGAAACATAAACAAAGAATAGAAAATCAGAAAATGCTGCTGTGTTTCTTCATATCCTATTCTATGTCAAGATTCTATATCATATTTCTCTTATTTGTTTTAGCTAAAAAACAAACACTTCTATTTGTTCCAAAAAAGTGCACTGTAAAACATATTTTTTGTTCACTTACCAGCCACATCTTTTCTAACTTCTCTTTGCTTCTACAGAGCAACATCATGGATCAAAAATTCAGTCTTATCACTGACATTAGCCCCGGCCAAAGAAACTGGACGTCCAAAGTTGTAGTTGCTGAAAAAACACCTCCAAAATTATCACAAAATGGCCAGACCAGATACCAGCACATGATCCTCATGGATGAAAAAGTAAGTTTTTGTGCACATTGTCATTTGGTAATAAATTTATTATTTTTTATGGTGGCAACATCACTCTGTATACATAGTTAGGAGAGAACTTAAACCAAATCTGCAGTCTTTAAATTATTAGAGTTAATATAGCTATCTACTGATCTCTATATCTATATATATAGTAAAGAAATCTCACTTACAAAGCATTTACTGTAGGGAAATAGGGTACAGGCTACCCTCTGGGACAATAGTATTGCAGCCTTCAAAGACGATCTCATGATTGGAAAAACCTACTTAATTTCAAATGCAACTGTGAAACATACAAAAGTAGGATACAAAAATGCATATGGAGACATTCAATGGACGATTTCAGGCACTACTCGAGTGGAAGAAACAAATGTAGATCATAGCGCACAACTATTCTCCACTTTTGAGTTCACTCCGTTCCAGGAATTTGAAACTCTGATGGATACAAACAAAGATTTAAGTACAGCTTAGTTTCTCTCTCATTGTTTAATGCCACCAGATTTCTTTTATTATGTACGTTTACAAGTTAGTCTTCCCCTCACAAAAACATGAGTATTTGCTTAACATATTTATATTTATTGTTGTTATTATTACAGGTGTGTTTGCAGTCGCCATAGACTTGCGCCCGAAACGTTTAATCCATACAAGGGATGGTTCAGAAACATATGTGCAAGATGTCGTGCTCATTGACAGAAAGTTAGTAACATCTTTATTCATTTTGTACACAGCACATTTCACACAAAACAATATTATATAGTGACTGCTTCTCCAAATTTTCAGCTTCCAAACAATTCTACTGACAATGTGGGATGCCTTTGTTGAAAAGGAATGCTCTACAATTGCACAGAACATATCTAAGAAGCCAGTTATCATAGGACTCCACTTAAAAGTATCTTCATTCAACGGTAATTCGACTATTGCTTTCTCACTACAAATAAATTTGTACTTCAGTTCACTTTTAATTATATCATAATATTTCATACCTAAAAATGAACACGTCTGTCAATATCTTACCATCTTCCTGCTGTACATAATGTTTACTGACGTAAGGATTTTTTTTTTTAGGGCTGACACTATCCACAAGACCGCATAGTTGTTTCTTCATTGATCATAAATTTAAGGAAGTGGAAGGCATGAAATCATGGTAACTAAATCAATTTCTTTCATTTGTATTAATTATATAGAATCTCTGTCATAAAATATATCTGAAGCATTACACTTTATTTTATTTGAATGAGCTCCAGTACTTAGTCTTTTCTGTGATCTCGTACTTATAATTTTTGTCGTAAAGGGCTGTTGACAATAGTAGGAGATTGGATGAAATCACTGCAATGAAAGCCTATAATTTATTAAGTCCTTCAAAGTTGTCACCTCCAGCTGCAAACAAATTTACTCAAATTCTGGAAATCCAATCTTCAGTTCTTACAGTAATGTTTTATTTCTTATGTTACAAATTCATTTCATTATTTTTTTTACATCAATATGATCACATAACTCCACTAAACTCTCCTTCATGTACTTTCAAAGAACAAGTATTTCTGGATAAAAGCAAAGGCACAAGTGCAGTCTAAGAACGCAAGCTTCTGGTACTTGTCCTGCAACAACTGCAACAGGGTTTTCAATGCAAACAAAGCAGGAGAAATCTACTCTTGTAGATTTTGCAAATCTAACAGCTCAATTGCATCTCCAAGGTACACATTTCATCCTTCAACACACTACACAATAATTTCACCTCCTTCGTTTCCTTTGTTCAATTCATAGTTGAAAATAATGTTTGTATCACATCACTTTCCTCCATAAATTTCCAGTTTTGCTAACATCTACATGTGCTACAGAGCCAGAGCTGATGTAATCTTGGAGGACTCGACAGGAAATCTAAAGGCTTCAGTTATGGGTGAATGTGCTGAAATAGTCTTGGGCTGTCCTGCAAATGTACTTATGAAAAAGAATATCAATGTACTGATTCTATTCAACTTTGTCAATTTCCTTCTCCCTAAAATATATATTCATTACCATTTCCTTGCTGATCAATTCTATCATGTTTGTAGGACACTACCCTGCCTAACGATGAGGACATTCGCATAGATATCGACAATGAACATATCTTTTACATCAAAGCACTTCCAATGGCAGCTGGCTCACCATCAACAAAATGCACTGCTTATTCAAACTTCAAATACGAAATAATATTCATGCTTGATTCATCTGAAACATTTGCTGCTCCAGAGATGGCGTCTGATAATAAGGGAAAAGATAAAATCCCTCTTGAAGGCGTGGCACCTTCCAACAAAATTGTGTTGCCTCAGTCTCCACCCGCTAAGCGATCTCTATTCGAGAATCATGATGAGCAGCCCAACACCGCGAACAAGAAAGCAGAAAAAATAGTAGGAAACAAAGATGCAGCTGCAGCTGCCCTGAAAAAACTCCTTTGATGCAGTTTCAGTCATGATGAATAAAGTCTTTTTTGCCTATAACTAAGTAGAAGACACTAGACCATTTAGCTTCCAATGGAACACTTGCTATGTTACACTTTGAGGATTTAAAATTCAGAAGTTGTATTATTTTTTGCACTCCAGAACTTATTCCTGTATGGCTTGATGAATGTGTTAACTGCTCAAGTTGCTGAATCAATGACAGGAAAATGCTCATTGTGTAACAAGTATATTTTGTATGTTCTATTGAAGTGTCTTTACTCTGTCAATTTCTTTCTTTCTACTAACAATTATCTATTTACCTTGTCCTCTATTTGCAAGCATTTTAGTTTTAGGTACTTATAATATGGAACATATTTCTTTTTCATTTTGTAACAGAAATTTCTTCTATTGCTTACATCTCATTCATGACTTTACTCCCATCTATTTATTGTAGTATATATATGCAGTCCCAACGCTAACATGTACGAAGAGAAAAATGCGTGCACGTGCATCGCGCGTGCCTTCACTAGTATATATAAAACTGTGAATCAGGAACCTAGAACTCAATAACATATGATGCTGGTATCCTCTTCCTTGAGTTGCAACTCTGCCAACATTTGATGACCAGAAATGAAATTTAAGCCCAAAATTGATATAGATTAAAATTCTAATTTTAATTATATATTTCATGACAACCACAACTTTTCCACCACACATTTCTTCAAATTCAATAAAAAATCTACTAAAAATTTGATTTTAATCCCCACTAAACAAAGGCTTAGTTTCAGATTAAAGTAACCCACTTTGCTAATAAAGATTGCAGGTTTGATAAGCAAAGCTTGAAATTAAGCAGAAGTAACTGTTACGTAAATCTTCGCTTATAAACACATTTGGATAGGTTACCTTTACTTTGAAAGATATCAAATTAAGAAACTCCTGAACCTTCAAACAAACAAAGATTACCCTAAACAGCGTGTTATGCAACAGTTACACCTAGCACTAAATCTACAAAGTTTGATAAACACATTAACATCTTTATACATCAGAGGAATTACACAACATTTTGCACACATCAGATTCAAAAATCTCAACAGATTGTTAAAGATCAGATCAAAGTTCGACTACTGAGAGAAATATGACATGGCTCGTCGAAAATCCAAAGATTTGAGAGGTGATTCTGGGAAATGCTGAGTACCGGGCATCAATAATCCTCCATGAGGCATAAATACCTGTGGTTGATTGCTGATTGCTGGGTTCTCTCCAGCTTTTGATGAAGTGACTTCTTTCTTTTTCTTCACAAATTCAAAGAACTCTGCAACTTGGCGAGCATATCTTCACAAGTGAAAGAATGCCAAACTGATTAGATATCCCCTTTAAGATGTTAAAAAACATGAAACACTAAATCAAGTAATGAGAAATCAGTAAGGAAACATACGGGAGAAAACTAATTACTTTCCAAAGAAGCTTCAAAATCAAAATATATGTTAAACTAGATGTCTCTTTCTAACGTGTCTGGACTAGCAGTCATCGTGTTCAAAAAACAAAATTACTGCTCTTAAGAGAGATGCATATTGAAAACATTTCAAGTTCCAAAAAGTAAAGAGAATGAAAAAAAAAAATGTGGAAAAAGATTCCGAAGCATTTTTAAATTGAATCTTAGAGTTGTCACTTTGTAATAGGTCAGCATAAGCAAAAATTTAAGGTTCCGCAACAACTGTTGATCTCCACTGCAGGTGAAGAAAATAGTATGATTTTAATGTTACACCAACTAGTACATGAGAGGCTCAGAATTCACTCCAAAATCATCAAGAATATTTTGTCATATAGCCAATTTCACTAATGTAAGCTTCATACACTTGACTCATAAAAAATAAAAACAAAAATAAAAAAAGCCCATTCAAGAAATTCACATGTTTGTCCACATATAAGAAGAGCATATTATAAGACTAAAGAACGCCAAATCCAAGAACAGCACGCTATTTTGTAAATAGGACTTCTTACCATATCAGTAAAATAAAACAAAAAATTTAGAACAGGGGAAGTTGACATACTGCTGCTTAGCTTCCATATCTCTGCTAAAATCAATGTCTGGCTCACAGTCGAGAACCAAGGCAGGAACCTGCTCATTACAAAACAGAGGCAAGTCAAAAGGTTTGCGTATCACACTGATCACTTCAAAAAGAATTTGACAGATTAACATAATACCTTTTGGATGCTTGAGTGCATATGATCGCCATCCAAATAATAAACACGGTCCCTTATATGTGGATGCAAAGACCAGTCAGCATCCTGTGGTAGCTTGCTGACAGATAAAACCCCATGATTTCCACTTTGGAACGGGAAAAGCCAACTTTCATGCTTCTCATGCAAATCCTGCAGATATTCTAGAGAGACTCCACCTTCCTCTGCTCTCTGACGCAGCATCATACGCTTGTGGCAAGTATCAGGGCTTGCTCTTAGGTAGATAAAACCGTCAGGAATAAGACCAGGCAAACTTGAAACAACCGGATCAAACCATGAGTCATAAATGCTGATCTCCATCTCATTCATCCATTTTGCCTCATGAACAGCTCTCACAAAGACCTTCATCATACAAGAATGACAAAATTAATCAGCTGCATAAATCCAGTAACCATGTTTGCATGTCTTCTCTCTTATAATATTGGCAAAAGAGAAAAGGTAATAAATGTTAAGTACCAGATTTCTACAATATATTTTGAACATTATCATAATAGTAATGTTCTGATATTGAAATTCTTATCAAAAGTTTCTGATATAATTACCATAATAAACAAAATGCAGAACTTCAAAGATGTTATGACATACTTTCTGAAGTTGAAAAATACATTAGGCCCTTGTTTGGTAAGATTTTTTCATAACAGAAAAGTGAGTTTTTTAAAGAATGTGTGATTAAAAAATAAAGAAAAGTTATATCCATTTGCAAAATTATTTTATTGGGAGTACGTGTGTTGAAATGAGTTTGGGGAAAAAAAGTTCTAGATAATGGGGACCAAACGGGGGCTAGATATGGTTAGAAAGTATAGTAAGTAGGACATACCATCCTATCACTGAAAACACTCCTTTCCATAAGTCTGAGTGGCTTAATACCACCAGATGACTCCCTCTCCTGCATAACTCTTGTAACAAACACATAGTTTTGGAAGGTATAGGCATATCTCTCTGGCTCAGCATAAAATGCATCTAATATGTTAAAGTGGTCTGGACCCACATTCTGCCACTTGTCAACGGGTTCAGGAACAATCTCCACAAGATCTCTAAGCTCCAGTGTTTCATTGGCTATTCTCTGCAAGAACGTGGTCTTCCCAACACTGATATTTCCTTCAACACAGAATGTGAGTCTCTTCTTATGGGAAGGCTTAATATCAGAATCTGAATTCTCCTTCAGCTCTTTATCCACGGTCTCTTTGATGAACGTAGTTATGCTTTCTGCATGGTTTCTATGTATGATTCCAACCGAACTTTGTAGAAATTCAACCATTTTCTGACTGGATTTCCCAAAAAACTGCAGCAAGCAAATACAAACTCATCATAAAATGGCTACACGATGTGTATAGTTGTGTATATTGTACATATCCATTGATATAACCCTCTGAGGAGACTAAGCCTCAATTTGGAAAGAATTTATAAATATATTGTTGGATAAATGGATACTACTTGTGAGTCTATTGGATTGCGTGGCTGAAAATCAAGTTTGATCAATTTATCTCTTAAGCCAAGCACTTCCACCTACATTTTAATTAAAAACTACAAAATAGAGATAAAAAGCTGCTAAGCTATGACACATCGCCTAGCATTAAGACTTGCAAATCAAAGCAAGTACTAGCAGTCCAATGAAAAACATCAATGGGGAGAGCGCATGAAAGAAGTCAAGGCCTGCCCACAAAATGTAATAACGACACAGCAACCATTTATGGTCGTCAAGTCATCAACACAAACTCCAGCAATAATTAAAACTCCTCTCAATTTTCCCTTTCTTTTACATGTCAGTAAAATAAAACTATGTATGTGCATTACAACTATTATCTAACTCCACATACAAAAATAAGGTTTGAATCTTAAGAGGATGCAATATACATAGATAATACGTACCCATACATCCAATGAAACACAAATGCATACGTTTCCTCTCATAGCAGCAACTCAAAACGCACCCATATATGCAGATATTTGTCCATATACAAGCCAGCATCAAATACAAAAGTATATTAAAGAGTACATAGTTATACCTTATCTTTATAGAGCTGTTTAAGCTGATCAACACCATCAAAACCCTTCTCTACCAGCTTCCTTAAATTCCTCGGTCCCACTCCAGGTATTGTCAGCAAGTCCGGGGCCCCAACTACCAGCCCGTCTCCAACTCCACCACTAATCCTCTGCCTTCTCAGCACTCTAACTTGCCTCTCCTCCACGCCTTTTCCGTTCTCCAAATTGTCCACTCCCTTTGCCTCTGTGACCGCAAACTCACCGCCCTTCTCCGAGTTCCCGGCCAGCGTCCTAAACCATAGAGCACGCGACCCACTCTTATTACTATACCTACTCTCCTTCGACAAAACCCAAGCCCTCGATGGAACTGCATTACTCTCCCCTTTAATACAACTATCATTTTCATCAACACACCTGCACATACGATGATTGTTTGCCAGTTTCATAAACTTGAGGTTCTTGGCCGCTACGATGGATATGGGGTTTTCAGGACGGTGGTAGAGGGGGTGGTGGAGGGAAGCGGCGGATGAAGGCATTTTAACACTGTTTCGGGTTTTGTAAAACCCTTGAGTGAGACAGCAGGGTAGAGAGAGGGAAGAATTAACGGATAGAATTGGGGGGCCAGATGAGCTTCTGCGGAGCAGCTTCTGCATCACTCTGGTGCATTTCACAACCACAAACTACAGATACAAGCGTTTGCATATAAGTATTTGTACATGTGTATATGTGAATACAATGATACATAGATACAAGCTTGATTTTCGAAGGGGGTGGGGGGGTGTATGGTTTGTGGCTTTTGAGAGGGTTTTTGGGGGAACGTGAAGCATAGGGCTGGAGTTTTTGGGGTTGAAGACAGGGGTACTTTTTAAAATGCCCAAGTCAAAGTACCCATTTTTCACTTTGTCCAAAAATTTTAATCATTCACCACAATAGTCTTCTAAGGCTGAAAAGACGAAATTACCCTTAAAATGTTATATAAATTACAAAAAATGGTATTATTTGAAAAAGACAATAATACCCTTTTTAAGTTATAAAGAATTTCAAACACTTCCTACTTAAAATTTCGAAACCAATTCACTTTCTCCATCTGTTTACTCCAACACAGATAAAAATAATTTCATTTTTCATCTACTTCAAATTTGAAAATAGATAAATTTATCAAACGCTCAACAAGGAAATATTTCACAACCATCAGTGAAATCGGTAAGCATATTTTTACGTATTTTTAATTTCGTTTTGCTTAAGTACATTATTTTAATCTTTAAATTTTATGTATATGAAAATTTTATGATCTATAATCGACTTTTTTAAAACAAAAACGAGAAAAAAATTCATCTGCATGAGATTTTCAGATCTGTGATGGAAGAAGAAAACCAATTCCACACGACCGGAAGTCCGGGAGTCTGGGCCCGGAAGTCCCCGGACGTCCGAGCGTCCGGGGCGGTGCACCCTAGACGGTTTTTTTTTCCACGAGCATAACAAATATATTTTTGTTAATGCAGCAGATATGGTTGCAATCCCGGTTCTTTACTTTGGTGAATTTGAAGATAATGGAAATGGTCGATGGGTCTGGAAATGGACAGGTGATATACATGGCTCAATTTCAATTGTATTGACATCGAATATATCGTATGCAGAAATGTACAGTGAGATACAGGACGTGCTTGACATCAATCCCTCTCAATACGACATGGAATTGAGATTTCTATTCAACAACGAGCATACATCCATTCCAATTCCACCTACAAAGGTTACTTCTAGAAATGGCATCAAAGCTTTAATTGTATTGAACGAAGATCGCATGACTACTCCTCTTTGCGTAACTTTAGTAAAAAAGAATGTCCCCGATGGTGAACACGAAGATCTCGATAGAGGGGATCATAATGTGAATGATTTTTGGAACACGGTGGAGATAGCTCGTGAGGATGATGTGGTTATTCCCACTACAGTTGTTCATCATCATGATTTCACCGTTACGCACAGAATTCCCTCGATAGTTGATGACAACGAGAATGCAAATGAATTTAAGAATGAGGATTTGATTGCTTTATCCGGTCGAAGACATGGGTCGGGTTCAGGTACCTCTAATTGTTCTCGTACGATTCACGATGATGAAAATTTATATGTCGAGCAACTGTTTGAAAAAAAGAAAGATTTGTAGGAAGATGTGCATCAGATTGCTTTGAAACACAATTTTGAGTTTAAAGTGGAAAAATCGAACAAGTCGACTGTCGACGTACACAATTATCTGCATTGATGATGTTGTCATTGGCGTTTGCGAGTGACGAAAATGGACACGAACGAGTTCTTTGTAATTCGTAAATATGCACGGGAACATACTTGCGAAGTGGGAATTCGTCGAAATGATCACAGGCGGCCCAAGCATGGTTCATTGGTTGACAAATAATGCACAAGTTTCAGGACCCACGAACGATCTACAGACTTTCGGATATCATTAACGACGTCCGTCAAGAATACGGGGTGGTCATGAGCTATCAGAAAGCCTGGAAGGCCAAAGAATGCGCATTGGAGGACTTAATGGGTTCGGCCGAGGAAAGTTACGCTAAATTGGCTAGATATTGCCACAACATGGAGAAAACTAATCCTGGATCGGCATTTTATATTGATACGGACGACGGGAATCGCTTCAAGTATTTTTTCATGGCCCTTGGACAGTGCATTCGAGGATTTCGGAACGCGATGAGACCCGTAATTCTAGTCGACGGTACAACCCTTAAGGCTATATACAAAGGTAAGTTGATTATTGCTACGTGTCAAGATCCCAACATCCAAATTTACCCTCTTGCGTTCGGTATAGTCGATGGAGAGAATGATTTAGCAATGCGTTGGTTCTTCACGAAGCTGAGGGAAGTAATTGGAGACGTCGAGAACCTTGCATTCGTAACTGACCGGGGGCAATCAATATTATTGTATGTACCATATACAGGGCAATTTAAAGACGAAGTTTCGGGGCAGTGGCATCGTTGCATTGTTTAGGAAAGCTGCAGAGGCGTACAGTTTTGAAGAGTTTGAAAAGTTTATGGGTGAAATAGAAAGTAAATCACATGCTGCATGGGTTTATCTAACGGAGATGGGGAACGAACATTGGGCACGATCACATTTTCCAGGACGTCATACAACATGATGACGTCGAACAATGTTGAGTCGCTCAATGCGTTATTCAAGAAGGATCGAGAGTTACTAATTCTCGCAATGATTGAGCAAATTCGTAACAAGTTGCAGCAGTGGTTTCATGACCGGCGTGAGGAATCACAAAATTGCACAAGTGTGCTGACTCCGGCTCAGGAAGATAAAATCTTCAAAACTCTAGAGGTTGCGAGGAAGGTATGTGTGGAACCACTGGATCAGTTTCGCTTCTCGTCAGATATGGACGTAATATCGGATACGTCGTGGACTTGAATGATAACACATGCACGTGTAGAAAGTTTCAGTTGGAAAGGTTTCCGTGTACGCATGCAGTGGCAGTGGCTATGCATAGAGGGATTCCGACACACGCCTTATGCAGTGTTTATTACACGACGGATTTTTGGAAAGCGGCGTATGCCGAAACGATATTTCCCCTGCCAAATGAAGCCGAGTGGGAAGTTCCCGACCATATTCTCCCACTTAATAATTTGTTGCCACCCGAAATCGGACCACGTGCTCCGAGACGTAGACGTACGTCTAGAATACCATCCACCAGAGAATTTCCCCGACCTCGTAAGTGCGGCAGATGCGGCGCAACAGGGCATACTCGTCAATTTTGTACAAGTCAGATTCCTCTACATAACAATTCAACCGATGCGTAATATTATGTAATAGTATAATATGTATAACTGAATAATATGTTTTTATTTAGTGTCGTTAAATATTAAATATTCAAATATTTATTTAAATTATTTATTTAAATTCATTGATTAATGAAATTATTTATTTACATAATTTATGTCAATTGATTAATTCAAATATTTATTTACATTATTTATTTAAATTCATTGATTAATGAAATTATTTATTTACATAATTTATGTTAATTGATTAATTCAAATATTTATTTAAATTATTTATTTACATTCATTGATTAATGAAATTATTTATTTACATAATTTATGTTAGTTGATTAATTCAAATATTTATTTAAATTCATTGATTAATGAAATTATTTATTTACATAATTTATGTTAATTGATTAATTCAAATATTTATTTACATTATTTATTTAAATTCATTTATTAATGAAATTATTTATTTACATAATTTATCCGCAAATGTAATAGTTAATAATACTTAATGGAATATGAAATAAACATTTAAATAAAATAATGTATATTAATTACATAATTACACAATGTACTAAGGATCACAATTATATTCATACAAATCACAAGCTAGCTTCAACCTCCACATGTCTATAAACGATTGGGAAATTGTATCAACCGTGCGACCAATACTCAAAAATTCTATATACTTTATCGTGAACATCCCACAGTCGCCCATGCGAGTAAATAAAAATATATTAATTCGATAACATATAGCTAAAAACTAAATTTACAAATTGAAAACTTGTAAATTCTTACGATATTCCTTGTCTCGCCGTCGTCGTGTCCTGCATAATGGCTAATCTGTCATTTACTTGAATATCCGCATGTCTAGCCATCATGGGAATGATCACTCTCATCGGCTCCAGTATCTGCTCCAGTTGCCCTTAGGTCAAACAGCTATGGTCGGAGTCATACACATGTATAGTCGAATCCGCGAATACGATCTCAACTACAAAGCAGTGTGAGTTCGCGACCTGTGGAATGTACATATGTGTACAATCCGTCCACGGCTTCCCGTATGTCGGCTCCAGCCCAATGACCCACTCCAACATGTACTCAGGCACCACATATCCACCGCCTTGGAGTAGGAGTGTGCTGTGCTCAATATCAAGGGCACGTGCGAAACTGGAGCTAAGGATGACTCGGCCAGGAATGCCAAAAGATCTCGGGTGTCTCCGAGCTCTATCGCGCAACAGTTCCATAGCCAAGTCGATGTGTTAACACCAATAAAAAATAAATGGTCGTTAAATTAAATAAAATAAAAAATAATTAAATAAAATAACAAATAACAATGAGAATATCATTACATCATCGGCGAGCCACGCACCCCTCGTCAGTACATCGTCGAACCACTTCTTCGCGTTCGAGATGGTCATCGTCCCTATCTTATAGTTGTCCCTACAAAAATCAAAATAGTGAATTGTTACAAAAAGCATAGATGATCTCGTATGTATTTTACGAAAATGATAAAATACTTACTCATGCTGAAGGGATGTGAACCACAATGAGAACGCTTTCTGCCGAACCGGGTCGACCTCGCGGAAGAGATTGGGAAAGGTCCCATCCAAGAACGTGCGTCTCTTCGCCTCAGCTGTGAAGGGGGAAACGATGTACTGTGACGGCAATCTCGATCTCTTACCAACCACCATCGGTGTCAGGTCAACAGCACGCTTAGCACCATCTCTTCCGACAGTCTGGCAGAGCTCTCGTCAACCTGTTGTCCCAACTCTCGGCGCATCGCGCCCATCTCGAATGACAATCCGGAAGACTGATCGTCGACCTGCCGTCCCAACTCTCAGCGCATCGCGCCCATCTCGAACGACAATCTGGAATACTGATCGTCGCCCTGCCGTCCCAACTCTCGACGCATCGCGCCCATCTGACCCTGTATAAACTCAGTAAGACAGCCATACAGATCAGTGGACGAGGGAGAAGGAGACCTGATCAGCGACGGTGATGCCCTCGACGGCGGTGGTGAGGCCCTCGGCGGTGGAGGTGACCTCGGCGGGGGAGGTGATCTCGGCGGCGGTGGAGGTGATCTCGGCGGCGGAGGTGACCTCGGCGGCGGAGGTGATACTGGACGGCACTCCTGAGAAAATAAAGTCCGAATTATTAATTTAATTCAAAAATCAAAACGTTAATCAACATATTATATTCAATGAACATACCCTATCCCGATCAACGATGGACTCGGGCGTCGGATCATCTGACACGGCCTGGATAGACAAGGAACGTATGTAACTCTGACCCTCCTCCTCTATCGACGGGGTCAACTCAGAGAGGACTTCAACCTATCATATTGACATTTTACCGAGTTCATGACCATGTATCGATATTTTGAAAGGACATACAATATAAATCGCAAAATGTATACTACGTACCTCAGGATCGTCGAGAAGAGCTGATATTTGTTTTGCAAGTGGCTTGTCCTGTGCTCGCCATTGATAAATCCGAGGGCAGCACGTCTCCACTCTCGTCGCATACCGGCTAGCCAATATGGGGACAGTCTCGTACACCCATATCTGCAACAGTTACAATTATTATATATAGAATTGAATACTAAAAATAGATAATTTATTATGTTGAACATTTACCTGCAAAGCCAAAGGCAGGCCATATGCATCGTACTTACGCTCGGATCTATCCCCCTTAGGCATCGAATATCCCCTCCTGAAGTGTCGTAAGGTATCCGCAAAACATCTCTGCCCCCAAGGATAGATGTTAAAGGTATCAATGTCATCCACAACCTCCAAATGAAAAAGGTCGATCGACGTCTTCTTGTGATGACACCTGATCACACTCTCGAGGATAAGCACCATACCCAGCTTCAACTTATCAGACATGTCCTCGCATGCCCTGAATGCGTCCGCCAACTGCCCCGGAGTGACCGCCGTCTGCCCGTGAAAATATTCATTCAACAACCTCTTGTTTCTCGGAATACGGGCCCGGGCTGCTTCTTCGCCCGTACACATCAATCCGGTGATGAGGGCAAACTCGAATATAGAAAATCTAACTACCTTGCCCCCAAAATCAAAATGGAGGGCATCTCCGTCAACTGGTTTAAGCAGCCGACATAGCAACGCATCGAGCAGCTGACCAGAAAACTGTACGCCGAGCAATGAATACAATGGCCATAAGCAGGATCGCCTCAATATGTTTGCGTGCTCCTCGTCCGAGAAATTTAATACCATCAGAAGATGGCAAAGTTACAGTTCGATGTAACTTTGCATGGGATCTGTCTTACCGCATCATTTAAGTGGTAATCCATCCTACAACATTTCAAATGTTAGAATCCTGTGCAAGATATAATAAATAAAACATAATATACGAAAATTAAACTAACTGAATGACATTAATTACTATCCACAAGAATCAATAGATAATGGAACAACAAATAATGCAATAATGGAACAAATTATTTCATTTAATTGTTCACTTAATATTTTAAATTAATAGAAGAATTTATAATTAAATTTCTTATTTTAATTGTTTATATAATATTTAATTATAATTATTAGAATATTAAAGAAACAATTCAAATAAACAATTTATTTTGTTTATTTTGTTTTTCTATTATTTATAACTAAACAATTAAATGAAATAATTTATTTAAAATTATTGATTATGATTTAAAATAAATTATTTCATTTAATTGTTCACTTAATATTTCAAATTAATAGAAGAATTTATAATTAAATTTCTTATTTTATAACTAAACAATTAAATGAAATAATTTATTTAAAATAATATATTTAATGTTTTTTGAACAATTTAGATAAGTAATTAAAATAAAATAATTTTATAATAAATATTAAATTTTTATTAATTAATAATAATTAAATAAAAAATTAAATAAACAATCGAAATATAAAATTGAAATAAACAATTCAAAGAAACAATTTATTTTGTTTATTTAATATTTTATAATTTATTAAATAATATTTTATAATTTATTAATTCGTTTCAAATTTCAATTCACATATAAAAAAGGAAAAAAAAAATCTAGGCTTCTAGGCCCAGACGTCCGGGCTGTCTGGGCCCAGAAGCCCAGACGTCCGGGCGTCTGGGCCCAGATTCTGGGCTTCTGGGCCCAGACGTCTGGGCGTCTGGGCCCCATGCCCGAAGCCCGTAAGTCCTGGCGTGCCCGAGCTACGTCTGGGCCCAAAAGGCCCAGACGTCTAGGTGTGCCCAGACGCCCGGATTGGGCGTCTGCTGCTTCTTCTCCGAAGGAAATCGCCGGAAAACGTCATTTCCGGCGATCTCCAACCCCCAAATGGCTCCCAAAATCACATTTCATCCATATTAATTGATTCTACAACAATTTTTTCGAAAATAATCAACAAAAATTCGCAAACATGCATAATATTGAATGATTTCAACCATGCTTTTTGTAAAATAACATAGAATGGTTTTCAAAAACTCACCTTCTTCAAGAGAAATGGCGATTCCGGTCTGGGCGTCGGTTTTTTGGTCGGGCACCACACCGTCGGTTTTTTCTCTCCCAACTCTCTTCCAAGTCACGTGAGGGTAAAAATGGGAAAATGCTGAAATGTTAAGCTTTTTTTAGTTTTTCCTTTTTTTTTTTTTTTAAACAGTCAACGGCTATTTTGGAAAAGTGACCTGGTCAACCGGGCATTTCCCACTATTTCCTCGTTGAAGACAGGAGGATTTGAAATGATTTAGGGAAAATTGCACCATTAGTCATAGAGCTATTGCCTTAGTACCTAAATCGATCCCAATCTCTGAAAAGGTACAAGTTTGTCATCAACCTTGTATTTTTGTCCGTGCTAAAAGATGTAAATTGTTGAATCCTGTATTTGAACTCATTTTGGTCATTGGAGACTTATTGTACAACTATTGTTCCTCTGCCTAATAGGCTAATCATATGACAGCTAGCTAAACAAAATGTCCCGCAAGGTCAACATTCCACTTTGCACTGCCTCTTACGCATCTTCTTAGACAATTAGACCATGTCTTTGGACGTCTCGTCAATAATATTATTGTTCGAGATGAGTCACCACCTCTCTGCTGCAGCATATATCCAAGGTGAGGGGCATTTGCCACAAGCCTCACCTTGGTCAAGTTGTACACATTATACTTGATTGATTGATTAATAGCTCTGTAGCAACTGCGGCCCGAAACATATAAGCTTGTAGATGCAGAAGGGGAACCCTTGAAACACACTTGGAACACAGAAACATCAATGGAGGTACTACCAGTAAGCTTTATAAAGAGGAAGTTAATTTTTTGTTCTTTCAATTAAAGCAAGGTACATTCTGCCATGTAAAATAGGACATACAATGAAGAGTTTCCTTTATTAGTTCAATCAAGACGAAGTACGCTACACCATGTAGTCTCTAAATGTAATCGGTTCATGAATCTTAGTGAAGCATTTTTTCTTTTCGACCGCCAACATCTACTTGGAAATTGATCAAATCACCGAACATTATTAATAAGTAGGCACAATTAGTTCATCGAATATGACCAATTGCCAACGAACATCCTAACTCTATAACAAGTAGGTCTAATTGGCGTCTTTACCGATTGCCAGTGAACCTTTTAACTCTAAGTAGGTGCAATTGGTGCGACAAAATGCCATTGCTAATGAACCTACTAATTCTTTTATTAAGTAGTTTCAGTTGGTGCTCTGACAAGATCAGCTGTCAACGAACATACTAACTTATTAAGCCTCCGTTTGGTTTATCTAAAAATCATATTTTTAGTAAATTTTGTAAAAAATTGATGAAATACATAGTTGAAAAGTTAATAAAAGTTGTGATTTATATGAAATGTGTGTTTAAAATTAATTATTGACTTTGATTTAAAATTTTATCATACGTTTTAGCTAACTCAAACCGGAGCTAAGTATGAATAATTGGTGTCCAACGAAAAACGTTACGAACCTACTAACTCTATTAATTAGTAGGTACATTTGGTGCCTTGGCCGGACCAAATAGAAGAAAAAAAAAAAAAAAAAAAATCAGTTGAAGTCTGCAGGAGGATCTTGTTGCTCATCAATTGACTCTTCGTCGTCCTCAAAAATAAAGTCGAAGCTAAGGTCCGGGTAAAAGTCCTTGCTCATCCTTAGACTTTGACTTTGTCCTTGTGCTTCGAGGCAACAATGTCCATATTACTCACGACCATGTATTCACGACTATAATCCAAAGTCCATATTAGATCATGTAGTCATTCTCTCTCTCGAACAAGTAATCCCCGATTTATATTTTCTATATATTAAAAGTGGCTATATAACGGAATTTCTTGTTTTTAACGGAAAAACTAACGAAATTTGTTGTTTTAACGGACTATATAACGGAATTTCTTGTTTTAAACAGGCAACTGCACCTTCTTTTAGTGTTTTTATCATAACTTTGTATTTCGATATCCGATTGAGGCGATTCAAAATGCGTTGGAAAGCTAACTCATCTGGCTACAACTTTGATTCGACATAATTCTCCAATTCAATCACTTTCTATGTCACAAATAGGTCTCAATATGAGACTAAAACATCGGAGCATAACTTTTCGGTTGGAAATTGATTTGTGATCATCTTTTGACTAAATTTGATTCCATTGACGTCTTCCTTTATCCAATTGACTCCGAGCACTCTCAAATCTTCATCGTGAGGTTCGGCACAACTTTTAAGTATTTACATTTTAGTCCCCAAACTTTGGATCCCTTACAATTTAGCCATTTCTCTAAATTTGTCAACTTTTGCTTATTTTTTTCGATCCCACCAACTTACATCACAACATCAAAATCACACATCTAATTATTTAACAATTACATAAACATTACATCATTAATTATTTAATTAACCAAAAAAATTACATCTTTATTAATAACAAATTAATTATTAAACAAAACTATTAAATATAAACTAGGCAAACGTGCATTGCACGTTGATTGCACCTAGTCATATGAACATGTCTTGGAATTTTTATTGCTTCTCAGGTGAGATTAACTCATTCTAAACAAAACATAAAAACAAAAAATGTTTATTTTTTAATTATAGTGAAAATCAAGTCCAGTTAATTTTCATGGTGGTTTCGAACCTAGTTGACATTTATTACCACGTCAAGTCACATAATGTCTTACATTTGAGTAATGTTATGCAGCTTCACTGACATTATAACTCTAGTTTATATGGTGATAGATGGTATGTTAAATGAAAGATGAAATTAATGGGGTGTTTGTTTCTGATTTTGAGAATTGATTCTCAAATCAATTCTCATTTTCAACCACACATTTTTCAATAAAATAATATTTTTCATCACATCAATAATTTTTCTTCTTTTTTAACCACACATTTCCCATCATATCACTATTCAAAATCAATTTTTCCCCAAAAATCACTACCAAACAAGTACAAAATATTATTTCATCTGTAAAAATGTCAGAATACTCACATGGGGGTGAACCCCCATGTGAATAAAATATTATTATAAAAAATGGTGCCCACCCCATGCGTGTGTTCTGTTATTTTTACATATTTTTTTCTATAACAGTAGCATTGTTCTTTTTTCATTTAATCGACTCAAGGGTAGTCAAATGAATTATAATTACAATTTGAACTCCCAAAAAGTAAAGGAGTGTCTTTGAATTCGTAAGAAATTTGCTAGTCTATGTAGTGTTTAACTCCATCTTTTAAGTCCTAATTTCATCTTTATAGTGATGCTATGCTTTCCTTAAATTCTATACGTAGTGAATAGATTTCTGTAGTAATAATGTCGGGTTCTTTTAAATCATGAGCTGACTTAACTAAAAAGCAAGAAATTTAACCCCTGATTGATATAGATTAAAATCAAGTTTTTAATAAATTTTGATAAAAGTGATAAAATGTGGAATTGAAAAATTGTGGATTCCATCAAACATATAATTAAAATTAATTATTGATTTTGACTTAAAATTTTAATTCAAACAAAACGGGGACTTTGTATCGAGTTAATTAAATGATTAATCACCAATATTTATATTTGGCTACTTGTTTATTCAAAAATAAAAGGTTGTTGCTCACTCACTTTTACATAATGTTCTCATTTATCATCTATCTAAATCTCGTTCGTCCACGTGGCGAAAAAAATTCTTACACGAAGGATGGAATCACTAACATTTACATTTGATTATTGCTTGTCACTCAAAATTAAATGACATTTACCTTTGATTACTGTTTGCTCACTCAAAAATAAAAGTTTATTGACTGCTCACTCATATTTACA
Source organism: Fraxinus americana (assembly GCA_035079005.1). NCBI lineage: Eukaryota > Viridiplantae > Streptophyta > Magnoliopsida > Lamiales > Oleaceae > Fraxinus > Fraxinus americana. Next base: position 18,508,656 of record CM068721.1, on the reverse strand, counting down.
CAATGTTACTCATCTATCATCAATCTCAATTTTGTTTTGAACTATAGCATTCGTATATTGAATTTGTACATCATGCTTGACACTTGCATAATTGTCAAAAATTGATTGGATGGAAAAATAGTTTATTTTTAAACGGTCAAATAACAATTTGTCACGGAGATGAATGTAAATAAGAGTGTACACTAAAGTATACACCATGATTGCTTTTTTATACATTCCAATTTGTCTATATGATTTTCATGATTTTTGGATTGATTTTTGCAAATTACGTTGCTCAATCTATCTCTTTTTTCTTGTAGAAAGTTTTATTTTTCGATTTTTATTGTCCGGTCGCAAATTACTTTACTCGCTATATTTTCTTCAATTTCTTCCTTATACGAATTCTATCAACTAATAATTATTTTTCTGAAATTATTTTCATTTTTTATTGTCGAGTCCGCTTCTATGATTTTTATTTTCCTTATTTTTAATATATTTTATTTTTCTCAAATTATTTTTTTATTTATGTTAATTTTTTCTTCTAGGAATTTTTTTGATATTCTTTTTACAAATTCTTTCACTTTAATGTTTCTTCTACATGTTTTAAATTTGTTTTCCTATTTTTCATGATAAAATAAATTTTTATTTTCTACTTGACATGTTAGAGAATCCGAGAGCAAATGCAAAGCCATCTTAAGCATAGGTCTTAGAGCTGTCTGTGGATCGGTTCGGTTCAATTTTGAAGAGACCTGAACTGACCCAAAACTTTCGGGTATTTAATAAATGGAAACGTCGGGTCCAAATATAATTATGGAACCGTTCGGTTCGGGTCGGGTCGATTCGGTTCCGTTCGATTCCATACCATAATTAATTTTTTTAATATTTACAGCAACACTATATAAATACAACTAATGACATTTCATTCGTAACTTTTACAAATTAACGTAACCTAATTCAAAAATATATAAATAAATAACCGTCTAATAAGATTAATTCAATGCATATAAATACCAAAAAATAGATATTAATATTACAGCAACACTACATAAAGTATATTCATTTGCTTCAAATTAAAATGGGCTAATGAACTTTAAAAATGATTTGGGTTTTAAAATTAAAATTATGAAATAATCTGATTTATTTAATTAATTTGCGAATTTGTTTAGAAAAAATAAATAATTTAATTAATTCAATATAAAAAATAAAAAAATTATTTAGTTTCGATTTTTATTCAGTTCTTGATCTAGACCCGACACCCGACCCAAACACATCGATTCTCGATTCGGGTACTCGTTCGGATATTTAATTTATGAAGAACAGTTCGATTCGATTCGAGACTTTTGGACACCCCTAATAAGTCTAAGGTGATCATCTATGATTTCGTGTTATCACAATGTCCAAAATCACGAAAATAATATAAAATGGTTGGATAATAAGAATCAAAAATAAATTTTTTAGAAGAGAAAAATAGGAAAATAGAGTGAGCAAAGTAATTAGCAAAAATCAATCCAAAAATTATGAAAAACATATAAAAAAAAATTGAATGGTATAAAAATTAAATTGAAATAGATGATGGATGGGTAACATTGTATAAATGTGAGTGAGTAATTGATATCCTTTTAGTTTTGCATTAGCAAGCGGTAATCAAAACTCCATGTTATTTAATTTTTAACGAGCAAATAGTAACCCAAGTAAAATGTTAGTGATATAACTTTCAAATTTAACACAATTAATTGTTACATAGGATTTCATCCGTCACGTAGGATTTACGCGGATGGATGGATAACTTTATGTAAAAATGAGTGAGCAATCAATAACTTTTTATTTTCTAGTGAGCAAGTAGTAATCAAATGTAAGCACTGATAATTAGTTACTTAACTCGCTTCGTACCGCCAATAATAACTATGAGGGCTAGACAAAATTTTTGAACCGAACCTGATCGAATCAAGCGATTCTTCTTAAATAAAATACCAAACAGGTATCAAAATCGAATGAGAACCAAATCTCCATAATTTTTTTTATTTTTTATATTAAACAAGTCAAATTATTTTAATTTTTTCTTGTTTTAATTAATTGAGTCCAAAGATATCAATTTTTTTAATTTCATTTGCCAACTTGTAATTAATTGGGCCCAAAATACAATTTTCCTGTTTTCAGCTCAAACTCAACTTTGTAGTTCAAATAATCAAAATTGAGTGATTTTAGATTTTCTCAATCATTATGTCATTTCTCAAATAATTAAAGTTGAGGGGCTGTGCTTCTCTTCATCTTACCCCTATTCATTGAATTTCCTCCACTTTGATCAAGATAATTTATATACATCAGTAAATAAATCTTTTTAAAAAACTTTTTATTTGTATATTTTTAATTGAACTGCGTAACTTTGTAAGTGTTAATATAGTGTTGTTAAGATCGAATATATCATTAGTTGGATTAAAATGTTGTTATAAATGTTAAAAAATTAATTAAGGTACGAAATCGAATGAAACTGAATTGAACGGCTACCGTTGCATAATTAAATTTAGATCCAACGATTACATCTAACTAAATACTCGAAAATTCTAATTAGATTCGATTATCTTTAAAATCGAGTCACTGTTTGGTCCGGATTGAAATTTGATTTTAATCCAAATCAAAATTAAATAATCAATATTAATCACATTTTTCATGAGTCCCGCAACTTTTCAACCACACATTTCAAAAATTTCTATCATAATCTATTAAAAACATAATTTTAATCACCATGAAATACCGTGCGAATCAAATCCAACCATGCCCAACACTAAACACTACAGCTATTCATGTAGAAATTTCTCTGTGGCAAGTGAGTTTGACACACGTAGAGAGAGAGAGAAGGCCAAATCATGCGTCAAACTGTACCTACCTACGGAATAGAAGCTCCATCCTTAAAACACCTGTCTTTCTCACCGACTCAGTCAAATCCCCATCCCCCTCACCTCTTTTTTAACAGGTTACCTGCAAACTACAGTCTTATTTCTTCTCTTCTTCTTCTTCATTTCTTCTTCTCTCTGAATCATACCTCGATAAGGAAAAACAAAAAAGGAAAATTGAGAAAAGGTGTTTTTGTGCTCCAATTTCTGCTTGTGGACTCCATAGAAGAAATTAAATGATGGGACGTTCACCTTGCTGTAAACTAGAAGCACACACCAACAAAGGGATATGGACTAAAGAAGAAGATGAGCTCCTTGTCAAGTACATCACCCTTCACGGTGAAGGCTGCTGGCGTTCCCTTCCTAAGGCGGCTGGTATTTACTAAAATAAATATATACTAAGATTGCAGGGAAACTTTTAACGCCCTAGGGTTTTCGTTTTGGATGCGTTCATCAAAATATTTGGAAATTTTGATCCCGCATATTATTGCAGAGTTCAACTAAAAATAAATTCAGTTGTAGAGTTAAATTTTGTATTTCTAGCATTATTTTTTGTCTTTTTCTGCTACTGAAACATTAAACAAACAGTTGATAGAATATCTCTTGAGTGTGTTTGTGTGCTTTTAATGCTACAGAAATATTTATGCAGTTAATATATAAATGAATGTAAGTTTTTTATATTTTTCTTCTTGTAGGATTGCTCAGATGTGGCAAGAGTTGCAGATTGAGATGGATAAACTACCTGAGGCCCGACCTCAAGAGAGGAAACTTCACTCAAGAAGAAGATAAAATCATTATCAAGCTTCATAGCCTGCTGGGAAATAAGTATGCCCTCTTCTTCTTTGGGATTAATTTTCGAACTCACGTGCACAAAATTTGTTTCTACACAAATAAGATAATTTTCTTATGCTACATATACATAATTTTTTTATATAATCTTTTACACCCCACTCACATTAGGAGGTGAGGACCACGAGCTGCTATTTTTAAACACACACGGCCCCGCACACATTGTGAGGGGTACCATTTGGTACCCCCATTCGGTATATCCGACATTTTCCATTTTCTCGGTCCTCATTTGGTCATGGTAGTTTGATATTTACTTTTGATAGACTTCACCCTTAAAATTGACTTATAAAATAGAGGGTATTCAAAGGTTATTAGCCGACGAGAAGCCTGTAGCCTTCCTTCCGAATCGATGTCCATATTCATATTATTAGCACATGACTGAGATGTCTTGCCCTCTCATGGGTATTTTTAAAAAAAGATGAGCCGCATTCTTGACGGTCCACATGTCCTGTCCCTGAGCCTTGATAAATGTGGTAAATCGTAGGTCATACCTCTAAGGGTATAGGGTGGAAGATTGCTTGTATACTTTCACTTACCCAAAGGCTAAATCTATATTTCAGAATTCGAACCTTTGACGTGACAGCTTCAAATAAAGTTGGAGTTTTTCCACCTTCCTCTTTTACCATTTAGAGATGTGCATTAGTTGCTCGATGAAGTATTTTAGACCTGACCTGTGAGGTGACATTGTCACATCTTGCCACATCACCGATGTACAAGATATTTTCTGTCAAGTAGGAGACCCTCATTATTAGCAATGTGAACGTAAAGTAGTCCTCTCCAAGTTATAGCCTCAATGACATTGATCCTCTATAAAAGGTGACTTGTGTGATCCCAATTTTTGCAAGTATGTTGTATAAAAATTATAAGTTCACTTTCTTTGACTTGCCGATGTAGGACGCAGTTGAAGTTATTAATTTGATTTCTGAGTAATACTTTTTCTTCCTCTATGACTCAACAACTTGGACAAATTTATAAAAAACAAGGGTACATATAACAATGATTTCTACATTGGTGGGTATAGGGGGGATTGGGCTGTGCTACCGTCCGTCTGCTAGCCCAATTCACCTTTTAAAAAAAAAAAAATTAAGTGAAAACAATTTTTTTATGTGTAAATTTATTTATTTTTGCGTATTAGCCCATCTTAAATTTTTTCTTGGATCCGCCCTATATGCATAATTCTTGATTACAGATTGAGTACAAAACTCCTAATCTTTTACTGCTAATTTGTGTGCAGGTGGTCCTTGATAGCAGGAAGATTGCCTGGAAGAACAGATAATGAGATCAAGAATTACTGGAACACTCACATTAAACGGAAGCTCATTCACTGTGGCATTGACCCTCAAACTCACCTTCCTCTCAACAGTGTCACCCCCACCCCCACTGCAGATAACGACCGTGTTTGCTTGGATTTGAGAAGCCCGATTCTATCATCCAGTGGTACAACTGAAGAAACTCAGTCACATTCCCAGCTTCAACACGAGCAAATTACTTCCGTTGAGGTTGATCTTGAGCTGTCTATTGGACTTCCTTCCTACTCAACATCAGCGTCTAACGTTCCCGGCCAGTTTTTCCGGCAACTGGCGAGACCACCTCTGCGTGCACCAGTACCGGCAAAAGCAATTTGTTTGTGTTGGCAGTTGGGGTTTCAGAGTGGACTGTTGTGCAAGTGCCAAACCAAAAATGGTTTATACAGATTTTGCTGATCATTTGGATTGATATGCAGACATTTATAGATGTTTTTTGCTTTTCACAGAGAAAAAAGAAAAAAGAATGTACCATAATATTTTTGGATTCATACATGCTTTTGATGTTCTTTTTAGTTGTCTTGTAATATAATGTGTCTATTGTAACAATGTAACGTCACTGTCGACAAAATTAAATTCTCATTTTAAATAGATTTTGGCTGGACTACATTAATTATTTTGGTACACTTTTATAATTATATTATATTTACCCAAAATAGTAAATAATTATTATATAATACAATTTTCGAGTGCTTGTGCCTATGAAGAATCAATATTGGACGTGCTGGGTAGGGGTGGGTGCGGGTCGGTTCGGTTTTTTTCGGTTCCAGAAATTTTCGGTTCTTTAGTAAATGGAACCGTCGGTTCCAAATATAATTTTGGAATCGTTCGGGTTCGGTTCCGTACTATAATTAAATAATTTTTTAATATTTAAAATAACACTACATAAATACACCTAAAAGTAGATACTAATAGTAGCCCCCTGTTTGGAGGGCATTTTTTTCCCATTTCTAGATATTTTCTTACCGTTAGACATGGGGCCAGCCGAAATATTTGACCAATTTGTGAGAGGGAGGGGCCCACTAATTTGAAAAAAATGGTCCAATTCTTCATTTTTTCTCCACAAGAATGCTGGCCAAACAGGGGCTTAATAACAAGAAGTAGATACAAATACGAAGTTCGATCTTAGCAACTAAACCCTAAACCCAACCATGAATGGCTAAAATATCAACTAAAGCCTAGCCCAAGACTGAAATCAAACCCAATCTAAACTAAGTCCAATAGGAAATAAAAACAAAACTACAAATTAGCCCAAAATTAAACCCGTGTTAGGTTAAGGAATATATATATATATATATATATATATATATATATATATATATATATATATATATATATATATATATATATATCAAATAGTTAAAACAAAAAATTGTTCATTTGTTTAGAAAAAAAAAATTGATTTATCAAAAAAAATTCGGTTCTTATTCGGTTATTCGGTTCTAGGTCTAGAACCGAGAACCGAACCAAAATTTTTCGGTTCTTCGGTTCTCGGTTCTTCGGGTTTTTAAGTTAAGAAAACCCGCTCGATTCGGTTCGGTTCGGTTCGGACATTTTGCCCAGCCCTAGTGCTGGGATACTCGAGGAATACAAAACTTGGGATCTTTTGATATGAGGCAATTGTTGGGGTTATTGTGTGTGCATTTGCAAATTATAATTGAAGCTAATGCAAGCAAAAATTAAAGTAAAACTTCCTTGGAATGAAAGCAAAAATTGTAGAAAAATGAAGAATGTAAAATCGAGGCAAGTGTTTTACACTTTGTCTTTAAAACGAATTTGCCCCGCAACTGTGCTTATAGAGTTTTGGCAATCGTCTTTCAAGATATCACGATTTTTCCTTGCAATAGAAGTACTTCAAATTTCAAGAAAACAGCGACCTCGAAATAGAGTTTTCTCTCTACTATTTTGCTGTTTGGTGCAAGAAAAAAAATTTGATAGTGTGTTTTGATGTAACGCTATCGATGAATATGATATGGAAAGAATTTAGATCACCAATATGTCCAATTTATAGGGGTCGAGGAGTTGTGGCTGAAGAGATACGTCCCAAAATTCAACTTGTTCCCTTCAGGCAGGTCGCTAGCTAGCCACCCGATTTGATGCTCGAGCGCCCAAAGCAGGGAGCCGCTGCTCGCTAGTCGCCAAACGATCGCTCAAGCAACAGTTTTATATAGCCAAATTTCCGTTTAATCCTTCGATCTTTGGACAACAATTTCACATACATTCGGAATTGATTTTGAGATTCCAATATACTACTATCATTTACTCGACGAGTATAATAAGTTAGTCTATTCACTTGCATGATTTGACTATCGAAATCTATCTGAATATTTGGTCAAAGTTGATCAAAATCAACTTTTATTAATTTCACTTAATCAAATTCCAACAATTTTTCACATGAATGGAAATTACCAGATATGCAAATACTAATGTAGACACTAGTTGAGAGATAAGTAGAAAGACATCACATCAAGAGAGATAGTTTCGACTTTGAACCCGTGTTAGTGAAATACTACTGGATTTACTTAGCAAATTAGTGAACATGATATGTTGAACTTCTCAGCCGTTGTTGTAAACTAAGACAACAATACCCACACAACGTTTTTCCTAAACCATTTCGATTCTCATAATTGCGTTCATTTGATTATGAACCACTTTTGGGTTTCGTAAGTGTTTTAAAGAATTTCAACGTAAAAAATTCTTATAGAATCAATCATACTTTACACTTACATATGTGACCTTCTATTGAGAGTATTCTGCTATACTTCACTTGCCTTAATTATTATAGGAATCATTAAAAGCTTAACTTTTTAACATTCTGCAGAAAGCACTTTGATTATCATAGGAATAAGTAGAAATTATTTCCTAAATGTTACGAAGCCATTCACTTCTTCACCGGCTTTGTCGAAAGATAAAAATTTCAACTTCATTATGATCGAGCTATACAACATTGTTTTGTGGACGTCCAAGACAAACAACGTTACCAATGGGAAAAATATAACCACTAGTACTAGGGGTGGGCATAGGTTGGATTGAGTCGGTTTTTGCCTCAACCCAAATCCAACCCAACATGATCGGTTTGATCAAAAGTTAACCCAACCCAACACAACTCATGTAAATGTTGAAACCCAACCCAACCCAATCAAGTATCCGTCGGGTTGGATCGGGTTGGTCGGTTTGGGACGTCTTGTCAACAAAAATTAAAGTCATCCAATTTTCTATTATACTAAATTCGAATAGACAAGATTAAATAGTAAGTAAATAAATAAATAAATAAAATTATCTATTATCTTATTCAATTCTCATTAGCCGAGCATACAAAGAACAAAGTACATTTAACATAACATGAAAAAATTATACTACATTTCTTGTGAGAACAACAATAAGCTTCTCCTCTAAAATATACCAAAGTAATTACAGTTATACTATCTACTCATACTTTTTAGGTTTTTTTTTATTTTTCTAGGCATTTTTTCTTATTTATTATTTATTTATTTTTTTAAAGTGGCGGGTTAGGTTGTGCGGGTTTATTCGATTTTCATAAGTTAACCCATAACCCAACCCAACTCAACTCGCCTATACTTCCAACCCACCCAACCCGTGTAAAAATAACAAAAAAACCGACCCAACCCGGTCAGGTTGGTTTGGTTGGGCGGTTTGGGCGGGTTCCGTCTGGTTTTGCCCACCCCTAACTAGTAGATTTGAAATTCTTTATATTGAATATCTAATTAGCATCAAAATATCCTTCCAATACTACATAATGTTTTGTAAATGTAATCCAAAGTTTAAGTTGTATCTTAAATATCTAAGAACCATATTCAATGCCCCTTATTACGTTAAAATCTCGCAAGCGTACGAGTTTGTTGTACAAGTAATAATCGCGATGATACATTTATTGTCCCCATAGAGAATAAAGCTTAATTCTAGTGTATTCGATATATTTAAATTCGTGGTTGTAACAAAATACGATCGGTTTATATCAAACTATGTTTTATAACTACGAAAGCAATGAATATTGGTTGAAATTAAAGGTGACGAATGTATCGGATTTCCGACTCTACTAATCAATTTTTAATTTCAATCCTCAACTTGTGATAGTTAATTCAATCCATGCAGTTTTGACGATTGATAATTTCACTTTTATTTACTATTCTTTTTCAAGATATAATAAACCTATGTTTATCACGAGACGATCATATTCCTAGTTCGCATTCATATGACAAACATGCATTGAAGTTTAGGATTCTCAGTTTCTCACACATGATCGTACACTTCACAAATATTCTTCCTAATATTTATTATTCACGTGTTCTACCTATAGTGAGTTTTTCAACACTACGAATAAGCAGCTTATTATCCTAATGGTGCACAAGCATTAAAAACAATATGATTATGCTTGTTTATGGAATCACAAAGCAAGAATTAAACTAAAAATAACAAGTTTTGAATTAGAAACTAAAAATCAAAGAGTTTTGTCATCTATCCAATACAATTGAATTTAGTCTAGCATATTAATGTAAGAATTATATAGAAAGTAAAAGAAAGGCATCACCCGAATCATAAAAATATGAAGAAAATCTTGAAATCTTCACTTCAAGCTTTCAAATCCGGACACCAATGATAAATTCTTCGTTCTCCAATATAAATTCTCTCTTTCTCTCTCCCCCTCCCCCTTTCTGCTCAAAATACGGTTCTCCCCTCAAAATCACGAAATTTTCCCTTCTAATATGTCAAAAAGATTGCCCTAAATTATTACCAAAACAAAATAAGGAAAGTCGGATTTTTTTCTGTTTAACCTTGAGGCGCGCGCCTAAGTGGTTTAGGTAGTCTCAGGCGAGGTTGCCTTGGTGTAGGGCACACGCCCTAGCCTGCCTTTTGCGCGCCTTGGTGCCTTTTTTGGGGCCAAATTACATTTTGGCCCCTAAACTTTCCCCGAGCTCTTTTTTATTCATTCTTCACTTACATCCAATCCTTTTGCTTCTCTTCTTGTCTAATTGGGTCCTTGCATTCTCGACTTTTCGCTTCTCATTCCAAGCTAACTTTTGATTATTTACATTTTAATTCTCATCTTCTCTTTTTGCTTTGGTTAACTGACTTTCTTGCTCTTTTTCTTCAATTTCCTTGTATTTATCGATGTAAACCTAAAACACGCAATAAACAAAAAATTCAGCCATAATTCTATCCAAATATCAACAGATATCCATGTTTTGATGATCTAAATAAGTCTATGAAATACACTTATCAAACCCTCCCAAACTTGAACATCTGTTTGTTCTCAAACAAAAATGTGACTTTAATCAGCAAATGGGTGAGATATCATGCCGTGTGTCTAAGGATTTGGATTTGTGTTGATACAAAAAATTAGCTTCAATATCACACAGTTCAAATCAATCTCCACATGTTTCATGAAAAACTCGACGTGTGTGTGTAAACTCATGCCAACAAATTAAGATCGTGATTGATTCGAGTTCCAATCTCCAATAGTCTAACATGTCCTTACTTCACTCAAGAGATACATCCCCAAACTTATAATTTTCACTCTATTGGGTATTTAATGTAATTGGCAAATCTGTGAACAAAAAAAGGAATAAAGTTGATTGTAAAAAGTCAAGGAGTAGTGTGCAATTAGTAAAAGTTATGATATTTTAGGTCTAGAGTTTGAGAATGGGAAAGAAGGAAAAACAGCGATGAATTCTCTAGCTTTTCGCCAAGTTTTGGTTCCAGCCTGTCACTTGACTGTCGCTGACCCTTCGCTCAAGCGACAATGTCATTAAGGAAATTTTTATTCAGTTTTTTATAGGTTTTTTGTCCAACCCATTCATTCCCTAACTTACATATAAATATCCAAACATTACAGAATAGTTTTAAAATGTTGATTATTGAGAGAAACACATTCTATTGAAATCATCTTCATATATTTTGTTTTCAACCTTCGTCGTATTATTGACTTTTGGTGAGAAAACATATCAGATTCATAATCCAAATACTAAATTGCTGTTTCCTTGATGTCTGTCAGAGTTTCTGAAAATTTAGGGAAGGTGACTGGAGTTCCAATAGTTGAAGAATGCGGTGTTCTTCATGCATCCATAGGAGATAGACGATTTCGCAAAATTGTGAGTTGCTGCAAGAGAGCGTAATCTAGGAGAGTTTTGGAATCTGCAGCTTGGAGTTGGTGCAGGAGCACATAATATAGGAGAGTTGTTGGAACTGTAATCAGGAGATCAGATAGTACGTGTTGTCATCTAATCTGGTAGACTGTACGTTTTAAATCATTTATAGTGGATTGTTGACTGGCAAAGTGCTCGGAGCTTTTACCTAGTTGGGCTTCTCCATGATCAATTCTTGTGTTCGTTTATTGATTACTTAACTGCGATATTTTAACATAAAAATAATTGAATTGCGTACTTAACCATCTAGAAAATAATTAATAGTGACTTGTTACTATTTAATTGTTAAATAATTTTTAATTCCGCATTATCACCTATTCATCCCCACTCTAGGTGAATTACGTATTTTCAATTGGTGTCAGAGCCTAAATTCAATTTCTGTCCCTTAATAAATTCTAGGTGAGCCAGTCATTGTCTGTGCCTCCATTTTTCTACGGAAGCAATTATGCTTAAAGTTCGAATGAGAGCCTTTTTTAAAGATTTGGATGAACATATTTGGATTAGCGTTCAAACTGGGTAGACTCCACTTTCAACTACTGTTGCTAGTGTAGTTACACCTACTGATATTTCATTATGGACTAAAGATGATCTAGCTGAGTGTGACTGGAACAGTAAGGGCATTTATGCCTTGTTCATGGCCGTGTCTGCTGAAGAGTTTAGGAGAATTTTGATGTGTGAGACCGCTAAAATAGTTTAGGACATTTTAGAAACCACACATGAGGGAACTAAAACTGTTAAAAATTCTAAACTACAGATGTTAACCACTAGGTTTGAAGAAATTAGAATGAAGGATGATGAATCGTTCAATGAATTTTATGTGAAGCTGAATGGCATAGTTAATTCGAGTTTTAACCTAGGTGAGAAGATTCTAGAGTCAAAGATAGTTAGAAAAGTCCTTAAATCCCTACCTGAAAGGTTTAAACCTAAAGTTACCGCGATTGAATAAAGCAAGGACCTAGATGCATTTAAAATTGAAGAACTCGTAGGATCCCTTCAAACCTATGGACTTACCATTTCTCAACCTGAAAAGGTTAAATCTATAGCTATGAAGTCTACTGATGCTGAGAAGCTTATGACCTACGAAATAGCTTATTTCGTTAAAAAATTTCAGAAGGTGATGAGGAATAGGAGAGACCTTAAGAATGAAAAAAGAAATCCTTAATAAATTCTCGAAAGATAGATGTGAGAAAAATAACTCTAGGACTCCCATTAAGAAAACTTAATCTATTAGATGCCATACGTGTCAGGGTTACAGTCATTATAGGAATGAGTGTCCTAACTTGAAAAAGAGTTCAAATAACGAAAGATGTAAGGCTTTAGAAGTGACCTTGAGTGATGATGAATCAGCTTCGAGGGTTTAGAGTGATACCTCTTGTGGTCAAAATGAACAAAACTTTATGGCCTTCACATCGATAGCTACGATTGAATTTGATAAGGAGATTGATAAGATTGAAAGTGATGAAGAGAGTGAGAAATCTGAGGATGAACCTGATATCCATGAATCTTATAGTAAATTATTTGAGGTGAGTCTTAAGATTAAAAAGGTCAACAAAGCGATACTGAAGAAGGTTAATGATCTTGAAAGAGAGAGAGAAAAATTCATAGGTAATCTCTACCAAAAACTTGAGTGAGTTGAAGCTTGTTAACTAAACTTGGAAGCCAAAGTTAAATCCTTAACAAGTGATCTTGAAAAATTTAATACTCAACTCCAATAATTCATGAGTGGTGCGCAGAAACTTCATAATCTGCTGGGGATGAACAAGCCTTTTGGAAATAGACATGGTTTAGGTTATGTTCATAATGGTAATACTACTACTAGTACATCCAAGACCACATTCATCCCAGCCACTAACAACATTCAGAATGCTGTTAGTCTTAAACCTAATGACACTAATATCTTTAAATCAAGACCTACTAGACAATGTATGGTCAATCGTCCTACTTATCGGCAACAATTGCCAAACAAGTTTGAATCTAGATTTATTCCCACCTATCACCATTATGGTGCAGTGGGACACACAAGACCTAGGTGTCGTAAACTTGTGACTAGAAGTAAAATTCAGGATGTCTCGAGCACGATTAACTTCTTCCCCAATCAGGTTAGCCACTTAACTGAGATGATGACTCGGTTAACTAAAATCACATCTACTTCTAAGCAAGCTTAGGTTAAAAACAATGACCTGGAAGGTCGTAAGATTGATCACGCTCTTAAAGGTAAGAACATCCATGGTTCTTATTGATTAGTTCTTTAGGTGCATGCATATGCAATTCATTAAGTCCATTCGTTCGTGCATATATCTCACTAATTTTTTTTTTTGTTTTATTTCAGTTTGTATTTATTTTCTTTAGGTATTGGTACTTTTTATTTAACGAAAAAAAGGGCTCTAGAAGGTTTATGATGCTCTTAAACATTGCATTTTTTGCCAAGTGTGGAGTTATCTGTTATGTACTGTCATTCTCATTACTTGGTTCGGTTTAGTATGGAGTATTGAATATAAGTTTCTTCATGTACAATCTGCACAACACACACTGTGATCTTATGAGCGAGTTTGGAACGCATGTGTGAGATTTGGGATGTCTGTCATCTGTTGATAAGGAGATGACCCCTAGCTCATGATGTATCTCTTTGTATTATTATTATTATTATATATATATATATATATATATATATATATATATATATATATATATATAACAGTTTGGTTCATCTTATACTTGTATTCGAAACCTATTTGACTCAAGTAATTAAGCTCGATGGGCTCTCATAACCTAGTGCCTATGGTCAACTGACTTGGGTTAATCAACCTAAAACTCGTTACAGGGGGTCAATGTAGTAGCTTAATGGATATGAGTCTGCACATAAAATGCAATATCTGAAAAAATGACATAAAAAATTATATGCTTGAATTTAGGGAGAGAAAAGAAAATTATCTATGTAATTGAGCTCGTTTTCAAGTCCTAAGAATCGTATGGGTTTGACTTTCATGAGTAAGGAGAATCCTTATTTAATAGTGATGTTCGCATATCATTTCTCACAAATTTAAAGTTTGGAGTCATGTTCACGAGAACATAGTGGCACTTTACACGCGTGAGTCTATTATACACTTTACTCCATTTTGAACATGATTGGGTATGTGGGAAAGTTTTATAGATAATGCTTTGCTTGTGAGCACACTTTTTTAAATTCATCTGGTTGTTAGGGGTTAATTAATTAAAAAGATGCTATTTTTCTTAATTTTCAAAAATTTAGTGCTATTTTTGTCAAATGATTTGTCGCTGGCCTATTGTTGAGCCACGCTCTAGCGATAGAAGGAAAAGCTCCCTCGCTCGCTTATCGCTTGACCCTCACTTGAGGACATGCCGTTATTTTGAATTTTAACGTTATTTTTCAGAGTTGTTCGCATTTTTTCCACTTTTTTCTCTTAATTTCTTCCAAATTTCTCCAACCCATATCAAATTTGTGCTTCACCCACACTTTAAACACTTCAAATCATTACATTGAGGTGCCATTTTATTGAATCCACGAATTTAAAATGTAAATTCCTAAACCCTTGGTTTCTTCTCATTTTTGCAATTTTTTTTATTCTTCGATTTTTGTTCATTCTTGTTTTGATTTTGGCACGATTTTAGGTAAATTCGTAAACCCTTGCCATCTATTTTGTCACGATTTTGCAACGAAAATTGGATTCTTGGACCCTTTTTAGCGCACTTTTTGTTTTGTTTGATGTTATTCTTTCCATTTCTTCTTTTTCATTTGGTTTGGTGTTGAAGGATGGATTAGGATTTGTTGGTGGATTGAGGATGGTCATGGTGGTTGTGTATGTTGCTGATGTTTTTGTTCATTTTTGGCGTGCGTTGTGAGTTTGTGAGAGTCCTTGAGGTTGGATTGAGAGTGGGTGTTTTGAGAGTTGGGGTTGTGTCGTTTTAGATTGTCAAGTTGTCTGTTGGACATGTGTTGTTTGTTTTCCGTTATGAAAATGAGGCACAGATGGTCACTGGTGTCTTGGTTTGGGTGCGTTTGGTGTTGACACCGAGAGATGATGTCACTTCATTGTGGCACGACATCCCGACGTATGCCACCTATGTCTAGGCTTTACGGTATTCCATTGAACATGTCATCGTCTAGTCTGGTAGACTGTAAGTTATAAATCGTTTATAGTGAAATGTTGACTGGTAAAGTGCCTGGTCCAGTTGGATTTCTCTGTGATTAATTCTTGAGTTCGTTTATTGCTTACTTAATTGAAGTATTTCAACATAGGAATAATTGAATTGCGTGCTCAACCATCTAGAAAATAACTAAGTAATTTTTAATTCCTCATCTATTCACCCTTCTCTAAGTGTAGTAATTTTTAATTCCTCATTATCACCTATTGACCCTCCTCTAAGTGTTGTTAGGGTCGTACTACGTATTCTCACACTTTCTTTCTCGAGGTGTGCTCCTAAATTGAAGTTTAATTGATTCCTAATCTTCGCCTTCTCTAGTTCAGATAGGTTTGACTGATATTTCAATGAACGGGTTCTCCGATATTTGTTTGCTCCAACCTCCAATAATTAACTAAGCTAATAATCTTCTGTCAAAAGTCTAATTATCTAAAATAAGCGTTTGGGGCTTAATTTTAGTATTTGGTGTGTTCCTTTTTTTGTGATGACTTCTCTCCATTAAGCTACCAAGTGATCCCTGTAGCGAACTTTCAGCCGATGACTTTCAAGTTACATTACCATAGGGTACTCGATATTAAGGACTCTTGCATGCTCAATTACTCAAGTAAAAAAATGTTTCGAAGAGAAGTATCTCCATTAAGCTGTTTTATCTTTTTATTTGTCAAGATTAGTGCAATGCCTCTTGTTAACCACTTATTCTTGAAAACTGAGCTCTGACTTAGGATTTTCGCCTAATCTCATCTTGATGGTTAATCCACACAATAATTTCACACATGGAACCCTTATTCATCTCATAATCTCCCTATTCTAGTTTAAGTATCTCCAAACTATCCTATAAGTGGTGTAGGAAAGTATACGATCATGATTTTTCTTTCAGGATTGAATCAATTATGTTCAACTTCTCTCCGAGTCTAAACCAATTCATTAACTCAAAATGCGAAACATGCGTATAGTGCGCAATAAAGATCAAGTTTCACATCAACAAGTATCAACAAACTAAACATGTAATATATCCACAATTTTAAGTTTAACACATGGATCCAATATATACATCATTGCCGACAAGATTATCCACCCCACACAAACACACATAAAGACTACAAAGATTAAAATGTTTTTATTTATTTATATTATTATTACTACTACTACTACTACTAAAAACACATAACAATCACACAAACGCAGTAAACTATGTACAATAGTCAATGATCATATAACGGACTTAGCCACCCCCAAACCTAACATGTACATTGCGCTTAATGTAAAAAAATAGAATAATGAAAAGTAAAAAGTAGGGCAAGGAGGGGATGTAGGTACTCCCCTGGTCAATCTGAAGGCACCAATATGGAAAATGTATGTAATCTTCAAAATTTGTCGGAACTGGAGAAGATGGAGAAGGGTGCGAAAGCAGGCGTGTAAGAATTTCTCTTAACATAACAGATTGTTGGCCCATCTCGTTCTAGATGTCATTTACCATAGCAACTCTCATCAATCCATCCCTGCATGTCCCTTATCATGTCATAGGATCGATCACCCCGGATACTAAGCTCATCAATCCGGTTGACATATCGATCCATTCTCTTGGAAACCAAGTCGACCCTTTTGCTAGCACTGGACGCATCATCTCGCACCAAGCATAAGGTCATGTATAGTAGTGGCGTGGGTCTCCAATGACCAACTCTCAAATCCAAGGACTTTAGCATCAGCTTCGTAACAAGCCAACCAAGAGACGCGCCCCTTCTCACTGGTCCACTAGGCGTGGCCCAGGTTTCTATTTTTTTTTTTTTATAAAAAACTACCTCAAACTTCTTATTATTTCGAACACCTCCAAATAATGCAAGAAGGTCGTGAAAGTGGTATGATGCCTAGAAAAATTGCATAATATTTAAATATGCCGACTAGCATGCTTTTCTATGTTTGGTGCTCTAAAATTTTTAATCTTCCCTTGAACCACGTGTTTTCACTTCCACTCAGCTAAGTATACTTATAACATCCTCTAAACTCATGTAAGACCCGTTCGAAACTTATGTGAACACATGCAAGACTCTTGTGACCAATGTAATGAATGAATGATGCCGACTCTGCATTTACATACTAAAATAATAAAAATCATAATTTAATGCATCAAAGTTGAATAAATAAAGGGAATGAGAATTATGTTATCTCCCAATAAGCGCTTGTTTATAGTTTATAGCTCGACTTTGTTGCTTAAGCTAGTCTGCATTATTAAGTGGCACGATTGTCTTTTCACTAGAGTAGTTGCCTCTCCAATAAGCTTTCAACCGTTGTCCATTTACTTTGAACCTTTTTTGCTAATCCTGATACATCACCTCTACAGCTCTATGGCGAAACATGGCTACTACTGTAAAGGGACCCGATCACCTAAACTTTAGCTTTCCCGGACAGAGCTTGAGGCGCGAATTGAACATCAACACTTGTTGACCAACCTCAAACTCCTTATCCCTTATATGCTTATCATGCAATTTCTTGGGTTTTTCCTTGTAAACCTTCGCATTCTCATATGATTCCAATCGAAATTCATCGAGCTCATGAAGTAGAAGAACCATTGCCCAATATGCTTTATACTCTAGCTTAACTGGTAGATGACAAGCCTTTCCAAACACCAGCCTATATGGAGACATGCCAATTGGAGTTTTAAATATCGTTCTATATGTCCAAAGTGCATAGTATAATTTCCTTGCCCAATCTTTACGTAACGCATTGACCTCGCCTCGAGAATCTTTTTCAGCTCTCTGTTAGAGATTTCCACTTGGTTACTAGTTTGAGAGTAATACGGAGTTGGGACACGATGTTCCACTCTGTACTTAGCCAATAACAAAGTCAATAAGCGATTGCAAAAGTACTTTCCGCCATCATTAATAATCGCTATCGGGGTGCCATATGTTGTGAAAATATTCTTTTTCAAGAATTGAGTTACCACATAATCGTCATTAGTTGGCAAAGCCACAGCTTTAATCCACTTAGATATGTAATCCACTCCACCAATATGTATTGTTGACTATAGGAAGAAGGGAACGGTCCCATGAAGTCGATACCCCAAATATCGAATATCTCAACTTCTAGAATACTGTTTAAGGACATCTCATTTCTTCTTGAGATATTTCCTGTCCTTTGTACGTACTTGTCACAATTTTTCACCACATAATGTGCATCCTTGAACAACGTAGGTTAATAAAAA
This sequence comes from Fraxinus americana, assembly GCA_035079005.1. Classification (NCBI taxonomy): domain Eukaryota; kingdom Viridiplantae; phylum Streptophyta; class Magnoliopsida; order Lamiales; family Oleaceae; genus Fraxinus; species Fraxinus americana. Next base: position 18,490,109 of record CM068721.1, on the reverse strand, counting down.
CCTGATTGTAGTACCTTTGCTACTGCCTTGATTGCAGCGAAATGACCTCTATATGGTGCAAAGTGGCATGATTCTCTACTCTACTTTTGGCACACATTGGCATATAATCTGATCTTGACCCCTTCTATAAAGAAATGGATCATCCCAAAACTAGCGTTTCAAGTTACTAAATAATTTCTTCTTCTAATGACTTGAGTATTCTGATGGGATGATGGAGTGGGCCAAATAATTTATATAATCTGCGTACCATATCATAGTGATGATCTGAATAGCATCTCATTCGGGGAAAACTTCATTGATTTCCTCAATAGTGTCTAACTTCTGTTATTCAAGATGAGATAGGTGATCTGCAACAACATTCTCACTCCTTTTTTTATCTTTAATCTCCATGTCAAACTCTTGCAACATGAGTATCCATCTAATAAGTCTCGACTTTGTATCATTCTTGCTCATTAGATACTTCAAGAAAGCATGATCCTTGTAGACAATCACCTTTGACCCAATCAAATATGGCCTAAATTTGTCAAAGGCGAACATCATCGCCAAAAGCTTATTTTCTATAGTAGCATAATTTATCCGAGCCTCATCAAAAGTCTTATTGACATAGTGAATGGAATATGAAATTTTTTCTTTGCGTTGACTCAAAACTGCCGACACTATATGATCACCAACATCACACATAAGCTCAAACAGATAGTCCCAATCTGGAGCAAGCAAAACTTGAGCAGACACCAACTTTTACTTTAGAGCTTTGAACGCTATTAATCAGTCTTCAAAAAGTGAAATGGAGTCCCTTTCTCCAATAAATTGCACAAAGGCTTCGAGATTTGGGAAAAGTCCTCGATGGATCAGCGGTAGAACCCAACGTAACCCATGAAACATTTGACTCTTTTCACTGTTACCAGCGGTGGTAGTTTCTCAATGACCTGTATTTTAGCTCTATCCACCTCAATACACCTTACTGATATCAAATGCCCTAATACGATCTCTTCCTGAACTATGAAATGACATTTTTCCCAATTTAACATAAAGTTGGTGTCCTCACACGCTGCAACACTTTCCCCAAATGTTCAAGGCATTCCCTGAATGACTTTCCAAAGATTGAGAAATCATCCATACATATTTCAATGATATTTCCCACCATGTCCAAATGACATTCTTCTACAAGCAAAAGTAACATAGAAGCATGTGAAAGTAGTATTTTTCTGATCATCCAACTTTATAGGGATCTGGTTGTACCTCGAATAACCATCCAGTAAGTAGTAGTAAGCATGTCCAGTCAACCTCTCCAATGTCTGATCAATGTCAACCTCTCCAACATCTGATCAATGAAAAGAAGGAGAAAGTGATCCTTCCTCGCGGTGTTGTTAAGTTTGCAATAATCAATGCAAACTCTCCATCCCGTAACTGTGTACGTAGAAATGAGTTCTTTATTTTCATTTGGAACCACTGTGATTCTCATTTTTTCAGCACGACTTGTACTGGACTGAGCCAATGGCTGTTTGATATGGGGTAAATAATCCTGCATCTAAAAGGTTTAATACCTATTTTCTTACCACTTTCTACATAGTAGGATTTAATCTGTGTTGATGCTCAATCGAGGCTTTGTAATCTTCTTCCATTAGTATTTTGTGCATGTAAATAGAAGGATTGATCCCTTTTATATCTGAGATGATCCACCCTATCAATGTCTTGTTCTCGAAGTACTTTCAGCAACTGATCTTCCTCTGATTCTGTAAGAGTATTCAAGATAATTACCATAAGTGAATTCTTCTCTCCCAAATATGCATATCGAAGGTGAGAGGTCAGTTGTTTGAGTTCAAGAGTTGGAGGTTGCTGTATAGATGGTAAAGGTATTGTGGGGCCTTTATCGAGCTCCAACCGTGGTTGCTTGAAGATGGGTGGTATGGCTAAAAAATAACGTGCACATTTTTCTGCTTCTTCCTTTTTTGATGGTAAATCCTGAGAATGCACTAAACAAACCTCTATAGGATCCTGAGGGTGATCAAGTTTGAATGTCATTGTTACTGTTTTCTTGATTACATCAATTTCTATGCAAGAATCTAGTTCGTCTGAAATTTAAAGGCTCTAAACACGTTGATTTTCAGTTCTTCATCATCTAACCTCAATATCAACCGACCATTCTGCATATCAATCAGAGCTCTTCCCGTAGCCAAAAATGGATGACCCAAAATGGGCGGGATGTCCCTATCCTCTTCCATATCCAGGATAATGAAATCTGCTGGAAAAATAAATTTATCGACTTTCATCAAAATGTCTTCACAAATGCATCGATGATGCTTGATCGACCTGTCAGCTAACTGTAGTAGCTTTTGCTTTCCCCAAACCTAGTTTCTTGAAAAGAGATAAATGCATTAAATTAATGCTAGCTCCTAAATTACATAATGTTTTATCTATATATAAGTTACCAATATTTCAAGGAACAGTAAAACTCCTTGGATCTTTTAACTTTGGTGGTAACTTATGTTGGAGAATTGTGCGTTGCATTCCTAAGTAAGCATGACGATGTCATTATCCTCCAGTTTCCTTCTATTTGATAGAATAACTTTTATGAACTTGGCGTAGCTGGGCATCAGAGCTAAATTTTCAGCGAACGGTATGTTAATGTGCAGATTTTTGAATACATCCAAAAAATTTTGGAATTGTTTATCAAGCTTATGTTTCTGTAGTCTCTGTGGAAATGGGATCTGAAGTAGATATGCTTTGATAGGAGTGGTGGACTTTACCTGCAAACTATCTGATGATTCAATTTGATTTTCTTCTAAAGTTTTATCAGACTCATCCACTTGCTCCTTACTTGATGTAGGTATCTTTTCTATGACAATTGCTGGTTGTTTTACATGTATTTCGAGTTGTTGAACTCCACTATGTGTAGTGATTGCTTTGACTTGCTCCCTAGGATTAGTCTTAGTATTGTTAGGTAAAGTTCCTTGAGTTCTACCTGATAATACAGGTGCTATCTATCCAACTTATTGTTCTAAATTTTCGATTGAAGCCTGTTGATTCTGAAAATTGGTCTCAGTCTTTTAGATGTACTGAGAAAGCAAATCTTCCAACGACGGCTTTCTCTCTTGTTGTTACTGATGTTGGAACCCTGGTGGCCTTTATTCTGATTGTTTCCTCTTTGTCCCTGTCCTTGCCCATTATTGTTTGACCATGAAAAATTTAGATGGTTTCTCCACCCCGGATTATAAGTGTTGGAAGAGGGATTGTTTGGTTGTTTTGGAAAGTTATGTGCGTAGATAATCTCTTCGGCTGAGTAACCTATGTAGATGCCAAATGGCAGCATATAGTAGTGTGGTCTGCTCTACAACCTTCGCACATAGGTGGTGATTGGTGTACCATGTTGACTGATTGAGATAAGTTACCCATTTTCATTGTAAGAACCTCCATTTGTGCCACCAATGCTGTTATTACATCCCATTGTGCACCCCTACTTTTTTTCTTAGAGCTTCCCTATAGGTTGGCCACATCGATTGATTCTTCATTCTTCGATGTAAATTGTCTCTCTCTTTCTGCTCAAAATATGGCACGCCCCTCAAAATCACAAAATTTTCCCCACTAATATGTCAAAACAAAACAAAATAAGGAAAGTGAGATTTTTTCCCGTTTAACCTTGAGGCGCACGCCTAGTGTAACCTAGGGTGCACACCCAATTGGTTTTGACAACCTCAGATGAGGGCGTCCTCGCCTGCCTTTTTGCGTGCCTTGGTATCTTTTTTGGAGCCAAAATGCATTTTGGCCCCTAAACTTTCCCGAGCTCTTTTTTTTTTATACTTTCTTCACTTTTCTCCAATCCTTTTGCTTCTTTTCTTGTCCAATTGGGTCCTTGCATTTTTTACTTTTCACTTCTCGCTCCAAGCTAACTTTCGATTATTTGCATTTTAATCCTCATCCTCTCTTTGCTTCGGTTAACTTCATTTCTTGCTCATTTTATCCAATTTCATTGTATTCATCGATTTAATCCTAAAACACACAATAAACAACAAATTCAGCCATAATTCAAACCAAATATGAACAAATATTCATATTTTGACGATCTCCCCTTCAAATTTTCATTGCTTGGATTACTCATGAATCTACTAAGTTTATTCACAATATATGCTACATATATTTGATCAAGTACAGTTTGAAATGTATATTAGACTGCCTATTACCTGTTAATATTTTAGCCGAGATACTGGCTTACCCTTATTTTTGACTAAGTGTAGACTTAAATCAATAGGATTTTCACTAGACTTTTCTCGTATAGATTAAATATTTTAAGTATAGTCTCAACATAATGAGATTAGGAAAGAACAATTCAATCAGATATGTTAGAGATCTTAATCCCTTAATATTGCATTTGCTATACCCATATCCTTCATGTCGAAATGTTTCGTTAGCATTTTCTAATGTTTATGATTATATCATGACTGTTATGCCTTTAGTAACAAGTCTCTAGGTCAAACCAAGGCCCGTATTCTACGTCACCACACATTATAGTCAAGGTTCCGATGTGTTGAGGTGAATATCACATGCTAATGTACGTGTCGGAGTCATCGAAGTGATTCGGGTCGGTACAGGCAATGATGAAGAGATACGGCTAGGAGACACGCTTGCTGATGGAGCCGCAACGCTCGGTACGACGCACAAATCTTTTGTATGAAGATATGTCCAAGATAAAATGTCTTGAATGATAGATAGAACGTCTTTGTAGTAGGTGCCAAAACGTCGTGTTGAATTTATTTTGTCAGGAAGCATTAAATTCCCGTCCACCTATGGAGTGACTGATTGACATCTAGGAAGAGATGCCTCGGTCAACAGATGTGGCCATGTGTCTTCCATCTAATGGTCATTCATTTTTCTTCCTCTATAAATACACATGCTTTGTGTCTTTGTAAATGTAATACAACTCCAACTCAATACCTTAAACCGTTTCTTCCCTACATTATAAACGATATCCATATTCCTGCGGTTCCCACCATCGAAGTTCCTAATTTTTATTTCACTTTATTTAATTGACCGTCGAGTGCTCGCGACCACTTCGATGTCATCGAGAAAGGCCATGAATGAGTAATGTTGTGTTACAAATGTGTAGGGAGAGGCCTACGTGGAGCTGCTTTTTGTTAGACACATGTTAGGTCCAATTACCGAGGTCAACAATGACTATTGCCCATAATTAATATATCATCTACGTATAGACACACTATTATATTGGCTTTGGGTATATGTTTTTTGTATATACATTTGTCACACTCGTTAATTTTAAAATCATTTAACAACATAATTTTGTCAAACTTTTGATGCCATTGTTTTGGAACTTGTTTCAACCCATAAAGGGAATTAAATAGTTTGCACACTTTCTATATTTCATCTTCTAACCCGCCATTCAAAAAGGTTGTTTTAACATTCATTTGATGAATCTCAATGTTATGTAATGCATCAATTGCAATCAACACTCTTATCAAAGTAATTCGAGTCACATGCGAGTAAGTATAGAAGAAGTCAAGACCTTCTTTTTATCTATAGCATTTTTCAACCAACCTGACCTTGTATTTATCAATGGATCCATCCGATTTCAATTTCTTCTTGAAAATTCATTTACTCCCTAAAGGCATGTTTCTAAGTGGAAGATCAACCAACTCCCAAGTATGGTTTTACATTATAAAATCTATCTCGCTATTAGTAGTTTCTTTCTAATGTGTTGTTTCTGAAGTAAATATTACTTCACTAAATATCTTATGATCATTTTCTACCATATTAGTTAGAAAATTAAGACCATATAAAGTCTACGTTCTATTTTTCTTATTGTGCCTTAGTTCTTCATCACTTAGAGGAGTACCATTTGTAATTTCATAAGTTCGTTTTGTTAAACTTACATCTTCCTTGTCTTTGCATGGAAAGACATTTTCGAAAAAAAGAAGCATTTCTTGATTTAATTATGGTACCTTTATGTATGTCTTGAATATTAGACTTATGAAAAAGAAAATAATATGCACTACTATTATTGGCATATCCAATTAATATGCAATCAATTATCTTATGCCCAACTTTAACTTGTTTCGGCTTTTGTACTTCAACCTTGCCAAATACCCACATACTTTCAAGTGTTTACGAGAAGATTGATGACCTTTCCATAATTCATATGAAGTTTTATCCATTTTCTTTTGAGGTATGTTATTAAGAATGACATTCGCTGAAAGTATAGTTCCCCCACATGTTTTGGGTTGGCCTTAACTTATCAAAATCTCATTCTTTATCTCCTTAAGAATTTGATTTTTCGTTCAACAACACCATTTGATTGAGGTGAACAAAGTACCATTGTTTGATAAATAATGCAATGTTTTGAACATAAATTTTTCACGCAATTCCTCGTGTTCTCCACTTCTATAACTTTGAATATTCTTTATTCGTTTACTAAATTGATTTTCAATTTATGTCTTATAATGTTTGAAAACATTTAAGGCCTCATCTTTGCTTCTTAACAGATAGACATAACAATACTTTGTGCAACTGTCAATAAAAGTAATGAAATGCTTTTTTTTCAACTTTAGTTTGCACAAATTTCAAATCACAAATATAGCTGCGTATTAACTCTAATTGTGTAGTATTCATTTGAACCAATTGAAATTGTGTTTTGGCTAATTTTGTATCAACACAACTTTCACACTTTTGATTAGAATCAAATTTTAACGTTGGCATAAAACTTAAATTCATAAGTTTATGCATAAATTTAAATTTCGCATGTGCTAATCGACTATGCCAATAACAAGACATCTAAAGCATATAAGCAAAATTTAAGCTTTTATTCATAATGCTTGGTTTTGGTACAATAATAAGAACGTTTATTTTGAACATTCCATCACACAAGTATCCTTTTTTTCCACATACAACATATTCTTAGTGATTACAAATTTATCGAATTCAAAAACCAATTTAAAATCGTTCTTGCTAAGTAGAGATCGGGATGCAAGGTTCTTATGAATGTCCAATACATGTAGGATGCTGTTGAGGATTACCTCTTTGTTGGAAGTCATCTTCAATGTAATCTTCCCTTTCCTTTGAACTTTAGAACTTCCAGAATTTCCCATGAGGAGTTGTTCTCTATTGAATTTTTTGTAGTTTGGGAACATTATCTTGTCTACACAAATGTCGTGGATAGCACCAGTGTCGACCCACCATTCTCATGGATTTCTAACGTTATTGCATTTTGAAACAACCATAAACAAGTTCATCTCTTGTATCCTATTCAGATAATGTGTCTCTTTTGATCACATTTGCTTCAGCATTCTTCTTAGACTTGCGACATTCACATTTGTAGTAGTTGCCTTTGAATTTTTGAGCACTCTTGTTGTTATCTTTCTTTGGTACATCACCCCGAGAGCTTTATCTTTTTGTTGATCCTTGAACCGAATTCTACCAAGTTGGCTTTGACTTTTCTATATTGAACACCATATTTTCTTTCGGTCTTTCTATTGTCTTCTTCTATCCTTAGTCGAACAATGAGTTCTTCCATGTTCATCTCTTTGTACTTGTGTTTGAGATAGTTTTTGATATCTCTCCAAAAAGAAGGGAATTTCTTGACTATAGCAACAACTTTGAATGATTCACTCAATTTTCATATCTTGACATGTATGTCATGTAAAATAGCCTGCAATTTTTGGACTTGATTGATGACGATCTTGGAGTCTAATATCTTGTAATCAAGGAAATTTTCTACGATGAATTTCTTCATGCCGACATCTTCTGTTTTGTATTATTTTTCTCCAAAAATTCCCAAAGTTCCTTTCTAGACTTCATAGCACTATACACTTCATATAGTGTGTTATCCAATCCATTTACAATATAATTTTTGCATAAAAAGTCTGAGTACTTCATGCATCCAATGTGATAGTTGACTCGTGATTATTCTCTCATTCTTGTACGACATGAAGATCTTCAGTAAGAAACCTTGCCAAATTTAAGATAGTGAGATAGAATAACATCTTTTGTTGCCATTTCTTGAAAGAAAATGGCGAACTCAAAACATAATTTTCCCTCTACTATTTTAATGTTTTTGACACAACAAAAAGAATTTTCATGGAGTGTTTTAATGCAAAGAATTAATGAATATGATATGGAGTGAATTTAGATTATCAAGGGTGTACAATTTATAGAGGCTAAGAGATTATGGCCGAAGAGACATGCTCCAAACTCATCATGTTTCGTGAAAGGACATAGCCCTTTAGGCAGCTTGCTTCCTACCCGGTTAGGCGTAGCTCATTAGCCAGCTAAGCGGCCACCCGAGTGATGGTCTTATATAGCCAAATTTTCATTTTTTTCCTCATATCTTTGGACAACAATTTCTCATTAATCAGAAATTAATTTTGAGATTCCATATATACTACGATCATCGACTTAACAAGTAGAACAAGTTAGTCTATTCATTTGCTTGTTTTGACTATTAGAACCTATTAGAATATTTGACCCAAAGTGATACAAAATCAAATTTTATTAACTTTACTTGACTAAATTCCAACATAAATTAGACTGTATATCTTAATATAAGATCATTTTGAAAAATCATGTAAAAAATAATTATAAAGTATAAAATATTGTTATGTTTGCATTAATTTTAACCAGTCAAGAAACTAAACCCAAATGCTCTTATCTCTCTCTCTCTCTCTCCCCCTCTCCCTCTCCTTTCTCCTTCTCCTTCTCCCTCTCTCTCTAAAATTTCATCTCTTTTATCTCTCTATTTTCATCATATCCTTTACGCAATCATCATAAAAATTTGTGTTGGGTATTTTATGATAACAATGCACTATTTCTTGCAAGAACTTAATGTAGCAATATTAAGGATCTTTATAGTAATAATTGTACTCAAAAGTGACATTATACTTTTTAATAGTGTTATATCTTAGATTTTTCAAAAAAGTGACTTACACTTTGAATTCCAAAAAAATATTAACTAATTTAGTTGTCGTGGAAGCTCGGTCTAAGATCTTTGAAATGGTAATTTTTGGGCTCAATTTCACGTTACCCTTTCTACCAACAATCAATCCAAATAGCTTCGTCCCACAAATAATATAATCACCTTAGTTGATTCTCAACCTCACCCACAAAGGACAAGATAATGGTTTTAATTTGTAGCCACAAAGGTAAGAAGAAAAATAACAAAAGAAGGCACAAAGAGGAGACCAAGATCAAAGGATGAGGGCACCGGTTTTTCACTCTCAATTCACATGTTTTTCTCCAGCAATAGGCAGCCACGTTTTTCTCTTCTTCACACACAAATCACACATAAAAAAATGGCTAGATTAAACAACATATATATAGGAATATGTTAGGCTTTGGTTGGATCAATAAAGAGGTTAAATGGACCAAAATTAAAAGCCATCCAATTGGTAAATATATGGACCGTGAGTAACATTAATTCCTTAATCTACTTCCAATGGTCCATGTTATTTTGGGTTCGAGCCTTTGGACTTAATTGTTGGTAATCAATTCACCATTGGCCAAGGCCTATGAAATTATATCTCGACGTTTTATATCACAGCCTGAGATTTATTGGTTATCAAAACCCAACAAATTTTCATCTTGATACCCAATCAATTTGCAAGTAAATAAAACACAAAACTAATACTTGCATAATTAAGGTAACTAATAAAATTGAGATCACTGTTCGGTTGAAATCTGCAAGTCTACGGGATCGTTAACAAGTAATAGAAATCCATAAGTTTCGAAATTATCGTTCCCACGATGAATAATGTCTAATATCAAATTCAATAGTTTTTATCAAATTCGAAGTCATATAATATTAAAAGAGATGGTTTGTATGTTTTCTATACAAATCCTAAACTAAGAAAGCAAGTAAAATATTTATCTAATATGTGAATGTTTATATTGAAAATTTGAATCCTTTTATTGCCTTTTAATTCAATTCTTAATTTACAGTCTAGTAAATTCATGCATTCAAAACAATCGATAATCCACTTTTATTTAAGATTCGTTTCCAAGATATATTAAACATATGTTTAATATGATCCGATCATATTCTTAGTTCGAATTCATATGAAAAATATGCATTGATTCACATAATTTATCACGCATGCCATATATATTATTACTAATACATATTGCCTATGTGCTATTTTACCGCATTCTAAACTTATTGTGAATATCCCTATACTACAACAAACAACTTACTATCTAATTGGTAATCAATAATCAAATAATTAAATAGGAATGTAAAACTATCAAGAAAAATCAAGAAATACTAAATTAATTGTCTTGAATTAAAATAAATAAACAATATGGTTTGTCATTCATCGAATATAAAGGAAAACTAGCTAATCGTCCTAATAATTAAATTATACAAGAATTTACAGAAAAATATTACTCGGATCGAAGAAATTAGGATGAAGGTGGAGAAATCCACTTTTTTGAATGAAATCTTGATTTCGGAATGATAATTTTCAAGAATTTTGCACAATTCCCTGTTGATGATCTAGCATCGTTCTTCGGCTCCAAAATATGCTGAATCTATGAATTTTTAGGCTTAGGGAGGTCTCTCACGTTCTTGTCGAATTTTGATATTTAAATGATGCCAAAAAATTGCATTGAATTATTACCAAAATAAAAATAAGGAAAATCGATTTTTTCCATTTTTACACTGAGGCGCGTGCCTAGGCATAGCCAGGGCATGCGCTTGGCTTGTTTGGGGCGCCTCAGGAGGTCTCAGAAGAGGAGGATGCGCAAAAAAGGAACGGAACACCATCAAATTTAAAGCAGTATTGCCTAACAATATCTTGGAGGAAGTGACAAATATCCCTCTTTCAGATGATCCGCATTTAGCTTTTTGGAGTTTAAAGTCATCAGGTGAATTTTCTAATCAATCTTGCACCAATTTTATGGAACAATTGGTTTCCTATGGATGAAATTATTCGGAAGAAATTGGCAGTTGCTCTTCCATCTCTGTGTCAATGCTGTAGACAGGAGTATATTAAGCATATTTTCATAAAAGGCAAATTTTCCGTGGAAGCGTAGGACTTTTTCCACCAACAACAAGGTTTAAAAGCATGCCAATGGAGCCATCAAAGAATCACATTCAATCATTGGAGAATACAAACTCCTTCTGAGATAGGGTCTATTCAACTGGGATATTCCCCTGCTAGTATTTTGGTTGGTTTACAGCAAAGCATGGGGCACAAAATATGAATGCTGCAGGTTATCTAGAGACATTCTTTGGGGGATTCTATGACTCCTATAGAAAATGTTCCGTTATGAATATTTTTGCCAAGTGGAAAATGATATCAAGAAAAGCCACTTTTTATTATGGTATCAAGATAAAGTGGATTCAAAATTCAAAATCAATGTTCATGTGAGAGAGGTGAGCGACAACACAAAAAAAGAAAGTAACCACTCCAATCATTGGATTCAATCGAAGTTCCAAAATCCTTTTAAACGAGCAAAATCATTACCAAATCCGTTTGTCCAATAAGCAAGTGCCCTATGAATTTGACTGATCCACACACGGGAATCCAAGCTTAGGGATGGAAAAAACAAATCATTCAACCCGATATCCGCGGTCTCCCCACCCCGCTACTTGCCCCATTTCATTTTAATTTCAAATTTAAGTTTTTATCAAACAAAATGAAAATATTTATCATCATTTTTAAACAGAACAGGAGTTGTTCTTAACAACTTAGAAAAAAGTAATAATATTAACTTAGTAAAATATAAAAAAAATAAAAGCAAAAAATAAAATAAAATAAAAATAAATGGGGACAAGACAATGTAACAAAATATCCAATTGGGGCAAGGGATGAGAATGACCGACTCGTCCCATACCCCCATTGCCATCTCTATCCATACTCGCAACATGAAGATGAGGATTTGATGGGGTTAAAACCATCGTCCAGTCTCGAGTGACTTTATCAAAAATAAAAATTGAGAAAAAACAACAAAGCTCTCTCTTTTTTTTCCTTAAATAAATTAGAGGACCCACAAACTCCATTGAAGAAAAAATCCTGTTCTTGCAACCTCTGCTCAATCACTAAAGCTCTCAATGTGAATATGTGAGATCCTATCAATTATAAGATAAATAACTATAATGCAACTCGATTTGAAGATCCCAATACTACCAAATCCAGTTAATAGCTTAATAATTCTCATATTAAGAATTCAACTACCGTAACATAAATAAATAAACCAGATTTGAAGGTATCATCCTTCCAAATCCAAATAAATTTTAATAATTCTCGTACTAATACTAGAAGCTCTATTAGTTTGAACAATTCTTAATGTATCGTTATCTTCATTTTCTTTCCCTTTCTTTCCTTCTATTTTATGGTATTGACGTGTCATGACAATAGTACGATTTCAATTTTAGCTAAGGGTTCTCGTCGTATACTCTTGCATGGTCTGAGAATAAGTTCGACAATAATGGTATATGCTTTGAAGCAAAGAATGTTTTAATTACTGTTGAAGTGTAATTTATTAATATTATATATTAATAATAAAAACAATAATACAAATTAAGCCTTTGACATAGTCCACAAATAGTTGAGTTACAAAGTCGGTCTTTAAGGATTATCTTAACATCCTAAAATTTGGAGGGCAATCATATTTTTCTGTGTGTGTGTGTGTAACATTTACTAAAAATTAGGAGTTTATTAAAAATTATTGAATATTTGTATAAATCCATTAATTTTTATGTCTAAACTTATTTTCGTGAATCGACTATTTGGTTACATATTTCCAAGTAGTCAACAGAAGATGAGAAAACTATTTGTTGATTCAAATGTTTTATACCCTATTTGGTACGGATTAAAATTCAGATTTACAAAAAATTTAAATTTAGGCCCTGTTTGTTTCTGATTCTCAAATCAATTCTCAAATCAATTCTCATTTTCAACCATACATTCTTAAATAAAATAATATTTTCCATCACATCAATACTTTTTTCTTCTTTTTCAACCACACATTTCCCATCATATCACTATTCAAAATCAATTCTTCCCCCAAAAATCCCTACCAAACAGGCTCTTAATCCCCACCAAACAAGACTTAATCTTGCTATTGCTGAAAATTCCATTTAAAGCAACTAGCACTTGTCCTTCCAACAATGAGTTTCGAGTAGACTCCAAACTATACACGGTGTCATATCATGTGAACTTAATTATTTTAAATCAAAAGGAGATATTATGGTTTCTTTCCTTTCGTCTTCTCTTCTACCAAATAACAATAGAATATTATTTTGAATTAATAAATTTTTTTGTATGTTTGAATTGGTTAATGCTTACATACCTACGAAAAAGTCATCACCTAATAATACTGTTTTAATGTCATTTTCCCCATAAAGAAGAGAGAGCAACCAAATGAATAAGTAGAAATCTTTTAATTTAAACATATATCCATGAAAAAAAATAAAACATGTTTTTAACATACAATCTCTCGATTTAATATGTAAAAAATATTACCTAATTTGATTCTCATTAAGAAATATGAAACTAAATAAATAAAGCATGTCATTTTAACACATTTATAAACGAAATATTCAAAATAATGAATTAAAAAAATGAGTAAAAGTCAATTAGCTACATTGTTTGTATTAACAATAAGATGTAACGAATCTCTTCATTCTTGATCTTTAACCCCAAGAAACTTAGAAGTCATCAAGTCTTGATCTTCAATAATTTTTAAATCATTCTCTTGATTTCTCCTCCAAAAAGATGAATTTTGTGTCGTAATTTAATCTCTTTGATGTTGTGTTTTTATGATAGCTAAGCGACTACCTTAGTTGAAGGTGGGAGAGTAGCAATGAGTGCAACAAAATATCTTATCTTCCCCCTACGTCCGTATAGTGTAGAGAATACAATACAAGGATTTTCTAATTATATAGGGGTCGAAAGTCTCAAAACCATGCTTGAAAACACCATGAGCTCAAAACTATGAGTTTCCAATCACACCAAGAAACTGGTATGAGAAATTCAAACTCCTGCAGCTACCTGTAACTTTTTCCCACCTCTCGCCCGTGCAGCAACTGGCGAGAGTTAATTGCATGCTATGCCCTTCATTTTTCGGTCATAATTAATATTAGTCCCTCAACTTCAAACTTGAATAATTTTTGATCCACAATTACGAATTGCGATCTGTTTTTTGCATTGAACTTCAAATTCAATTATTTTTTTTAATGCTACATTATTTTCCTTAATAATATCTTCGTAGAAAACTTCATGTACTAATTTCTCACGCACTCTTCATGCAAGATCCTCATTTCACATCTTTTGGTCTTTTTATACTCCAAATCATTTCTTTTTGCATCACTCATATTCAAATTCTTTCAATTAATCGAATATTATATAGATACGTGTGTAAAATACATTTATTAGTTAGTTTCAACAATTCTTCATGCATGAACGAATATACTAATGAGGATTAGCATTTGTTGATTCATCGGGGAATTTGCCAGTGGGAGACTACGTTGGAATCAATGGTGCAGTTTTTCCATTTACTCTTATTTTTAATTATGTTTACATAAACCCACTTTTGTTCAAATTAAGCACTTGTTTGAATCCCCTTTTTTGGGGAAAAATGTGTTTTGGAATAGTATTTTTTGGAGAATATCTAGTTAAGAAAAAAGTTATCGATTTATGTGTAAAATTATTTTTTTGAAGAACGTATGGTCGAAAATGAGTTTTGAAATAATGAATTTTTGGAAAAATGGAGCTCAAAAAGTAAGTTATTTTGTTCGAAAATTAGCGTTAATTAATATTTTTAATTTTAATTGACAAAGCATTATTTGAGAAAAGAAGAAGAACAGTTTAGCATAAATAAACAAGAATTAATCAAATTACAACACAAAACATATAATACCTATTTGGTAGGGATTGAAATAAGATTTTTCATAAAAGCTAATGAAATGTGTGGGTGAAAAATAGCGGAACCCATAAAATATGTTATTAATATTAGTTATTAACTGTGATTTAAATTAAAATATGAATTTCAATTTCGGGCTAACTACTAGTCAAATTAATTTGAAGATGTCAGTTATTTTAAAATTTATAATTTTATAATTATCATGTATTAAAATTTATGTTTTCATTTATTTCGATAATTAGCTGAAATGAGATTTATCTCCCAACATACAAGATAGCAACTCATTTTTGCATATCAATCTTAAAATTCGTTTGTTCGTTTTTTAATCTTAATTGGATCAAATTACTCGTTTAAGTTTAAGGGACTATGATACCATATTAAAGGTTGGAGTTTTATATTAAAATGTCAACTTTATTACGAGAATTAATCTAAACTCCAAATTTTTATATATTGATCTATATTTTGACAATTAACCGCTATGGAATTTATCCCTTAACAACATGGAGTCATACGAGCTAGCAGAAGAAAATGTAGGTAGTTTGACAATTCTTTAGGACCATTTGAAAGGATTTTTGATTTTGAAAACTAACTTCTGATATAACTTCATTTTTTTAAAAGAGCTTTTAGATAAAATCACATCGAATCAGTTAAGAACTCTGTTAAAATCAATAAAATTGATCCAAAATGATTTTAAAATTAATAAAATTGATCTAAAAGTAAATTTTGGATCTCAAGAACTCTTTAATTTTTCAAAAGCCATATCAAACGTGTCGGTATGAAGGGCAGCAAGCAAACAAAGGTTGTCAATTATCACTTTTTTTTAAATTTCCTTTTCCTTTTACTTTATCGTTTTGACGTGGAAGTCATGACAATCGTACGGTTTCAATTTTAGCGCTGTCTTCTCATTGTACATGCCACCTGTAATTGATTAAAAGAAAGATGCCATGAAGCCAGAAATATATTTTTTATATGTAATATCTTCTTCTTGTGATATTATTTAAATTAAAGATGATTATGACAACAATAATAAAAAATTAAACCTTTGGCATAGTCCACAAAGAGTTTTATTTACAGGGTTTTCGATGATTATCTTAATTATACAATAAAATTAAAATGTATTTTGATTTAGCCTATGTTTGATACACATTAAAATTTTCATTTTCATTATTCTACTCATTTTCAACCACACATTTTTTAATAAAATAATATTTTCCATCACATCAATAATTTTTCTTGTTTTTTCAACCACATATTCTCCATTAATCTACTATTCCAGAATACATTCTTTCAAAATAATATGACTCAAACACACACATACACACACACATTTACTGAACGATTAAAGGTGAACTTCATTTTCACTAGACTAATGCTAAGAACCAATAGCGCTATTTGTATTAGGATTATTTATTTGGTTATTTTACAAATTCAATAATTTAATTTGCTACTTTCAAATTTTCAAGATTTTTTCATTGAATTTTTTAAATAAGACTCCCTTATAATCGTCCAAATTATTGAGCATTGAATAAATACTCGAGCTTTCTTACTATTTTTTTTTTTTCTTTTCTTTCTAAACTAGCGTATTGTTTATGAATTAATGAGTCTAGTCAACAAGAAATTGAAAAATTATTCATTAATCTGCATGTTTTTACGATTTTAAATATTCTCCACTATTTGATGTAATTTAAATGCACTAAATAAGTATATTTTTTTTTAATTTTAACATTTTGTCGTATAAATTAATTTACGTTGAACCACTGTTGTTTTTTATTTGCTGTCTTGTCTTCTTGGAAATAAGTAGAAAACGTTTAATATTGTGAAATTTGTAGGTTTGAATTGGTATTTGCTTACGCGTTATGTATAGAATTATACATTTTCTTTATATTAATAATACTATTTAATAGTCATACTTCCCCTATAAATAACTCAAATATAGTCTGCATTAAGCATAATTCAGCAAGCATGGCTAATCCGAAAGTTGGCATCCTTACTCTCCTCCTTATCTGTGGTATGTTCTATTTCCCACTCTGATTTTGCACCTCAAAAATGCATGACTTTTATATGCCCGTATTTCATGGAGTGCCTTTCTTCTTGACACATAAAGAGACACTGTGCAACAGTAGTCTGCTCCGTTAGACTACCTTCCGTCTATTCTCGATCGTTTCGGGAGGAAAAAAAATTTGAATGCATTGAAAGAAATATCAGAACTATTTTACAACTAAAATAAATTATTACAGCTGAAAGGAAATTACAACTTAAACTTGAAATCATATTTACAATGTGCGGCCGAAGTTGAACAAACTGCAACTGCAAGTGGGTCAAGGGGCTAAGTAAAGTTCAGTTCCTTCACACTGTATCTTGAATTCATTTCACCTTCTTTATGAACATTTGTAGAACAAACAAACTAACAGACATAATTTCAGCTTCTTTTCATTCTTAATAATTTTTTCCACTTATAATTTACTCTTTTTGTCATTTGCTTGTGGATTCTAAAGTGATCTTGCACTAATATTACAGGGTTGTTTTTCTTGGGAAGCAATGTGGAATATGCAGTAGCACAAAGCAAAATTTGCCCACAAGTTTGCCTAAATATTGGCTACATGACTTGCCCAGAATCTGGTGGTGGGAGGCTGCGTCCACGCTGCACAAACTGTTGCCAAGCAAAAAGGGGTTGCAGACTTTACAGATCTGATGGAAGTCTAATTTGTACTGGAACCTAAATGAAGAAATAAACCGTGATATGTATGTTTGTGGAATAAAAGAATTTTCTATGTTTTTTCTTGAGCAATGAATAATAAAAGTTGTCAGTTTAATAATTTCGAAAGTATCCTATAGTATTTCCGTACTTCACCTCAAAATTCGACGAACGTTTGGCCAACAGAATACCGATTATCTTCCATCTACGTAGGCACTCGAATTCCCCATTAGGATGCAAATGTCACCGATCGAGATAAAAAGTCTAACGATTGTTTGAACTCCAATGTTCAAGTCAGTGGCTGGACGAGAGATAAACTGCAAGAGACGAGAGATGAGGATTTGGCTAAGATTGGGAAATATTACCTTGTGTGTTAAATAGGTTCACCCATATAAAAAGGGAGGAGGGGGGCGTTTGGCCAAGATGGGCTTGTTGAATCAGCTTGAAGTAAAAGAGCAAGTTTTTTGATTTAATATGCCCAATTCAATTGACATTTATTGTCGAGTCGACATATGTGAGACCCACTCCGTTACATGCAAGTCAAATAATTTATAGATACTACTGTTAGACTTTTTATTAAAATTTTAATTTCAAGAAGTTGAAAATTTAATTACTTAATTGTCAAGATCTTCCATATCAAATTATCAAGAAATTATTAAATATAGAACATTCCTTAATTCATTGGGAATGATTATTTAATATTGGATCTTGATTCTACATCTTGAATATTGGCTCTTTTGATTCTTAAGTTCTTGATTTTGAATTTATCGTCTTACTCCATAATCTTGATTGTTGATTTCCTGTTCGTGATATGGGTTTTGGATCTTCCTCTTCAATATATTTTCTCTTGTATTCTTCTATTTATGAGATAACACAAAGAATGAGAATCATATATGAATTGGGGACCATAACTCTATATATAATTTGGTCCATCGTCAAATACAACTCTAATGGATCCGATCTCTACACATATAATCCGACCCACACTTTATTTAGATATCCAAAACCATAACTTTAATTCTTTATTAAATCACTTTAATTAGGGTTCACCTTAAGATAATATTTATACACAATCAATTACATATGTAGGCCAACAAGACAAATTGAAAAATCTCAGTAATCTTCCGTTTGGGCCACATATGTTACCTTATAAATGTGTATAACCCTACGAGCTCAAAACTTTTGCTATCATAACCAAAAGCATTTCTAAACAATCTCAATAATCAATATGTTAATATATGATCAAAGCGGTCTTCATTACAATTATCATAACTAAACCTTCAATGATTACGTATATCAACACAATCAAATGACATAGATCAAGTGGGGATGTGTAGATGAAAATTACACATAATATGGTCCAAACATGCCTATTTTCAACTGGTCTTATCTTATTCTTTAATGAGAACTAATTAAAACTTTAATGAGAGTGAAATTGAACTGAATATTTTATTTCTAAAATAAACTGAATATCCAAGGATAAAATCATGTGTCTAAAAGAGATAACATCCAAATACGAACTCCCATAAAACTAGCATATCATTAAAAGATGCAACGCCTATGTGAACATCATGTTCGTGAAAGACCTTGGGTGGCAGCCATTAGTAAATTAAACAATAATCATAGAGTTTGTTACTATATGCTCTATAAAAACTTGACCACTCTGATTTCTTTCCTTAACAAATAGGAACTTAATCTCTATAAACTTTGACATCATCAAATTCTTATTGAAATTCAAGACTGTTATTGTTACAGAGTAACTTAAGTAGTCTTTCAAATCTATCCAATATATGTAGTCTAGTGACAAAATTTCGCAGTCATATTCCATGATCAAAATCATAATATTCAGTGATCTCCAAGTGATCTAATTTTCTGTATGTGATCATGTAATTCTTAGTTCTCTATAGATACTGAATAACCAGCTTGACTGCTTTCCAAATATCCATCCCAATGTTACTTAAATATCTGTCCAACATTCCGACAATGGATGCTATATCCAAATGCGTACAAATCTAAGTATACATTAAACTTTCAACTGTTGAAGTACAGATAATTTTCTGTATTTCATTTTCTCAAAATTTATCCTTAGGGCATTGAATGAGACCAAATCTCTTTGTTTCGTACAATAAGCTTGTATCATTACAAGCAAGCAGTATGTCATCAACATACAATATCAAAAAAATATGCTTACTTCCATTGAACTTGTGATATACACAATCATCAACTGAATTTATCTCAAAACAAAGCGAAGTAATTATTTGATGAAATTTTTGATACCATTGAAGGAAAGCTTTCTTAAATCCATAGATGAATTTTTTAATTTGTAAACTATCAGATGTAGCTCAAGATCAAATTGTGTCACAAGTGCCATAATAGTCGTAAAATAGACTTTCATAGAAATCAGAGAAAAGTCTCTTTAATGTCAATGCATTCCTTTTCAGCAAAGCCATTTACAACAAAACAAGCTTTTTATCTCTCTACATCACCTTTCAAATCCCTCTTGGTCTTTAACTATCAATTTACAATCAATGGGCTTCGCACCTTTAGGCACTATGATAAGTTTCCAAATATCATTGTCTTTCATGGATTTTATCTCTTTATTCATGATATCAATCCACTCTTGAGAATTATTCATTTGCATGGCTTCATGAAAGTTGATTGATTAGATCTTCTTGCACCAATCCAATGTCATCCTTATTTTCTTGGAGAAAGATTATAAAGTCATCCGAAATTGTCATTTTCCCTTTTCTAGTGGATTTCCTGCATTTGTTCTTGAAGTCGTTAAGTTTATTTTTTTTGGAATAATCTCTTAATTGTGTATATGAGATTTTGTAATATTGTCTTGATCCAAAATTGTCTCTTGAACAAGATTTGGAAGAGAAATTTGTCCGTAGTTGTTTGAAAAATTATCCCGCAAGTGTACGGGTTCGTTGTACAAGTAATAGTTGTATTGAGTGAGTTATCGTCCCATAGGGAATAATGCTTAATTCTAGTGTATTTGATATACCTAAATTCGTAACAATAATAAGATATGATTGATTTATATTTAATTACGTTCTAAACTACGAAAGCAATAAAATGGTGGGTTTTAAATAAAGTGTGGATGAATGTATTGAATTTCCGATTCCACAAATCGACTATAGAATTCAATTCTCAACCGAGAATTTATTCAATCCTTGCATTCATGACGATTGATAATTCCACTTTTATTTATTATTCTTTTCCAAGATATAATAAACCTACGTTGATCACGATACGATCCTATTCCTAGTCCACATTCATATGATAAACATTCATTAAAATATAGGATTATCACACACAATCGCACACTTCACAAATATTATTCCTAATATTTATTCTTCATGTGTTCCATATACAGTGTTCTACCTATCGTGAGTTTTCCAACACTACAAATAAGCAACTTGTTGCCCTAATAGTGTGCAAACATTAAAATAATATGAAAAAGCATGCATATAGAATCACAACGCAAGAATTAAACTAAAAATCACAAGTCTTGAATTAAAAACTAGAAATCAAATAGTTTCATCATCCATCCAATACAAATAAACTTAGCCTACCATATTAATACGAAAATTACACAGAAAATAAAAGGAAGCCATCACCCCGAATCATGTAAATAGGAAGAAAATCTAGAAATCTTCACTTCAAGCTTTCGAAATCGGATCCAAATGGTGAATTCCTCCTTCTTCAATGTAAGTTTTCTCTCTTTTTTCTTCAAAATACGGCTCTCAAAACCCCAAAAAATACCCTTTTATACCAACCCTAGAAATTCCCAAAACAAGATAAGGAAACTAACTCTTTTTTCTCGTTCTGGCTTGACGCGAGCACCTCGTAGTAACTAGGGCACGCACCTTAGCCATTTGTCAAGCCTCACTTGAGGTATTTAGGGGGTCAGACACGCGCCACTTCTGCAGGCGAGGATGCGGGCTTTGGCTAATTTTTGGCAGTTGAACAGTTCTCAGTATTGTTGTCATAAATTTCTCCCTCGATATCTGATTGAGGTGATTCAAAATGAATTGGAAAGTTAACTCAGAGGGCGACAACTCTTGTATAAATATCATTTTTCCAATTCGAAAGTTTGCTTTGCCAAAATCGGGTCTTAATGTGAGCTTGAAAATCCAAAGCATAACTTTTTTGGCTAGAAGTTGATATATGATAATATTTGGACTATATTTCATCCATTTGGCTTCTTTACTCATCCAACTGATGCCTAATACTCTCAAATCTTCATCTCGAGGTTTGATGTAACTTTTGAGTATTTGCATTTCCATCCCCGAACTTTGTATTTGATACAATTGAGCCATTTTCCGCTATCTTTGCACTCTTTTCCCCAATTCTTCGTCAAACATTGAGTTTTAAATACAAAATGAAATATAACACAAGTTAGGTAGTATTTTATCCAAAGAACGGTAAAATATCATCATTTATGACCTCAAATAAGTGTAGAAACTAAACTTATCACACCCCCAAATTTGATTCTTTGTTTGTCCTCAAACAAAACTCAAACCTAACAAACACATAAACACACAATGCTAATTACCTAATTGGTGGCCAGTCAATCAAGTAAAGCAACAAAAAAAAAAAAAAATTAGCTAGCTGACCTGGCTTCTTATTTCAGGATTGAAATCGTAATATCAGATCTATGTACAACTTCAAAATCACAATACAGTAATTAAAATTTACTTATCCAATGTAAAATCGATGTGTGTGTGTGAAGAATTAAACATAGCATTATGAATTCATGAGTTGTTTCAATTCCCGACCCTCAATGGTCAAATATATTCTTTCATCACTCGTAAGATTCACACACCCCAAAAATATTTTTTTTGCTCTTTTTAAGTGTGTGAACTAAGATTGAATTTTATACTATCCTCACCTATTAGTTCAAGTAAGTCTCACTAATTGTGAGTCAATGTGTCAATAAAGAAGGATTCTCCATTAAATTTGATTGCTTCAATTTTTAGGACTTAATTAGGCTAACAATCTCTTATCAAAAGTCATTTTTTCTTAAATAAGTGTTTGTGACATAACCAAGGTATTTGGTGCGTCTTCTGTTTCATGCACCTGTTTTTTTCTAAATTTTTCTCAATTTTTTTTTCAACACTTTTTTTTCTTTATTTGCAGCATTCTCTCCCTTAAGTTTTCTAAATTACCCATGTAACAAGTTTTAGGTCGATGACTCCCAAGTCAGTTGACTTATGACAATAGGTTTTAACACCCTTACATGCTTAATAACTCGAGTCATAAAGGCTACGAACAGAAATTTTCAAATAAAATGTGTTTTTTATACCTTGATTAGTACAATGTCCCTCATTAAACACCTATATAAGTAAAACGACATCTAACTTGAGATTTTCACCCAATTGCATCCTATTGACCTTAGATAATCCACACAAAATTTTTATTTTCACACATGAAATCCCTTTATCTCAACATCTTCATACAACAGTGAAATCCCCCAAACTATTATAAATTTGGTCTAAAGATGTAAAATTTAGTGGTTTTGAATTTAGCATCTATGATCCACTATTTCAACCTATCTAATTATAAAATCAACTCATTCCTACACAATGCTTAACTTAATTCACGTGCTCAATATATATCAAATTTCACATGAAAAAGTAAAAATTAATCTAAGCATGCAATTTATTCACCATTCATATATCAATTCACGATTCAATATTTTTTTTATTGCCAGCCAGACCAAATAACTCACACATGCACATAAAAAGAAAATATTTTTAAAATTTTCAATTTTTTTTATCTAAACTAATGCAACAAAAACACATAAATATAAGAATGATACAAACACATAAAAAAAAAATGAAAACTCATGTTTTCCACCTCCAAACTTAAACTAGACATTGTTCTCAATGTCTTAAATTCTAAATCCGCATATAAATGGCTGGGAAAGAAAATGACGAAAAGGACTCCCCTGATATGAATTATAATCCAATGGTTAGCTTCCTATTGCTCCCGTTAGCTCCTTAGTCTTGGTTGGTTTAAGTGTTGCGCAACATCATGTTCCTGTGCAGTACAATCAATTAAAGCACTTAAATCAAATAATTGGAATAAGTGTTACTTAGTTCTAACATCTAAAAAACCACTAACATATCGAAGATCTAAGGGAAAACGGGGTATGGATGATGGGTCCCTAAAATTGAATAATAAAAAAAACTAATCTAAATTATCTTAAATTATTCTAAATCTAAAAAGCAGAATAAATTAAAGGGATAGAAGTATTGGGTTGCCTCCCAACAAGCGTTTGTTTAAAGTCTTTAGCTCGACTCCAGTTGTTCTTAGGCTCTTCATGGTGGTTTGAACAGAGAATTTTCAGCCCTGCATTTTAGATATTGGTTGCACTTCTTCGGTTCATCCTTGACTCTCCAAACAATCATATTTCCATTGTTGTCCCTACTAATTATTCCTCATATGTCTAGCCTACCTTTGTAGCTCTCCCAGTGATCCACTCGTTGGCAATCCTCAAAGTGTGAGAGTTGCTTGATTGGATTTTCCATGGTGAATCTCTGCTGCTTATTTTCTACGCTCAAGACTATCTCATTAGTATCAAAATCCAGTAAAGCCCGGCTTGTAGACAAGAATGGCTTTCCTAAGATTATTGGCATCTAAGATGCCTCTTCTATATCCAGAATGATAAAGTCAGCTGGAAAAATAAACTCTCCCACTTTGATGAGCTTGTCTTCGATTATTTCGTAGGGGGTGCTTCAATGTTCGGTCTGCCAGCTGAAGGATTATAGATACAGCTTTAGGATTACCCAATCCTAGTTTCCTGTAAAGAGGCAATCAAATTAGATTAATACTTGCTCCTGAATCAATTAAGCAATTAATAGTATTTAAATTTCCTATAGAGCAAGATAGAGTGAAACTTCCTAGATCTTTAAGTTTGGGAGGGATCTTTCGCTGGATGATTACGCTGCACTATTCAAATAGAGCTATCGTTTCATGTTCGAGCAGCTTCCTCTTTATGGTCAACATCTCATTCAAAAACTTGGAATAACTTGGAATTTGAAGAATCTCAATGAATGGGATGTTGACATGTAACTTTTTTAGGATTTCCATAAATTTAGTAAGCTATCTCTCTAGCTTGGTGTTTTGCATCCTTTGAGGAAAAGGATTCAGAGATGTGAGTGTTGTGCCAAAAACTGTTGTCTTAAGTTGTGGGGTGTCGGAGACTAATTGTTGATCTTTCTCTGTTGCTTTTTTGGATTTCTCCACCTGTTCCTTGCTCTTAGTAGATATTTTAGTGGTCTCTGTCCCCTTCATCTTTACATTAATTTCTGGCAACTGAACACTAGTCCTAGTCGTGATGGCCTGAACCTGCTCGGCTATTGGTTGTCGTTGAAGTCTTTGAGAGAATGGAATGGGTGGCACATAAGCCTTGACAGAGGTGGTGGGAGTGAATGATGGGAGCTCAATAGTTGCATAATTCACCCCCTCAATCGCTAATACCTTCTCCCGTGGGTTCTTCTCTGTATCGCTCGACAAGGTACCTTGTGGTCTGTTGGCTATTGCAGCTGCTATCTGTCCCACCTGCTGTTCCAAGTTTTTGATTGAGGCCTGTTGATTCTCTCTTGCTGTTGATGATGTTGGAACCCTGGTGGCCTGTTCTAATTGATTTCTCCTTGCCCCTGATTGTTGGACCATGAGAAATTTGGATAGCTTCTCCAACTTGGATTATAAGTGTTGGAGTAAGGATTGTTATATTGTTTTGGAAAGTTCTGTGCGTAACTAATCTCCTTAGGCTGCGTAACCTGTGTAGACGCCAAAGGGCAGCGTGCAGCAGTGTGGTCTACTCCACAACCTTTGCACACAAGTGGTGATTGGTGCACCATGTTGACTGATTGAGATAGATTATCCATTCCCATTGTAAGAACCTCCATTTGTGCCGTCAATGCTATCATTGTATCTACGTTGTGCACCCCTACTGTTTTCTTTGGAACTTCCGTATCAGTTGGCAACATCGATTGATTCTCGGCTATCTTTCATACAATTCATAGGCAACATCGACGTCAAGTTTCATTACTGATCCTCCTGATGAAGCATCTATCATATTTCTAAACTCTTGGTGTAGCCCATTATAGAAGAGATACTGTTTAGCCTCTTTTGCAATGTCTAGGCTAGGACATTTTTCGAACAGATTCTTAAACCTCTCCCATGCTCCAGCATAGGTCTCGAGTTCTTTCTACTTGAAGGTGTGGATTTCATTCCTGATTTGGTAAACTCGAGAAGGTGAGAAGAATTTCATGGTGAATTTTTGAACCATATCATTCCATGATTGTATACTCCCTGGAGGTAAACAGAGAAACCACGCCCTTGCATCATCCTTCAAAGTATGAGAGAATAATCGCATTCGGAATGCATCTGATATCCCTTCGTGACTAATGACTTCACATAACATGAGAAATGCTAAATGTGTTCATAAGGGTTCTTTGTAAATTTTTCGACTTGATGATTTTGAAAAAGATTTTTGACATCGGGTCTGAGGTGGAAGTTAGGTTGTCCGAAGGGTAGATAGACCACTGCGGGTTGCACTGGGCAGGGATTGGATACACATAATCCCCAACTAAAATGGGAGTTTCATTCTGGATGGCTCTCTGTTGATTTGGCTACGGGAGTTGATTGTGTACTTGACCCTGACCCTGATTATGTAGTTGATTTTGATTATCAGTGTAATGCCCCGAAAATTTTTATAAAGTGGAATTTAATTTTGTATGCTATCTTATATTGTTTTGAAAAGTTAGGGACTAAGGTGGTATAATTATTAAATTCCAATTTTATTTATGTCCAAATATTTAGATATTGATGGAGTTATGACAAGTATATGAATATTGGTCTCATTGGATAGATCATAATTAATTATGAATATTAGGCTCGAGAAAAAGTTTATTCGGATATGCAAGGCATAAGTTATCGAGGTAGAAAAATATTTCCTTAAGTTGTGATTTAGTTAACTTATAATGAAATGGAATTTGCCAAGGGAAGCCACGTGGCTGGTTTTTATGTTTACCTTGAAATTTTAGTTTATTTAGTCAAATTGGGATGGCTTGTGATGGTAGTCACGTGTCCTGGATGGGAATTAATACTTTTGTCCTATTCTATTATATATTTTGGGTGCAAGACTTTCTAGCCACGTGTCCCATATATTTGGTTGAGATATCCTTGCTCACGATAGAGACGTGCTGGTATATGCTACACGAATTTCAACCTGTTTATCCCTCTTTTTATGATATGATATATCCTTGGGAAAGCAACCATTTTTTTTTCTACACTCTATGCAAAAAGGGGAAACACACAAAGGCAGAGAATAAAGAATACAGTAACGTGATTTTGGGATTTTTCATCGTTCAAGAATTTTTAATCTAACAAGGTAGGATAACGAGGTGCAGTTGAATTTTCTATCCCGTTTAAATATTTTTTTTCATGTTGATGATTTCGTACTTATGAAGTTATGTTATGATATGATGTGATTATGTTATGAAATGATGATATGGCCATTCCGGTACAAATGATATGATATGATATGAGCTCTTACCGGATCTAAAGTTATGATGACGGTATGATAATTCTTGACACGTGTTTAAATTATTTTATTCATGTTGATGGATTATTGTACTCATGAAGTATGACGGTATGATTATTTTGACGCATGATTTTATATATTTTAATCGGGATCGCACCATTAATCGTATCCTCGAGTATTTCCAAATACTCACCCTTTTTCCTACATCTCACAAAGTTAGTTCGGTCGTTGGTCATGCGGGCGATGAGGTGATTTCGTTGTGCCAAGATCTACTGGAATTAATAAATCGAATCCGGTGTAACGTGCTTTAAATTTCTAAATTTTTTTTTTACAGTAACCTTGGTTTATTTTATTTATTGAAATGCTGAAATCTGGGATAATTGTTCGTATGTTGATTTGAGAATCTTGATTTGTTTTGAGTGTTTTTGTTATTCTTGCTATTTAATCTTTAGTAAAATATTCACGTCCAGAATGGAGTCAAACATAAAGCACTCTTGGGAGTTGATTCACTTTGTCATCATGTATAATAGATGCACTGAACCACAAAGATTTCAATGTGGATAAATCTTGGCCACGTGCCACTTACTGAAACAAAGAGGAAATATGTGCATTTGTACTTGCTAATTTTTAAAGAGGGGGAAACTTTGATTGGCCTGCAAATTTATACAGTGTATACTATTTAATTTTGGGTATTAATTTATGCTTCTTTTTCCGTTAATTAGTTTGGTAGCGATTCAAATTCTTCCAAAATTTGGGGCGTGACAGTTGAGGTCATAATGCTATTTGGGTAGTAATTGATCGTCCCATTAAGCGGTCACCATTTTCTCGCTAATCAAAGTAAATTTCAACATGGAACATTTTGCACAATTATACATCGTGGAGATAGTCGATTGCATGGAGTTCCAAATACCATTGTTTCGTACAGAGACCCGAGGTTCACATCTAAATTTTGGAATAGTTTGCAGTAAAAAAATGGGGACGAAACTGAAATTTAGTACGCTTTATCATCCCTACGTATGGGTAGTCGAAGAACCATTCAAACTTCCGAAGATATGTTGAGGGCATGTGTTTGAGATCTTAGCGGTAATTGGGAAACACACTCTACCGTTAGTGGAGTTTGCTTACAACAATAGCTTCCGGCTACTATAGGCATGGCCCCATATGAAGCCCTTTATGGTAGGAAATGCGGATCTCCTATCCATTGGGACGAAGTTGGTGAGAAAAGAATTTTGGGTCCCTAAATCGTTGAACGAACTGAAGCAATGACAAGATTAGAGCTGGAATAAAGGCAAGACAAGACCTTGTAAAAGTTATTGGCCGATGGTAGAAGAAGAGATTTAGAATTTCAAGTGGGTGACAAAGTTTTTCTGAAGGTAGCACCAATGAAGGGTGTTTTGAGATTTGGTAAGAAAGGGAAGTTGAGACCACGATTTGTTGGACCTTTCGAAATTCTTGAAAAGATTGGTATCGCGTTTACTTATCGTCTTACCACCGGAGCTTGCAGTAGTGCATAATGTATTCCATGTTTCTATGCTCAGAAAATATGTTCATGATCCTAATCATGTGGTGAGTTATCAAACATTAGAGGTACAAAAAGACTTATTTTATGAAGAAATCCCGACAATGATTTTGGACAGAAAAGTGCATCAACTCAGGAGGAAAGAAGTTCCCTTAGTCAAGGTCCAATGGCGAAATCATGGACTTGATGAGTCAATTTGGGAGAAGGAAGATGAGCTTAAAATCAAGTATCTAGAACTATTTGATTAACCAAGGTAATTTTCGAGGACGAAAATATTTTAAGGAGGGGAGATTGTAATGCCCCGAAAATTTTTATAAAGTGGAATTTAATTTTGTATGCTATCTTATATTGTTTTGAAAAGTTAGGGACTAAGGTGGTATAATTATTAAATTCCAATTTTATTTATGTCCAAATATTTAGATATTGATGGAGTTATGACAAGTATATGAATATTGGTCTCATTGGATAGATCATAATTAATTATGAATATTAGGCTCGAGAAAAAGTTTATTCGGATATGCGAGGCATAAGTTATCGAGGTAGAAAAATATTTCCTTAAGTTGTGATTTAGTTAACTTATAATGAAATGGAATTTGCCAAGGGAAGCCACGTGGCTGGTTTTTATGTTTACCTTGAAATTTTAGTTTATTTAGTCAAATTAGGATGGCTTGTGATGGTAGTCACGTGTCCTGGATGGGAATTAATACTTTTGTCCTATTCTATTATATATTTTGGGTGCAAGACTTTCTAGCCACGTGTCCCATATATTTGGTTGAGATATCCTTGCTCACGATAGAGACGTGCTGGTATATGCTACACGAATTTCAACCTCGTTTATCCTCTTTTATGATATGATATATCCTTGGGAAAGCAACCATTTTTTTTTCTACACTCTATGCAAAAAGGGGAAACACACAAAGGCAGTAGAATAAAGAATACAAAGAATTGATTTTGGGATTTTTCATCGTTCAAGAATTTTTAATCTAACAAGGTAGGATAACGAGGTGCGCTTGAATTTTCTATCCCGTTTAAATATTTTTTTTTTCATGTTGATGATTTCGTACTTATGAAGTTATGTTATGATATGATGTGATTATGTTATGAAATGATGATATGGCCATTCCTA
The DNA here is from genome assembly GCA_035079005.1 of Fraxinus americana. Lineage (NCBI taxonomy): Eukaryota > Viridiplantae > Streptophyta > Magnoliopsida > Lamiales > Oleaceae > Fraxinus > Fraxinus americana. The sequence goes on along the minus strand of CM068721.1, from coordinate 18,460,342 downwards.
AGACAAATGATATGATATGATATGAGCTCTTACCGATCTAAAGTTATGATGACGGTATGATAATTCTTGACACGTGTTTAAATTATTTTATTCATGTTGATGGATTATTGTACTCATGAAGTATGACGGTATGATTATTTTGACGCATGATTTTATATATTTTAATCAGGATCGCACCATTAATCGTATCCTATCGAGTATTTCCAAATACTCACCCTTTTCCTACATCTCACAAAGTTAGTTCGGGTCGTTGGTTGGCGGGCGATGAGGTGATTCCGTTGTGCCAAGATCTACTGGAATTAATAAATCGAATCCGGTGTAACGTGCTTTAAATTTCTAAATTTTTTTTTTAAAGTAAACTTGGTTTATTTTATTTATTTAAATGTCAAATCTGGGATAATTGTTCGTATGTTGATTTGAGAATCTTGATTTGTTTTGAGTGTTTTTGTTATTCTTGCTATTTAATCTTTAGTAAAATATTCACGTCCAGAATGGAGTCAAACATAAAGCACTCTTGGGAGTTGATTCACTTTGTCATCATGTATAATAGATGCACTGAACCACAAAGATTTCAATGTGGATAAATCTTGGCCACGTGCCACTTACTGAAACAAAGAGGAAATATGTGCATTTGTACTTGCTAATTTTTAAAGAGGGGGAAACTTTGATTGGCCTGCAAATTTATACAGTGTATACTATTTAATTTTGGGTATTAATTTATGCTTCTTTTTCCGTTAATTAGTTTGGTAGCGATTCAAATTCTTCCAAAATTTGGGGCGTGACAATCAGTCATTCTCCTCGTTTGACATTGTCCTCTTCTGCGGTTTCTGAATGTCTTTTCAATTTCGTGATCTATTGGAGCTAGATCAACTTCGTCAGGGGCATTAATAAACCAAGTTTGCCTGAAAAAAGTCAAGACACAAGAGAATGAAGCCAAGTGACAGTAGCCTAAAATAACAAGAATAACAATAAAGACGAATCTAAAATATCAATAACTAGAATTAACACCGTTACTCCCCGACAACGGCGCCAAAACTTGTTACAAAATTATCCCGCAAGTGTATGGGTTCGTTGTACAAGTAATAGTTGTGATGAGTGAGTTATCGTCCCACAGGGAATAAGGCTTAACTCTAGTGTATCTGATATACCTAAATTCCCAACAATAATAAGATATGATTGATTTGTATTTAATTACGTTCTAAACTACGAAAGCAATAAACTAGTGGTTTTTAAATCAAGTGTGGATGAATGTATTGGATTTTCGATTCCACTAATTGACTCTAGAATTCAATTCTCAACTTGTGATAATTTATTCAATCCTTGCATTCATGACGATCGATAATTCTACTTTTATTTATTATTCTTTTCCAAAATATAATAAACCTACGTTGATCATGACATAATCCTATTCTTAGTCTGTACTCATATGATAAACATAAAATATAGGATTATCACACGCGATCGCAAAATTCACAAATATTATTCCTAATATTTATTCTTCATGTGTTCCATATACAATGTTTTACCTATCGTGAGTTTTTCAACACTATAAATAAGTAACCTATTGCCCTAATAGCGTACAAACATTAAAATAATATGAAAAAACATGTATATAGAATCACAACGCAAGAATTAAACTAAAAATCACAAGTCTTGAATTAAAAACTAGAAAACAAATAGTTTCATCATCCATCCAATACAAATAAACTTAGCCAAGCATATTAATACGAAAATTACACATAAAATAAAAGGAAGCCATCACCCGAATCATGTAAATAGGAAGAAAATCTAGAAATTTTCACTTCAAGCTTTCGAAATCGGATCCAAATGGTGAATTTCTCATTTTTCAATGTAAGTTTTGTCTCTCTTTTTTTTTTTTTTTCAAAATACGGCTCTCCTTGCAAAACCCCGAAAAATACCCTTTTATACCAACGCTAGAAACTCCCAAAATAAGATAAGGAAACAAACCCTTTTTTCTCGTTCTAGCTTGAGGCGCACGCCCAGTAGAAACTAGGGCACGTGCCTTAGCCATTTGTCAAGCCTCAGTCGAGGCATTTAGAAGGCGAGGCGCGAGCCTCTCCTGTAGGCGAGGGCGCGCGCCTTGGCTAATTTTCGGTAGCTGAACAGTTTTCCATATTTTTGTCATAACTTTCTCTTTCGATATTTGATTGAGGTGATTTAAAATGAATTGAAAAGTTTACTCGAAGGGCTACAACCCTTATAGAAATATTAGTTTTCCAATTCGAAAGTTTTCTATGTCAAAATTGGGTCTCAATGTGCTTTAAAATTCGAAGCAGAACTTTTTCGATATGTGATAATATTTGAACTATATTTCATCCCTTTGGCTTCTTTCCTCATCCAATTGATGCTTAACACTCTCAAATCTTCATCTCGATGTTCGATGTATCTTTTGAGTATTTGCATTTCCGTCCCCGAACTTTGTATTTGATACAATTGAGCCATTTTCCTCTATCTTTGCACTCTTTTCTCCAATTCTTCATTAAACATGGAGTTTTACCTACAAAATGAAATATAACACAAGTTAGGTAGTATTTTATCCAAAGAATGGTAAAATATTATCATTTAGGATCTCAAATAAGTGTAGAAACTACACTTATCAATAGTCCTGATCATTGTCAATTGCAACAGAAGAGATATCAGATATATACATATCCTTCATCAAAGAAAAAATCCTGAACTTTAAAAACTTATCTCCCCCCACAAACTCTACGTTCTCAAAAAAATGAGCATTTTTCGCTTCGAAAATTGACCTAATAGTGTGATCTTTAAAATTTTATAACTCCTTAAAAGTTCCTTTACTAGGAACTTTATTGAGAATTTAAGTTGCTGTATTTAGTTCTTATTTCTAGAGAGATTCTGGCAAGATTAAATGAATAATCATACTCTTTACTATATCCTTAAGTGTTCTATTTCGTCTCTTAGTAACACCATTCACTCTAGGGGACCCCGACATGGGTGTACTATTGGATGATTCCACATTCCTCGAGGAATTTAGCAAAAGCCACTGGACATTTTCCTCCTGATCCGTTATATCAATCATAGTATTCACCACCACGGCTAGATCTGACATATTTTATTCTTTTTCTGAGTTGATTTTCAACCTCAACCTTGTAAGCCTTGAATATGTTTAGTGATTAGGATTTTCCATGAATGAGGTAAATGTATCCATAACAAGAAAGAATTCGTCTATGAACATAATAAATTACTATTGATCATTTCAAGAAACTAAAGAGAATGTCCCACAAATATCTATACGAATTAGTTTTAAGATGTCTAAAATTCTATTGATACCTAATCTCCTTACATCTTATTTGTTTTTCCTTAATACAATTAACACAAACACTTAAGTCTAAAAATTGAAGGGGATCAAGAATTTTTCCTGACACAAGTTTTTCCTTTCTCTTTTAAAAGATGTGACATAATCGCTTGTGTCATAACGAAGTAGAATTCTCATTGGTTAATTTATGTTTAATACCACGTGAGTTAACATGTAAGATTTCTTTATAAGAGACAGTCGTATTAAGGAAATATAGATTATCATAACCAGATAAAAAAGTTGCTATCCACAATATTTGAATTAATAAAAAGACTAAACTGACTATTCCATATGAAAAATAGTAACCGAATTTGTCCAATATAGAAATAGGAACCAAATTTCGCCTAAAAGACGGTACTCCAGATGTCCCTTTTCAAATCCAAATAATAACCATTTTTTATTAATAAACTAAAGTCCTATGACCTCAACTTTAACTAATTTTCCATCGCCCCACATAGATGAATCTTTCAGCATCAATTGACTTTCAGCTTTTCAGGCAACTCCACATAGACACACTTATGTGAGTAGTGTCACCGAAATTTATCCACCAAGTGTATCTAGGTTCTGAAACTAAATTAATTTTAGAACAAACCAAAGTGAGAAGTATACTTTTCTTTACAGACAAGCGTGATATTTAACACAATCTCTCTTTATGTATTTTAGATTTACACAAAAATAATAGCCAAGTGATTTATCTTTTTCAGGCTTTTGCTGTTTCTTTTGAGCTGAATTAGATGCAGTTCCTTATCCTTTAATTGTCCTTAGAGGTACTTTTCAAGTGAGGACTTCCTGTTCTTTCTTGCTCTAGACTTTCTTTTTCTTGCACACAATATGAAATGAGTTCATTAAGAGTAAGTAAATAGCTGCTGTTGGGGGCGAAAACCTATCAGATGCTCTAGTCTCAAAATTTAACAAATGGATACCTAATGTGAAAAGATTAGAACACTTTTATCCCTGATCGCCAATTGACTAAAAACATCATTGTAATGCATAAGAAAGTAAAACAATCAGTAGTGGATTATTTTTTTCCATTGACAAATAATCATATTGCCAGCAAAAGATAAGTGAAAATCGTAATAGTACCACTGTGGTTGTATGCATATTCGAATACCTCTTAGATTGGTGAACTAGCAATCCAAAAAGACAATCACGAGCTGTAATTAATAGAGAAGGGGAATATCACCCATCTAAGTCCGATGGATGAAGAGAAAAAACCACATGGAAGATCTTTAAGTAGCAATGAGAATCAACACTTTGAAATGGATCGTCGATCGATCAATCAATCCAAATACCATCAGAACAAAATTCCTCCAATAAATAAACGTGGAATTCACTCTCCATATAATCATCTGCTTCAACCATATTAATCTGAAAGACTAAATCAATAGTGTGAAGCAGCTCCTAAACTAGGAAGACATTGAACAAATAAGTTTGTAGTAACAAAGCAATTTTGCTATGGAGCGTTGATATGTGGAAGGAAAGAACTCATTGTACTACAACAGAAGTAGCTTTTTACGGCATGCCTTTAATGTATGCTGTAATAATTCAATTACTTAAAATATTTCCGACTTAAATCTATCCTAGTGTGATGCACAAGGATTCTGCGAGGAAAATATGGATAGAACTTCGAGATAGGTACAATCAAGGCAATGTCATACGCATCTATGAGTTGAAGAAGTAGATCTCTTCGATTTCATAGGAGAACGGTTCAGCCAGTTCTTACTTTAACAGATTCAAAGGACTTTGGGAAGAGTTGGATAATTATAGACCTGATGTTAACAACAATTGTTATAAACATGAGGATCAAGTTATGCAGTTTTTGATGGGGCTTGATGATCAATTCTCTGCTGTTAGAAGTCAGGTCTTGTTGATGGATCAACTGCCTTCATTAAATAAAGTGTTTTCTTTTATATTGCAAGATAAAAAATAGAAGGATGCTGCTGCTAAGAAGCAGTAACACTTCGAGGCATCAACTTCTGCCAGTAAGATGATGAATAGACCTATTGCCAATCACAGACAAAACTCATTTGATCAGTCTCAAAGGAAAGACAAACCTATGTGCAATTATTGCAGTATGCTTGGACACATCAAAGCAAAATGTTACAAGCTTGTTGGTTATCCTCCAGGCTACAAGTTTGCTAGAGGAAAAACACTTGTTGATAGTTGATAAGTTGGTTTTATAACAGAGTTATTAGATATCTTTCACTTTTGAACTTGAGGATTTCTACTGCATTTATGTGTTTTTGTATTATATTCAGGTACTTTCATAATAGGAGAGTCAACAATGAGAAGATGGAGTCAATTAAGAGCAATTCAAGTGTCACTAGCCAAACCAAAGATGTATATTATAGGGGGTATTGGCGCCCCCGCGCTATTCTGGAAGAAACAAAGTGTTTTTCAACCGAAGGTGTAGGCACCCCCGCGCCCAAAATAGGCATCCATGCGCTATGTCCAAAAGAAGGCAAGCGCCCCCGCACCCAAAATAGGTGCCCCTGCGCCATGTCCAAAAGAAGACAGGCGCCCCTGCGCCGCGACGACACCAGTCCGCCACATAAGCCCTAAAACTGATGAGTTTAAAGGGAGGACTATAAATACGGCTGTAAGGGTTCAAGAAAAGGACTTTTGGGAGAAGGAATTGAGGAGCACACAAGAGACAACATCCTTGGAGATTGAGGAATCCACAAATCAACGAGTTCTTCTTATTCTCTATCAATATTTTTTATTTTATCAATGTTTAAGAACATGAATTGTGTTTTCCTTTATATTTTCATGGAGTAATTTATTTTCCTAGAGATATAATGTAGCCAACACTAGATATTATGCTTTGATTATTTAATTATCTATTCTAGAAGTTATTCAATGGGTTTATTTGTGTTTATCTATTCTTAATGCTTTTGAATGCTTGATCACCATTTGAATGATATTGAATTTGAGATTTACTATCGAGAGAGGGAATTTTAAATAGGGATCATTGATAAACACAACCTAGGAGATTATAGAGTTCGAGAGGCCTATGAAATCCTTTATAGTTATTAAGATAACTAAAGATCTAAATGTACTTTATCATCTTAATTTTAGATGGAGACTCAAAATTAGGGTTTTAAGAGTAATTCTTAATTTGCCACCGAGAAAGGGGATTAAGATAATTTTGGGTTCTTGACTAATAGACCATAAGAATAAATTAAGGAATAGTTAGATGATTGAAGCATAATCAATGGTTAGTTGAACTGAATCTCTAGAGTTTAAGCCCATTAGTGTTAATCTTGTTTATTGCATTGTTAATTTATTGAATTAGTGAGTTAGTTATCTCATCCAATATTCCTATTTTCTAGATAAAATTAAGGTTATTTTAATTACAGGAATTATTAGGATTTGATTTCAATCCCTGTGGAAAACAATACTCCACTCTCACTATATTAAAACTTGACACCGTACACTTGCAGTTGGAAAATTCTCGCATCAAGTTTTTGGCGCCGTTGCCGGGGATTGATTTATCTTTTCTTATTAATACTGTTACCAAGTAGCATTAATTTTAATATAGATTAATTTTATTTTAATTAGTTTTATTTTGAATTACTCTTTTTTGTTTTTTAGGTGTTTTGGTAGTTGACGTGATAATCCAAAAGCTGTAATTTAATTCATATTGATCTAGAAATTGAAAGAACTCTTCGGACAATAAGAGCAAAGAAGAAAGCTAAGGAGAATGCAATGGCTGAGCAAAACAACCATGGTCAACAAGAAGGTGCTGATCAACGGGAAAGACCTATTAGAGACTATTGCAATCCGGTAGCCCAAGAGCATTATTCTGGGATAAGACGCCAAACATTCAATGCCAATAATTTTGAACTGAAAGCCTCACTCATCAGTATGGTGTAACAGAATCAATTTGGGGGATTGCCTAATGAAGACCTGAACACTCATCTTTCTTTGTTCTTGCAAGTGGTTGATACTATAAAGGTGAATGGAGTGAGTGATAATAGCATCAAACTGAAATTGTTTCCGTTTTCCCTTAGAGACAAGGCGAGAAGTTGGCTGTTATCTTTACCATTGGGAAGCATTAACACATGGGAAGAACTAACTACAAAATTCTTTGCAAAATTTTTCCTTCCATCAAAAGTATTTCAATTAAGGGGTGAAATTGGCTCATTTCGTCAGATATATTTTGAACCCTTATATGAGGCGTGGGAAAGATTTAAGGAGATACAAAGGAGGTGCCTGGAACATGGGTTTGATGATTGGATGCTCCTTGATAGGTTTTACAACGGATTGAATGGTCAAACAAGAGTTATTATTGACAGCACAGCTGGAGGTTCTTTAATGAGCAAATCAGTTAATGAGGCATATGAACTTTTGGAGGAAATGGCCAATAACAATTATCAATGGCCAAATGAGCGTACCATGACCAAGAAGCCAGCTAGAATGCATGAAATTGATGCCTTCACAAATATTTCAGCAAAGGTTGATGCCCTTTGTCATCAACTGAACTCCTTAACCACTCAAAAAGCCGTCCGAGGAATTGAATCTGTAGTTGCAGCAAATATGGTTTTTCCAGCCATAGTTGATAATGAGGAACAAGTACAATATGTGAACAACCGCAACTTCAACTATTAGAACAGTTTCATGCCAAACCAATATCACCCAGGGCTCTGTAATCATGAGAATTTTTTTTATGGTAATACAAAAAAGGTTTTAGAACCCCCTGTGGGGTTTGAAAACAAGGCTCTAGAGAGAAAGATGCCATTGGAAGATATTCTAGGACAATTTATGATGGAGTTAAGGGAGAGGTTCAACAGGAATGAGGCAAGGTTGCAAGGAATTGAGACTCATCTCAAGTCAATTGACACCCAAATTGGACAAAGCATCCTCTTCTAATGTTCATAAAAAAGAAGATTCCGTAGTGATACAGAAGTAAACCCGAAGGATCATTGTAAGGCTATTACTCTTAGGAGCGATAAAGAGCTTGAAGATCCACAATACAAAAGCACAAAAGTAGATACTTCTCCAAGGATGATAACATCAAGTGACCATGAGGATGAAGAAAACAAAGAAAGCACAACTAAACTGGAAGCATCATAGGAGGTTGAAAAGCCCAAATACAATCTATTTCTGGATAATCCTCCAATTCTTAAACCTTCTCTTCCTTTTCCTCAAAGATTTCAAAAGAAAAAGTTTAATTCTCAATTTGCTAAATTCTTAGAAATTTTCAAGAAAATTCACATTAATATTCCTTTTGCAGATGCCTTGGAGTAAATGCCAAATTATGTCAAATTCATGGAAGACATCATGGCTAAGAGGAGGAGACTTGAAGAATTTGAGACAATCAAGTTAACATAGGAATGTAGTGCTATTATATAAAGGAAGTTGCCACGAAAGTTGAGGGATCCTGGAAGCTTCAGTATTCCTTGCCATATCGGTGGCATCACGTTTGATAAAGCACTGTGTGACCTTGGAGCTAGCATCAACTTGATGCCCCTACCAGCGTTTAAGAAGTTGGGACTTGGAAAGGTAAACCCGACAACCATATCACTGCAACTGGCAGATAGATCCATCACCTATCCATGGGAGATTATAAAAGATGTATTGGTAAAGGTAGATAAGTTCATCTTTCCAGTGGACTTTGTGGTCTTGGATATGGAAGAGAATGAAAAAGTACCAATAATTCTTGGTTGACCTTTCCTAGTTACTGGAAGAGCATTGATTGATGTACAAGAAGGGAAGTTAACACTGCGGGTTAATAAAGAGCAAATGAACTTCAACATTCATCAAGAAAGGAAAATCCTAGAAGAAGTAAATGCATGTCATATGATCCAATCCATCAATGCTGTGAGGGATGAGAAAGGCAAAAGAAAAATGTTCTATGATCCTCTAGAACAACATGTGGCTCTCAACTATTCAAGGCTTGATACATGTGCAAATGAAAAAGGTACCAATGAAATGGTGGATTATATCTTAGAGCATGAAACAAATCCACATGACAAGAAGGAGAGCTATGTGGAAAAACCTTCAAAACCTCCAAACATTGCCAAACCAAAAGAGGTTTTGAAGGCCATACCAGAGTTAAAACTGTTTAATTTTATTGGCCATGCTACAGTGAAGATGAAGAGAAGGCCAATGGTGAAGTTTAGAAATAAGAGAGAGGTGCCACCTAAAGATCCAACATAGACACTGCGGTTGAGTCAAGCTAATGACGTTAAAGAAGCACTTCTTGGGAGGCAACCAAAACTTTCTTCCTTTATACATATTTATTTATTTTTCGTTATAGGATAGTTTAGTTTATTTTACAATTTATTTAGGAATTATCACCCTTATCCCGTCTTCCCTTAGGTCTCAAAATAATTAAGTTGATAATTAGATGTTTGAGCTAAGTAACACTTGTTCCATATTTTTAACATCTAAAATATGATATATTTTTCAGGAACATGACGTCGCGATACATTTAAACCAACATTGACAATGATAAAATGAGATAAATCTTAAGATTGGAGGAGAAGATAGAAGAAGTATCCATCAAATCCAGCATCATAAGTACCAAAACGTCATAGGCAATGCAGATAATTCAGGGAAGTCTTCCTCATTTAACTTTAATTTCACATTGGGAACAATGTTTAGATTAAGTTTGGGGGGTGTTTTATAAGTTGTCTATTCGCTTTAATTTTTTATATTTTATTTTGTGTGATTTTTTTAATGATGTGTGATATTCTTGTTAAATTTTTTTTTTTACGCATGCTTGTGTGTGAGTTGGATAGCCTTGCTGACATTGATGTATATATTTGGTAACATGTTTTGGTTGATGAGTTGTGGATAAGTTATGTGTTTGAGTTAAATTCTTGCTTATTCATGTGAGACGGAAAATATTTATGCACGTGAGTTGATTGTGATGTTGTACATGAGTAGGTTGATCCATTGTTTATGGGTTGTAATAGAGAACTTAAATGCTATACCCAAACAGCCATTAAACATCATTATATTCTTAAACCAAACTTAGAATGTTTGGTTGGTTGAACTGTTGTAGGTAGATATGGAGATAGATATGGATTCAGTGTGTGCAAAATGTCATGTGGACTGTCTAAGACCAATGTGATGAAAATTGGGTGAAAAATCTTAAGTTATCGGTCAATTTTCGAGAATAAGTGTTCAATAAAGGGCATTGCACTAATCATTGTATACAAGGGAAGTTACCCTAAAAAGATCGTAGTGAGGACAATCATAGTAATCTTATTGTATGACGTCTCTTCATAGCCTTTATGATTCGAGTGAATAAGCCTGCAAGGATTAAAAACTGGTGCCCTAAAGTCATCTGATTTGGGAGTCATCGGCCTAAAACTCACTACAGGGGTCATTAGAAAGCTTAATGGAGATCGACCCCACATAATATATATATACAAAAAAAAAGGTGCATGAAAACGAAGACATCACATATCATGAGAAAGTCTCGAACACTTATTTCCGAGGATTAGGCTTGTAATAAGGGGTTAGCAACCTAGTTGAGTCTTGGAGGTCAAAGCAGTAAAAAATAAGGAGAATCCATATTTGTTGATATGTTGAACTGCAATTAGTGAAATCTAACCAAACTTGAGTGGTGTAAGAGATTAGTATTGAAAATCAACTTTAAAATACACCATGGAGAGTGAAAAGAAAACAAGTTTGGGGGTGTATGAATCCTAAGAGTGAAGTAAGAAAAAATCTGACTTTTCAGGTCGGGAATTGGATCAATTTATTATTGTACAGTGTTGCATTTAACTCTTCACACATATACACACACACACAGACACACACACACACACCCGTTTTTGCATTGAATAGGTGGGAAGTTAACTTTTGCATTATAATTTTGAAATGATTCATGAAATTAATGCATGTTGCCAATCCTGAGCTACAAAGGCAAGATATCTAACGTAATTTGTTTTAATTGGTTTTTTTTAGTTATGTTTGTGTGTTCGTTATTCATTTTCTTTGGTTTGATGTTTCCTCGAGGACAAGCAAATTCTTAAGTTTGGGGGTATTTGATAAGTTGGTTTTATAACGGAGTTATTAGATATCGTTCACTTTTGAACTTGAGGATTTCTACTGCATTTATGTGTTTTTGTATTATATTCAGGTACTTTCATAATAGGAGACTCAACAATGAGAAGATGGAGTCAATTAAGAGCAATTCAAGTGTCACTAGCCAAACCAAGGATTTATATTACAGGGGGTATTGGTGTCCCCGCGGCATTCTGAGGCGCCCCCCGCGCCATTCTAGAAGCAACAAAGTGTTTTTCAACCGAAGGTGTGCCTAAAACAGGCACCCATGCGCCATTTTCAAAAGAAGGCAGACGCCCCCGCGCCCAAAACAGGCACCCCTGCGCTGCGACGACACCAGTTCGCCACATAAGCCCTAAAACTGACGAGTTTAAAAGAGGACTATAAATACGGCTGTAAGGGTTCAAGAAAAGGACTTTTGGGAGAAGGAATTGAGGAGCACACAAGAGAGAACATCCTTGGAGATTGAGGAATCCACAAATCAACGAGTTCTTCTTATTCTCTATCAATATTTTTTATTTTATCAATGTTTAAGAACATGAATTGTGTTTTCTTTTATATTTTCATGGAGTAATTTATTTTCCTAGAGATATAATGTAGCCAACACTAGATATTATGCTTTGATCATTTAATTATCTATTCTAGAAGTTATTCAATGGGTTTATTTGTGTTTATCTATTCTTAATGCTTTTGAATGCTTGATCACCATTTGAATGATATTGAATTTGAGATTTACTATCGAGAGAGGGAATTCTAAATAGGGATCATTGATAAACACAACCTAGGAGATTATAGAGTTCGAGAGGCCTATGAAATCCTTTGTAGTTATTAAGATAACTAAAGATCTAAATGTACTTTATCATCTTAATTTTAGATGGAGACACAAAATTAGGGTTTTAAGAGTAATTCTTAATTCGCCATCGAGAAAGGGGATTAAGATAATTTCGGGTTCTTGACTAATAGACCATACGAATAAATTAAGGAATAGTTAGATGATTGAAGCATAATCAATGGTTAGGTGAAATTGAATCTCTAGAGTTTAAGCCCATTAGTGTTAATCTTGTTTATTGCGTTGTTAATTTATTGAATTAGTCAGTTAGTTATCTCATCTAATATTCCTATTTTCTAGATAAAATTAAGGTTATTTTAATTACAGGAATTATTAGGATTTGATTTCAATCCTTGTGGAAAACGATACTCTACTCTCACTATATTAAAACTTGACACCGTACACTTGATGTTGGAAAATTCTCGCATCAAGTTTTTTGCTAGTGCAGTTGCTCAAGCTCCGGTTGAGAAAAAATTTGAGGTTGCTAACTTTCAACCAAATGTGACTTTTACTCCAGATCAATACCAATAGCTTCTAGCTATGGTTGTTCCTGACTGCAGGCATAATTAGGTACTGGAAGTTCAACAATACAGGGTATACCACAGGCCTCATCAGCAAGTCCTGAACCATCTGTTTTTTCAGGTAATAATATTCGTTCTAATGGTGGGGCAAATGGAGTTGAGTGGATCATAGACACCGGTGTATCTGAACATATGGTTTGATCCATCAAATACTAAACTAATATTATAGCTAAGACAAGTACTCCTGTAAGGCTGCCAAATGGAGATCTTGTGGCTGTGACAAGTGTTGGCACAGTAAAGTTATCGGATGACTTGACTTTGACAGATGTTCTTGTGGTGCCATCTTTTACATTTAACCTCATATCTGCAAGCAATTTGATTCTGACGCATAATTGCTTTCTAATTTTTATGTATGATTCTTGCCTTGTACGAAATCTTTTAACATGGAGGACGATTGGGGTAGGCAAACTTGAGAATGGATTATACCACTTCTAACTTCCCGATTATCAGTCCAGCAGCAAATCCTTCATCAAATTTCATCAGTCAATTACAAATTTTGTTAAACCTTTCAATATTAAACCTGTTATTTCCTGTTGTAGTCCTGTTTCTAATCTTCATTGTAATAAAATTACTGCTAGTACTTGTAATTCTTTGAACAAGGATAATCTCAGCAGCCACATTGATATATGGCATTGCCGGTTAGGTCATTTGTTTGCTTCAAAGTTATCTGCCTTACATAAATATGTTCCTAACATCAAATTCAATAAACTCATACATTGCCCTATATGTCCCTTGGCTAAGCAACACATGCTCCATTTTCCCCATAGTGAGATAAAAGCTTCCAGGGCCTTTGTTAACATCCATTGTGATATATGGGGCCCATTTACTCACTATAGTTGATGACTGTAGTAGAATTACTTGGACACATCTCATGAGATATAAATCTGACCACACCAATCATTCAAGCCTTTTAAACCCTAATTTAAACACATTTTCACAGCAACATTAAAACTTTAAGGCCTGACAATGGTGTAGAGTTTTTGATGATAAAATTTTTTCATTCTAAAGGCATTTTACATCAAGTTAGCTGTGTAGAAACTCCATAGCAAAACAGAGTGGTTGAGAGAAAACACCAACACATATTAAACATTGCTAGAGCCCTCAAATTCCAAGCAAATTTACCACATAATTGCATCCTCACTGCAACACACCTTATTAACAAAAATCCTTCCTCTATCCTTGCTGATAAATCCCCCTATGAAATGCTGTACCAAACTGTCCCATCCTATATCCATCTCAAGGTGTTTGGCTACCTCTGCTACGCTGTCACCTTGAAGAGAAATCGAACTAAATTTGATCCTAGAGCCACACCTTGCATATTTATTGGTTATCCTTATGATATGAAGGCTTATAAATTATATAACCTTCATACCAATACTACTTTCCATTCTAGGGATGTCATTTTTCACGAGAATATATTTCCATTTCATCATCCTTCCTTCCTTCCTTCAGTCCTTATTCAAGTTTGTTGATTCTTCAAAGTCTAATCAAACTCTATTTCCAACACAGTTGTCCTCACATCATGACATCCCTCATTCACCTCCAGCATCTAGTTTACTTGAGGCTCACATATCACCTCATCATATCTTATCTAGTTCTGATCATTTTTCTGAAGCTCCATCATCTGTGGTTCCAACTCCCTCACCTTCAATGCCCATTCGAAAGTCCAAAAGAGTCCCCAGACCACCTTCTTATCTCCTAGACTATCACTGTAATCTTGTCTCTCAAGTACCTATCTCCCAATTTGAATCTATGGAAAAAGGTCATACTTCAGGTAAGCAATACCCTATATCAGATCATCTAGATTACAATCAGATATCTCCTGTACATAAACAATATGTTTTGGCTCTTTCTACTATTTTTGAGCCCCACTCTTATGGTGAAGCATATAAGTATCCTGATTGGTCTCAAGCTATGGAGTTGGAGTACCAAGCACTTGTTTCAAATAACACTTGGGATGTTGTTAAGCTCCTAGATCATAAGAAGCCTGTAGCTTGTAAGTGGGTGTATAAAGTTAAACTTCGTTCAGATGGGACTGAGGAAAGAAAGAAAGCCCGTTTGGTTGCCAAAGGGTTCACCCAGTAGTCGGGATTAGATTATGAGGAAACTTTCTCTCAAGTTGCAAAATTGGTGACTGTCAAAACTCTATTGGCTGTTGCAACCCAGTTGCAATGGCACTTACACCAATTAGACATAAATAATGCTTTTCTCCATGGTGAATTGAGTGAGTAGGTGTACATGTTGATGCCTCCAGGTTATGAGTAGCAGTGGGAGAATGGAGAACACTTGGTTTTCAAATTAAACAAGTCTATCTATGGGCTTAAACAAGCCTCAAGACAGTGGAACACCAAACTTACCTCATATGTTTTATCACAAGGTTTTAAGCAATCAAAGGCGGATTACTCACTGTTTAGCAGACATAATGGTTGCTCCTTTACTATCTTATTGGTGTATGTAGATGATATTATAATTGGTGGAAATGACTATTATAATTGGTGGAAATGACTTGCCATATATTAACCAGTTTAAGAAGGAGTTGAATGATCAGTTTAAGCTGAAAGATTTGGGGATTCTCAAATATTTTCTTGGACTTGAAGTTGCTAAAACTGAGAAAGGGATTTCTATATGTCAAATAAAATATACTTTAGAAGTTTTATCAGATGCAGGCTACTTAGGGGCCAAACCAGCTACTATCCCTTACCACATAATCTAAAGTTAAGCAAGGATGAAGGAAAAAGTGTTGTGGATGTTAGTGAGTACAGAAGGCTAGTGGGAAGAATTCTTTACCTAACCATAACAAGGCCTGATCTATCCTATGCTGTACAATTACTAAGTCAGTTCCTGCAGTCACCAAAACAGCCTCATATAGAAGTTGCTCATCAAGTTTTGAGGTACATAAAGGGTACACCAAGACAGGGGCTGTTCTTTGGAAGCAAACCAAATTTACTTCTCAAGGGCTACCGTGATACAGATTAGGTAGCTTGCTCTGACACTAGGAGGTCCATTACCGGATATTGCATCTTCTTGGGTAACTCCTTGATATCCTGGAAGTCTAAAAGCAACATAAGGTCTCAAGATCCTCCGTAGAAGTAGAGTATAGATCTATGGCAGCTGTTGTGTGTGAACTAAGTTGGCTGAAAAACATATTAGATGATTTAGGTGTCAAACAATCCAAGGCAGCTTTGTTATTTTGTGACAACCAATCTACCATTCACATAGCAAGTAATATAGTATTCCATGAAAGAACCAAACACATCGAGATTGATTGTCACTTGGTTAGAGATAAAGTTTAGGCAGGTGAAATGAAAATGCTGTACACGGCCTCACAGAATCAGCTTGCTGACATATTAACAAAGGCGGTTGGTGGAACTAAATTCAATTCTTTGTTATGCAAGATGGAAGTATTGAACATATACTCCTCATCTTGAAGGGGAGTATTAAGCCATATTTTAGTTAAGGTTATTTATGTAATTGTACAGCTCTTCATTCATACAATAGGCGTGAGTAATTGGCTCAATTTGTGTATATATAGGCGCTGTTAAACATTTGGCATATATGAAAATTCATTCAACAGTTTTTCCCGCCACTTTTTCTCTTCCATATTGTCACGGATCTCTACAACTCTTCAGTCACTACTCCATGTTTACCTCCAACATTTGGAAGGTTTCTACATTTTACGATCCAATTAAGGTTTTTGGTGTTTGGAATTGCAAATATGTGCTATTTTTTACGAGTGAATGCTTTTTGTTGGCGGGTACACGTCTTGTTTATCGTAATAAAGTTGATTGGCTATAGATGAGGTGGAATGGTGGATGGAAACATTGAGTTTGCATTTTGAAAATATTGGTACAATTTATGGTTTTTATTTGATTCTTTTATCTATTTTTATTTTGATTTCACGTGTCTATGAGGAATTTTTCTTTCTTGGAGGTTTGGTATTTTGAACACCAATTTGTCTTTGCTTGTTATCTCCTATGTGTAGGGACGATATGGCAGGTTGTAATAAATTGAGATTTGATTGTGCTCGCATAGGGGAGGCATTAGTTGGAACTTAGCTGCTTTATAAATATGCAGTATGAAGATGGTTGAATTTGGATACAAATCCTCTGTATGTTCTTATGCACGAGTCCATTTATTGTCAGATAAATTTGATTTCTATTGGCATCGACCAACCAATATGAATAATGAGTTTCTAGTTGAATCAACATGATTATTCTTTGTTTTTTTTCCAGAAGATAGCATGTTGAATATATAGACGTTTGCACATGTGGTACCAAGGATGGACCCAGGATTGAAATTCAGTCCGGGCGGACGTTGATCGGTCAACGTCGACAATCAGCGATTGTATGAACGGGATCGTTTATTAATATTTAATTAAATAATATTAAAAATTATTCAACATATATGTAAATGCATTAAAATGTAAGAATTATGTATATATGAAAACTTAATTCAATACAACCCAAAACACAAAATGAAATACGCAATACAACTTACTCTGTAACTGTAATCTTAGACAACTGCATTCTACGAGATCTCATGTTTTGAAAACGTTGTAATATTGTCTCATTCTCAATTTTTTCAAAAAGCTCTTTCTCCATGTAAACCACCAAATTGTCATTCAACTAGTCGTCTCCCATTTTGTTGCGCAAGTAACTCTTGATTAGATTCATAGCAGAGAATACTCTTTCAACACTTGCAGTTGCCACATGTAATATCAAAACCAATGTGATCAGCTTATAAACCAATGGAAAATAACAAGAGCTTCTTGTTTCAACCAACTTCTGAGCCACACAAGAAATGCTAGCGAGGTTAAAGAAAGATTCATCGATTCTCACAAACATAAAGAACTTGTCAAGTTGAGGTCGAAGTAATAAAAGCTCTTCATTATTGAAATCCAAAGGATACAACTGAGCAAGACGTAGTAATTTATCCCTATCAAAAATTGCAAAGGAATCTCTTGGATTTAAACACGAAATGCAAGTTAGAAGCTCAGTAGTTGTCTTGGAAAAATGATCATTCAACTCTTGCAAGATTGAGTCTATCACATGACAATACAAATTAACATAAAAGCGATGATAATAAGTCACCTGCTAAGCTCCACGCCTAGGTTGACCTTTCAATACTAAAATATCCTCCATATTGGGCACTAAAATATGTCTAACATGGCAAAACTCAATCACCCTACTCAACAATTTATCCCAGTCATTGTCTCTCATGTCCTGCAATGCATACTTACACAAATTCAACAATCTCATAGCATTCTAAATATCCCGATCCTTTTTCTGTAAGGCTTGTGAAAGGTCATCTGTAATTGCAAGAATTCAAACATAAAGTGGAGGCTGAACACAAACTCAAAGTCTTGCATAGTGTCCACATATCTTGTAGCCATTGATTTCTGATCTAAATTTACGCTATCTTCTGATATATCCTCAAGAACATCTATGATAGCATTAAACATATTAATAACACGAGTAATTGTCAGTAGGTGTGAGCCCCATCTAGTATCACTTGGGCGTGCCAAACTTATTTCTTGAAACTTACCACTCCCACCACAAAGTTTCCCAAAATATCAGCATGATAACTTGTTCGAAGAGCATCTACATGCTTCCATGATGTACCAACCAAATTCACAATAATAGCAAGAATGTTAAATAAATCACCAAGCATATTATTCCTATGTGCCACCGAAACAACTGCTAACTAAAGTTGGTGAGCAAAAATTGACATACATAGCATATGGGTTCTCTCTTGAAATTAAAGCTTTCAAGCCATTGAACTCACCTGACATATTGCTTGCTCCATCATAATCTTAACTTCTCAGGCTAGATATGCTTAACCCATGCGTAGAAAATATTGAATCAATAGCATCCTTCAGTGATTGCGCACAAGTATCAATGACATGGTAATGCCCAAAAAATGCTCCTTTACGTGCCCACTTTGGTCAACAAACCTCAAAACAACTGTCATTTGTTCTTTTATAGAATTATCACGAGCCTCATCAACCAAAATCGAAAACAAACAACCACTCATCTCATTTGTAATAGCCCTTGTTGTCTCTACGGCACAACAATTAACCAAGTTCTTTTGGATCTTTGGTGAAGTCATTTGGTCATTTGTAGGACATTACTGAATAATACTTATTTAACTTCCTCACAACGAGTTGCATACCAGTCTACTAGCTCAATTAGATTTCCTCTATTAAGAGACTCTTTGGATTCATCGCGACTACGAAATGCCAAGCCTTGCATCAAGAGGAATCTAGTACAATCTAGCACCGCAGTCAATCACGTCCTATAATTTTTTTTGTTGACCACTACTTTGGCTAGAAATAATGTAGGAGATACTTTGCTTTTGATTCATCAAGTTGGTACACTTTGTGAAAGCTTGATGATGAGCACTATCAAAGAGACCGACATGATCTTTCAATGTCTTTTTGTGCTTCCAATCCCTAAAGTCGATCATAGTGAATATATGTCCACCCCCTTGACCCCTTCTATTCGGTTTGAACAAGTAGTAATACAAACAATATGCCGTATCCTTTTCTATACTGTACTCCAACCAATCAAATTAAGCAAACCATTCTTTTCAAAAACACCTATTATCACTTCCCATATGTGTTCTTGGAAAGTCATGTCCATATGGTTGACAAGGACCTTTCTCTAAGTATGCCATCCTAAAATCATCTCTGATATTAGGATCATATGACTCAATAGATGGCGTTTCCCTGGATCAGATACAAGATCATCCGAATTGAATTGAGCCCGAGACTTTTTCGTGTTATTTAACACATCGGCTTCTCGACTAGAAACAGTGGTGAGACTAGATGCACCACTAGAACTGGAAGAAATATGTATGGACTTCCGTTTTGGTTGAAAAAATCGTTCCATAATCTACAATTGCAAAATGCCACAATTTATTTTTCTAGCTCAATTGATTAAAAAAATATATTACACATTATTTGAATTGAGAATTGAGATTGTAAGTCCCAAATGGAAAATGGGCCAAAATCTCAATCACAACTCAATCAACCTAAACCCTAAATTAAAATTCGTTATTCAAAATTTCAAACAATAGTGAAAATGTGCAAAATATAAATTAGACAATCAGTGAACTAATTTCTCATAATCTCAGAATAACCAAGTATACCTAAACCTAATTACCAATTTACCTATCACCAAAGAAATCAGACAATGCACAACAAATTTGATAATCAAGCTGTAGGTATCAGCTCAGCAAAGAAATCAAAAGAACCAAGTATACCTAATTACCTATCACAGATTCACAAATCACAGTATCACTTATCAGATTATGAGCAAAGAAATCAGACAAACAGAGAATATTTTTGCTTTTTCCTTGCACTTAAATTTCATGACTTAACATCGAATATGACATGACCAAAATAATTCATAAACACTTAAAAATGAAATCGGTATATAAAAACTAAATTACGGTTTCAAATTCAACAAAACTCGCGATGGACGGACGAAGAGAGCCACTGACCGGTGACGGATTGACGATGGGCTGCCCGGACTGGGCTAACATGACTGGTGGTGGTGGGAGGCTGCAGCGACAGGAGATGGGCGACTGGGAGTGGGCGAGAGATTTGGGAAATTGGTGAAGCCGTGAAGATAAATCGAGAATTTTTCCAATTTGGGGATGGATTTGGATTTTGGAATGAAGGCCTATATATATTATATAATTAAGGATTGGGCACAGAACAAATGGCCAATCCAATTTAAAAAAAAAACAGTGATGGGCTGGGCCGAATTAGCCCAATTTCAAAAAAAGAAAGAAAGAAAGATGGAGAAGACCAACCAGCCCAGACGGAAGCTGCCGGCGACCTGGCGAGAACTCCCCAACTGCTTTGGTGGTCCGGTAGATCTCAGCACGCATGGCAGCGCCCCCAACCGGGTGCTAAGTCCGTCTCTGTGTGGTACACATACATTTATGTGTGTGTTTATCTCCCCTTTTGTACTGCATTGTATGCATTTCTCGGGCTATCATCTTAAGTTCTTGTTTTGTTGTAAATTGAAGGGCGCTCCTTCACTTTGGCCTGCTCACAGAATAAGAAATGAAAATGATAACCTGTTCAGGTAGGTCAGTAAATTGTGACACCAATATTGGTGCAATTGTTTGATTTGTTTGCAACTCATTTCAGGAGTTGGAACTTAGCTCTTAAGTAACTGAATGTGTGTGCATAGTTGTAGGCTTAGCTTAGGTCCAAAAAACCAAATGGGTTAAGCAATGTTTAGGTTTTCAAAACGTACTTAACATTTCTATTTAAGTTTATTATGTATGTTCATCTCTGCATGAAGCACTAACTTTTTTCTTTGAAGTGTGACGTTGTTGAAGGCAAAACATTTGCATTCTGTTAAGTTGTTAGATGGTATACAATCTCGTTCGATACTTTCTCAATTTGTTTATCTTTCTAATTGATAAGTAAAACAAGAATTGTGTGTTCTTTTTTGCCTAAAACTTCTCTTAACGTTTCTAATATCTTGAATTGTGGAGCCTATTGAATCTATATCAATAAAAGTAGTTTGTGTAATTTGGTTTTTTACAATTCATATATAGACTCATGTTAAGGAATTTTTTTGATTCAAATAGAGCACAAAACTACTTCAAGAGAGCAGTGGAGGTGGAGCTGAAGGATGCAGAGGCCTTGAACAAATGCGCACTCTCCCTCGATTAGGTGAAGAAGGATCTTTGGGCTGCTGAGGAAACCTACTTGGAAGCCATTGAATAAAGAAGTTTCCATGTGCTGAATCATTTAGTGGAATCTAACTTTTTATTAGGCTAATGATGTTCTTAGAATTATATAAATACTCTACATTTTGGCATATTTTATTAAATTGCACTCAATATTTTTGTTTATCGAAACTAAGAAAAAATGATTATATAATTGTTAATTTATATAATTTTATTCTTTAATTGTTATAGGTTTGATGGTAATTAAGGGTGTGTTTGATGGATATTATTGAGAAAAGAATATATTTTAAATAGCGATACGATGGGAAATATGTGGTTAAAAAGTAAGGAAAAGTTATTGATGTGATGAAAAATATTATTTTATTAAAGAATGTGTGGTTGAAAATGAGTTTTGTAATAATGTATTTTGAAAGAATGTGTAACATACAAGGATTAAATAAACAATCAATTTGAAAAGAAGTGAATTTATTGCTCTTGAATGCAAGCCTTTTCATGGCATGCTTATGTGTACACTGTAAAAAGTCTTTTACGACAGCCATAGGAGGAGGTGAGCATTTACAGTGTGCACTAGCAAGCATTTGTAGCGTGCGCTAGCAAGTCGTAAAAAGTTAATTAACAGCGTCAATTCCTTTTTTTTACTGCATGCTTTGTAAGCTGTGGGGCGTATTTACAGCATGACTTCATACATCATTCACATGTACATCGTAAAAAAAAAACTTTATTGTAGTGTTTGTGAATTTAAATCTTAATCACTTTGTTGAAGAAGGTGCATAGGCTGATGGGTTTGAACTCAAACCACCTACAAGCACCATCCCTCTTAGAGTCAAAACAAACCACCAACAAAAAAAATCTAGCACTAATTGAAAATCATCTTCATAAGTAATATCCTAACATTCTGATAAAGGAAGGACGAGAAGCCATCTAGCTCCATCGTACTATCACTATTAATGCTAAAAATTGGTTTCTGCACCTTGTCTAACGTAAGGAACTAGTTGAGTGCTAAATTAGTTGCCTATGTCACCAATCTAGTTATAATGTCAGGTAGATTAGGATCAACGGACTTTGGAGGGACATATAAGAGATCTTGGTAAAAAGAGATAGCTCCCGAAATGGTGTTAGTGATGGATAATAGATCTAGTAACTGTATCCTAATGGGTCGAATGTAAGATTGTATCCTTCAACCATGAACCATCGAATAGAAGTAATGGGTATTATGGTCACCCTCACAAGCCCACTTGAACTGACCTTTTATCTCCTGTTCCCCTTCTCATTAGCTAATGTCCTTTTTAGTGCGACATGTGTTCCAATGAAGTTGATTACCTTGTACATGTGTAGGATTCAAATCATACACTCCTTGAGCATCGTCAATCCTAGTCCTTACATCCTTGACCCGCTAAAAGATGTCAACAAACATATGTCAATTTCACCAAAGCAACCTCTATTTCAACCTGAATAATTTCTCCTAGAGAGCAGCCATCCCTTAAGATGGGTAGTGAGAGACCAATTCTAAGAGACAAAAGTTGAAAAAACATTGTGCTTAGCCCAAAAGTTGAGGAATTGGAAGGTTCAAGGTATAGATTTATCACTTGAAGACCGCTGAAGGGGAAAAGTCAAGAGTCATCGGAAGAAGTCTGATAGAGCTGCCTCATAGTTATGCACCGAAGGATGCATCCTTCCATTTCTCCAAGTATAATAACTATTTGAAAATCCAACATAAATCAAACGATAGTCCACCATCATATCATAGAAGTTAGAAGTACCTCTGTCCCATGTGTTCCTTTCTTTGTGCTTACCATGATGTGTGAAAACATTAAAATCTCTCCTAAGAAGCCATGACTTATCCACAGTGAGGGAACTATGGTGAAGATGTGCCTTAAGTCCCTTTCACAGACATGAGAACAAGAAGTATAGACAAAAAAGTTATTGACCTGGCTAGTTTGATATTCTCAATTTTAGTATGCAAGGGTTGAGGATGATCAACTAGAACTGTAATAGTAGTTCTGACATTCCAAAAGCGCCAAATCTTATTCAACACATTCTCCATGCCCAAGTTAAAGGATAGAAATCCTCGTATAAAGCCCAAGTTCTTATTCAGGATAAATGACTTAATAGTCATGGGGAAATAAATATGATAAAGATGAACAAGCTTCTTAAAATGCCTACAAGTAGCTGTGCTGTAACTACATCTCTCACGTTCTATATAAAGACACACACAAAAAGGCTGAGATGGGGGAAGGGGTACAACAGCTGTGTGACTGCTATTGCAAGTGACTCGCTTTGCAGGGTGACGAGTGTATGAGGCCTTAGGGTTGTTCCTACACTAGAAAACCCCATCATCAACCTGCCTATGTGCTAATCCAACCAAATCATCTGAAGAACATCTATGAAATGGCCCTGGATGGTGAATCACCATATAAAGTATAGACTTTGTGTCAATATATGTTGTACTCTCAGTATCAGAATACATAGATGCCTTTACATTCTCATGACAATGAGATGTAGACTAGGAGCTGAAGTTGTACCTGAGAATAGTCAGGAATATCAACTATATGCAACACCTAATAGGAGGCAATAGCTGAACCCTCGGTACCATCAACATAGGATCAAGCAAAGGATCTTGTGCGACAATGGATGGAAAGGCTTTGAATCTAAGGACTAACTAATAGCTAATATCTGAGGAGGTAGAACAATAGGAGTTACTGTAAGATTAACATGACTAGTAACTGTAGGCTTGGGAGAGATCCCAAAACTAGAGTAGTAACAATAGATGAAGCAAGAATAAATAGGAAAACCATTAAAGGAGTAGGTTCGACAATAGGTACTAGACGAACTAGCCATATGATATTAGATTTTGAACGATAAAAATCTCAGATGAAGAATTTGTGAAGAAGACTTATAAATGCATCTTCGTATTTCTTAATTGAATGAATTTACAGTGGGTATGATCTTCTATATATACAGCAAAATGAATGGAAAACATTCTAACTAACCTACAGCTATAAAACAGAAAGGAATAAATGTTAACAGCCTAACTAATCCCCTTCTAGATAGTTCTTCTGTTGGTGCCTCACTAGTGGTCCCTGCTGGCTTTTTTCTTGCTGATTGTGTAGGAGCTGGAGTTGACTTACTTGCTCCAGTTGATTCAATGCTTCAAGCTTTAATAGCCCCCCGCAAGATGGAGAGTAAATGTCCTTTACTCCCATCTTGGATAAGTGTGAATTAAAGGATTGAGAATTCAGTACCTTAGTCAAAATGTCTGCAATCTGTGATGCACTATGAACTTGTTGAGTGACAATGCTGCCATCTTGTAGCTTTTCTCGAATCAGGTGGCAATCTAGTTCAATATGCTTGGTTATTTCATGGAACACCGGGTTTGAGGCTATGTGAATGGCAGCCTTATTGTCACAATTCAG
The DNA here is from genome assembly GCA_035079005.1 of Fraxinus americana. NCBI lineage: Eukaryota > Viridiplantae > Streptophyta > Magnoliopsida > Lamiales > Oleaceae > Fraxinus > Fraxinus americana. The sequence continues at coordinate 18,435,448 of CM068721.1, read as the reverse complement.
AATTGCTGCTTGAGGATGTTCAACTTGTAAATCCTTAAGTAAGTATTTGAGCCATGTCAGCTCACAACAAAGGTTTGCCATCGCCCTATATTATGCTTCAGCGGAGGATCGAGACACTACCTGCTGCTTCTTTGACTTCCCACGAAATTAAAGCTACACTAATGAAGACACAATAGCCTGTCAGTGACCTCCTGGTGTCCAAACATGCTCCCCAATCTGAATCGCAATATCCCTTCAGCTGAACTCCTGATTTTGTATGATAAAATAATCCCTGTCCAGGTGCTCTCTTAATGTACCGCAAGACTTTGTGAGCAGCATGTAAATGTGATGTTCTTGGACTTCCCATATACTGGCTTAACGACTGCACTGAATATGCTAAATCCGATCGGGTGATAGTTAAGTATAAAAGCCTTCTTATTAACCTTCTGTAAAGAGATGGATCAGGCAATAATTCACCATCTTCTTTAATGAGTTTTATGTTCTGATCAAGGAGAATTCTAGCAGGTCCTGAGCCAATGGTCCTTGAATCTGCTAAGATATCTATAGCGTATTTCCTCTAGCAGATGTAGATCCTTTGTTCAGATCTTGCTACTTCAATACCTAAAAAATATTTCAACTTCCCTAAGTCCTTGATTTTGTGTCTGTCATTAAGAGTGATTTTGAGTTTATTCATGGTGTCAATGGAACTTCCAGCCATTATAATATCATCCACGTACACTAAAATGGCAGTGAAAGAATCACCTTTTGATTTAGTAAATAGGCTATAATCTGCCCTCGACTGAGTGTATCCTTGCTCAATGAAAAAGTTTGAGAGTTTGGAATACCATTGGCGTGAAGCTTGCTTCAATCCATAGAGGCTCTTTCGTAGTTTGTAGACCTTATTCCCATTGTCATTGGTGTATCCAGGAGGTAACTCCATGTATACATCTTCATTCAAGTCTCCATGGAGGAAGGCGTTATTTACATCAAATTGGTATAAGCTCCACCCTTTGATTGACGCCACTGCAAGCAAAGTTCTGATGGTGACAAGCTTAGCAACATGAGAGAAAGTTTCATGGTAGTCAAGTCCCTCCTATTGGGTATAGCCTTTTGCGACAAGGTGGGCTTTGAGTCTTTCAACACTTCCATTGGCATTATACTTGACCTTGTACACCCACTTGCACCCTATGGCCTTTTTATCAGCAGGTAAGTCAGCCAAAACCCAAATATCATTAAGTTCCAAGGCTTCAATCTCTGTTCTCATGGCAGCACACCATTCAGGAGAAGTTATGGCCTGTTGATAGTTTTTGGGCTCAAAATGATTTTTTATTGCGGCTACAAAACTACGATGAGATGTGGATATTTTGTCATAAGAAATACTAGCACTAAGAGGGAAAGCACTATCTGCCATATTCATTTCCTTCTTCTTGTTGAGCTCCTGAAATGGGAGAATTGAAGATGCCTATTGACATATAAAATCCTGTAAGTGAGAAGGTGTTTTCTTATTTCTGTTTGACCTGTGAGGTAGATGATTAACATTGGAATGATTTGGTTCTAAGTCATTGTTGGATTCATGATGATTGATAGGCTGATTTGGTTCCAAAATATCACCCGGAGATTGTTCCAAATCATGGCTGATATTCATTTGTGAGTTTGAGGTTTCAACATGTGAAGGATTATTGTAAGCATCATATCTTGAATTAGTATTAACAGGAGAGATTACATGATTATTTGAAGTGTTCAGATTCTGTGTAAAGCTTAAGTGATCAAAACCCATCATATGAATATTATTTTTGCAGTTGAGGTTTTTGAATGGGAAAATATTTTCATGAAAGGTCACATTTCTAGATATAAAGACTTTTTCAGTTTTTAAATCAAGTAGTCTATACCCCTTTGTTCCGAAAGGATACCCAATGAAAACACACCTCCTTGACCTGGGATCAAATTTATGCCTGCCATGGACAAGGGTGGTGGCAAAGGCTAGGCATCCAAAAACTCTTAGGTCATTATAGTTAGGCTTAGTTTGAAATAATATCTCAAAAGGGGTTTTGTGATTCAGAACAGGGGTAGGTGTTATATTTATAAGGTAGACGACAGTTAATACGAAATCATTCCAATATCTTAAAGGAAGTGCACTCTGAAATTTCAGGCTCCTAGCAACGTTCAAGATATGTTGGTGTTTTCTTTCTACTACAGCATTTTGCTCTGGAGTTTTAACACATGTTGTTTGGTGAATTATTCCTCTCTTTAGATAGAAATCATTCACGTTAAACTCTCCTCCATTATCGGTTCTAATGGTTTTGATTTTGGTTTCGAATTGAGTTTCAATCATAGTGCAGAAACTTTGTAAGGCAGTAGATGCATCAGACTTTAGTCTTAACATATAAATCCATGTGTACCTACTAAAATCATCAACAATGGATAGAAACTACATGGAACCATCCCTGCTAAACTCATTACAAGGCCCCCATATGTCACAATGTATTAATTCAAAACATCTCTTGGCTTTATGGTGACTGATATGAAAAGGCAGCCTATTCTGTTTTGCTAGGGGGCAGATGGAACAATCACTAACATTAGAAAAGGCAGGTATGTTGATATTTCCATCAGGACAGAAAATGAGAGTAGGAAGAATGACCCATTCTGTAGTGCCATAAATCAAAATTTTCATGGTTATTGACAGGAAGAACAGAGTAGAAAGTGAGACACTTGTATCGACTGAGAGCTTCTGATAATGCAAAAGGGGAGACTTGTGTTTTCAGCATATGGTATAGGCCATCCTTCACCTCACCCATTCCAATCGTTCTCCAAGTCGAAAGGTCCTTAATATAGCAGCAGTTAGAGAAAAAAATGAGACAACAATTTTGAGTTTGCGCAAGACTTTTTGCAATTACTAAGTTAAAACTAAAAGTAGGAATGCAAAGAATGTTATGCAAAGTAATGGTGTCTGAGATTTTAACCGTCCCTACATGTGTGACAGGGACATTTTCTCCATTTGGCAAAATCACAGAATAGCAAACATTAGCTTGAATAGATGTGAAAAATGAAGTGGAGCAGATCATGTGATTTGTAGCTCTAGTGTCAAGGATCCATAGAATGTCACTAACATCTTCATGTTTTTGATGAAAAGCAGTCAAACTTAATTGTATACCAGACATTTTATGGGTGAAATCGTCAGAGGCAGAGTGACTAGCAGATGTTTGCTCTTTGTTTGATGAAAGGATAGACTGTTGAGGATTTGCTGTGGATCGAGTGCCATAAATTGAGAATATTGTTCTTGGCGTAAGGATACTTGGCCTTTGTCCTTCACTTCATGCTAATTTGTTGATGATCCCACAGAAACTATATTGACAGCTAGTTTCCCTTCATCATTCAGCATATGCCCTGGTGGGAATCCATGGATTTTATAGCACTTATCCATCGTATGCCCTGGTATTTGGCAATAAGTACATAGTGGCCTGTTTGGATTAGCTTTAAAACATCTGTCAAGTGAATGGCCTGTGATCTTGCAATGGGTGCATTAGTTCTTATCTTTCTTCTATGATGTAAAGGTCTGGTTTCCTCCTTCCCTGAAGTTCCTTCTACTTAGAAAAGCCATTGGATCTGAATTAGCAGAACTTGGAATAGATATTTCTCACCTTTTTTCCTCTTGCTGGACCAAGGAGTATACTTCATTTAGAGTAGGGAATGGCTTAATCAACAGTATCTGAGCCTTGATTTCCCTGTAAGATTCGTTCAGCCCCATTAAGAATTTCATGACCCAATCTCTCTGTTGGTTTTGAATTACAACGTTCATGCCACCGCAAAGTGCAATTGGGAATGCTCTCGTAATTCAATAGTTCATCCAAATAGATTTTGAGTTTAGAAAAGTAAACATTCACAGGTTCTTGGTTCTGTACAAGTGTTGTGATATCCTTCTTTACTTCAAAAATTCGTGGAGCGTTTTGCTGGGAAAAACACTGCTCCAAGTCCAGCCAAAGAAGATGAGCCATTTCAGCATAGATGGTGCTGCTTTTGATGTCTACTGCCATAGCGTTTTGCATCTAAGTAATGATAATATCATTACATCTCAGCCAATGTTCCATTAATGGATCATTTGGATCCTCTGGCTCACATAGAGTGCCATCTATGAAGCCAAGTTTGTTCTTAATCCTTAGTGCCCTCCTCATCGATCAAGCACAGGAGTAGTAGTTATTTGATTCCAAGATATGAGTGACAACCATGACAGAACTTCCATCATTACATCCAATGTAATATGGACTGCTAGGATGTGTTGGATCGTGGGGAAGGAATCCCGGATTCCTTCCATCTGTTTGATTTGGATTTGCAATCGTATGAGGATTCATATTGGTTTTACTCAACCTCGCTCTCATACCATATTAGATTTTGAATGATAAAAATCTCAGATGAAGAATTTGTGAAGAAGACTTATAAATGCATCTTCGTATTTCTTAATTGAATGAATTTACAGTGGGTATGATCTTCTATATATACAGCAAAATGAATGGAAAATATTCTAACTAACCTACAGCTATAAAACAGAAAGGAATAAATGTTAACAGCCTAACTAATCCCCTTCTAGATAGTTCTTCTGTTGGTGCTTCACTGGTGGTCCCTGCTGGCTTTCTTCTTGCTGATTGTGTAGGAGCTGGAGCTGACTTGCTTGCTCCAGTATCGGAATCCACCACGTAGAGGTTAGACATCCAACTTTTTAGCCTTACAATTACCCTTACTAGACAGACTGTAGTAGCCGCGTGTTGAGGGTCAACAGCAATAGCGGAGCAGGAGGTATCCCAACTGTAACGCCCTGAATTTATATAACTCGATGCGTTACCAAACCTGAATTCTCCAACGTAAATCTTCAAAATACGAGATTAAGAAAAAAATTTTAAATTTGAATTAACTAACAAATATTATAAGGTCTTTACCATTTTTATCATATGAACGTAGAAAAATATGGAACAAAATGATGTAGAATGACTTTTAAAAAAATCAGCAAGCTGAAAATAGTTTTCTCTGCTTGCGCATTGAGTTGTAAAAATTATTTGACCTAGCAAACCTCGACGAAAATTTATGAAAATTTAGCAAAGAGCAAAACTCATATACGTACAACATATAAAAATTTGGGATCTCAATGGCGACATTTGAAGCACGAAATTATTTGTCAAACATGTTGGTACGTGTTTCTCGAATCTGACGTTATAGTTTACTTAAAATGCAATAATAAATTCCACGGGACTTTGATTGACCTGTTTTCAATTACATATGATAGAAAGTCATACAGGGTCGTTTTCCAATTAAAAGCAGGCTTAAATTCTAAAAATACAAACTGTAGTGAATTTTTAAAATGAAGGCAGAATGCTGGAAAGTCATGAAAATATATGTCCAAACATTAAAACTTACCGTCTCAAAATATAAACTTAAACTACAAATTATTGGACACCACAAGAGTTATTAAAGATAAAAAGTGACAATATAAAACAAAAGGAATCAATTTCTCTAAAATAAATATGCCACTCATGCCGAGCCTCCGCAAGATTTTCGATTACTCTAAAAATGTTAGATATGAATGAGTATCTCAAAGAAATACTTAGTAGGCTATACATGCTATATGAAATAATTATGCATCTAATCATGTATCTTACATATTGCCTTTATCAATAGGCAAATTGATGATCAAATGACCTACTTAAAGTTTTGGTGAACCTCTACAACCATGAATTAAACATGTATACTTAAAGTTGTGATGTGCCTTTGTGACCATCAGTTAAACATATAATCTTTTTGACATTAACATTTAAGAAGAACCATTAAAGACACTTCACATACTTTCATGAACAAACATAAAGAATAACATGTGTGAATGACAATTAAAATAATGATCAATTTAGTGTAGGGATCCTACCTTAATCTGTGGGTGATGTGGAAATGTCGATGTTGAACTGAAATCCTTTCCAATTGAATATTAAAAACGACTAACACAAAAGAATCCATTGGCTTGTGATCTTTTGTAAAATAATATGATGAATTTGTTTTGTGGCGTGAACATGAAGCCTTTGATAACCCAGTCTCCTGTTAAAAATGGAAACTAAAATCACACTAAACAAGATTTGATGCCCAATTGGATTACGACTCCCATTAAATGAACTTTAACTTAATAAATAGTACCCTCCAAATATATTGAAATGTGCCCGTGGACATTAAGCCATATGGTTCCCAGAAAAAAATTGAAGTCTAACCCAAGAAACTAATTGGTGGATAAGGTTGATTTCAAATACTTAACACCATTTTGGGATAAATTAAATTAACGGTTTCCTAGTCAAATAATGAAACCACATGAAACTTGGTTGGGAAGTGATCAAATTCCAATTATCCAGTGGCTGCCAAAACTTAACTTAATTAAATATAGCTTCTTCGAACTACAATATCATGGACTTACCTTATTCGAAATAACTTTTTCTCGAGTCTAAAATGTATTATTTAATATGAGTTTCAAAAAAAGCCCAATATCGACATGGAAATTCTTGCTAAATGAGTACTTATTATTTGATCGAAATAAAAAAAAATAATGACATCAAAACTTATTTTCATATTAATCCATCAACCTCTCAAAATTAACAAAACGTACCAAAAATGAAATAAACGAAATTTTATTCTCGGTTGCCACAATCCTCCCCAGTTAAAATAATTTCATCATCAAAATTCAACTTACTTGATTAAGGAGGTCTGAGTACTTAGCTAAAACATCCGTTTTTCTCTCCCATGTAGCGTCGTCTCTCCCATGTCTACCATCTAGACTTTGACTAATAGCACTTCTTGATTTCTCAAAACGTGTACTGTCCTCTCTAAAATTATTACAAGTGCTTATTTGTAAGTCATCATTCTGCAAGTCCAATGACTGGACATTAACCACGTGACTTGGATCGTGGACGTACTTTCTCAACATAAAAATGTGAAATATGTTATGCATTGTCGATAGCTTAGGTGGCAGTGCCAAACGATATGCTATGTTTCCAACAATCTCAAGGATCTCGAACGGACAAATAAATCTTGGTCTCAACTTCCCTTTCATTCAAAATCGTAGTATTCCCTATATCGGGGCAACTTTGAGAAATACTTTCACTTCAACCTTAACTTCTAGTTCTTTGCTTTTCTTATGTGTGTAACTCTTTTGGCAATCTGAGCTATCTTCATGCTCATTCTGATCTTATCGATACCCTACACAGTCTTTTCTATAAGTTCTGGACCTAAAATATTCCTCTTGCCAACTTCATTCCAACATATTGGCGAATGACATTTTTGGCCATACAATGCCTCGTACGATGCCATGTCGATAGTAGCTTGAAAACTATTGTTGTATACAAAACTCAACCGATGGCAAGTGGTTTCGCATTTACCACCCAAGTCAAGTACACACGCTCTCAACATATCTTCTAGTACTTGGATAGTTCGTTTTGACATCCATCAGTCTAAGGATGATATGTTGTTCTAGAAGACAACTTATTTCCCATAGCTGTCTGAAAGCTCTTCTAAAATTTTGAAGTGAATCTCGGGTCTCTGTCCAACACAATGGATGTTGGTATCCCATGAAATTGAACGATTCCTTTGACATATAACTATACAATCCGTTCAAGATTTAAAGTCATACGAATAGGTAGAAAATGGGCAGATTTTGTTAGTTGGTCTACTATGACCTATATGGCATCATGGCACCTCTTGTCGACCTACGAAAACCCACTACAAAATCTATCGAATTTTTTTCCCACTTCCATTTTGATAGATCCATTGGATTTAATAGCCCTTATCGCCTCCAATGCTCTATTTTTTCGCATGCTGACAAACAATACACTTTGACATGAACAAAGCTATTCTTCATTGTATATTTCTCCACTAAAAGGTATTACGTTAGTCTTTATACATTTTTGTGTAGCCAGGGTGTATGACATAAGGAGCGGAATGAGCCTAAGTCTTAGTCTCTTTTCTTAGTCCTTCATCATTTGGTACACACAGTGGATCCTTAAACATAAGTGCCTTATCATTGCTTATCTCAAATCTCTTCCTTTTCTCGATTCTAATATTGACCCTGATTTTTTCTAAGAAAGGATCATCTTTCTGAGCTACTATAATCCTGTCCTTGAGGGTCAATTTTAAAACCAATCTTGTTAACTTCCCTGATGCTCAAGCTAGTAGCGTTAACACTTTTTTTTCTTAAATTTTCAAAGTCCATGATTAATTGGTCCTGTTGTGTATTCTTCCTATTTAGAGCATTTGCTACTACATTAGCTTTACCCGGATGGAAAATGATGGTGCAACCATGATCTTTTACTAGCTCTAACAATAGTCGTTGTCTCATATTTAACTTTTTCTGAGCAAAGAAGTACTTGAGACTCTTGTGATCACTGTAAATTTTACACTTGCTTCCATATAAGTAATGACGCTATATTTTGAGAGCTTGAACTACTGTTGTAAATTCTAAATCTTGCGTTACGTAATTCTTCTCGTACTTCTTTAACTGTCTCGATCCATTTGCTATCACCTTTCCACGTTACAGTGAAACACAAACTAAACATAGCATAGATGCATCACTATAGATCACAAATCCATGTAATTCCTCTGGTATTGCAACACCAGAGCAGATACAAATCTATAATTCAATTTCCAAAAGCCTCGTTCCCACTTTTCGAACCATACAAACTTCACACCATTTCGAGTTAGTTGTGTCAGTGGACTCGTTATCTTAGAGAAGCCTTCTATAAATAGTCGATAGTATCTGACTAAACCTAGAAAAGTCCTCAATTCTCCAACATTTGCTGGTCTTCGCCAATTAGTAGCTTCAACCTTACTCGAATCTATCTCTACATTCTTTGATGTCACAATGTGTCCCAAAAAATCCTTTTCTATCTAACTAAAATTCGCACTTTTGAATTTGACGTGCAATTTCTACTTACGTAAAGTTCCCAAAATTGTTCTCTAATGATTTTAATGCTGATGATGAAATCTCTAATACACCGGTATATCATCAATAAACATAATAATGAACTTGTACGGGCACTGATCAAATCCCCTATTCATCAAATAGATGTACGGGCACTGATCAAATACCCTATTGTAGGGGCATTGGTAAGCTTAAATGGCATAAATGAAAACTCCTAATGTCTATAGTGAGTCCTAAATGTTGCCTTAGGTATATCACTTGACTTGATCTTTAGTTGATGGTTCCCTAACATCAAATCAATCTTTGAAAATACTGTAACTCCATTTAATTGATTAAATAAATTCTCAATTCTCGGAAGATGGTACTTATTCTTGATAGTCAGCTTGTTTAACTGTCGATACTCAATATATATTCTCATTGTCCCATCATTCTTCATAAAAAGTATCGGAGCCCCTATGGAGACACGCTTGGTTTGATAAAACCTTTATTTAGAAGTTCTTCCAACTGCATCTTAAACTTCTACAATTCTTTTGGTGCCATTTGGTATGGAGCCTTAGACATTCATTCAGCTCCAGGTATTAGATCTATTATAAACTCTACTTGTCTATCAAACGGGGCACCTATTAGGTCATTACAAAATACGTTAGTGTATTCTTGCGCAATATGCACTTTATCCAATGTTGTCTATTCCTAATGGGATGCTGAAAAGACTGACAAGATATCCTTGACAAGTTTTTTTCCTCAATAACCTCTTCGCTTGCATAGCCAAGATAAGATGGGGGAGAACCTTAATCTTCGAACCATAAAACCTAAACTCTTCCACTCCAGGCCTTTTGAGGATACCTTCATTTTTGAAACATAAAATGTAGCTCTATTGCTACTTAACCACTCCATACCTAACATAATGTCAAAATCCTTTGTGAGGATTACAATCTATGATAAAGCATGCTTATCTCAATCATTAAACTAGAGCAATTATTATTATTTTGGATGAATTGAGGCTTAATTTTATATATATTTCTTTTCTTAGGTACAACTTGATGAAAAACTATGGAATTTGACAAAATGAGCAAAAAATTGACTAAAGTGGACTTAATTCAAAGTTTGGGAAGTAAATTGCAAAGTGCTAATAGTTGATTCGAACCTATTATTGATGATTGGAGAAAGGTTGGAGTCAATTAGATGGAATTGGAAGATGGAGGATCAAGAACATATGAAAAGGGACCAAAATCATTAAAGAATGAAAATTAGGGACCAAACTGCAACAAATAGAACTTTACTCTAGGGGCAAGCGCGGGCGGTGAGCGGGCTTTACTTCATGTGCGCGCAACACCTTGGTGTGCATTTACCGAGAGCAAAGTCAGTTGCTAGCGTGCACTTGGGGGCCATTTCTAGGCCTAAACGGCCCAATTTCCTAGTTTAATCCAAATTCTTATGGAAATTAAATTCAACATACTAATTAACTTACAAGGGACGGCCATAACGAACCACCACATATTAAACCCTATTTTTCACCACAAGAATGATGCTAGCACGGGATTCAAATACAATTAACAAAAGAAATTGGAGATTCAAACTTTAGGTTGAAGATTAACGTAGAAGAAATTGATTTTTCACGTTCCAATCATTGTTTTCAATTCCGGGTGATGTTCTTGTACGACGAATTTCGTGTAGTAAAATACAGAAATCTTTACAAATTGTATTTTGAGAAATACAAATATATGAATCTTCTTGTAATTGCAAAATTGCAAAATCCTCTGATTAACGATCTGAATGTTTGAAGACGAGGAGCCACGTGGCTTGAATCCCAAGCTTCGAGATTTGTTGAGAATTTGATTTGTTGAGAACTTCACTTGTTGACACTTGAATTTCGAAGTTTGGATTTGGACTTTGAAATTTGGGCTTGATCTTGATTTAATTCGAAAAAAACTTTGATCTTCTTGGGTTTGCTTGATTTGAAGAAGATTTTGATTTTGTTCGTGTTCGCGGAACTTGAGATTGAGAGGATTTCTTCTCTTCCTTCAGTTTTGAGATTTTTTCAGCACTTCGTGATTTTTTTCTTCACTTTTTGCTCCCTTTCGTTATGGAGCATTGGTCCTATTTATAGGGAAAATTTGTGATCAATTTTGGTAAACACTCAGTTAATTCAATCATAATTGATTATAATTAAATGATTGTGGATTTTGAAACAGTGGGACACGCCTTTAAAAGTTCATTGGCCTTAGTAGGTTTTAGTTAGTAAACTTAATTGGACTAATTATTTAAATTGACCCAACACATTATTTGTTATTTTATTTATTTATGTTTAAAAATACCCCTTCGAGATTTATTTATTTATTATGAAATAAATAAATTAATAAATCTTGATTTTCGATTTTTTTATTTTATTTAACGTAACCGTTATTCGATTATTTATTTATTTATTTTACACAATTTCTAACTTACTTGATTTTATTATTATTATCATTATTTTAAAACAGAGTTTTTATGTTTTATGATAAGTTGGGTTTAAGTGAAACTCGATACCCACCTACTTATATGAACAAATTATGAGGTTTAGAGACAATTATATCAAACAAAGGTATGCATTTTTTGTTTTTGTAATTTTTTTTTTATAAATCGGCGGAAACCAAAGAATTCTTTGGTTTCTGCATTTTCTCTCTCTCTCTCTCTCTCTCTCTCTCCCCCCCCCTCTTTCTTTTCTATTTTTCTTTCTTTGCACCGCTTTACACGTTTTTTTTCATGACACGTGAATAGTATTATTATTTTTATTTTTTTGTGATTGTTATGAGATTGGAATTAACATTCTTCATTTTTATTTTCAGGGATTCAACTTTTGGAACAAGTCAAAGATTTTGAGGTTTGAGATTTTTCGTGGTGTAGAGTAAAATTTTGTGCTACGATTATTTTATGAGTTCAGAAAATATTTGTTTATAAACAAACTCAAGACTAAGGGCTGCCACCTTTCGTCATCCGAGTCACTTTGTGTTTGAGACCAATGATCGACTCTTTCGACCCTCCAAGGCACTTTGTGTTTGGGACCAAGGACCTGCTCCTTTGACTGTCCACGACACTTTGTGTTTGGTACCAATGACCGGCTCCTTCAATCGTCCAAGGCACTTTGTGTTTGGGACTAAGGACCGGCTTCTTCAGCAGTCCAAGGCACTTTGTGTTTGGGACCAATGACTGACACTTTCGACCGTCCACGACACTTTGCGTTTGGGACCAAGGACCGACTCCTTCAACCGTCCAATGCACTTTATGTTTGGCACCAAGGACTAGCTCCTTCAACCATCCACAGCACTTTGTGTTTGGGACCAGGATCGGCTCCTTCAGTTGTCCAGTGCACTTTGTGTTACCAAAGAGTGGCTCCTTCGACCATCCACGACACTTTGCATTTGGGACCAAGGACCGACTCTTTCGATTGTCCAAGGCACTTTGTTTTGGAGGCCATTTACATATCTGAGAGGCTCATAATTTAGACAATAAATGAATTTAAAAGATTTACTGCACGTTAATTTTTTTTTTTGCTAACTTTCTTCATGCCCCTTTTTCTTTAGGAATGGCTGAGACAAGTTCTAATGATAGAATACATTCTGGTATACACGAAATTGTAGAGCTTAAAAGTGAAAGTAAAAGTTATCTTCATTTTCAAAGATACTAATGTGAAGTACCATGTCCAACCTGGTGTACGAGGTGAACTTAAACTTAGCATCCATAAGCCAACTACATATCCTTCTCCTGAGCTCTTGGAGCCTTTGTCGGAGTTGCATGTGCCATGTCCAGTCGATTTAGCAGTCTTCCCTTTTTGTGCCTTCCATCTCATCATTCTCAAAGCATGGAGTGCATCCCAAAGGCTGTAATTTGTGAGAAGATTGATAACAAAGAAATACGATGGGGAAACGTGTTGTTCGATCGTGGAGAGATTTATTTTCTTCCAAAGTTTTGGGAGTGGTCTTCATAGGTCCAGAAACTTCTGCTCAAGAGGAATCTCTGCCAATTAGCTTCTGTAGTTAGTTCTACCACGAAGAATTATCATCGCCCAAATTCTATCTACAGAGCTCTTTGTGAGGTTTGGTGTCCAGAGACCAACACTTTTGTGACTGTCTGTGGTGAAATTGACATTTCTCTTTGGGACATCCGCGAGATAATTGGACTTTCGATCGATCGTCATTACTATGAGGAAGTAGTCCCAAGCCTTTCAAAGTTGACAGATCAATATTCCAAGTCCTTTCTGTACCTCTTTAATGTTTTCGCACTGATTGCGAATGTGAATGAATCTGATTGCGTCAGTCATGAAGAATGGATAAATTTTTGGTTTCGCGAGAATGGTTACGCCCAAAATCCTCGTCAACACAAAAAATATAAGACTGCTATGAGTCTTAATCCATTCAAAAGGCGTCATCAAATAGCTTCAAAGGAAATACGGAGACCCGTGGTCATAGACAAGCAGAAAGATATTTCCTGTAGGGACCGGAGTCATTAGAGTGACTTGCCAATATCTTGTCTATAGAAGAAGAAGAGGAATTAGAAATAGCACTTATCTCTCTATATGGCTTTGTCGTTTTGTTCTTCCATCTGGGGATGAGTGTATGAGAGTTGAGACTTTTAAAGCGTCTTCTAAAATGGCGGGTGGGTACACTTACAGCCTAGTTCCTCCCATATTAGCGAGCATTTATAGAGGACTTACACGGACATCGAATCATCAGTTAAACCCAGACCTTGGCTCGATTTCACATTCATTTCCTGGACATTTTCTTTATGTTTGGGCTGCTACTTATTTTGTCCGAGGTATTTATGTTCATGTGGACAAGAGTTATACTCGTCCTATAATTCGAAGATATGCTGGCACCTTAAATGCTTTCCAGTCTTGAGAGAAAAATGTTGTTGATTGTTAGGACCTTATCCATGGAATGATGAATGCCAATGACTTTTACTGGAATCCATTTCCCTCATCATCCCATCCCGATGTATGAGTGGATGACCAACTAAGGTCTATAGAGCTTCAGAATTCATGATAAGTATTCGATCTGGATTCGTTTCTTACCGTCGAGGAAACTCTCCTTTCATTCTTGAGGCATATAATCCTCATAGGTTTGCGAGACAACTTGGTTTTAGACAAAAACTTCCCGGTTCACCAAGAAAGTTGGATATTGCTCTCAATGCAGGCGATATGTATTGCGTCTGGTTGTCTTTGACTTAAACGATGAGTAGATCTATATTTCATATTCCAGAGTATGTGAAGCATACTAATCAAAACGTTGATGCAGAGTACCAAACTTGGTGGAATAATCGAGTGTGACCAATCCTGACCAAGGTTCAAGTGCAGGTTTTATCTTCTAGTGAGAGATACGACTTTGTTCTTAATCCAGTTCCAAATAGGGTTATAGCCAAAGGTCTAAGTCCTTCAAATATCATTCCCGAAGAGGTTTCTCGAAAGAAGGAATTCGACCTTCGAAATGAATAGTCATTAAGAAGATTAAAATTAAAGTTCCTTCAACAAAGTTTGCTCCCATCTCTGAGCCTACTGATAAGATGCCTGAAGTAGTTTTGATTCCAGACCACAAAAGTCCTAAAGATCGAGCATCCCCGCACCTGAAAAGACTCTAACTTTGGGAGTTGAAAGTTCTGGAGATCAGATACTTTTTTTCCATACTACTGGTATTTGATCTTATGCAACGAACTTTAATTTCAAGCTCCTCCTTCTCGAATATATAAGATTAAACGATCGGTAAAACCAATGCCGCTTCAAGCTATCCCAAATCTTTCAAAAGGTGACGTCGGAGTATCTCACATTAACTTCAATCTCCTGAATGGCGAATTTTTAGATATGTCGCCTAGAACACGAAATACAGGTAGAATTCTTTTTTTGTTTTTTGTTTATCTCTTCTTCTCTCTTTTTTTAATCTCTCCATCCTTTTTGTAGGTTTTCCAAACATTCCTGAATGATTGAATTTTTCTATGAATCCAAAATCTTTGCAAGATTAGACTGGCGAGAATGATGGTAGGATAGGTGCGGTTCAAAGAATAGATGGTACTCATGATTTTCATGGCCCACCTTGCAAATACCCGAGTGCGATTAATGAAGGCATTTCGGCTTTCAACGTTGATGGTTTCCAAGATGAAGATGAAGTGAATTCTGAGACTACGAGAGCTAACATTTTATAGATTAATCAAGAAGTTCCAGCCGTTCCACCTTCATCGGCTTTAGTTATCATTCCGCCTTTAGAAACAAATATTCATCGGATAGCTCCAATTTGTTCTTCCATGGCTGGTCCCCCAACTGGGATAACTCAAGAGTCTCCTCATTTAAAGGCTCTTTTTCAAGAAGCCATGACTAATTATCTTCAAAAGTATTTTAGGAACGTTCTGAAGTATGGGTCTTCCAACATCCGATCTTGGTAGGACGAAAATAATGTAATTCGTCAAAACGTGATTACCAACTCATTCCGCGCAGATCTATCACCTTTGATGAAACGTATGGACGTGTCTCTTAAAGAAGTTGACATTTATTTATCTGAAAGAAAGCAATTCTTGGAGTGTCCAACCACCGAAGAAAAGGCTGAGCAGTTGAAGCTTTTGAATATTCAGTTGGAAGTGGAAGATTCCACGTGTTCTTCATTGGAAGATAAAATTAGTCAGCTAACTTCCGAGCTAGATAGACTCCGTGATGAACTTCAAACCCGTCAGGAACAAAAGAGCATTCTTGGAACTACAAAGGCCAAATTGGAAGAATTACAGACTATAAATGTCTCTAACGCAGTATCCATTGACCAGAGAAGGAAGACCCTTGAAGATAGTTTCCTGTAAGTGATAAGTGGCCAATGACAAAGTCGAGCCTTTATGATTTTCTTTAAAACCATATTGTATGGATTTTGATTTGATATCGTTCTTTTTCATTTTACGATGAACTTTTCTTTTTCTTGCTTGTGTATTTTTTTTGATACTGCAGAAAATGGTAAATGAATTGAATGAATTTATTAGTTGTGACTGAACTTGAATTTATAATTTATTCAAGCTACCTACGTACCCAAATGGGATCAAGTCGAACGTAGTTCGTTACAAGGACACAATTTTATTTATTTATTTGGGGGCCGTTCACAGTTTATCCTCTTGCGGGCCAGGAGTATCACAATGAAAATTTCACAAAATAAAGCACTTTAAGTGTAAAACGCTTTAGAAATTTCCCATTGATAGGTCCGATTTGTAGTCCATCTTTATTGATGATCTTGTATGCTCCGCTTGTGAATGCATGAGTTACAACAAACGGACCATCCCGTTTAGGTTGGAACTTGCCCCCTGATTTTCTTGTGATTATGATTGGTCTGCAAATGGAAAGTATCAAATCTCCAACTTGAAATGATATTGGTCACACCTTCTTGTTTAAGGACCTTGCCATCCGAGCTTGATAAAATTCCAAGTGCATTTGTGCCTCTAATCTCTTCTCATCCAAAGCTTCTAGCTCCTCCAATCGAAGACATGCATTTTTCTCTGTCATCAGACCTTCCAAGATGGTAATTCGGAGTGATGAAATCTGACACTCCAGTGGAAGTACAGCTTTCACCCCATATACTAAGGCATAAGGAGTGGCTTGTGTTGGAGTCCAATAAGTAGTTCGATAAGCCCACAAAACTTCACCAATTATTTCATGCCAATCTCTTTTAGATTTGGTGACAACTTTATTTAGAAGACTGCAAAGAGTTTTGTTGAGTGCCTCTGCTTTTAGCTGCTGCATTGTACATGGACGATTTGTATTGTTTAAATCCAAATTTTGCACATAAGTCATTTATGTGGCTATTGCGGAAGGGCTTACCATTGTCAGTGATGATGTATCGTGGGACCCCATATCGAAAAATGATTTGGATATGGATGAAATCTGCAATATTTTCTTTCTTTATCTCTTTCAATGGTATAGCTTCAGCCCACTTAGAGAAGTAGTCAGTCCTAGCAATGATATATAAATGTCCAGTTGAAGATGGAGTTATGGGTAAAATTACATCAAGACCCCATGCATCGAATAGCCATGAAGCTACTGTCAGATGTAATAGTTCCGGAGGTTGATTGATGAAATTTGTGTAAACTTGGCAAGCTTTACATTTCTTTGCATAATCCATAGAGTCTTGTACCATAGTCGGCCAGTAGTACCCCATCATCCTTATTCAAAAACGGAGCTTGGGTCCGGACTGATGAGCACCACAGATTCCAGAGTGGGCTTCTTCCATGACACATGTTGCTTCATCATTACTTAAGCATCGAAGGAAAACTCCATCAAATGATCGTCAATAAAGCGTTCCCTTATAAAAGACAAATGTACGCCTCTTAATTTTGGGTTTTTGCCATGGATTGTCTGGTATCTTTTGATGTTGAAGGAAATCGATTATCGGTTGTCTCCAATCTTCTTTTTCCTCAACTTTGATTACTTCGACGCTATTGTTTTCTTCCATATCACTGGGTAGTAATGACGGAAGCACCCATCTTTGAGCAATTGAAATGGAGTGAGAGAAATCTTCATCCGTCCGGGCTAAAACAGTGGCAAAATTAGCTAAGGCATCATCTTCCTTATTTTCACTCCTTGGTATGAATTTGACTTTTAGCAAATCAAATCATTTCATAAGAATTGATGCATATTGATGATATGGCTTCAAGTCTGAATTACGAACTTCGTACTCGACTAGAAGTTGGTTGATTATTAATTTAGAATCTCCAAAGACTTCCAGCTGATGGATGTCCATATCTAATGCTGTCTCTAAACCAATGATAAGGGCTTGATATTCCGCCATGTTGTTTGAACATTTCTTCATTAAGGTAAAAGAGTACGACATAACAAGATCATGGGGAGTGACAAAGATGACTTCTGCTCCAACACCATAACTTCGGGCTGCCCATCAAAGTACAGCCTCCATGATGGTATGACTTCAGTAAATAGAACTTCTTCATCCGGAAGGTCTTCCTGTAGTTCCCATTCTGCTGGGACTGGATGGTCGGCAAGAAAATCTGCTAAAACTTGTCCTTTGATGGCTTTTTTGGAATGAATTTGATGTCAAATTCGAACAACAGCAATGCCCATTTTCCAATCCTTCCGGAAAGAATTGGTCTGGACATTATGTACTTTAACTGATCAATCTTTGCAACAAGACTGATCGTGTGTGATAGCATATAATGTCTTAATTTTTTAGCTGCGAAAATTAACGAAAGGCATATTTTTTCAATAGGTGAATACCTCATTTCAGCGCCTACCAATGTCCAGCTCAAGTAGTAGAGCACATTCTCCTTTCCTTCGTTGTTGGTTTGGACGAGAAGTGCTCATAGAGAATATTCTTGTGCAGTAACATAAGAGTTAGTGGCTTTCCTAGGACTGGAGCTATGAGTACTGGTGGATGAGACAAATATTGCTTGATGTTTTGAAAAGCATTTCGACAGGTATCATCCCATTCGAATTGTACATATTTCTTTACCAATTTGTTGAATGGATGGCAACGTCCGGCAATGTTAGAGATAAATCTTCGAATGTATGTAAGTTTTCCTTGAAGACTTTTCAACTCATGCACATTTCTTGGTTCTGGCATGTTCATTATGGCATCAATTTTTGATTAATCTATTTCAATGCCCCTATGTCGACCAATGAAGCCAAAAAATTTCCCAGATGTGACACCAAATGCACACTTCAGCGGGTTCATCTTTAATTAATGCCATCGAAGTCTTTCGAAAATATCCCGTAAATCTTGTAGGTGATTGTCACGTTTCTTTTTTTACAACAAGATCATCTACGTAGCATTCTACGTTCTTATACAGCATGTCATCGAAGATCTTTTGCATTGTCCGTTCGTAGGTTGCCCTCGCATTTTTTGATCTAAACGGCATAACTTTATAACAAAATATGCCTTTAGGGGTACATAATACTGTAAATTCCTCATTGTTGGGATTCATGTGTATTTGGTTGTATCCAAAAAATCTGTCCATGAAAGATAAGACTTTATACCCGGTAGTTGCATCCACCATTAACTCTATTATCAAAAGCGGAAAATCATCTTTCGGACATGCTTAGTTTAGATCACGAAAGTCAACACAGACTCGTAATTGTCCATTCTTCTTTTTGACAGGAACAATATTCGCGATCCAAGTTGGGTACTTAACTTCACATATAAATCCAGCATCAATGAGTTTGTTAACTTACATTTCAATTTGAGGAATCAATTCTGGTCGAAATCTTCTTTGAAATTGCTTTATCGGTCGAACCCCATGTCTCACTGCAAGGTGATGTACTGCAACCCTTGGATCCAACCCCGACATTTCTTTGTAAGACCACGCATATACATCTTTGTATCCAGAAAATCTGTCCATGAAAGATAAGACTTTATACCCGGTAGTTGCATCCACCATTAACTCTATTATTAGGAGCGAAAAATCATCTTTCGGACATGCTTGGTTTTTAGATCACGAAATTCAACACAGACTCGTAATTGTCCATTCTTCTTTTTGACAAAAACAATATTCGCGATCCAAGCTGGGTACTTAACTTCACATATGAATCCAGCATCAATAAGTTTGTTAACTTCCATTTCAATTTGAGGAATCAATTCTGGCCGAAATCTTCTTTGAGATTGCTTGATCGGTCGAACCCTATGTCTTACTGCAAGGTGATGTACTGCAACCCTTGGTTCCAACCCCGACATTTCTTTGTAAGACCACACACATACATCTTTGTATCCAGAAAATCTGTCCATGAAAGATAAAACTTTATATCCGGTAGTTGTATCCACCATTAACTATATTATTAGGAGCGAAAAATCATCTTTCGGACATGCTTGGTTTAGATCACGAAATTCAACACAGACTCGTAATTGTCCATTCTTCTTTTTAACAGGAACAATATTCGCGATCCAAGTTGGGTACTTAACTTCACATATGAATCCAGCATCAATAAGTATGTTAACTTCCATTTCAATTTGAGGAATCAATCCTGGCCGAAATCTTCTTTGAGATTGCTTGATCGGTCGAACCCCATGTCTTACTGCAAGGTGATGTACTGCAACCCTCGAATCCAACCCCGACATTTCTTTGTAAGACCACGCACATACATCTTTGTATTCTAGAAGCAAATGGAAGTACTTTGATTTTTCTTTTTTACCGAGGAGAGCACTTACAAAACTGGTCTTGGGTCTTCTTTAGTCCCCAAGTTTAATTACTTCAAG
This sequence comes from Fraxinus americana, assembly GCA_035079005.1. Lineage (NCBI taxonomy): Eukaryota > Viridiplantae > Streptophyta > Magnoliopsida > Lamiales > Oleaceae > Fraxinus > Fraxinus americana. The sequence goes on along the minus strand of CM068721.1, from coordinate 18,415,342 downwards.
TTGTCCACAGTAGCTTGTCCCCCTTCTTCAAACGTAGGTAGGGCCAGTTCAGGTTCATCCGTTATGGCAGAGTTTTCAGACTCAGGTTTTGAGTTGGGAGCTTTTTCAAAAGCTATGTGATTGACGAAGACTTCTTCTTCATCCTCATTATTCTTTAGAGAAGGGTAAAATTTTTGATGTTTTCGTCTTCTCCGTAATTGTTGAGGCTTTGGACTTGGATAAGAAGTTTTAATTTCAAGTCAAGAAAATGCAGATTGTCTTCGAGATGACTTCTGGAGAGTTTGTGAGTTATTATCAATTTGGGTAGAAGAAGAAGGATCCTTACTTAAACTTTGGAAGATGAAAGTTTTACCTTGTACATCAACCGCTGGGGAGGGTTTCCCTTTTAACATTTTAAACACCGAAACTCTGACATTCTCGTTTTCAATCCGATCGAACACTGAAGGTCTCGGCTGTTCAGATTTCTCTCATGTAACTTCATATATTTGAATCATGATTGGATTCAAGGAAACCTTCTTAACTTTAATCTTTCTTGGTCGATTTGGATCATATCCCAAACCATACTTGGGTTACGGTATAAGGGTTCCGTCAAAATTAGAAAGGATACGCCCACCCGAAAGGACAACATCGAGTTCACTTAATTTGCGAGGCTCTCCTTTCTCAAATTCGGCATTCTCAAACAACTTTTTAACCTGAGTATTATAACACCCCTTAAAAGTCTGATTTGGTTCATTGGCTCTTTTAGTACCGGCTTGTCCTGTTTGGACGAGCTAGAAATACTGAGCTTTGATATGTCTGGAATAGATGTCCAAGCTTCCAATGTTGATTTACGGTCTCCTGGGACTGCCATGTGTTGATGGGGGCAGAAACAATTTTAGAAGACTAGGTATCAGAAGAGTTAACTCCTTTCTCAATACCTCAACATCGGTTGATTCTATTTGAGGTTTTTTACCTTTAGAGAACCCTTCAACTGTAAGTCTTGATTTACCTTTGATAATTTGATGAGGTTGAACGATACCAAATGTATTATCATCATCTGCATCTCTTTTAATTTTGAATCCAGCCATGGTCAACCTTGCAGAATTGCACTCTTCATCCTCCACGTAAAATTTGGCATCAGCAAAATAAGATTATTCTTTGAGGAATGGTTTAGACTCAGTTACCACACATTTGACTTCTCTATCTCGACTATATTTAAAGCATTGGTGCCAAGTCAAAGGTACAACTCCAGTTTCATGTTGCCAAACACGTCCCATTAGTAATTCATATGATGTTTTAGCATCAATGACATGGAAGAGAGTTGAGAAAATTAACTCCTCAATTTGCAACTTCAAACGACTCATGCCAATAGCTCGTTGACCTTTCTAGTTGAATCCTTGAATCACAATCTTACTTCTGGACAGATCACCAACATTAATTCCAATCTTCTTCATTATTTTGATTGGCATGATGTTCACAACAGATCTACAATCGATCATTATGCAATTTATCTTGCATTCTCGAATATAACCACTAACATAGAGTGGTCTATTATGTAAACGAGAGCCTAGTTGTAAATCTTCATCATCAAATGTGATGGTGGCCATACAGTCTTGTCGTGTTGTTGATTCAATATGTTCTAAGACTTTGCCTTCATATTCTTCTAAATTTGTATTGGAATGAATATTATTGAGTCGCGAGATAGTTCTCTTCTGTTTTGAACTCTCAATCGATACATTCTTTGCATCGTTTTTCTCCTCCACATTGACAACATTTGAGGTAAAACATTCATTGTCGAAGAATCCCTTGGGAAAGTAATCACCCAGGGTTGGTAGTCTAGGAGAAACGCGTGAAGCGGTTTCTGCTCCCGTTGATTTAGTTGACATTTTTGACTTGGCTTTAGACCTTCTCATTTGATTGTTTCTTGGTCTCAGTTTTTCGTCATAAACACTAGAACCTGGGAATTGTGGAGTCTTTCGATGACGTCTTTTTACAAGGGTCCATCCTTCCTGGCTTTTTTCTAGTGTTATTTTTTTATTGGGTTGAACTTTCATACTCAATGCCCCCAATTTCAGTGTTGCAAGAGGTGTAGCAGGTGCTATCTTACCTGTTTTGTTTGACACTCGGTATTTCTCTTTCTTACTTATGAAGGTGGATCAACCATCACCAATTTCATCTTCAGTCTCCAAATCAGAATCCTAAACATCTAAATCATCCGTCATAATTTCGTAAAAGGTTGGATGATTGGGTATACGTGGTCCTTCCATCCCTGGATAGATGTAGTTGATGGTAATTTCTCTATCCACTTCAAACTTCACTGGGATGGATCCTTCTGGAAGTTGCGGTCCGAATTCTTCAACAGAGAATTTACCGGCATTGTATGTATAAGAAAATGTATGTTCCTTCTCTATAATGGGGGTTAGATCAAACGATCCAAACGAAACCATTGAATAGGCGACCGTTGGGTTTTCTCCAGTTTCAATTTTGATCTTATTTTCTTTGTTCAAGCGAATAATAAGATCTTTTAATACAAAACATTTTTCCACCGGGTGACTGATGTTTCTATGAAATTTACAATATTTAGGATGATCGACCTTATCAACTTCCTTAGGTCTCTTTGGTGTTGGAAGTTCAATTATCTTTTGTTCGAGGAGTTGATCTAGAATTCCAGAAACTTTAGAATCTGAGAATGGGTACTCCTTCTCTTCAAGTTCTTTCAACGTCACATGACCTCTACTTTGGACTAGTCCTTTGGTAGGTCTAAACTCTGGTTTTGGTTTTGGTTTTGGGTTTGATCTCGACCCTTGGAAGGCTATCTTTCCAGGGATAGTGGAAATTGTCAATACCTCTTTGGACTTACCTGTCTTGAAGTCCTTCTTTATTTCTTTCTTGAGATCTTTCTTGTCACGTGGATCACTTGGTAAGTAACTCCCATGCCTTGCAATTTGGAGTTCCAGGTCATGAGCATGTGTCGCCAACTCTTCAAAGGAGTGAGGCATATTTGCTTGGAGATTGTAGAGTAATCCCCAATGCTTACCTTGTACACACATGTCAATGGAAGACGCTTCGCTTATTCGTTCTTTGCAATTTAGCACGAGGTTCCTCCAGCGTTTGATGTACTCTACAATGGGCTCTTCCTTGCTCTGCTTCGTTCGAGCAAGTTCTGGAAGGCTGACAGTTCGCCGGTGCTATAGAAACGTGTTAGAAATTCTCGTTCAAGTTGATCCCAACTATCAATTGACCCAGCTTATAAGTTGGTATACCATTCGAATGCGGTACCTTTGAGAGAGCGTACGAACTATTTCAACATGGTGTCATTGTAAGTGCCTGCATTGTTACACGTCTCAATAAAATGAGCAACATGTTGCTTCCTGGTGCTCTTCCCATCAAAACACTGGAATTTCGGAGGTTGGTAACCGAGTGGCATCTTGATTTCATCAATTCGACGACTATAGGGCTTGGCATACACCAATGAAGATTGTAATAAACCACCATACTAGGCATGAATGGTATCCGTAATCATATGTTGAAGTTGGTAGACGGATAAAGAGCTAACTGAGAGTTGAATGGTATCACGCAGAACGTTTTGAACAACTGTTCGATCATGTATATCTTGTTTTTGTTAGCTTTGGAAGATTCTGGATTTTCTTGATCTTTAGTCGAAAGATTTGGCAGCTCTAGTCTATGCATGAGTGCAGCAACCTGTGTCTTTCTCTTCTCGTGACTTTGTTAATTTTTCAATGGCTAAAGCCATTTGTTGGATTCGATCATCTGAGCCTGACATCGCTTCTATGACCATCACCGGTTCAAGTGATTCTTCAGACGAAGTATCGTCTCCCCACCTTTACAGAGAAGTGGTATGAGGGGATCTAGACAAGGATCTGCCATTGGAGACAGAGTTTGAACGAGAGCTTTTGGCCGAACTCTCGGTCTTTTCTATTGAACGAGAGTTTGGCTTTGTAGAAGTAATTTTCATTCTGCTTTTGTTGGAGAACTTCTTCAATGGTGGGTGGGACCAGTTGAGTTTTCCCACTTCTTGTTTAGTTCGGCAAGTGTCTCTTCAAGATGACTCATGGTTTGCTTCGCCTGTTCGTTTGCCATTGTTGATGTAGTCGTTGAAAATTGAGGATTCTGAGATCAATAGATGAGAGGACAAGAAGGTCCTACTGGACGTGCTAAGAAATTTGTAAGACAAATTTCGTGTATTAAAATACAAAAATCGTTACAAATTGTATTTTGAAAAATACAAATAAATATGAATCTTCTTGTAATTTCAAAATTGCAAAACCCTCTGATTAATGATCTGAATATTTGAAAACGAGGAGTCACGTGGCTTGAATCCCAGGCTTTCAGATTTGCTAAGAATTTGATTTGTCGAGAACTTGACTTGTTGACACTTGAATTTTGGAGCTTGGATTTGGACTTCGAAACTTGAGCTTGAGCTTGATTTAATTCGAAGAAGATTTTGATCTTCTTGAGTTTGCTTGATTTGAAGAAGATTTTTATCTTCTTCGTGTTCGCCGGACTTGGGGTTGAGATGATTTCTTCCTTTTCTTCAGTTTTGAGATTTCTTCAGCACTTCGTGATTTTCTTCTTCACTTTTTGCTCCCTTTCTTTATGGACCTTTGATCCTATTTATAGGGAAAATTCGTGATCAATTTTGGTAATCCCTCAATTAATTCAATCATAATTGATTATAATTAAATAATTGCGGATGAAAGAGTGGGATGGGCCTTTTAAATTTAATGTGCCTTAGTAGGTTTTAGTTTAGTAAACTTAATTGGGCTAATTATTTAAATTGACCCAACCCATTATTTGTTATTTTATTTATTTATTTATGTCTACAGTTCTTTCGAATTTTTTGTGTAATTTATATAACAATATGTTAGGCTAATTCTTTTCATATATTGGATGAAGATGAAACATTTTATTATTATTTTTTTAAATTCAAGACAAGTAGTTAGTTAAATTCTTACATTTATTGATTAATTTTGCATGATTAATTTTATTATTTGATTGCCTGATCACCAATTAAATATATAGTTGCTTGTTGTAGTATTGAGAGACTCACAATATGTCTAAAACATTGCTCAATTAACATACGTACAGTAGGTATTAGGAATAATGTTTATCACGTGTGCAATCTTTGAGATAATAGTGAAATTGAATGCGTTCTATTCATTCGAATTCGGGCTAGAAATAGATTCAGGTCGTGACTAGAATATGTTTAATTTGTCTTGGGAAAGAAAAATTATTACAATAGATTTATCGATTGTTAAGAATGCATGAATGAAACTATTTGCATAATTGAGAATTGAAATAGATAATAATAGGTGGCTTCGTAGTTAAATAGACTCATTCTATATACATACAAAACTCGAATTTTACAAGCTTCTGTAGATTAATTTAGAGTAATTACAAATCACAAATCTCTTTTGTTCGCTTACATTGAATCGAATTATAAACTGGGACACTTGATTGAATTTTATTCCTCGTGTGAAGAAACACGTTACTAATCACGTATTACTTGTCAATAATCTCGTACGCTTACAAGTTTTGTACGAACAGAGCGTTTGGAGCTGATCAACTGAAAAATAAAAAAAATCCTACTTGACATCAACAAGAACTAAAGCTAATAATATCTACTAAGAATTCACGCTATTACTCATCTTGAGCATCATCATCACTAATCCAGCCTCCATGAACTATAGGTTTCTTGGAAGGCTGCGACTCACAATCTGAAATAGGTGGAGGTGCATCTTCACGAATGAACATCTTAGTAGGTACACTATTGTCCTTGAGGATTGCAAGTGCATCATCTCGAGCTTGCTCTCACTGCGTCCGTTAGCTCTGTATAGAAGGCTGCATAGTCAATCTCTTCTCTCGAGGCAAGGTAGGCACTGTAACTTCCCACAAATAATCGTAAATTAATTTGGCATCTCTAGCCATTCTTCTGGCAAGGTATTAATAAGGAGATAGGTGGCACTATGACCAATGACCATATGGCCTAGATGCCTCACATCCCTCCACCTTACTAACATCTTCCTAGTGTGATGGTCCATATCTTGCGCTGGATTCTATTGATACACTTCATACTTCCTTATGATCTCGTATTGACGAGGCATCATTGAACACATCTTCCTACATGTTGTCTTAGTTCGTGCCATTTGTGCCCAACCAATTATGTAAAGTCCAAATAAGTGGAACTTTAATATCTTTTATGAGGACTAAAATAAACATTCATAATTAAGTCACGCTCTCAATTTTTTAACAAAATTCAAAAATATCTCAATCACATTCTCGAACTTGACTTTTTAAAACAAAAATTCTCATGATTTAAATAGATATAATCACTCACAAACATTTCAAATGTCATATCATAACATAAATTTCTCAAAATTTTATTCCCCTAGAGTCGACAATTTGTGGCAATGACAGGCATGATGGTAACTCAAACAATTTATTTGACACATGATTCCTAAAATTTTGGAAATCAAGTTTGTTAAGTCTAAAATTGTAATTGACGATTTCCTAAGTCAAAATCATATTTTATTTGAATTGTATCAAGAATTAATCGAACTGTAATCAAAGTCAAAATTAATAAAACACTTTCATTGATTTCAAGTTTTTACCACCATATTATTTGATTCACAGATTCATCCAAACTTAGATTTGTTGATCAAATTATAAACATTCTACATATAACTATAGATCAAGACACAAGAGATCTTTGATCAACACCAAACCTACATTCGCCAATTAGCCTTCAGAGTTACTAGAGTTTTGGGAGAAAGTGCTTGGAGTTCGGCGCTAAAGAACGAGGTTCATTCTTGGAGGTCCACAAGAGATAAATGGTATCAAGGGTTTGGAGCTGGTGTGACGAACAGAGGGGATTAATGGTTAGTCGAGTCTAGACCACACTGCAACTCTCATCGTTTATAGTGAATTGTTAAATGTCGAAGTGCAAGAAGTTTTTGATCCTTTGTGAAGGGTTTTCTCTGTGATCATATCGGTGTTAATTACTACTTTCGATTTATAAACTATGGTATTCAATAAATTTTATAAATTTTCACTCGAAAAAAATAAACACACAAAACAAGTGATTAGATGAGATGTAATATATGTGAATCTACTAATTACTCTACTATCAACTACCAAATTAATAATGAAGATCGGGATGAAAGAGTCTTGTATGAGAAAATGTCCTAGGAATAGGACTTCACCATTAAAATTCATTATAATCTTCAAACTCTATCTTTTTGACATAACTTGTGCACAGATTGACAAATGATAATCATATAATGTTTCGCAATCTCTCCCAAACAAAGTCAAACATATTTCTACATACGACCCGAAATATCCCTTTCTCAAATTTGAATAACTAGAACTCATTCAATCATAAGATTATAAATATAAATTGCATAATGCATAAAAAATTATCCCTAATGGCTATATGATCTTATGCTGATTACCACGATGAACTAAACCTATTTCGAACCTCCTGAAAATAAAATAAGTCACATATTCATTCAAACAGTGATCAATCATTCAAACGAAAAGTAAAAGTATTGTATCATTCAATCACCAAAATATATTAATTGAAAGAATATGTCTTGGAATTAAAATGAAAAATTAAGGTTTATATCATCATCCCAGCACAAGAAATTTTAGCCTAGCAACTTGTTGGGAGTAAAAGAAGTCCCACATCGACTAGACATGGAAATATGATGAGTTAATAAGGATTGACAAATATCTCCATTGGTATGAGGCATTTTGGAGTAATGCCCAAAAGCAAATCCATGAGGGTTTAGGCCTAAAGTGGACAATATCATACCAATGTGGAGATATGTGGTGTCCATAGCCCAACAACTGGTATCAGAGCTCATGGCCCAAAAACTTAGTCAGAGGAACGCGGCGGAAAGCGTGGTGGAGGTCCCCCCTAATTAGCCTTGCATCTGGCTATAAATCATCAGTGTTTGATGTGCCTTGTATCGAAAATCTTCCTGACATAAAAATATGGTGGTCAGGCGGCGGGTCCCGTTTGGTCGAGGGCGACAACAATAACGGCGGTACAAGATGATTGGCTGATGGATTCTCGTTTGAAGGGAGGCCACAATGATGTGGTCCTTTGTTTGAGGAGAGGATTGTTGGGAGTAAAAGAAGTCCCACATCGGCTAGACATGGGAAATATGATGGGTTAATAAGAATGGACAAATATCTCCATTGGTATGAGGCCTTTTGGGGTAATGTCCAAAAGTAAATCCATGAGGATTTAGGCCCAAAGTGGACAATATCATACAAATGTGGAGATATGTGGTGTCCATAGCCCAACACAAGTTAACTACAATAATACACACAAAAGTAATATTCATCACCCGAAATATCTAGTTGCAAAGAGATGGTTGAAGGTGAATTTCGCCTCATTTTAATTCCTTCAATGTAGTCGTCAATAAATCCCAGATTACCTTGTTTGAAATTACAACTCCTGAGCCATAAATCTTCAATTTGTGATGTGGATGGTGTATTTTCTCTTCCAAGCTCTATTGTTCATGTTGGAAGATAAAAAAATAAAATAAAATCAATTTGACCTCTTGATTAGGTTAAAATCATTTGTCAATTGCATTTTGAAAAGAGGTTTAGTTTTGAAAAGGAAACAAAATCTCTAGTGCAAATACTATGTGATCGCAGGTACAGCTTTTTGAGATCACACAAGCAACGACAATATAGCTTCTTGAGATTGCATCGACTTGTCAATTTCCTTTCTACTTCTTACTACTTTGACCTTGTGATCGCACATGATTGTGCTTCAATCGCAAGGCACAAAGTATTTCTATATCCATTTTGGTTCTCATTTTTAACTTTTCATGCAGCTCAAGTCTTTCCTATTGAAATTTAAGCCCTTAATCTATCACGTTTCATCACTTTGGTCCACATATTCCAAATTATGAACAAGTTATGTCTTTTTAATCCACTTTTATTTCCTTTTTCTCTAACATATTTTCGACATTGAGTTTCTCCTAAACTAGTAATACATACACAAACTTAAGTAGCAATTCCACTAAAGCACTTCCAAACGTTCAGTTTTGATAGTCTCAACAAGTGTAGAAATTACACTTATGAGGCAATTAAGTTGTTTTATTCTCTCCCAATGGCCTTTTAAATGACAATTGTTATTAAAGATGACATATTAATGAAATGTTGAACATAAAAATACCATGAAAAAGTTAGAAAAATAATTGTTACAATGAAAAAAGATTTAGACGTTAATTGTAAATAAAATATGTTGGGCTTTGTGGAGCCTAGTTTTGTTTGATCCGGTTGACGACCCAACCTGAATAATGTTGCGTGATTTTTTAATGGGAGATTTTCTGAGGCTTAGTCCATGGAGCAGAGGATTAATGGGAGATTTTGGCCAGTTTCATTGCCCAATGTGAATCCTGCGAAGGATATATAGAAAACGTAATTTTGGTGATTAGGATTCTTTATGATATATAGAGAGAGAAACTGAACGGACGCACTTTGTATTCTTTCCCTAATAATAGTGAAATCCCTGCAACTCCGTGGACGTAGACAAATTGGCCAAACCACATAAATATTGTCTTCTGCGTGTGATTGTTTTTCTTTAGCGTGTGTTTTCTCTATTCAGTATTTCTCACTGGTTGGGAATTTCTGGTTGGTTTCCTATAACTGGTATCAGAGCCTAGGGTTAGGTTTAAGTGGGAGCAATGGCAAAGGAAGCAAGAGAGGCGTCTGGAATAGAAAAGTTCGATGGCACAGACTTCGCGTATTGGAGGATGCAGATTGAAGATTATCTCTATAGGAAGAAATTTCTTCTGCCTCTTTTGGGGACAAAACTTGAGACAATGAAGGTAGATGAATGGGATCTTCTTGACAGACAGGTACTAGGAGTTATCAGGTTAACTTTGTCTAGGTCTGTCACACATAATGTTGTAAAGGAAAATACCACAGCAGATCTGATGAAGCTTTTTTCTGGTTAACTTTGTCTAGGTTTTTTGCACACAATGTTGTAAAGGAGAAGACCAGAGTAGATCTGATGAAAGATTTGTCGGGTATGTATGAAAAGCCTTCAGCAAACAACAAGGTGCATTTGATGAAGAAACTGTTCAATCTGAAGATGGCAGAGAACGCATCACAACATCTGAATGAATTTAACACTATCACAAATCAATTATCATCTGTAGAAATTGATTTTGATGATGAGATCCGTGCACTGATCATTTTGGCTTCTTTGCCAAACAGTTGGGAGACAATGAGGATTGCATTAAGAAATTCTATTGGAAAGGAAAAGCTGAAGTACAATGACATACGAGATTTAATTTTGGCTAAGGAGATTCGCAGAAGAGATGCAGGTGAAACTTCAGGATTTGGTTCTGCCCTAAACCTTGAGATAAGAGGCAGAGGTAATGATAGAAATTCATATCGGGGCAAATTAAAATCCAGAAGTTTTAATCGAAATAGAAGTAAACCTAGATCAGGACAACAAGTACAATGCTGGAACTGTGGAAAAACATGTCAATTAAGGAGGCAATGCAAAAGTCCTAAGAAGAAGAATGAAGATGATTCTGCTAATGCTGTAACAGAAGAGGTACATGATGCATTACTTCTTGCAGTAGACAGTCCACTTGATGATTGGGTTTTGGACTCAAGAGCTTCGTTTCATACCATTCCACAGCGAGAAATTATACAGAATTATGTTGCAGGTGATTTTGGTAAGGTGTATTTGGTTGATGGTGCAGCCTTGGATATTTTGGGTATAGGAGATGTCCGGATATTGTTACCTAATGGGTCTGTTTGGTTACCGGAGAAGGTTCGACATATTCCTGACCTAAGGAGGAATCTGATTTCTGTTGGACAATTTGATGATGAAGGGCGTGCAATACTATTTGTTGGTGGTACTTGGAAGGTTACAAAGGGAGCCAGAGTATTGGTTTATGGAAAAAAGTCCGGTACTCTATATATGATCTCAAGTCTAAGAGACACAATTGCAGTTGCTAAATCAAGTAATGATTCAAGCCTATGGCACTGCATACTTGGTCACATGAGTGAGAAAGGGATGAAGATGTTGTTGTCGAAAGGAAAACTACTAGAATTGAAGTCCATTGAGTTTGACATGTATCAAAGCTACATCTTAGGAAAGCATAAAAAAGGTAAGCTTCTTGAAAACTGGCTGGGCACCAAAGGCTAAAAAATTGGAGTTAGTACACATTGATCTGTGGGGTCCTTCTCCGGTTTTATCCCTTGGAGGTTTAAGGTACTATATTTCTTTCATTGATGACTCAAGCAGAAATGTATGGGTTTATTTTCTAAAAAATAAATATGATGTATTTGAAACTTTTAAGAAGTGGAAGGCCATGGTTGAGACAAAATTAAGTTTGAAAGTAAAATGTTTGAGGTCAGATAATGGAGGAGAGTACATAGATGGAGGGTTCAGTGAGTATTGTGCTGCACAGGGAATTAGGATGGAGAATACCATTCTCGGGACACCACAACAGAATGGTGTGGCTGAGCGCATGAACAGAACTCCCAATGAGCATACTAGGAGTATGAGATTGCATGCTGGACTACCAAAAACTTTATGCTATTAGCATTGCAGCTTACCTAATAAATCGAGGACCTTCAATTCCCATGGAGTTCAGACTTCCTGAGGAGGTTTGGAGCGAAGTCTAAATTCTGACTAGAACGGTAAACATAAAAGTGGGAAATAATAAGTTTCCCTCATTTCAAAGCACGTAAATATAATATTTTGAGAAAAAATATTATTAAGGACGGGATTTACTAATTAATAGAGGGTTAAAGCAAAGAATTCAACAAAAGAAAATTAGGAACATAAGTTCTACAATGAGCAAAGATAGAAGAATTTAAGTGCAATTAAAGTGTCATGTAACAAGTAAAAACTATAGCTTATCCTATATAAATCGTTTGAAAATTTTCGAATTCAATTTTTGCCATGGAGCCATGACAAAAAAAACATTATTGAGTTGTTGGGGGTTGTTAAGCTATTTACGATCAAATTGAAAGTCTCAAATATTGACTACTTGGCAATAAAATTTTTTAACACTTGTTCCACATAACTATGACTATGCTTCTACGTTATGAAAGTATTAAAATTAAAAGAAAAAACAATGTTCACAACATTGTTCTACGAAGTACCATCCACACACTTTCTAGCAACCTGCACCACCAAGCCACGCTAGTTTACTACCAAAATTCCAAATACGCCGTAGCAATTTCGTCAAGATCATACACCCTAGGCCTTATTACGAACACAGACACAAATCGCTCGTAATGAAGAATATAACAAAAAATAAAAAATAAAAAAAAAAGAAGCTAAAATGATACGTTAGTTTTAGGTAATGACGACCTCAAAAATATTGATTATTGAGGAACCAATAAACCTCTAAACACTACATATGCAGGAATAATCGATCCCAATTTCTTCATTTTTTTACTTGAATTTAAGTATGAAAATATTGTAGCCACTATGTTCTCAGATCAAAAAATTAAAACTTGAAAAAACAATTAATTACAAAAATAGAAATGTACAATCTTCTTCCTCCAAGCGTTTGCAATTCACCATAGTTGCAAGACAAAAGAAAACCTATTTGATCAAAACTGATAGTAAAAGGACCTACATCCCAAAAAAAAATAAAATGCAATTAGAAGTTCGATTGTTCATCCATGTATTTTACTTAATATCACTTGATCAAAAAATCGTTTACCGACACTTCGTTAGGGATATCAAAAAAAAATATGCAATTAGTAGCACGGTCGTTAATCCATGCATTTTACTTAATATCACTTGATCAAAAAATTAAATAAATCGTTTTCCAACACTTCGTTAGGTACATCGTACGAACTTAGATAGTCTTTAATTTGTGGATTAATAAGTTTTTATAAGTTCAATTGGTTTTTGCTAACGGACCATGGATGGACTTTTTCTTTATATAGGAAAAAGTCAACACCTGGTAATACTATTTTTTGCCTATAAATAACTCAAAATAATCTGCACTAAGCATCATTCAGGAAACATGGCTAATAGCAAAGTCGGCATCCTTACTCTCCTTTTAATCTGTGGTATGTTCTAATTCCTTCTCTTGTTTGACTTTCAAGAATTGTGCCTACTGGTAAAAGTTACATATCAATTATGCTTTCTATGACGGTCAAGAGACGAATGACTTATGAACAATTTTTCGTAACCTATATCGGCTGAGTTTTGACACTTCTACGATGGCCGAGTATTTAACCATTGTGAAACAATTTTCCGAATATATAGTAATATTGATTTTATCATAGTAGTTAAGCAGTCATCTGTTACCCATTAAGTTATGCTATTAAGTTTAGCATGACATATACATGATTTTATAATAACCGCATCTTGAATTTTGTCTAAATTTTCTTTATCGTGTTTTATACGCAATATTGAGCATGAACATGCTAAACGATAGATTTGTTTTTCTTTCTAAAGAGTGACATTACACTACTATGACAGGGCTGTTTTTCTTGGGAAGCAATGTTCAATATGCCGAAGCCCAAAAGAAAGTTTGCCCACAAAATTGTGCCAGAGTTAGCTACATGACATGCCCAAGCTCTGGTCGTAAGAAACTTCGTCCAGGCTGCACAAACTGTTGCAAAGTTAAGAAGGGTTGCAAGCTATACAGATATAATGGAAGCTTAATGTGTACTGGAATGTAATTGGATATGAGATAAATCTTAAATAAACTGTCATGTTTGCACTACAAACGGACAAATTAAATCAATGAATCTGCTATGTTTCTGTGAAATGAAATACAAGATTCAGGTTTAATTATATTGATGGATGTTGTTTCTATGAAATTATCTTTTACATAATTACTTCTCTAAATTTATTAGTAGAGACTTAGTTGTTGTACACTCTTATATTGATCTACAACATCGAAGAGTTGTTGTACAAACTGTATGTACAATACAATAGATGGGAACACTATAAAAATTGAGGCGAAATAAGAGATTATGCACCTATAGATTTCTTGAAGATAGAATTTATTATATCTTAGTGTCACATATATTGGAAGCCATCCAATTTAGACGTCACCCAAATGACAACCCACGAACATATTAGAGTTTCTTATTTATTCAAGATATAAGAATAATTTAAATTATAATTGAATGCATATACCATATTTTAACAGCGACATTATGAATAGGTAAAAAGTAGAAGTACGTATAGTCAATAGGAAGATATACATGTATACGGTCTGTCCTTTTTCTCTCTCTATTTCTCGGTCTGTCCTTTTTCTTTTTTTTCTCTCCTATTATATATACTTTAGTGATGAAATTTGAATTGTAGACAAAATTTATTAAAGATTAAATTTGAATGAGGTCATCTATTTATTATATCTTAGTGTCACATGTATTCAAGCCGTCCAATTTAAACGTCACCCAAATGACAACCCACGAACATATTAGTGACTTACAATCTAGTAAATTGATGCGTTCAAAATAATCGATAATCACTTTTATTTAAGATTCGTTTCCAAGATATATTAAACATATGTTTAATATGACCCGATCATATTCTTAGTCCAAATTCTTATGAAAAACATGCATTGATTCACAAAATTTATCACACATGATTACACATGCCATATATATTATTCCTATAACATATTGCCTATGAGCTATTTCACTGCGTTCTAGACTTGTTGTGAGTATCCCTATACTACAACAAACAACTTACTATCTAATTGGTAATCAATAATCAAATAATTAAATAGTAATGCATAACAATGAAGAAAAATAAGAAATACTAAACTAAATGTCTCGAATTAAAATAAATAAACAATATGGTTTGTCATTCATCCAATATAAAGGAAAACTAGCTAATCATCCTAATAATTAAATTATACAAGAATTTATAGAAAAATATCACTCGGATCGAAGAAATAACGAAGAAGGTGGAGAAAAATCTTGCACAATTCCCTTGATGTTAATGATTTAGCCTCGTTCTTCGCCTCCAAATTATGTTGAATCTAAGAATTTTTAGGCTTAGGGAGGTCTCTCACGTTCTGGTGGAATTTTGATATTTAAATGATGCCAAAAAATTGCATTGAATTATTACCAAAACAAAAATAAGGAAAATTGAATATTTTCATTTTTACACTGAGGCGCGTCCCTAGGCATAGCCGGGGTATGCGCTTGGCTTGTTTGGGGCGCCTCAGGAGGTCTCAGAAGAGGAGGATGATCAAAAAAGGAACGGAACACCATCAAATTTAAAGCAGCATTGCCTAACGATATCTTGGAGGAAGTGATAAATATCCCTCTTTCAGATGGTCCGCATCAATTTCGTCCAGATCATACACCCTAGGCCTTATTACGCACACAGACACAAACTGCTCGTGGTGAAGAATATAACCAAAAAAAAATATAGCTAAAATGATACGTTAGTTTCAGGTAACGACGACCTCAAAAATATTGATTTTCGAGGAACAAATAAACCTCTAAACACTACATATGCAGGAATAATTGATCCCAATTTCTTCATTTTTTTTACTTGAATTTACGTATGAAAATATTGTAACCATTATGTTCTCAGATCAAAAATTTAAAACCTGAAAAAACAATTAATTACAAAAATAGAAATGTACAATCTTCTTCCTCCAAGCGTTTGCAATTCACCATAGTTGCAAGAAAAAAAAAAACCTATTTGATCAAAACAGATAGTAAAAGGACCTACATCTCAAAAACAAAATATGCAATTAGAAGTTCCATCGTTCATCCATGTATTTTACTTAATATCACTTGATCAAAAAATCGTTTACCGACACTTCGTTAGGCATATCATAAAAAAATATGCAATTAGTTGCACGGTCGTTAATCCATGCATTTACGTAATATAAATCGTTTACGTAATATCACTTGATCAAAAAATTAAATAAATCGTTTTCCAACACTTCGTTAGGTACATCGTACAACTCAGATAGTCTTTAATTTGTGGACTAATATGTTTTTATAAGTTCAATTGGTTTTTGCTTACGGACCATGGATGGACTTTTTCTTTATATAGGAAAAAGTCAACACCTGGTAATACTATTTTTTGCCTATAAATAACTCAAAATAATCTGCACTAAGCATCATTCAGGAAACATGGCTAATAGCAAAGTCGGCATCCTTACTCTCCTTTTAATCTGTGGTATGTCCTAATTCCTTCTCTTGTTTGACTTTCCAGAATTGTGCCTACCCGTGAAATTTACGTATCAATTATGCTTTCTATGACGGTCAAGAGACGAATGACTTATGAACAATTTTTCGTAACCTATATCGGCTGAATTTTGACACTTCTACGATGGCCGAGTATTTAACCATTGTGAAACAATTTTCCGAATATATAGTAATATTGATTTTATCATAGTAGTTAAGCAGTCATCTGTTACCCATTAAGTTATGCTATTAAGTTTAGCATGACATATACATGATTTTATAATAACCGCATCTTGAATTTTGTCTAAATTTTCTTTATCGTGTTTTATACGCAATATTGAGCATGAACATGCTAAACAATAGATTTGTTTTTCTTTCTAAAGAGTGACATTACACTACTATGACAGGGCTGTTTTTCTTGGGAAGCAATGTTCAATATGCCGAAGCCCAAAAGAAAGTTTGCCCACAAAATTGTGCCGAAGTTAATTAGCTACATGACATGCCCAAGCTCTGGTCGTAAGAAACTTTGTCCAGGCTGCACAAACTGTTGCAAAGTTAAGAAGGGTTGCAAGCTATACAGATATAACGGAAGCGTAATGTGTACTGGAATGTAATTGGATATGAGATAAATCTTAAATAAACTGTCATGTTTGCACTACAAATAGACAAATTAAATCAATGAATCTGCTATGTTTCTGTGAAATGAAATACAAGATTCAGGTTTAATTATATTGATGGATGTTGTTTCTATGAAATTCTCTTTTACATAATTACTTCTCTAAATTTATTAGGCGAGACTTAGTTGTTGTACACTCTTATATTGATCTACAAAATCGAAGAGTTGTTTTACAAATTGTATGTGCAATACGGTAGATGGGAACACTATAAAAATTGAGGCGAAATAAGAGATTATGCACCTACAGATTTCTTGAAGATAGAATTTATTATATCTTAGTGTCACATATATTGGAAGCCATCCAATTTAGACGTCACCCAAATGACAACCCACGAACATATTAGAGTTTCTTATTTATTCAAGATATAAGAATAATTTAAATTATAATTTAATGCATATACCATATTTTAACAGCGACATTATGAATATGTAAAAAGTAGAATTACGTATAGTCAATGGGAAGATCTAGATGGATACGGTCTGTCCTTTTTCTCTTTCTATTTCTCGGTCTGTCCTTGTTCTTATTTTTCTCTCCTATTATATATATTTGAGTATTGAAATTTGGATTGTAGACAAAATTTATTAAAGATTAAATTTGAATGAGGTCATCTATTTATTATATCTTAGTGTCACATATATTGAAAGCCGTCGAATTTAGACGTCACCCAAATGACAACCCACGAACATATTAGAGATTTACAATCTAGTAAATTGATGCATTCAAAACAATCGATAATCCACTTTTATTTAAGATTCGTGGCCAAGATATGTTAAACATATATTTAATGTGACCCGATCATATATTTAGTCCAAATTCATATGAAAAACATGCATTGATTCACAGAATTTATCACACATGACATATATATTATTCCTAATACATATTGCCAATGTGCTATTTCACCGCGTTTTAGACTTATTGTGAGTATCCCAATACTGCAACGAACAACTTACTATCTAATTGGTAATCAATAATCAAATAATGAAATAGGAATGCACAACAATCAAGAAAAATTAAGGAATACTAAACTAATTGTCTCAAATTAAAATAAATAAACAATACGGTTTGTCAATCATCCAATATAAAGGAAAACTAGCTAATCATCCGAATAATTAAATTATACAAGAATTTATAGAAAAATATCACTCGGATCGAAGAAATAGGGAAGAAGGTGGAGAAAAATCTTGCACAATTCCCTTGATGTTGATGATTTAGCCTTGTTCTTCACCTCCAAAATATGTTGAATCTAAGAATTTTTAGGCTTAGTGGGGTCTCTCACATTCTGGTCAAATTTTGATATTTAAATGAAGCCAAAAAATTGCGTTGAATTATTACCAAAACATAAATAAGGAAAATTGAATTTTTTTCATTTTACACTGAGGCGCGTGCCTAGGCATAGCTAGGGCATGCGCTTGACTTGTTTGGGGTGCCTCAGGAGGTCTCAGAAGAGGAGGATGCTCAAAAAAGGATCGGAACACCATCAAATTTAAAGTAGCCTTGCCTAACGATATCTTGGAGGAAGTGACAAATATCCCTCTTTCAGATGGTCCGCATCAATTTCGTCAAGATCATACACCCTAGGCCGTATTACGAACACAGACACAAATTGCTCGTGATGAAGAACATAACCAACAAAAAAAGAAGCTAAAATGATACGTTAGTTTTAGGTAATGACGACCTCAAAAATATTGATTTTCGAGGAACCAATAAACCTCTAAACACTACATATGCAGGAATAATTGATCCCAATTTCTTCATTTTTTTACTCGAATTTAAGTATGAAAATATTGTAACCATTATGTTCTCAGATCAAAAAATTAAAAGCCGAAAAAACAATTAATTACAAAAATAGAAATGTACAATCTTCTTCCTCGAAGCGTTTGCAATTCACCATGGTCGCAAGAGAAAAGAAAACCTATTTGATCAAAGCTGATAGTAAAAGGACCTACATCCCAAAAAAAAAAAAAAATGCAATTAGAAGTTGGATCGTTCATCCATGTATTTTACTTAATATCACTTGATCAACAAAATTAAATAAATCGTTTACCGACACTTCGTTAGGCATATCATAAAAAAATATGCAATTAGTTGCACGGTCGTTAATCCATGCATTTTACGTAATAGCACTTGATCAAAAAATTAAATAAATCGTTTTCCAACACTTCGTTAGGTACATCGTACAACTCAGATAGTCTTTAATTTGTGGACTAATATGTTTTTATAAGTTCAATTGGTTTTTGCTTACGGACCATGGATGGACTTTTTCTTTATATAGGAAAAAGTCAACACCTGGTAATACTATTTTTTGCCTATAAATAACTCAAAATAATCTGCACTAAGCATCATTCAGGAAACATGGCTAATAGCAAAGTCGGCATCCTTACTCTCCTTTTAATCTGTGGTATGTCCTAATTCCTTCTCTTGTTTGACTTTCCAGAATTGTGCCTACTCGTAAAATTTACGTATCAATTATGCTTTCTATGACGGTCAAGAGACGAATGACTTATGAACAATTTTTCGTAACCTATATCGGCTGAATTTTGACACTTCTACGGTGGCCGAGTATTTAACCATTGTGAAACAATTTTCCGAATATATAGTAATATTGATTTTATCATAGTAGTTAAGCAGTCATCTGTTACCCATTAAGTTATGCTATTAAGTTTAGCATGACATATACATGATTTTATAATAACCGCATCTTGAATTTTGTCTAAATTTTCTTTATCGTGTTTTATACGCAATATTGAGCATGAACATGCTAAACAATAGATTTGTTTTTCTTTCTAAAGAGTGACATTACACTACTATGACAGGGCTGTTTTTCTTGGGAAGCAATGTTCAACATGCCGAAGCCCAAAAGAAAGTTTGCCCACGAAATTGTGCCGAAGTTAGCTACATGACATGCCCAAGCTCTGGTCGTAAGAAACTTTGTCCAGGCTGCACAAACTGTTGCAAAGTTAAGAAGGGTTGCAAGCTATACAGATATAATGGAAGCTTAATGTGTACTGGAATGTAATTGGATATGAGATAAATCTTAAATAAACTGTCATGTTTGCACTACAAACAGACAAATTAAATCAATGAATCTGCTATGTTTCTGTGAAATGAAATACAAGATTCAGGTTTAATTATATTGATGGATGTTGTTTCTATGAAATTCTCTTTTACATAATTACTTCTCTAAATTTATTAGGCGAGACTTAGTTGTTGTACACTCCGTCCAATTTAGACGTCACCCAAATGACAACCCACGAACATATTAGAGTTTCTTATTTATTCAAGATATAAGAATAATTTAAATTATAATTTAATGCATATACCGTATTTTAACAGCGACATTATGAATATGTAAAAAGTAGAAGTACGTATAGTCAATGGGAAGATCTAGATGTATACGGTCTGTCCTTTTTCTCTTTCTATTTCTCGGTCTGTCCTTGTTCTTATTTTTCTCTCCTATTATATATATTTTAGTATTGAAATTTGGATTGTAGACAAAATTTATTAAAGATTAAATTTGAATGAGGTCATCTATTTATTATATCTTAGTGTCACATATATTGAAAGCCGTCGAATTTAGACGTCACCCAAATGACAACCCACGAACATATTAGAGATTTACAATCTAGTAAATTGATGCATTCAAAACAATCGATAATCCACTTTTATTTAAGATTCGTTGCCAAGATATGTTAAACATATATTTAATATGACCCGATCATATATTTAGTACAAATTCATATGAAAAACATGCATTGATTCACAGAATTTATCACACATTACATATATATTATTCCTAATACATATTGCCTATGTGCTATTACACCGCGTTTTAGACTTATTGTGAGTATCCCAATACTGCAACGAACAACATACTATCTAATTGGTAATCAATAATCAAATAATGAAATAGGAGTGCACAACAATCAAGAAAAATTAAGAAATACTAAACTAATTGTCTCAAATTAAAATAAATAAACAATACGGTTTGTCAATCATCCAATATAAAGGAAAACTAGCTAATCATCCGAATAATTAAATTATACAAGAATTTATAGAAAAATATCACTCGGATCGAAGAAATAGGGAAGAAGGTGGAGAAAAATCTTGCACAATTCCCTTGATGCTGATGATTTAGCCTCGTTCTTCGCCTCCAAAATATGTTGAATCTAAGAATATTTAGGCTTAGGGGGGTCTCTCACATTCTGGTCGAATTTTGATATTTAAATGATGCCAAAAAATTGCGTTGAATTATTACCAAAACATAAATAAGGAAAATTGAATTTTTTTCATTTTACACTGAGGCGCGTGCCTAGGCATAGCTAGGGCATGCGCTTGGCTTGTTTGGGGTACCTCAGGAGGTCTCAGAAGAGGAGGATGCTCAAAAAAGGAACGGAACACCATCAAATTTAAAGTAGCCTTGCCTAACGATATCTTGGAGGAAGTGACAAATATCCCTCTTTCAGATGGTCCGCATCAATTTCGTCAAGATCATACACCCTAGGCCGTATTACGAACACAGACACAAATTGCTCGTGATGAAGAACTCAACCAAAAAAAAAAAAGAAGCTAAAATGATACGTTAGTTTTAGGTAATGACGACCTCAAAAATATTGATTTTCGAGGAACCAATAAACCTCTAAACACTACATATGCAGGAATAATTGATCCCAATTTCTTCATTTTTTTACTTGAATTTAAGTATGAAAATATTGTAACCATTATGTTCTCAGATCACAAAATTAAAAGCCGAAAAAACAATTAATTACAAAAATAGAAATGTACAATCTTCTTCCTCCAAGCGTTTGCAATTCACCGTGGTCGCAAGAGAAAAGAAAACCTATTTGATCAAAGCTGATAGTAAAAGGACCTACATCCCAAAAAAAAAAAAAAAAAGAATGCAATTAGAAGTTCGATCGTTCATCCATGTATTTTACTTAATATCACTTGATCAACAAAATTAAATAAATCGTTTACCGACACTTCGTTAGGCATATCATAAAAAAATATGCAATTAGTTGCACGGTCGTTAATCCATGCATTTTACGTAATATCACTTGATCAAAAAATTAAATAAATCGTTTTCCAACACTTCGTTAGGTACATCGTACAACTTAGATAGTCTTTAATTTGTGGACTAATATGTTTTTATAAGTTCAATTGGTTTTTGCTTACGGACCATGGATGGACTTTTTCTTTATATAGGAAAAAGTCAACACCTGGTAATACTATTTTTTGCCTATAAATAACTCAAAATAATCTGCACTAAGCATCATTCAGGAAACATGGCTAATAGCAAAGTCGGCATCCTTACTCTCCTTTTAATCTGTGGTATGTCCTAATTCCTTCTCTTGTTTGACTTTCCAGAATTGTGCCTACTCGTAAAATTTACGTATCAATTATGCTTTCTATGACGGTCAAGAGACGAATGACTTATGAACAATTTTTCGTAACCTATATCGGCTGAATTTTGACACTTCTACGGTGGCCGAGTATTTAACCATTGTGAAACAATTTTCCGAATATATAGTAATATTGATTTTATCATAGTAGTTAAGCAGTCATCTGTTACCCATTAAGTTATGCTATTAAGTTTAGCATGACATATACATGATTTTATAATAACCGCATCTTGAATTTTGTCTAAATTTTCTTTATCGTGTTTTATACGCAATATTGAGCATGAACATGCTAAACAATAGATTTGTTTTTCTTTCTAAAGAGTGACATTACACTACTATGACAGGGCTGTTTTTCTTGGGAAGCAATGTTCAACATGCCGAAGCCCAAAAGAAAGTTTGCCCACGAAATTGTGCCGAAGTTAGCTACATGACATGCCCAAGCTCTGGTCCTAAGAAACTTTGTCCAGGCTGCACAAACTGTTGCAAAGTTAAGAAGGGTTGCAAGCTATACAGATATAATGGAAGCTTAATGTGTACTGGAATGTAATTGGATATGAGATAAATCTTAAATAAACTGTCATGTTTGCACTACAAACAGACAAATTAAATCAATGAATCTGCTATGTTTCTGTGAAATGAAATACAAGATTCAGGTTTAATTATATTGATGGATGTTGTTTCTATGAAATTCTCTTTTACATAATTACTTCTCTAAATTTATTAGGCGAGACTTAGTTGTTGTACACTCCGTCCAATTTAGACGTCACCCAAATGACAACCCACGAACATATTAGAGTTTCTTATTTATTCAAGATATAAGAATAATTTAAATTATAATTTAATGCATATACCGTATTTTAACAGCGACATTATGAATATGTAAAAAGTAGAAGTACGTATAGTCAATGGGAAGATCTAGATGTATACGGTCTGTCCTTTTTCTCTTTCTATTTCTCGGTCTGTCCTTGTTCTTATTTTTCTCTCCTATTATATATATTTTAGTATTGAAATTTGGATTGTAGACAAAATTTATTAAAGATTAAATTTGAATGAGGTCATCTATTTATTATATCTTAGTGTCACATATATTGAAAGCCGTCGAATTTAGACGTCACCCAAATGACAACCCACGAACATATTAGAGATTTACAATCTAGTAAATTGATGCATTCAAAACAATCGATAATCCACTTTTATTTAAGATTCGTTGCCAAGATATGTTAAACATATATTTAATATGACCCGATCATATATTTAGTCCAAATTCATATGAAAAACATGCATTGATTCACAGAATTTATCACACATGACATATATATTATTCCTAATACATATTGCCTATGTGCTATTACACCGCGTTTTAGACTTATTGTGAGTATCCCAATACTGCAACGAACAACATACTATCTAATTGGTAATCAATAATCAAATAATGAAATAGGAGTGCACAACAATCAAGAAAAATTAAGAAATACTAAACTAATTGTCTCAAATTAAAATAAATAAACAATACGGTTTGTCAATCATCCAATATAAAGGAAAACTAGCTAATCATCCGAATAATTAAATTATACAAGAATTTATAGAAAAATATCACTCGGATCGAAGAAATAGGGAAGAAGGTGGAGAAAAATGTTGCACAATTCCCTTGATGCTGATGATTTAGCCTCGTTCTTCGCCTCCAAAATATGTTGAATCTAAGAATTTTTAGGCTTAGGGGGGTCTCTCACATTCTGGTCGAATTTTGATATTTGAATGATGCCAAAAAATTGCGTTGAATTATTACCAAAACATAAATAAGGAAAATTGAATTTTTTTCATTTTACACTGAGGCGCGTGCCTAGGCATAGCTAGGGCAGCGCTTGGCTTTTTTGGGGTGCCTCAGGAGGTCTCAGAAGAGGAGGATGCTCAAAAAAGGAACGGAACACCATCAAATTTAAAGTAGCCTTGCCTAACGATATCTTGGAGGAAGTGACAAATATCCCTCTTTCAGATGGTCCGCATCAATTTCGTCAAGATCATACACCCTAGGCCGTATTACGAACACAGACACAAATTGCTCGTGATGAAGAACTCAACCAAAAAAAAAAAAGAAGCTAAAATGATACGTTAGTTTTAGGTAATGACGACCTCAAAAATATTGATTTTCGAGGAACCAATAAACCTCTAAACACTACATATGCAGGAATAATTGATCCCAATTTCTTCATTTTTTTACTTGAATTTAAGTATGAAAATATTGTAACCATTATGTTCTCAGATCACAAAATTAAAAGCCGAAAAAACAATTAATTACAAAAATAGAAATGTACAATCTTCTTCCTCCAAGCGTTTGCAATTCACCGTGGTCGCAAGAGAAAAGAAAACCTATTTGATCAAAGCTGATAGTAAAAGGACCTACATCCCAAAAAAAAAAAAAAAAATGCAATTAGAAGTTGGATCGTTCATCCATGTATTTTACTTAATATCACTTGATCAACAAAATTAAATAAATCGTTTACCGACACTTCGTTAGGCATATCATAAAAAAATATGCAATTAGTTGCACGGTCGTTAATCCATGCATTTTACGTAATATCACTTGATCAAAAAATTAAATAAATCGTTTTCCAACACTTCGTTAGGTACATCGTACAACTTAGATAGTCTTTAATTTGTGGACTAATATGTTTTTATAAGTTCAATTGGTTTTTGCTTACGGACCATGGATGGACTTTTTCTTTATATAGGAAAAAGTCAACACCTGGTAATACTATTTTTTGCCTATAAATAACTCAAAATAATCTGCACTAAGCATCATTCAGGAAACATGGCTAATAGCAAAGTCGGCATCCTTACTCTCCTTTTAATCTGTGGTATGTCCTAATTCCTTCTCTTGTTTGACTTTCCAGAATTGTGCCTACTCGTAAAATTTACGTATCAATTATGCTTTCTATGACGGTCAAGAGACGAATGACTTATGAACAATTTTTCGTAACCTATATCGGCTGAATTTTGACACTTCTACGGTGGCCGAGTATTTAACCATTGTGAAACAATTTTCCGAATATATAGTAATATTGATTTTATCATAGTAGTTAAGCAGTCATCTGTTACCCATTAAGTTATGCTATTAAGTTTAGCATGACATATACATGATTTTATAATAACCGCATCTTGAATTTTGTCTAAATTTTCTTTATCGTGTTTTATACGCAATATTGAGCATGAACATGCTAAACAATAGATTTGTTTTTCTTTCTAAAGAGTGACATTACACTACTATGACAGGGCTGTTTTTCTTGGGAAGCAATGTTCAACATGCCGAAGCCCAAAAGAAAGTTTGCCCACGAAATTGTGCCGAAGTTAGCTACATGACATGCCCAAGCTCTGGTCCTAAGAAACTTTGTCCAGGCTGCACAAACTGTTGCAAAGTTAAGAAGGGTTGCAAGCTATACAGATATAATGGAAGCTTAATGTGTACTGGAATGTAATTGGATATGAGATAAATCTTAAATAAACTGTCATGTTTGCACTACAAACAGACAAATTAAATCAATGAATCTGCTATGTTTCTGTGAAATGAAATACAAGATTCAGGTTTAATTATATTGATGGATGTTGTTTCTATGAAATTCTCTTTTACATAATTACTTCTCTAAATTTATTAGGCGAGACTTAGTTGTTGTACACTCCGTCCAATTTAGACGTCACCCAAATGACAACCCACGAACATATTAGAGTTTCTTATTTATTCAAGATATAAGAATAATTTAAATTATAATTTAATGCATATACCGTATTTTAACAGCGACATTATGAATATGTAAAAAGTAGAAGTACGTATAGTCAATGGGAAGATCTAGATGTATACGGTCTGTCCTTTTTCTCTTTCTATTTCTCGGTCTGTCCTTGTTCTTATTTTTCTCTCCTATTATATATATTTTAGTATTGAAATTTGGATTGTAGACAAAATTTATTAAAGATTAAATTTGAATGAGGTCATCTATTTATTATATCTTAGTGTCACATATATTGAAAGCCGTCGAATTTAGACGTCACCCAAATGACAACCCACGAACATATTAGAGATTTACAATCTAGTAAATTGATGCATTCAAAACAATCGATAATCCACTTTTATTTAAGATTCGTTGCCAAGATATGTTAAACATATATTTAATATGACCCGATCATATATTTAGTCCAAATTCATATGAAAAACATGCATTGATTCACAGAATTTATCACACATGACATATATATTATTCCTAATACATATTGCCTATGTGCTATTACACCGCGTTTTAGACTTATTGTGAGTATCCCAATACTGCAACGAACAACATACTATCTAATTGGTAATCAATAATCAAATAATGAAATAGGAGTGCACAACAATCAAGAAAAATTAAGAAATACTAAACTAATTGTCTCAAATTAAAATAAATAAACAATACGGTTTGTCAATCATCCAATATAAAGGAAAACTAGCTAATCATCCGAATAATTAAATTATACAAGAATTTATAGAAAAATATCACTCGGATCGAAGAAATAGGGAAGAAGGTGGAGAAAAATCTTGCACAATTCCCTTGATGCTGATGATTTAGCCTCGTTCTTCGCCTCCAAAATATGTTGAATCTAAGAATATTTAGGCTTAGGGGGGTCTCTCACATTCTGGTCGAATTTTGATATTTAAATGATGCCAAAAAATTGCGTTGAATTATTACCAAAACATAAATAAGGAAAATTGAATTTTTTTCATTTTACACTGAGGCGCGTGCCTAGGCATAGCTAGGGCATGCGCTTGGCTTGTTTGGGGTACCTCAGGAGGTCTCAGAAGAGGAGGATGCTCAAAAAAGGAACGGAACACCATCAAATTTAAAGTAGCCTTGCCTAACGATATCTTGGAGGAAGTGACAAATATCCCTCTTTCAGATGGTCCGCATCAATTTCGTCAAGATCATACACCCTAGGCCATATTACGAACACAGACACAAATTGCTCGTGATGAAGAACATAACCAAAAAAAAAAAAAGCTAAAATGATACGTTAGTTTTAGGTAATGACGACCTCAAAAATATTGATTTTCGAGGAACCAATAAACCTCTAAACACTACATATGCAGGAATAATTGATCCCAATTTCTTCATTTTTTTACTTGAATTTAAGTATGAAAATATTGTAACCATTATGTTCTCAGATCACAAAATTAAAAGCCGAAAAAACAATTAATTACAAAAATAGAAATGTACAATCTTCTTCCTCCAAGCGTTTGCAATTCACCGTGGTCGCAAGAGAAAAGAAAACCTATTTGATCAAAGCTGATAGTAAAAGGACCTACATCCCAAAAAAAAAAAAAAAAATGCAATTAGAAGTTGGATCGTTCATCCATGTATTTTACTTAATATCACTTGATCAACAAAATTAAATAAATCGTTTACCGACACTTCGTTAGGCATATCATAAAAAAATATGCAATTAGTTGCACGGTCGTTAATCCATGCATTTTACGTAATATCACTTGATCAAAAAATTAAATAAATCGTTTTCCAACACTTCGTTAGGTACATCGTACAACTTAGATAGTCTTTAATTTGTGGACTAATATGTTTTTATAAGTTCAATTGGTTTTTGCTTACGGACCATGGATGGACTTTTTCTTTATATAGGAAAAAGTCAACACCTGGTAATACTATTTTTTGCCTATAAATAACTCAAAATAATCTGCACTAAGCATCATTCAGGAAACATGGCTAATAGCAAAGTCGGCATCCTTACTCTCCTTTTAATCTGTGGTATGTCCTAATTCCTTCTCTTGTTTGACTTTCCAGAATTGTGCCTACTCGTAAAATTTACGTATCAATTATGCTTTCTATGACGGTCAAGAGACGAATGACTTATGAACAATTTTTCGTAACCTATATCGGCTGAATTTTGACACTTCTACGGTGGCCGAGTATTTAACCATTGTGAAACAATTTTCCGAATATATAGTAATATTGATTTTATCATAGTAGTTAAGCAGTCATCTGTTACCCATTAAGTTATGCTATTAAGTTTAGCATGACATATACATGATTTTATAATAACCGCATCTTGAATTTTGTCTAAATTTTCTTTATCGTGTTTTATACGCAATATTGAGCATGAACATGCTAAACAATAGATTTGTTTTTCTTTCTAAAGAGTGACATTACACTACTATGACAGGGCTGTTTTTCTTGGGAAGCAATGTTCAACATGCCGAAGCCCAAAAGAAAGTTTGCCCACGAAATTGTGCCGAAGTTAGCTACATGACATGCCCAAGCTCTGGTCCTAAGAAACTTTGTCCAGGCTGCACAAACTGTTGCAAAGTTAAGAAGGGTTGCAAGCTATACAGATATAATGGAAGCTTAATGTGTACTGGAATGTAATTGGATATGAGATAAATCTTAAATAAACTGTCGTGTTTGCACTACAAACAGACAAATTAAATAAATGAATCTGCCATGTTTCTGTGAAATGAAATACAAGATTCAGGTTTAATTATATTGATGGATGTTGTTTCTATGAAATTCTCTTTTACATAATTACTTCTCTAAATTTATTAGGCGAGACTTAGTTGTTGTACACTCCGTCCAATTTAGACGTCACCCAAATGACAACCCACGAACATATTAGAGTTTCTTATTTATTCAAGATATAAGAATAATTTAAATTATAATTTAATGCATATACCGTATTTTAACAGCGACATTATGAATATGTAAAAAGTAGAAGTACGTATAGTCAATGGGAAGATCTAGATGTATACGGTCTGTCCTTTTTCTCTTTCTATTTCTCGGTCTGTCCTTGTTCTTATTTTTCTCTCCTATTATATATATTTTAGTATTGAAATTTGGATTGTAGACAAAATTTATTAAAGATTAAATTTGAATGAGGTCATCTATTTATTATATCTTAGTGTCACATATATTGAAAGCCGTCGAATTTAGACGTCACCCAAATGACAACCCACGAACATATTAGAGATTTACAATCTAGTAAATTGATGCATTCAAAACAATCGATAATCCACTTTTATTTAAGATTCGTTGCCAAGATATGTTAAACATATATTTAATATGACCCGATCATATATTTAGTCCAAATTCATATGAAAAACATGCATTGATTCACAGAATTTATCACACATGACATATATATTATTCCTAATACATATTGCCTATGTGCTATTACACCGCGTTTTAGACTTATTGTGAGTATCCCAATACTGCAACGAACAACTTACTATCTAATTGGTAATCAATAATCAAATAATGAAATAGGAGTGCACAACAATCAAGAAAAATTAAGAAATACTAAACTAATTGTCTCAAATTAAAATAAATAAACAATACGGTTTGTCAATCATCCAATATAAAGGAAAACTAGCTAATCATCCGAATAATTAAATTATACAAGAATTTATAGAAAAATATCACTCGGATCGAAGAAATAGGGAAGAAGGTGGAGAAAAATCTTGCACAATTCCCTTGATGTTGATGATTTAGCCTCGTTCTTCGCCTCCAAAATATGTCGAATCTAAGAATTTTTAGGCTTAGGGGGGTCTCTCACATTCTGGTCGAATTTTGATATTTAAATGATGCCAAAAAATTGCGTTGAATTATTACCAAAACATAAATAAGGAAAATTGAATTTTTTTCATTTTACACTGAGGCGCGTGCCTAGGCATAGCTAGGGCATGCGCTTGGCTTGTTTGGGGTGCCTCAGGAGGTCTCAGAAGAGGAGGATGCTCAAAAAAGGAACGGAACACCATCAAATTTAAAGTAGCCTTGCCTAACGATATCTTGGAGGAAGTGACAAATATCCCTCTTTCAGATGGTCCGCATCAATTTCGTCAAGATCATACACCCTAGGCCGTATTACGAACACAGACACAAATTGCTCGTGATGAAGAACATAACCAAAAAAAAAAAAGAAGCTAAAATGATACGTTAGTTTTAGGTAATGACGACCTCAAAAATATTGATTTTCGAGGAACCAATAAACCTCTAAACACTACATATGCAGGAATAATTGATCCCAATTTCTTCATTTTTTTACTTGAATTTTAGTATGAAAATATTGTAACCATTACGTTCTCAGATCACAAAATTAAAAGCCGAAAAAACAATTAATTACAAAAATAGAAATGTACAATCTTCTTCCTCCAAACGTTTGCAATGCACCGTGGTCGCAAGAGAAAAGAAAACCTATTTGATCAAAGCTGATAGTAAAAGGACCTACATCCCAAAAAAAAAAAAAAATGCAATTAGAAGTTCGATCGTTCATCCATGTATTTTACTTAATATCACTTGATCAACAAAATTAAATAAATCGTTTACCGACACTTCGTTAGGCATATCATAAAAAAATATGCAATTAGTTGCACGGTCGTTAATCCATGCATTTTACGTAATATCACTTGATCAAAAAATTAAATAAATCGTTTTCCAACACTTCGTTAGGTACATCGTACAACTTAGATAGTCTTTAATTTGTGGACTAATATGTTTTTATAAGTTCAATTGGTTTTTGCTTACGGACCATGGATGGACTTTTTCTTTATATAGGAAAAAGTCAACACCTGGTAATACTATTTTTTGCCTATAAATAACTCAAAATAATCTGCACTAAGCATCATTCAGGAAACATGGCTAATAGCAAAGTCGGCATCCTTACTCTCCTTTTAATCTGTGGTATGTCCTAATTCCTTCTCTTGTTTGACTTTCCAGAATTGTGCCTACTCGTAAAATTTACGTATCAATTATGCTTTCTATGACGGTCAAGAGACGAATGACTTATGAACAATTTTTCGTAACCTATATCGGCTGAATTTTGACACTTCTACGGTGGCCGAGTATTTAACCATTGTGAAACAATTTTCCGAATATATAGTAATATTGATTTTATCATAGTAGTTAAGCAGTCATCTGTTACCCATTAAGTTATGCTATTAAGTTTAGCATGACATACATGATTTTATAATAACCGCATCTTGAATTTTGTCTAAACTTTCTTTATCGTGTTTTATACGCAATATTGAGCATGAACATGCTAAACAATAGATTTGTTTTTCTTTCTAAAGAGTGACATTACACTACTATGACAGGGCTGTTTTTCTTGGGAAGCAATGTTCAACATGCCGAAGCCCAAAAGAAAGTTTGCCCACGAAATTGTGCCGAAGTTAGCTACATGACATGCCCAAGCTCTGGTCCTAAGAAACTTTGTCCAGGCTGCACAAACTGTTGCAAAGTTAAGAAGGGTTGCAAGCTATACAGATATAACGGAAGCTTAATGTGTACTGGAATGTAATTGGATATGAGATAAATCTTAAATAAACTGTCGTGTTTGCACTACAAACAGACAAATTAAATAAATGAATCTGCCATGTTTCTGTGAAATGAAATACAAGATTCAGGTTTAATTATATTGATGGATGTTGTTTCTATGAAATTCTCTTTTACATAATTACTTCTCTAAATTTATTAGGCGAGACTTAGTTGTTGTACACTCCGTCCAATTTAGACGTCACCCAAATGACAACCCACGAACATATTAGAGTTTCTTATTTATTCAAGATATAAGAATAATTTAAATTATAATTTAATGCATATACCGTATTTTAACAGCGACATTATGAATATGTAAAAAGTAGAAGTACGTATAGTCAATGGGAAGATCTAGATGTATACGGTCTGTCCTTTTTCTCTTTCTATTTCTCGGTCTGTCCTTGTTCTTATTTTTCTCTCCTATTATATATATTTTAGTATTGAAATTTGGATTGTAGACAAAATTTATTAAAGATTAAATTTGAATGAGGTCATCTATTTATTATATCTTAGTGTCACATATATTGAAAGCCGTCGAATTTAGACGTCACCCAAATGACAACCCACGAACATATTAGAGATTTACAATCTAGTAAATTGATGCATTCAAAACAATCGATAATCCACTTTTATTTAAGATTCGTTGCCAAGATATGTTAAACATATATTTAATATGACCCGATCATATATTTAGTCCAAATTCATATGAAAAACATGCATTGATTCACAGAATTTATCACACATGACATATATATTATTCCTAATACATATTGCCTATGTGCTATTACACCGCGTTTTAGACTTATTGTGAGTATCCCAATACTGCAACGAACAACTTACTATCTAATTGGTAATCAATAATCAAATAATGAAATAGGAGTGCACAACAATCAAGAAAAATTAAGAAATACTAAACTAATTGTCTCAAATTAAAATAAATAAACAATACGGTTTGTCAATCATCCAATATAAAGGAAAACTAGCTAATCATCCGAATAATTAAATTATACAAGAATTTATAGAAAAATATCACTCGGATCGAAGAAATAGGGAAGAAGGTGGAGAAAAATCTTGCACAATTCCCTTGATGTTGATGATTTAGCCTCGTTCTTCGCCTCCAAAATATGTCGAATCTAAGAATTTTTAGGCTTAGGGGGGTCTCTCACATTCTGGTCGAATTTTGATATTTAAATGATGCCAAAAAATTGCGTTGAATTATTACCAAAACATAAATAAGGAAAATTGAATTTTTTTCATTTTACACTGAGGCGCGTGCCTAGGCATAGCTAGGGCATGCGCTTGGCTTGTTTGGGGTGCCTCAGGAGGTCTCAGAAGAGGAGGATGCTCAAAAAAGGAACGGAACACCATCAAATTTAAAGTTGCCTTGCCTAACGATATCTTGGAGGAAGTGACAAATATCCCTCTTTCAGATGGTCCGCATCAATTTCGTCAAGATCATACACCCTAGGCCGTATTACGAACACAGACACAAATTGCTCGTGATGAAGAACATAACCAAAAAAAAAAGAAGCTAAAATGATACGTTAGTTTTAGGTAATGACGACCTCAAAAATATTGATTTTCGAGGAACCAATAAACCTCTAAACACTACATATGCAGGAATAATTGATCCCAATTTCTTCATTTTTTTACTTGAATTTTAGTATGAAAATATTGTAACCATTACGTTCTCAGATCACAAAATTAAAAGCCGAAAAAACAATTAATTACAAAAATAGAAATGTACAATCTTCTTCCTCCAAACGTTTGCAATGCACCGTGGTCGCAAGAGAAAAGAAAACCTATTTGATCAAAGCTGATAGTAAAAGGACCTACATCCCAAAAAAAAAAAAAAAATGCAATTAGAAGTTCGATCGTTCATCCATGTATTTTACTTAATATCACTTGATCAACAAAATTAAATAAATCGTTTACCGACACTTCGTTAGGCATATCATAAAAAAATATGCAATTAGTTGCACGGTCGTTAATCCATGCATTTTACGTAATATCACTTGATCAAAAAATTAAATAAATCGTTTTCCAACACTTCGTTAGGTACATCGTACAACTTAGATAGTCTTTAATTTGTGGACTAATATGTTTTTATAAGTTCAATTGGTTTTTGCTTACGGACCATGGATGGACTTTTTCTTTATATAGGAAAAAGTCAACACCTGGTAATACTATTTTTTGCCTATAAATAACTCAAAATAATCTGCACTAAGCATCATTCAGGAAACATGGCTAATAGCAAAGTCGGCATCCTTACTCTCCTTTTAATCTGTGGTATGTCCTAATTCCTTCTCTTGTTTGACTTTCCAGAATTGTGCCTACTCGTAAAATTTACGTATCAATTATGCTTTCTATGACGGTCAAGAGACGAATGACTTATGAACAATTTTTCGTAACCTATATCGGCTGAATTTTGACACTTCTACGGTGGCCGAGTATTTAACCATTGTGAAACAATTTTCCGAATATATAGTAATATTGATTTTATCATAGTAGTTAAGCAGTCATCTGTTACCCATTAAGTTATGCTATTAAGTTTAGCATGACATATACATGATTTTATAATAACCGCATCTTGAATTTTGTCTAAATTTTCTTTATCGTGTTTTATACGCAATATTGAGCATGAACATGCTAAACAATAGATTTGTTTTTCTTTCTAAAGAGTGACATTACACTACTATGACAGGGCTGTTTTTCTTGGGAAGCAATGTTCAACATGCCGAAGCCCAAAAGAAAGTTTGCCCACGAAATTGTGCCGAAGTTAGCTACATGACATGCCCAAGCTCTGGTCCTAAGAAACTTTGTCCAGGCTGCACAAACTGTTGCAAAGTTAAGAAGGGTTGCAAGCTATACAGATATAATGGAAGCTTAATGTGTACTGGAATGTAATTGGATATGAGATAAATCTTAAATAAACTGTCATGTTTGCACTACAAACAGACAAATTAAATAAATGAATCTGCCATGTTTCTGTGAAATGAAATACAAGATTCAGGTTTAATTATATTGATGGATGTTGTTTCTATGAAATTCTCTTTTACATAATTACTTCTCTAAATTTATTAGGCGAGACTTAGTTGTTGTACACTCCGTCCAATTTAGACGTCACCCAAATGACAACCCACGAACATATTAGAGTTTCTTATTTGTTCAAGATATAAGAATAATTTAAATTATAATTTAATGCATATACCGTATTTTAACAGCGACATTATGAATATGTAAAAAGTAGAAGTACGTATTGTCAATGGGAAGATCTAGATGTATACGGTCTGTCCTTTTTCTCTTTCTATTTCTCGGTCTGTCCTTGTTCCTATTTTTCTCTCCTATTATATATATTTTAGTATTGAAATTTGGATTGTAGACAAAATTTATTAAAGATTAAATTTGAATGAGGTCATATATTTATTATATCTTAGTGTCACATATATTGAAAGCCGTCGAATTTAGACGTCACCCAAATGACAACCCACGAACATATTAGAGATTTACAATCTAGTAAATTGATGCATTCAAAACAATCGATAATCCACTTTTATTTAAGATTCGTTGCCAAGATATGTTAAACATATATTTAATATGACCCGATCATATATTTAGTCCAAATTCATATGAAAAACATGCATTGATTCACAGAATTTATCACACATGACATATATATTATTCCTAATACATATTGCCTATGTGCTATTACACCGCGTTTTAGACTTATTGTGAGTATCCCAATACTGCAACGAACAACTTACTATCTAATTGGTAATCAATAATCAAATAATGAAATAGGAGTGCACAACAATCAAGAAAAATTAAGAAATACTAAACTAATTGTCTCAAATTAAAATAAATAAACAATACGGTTTGTCAATCATCCAATATAAAGGAAAACTAGCTAATCATCCGAATAATTAAATTATACAAGAATTTATAGAAAAATATCACTCGGATCGAAGAAATAGGGAAGAAGGAGGAGAAAAATCTTGCACAATTCCCTTGATGTTGATGATTTAGCCTCGTTCTTCGCCTCCAAAATATGTCGAATCTAAGAATTTTTAGGCTTAGGGGGGTCTCTCACATTCTGGTCGAATTTTGATATTTAAATGATGCCAAAAAATGCGTTGAATTATTACCAAAACATAAATAAGGAAAATTGAATTTTTTTCATTTTACACTGAGCCGCGTGCCTAGTCATAGCTAGGGCATGCGCTTGGCTTGTTTGGGGTGCCTCAGGAGGTCTCAGAAGAGGAGGATGCTCAAAAAAGGAACGGAACACCATCAAATTTAAAGTAGCCTTGCCTAACGATATCTTGGAGGAAGTGACAAATATCCCTCTTGCAGATGGTCCGCATCAATTTCGTCAAGATCATACACCCTAGGCCGTATTACGAACACAGACACAAATTGCTCGTGATGAAGAACATAACCAAAAAAAAAAGAAGCTAAAATGATACGTTAGTTTTAGGTAATGACGACCTCAAAAATATTGATTTTCGAGGAACCAATAAACCTCTAAACACTACATATGCAGGAATAATTGATCCCAATTTCTTCATTTTTTTACTTGAATTTTAGTATGAAAATATTGTAACCATTACGTTCTCAGATCACAAAATTAAAAGCCGAAAAAACAATTAATTACAAACATAGAAATGTACAATCTTCTTCCTCCAAACGTTTGCAATTCACCATGGTCGCAAGAGAAAAGAAAACCTATTTGATCAAAGCTGATAGTAAAATGACCTACATCCCAAAAAAAAAAAAAAAATGCAATTAGAAGTTCGATCGTTCATCCATGTATTTTACTTAATATCACTTGATCAACAAAATTAAATAAATGTTTTACCGACACTTTGTTAGGCATATCATAAAAAAATATGCAATTAGTTGCACGGTCGTTAATCCATGCATTTTACGTAATATCACTTGATCAAAAAATTAAATAAATCGTTTTCCAACACTTCGTTAGGTACATCGTACAACTCAGATAGTCTTTAATTTGTGGACTAATATGTTATAAGTTCAATTGGTTTTTGCTTACGGACCATGGATGGACTTTTTCTTTATATAGGAAAAAGTCAACACCTGGTAATACTATTTTTTGCCTATAAATAACTCAAAATAATCTGCACTAAGCATCATTCAGGAAACATGGCTAATAGCAAAGTCGGCATCCTTACTCTCCTTTTAATCTGTGGTATGTCCTAATTCCTTCTCTTGTTTGACTTTCCAGAATTGTGCCGACTCGTAAAATTTACGTATCAATTATGCTTTCAACGACGGTCAAGAGACGAATGACTTATGAACAATTTTTCGTAACCTATATCGGCTGAATTTTGACACTTCTACGGTGGCCGAGTATTTAACCATTGTGAAACAATTTTCCGAATATATAGTAATATTGATTTTATAATAGTAGTTAAGCAGTCATCTGTTACCCATTAAGTTATGCTATTAAGTTTAGCATGACATACATGATTTTATAATAACCGCATCTTGAATTTTGTCTAAATTTTCTTTATCGTGTTTTATACGCAATATTGAGCATGAACATGCTAAACAATAGATTTGTTTTTCTTTCTAAAGAGTGACATTACACTACTATGACAGGGCTGTTTTTCTTGGGAAGCAATGTTCAACATGCCGAAGCCCAAAAGAAAGTTTGCCCACAACATTGTGCCGAAGTTAGCTACATGACATGCCCCAGCTCTGGTCGTAAGAAACTTTGTCCAGGCTGCACAAACTGTTGCAAAGTTAAGAAGGGTTGCAAGCTATACAGATATAATGGAAGCTTAATGTGTACTGGAATGTAATTGGATATGAGATAAATCTTAAATAAACTGTCGTGTTTGCACTACAAACAGACAAATTAAATAAATGAATCTGCTATGTTTCTGTGAAATGAAATACAAGATTCAGGTTTAATTATATTGATGGATGTTGTTTCTATGAAATTCTCTTTTACATAATTACTTCTCTAAATTTATTAGGCGAGACTTAGTTGTTGTACACTCCGTCCAATTTAGACGTCACCCAAATGACAACCCACGAACATATTAGAGTTTCTTATTTATTCAAGATATAAGAATAATTTAAATTATAATTTAATGCATATACCGTATTTTAACAGCAACATTATGAATATGTCAAAAGTAGAAGTACGTATAGTCAATGGGAAGATCTAGATGTATACGGTCTGTCCTTTTTCTCTTTCTATTTCTCGGTCTGTCCTTGTTCTTATTTTTCTCTCCTATTATATATATTTTAGTATTGAAATTTGGATTGTAGACAAAATTTATTAAAGATTAAATTGGAATGAGGTCATCTATTTATTATATCTTAGTGTCACATATATTGAAAGCCGTCGAATTTAGACGTCACCCAAATGACAACCCACGAACATATTAGAGATTTACAATCTAGTAAATTGATGCATTCAAAACAATCGATAATCCACTTTTATTTAAGATTCGTTGCCAAGATACGTTAAACATATATTTAATATGACCCGATCATATATTTAGTCCAAATTCATATGAAAAACATGCATTGATTCACAGAATTTATCACACATGACATATATATTATTCCTAATACATATTGCCTATGTGCTATTACACCGCGTTTAGACTTATTGTGAGTATCCCAATACTGCAACGAACAACTTACTATCTAATTGTAATCAATAATCAAATAATGAAATAGGAGTGCACAACAATCAAGAAAAATTAAGAAATACTAAACTAATTGTCTCAAATTAAAATAAATAAACAATATGTTTTGTCATTCATCCAATATAAAGGAAAACTAGCTAATCATCCAAATAATTAAATTATACACGAATTTATAGAAAAATATCACTCGGATCGAAGAAATAGGGAAGAAGGTGGAGAAAAATCTTGCACAATTCCCTTGATGTTGATGATTTAGCCTCGTTCTTCGCCTCCAAAATATGTTGAATCTAAGAATTTTTAGGCTTAGGGGGGTCTCTCACATTCTGGTCGAATTTTGATATTTAAATGATGCCAAAAAAATTGCGTTGAATTATTACCAAAACAAAAATAAGGAAAATTGAATTTTTTTCATTTTACACTGAGGCGCGTGCCTAGGCAT
Organism: Fraxinus americana; assembly: GCA_035079005.1. Classification (NCBI taxonomy): domain Eukaryota; kingdom Viridiplantae; phylum Streptophyta; class Magnoliopsida; order Lamiales; family Oleaceae; genus Fraxinus; species Fraxinus americana. The sequence goes on along the minus strand of CM068721.1, from coordinate 18,376,624 downwards.
GCGCTTGGCTTGTTTGGGGTGCCTCAGGAGGTCTCAGAAGAGGAGGATGCGCAAAAAAGGAACGGAACACCATCAAATATAAAGTAGCCTTGCCTAACGATATCTTGGAGGAAGTGACAAATATCCCTCTTTCAGATGGTCCGCATCAATTTCGTCAATATCATACACCCTAGGCCTTATTACGAACACAGACACAAATTGCTCGTGATGAAGAACATAACCAAAAAAAAAAAAAAAGCTAAAATGATGCGTTAGTTTTAGGTAATGACGACCTCAAAAATATTGATTTTCGAGGAACCAATAAACCTCTAAACACTACATATGCAGGAATAATTGATCCCAATTTCTTCATTTTTTTAATTGAATTTAAGTATGAAAATATTGTAACAATTATGTTCTCAGATCAAAAAATTGAAAGCCGAAAAAACAATTAATTACAAAATTGGAAATGTACAATCTTCTTCCTCCAAGCGTTTGCAATTCACCATGGTCGCAAGAAAAAAGAAAACCTATTTGATCAAAACTGATAGTAAAAGGATCTACATCCCAAAAAAAATAAAAATGCAATTAGAAGTTGGATCGTTCATCCATGTATTTTACTTAATATCACTTGATCAAAAAAATTAAATAAATCGTTTACCGACACTTCGTTAGGCATATCATAAAAAAATATGCAATTAGTTGCACGGTCGTTAATCCATGCATTTTACTTAATATCACTTGATCAAAAAATTAAATAAATCGTTTTCCAACACTTCGTTAGGTACATCGTACAACTTAGATAGTCTTTAATTTGTGGACTAATATGTTTTTATAAGTTCAATTGGTTTTTGCTTACGGACCATGGATGGACTTTTTCTTTATATAGGAAAAAGTCAACACCTGGTAATACTCTTTTTTTTGCCTATAAATAACTCAAAATAATCTGCACTAAGCATCATTCAGGAAACATGGCTAATAGCAAAGTCGCATCCTTACTCTCCTTTCAATCTGTGGTATGTCCTAATTCCTTCTCTTGTTTGACTTTCCAGAATTGTGCCGACTCGTAAAATTTACGTATCAATTATGCTTTCAACGACGGTCAAGAGACGAATGACTTATGAACAATTTTTCGTAACCTATATCGGCTGAATTTTGACACTTCTACGGTGGCCGAGTATTTAACCATTGTGAAACAATTTTCCGAATATATAGTAATATTGATTTTATAATAGTAGTTAAGCAGCCATCTGTTACCCATTAAGTTATGCTATTAAGTTTAGCATGACATATACATGATTTTATAATAACCGCATCCTGAATTTTGTCTAAATTTTCTTTATCGTGTTTTATACGCAACATTGAGCATGAACATGCTAAACAATAGATTTGTTTTTCTTTCCAAAGAGTGACATTACACTACTATGACAGGGCTGTTTTTCTTGGGAAGCAATGTTCAATATGCCGAAGCCCAAAAGAAAGTTTGCCCACAAAATTGTGCCAGAGTTAGCTACATGACATGCCCAAGCTCTGGTCGTAAGAAACTTCGTCCAGGCTGCACAAACTGTTGCAAAGTTAAGAAGGGTTGCAAGCTATATAGATATAATGGAAGCGTAATGTGTACTGGAATGTAATTGGATATGAGATAAATCTTAAATAAACTGTCATGTTTGCACTACAAACAGACAAATTAAATCAATGAATCTGCTATGTTTCTGTGAAATGAAATACAAGATTCAGGTTTAATTATATTGATGGATGTTGTCTCTATGAAATTCTCTTTTACATAATTACTTCTCTAAATTTATTAGGCGAGACTTAGTTGTTGTACACTCTTATATTGATCTACAATATGGAAGAGTTGTTGTACAAACTGTATGTACAATACAATAGATGGGAACACTATAAAAATTGAGGCGAAATAAGAGATTATGCACCTATAGATTATGCTCGCAAGGTAGGCCGGCTATGGCGAAGAGGCCGACGAGTTGGAAGCCGAAGCTCTTGCCCTTCTGTCCCCAGAGATATAGATGGCTACGACCGCGTTCCATCAATTTTGGACAGCAAAGTGGCGGAACTTCGTCGAGACAAGTGACGCGGTGGATGTCGTCGCTACAATGGTGGCCCAAGCTGCAAGGTCATTTGGGATGGTCGTAGAGGTGGAGGCCCTCTTCAAAACCCTTCAAAGGAAAAATAAAATGTTTATAAATAAGGCCTCTCAAGCAGAAGGGTTTGCCAGTAAGGTGAAGGCCGAAGCCGAGGTAGAGGCACTGGCGAAGAAGGAGAAAGAGGAGTCCGTGAAGCGTGCTTCGGCCCTGGAGGAGATTGGGAGACTTAAGAAAGAGGTACACTTATCTCAGAGTGAAGTGGCTTCTCTTACAAAGTGGGTAGAGACTTCCGATGCTCACCAACACCTGCCTGCTGAAGCCCTCGAGAAGGCTAGTCAAGAAAATGCTTCTTTAAAGAGGATGGTAGAAGAGCTAACTCGCCAGGTATCTGGTTTGACTGAGAAGTTCAGACCGTGCGTAGCGATGCTGAACTTGCTAGCAAGAATGTTGAACAGTACTTCTTGGCCAACTTTCACCTTACTGAACATTACAAGCGCTTTGGCGCATATTGGAGGAGGTACGCTTATTCCAAAGTCATCGAATGGCTTGAGGTGCACAATCGAGATGCTAAGATTTCTAACTTGAGGGCAGATTTTTTGGAAGTTGAGGAAGAGGGTGGTGAGAGGCCACAAAGCTTAACGGAGATGATGGTAAAGAGGCCAATCCTGCTGAAGCTGGAGCCATAGTGCCAATCAAACCCCCTCAACCGTCATCCCCTAAGGCTTGAAAGTCGCTTTATTCTTGCTAATGTGTAAGAAATTCAGTCCAAGTTTTCCTTCGCTTTGTATTTTAGTTTACATTCAATGAAATTCAATCTTTTTCTTTATTCGGCTTCTGTTGTTCTATTTCTGTTGTACACCGATAACTTCTGACCTCGAAGCAACTTGCCAACTTCTAAACAACGAGTCATGTAGTCATGTTTTTTTTCGAACATTGGGGGTTCGACTGAGGGGTAGTCTGTCAACAGACTCCCACGTCATTAACTCTGAATCGGACTTACCAACATAGATATCAACCTTTAGCAAGTGTTTGAAGGTTATGCAGCTTTTAATTAGCACGCCTTTCCAGGGATAGTAAAAAGGAGTAACGTTTTTCATAAAGCTGAATTCCTTGTGTATTTTCAGATATCTTTAAGTTGGAAGGTTTTACCCATTCAGAGGCTGTTCCGGCTATGAAGTTTCCGAGGTTGACCTATGTAACATGGGATTTTAGTATCCCTATTGATGGTTGAGTAAACGTTCTATTCCCCCAGGGCGAAGTTATGCATGTGCAATTGAAGCATCAATCCACTAAAGTTGAGATTAGTATTATGTAACATCCTAATCCCCTAAGTCCAGGCATAAACATTCATATTATGTATGGAATTTTGACTAGTAGTCCAAAGGGTCGGCAATACGTGGTTGAGGAATTGCCGAAGCTGAGTAAATATGGCCGTCCAAGGCAATTTGCCATACCGAAGCTGAGGTGAGTCTATTTTGAATTTATGCACATATTTATGCATGTGATTTGATAGTTTCACGTGTTCTCAAGACGATAGCCGTATTAATACAACTTCCAACACACGTCTGGCCGTTAGCAATGAATACCCAATGATGGCCGACGATTGGGATGCGTGATGCGTTGACAAACAGAACTGTTTGAATTCTACGGTTCAGATCTTTGGAAAACTGTACACCTATGATTAACTTGGCTCTCATCCGAAGGTTGGGACTCATTCATTCCTTATCAGTGAGTGTTTTGGCAGTTTCGGGACCTCCATGTCCCATGGGGAAAGGAGAATTCTAATCAGCTAAAATTGATGCAGGCTTCTATTGATGCTGCGATTGAAGACCAGCTTCGAGAGGACACTGATAAGGTCGAGGACACTATACCAGTGGCTGTAGAGGCCCCCCAGAAGAAGTTGGAAAGGACTCCACGAAAGTCTGGAAATTTCCTGGGAGGACATGATAGTAAAATTGCCCAAGCTGTATAAGAAATGTTGTTTACCGAGGTTCGTAGTGCCACTGAGGTCTTCAATAAATTCTGGACTGAAAGGTGGCAAGATTATGTGGCCACTTGTGATGTGGTAGATCTGATTACCACTCTATTGAGTCAGAGTGCCAGGGATTTTGGAGTAGCCATGGAATGTCAGAGAGCCTTGGCTGATATTCAGTAGAGGAACAAGGCCTCGTATGAAAGGCTAAATGTTACTGAGGCTGAACTGAAGAGGGTCAGAGCAAAAGCTGATGAGTTGAGGGCTCCCAAAGTTGAAGACGAGGCAAAGTTAGCCTCTGCCCTAGCTGAGATCGAAGGAAGTCCATGAGTCTCAATGCGAAGTGGCCGCTTTGACGAAGTGGGTAGAGACTTCTGATGCCCACCAGAAACTTACTGCCGAGGCTCTGGAGAAGGCGAACGTTCAGCTGACTGCCAGCCGAAATGCTCGAGACTACATGGAGAAACAGGTATAATGGTATGCTAATGAATGCAAAAAGAATTAGATAGATGTCGTCGAGGCGGGTGAAATTTTTGTGAGAACTTATATTTCCAATTTTCATAATACTAAAGAATATCGACGTTGCGGCTCATATTAGAAGAATTAAGCTTACAATGAGGTCGTTACCAGGGTGAAGTAGCTATTCCCTAACCTCGATGCTTCTGAGCTAATGGGAGAGTTCATTGAAGATGAAGTGCCTCAAACTCCCATCGAGGACGACTGTGTCGAAGTAGTTCTGGAAGAGGCTCCAGTGGAGGAAGTGGCTCCTCCCCTTGCAACTGGCAATCAAGCCCCTTCTCCTCCTCCAGAATAGGCACAGGTTTACTTAGATTTTATCATTTGTAAAGCTTTCAAGCCTCCCATTGTAATGATTTACTCATTAAATACAACTTTCCATTTTTTATTGCTTCCAGTTTTGTTTTTCCCATTCAAGTTGGTGTGTATTAGCAATAAGCTAACCGCATACTGAGCTAATTTCAGTCTTTCATATTTTATTGAATCCGCTATTTAATCTTGCCTTGATTTTAATATACTGAATCGAATGTCGACCCTCATTGAGTCATAATCGGGGTAGACCTGAGTTGGAATGATTTGAACCTTTTTGAAGGGATTTCCAATGTCCACTTTGGTTGAAAATTATCTCTATTTGTTTTGAGGACTTCAACTTTGGAGGTGATCCCTTTTCCGAGAATGTCATCCTCTCTTTCAAGGTTTCGATGCTTCCTTGCATGGTGGATGGTTCATCCATGCAAAGGCTTCTTCCTTGACGTTTGGCTGTCAAAGGAAGACATGTGTGTTCGCCTCGGAATCCAAGCGAGGTGATCCCTGTTTGGAAATGTTGACCTCTCTTCTGAGACGCCAACGCTTTCTTGTATGGTGGATGGTTCATCCATACAAGGGCTTCTTCCTTGACATTTGGCTGTCAAAGGAAGGCATGTATGTCCGCCTCGGAATCCAAGCAAGGTGATCCCTGTTTGGGAATGTCAACGCTTCCTAGGATTTCGATAACTCTTCTTTGTACAAAAGGTTTTTATTTATTTATAGGGACTGAGAAAGACCTCCAGCCGTAGTTAACATTCTCTGGTAATACATTCTTAAGTGTTCGACATTCCATGGATGAGGCTGAACCTTTCCATCCACGTCTTTGATCCAGTAGGTTCCAGGTTGAAGTTCTCTCTCGATGCGATAGGGCCCTTCCCAATTAGGTCCCAAGACTCCTACTCCTGGCTCTTTGGAGGACAAGAAAACTCTTCGAAGCACCAGACCATTTACCCAGAAAGATTTTTTCTTTACTCGGGCATTGTAATACCAGGTCATTTTCCTTTGGTACATGGTCATTTTGATTTGGGAATCATCCCTCATTTCTTCAAGGAGATCTAGTCCACATCTTCTTGATTCGTCATTACTTATCTCGTGGAAGTATATTCTACTAGGGGACGGGAGACCCACCTTGATAGTGCTCATGGCCTCTTCCCCATACGCCATGGAAAACGAGGTTTCCCCAGTAGCAGTTCGAATGGTGGTTCTAATAGCCCACAGAACTTGGGGTTGTTCATCTACACAAGCCCCTTTCAAGGCATCAAGTTTTCTTTTCAGGGTATACTTGATTGTTTTGTTTACAACCTCAACCTGCCCATTTGCCTGAAAGTGATGTGGGGAAGAGAAATGTTTCTTGATGCCTAACTCCTCACACATCTCCCTGACTTTTTTGTTATCAAATTGTCTGCCACTGTCTGATACAATTGAATGAGGGATACCAAACCTGTAAATGAGGTTCTTCCAGAGGAACTTGGAGGTGTTGGCTTTAGTTATCTTTGTAAGTGGCTAAGCTTTCACCCATTTTGTGAAATAATCGATAGCGACAAAGGTGAAGCTGGCGCTTCCTCTTTCTTTGGGCAAAGGTCCGATCAGGTCAATCCTCCATTTCGGAAATGGCCAAGGACTGGAGACCACATTCAATTCCTGTGCAGGCTGCCTCTGGATAGTGGCAAAACGTTGGCACTTGTCGCATTTCTGGACTAACTGTTGAGCATCATTTTTCATGGTAGGGCAGTAGTACCCTTGCCTAAGTACTTTTTGTGCCACGACTAACCTCCGGTGTGAATGCCGCAGACGTCCTTATGGATTTCTCTGAGTATATAGTTTGTTTAGTCTTCTCCAATGCATCTCAGTAGGGGTAGTGAATACCCGCGTTTATATAATATATCATCTTGGATGATGAAGTAGGCAGCCCTTCTCCGTAGCTTTTAAGCTTCTTCTTTCTGATGAGGTAGGGTTTGATCTTTTAGATAGGATATGATGGGCTTCATCCAGAGAGGTGCATTTTCTATCCACATTACCGTCCCGCTGACCTCGGTCGAAGTCCTGGGGAGGTGCTCAATGGGAACCACAGTAAGTAGTTTTGAGTCCTTACTACTTGCTAACTTTGCCAGTGCATCAGCATAAGCATTGTGGGACCTCGGTATTTGCATCAGTTCGAACCTTTCAAATGAAGGGACGAAGCTCATTACCAACTTTAGGTAGGCTGCCATGGATTTGTCCCTAGTAGAAATAGTTCCATGGACTTGGCTGGTCACTAACTGAGAGTCACTGCTAATTATGAGTCTCTTTACTTGTAATTCCCTCGCCAGTCGGAGCCAGCTAGAAGAGCTTCGTACTCAGTTGCGTTATTGGTCGCCTTAAAGCCAAACCGTATTGTACAAGTAAGTTTATGTCCTTCTGGACTGACCAATATGATTCCTGCCCCTGAACCAGAGTCTTCAAAAGACCCATCCACAGAGAGCCTCCATATTTGAGGTTCGATGGGTTCCATTTCTTCTTCGTTATTTGGCGCGGGGGTGAATTCAGCCACAAAATCAGCTAGGGCTTGCCCTTTGATAGCTGCCCTTGGTTTGTAACTGATGTCGAACTCACTGAGCTCCACAACCCATTTAAGCAATCTTCCCGAAGCGTCAGGCTTTTGAAGTACTTGTTTAAGGGAGTAATTGGTTAGCACGTGTATGCTATGAGCCTGAAAATAGGGCCTCAGCTTCCTCGAGGCTATTATTATGGAGAAGGCCAGCTTTTCCATGTCAGGATATCGTGTTTCAATGGCGAGGATCGCTTTGCATACATAGTACACTTGTAGCTGATGGTTGGTTTAGAAAGAATAGGCGCTTGACCCAGATGCTTCTTTAGTTCCCGTAGGGCGACCTCACATTCTTCTGTCTATTGGAAATTGTTTCTCCCTTTAAGAATTTTGAAGAAGGGGAGGTACTTGTCTATCGCCTTAGAGATGAAGCAATTTAGAGCTGCAACTCTCCCAATGAGGCTTTGCACTTCCTTTGGCTTCTGGGGTGACCTCATATCAATCAAAGCTCTGACCATTTCAGGGTTCGCTTCGATACCTCTTTGATTAACTATATAACCAAGGAACTTGCCAGATGACACTCCAAAAGCGTACTTTAAAAGATTGAGCTTCACTCGATACCTCGGCAGGATCTGGAAAGTCTCATCTAGGTGGGCAACATGGTTTGTTGATTTCCAAATTTTTACCAACATGTAGTCCACATACACCTCCATGGTTTTCCCAATGAGGTCAGCAAATATTTTGTTAACCAGCCTCTGGTACGTTGCCCCATCATCTTTTAATCCGAAGGGCATCGCCTTGTAGCAATAGAGTCTTTTGTCCTTGATAAAGGAGGTGTAGTCTTCATCTGATGGGAACATGGGGATTTGGTTGTACCCAGAGTAGGCATTCATGAAGCTGAAGAGCTCATGTCCAGCAGTTGAATCTACAAGTTGGTCTATCCTAGGGAGTGGGAAGCTGTCGTTTGGACATACTTGACTTAAATTTGAGAAATCAATACATACCCTCCACTTCCCATTGTGCTTTTTCACCAGAACTAGGTTGGAGACCCACTTCGAATACATGGATTCCCTAATAAAGCCATTGTCAATCATTTTCTTAACTTCGTCCTTTACGGCTTCATATCTTTCTGGGTTAAGGGCTCTCCTCTTTTGCCTATGAGCCGTGGGCTTCGGGTCAATATTCAAGTGGTGGCAGCTGACGTTGGAATCGATGCTTATCATGTTGTCGTGCTTCCAGGAGAATACATCAAGGTTTTACACAAGAAGGTTTTCAACTTCTCCTTCATTTCATGTGGCAAATTACTTCCCACTTGTAGGCATTTTGTTGGGTCCATCGGGTTATCTGTGTAGGTTTCTAGTTCCTCCATTAGAGCCATTTGAGGCTCGTAATCAATAATGCGGGGGTCCAGTTCTTCTAAACTAATTACTTCCTCAGTAACTGCCCCTTTTTCAGGAGCCTCGGTCATGAGGACGTCTTTCCCTTGTTCAGGTTGGTCGTCCATATCAACATCAGTGAAGATGACATGTGTTCTTGGTTTGGCTTTCCTTAGGGAGTTGAAGTAGCATTCTCTGGCTCCTCTCTGGTCCCCTGACCAGTCGCGATGCTTTTTTCGGTAGGGAACTTCATGCACAAATGGTAGATTGAGGTGACCGCCCATATTTCTTTCAAGGCGGGTCTTCCAAGCACCCCATGATAGGCAGATCGGTTATCCACCACAAGGAATTCCATAAAATGGCGAGCAATCAGGGGTTTTGCCCCTATCTCTATTGCTAGAGTAATCTTGCCCCTAGGGATGATACTATCCCCCGTAAAGCCATATAAGGGGGAACTTACTGGGGTAAGCTCTTGGTCAACCTTCATCTTATCAAAGATAGTAACAAACAAGATATTGCGGGCCACGATGGCCCTTATTACTAAGGCGTCACAGTGGGATAATGTACACCCATCATGTCCTCCTGAGTAAAGGTAATCGGAGGTGAGACCCTCCCACTTGCAGATTGATTCACTATGTAACTTGTCTAGCTGGGTCGACTGCTTTCCTAGCATAATTCTTCTGAGAAATTTTAAAATCTCCACCCACGTGAGGACCACCAATGATCGTGTCGATCTCTAGAATGGGTTCATGTTCATTTCCTGGGGGGTATCGTCACTGTCTTTGGCCCTCCCTGGGTTCTTCAGTGTCGTTATCCTTTCCCCGTGGAGGGTCATTCCGATTAGGTCGACGTTGTTCATTGTTCCGAGACTGTAGCTTTTGCCTATTAGAAACATTTCTTGGGGGAATCTCGTAGCATCCCGACAGTCCTATGTCCGGTGCCCATTAGATTGGTGATATGAGCAAATTCAAAGTAAAGAAGAAGATGTAAAAAAACATTGTTTCAAAATAGATTTTTTCAAGATGGCAAGCAATTCTATCTTAGTTTGATTTTCAAATTCTATATATATAGGGTTCTTCAAACTTTCTTGCAAATTTCCTAACGAGAGAGTTCTTACACAATAAAGTGAGTGAAAGATGAGTTCTTCAGAGAAGAAGAAGAATAAAAAGAAAGTTCCAATTCCCCTCAATTCAATTGATGATTCAAAATTCCTTTAGAGGATCAAAAAAGCATCATCTAGCTCTCAAAATTCAACACTTGCATAAAAAAAATTTCAAAAATCCAATCAAACAATTCCAAACAACAAACCCTCAAATTACCTCAAAGCCCTTCAAATTGGATCTAGAAAATTACCAGATGTTAACCCTCCAAAATCATTTTCATACTTCACAAAACCCATCCATCTTCCCGTTTTCGAAATGGAAACATCGTGGGATCAAAGAAGTTCTCCCCTCAAATATCAAAAAATCTAGTGAGTATTATGAAGCAATCCTCATCAAAATAAGATCAACTATCATTACTCACACTCCAAACAAAAAAAATTCAAAACATATTGATTTTTCAAAGATTTCTATCCAAAGGGTTTGCTCTTATGAAGACTGTGGACTACAACCTTGGGAAGATAAGGGAATGAACATTTCAAAAGCTGATTCATTCGAATCAAAATTCAATCATTTGGACTACAAAGAGGTGTGGTTCAATGTTTTCTTTTTTAGACCAGTATCACATTCCTGTTTTATTTTTTTTCATCAAAATTGCCCATCAAATTTTCCAAAATGGTTTCAAAATTGGTTTAAGTTTTTTGGACCTGACGAAACAATTTTACCCAGTCTTATCAAGGATTCGAACACTTCAAAAAGGAGACAAAAACCTTTTTAAAGCCTAAAAAAAACCTTTTGTTCCAATTTGCTCATAACCTCAAAGTTTCATGGATATTCTGCTCGGATTTCCATTTAATTCAAAGTCAAATTCCGCCATGATACAAAGATTACAACGTCAAAAGAATTGTTAGACGTTTCAAAATAAAATGGTGGTCAAAATTCCATGAAACAAATTGTTGCCCCAAAGCAGTTAATTCATGGATTCAAGAACAAAGGAATCTTGGTATTCCAAAATTATCTAAAAAAGAAGCTAATAAAAAAGCCGATTCTTGCTGAAAAATCTAGGCTTTTAGCAATGTTCAATCAATGCTCTACACTGAAAGAACTTCATGATTTCAGACAAAATTGCAGCCCTTGCAGAGGCATTTTCAAAGAAATCAAGTTCAAATTATTCTTCTTTAGACTCAGAAGATTATGAACAAAGCAATGAAGACATGTGCTTTGGTTATAATATTGACGACCTCATTGAAGAAGAAACTCAAAGAAATTCTCCATCAAAATGACTATATGAACCCAATTTTCTCAATGATCTCAAAAATTACCAAACTCAAAAATAATAATAAAATGCTCTTCAATATGTGCCTGCCACTAACAAATTATTCTTGCCAGCCTTGTCGACATTCAAAGGAAAATCAATTTTATTGAAGCCACTTTAATAAAGTATCTTTAAAAAAGCGGAAAGGAAGGACAATTATTTCAAGAGGAAATAAGTGGGCAAACAACACATGGGAGACAAGTTCAATCAATCAACTATTCAAAGGTTCTTGTATTCAATTCAATATAGTGGTACCCAAATGTCTTTGATTGTTTGGCTCTCTTGTCTCCCCCCCTGCGCTGTGCCAAAAATTTATCGTAACCCAAATGGTCAATAGAAGAATGCTTAGTATCCATCCACTTCTTAGTCAAGTCGATAAAGGTTACCACAATTTTTTCGTGTATGCATTCATGTCCTTAGCATACTCCGAAGAAGCTTTGAATTGTTTTACTTATGCATCCTAGCATATTTTGAAGATGATATGTATCGCTCTACCACCTCCTAATTTGTTTGATTGTGGTTGAAGAATTATAGGAACTAGGTCCCTTTGGAATTTCAAAGTCTACCACATTACTCGTAGGATCTCGCCCAATTTCAAAATTTTGGTTCGGAGACATAGAAGAACCAATATGGTTTTTGGGAAATTTTGGTTGAAAGATGTGAAAATCAATGAAACGGTTTGGGTTATAGACAAACAAAGAAAAGCAATCGACCCCGTGAAGGAAGCAGGTCGATCGACCAATGACATGGCAGGTCTTGTAGGTTGACGAACAACATGGCTGATCGATCGACCGGCCTACCCGAAGATAGGTCGATCGAATCGCTCCCCTCTCATTTTCCATTTCCCTTTCATTTGAAGAGGATGATTGAATCGTTTTATAAATAAAAAATCGACATAGAGGAGTGTAGACGCTATCTTTTAACGATGACCTTCGATAAGAAGTAGAGGGACTAGTAATGATGTGTGGTATAAATGATTGATTACTATGACAAACCAAATGAAGGTAATGAGCTAGATGATTAACACTATGCTAGCTCGACACCACTACACTAGCCCGACCATCATTATAATAGATTGACTTTCATTATGCTAGCCTAACTGCCACCATGGCAGAATGACTACCACTATGCTACCCTGACTGCCACTATGGTAGATTGATTACCGCTACCGCTATGCTAGTCCGACTGCCATTATGGTAAACCATCTACTGCTATGTTATCCTGAATTCCGTTCTGGTAGATGACTTTCGCTATAATAGATTGATCATCATGATTCTCAATTGTTTGAACATCTTTTGTAGTTGATTGATAACTACTTGACAATTATCCTTGCTCTTACTAGCCATTTAGTGGGTGAAAACTGTCCACTCATATCGTGGGTGAAAACTATTATATTGATGGACACGCAAGACTAGACACATGAACAATAACCATCTAGAGGTTACACGACATCAAACTCTTATAAATATTCCAAAGTGTGCCAAGTATTGGGGTCTGGTTTTTCTCAAAAAGAATCTTTTTATAGGTGTTCAATTGCTTATCGGAACAACAGAAGCTTCATTGCTTCGCCAAGGAAGTCCAAAGGTTGTTTCAATATTATTTCAATAGCTATGGGGACAATCAATTCCATCTATCTCTTCTTCCTAACCTAGAGCAACAGTAGTGGTTGATAAAAATGCGAGGCTATTAGGAGAGTTGATGTCTTCGCCTGTGGTTCAAAATTAGTTTAGCACTGCGTATCCTCCTTGTGGACAAAAGAATTTTCACTTGATGGCTCATGTTATAACCATATTCCACAATATGTTTCAATTTCAAAGGATATCATATAAAAATCCCAATCCTCATATCTCGAGGTATCTAGACACGTGTAACTTTCCCACTTACATTATCTTCTTGTTCGACAATGGCCGGCCATTGACCAGCGACCACCACACCATTCCACAACATTAAAACGAGATTGAAGGTATACCCATCTTCGTTTGGTGTTGCTAAGGGATTGTGGGTTGCCAATTTGGTGGAAAAAAAACTCCAAATTCGTCAATTAGAAGAACGGAAATTTTCTCTAAAAGCGATTAAGGCAGAATTTACAGTACAAATTGGGTCGATTGGGGCATCAATTAGAGAAACTGACGGGCTAGTGGTTGTATGATGCTGCTGATGATTCGTGTTTTGCAAATTTGGTGAAAAATCATTCCCAAACCCGTGAATTGAAGGAGACGAAACTAAGTAGTCACCGGAGTCGTGCAGATTTTTTGTTCGACTGCACTACTCCCATGGTTTTAAGGGCTAATTTTGACTCTATGTGATGTTTGTCCAATTGTTTGTTTGGGATGGTGTGGTGGCTGGTAGTTGACCCCTGCTGGTTGCTTTGGTTTGATGGGGGATTGGTGGGTGGGGTGGGGGTGTAAGATGATGATGCCCCCATTTTCTTTTATTTTTTTGTTTTTTAATTTATTTTTTAAAACTTATTTAATGTACGAAAAGTGCGAAATACCATTTTACCCTTGTAATTTAGTCAAAATTGATCAAAATTTAACTTTTTTGGTCAACTAACGGTCAAATGGATGGCTTCCATCCAGTTGGACCCCAGGTGCATATTTATGAAATATTAAGGACCTTCGCTGACATAAATTGAAGGCTAGAGTAAAGTCTGCAAAAATTAAAAAGGTTTGGAACGACTGCTACAATTTTCCCAAAAAATTATTAGTAAGACAAAGCTTTTGAGAAACTCGATGCTCTAGGAGTGTTGTTATGGAATCGATACTTAATTTTTGCTTGAATATTAATTGTTTTTAGGATAAACTCAATGTTGGATGGTTTATGAAGAACACAAGCAAATAGTAGATGAAAATTACTTAAAGAGAGCAATTTATAGAAGATGGGGATCGAAGTGTCAAGATTGAGAAAATGAAAGACTTGTAATGAAATTTAGGAAGTGGTACACCCATGCGATTGTAAGGGAAAAATCTACAGGACATGCAAAGAGGCCACCATGCGATTGCGGTCCTCCAACCATATGATTGCATGGTTAAATTTGATTGAGAAGAGAACAACTTAGAAGTTTATTTAATATGCATGGTTGAAAATTGCAATCTTTGACATATACTTCCTACTCTTCGATTGAGTTAACATTATTAGGCATAAGGAGACTAGCAGCTCCTGTCATCTCAATATCTCTTCCCTTGTTACTGATTTATTTTAGCAAAATTGATTGATGATCTCGCTAATGATTTCCCAATTTTTGCATAGTGTATTTTCTTTGATAAGTGTCGACATCAAACTTTTGTTGCATCAAAGAATACAAGATCAATAGTAATTGAATATAAAATATATATGATATGAAGTTTGTACCACCTGCACATGCTCCCATATGTCATCAATAAAATATTTATTGAAATCTTTCCATTTTTTTTCTGTTATTGGTATGAGTCCCTAGTTGTGTTTCAAGGATCTACGATAACTTATTTGAACATTTATAAATATGCTGCCCTCTCTCATTTAGCTCTACTCATAACTTTGTGCATTTTCCTTTTTGAGATATTTCAGTTTTGCTTGACCCCTTCTCTTTTTTACTTTTTCAATAGTATGACACTATATGGTGATTCTTCTGCATCGTGTTACTTGGACTTAGGATTAACAAAGTCAACAAAAAAAAAATCTTCTTTAAACATGCATATCCAAAGAGGGAGATTATATATAACTAACATTAGTGGCAAACAACTATATCTATAATGTAGATTACCGAAGGGATTAAATCCATCAGATGAAAGGTCAAGGTTAAGATTTTATCTTCTGATGCAATATAAGGCCACTTTTTGTAAATTCTCTCCCAAGCTAATGAATTAACTAGATAATGTTTATTTTCATCTCGCCTTTTGTGCTTTGAGTGTCGTATTAGTTGTTCTTGCCATATGAAGTGATTAAACATTCTTCTAAATTGTGGTGTGACTAGAAAATGTTTCAAAACCTTTGCAGGCATTACCTTTGAATCTTTTTAATCCATTCATTAACTTTCCATCGTGAATATGCACATTTTAGACATGTCTCCAAATCCTCAATCATTTCTAGACAAACAACAACTGTTTACACATGCATGTATTTGCTTATATCCTAGATCAAAGGTGTTCAATAATCTAAGATTGTTCAAAAGTGGTAGCAAGTCTTAGATAATATCAAGAAGTTTATCGAAACTGCTATCAGATCTACAACGTTTAGCTTTAAGCTTGTGTAAGATTATGTCAGATATCATTGTGTACTTTGTACAATCACGATATAAAAGAATTTCAGCACGCTCACATATATTTGAAAAGTCTTTCTCTCTATCGTCATTCTCAAGATCTACAATATTGTCATCTACAAAAAATGCATCTCGCATGAAAAATGAAAACAATCGCGATTTTTTTCTTGCGTACTATACATGGCATGAATCAGAAAATGCACCGTAAACTTTTAGATTTTACGAACCATATATATATGCCTCAAGATTATAATTAATTGGCAATTTATGACACACATTTAAGGTATGTCATAAATGGTGGTCTATTTTAACATCATTTTTTAAACGTACATCGTAAGCCAATGTCATAAAAGTTGCAGTGTGTAGAAGAAAATAATGAAATGATTATAATTTCACTATACCTATTGAACTTGTTGAAAACAAATGCGGTTGAGTTGCGAGCAATAGAGTGGAGCATACTTACGGAACTAAATTATCAATTGCCTTTTAGTTTCGGATCACGAAATGAATATGTAAGACATAGCATGTTGTTATTTGGAATTTGAATTGAACAACTTAATCTATCAAATCTTTAATGCATCTTGACAATAGTTTCATTTGGTATATTGATTATTAATTAGCGCGTTGTTTTAGTGCATTTCATAAAATTTTAGCTATTTTTTATTAAAAAATAAAAAAATTAAGCGAGAAACGGATTTATCTATGATTTTCTCGCAGTAATGATAGCACTTCTACCCATGGATTTTCCTTAAGTATTGATAACAAATGAATATTGCATTGGTAATTTCCAACAATCCACAGATAGAAACGGACTGTTGGATGGACATTTTCAATCGTGAAGACTAATAGCAACAGATATGGTTTCATAAATGAAAAATTTGTTACTGAAGCCACGATTTTTTGTATTAATTTTAGGATTGATATGTTCAAACGAGTCAATGTCTTGTAGGAGTCTGTTAAGGGACAAATCTTCAATCGAATAAAGATAAAAATATAAACTAACATAATACGGGTATGTGCTAATCCTTTTAATAAGTTTCACCTTTTAAGATAGGTTCTAAAGGCTTAATAGGTTGTCCGTCAAATTTTTGTTTCATGCCATCACCATCAAATTTGTTAGAATATATAATGTAGGTTGCCTATCATATAACTTGTTTTACTTAGCATATCAGCTTATCATTTAATAAGGTAAGCAACCTATCTCCGGCTGGAGATACTGCCATTACAGCACATGGTGTAGTGCTCCATTATTCTTCTTGTTGAGTAGTTTGTTAGGATTAGTCTTTACTCTTTTACCCTCCTTTGTTTTCTATTTATTAGTCTTTGTATTGAGGTTGAAGGTAAGATGAATTTCTGCAATTAATTCCAAAGCATTCAGAAGTTTCCTTCATCTTCATTGAGCTGTGTTATCAGCTTTATATCGATTCATTCCATTTCAGAATCTTACATGGTATCAGAGAAATGACTACCATTGCTGAAATGAACTCTGCTACCAGTGAAAATGAAGCTCCCGTCCAAACATCTGACCACTACAAATTAGAAAATTCAGATAATCCAGGAGCAATTCTTGTTACAGACCTGCTAACCACAAAAAATTATCCCACCTGGTCAAGAGCTCTCCGGCGAGCACTCAGAGCTAAAAATAAGCTTGGTTTCATCAATGGTCTACTGCCTGAGCCTGAGCCAACAAGCACCTTCTTCGACCAATGGGAAAGATGTAATGATATGGTTGTCTCCTAGACGCAAAATGCAATTTCAACCTCACTCAGATCCAGTGTGGCCTTCATGGATGAAGCAAATGACATATGGACTGAACTTAAAGATCGATTCGCCCACCAAAATGGATCCAGAATCTATGAACTGAAGAAAGCACTTGCAGATCTGGAACAAGAACATGACTCTGTAAGTATCTACTATGGTAAGTGAAAACCATTTGGGATGAACTTTCAATCTATGATCCAATTCCTGAATGTAATTGCGGATAGTTAAAAATACTGGTAGACAGACATCAACGTGATTGTGTAATCAAATTCCTAATGGGGCTAAATGAAGTATATGACAACACAAGAGCCCAAATCATGATGCTTGACCCTATCCCACCAGTAAACAAATTATTCTCCTACATCCAGCAACAAGAAAGACAGAAGCAAATTACCTTAAATACTGTGAATAATGAAGCCATTGCAATGGCAACCAGGAGAATTCACGGTGAAACCAAAGCTGTCAGCTATGGAAAATTAAATTTCAGTAAGAGGGATAGACCATTTTGCACACATTGCAAAATCCCTGGACACAATTTAGACAAGTGTTTTAAGGTAGGAAACATTGAACCTCCCTTTTGCACGCATTGTAACATGATCGGGCATACTATGGAGAAGTGTTTTAAGCTGCGAGGTTACCCTCCCAGTCACAAGTTCCACAGAGTCCAAAGGAGGGATGGAGTTTTTTCAAACCAATCAAGTGTGTTGGAGGAAGAAAGTGAGAAACCAGTTTCCTTAACCAAAGGCCAATATGAAGAGTTTCTTGCCTTGTTTCGATCTAAGGAGAATTCACAGAACGCCCACTCTGCTAACCATGTGCAGACCATTGATCATTCAAAAAACAAGCCTCAATCTGATTTATCTGGTAAAGCTGCCTATCTATCTATTGCACCAACACATTCTTCCAACTTTGGTACCATTCCATGGATTGTTGACACTGGTGCAACAGATCATATGATCTACAACATCAGCCTCTTCACCTCCACTGATTCAAAAGTCTCTCTCTCTATTAAGCTACCTACTGGT
Source organism: Fraxinus americana (assembly GCA_035079005.1). Classification (NCBI taxonomy): domain Eukaryota; kingdom Viridiplantae; phylum Streptophyta; class Magnoliopsida; order Lamiales; family Oleaceae; genus Fraxinus; species Fraxinus americana. The sequence continues at coordinate 18,358,402 of CM068721.1, read as the reverse complement.
GAGATCGTTCCAGCCACATATACTGGTGTGGTGCAAATCACAGATTCCATAACCCTCAAAGATGTGCTATGTGTTCCCACATTTCATTTCAATTTGTTATCTGTCAAGAAATTAACTCAGCAGATGTCTTGTTGCCTGATTTTCATGTCTAATTCTTGTTTTGTGCAGGACCTTGTATCTTGGAGGACGATTGGGAAGGGTGAAATATGGCATGGCTTATATCGACTGATGCTAAACACTGTCTCACCTACTGCACTCATGACCTCTCTATCAGCTCTTAGTCTTAGACAACCTTTTACTGCTGCCTCTGTTATCAGTTCTGAAATTCAGCCAAATCTATGGCATTATCGTCTAGGACACATATCTGACTCCAGGATGAAACTTATCTCTGATATTTCCGTTGTTTCTCATTATAAGAAAATCAGTAATGTCCCTTGTTTCATTTGTCCTTTGGCAAAACACCACAAACAATCATTTCCTATCAGATCGCATAAAACTAAACAAAAGTTCGAAATTATTCACTGTGATATCTGGGGCCCTTGCCCTGCTACTGCTCATGATATGTTAAGATATTTTCTTACAATTGTTGACGATTATTCACGAGCCACCTGGGTTTACATGCTTAAAAGGAAATCCGATGTTAACCATTCCATTAAAGCTTTTATTCAAATGATAGAAAATCAATTTCAAACTTCGATTAAAATTTTAAGGAGTGATAATGGACCTGAATTCAGATTGATTGAATTTTACAATTCAAAAGGGATCATTCATCAAAAGAATTGTGTTGAAACCCCTCAACAAAACGGTGTAGTCGAAAGGAAACACCAACACTTGATGAATGTTGCCAGGGCTTTCAAATTTCAGTCAGGTCTTCCCTTGTTTTATTGGAATGAGTTTGTTCTCACTGCAGCATATTTGATAAATCGAATTCCTACACCTCTATTGAAAGGCAAGTCACCATTTGAGATCCTTTTTCAGTGCAAACCTAACTATTCTCACATTAGAATCTTTGGTTGCCTCTGTTATGCTTCAACATTAACACAAGGAAGAAAGAAATTCGATCCTCGAGGATGTCAATGTATTTTCTTAGGTTATCCTTTTGGAGTTAAAGGTTATAAAGTAATGGATTTACAAACAAAAAACATTTTTATATCTAGGAATGTGATATTCCATGAGACTTATTTCCCTTTCAAACAAACTAAAAAAAACTCCTAATCAAGCTGAGTTTATTTTCACAAAACCACTACCTGATATTCACAGTGACATCTATCCTATATCAGACTCTACAAACCAACCATCTGATACACACACACCAGATCAAAACATTCCAGATAACTCTGTATCTGAAGATGCCCCTCAAATATCACCTCCTTCACCACCTACCACTCGAAAGTCCACAAGGGTAAAGAAGGCTCCTCAGTACCTACGAGACTTTCACTGTCATCAGGCTACTACCACTCACTCATCCCAATCTCCTCCCAAGGCAGGGTCTGTAACATCTGCAGGTAAGGCATTTCCTATCTCTAACACCATTTCTTATCATAAGTTATTACCTCAATTCAGAGCTTTTTCAACTGCCATCTGCACACACTTTGAACCCAGCACATATCACCAGGCTGTGAATGATCCTAATTGGTGCAAGGCAATGAACTCCAAAATCGATGCCCTTGAATTAAATGGAACCTGGGAACTCACTGATCTTCCACCAGGAAAAATGGCAGTTGGGTGCAAGTGGGTTTATAAGCTCAAACATAATTCAGATGGAAGTGTTGAGAGACACAAAGCAAGGCTTGTAGCCAAAGGATATACACAGAAGGAGGGGATAGATTACAATGAAACATTCTCCCCCGTTGCAAAGCTTGTTACCGTTAGATGTCTGCTAGCTGTTTCTACGACTCAGAATTGGCATCTCAAGCAATTTGATGTGAGCAATGCCTTTCTCCATGGAGTTTTGAATGAAGAGGTGTATATGCGAAAACCTCCAGGATACACCAAAGGAATTCCCAATCAAGTTTGCAGATTGTTAAAGAGCATATATGGCCTGAAGCAAGCTTCAAGGCAGTGGTATTCCATCTTTTTTGCAGCACATATTGAGTTTGGATTTACTCAGTCAAAGGCTGATTATAGCCTCTTCACAATGACAACAGATAATTCATTCACAGCTTTGCTAGTCTATGTAGATGATATAGTCATAGCAGGGTCCAGTTTGCCTCAGATTGAAACGATTCAGAAGTTCCTCAGCAACAGATTCAGAATTAAGGCACTAGGGGATCTAAGATATTTTCTCGGCCTTGAAGTTGCAAGATCAAGTAAAGGAATTGTTATTTTTCAACGTAAATACACTTTAGATATGCTGGCAGATGTAGGGCTACTTGGTGCTAAGCCAGTCAAACTGCCTATGGACCAGAACTTGAAATTAGGAAGAACCACAGGGAAACCAATACCTGATCCCACCGTCTACAGGAGATTAATTGGAAAGCTAATGTATTTATCCTTAACTGCACTGACATATGTTATGCAATTCAAAATCTTAGCCAATATATGGAATCCCCTTCTTACATAAACCTGGCAGCAGTTCACAAGGTAATAAGATATCTCAAAACCGCACCAGGACAAGGACTCTTATTCCCATCTTCATCCACACTGAACCTTCAAGCCTTTTGTGATTCTGACTGGGCATCATGTCCTGATTCACGAAGATCAGTCACCGGTTACTGCATCTTCCTTGGAGATTCACTTATCTCTTGGAAATCCAAGAAACAAAGCGTGGTGTCTCGATCATCAGCTGAAGCAGAATACAGATCAATGGCTAGTACCTGTTGCGAGATCACATGGTTAAAATACCTGCTGAAAGATCTTCAGATTAATATCTCCAAACCAGTTCTCCTACATTGTGACAATCAAGCGGCAATACATATTGCCTCCAACCCGGTATTCCATGAAAGAACCAAGCATATCGAACTAGATTGTCACCTAATCAGGGATCAGATTGAAGCTAGACATATTTGCACCTCCTATGTTAACACTCAGTCACAACTTGCTGATATGTTTACCAAGGCACTATCTTCCATCACTCTACGTTCACATTTATCCAAGATGGGAATAGAAAATATCTATTCTCCATCTTGAGGGGGGCTGTTAGAATATATAATGTAGGTTGCCTATCATATAACTTGTTTTACTTAGCATATCAGCGTATCATTTAATAAGGTAAGCAACCTATCTCCAGTTGAAGATACTGCCGTTACAGCACATGGTGTAGTGCTCCATTATTCTTCTTGTTGAGTAGTTTGTTAGGATTAGTCTTTACTCTTTTACCCTCCTTTGTTTTCTATTTATTAGTCTTTGTATTGAGGTTGAAGGTAAGATGGATTTCTGCAATTAATTCCAAAGCATTCAGAAGTTTCCTTCATCTTCATTGAGCTGTGTTATCAGCTTTATATCGATTCATTCCATTTCAGAATCTTACAAAATTTTCTAGTGGAAAAACAAAATAAATAGAATTTACCCAATTAAAAGCTCTTCGAAAAGTCTGATACATTAAGGAAGTGTTTTGCTCAATTATCAGAAACTATGTTTAGAAGTTTCACTTCATTGTGGGTTTTGCCGCGAGTTTTAACTGAGAATTAATTCCATTTTGGATTCAACTAAAAATTAAAGTTGATAACCCTCATACTACATCAGATATATAAGTCTTCAGAATTTCATTAATATTAAACAGCTTTATGAAATTAAATATTGCACTTATAATTAGATAAATTTTAAATTGTTCTTACGACATTTCCACGATAATTCTTATCTTTTTTAAAATAACATTTCCACGTATAGCCTCGATTTACATTTTGTGTTTCTATTTTCATACAGTTTAGACTGCAAGCAAACAAAGGTTTTCATCATCTTCTCCACTGATCTGTTTTTTAATCTTTTGATGGCACACATCGTTGGGTTTGACTTTGAATTCCAGGTGAGATTATTAATTGTATATTGATGGCACACGAAAATAACTTTTTGATGATTTAATTAAATTTAACTTGTGTTCTGAATTCTCATTGAATTAAATTCTAACTTTTATCTGAAAAATTGCCAGTTAGCTAATGTCGTTTGGATCAAGAACTAATGTCATTATTACTATCAACGAGATTAAATTCATTATGAATCTCATTGGGTAATATTCGTATTTCACAAAAATATACATTTTCGGTTCATATCCCATGTAGAAATATAATGAATGACGTCTACTCCTATATAAACTAGCTAGATAATTTTTTATACTATGAATCAAATAATTTTTTATGTTTGAATATGTTAGGTTGTGTGACAAAAATTCAATGTGATTTAGAAATTTGTTGCATGAAAGAAGCTTGTTTAATATTTGTTTAGAAGTCTTGATTGATTGGATTTCATGTGATTTGAGATTTGGTTGATTGGAGGAAGTCTAAGATACTTGTGTTTGTAGAGTCCTAGGATGTGGAGATCAAATTTCAATAATAATTAGGAGTTTGGCTTGAAAATAGACTCTTGGATGGCAAAAAATCATGTTTTAGAATGTGAACCCGAGACCTAGCGCCTAAGCGCTGCAGCAGAAGCGCCTAGGCGCTGCAGTAGTAACCTGATCGTGGTTTTCTCGTTTTATCCGGAGTTTGGGACTTCTTCTTCATCTTGGACACAACAACTTCAAGATTTGACTTCTATAAATACTCTACAAGGTATAGACACTTCATAAGAGAGAAAATGAAAGACTCGAGAGAGATTATTAGATCATTGTTGTATACATTAGAAATAAGAAAGAATTATTTAGATTAGATTGAGAGGATCAAAATCTTGTAATACAACTGTTTGTTTCTTGGTGTAATAAATTCTCCCCTTCCACAATTTTCTTGATTGTTGGTGATTCATTAAATTTCATATTGTCCATATTTTTGTCTTTAATTATTTGGCCGATTTCTCAACAAGTAATATCAAAACATTTTTGTTAGATTTTAGATTATTTGTAATTGGCGATTCTGTAAACAAAATGACTGAAATTGACATATTGTAAAAGTTCAAGGAGTAATGTGCAAATACGTTGAAAATAGAGTATTTAGGTCTAGGGTTCGAGAATGGCAAAAAGAGAAAAACGATGCGAATTTTTGCTGGACTGTCGCCAAGGTTTGGCTCGAGCTACAAAAGCAGAAACTTCATCGATTGACTGTCGCCCAACCTTCGCTCGTACTACAGTCTGTCGCTCGACTGTCGCTGAGCCTCAATCAAGCGACAGCTTTATTCGGGAAATTTTTATTTCGCGTTTTAAAATCTTTTCCATGGCCCATCTGCTTTATACCATACCTATAAATACCAAAACATAACTGAACGTATTTTATGAAGTTGAACATAGAAAGAGAAAGCCTGTAGAGTGATTCTTTCATATTTGATTCTTTCAACCTTCATCTGTGAGAGTTTTGGTGAGAAAAACATCAGTTCAATAATCCAAATACTAAAATGATGTTCCTTCACATCTGATCAGAGTTCTGAAAATCGAGGAAGTTTGACTGGAATTCTAGTCTGTGAAGAACACAATGTTCTTCGTGGATCCACAGAAGATAAACTATTTCACAAAGCTAGGAGTTGCTGCAAGAGAGAAGAATCCATGAAAGCTTTGGAAACTGCAGTTCGGAGTGGTGCAAGAGCATAGAATCCATGAAAGCTATTGGAATTGCAGTTAGGAGATCAGATAGTACGTGTCGTCGTCTTAGCTGGTAGACTGTAAGTTTATCGTTTATAGTAGATTGTTGACTGGTAAAGTACCCGAAGTTCTTACTAGTTGGGTTTCTCCGTGATCATTCAGGTGTTTGATTTACCGATTTACTATTCATTGTTTATTATACAATTACGATAATTCAACTTAGGATAAATTGAGTTGAATGTTGAATCATCTAGAAAATAATTTAAAAGTGACTTGTTGTTATTTAATTCGTAAAAATATTTTTAATTTCGCATATAATACCTATTCACCCCCTTTAGGTATTGTTAGGGTCGAACTGCGTAACTTTCAATTTTTTATTTCGGGTTGGTTCATAACAAGTGGTATCAGAGCTAAGAGTTTTTTGGCAATTTCTTGGAAGGTTTAAATTAATTATTAAAGCAAGGTTGGAACAATGTCGATTGTTCAGAGATGACAACTTTGAAATTTGATATTCCACTTTTGGATCGTAACAGTAGGTTTTCATTATGGTAAATCAAGATGCGATCGGTTCTTGCTCAATTGGATCTTGATGATGCTTTAATGGGGATTGATAGGATACCTACAACAATGATCGCGGAGAAGAAACAACGTAAGGATTGGAAAGCCCTATCTCAAATATATCTTCATCTTTCTAATGAAATTCTTCGGCACGTGGTAAAGGAGAAAAGTGACGCTGCATTGTGGTTGAAGTTGGAGTAGCTTTGCATGACAAACAGCTTGACAAGTAAATTACACTTGAAAAAGCACTTATATTCTCATTGCTTGATGGAAGGTGAATCTTTGGAAGGTCATCTATAAGTGTTCAAGGAAATCATCGCTGATTTGGAAACGATGGAAGTTAAGTATGATGAAGAGGATTTAGGGCTGATATTGTTATGGTCGTTGCCGCCTTCAGATATGACTTTTAGAGATACCATTCTCTATAGTCGGGATACTCTTACAATTAACAAGGTATATGATGCGCTTTATTCTAAGAAGAAGATGAAGCATCTAGTCATCGATTCTGAAGTTCATGGAGAGAGTCTTGTTATTAATGAGAGGAAGACGAGTAGTCATGGAAGGGGCAGAGTTAAGGATAGCAACATCAGTATGGTATGTTGGTATTGCAACAACAATGGATACATGAAGAGGGATTACAATGAGTGGCGGAAGAGGTTTACTACTACAGATCAGGATGAACAATCATAAAATTCCAACAATGTTTATCTTGCAGATGAGAACGGTGATGGAGATTTGTTGGTGATTACTGAAGGTGGCTCCAAACCTAACGAGGATTGGATTCTTAATTCAGCTTTCACTTTTCATATGTGTTCAAACCAATATTGGTTTTCTTCATATGAAACAGTTACAGGGAGTTCCGTGATGACATGAAGCAAAGAGCTTTGTGGAATAGCTGGGATTGGTAACGTCAAAATAAAGACACTGAATGGGACGATTAGAATATTTGGCCAGGTTCGACATGTTCAAGGTATAAACATAAATTTGATCTCTTTGAATGCCCTTGATTCAAAAAGGTACAGATACACCGATGGAGGTAGAGTTCTGAAAGTTAGCAAGGGTGCCAGGGTTGTGTTAAAGGGGGGAAGAAAGTCTCGGTTATATGTGTTGGAAGGTTCGGCGATCACGGAGGAAGCAGCTGCACCTTATAGTTTGGTAAGCAGTAACTCGGGTAGAGTTGGTTGTGATCAGGTTAGGATTTGGACAATAATATTAGGAAACCTTCTAGTAGCTCAGGTGAAGCTGGTTGTGATCTTGTTGATCATGTTGCTCATGGTGATTTGAGCAGGTTTGACAACTCAGTTGGAGTTGGGTTGCTTGTGGTGGTTCATGCAGGTTTATTAACTTGGCTAGAGCTAGAAGTGAACGGGATGATTCAAACAAGGATGGAGTGCAAGGTAGTTCTGCTGGTATACATGGCTTGAATGTAGTTCACAGTTGCTGAGTATGCCCGAAAGGGGCATGGGGTGTCCGGTTGGGATATGGTGGAAGAGTTGGAGAATGACTTGAAGAGTGGAGATTTATTTCCTTGTTATGGAATTTGTGTCAAAGAAGAGTTTGTTAGGTTTTGTGACAAAATTTTTATGTGATTTAGAAGTTTGTTGCATGAAGGAAGCTTGTTTAATCTTGGTTTAGAAGTCTTGGTTGATTGGATTCCATGTGATTTGAGATTTGGTTGATTAGAGAAAGTCTAAGGAACTTGGGTTTGTAGAGTCATAAGTTATGGAGATCAAATTTTAAAATAATTAGGAGTTTGGCTTGAAAATGGACTCTTGGATGGTAAAAAACATGTTTTGGAAGCTGGACCCGAGACCTAGCGCCCAAGCACTAGGCACATAGTGTCTGAGCACTAGGCGTAGCGCCTAGGTGCTGCAACAGTAACCTAATCGCGGTTTTCTCGTTTTATCTGGATTTTGGGACTTCTTTTTCATCTTGAACTCCAAAATTTCGATATTTGACTTCTATAAATACTCCACAATGTATGACACTTCGTAAGAGAGAAAATGAAAGATTCAAGAGAGATTATAACAATTGGATCATTGTTGTATACATTAAAAACAAGAGAGAATTGTTTAAATTAGATTGAGATGAACAAAATCTTGTAAGACAATTGTTTGTTTCTTGGTATAATAAATTGTCTTCTTCTACAATTTTCTTGATTATTGTGTGATCCATTAAATTTCATATTGTCCATATTTTGGTCTTTAATTATTTGGCCAATTTCTCAACAAGTGATATCAAAACTTTTTTTATATCGGGTTGGTTCATAGCAGAATAGACATTTGCTTACGCAATATCTCCGACTTGGGTCATTTTTTCATTTTGAAAAAATCATCGCCTGCAAATATTTAAATTAATACATCGTTTTTCTTTTCCTATAAATAGCTCCAAATAAGTCTGTACATAGCATAATTAAGAAATCATGGCTAATAGTAGAGTTGGCATCTTTACTCACCCCCTAATCTGTGGTAACCTTCTAATTCCTTGTCCTTTTTAATGTTTCGTCCATACACGTATTATTATGCTAATTAAATTATGCTTTGTCAACCTTTTCTTTATGTGCCACTTGTTTTGACGCAATGTTAAACTTATTTTTCTTTGTTAATATCAAGTAGAGCTGAGCATTTACCTGCCCAATCGCGGAACCAGCCGGACACACCGACTTGGATCTGTTTTCGTCGATTTTGAGGCTTTGATGGGTTGATTTTTAGATTTGTTTGGATCCAACACAAAAACCTCTTTTTGTATTTGTTTTTTATTCAAAAAATTAAAAATTCAATGGTATTTTACCCTTGAAACTAAAGTGACTCACATCATTTTGGATCGACTTTTAACTATTGTCAAATCGGTTTGAGTTGAAATTTCACCAACCTGAAAACCGGTTTGGTGATCGGTTGGGTCCGAACCCAACCCATGCTAACCCTTGATTATCAAGTATTTCTACTTGATTACTCTCTTCTCATTTTGCTCGTGATTTCTGTAAAATGATTGTTTTGTAAGACCAATTAATGTGGTCCAAGTAATATTATTAATAAATTAATTGAAGTGGCAGTTTAATAACTTTCCACTTTGATGGAAAGTGGGTAGTTTTTGGTATTTGGTTGAATAGAAGAAGTCGAAGGAGCTTGGATTTTGAGGCCTAATTAATGAAAATCGAATTTATCAATAATTTGGAGTTTGACTTGGAAAAGGATTTTGTGATGAAGAAAACAACTTGTAGAGAAGAAAAAAGGTAAAAGAAAAAAAAAATAGAACGTCCAGCGCCGGTGCCCATGAACTATACAGAGCACCCGATAGGCATTCAACAACATCTTGAGAGTTAGAGATCTTATATTTCAATTGAGAGTATTGTAAATACAAATGCTATTGGTTACAGTTGATTATTCCTCGTCTACCGGTGATGTTTATTTCATTATTGTCATTATCTTGCATTCCAAATTTCATAACAGTCGTTCATCAATCTTCATATATAACAAAATTAATTCTCGTTTTTATTTCACATAGAAAATAGAAACATTTATGCCTCCTTTTTTTTTTTTCGTCTTCACCGGTACAAACTAACAAGATAATCGTTAATAGTGTGAACCAATATCTGTTCGTTAGTTTGAATTGACATTTGTCTACGCACCATATCTATGACTTGTGTATTTTCTCTTATGAAAAGTCATCGCCTGAAATAGTATTTTTAATGCAATTTTTTTTTTTATCTATATATATAACTGAAAAATAGTCTGCAATAAGCATAATTAAGAAAGCATGGCTAGTTGCAAAGTTCGCATCCTTGCTATCATCCTAATCTGCAGTATGTTTTAATGGATTGCCTTATTTAATCTTTTGTGCATACTAAAAAATATATACACTTTCTCTGTATTCAAAGTGTGAATGAATTCCTCATTAATTAGACATATGGTAGATAATGAGCTTATAAGATATTTTCATTCTCCTGTTAATAGTTAACCTTCCGAGATCGAATCCGAATTCCCTACGAGTGGTATCAAAGTTAGGGCCCAAACTTAGCCATGAGGATGCTCAAGGCATATCATATTTGCAGCCGAATCAAGGTGATAGGCCCTCCTGAATTGAATCGTGATGGTAGGAAAAATATGTGGTTGGCTCTCAAAAGACAGTTGTACTCACGTAAGACGGGAGATCCTTGACGCAATGGAAGAGTTGGACCTTGATGAAGTGTATAATCCATCCTGGTTTGGGGAAAGGGGACAGATAAATTATTGGTTTAGGAGTTAGGAGTGCCAAGATGATATGTGTTACGTGAAAATCCCGCAAACGCACGGGTTCGTTGTACAAGTAATAATCGTGATGAGTGAGTTATCGTCCCACAGGGAATAAGGCTCAATTTTAGTGTATTCGATATATTTAAATTCCCAAATGTAACAAGAGATAGTTGGTTTGAATTTAACTACGTTCTATAACTACGAAAGCAGTAAAAAAATGAATTTTAAATCAAATGTGGGTGAGTGTATTGGATTTCTGACTCCACTAATCAAAATTCTCAACCAGTGATAATCAATTCAATTCATGCAATTGTGACGATCAATACTTCCACTTTTATTTACTATTCTTTCCCAAGATAAAATAAAACTATGATTGCCACGAGATGATCCTATTCCTAGTCCAAATTCATATGACAAACATGCATTGACGTTTAGGATTGTCATACATGATCGCAGATACCATAAGTATTATTCCTAATATTTATTGCCCGTGTATTCCATAAACAGTGTTCTACCTACTGTGAGTTTTCCAACACTACGAATAAACAACTTATTGTCCTAATGGTGCGTAAACATTAAAACAATACACTTAAGCATATTTATGAAATCACAATGCAAGAATTAAACAAAAAATACATGGTCTCGAATTAAAAACTAAAAATCAAATAATTTCATCATCCATCCAACACAAAGGAATTTAGCCTAACATATAATCGAGATTAAACACGTAGAAGTGAAATGACATCACCTATAAATTGACAGAACGTGATTAATTTCCAAAGTAACGTGTCGCCTCCAATTTATATGTTTAATTTCTCCAAGCTGCCGCCCACTTTTTCTTTTCTTCCAAGTTGCTGGCTAATATTTGTGTACATATAAATCTATTCCAGCAGCCCACAATTCTGTTTTCCTCCCCAAGTTTCCGAATTCTGTGATATTAGTCTCCAATTCAACCGTCATTTGATGTGTATATAATATCCCTCTCTAGCAGCCCAATCCTTCCCCTTTTGCACAATCTGCCTGTCTTTTGTATGTATATATTTGCAAAATTCAGCACTAAGTTTTCTCTCTTCCAGCCCAATTTGCCGCCCAATTTATGTGTGTAAATACTATTATAATGCATGCAGCCCCAATCTTATTTCTTCTCCAGCACAGCAGCCTCACAAATTCAGCTTTCTTCTCTCAATATTTCAGCTGCCGATTCCTCCTTTTATTTGCAAAATTGCGGACTTATATATGTATATATATTTATAATATACGAAATTCAGCAACAAAATTCAGGAGTCCCTTATTTCTTGTCCCCTAATATGCCGGCGTGTGTGTATATATCAATTGATGCCTCAAATATTGTCCCCCAATTTCACCAAACTGCCGGCTCCCCCTTTTCTCAATTTCACGTGTCTGTATATATATCTTCAAGCAATAGGAAACCCTTTCTTCTTTGGTCCAATTAGACTTTCGAAGGCACAAATAAATCCTGTATTTCTCTAAGTCCTCCAATCTTTCAAATCCATGCAATTTAGTCCCTCAACTTCTATAGTGTAAACTTTGATTCCCTTGTTTTGGATTTTTCCATTTTTCAACTCATTTCGCTTATTTTCTCCAATTTTTCATCCAACATTGAGTTTTACCTACAAGATGCAATATAACACAATTTAGGTTGTATTTTGCCAAAAGAACAATAAAATTATATAGTTTCAAGCCCCGAATAAGTGTAGAAAATACACTTATCAAACCCCCAAATTTGAATCTTTGTTTGTCCTCAAACAAAATATAACCTAACTACACAAAATTCCATACATAACTTGGTTGGATAATCTGCTTTTAGCCTCAGGATTGGACTTTCAGAGTTGAAACTATAAACTATTTCAAAATCACAATGCTAAATCAATCTCTACCTATTCAATGTAAAATTGACGTGTGTGTGTGAAGATTCATGTAAAGCATTACAAAGTCATAAATTGATTCAATTCCCGACCCTTTTATGGTCAAGTATTTCCTTTCTTCACTCGTAAGATACACGCCCATAACTTTATTCTTTTCACTCTTTTCCCAAGGTGCGATATAAGGTTGAATGTGTGATATAATACTAATCCTCACCCTCTCTAGTTTGGTTCGATTTTACTAATTGCAGCTCAACACGTCAACAAATGTCGATTCTCCTTATTTTTGATTGCTTCAACCTCTAAGAATCAATTAAGTTAATAATCCCTCGTCAAAAGTCCAATTCTCTCAAATGAGTGTTCGAGGCTTACTCAAGACATGTAGTAGTGCTTTTTTTTTTTATAACTCCTATCTATTAAACTTTCTAAATGACCCTTGTAACGAGCTTTCAGTCGATGACTCCAAAGCCAGACGACCATAGGGCACCAGGTTTTTAAAGACCCTTACAGACTTAATCACTCGAGTCATAAAGGCTACACAGAGAAGTTTCATAATAAGAGCGTAAATTATATATATATATATATATATATATATATATATATATATATATATATATATATACAGAAATGATCTAATGAGCACCGGTGCTCATCTTATCCTAAGCACCGATGAGTTGGCACATTAATTCATTGGTGGATAAAGATTTTGTGAGTTCCAATCCACCAATGAATTAATGTGCCAACTCATCGGTGCTTAGAATAAGATGAGCACCAGTGCTCATTAGATCATTTCTGTATATATATATATATATATATATATATATATATATATATATATATATATATATGTTTTAATTTTATTTTGATGATTCTTGCAATGTCCCTTTATAAACACTTATTTTCAAAAATCGACCCACAACTTAGGACTTTAACCTAATTTTCATCTTATTGACAATCCACGCAAAATGTAGCACTCATGGAATCCACATCTATTCTCAATGTCTCCCTACAACAGCTCAATCTCTCCCAAACTATCTAAAACTGGTTTAAGGATGTATAGTATATTGGTTATTTGGATTTATCATATATGGTCCATTATTGTCAACCTACTCTACAGTATGAATCAAATTATTTTCTTCGCAATGCAGAACATAAATCTTGTGCTCAAAAATATCAAATTCCAAACAAATAAGCACAAACTAACTTAACATATAACTTATCTATAATTTATAGTCCAACTCTATGTTCCAATATATACATCATCATTAGCGGATTATCTGACTCACACAAGTAAGCAAAAATAAAATAATAATAAAACTGATTTTTTTTTTAGTAATACAGCACGTACCATCAAATAAAAACAAAGGAAAAACTCATGTTTTCCACCCCCATAGTTAAAGTAGACATTGTCCTCAATGTCATAAATCATAATCATGAGAAAGACTCGTGATATGGTTTGGAATCCGAAGGCTAGCTGTCATATTGCTCCCGTTGACTCCTTGGTCAATGTTGATTTAGATGTTCCGTGACGTCATGTTCCTATGCAAAAAAGTCAAATAAAACATTCAAGGTCAAATACCTGGATCAAGTGTTACTTAGCTCTAACAACTATTAAACAAACTAACATATCGAAGATCTAAGAAAAAACAGGGTATGGATGATGAGTCCTAAAATTGAATAATAATAAGAGAAAAAATAATATCAATTATCTTAAATTATTCTAAAAGCAAAATAAAAGAAAGAGATAGATAGAAGTGTTGGGTTGCCTCCCAACCAGCGCTTGTTTAAAATCTTTAGCTCGACTTTGTTGCTGAGGCTAGTCTGCAGGATTAAGTGGCACCGTTGTTTTCTCACAAGAGTAGTCACCTCCCCAATAAGCCTTCAACCATTTTCCATTCACTTTGAACCTCCTTTGCTAATCATGAGATACCACTTCCACAACCTCATGCGGAAACACGGCTACTACCGTGAAAGGACCCGACCACCTAGACTTTAGCTTTCCTGGAAAAAGCTTGAGGCGTGAATTGAACATCAACACTTGTTGACCAACTACGAACTCCTTTTCCCGTATATGTTTATCATGCCATTTTTTGGTTTTCTCCTTATAAATTTTTGCATTCTCATAGGAATCCAAACAAAACTCATCGAGTTCATGAAGTTGAAGAACCCTCTTTTCCCCTACTGCTTTCAGATTAAAATTTAGCAAGTCGATGACAAGCCTTTCCAAATACCAACCTATATGGAGACATGCCAATCAGAGTTTTAAATGCTGTTCGATAGGCAGAAAGTGCATCGTCTAATTTTCGAGCCCAATCTTTACGTGATGCATTTACTGTTGCCTCAAGAATCTTTTTCAGCTCCCTGTTAGCCATTTCCACTTGGCCACTAGTTTGCGGATGATACGATGTTACCACACGATGTTTTACTCCATATTTACCCAACAATGATGCAAATTGGAGGTTGCAAAAATGTTTTCTACCATCACTAATAATCGCCCTTGGGGTGCCATATCTCGTGAAAATATTCTTCTTCAGAAATTGAGTTACCACTCGACCGTCGTTAGTTGGCAAAGCCATAGCTTCAACCCATTTAGACATGTAATCTACTGCAACCAATATGTATTGTTCACTGTAGGAAGAGGGAAAAGGTCCCATAAAGTCAATGTCCCACACGTCGAATATCTCAACCTCCAAAATGCTGTTTAAGGGCATCTCGTTCGTCCATGAGATGTTTCCGATCCTTTGGCACTTATTACAATTTTTCACCATATAATGTGTATCCTTGAACAATGTAGGCCAATAAAAACCTGTTTGTAGTACCTTGGCTGCTGTCTTAACTACTGCAAAGTGACCTCCATACGGTGCAGAGTGGCATGATTCCAATATTTGATGCTGGTCTACTTCAGGCACACAACGGCGTATAATCTAATCTAGACCCCTTCTATAAAGAAACAGATCATTCCATAAGTAATGTTTCAAGTCACTGAAAAATTTCTTCTTCTGATGACTTGAGTAATCCAGTGGAATGATGGAGCGGGCCAAATAGTTGACATAATCAGCATACCATGGCGTAGTGATGATCTGAAAAAGCATCTTAATCTGGAAAACTTCATTTATCTCCTTTGTGGGGTGTGATTCATGTGATTCAAGGCGAGATAGATGATCTGCAACAACGTTTTCACTCCCTTTATTAGCTCTGATTTCCAAATCAAACTCTTGCAATAGGAGTATCCATCAAATAAGTCTCAGCTTTGCATCCTTCATGCTCATTAGATACTTCAAGGCTGAGTGATCCATGTAGACAATCACTTTCGACCCGATCAAATATGACCTGAATTTTGTCAACGGCGAATACCACTGCTAAAAGCTCTTTCTTTGTAGTCGCATAATTCAACTGAGCCTCGTTCAAAGTCTTACTAGCATAGTGAATGACATAAGACCTCTTTTCCTTGTGTTGATCCAAAAATATCCCCACCACGTGATCACTAGCATCACACATAAGCTCAAATGGATAATCCCAATCTGAAGAAGTCAATACCAGAGCAGAGACTAATTTTTCCTTTAAAGTGTTGAAAGTCATCACGCATTCCCTAGTAAAATGAAATGGAGCCCTTTTTTCCAATAGATTGCACAGAGGTTTCGAGATTTTGGAGAAGTCTTTGATGAAACGGCGGTAGAACCAGGCATGACCCAAGAAACTTCTAATTCCTTTCACTGTTACCGGATGTGGTAGTTTCTCGATGACCTGTATCTTAGCTTTATCTACTTCAATACCCCGTGCCGATATCAAATGCTCCAACACGATCTCTTCTTGAACCATGAAATGACATTTTTTCTAATTTAATACAAGATTGGTGTCCTTACACCACTGCAACACTTTTCCTAAATGTTCAAGGTATTCATTGAATGACTTTCCAAAGACTGAAAAATCATCTATAAATACCTCGATGATATTTCCCACCACATCCGAGAAAATAGACATCATACAGTGATGAAAAGTGGCTGGAGCGTTGCAAAGGTCAAAAGGCATCCTCCTATAAGCAAAAGTGTCGTAAGGGCATGTGAATTTAGTCTTTCCTGATCATCTGCCACTATAGGAATCTGGTTGTACCCTGAATAACCATCAAGAAAGTAATAATAAGCATGGCTTGCAAGTCTTTCTAGCATTTGATCAATGAAAGGAAGGGAAAAGTGATCCTTCCTTGTGGCATTGTTGAGTTTGCGATAATCAATGCAGACTCTCCAACCTGTGACTGTACGCGTAGGAATGAGCTCGTTGTTTTCATTTGGAACCACCGTGATTTTTCCTTTTTTTGGCATGACCTGTACTGGACTAACCCAATGGCTATCTGATATGGGGTAAATGATTCCTGCATCCAGAAGTTTCAATATCTCTTTTCTTACCACTTCCTGCATAGTAGGATTTAATCTGCATTGATGCTCAACTGAAGCTTTGTAATCCTCTTCCATCAGTATCTTGTGCATGCAAAGCGAAATGCTGATCCCTTTTATATCTGAGATAGTCCATCTCATTGTTGTCTTGTGCTCTCGAAGTACTCTCAGCAGTTGATCTTTCTCTGTTTTTGTAAGTGTATTCGAGATGATTACCGGAATTAAATTCTTTTCCCCCAAGTAGGCATAGCGAAGGTGAGTGGGCAGCTGTTTGATTTCAAGTGTTGGAGCTTGCTATATAGATGGTAAAAGTTTTGTGGGTCCTTTACCGAGTTCCAAACATGGTTGCCTGAAACGTGGTGGCATGACTTCCAAATAACGGGCACATTCTTCTGCCTCCTTATTTTCTGCTGGTAAATCCTGAGAATGCACTAAACAAAGCTTAAGAGGTTCCTGAGGGTGATCAAGTCTCAATGTATCTGATGCTTCTTCTTTTATTATATCAATCTGCATGCAAGAATTTGGTTCGTTCTGAAATTTGAAGGCTTTGAACACATTAAGTTTCAATTCATGATCATCCAATCTCAGTATCAACTGACCCTTCTGCACATCAATCAGAGTTTTTCCTGTAGCCAAAAACTGAAGACCCAGAATGAGCCGGACGTCTTTATCTTCTTCCATATCCAGGATAATAAAGTCTACTGGAAAAATGAATTTATCGACCTTCACCAAGATGTCTTTACAAATGCCTCTAGGATGCTTGATCGATCTATCAGCCAATTGCAATGAAACTGTAGTTGTTTTTGCGTCGCCCAAACCTAATTTCCTGAAAAGAGATAAAACTCACTGAATCTTTTAATTTTGGTGGCAACTTATGGTTTATCTATATATAAGTTACCAATATTGCAAAGAATAGTAAAACTCCTTGGATCTTTTAATTTTGGTGGCAACTTATGTTGGAGAATTGCGTTGTATTCCTCAGTAAGCATGACCGTCTCATTGTCTTCCAGCTTCCTCATGTTTGATAGAATATCCTTCATGAACGTCGCGTAGCTAGGCATCTAGGCTGAAGCTTCAGTGAATGGTATGTTGATGTGCAACTTCTTGAATTCATCCAAAAAAGTATGAATTTGTTTGTCGAGCTTATGCTTTTGCAGCCTCTGTAGAAATGGAATCGGAGGTACATATGCTTTAACAGGTGCGGTTGCTTTCACCCGTGGACTATCTGGTGACTCAACTTGATTTTCTTCTGTAGCCTTGTTCGACTCATCCACATGCTCCTCGCCCGAGGTAGGTACCTTTTCTATAACTGGTGGCGGCCGCTTCACATGTATTTCTGGTAACTGGACCCCGCTACGGGTAGTGATTGCTTGGACTTGCTCCTTAGGATTTGTCTCTGTATGGTTAGGTAAAGTCCCTTGAGCTCTACCTGAAAGTGCGGCTGCTATTTGTCCCACCTGTTGTTCCAAGTTTTTGATCAAGGCCTGCTGATTCTGAAAGTTGGTCTAGGTTTTAGTAATGTACTGAGCTAGAAAATCTTCCAACGATGGCTTCCTTACTTGCTGCTGTTGCTGCTATTGGAACCCAGTGGTTTGTTCTGATTGTTTCCTCCCTATCCTTGTCCCTAATTATTAGACCATGAAAAGTTTGGATGGTTTCTCCAGCCCGGATTATAAGTGTTGAAGTATGGATTATTTTGTTATCTCTGAAAGTTCTGAGCGTAGCTCACCTCCGTAGGCTGACTAGCATGTGTAGAAGCCAAATGGAAGCTTGTAGTAATATGATCTGCTCCACAACTTTCGCAAACAGGTAGTGATTGGTGTACCATGTTAACTGACTAGGATAGATTGTCCATTTTCATTGTAAGAACTTCAATTCGTGCAGTCAGCCCTGTCATTGCATCCACGTTGTGTATCCCTGCTACTTTCTTTGGAGCTTCCCTGTCGGTTGGCCACATCTACTGATTTTCGGCTATTTTCTCATACAAATCATAAGCTTCATCGACGTCAAGTTTCATCACTGATCCTCCCGGTGAGGCATTTACCATATTCCTGAACTCTTGTTGTAGACTGTAGTAGAAGAGATACTGCTGAGCTTGTTTAGGAATATTAAGGCTAGGGTATTTCCTAAAAAAAATCTTGAACATCTCCCATGCCTCAGGATAGCTCTCTAAATCTTTCTGCTTGAAAGTAAGGACTTCATTCCTGATTTGATGGACTCGAGATGGTGGGAAGAATTTCATCGTCAATTTTTGAACCATATTAGCCCATGATCCCATGCTTCCTGGTGGTGAACAAAGAAATCATTCTCTAGCAACATCCTTCAGAGTATGAGGGAATAACTGCATTCGAAAAGCGTCTGCTGATACCCCTTCATAACCGATCACCTCACATAACATGAGAAAAGCCGAAATATGTTCATGAGGGTTCTCCGTGGCTTTTCCAAAAAACCTGATGTCTTGGTGATTTTGGAACAGATTTATGACATCCGGTTTAATGTGGAAGTTAGGCTGTCCAAAGGGAGGGTATACCACGACCGGTTGCATTGGTGTGGGAATTGGGTTTACATAATCCCCAACTAAAATAAGAGCTTCATTCGGGATGGCTCTCTTGATTTGGCTGTGGTATTTGCCCTTGAAGTTGATTTTGATTTGTGGCCATTCTACTTGCTTGACGTTGCACTCTTCTGCGATTTCTGAATGTCTTTTCAATTTCATGATCTAACGGAAAGAGATTTGGCTCGTCAGGATTTTGCATATACCAACTTCATCTAAAAAAAAATCAAGACACAAGAGAACTCAGGAGTGTAATAATAGTCTAAAAACAACAAAAAATAAAAATTAAAGCGAAAATAAAATATCAAATATCTAAGATATACACCGTTATTCCCAAGCAATGGCGCCAAAAACTTATTACTTGAAAATCCCGCAAGCGTACGGGTTCGTTGTACAAGTAATAATCGTGATGAGTGAGTTATCGTCCCACAGGGAACAAGGCTCAATTTCAGTGTATTCGATATATTTAAATTCGCAAATGTAACAAAAGATAGTTGGTTTAAATTTAACTATGTTCTATAACTATGAAAGCAGTAAAAAAATGAATTTTAAATCAAATGTGGCTGAATGTATTGGATTTTCGACTCCACTAATCAATTCTTAGTTTCAATTCTCAACCAGTGATAATTAATTCAATTCATGCAATTGTGACAATCGATACTTCCACTTTTATTTACTATTCTTTCCCAAGATAAAATAAACCTATGATTGCCACGAGATGATCATATTTCTAGTCCAATTCATATGACAAACATGCATTGACGTTTAGGATTATCATACATAATCGCACACGCCATAAATATTATTCTTAATATTTATTACCCCTGTGTTCCATAAACAGTGTTCTACCTACCGTGAGTTTTCCAACACTACGAATAAGCAACTTATTGTCCTAATGGTGCGCAAACATTAAAATAGTACACTTAAGCATATTTATGAAATCACAATGCAAGAATTAAACTAAAAACACGTGGTCTCAAATTAAAAACTAAAAATCAAATAGTTCCATCATCCATCCAACACAAAGAAATTTAGCTTAACATATTATCAAGATTAAACACGTAGAAGTGGAAAGAAATCACCTATAAATTGACGGAACATGATTAATTTCCAAAGTAACGTGTCGCCTCCAATTTATATGTTTAATTTCTCCAAGCTGCCGCCCACTTTTTCTTTTCTTCCAAGTTGCTGGCTAATATTTGTGTACATATAAATCTATTCCAGCAGCCCACAATTCTGTTTTCCTCCACAAGTTGCCGAATTCTGTGATATTAGTCTCCAATTCAACCGTCGTTTGATGTGTGTATATAATATCCCTCTCTAGCGGCCTAATCCTTCCCCTTTTGCACAATCTGCCCGTCTTTTTTATGTATATATTTACAAAATTCAGCACTAAGTTTTCTCTCTTCCAGCCCAATTTGCCGCCCAATTTATGTGTGTAAATACTATTATAATGCATGCAGCCCCAATCTTATTTGTGCTAGACGCCCAATTTATGTGTGTAAATACTATTATAATGCATGCAGCCCCAATCTTATTTCTTCTCTAGCACAGTAGCCTCACAAATTCAGCTTTCTTCTCTCAATATTTCAGCTGCCGGTTCCTCATTTTCTTTGCAAAATTGCTGACTTATATATGTATATATATTTATAATATACAAACTTCAGCAACAAAATTCAGGAGTCCCTTATTTCTTGTCCCCTAATATGCCGGCGTGTGTGTATATATCAATTGATGCCTCAAATATTGTCCCCCAATTTCACCAAACTGCCGGCTCCCCCTTTTCTCAATTTCACGTGTCTGTATATATATCTTCAAGCAATAGGAAACCCTTTCTTCTTTGGTCCAATTAGACTTTCGAAGGCACAAATAAATCTTGTATTTCTCTAAGTCCTCCAATCTTTCAAATCCATGCAATTTAGTCCCTCAACTTCTATAGTGTAAACTTTGATTCCCTTGTTTTGGATTTTTCCATTTTTCGACTCATTTCGCTTATTTTCTCCAATTTTTCATCCAACATTGAGTTTTACCTACAAGATGCAATATAACACAATTTAGGTTGTATTTTGCCAAAAGAACAATAAAATTATATAGTTTCAACCCCCGAATAAGTGTAGAAAATGCACTTATCAATATGGTACTTCATTCGAGGGGAATTGTTGGGAAAGTGTGAATGAATCATCAGTTTGATACCCTAGTTTTCAACCTTCGTTTCATGACAGTTGTTTAGCATATAGTAGTACTAAGCATTAAAATTGACAAGATTTCTACTAATATTTCTTTGTTATTATTAAGTTTTCCACTTAATTACTCTATTTTCTTTTGCTTGTGATTTCTATAACAGGGTTGTTTATCTTGGGAAGCAATTTGGGATCTGTTGAAGCCAAAACCAAAATTTGCACACAAGAGTGCCTAAATGTTGGCTACATGATTTGCCCCTCTTCGGGCCAGGAAAAGCTTTATCCAACATGCACAAACTGTTGCAGAGTAGAGAAAGGTTGCAAACTTTACAGATCTAATGGAACCCTAATTTGTAGTGGAACCTAAATGGACAGAGAAATCTTGGATAAATTGTGATATGTCTATGGAATAAAATAGTAAATAAATTTAAGAAACTTCTGTATTGTTTCTTGAGAAATTAATAAAAGATTCAAGATCAATTACATCCATTAACGTTGTTTCAAAGAAATTGTCCTTTAATTTTATCCCCAATTGGTGGGTTTTGGTTTTTCACGTTTTTTTTTTTTTTTGGCAATGAAAACAAATTATATCCCCAATTGTAACAAATTATATCTCTTTAATGGACAATTTTCATATAAAACAAGGCAAACGACCACCAAAAGATTCAAAATTTTAATATTTTTCACGGGGAAAATTATACTAATCAAATACAATTAATTGACAATTCCTAGGAAACCAATTCTATGCAATTCAATTCCATGAAATTCATCTTCTTTCTACTCAAATTCCACTCTTGAAATCAAATAGACCATAAGAGTATAAGAGTATAGTGCCTTATACTAGGGGCCAACTGGCACCCCCACCCACCTATCACAGGGGCCTGCTGGCCCCTAATAACGTACAGGGCCCCTAGATCGGTCTAAAAATTAGCTACAATCACCATCAATTTTTTCACAATGCTACTATGCTCCTTGACAGTATACTCACAATGGAGAATCACTTTTTTGGAATTTTTTATGCACGTGGTTCCCATTCCCACGTGAGTGTAGGTCAATAAGGGTTGCAAATTCTTTCTAACAAAAGAGCTTAATTCATTTTTTCAATGATAACCTGATATATAATTGTGCAAATTAAGAAAAAGATGAAGAAAAGAACATTTGCTTAAACTTGCCAACGAACTTTCGTCGTCGTTTCAATTTGATCCCAATTTCTTCTGATCCAAAATGGTCACCAAACTTTATGTTATGCTTTAAGTTACTTATTTCATTTATATTCGATAGTAAATTCGATTAAGATTAGTAATAGAAAAAAAATAGATGACCAATATAAAACTTATCATAACCTTTTTTGAACAAATTAAAAACAAGGTGATTAAATTTAAATGCAATTATAAGTTCAGTGACCCCTGAATATTTTACCAACCTATGCAGTGTGAAGTTTAGAAGCTTTGTAGTTCACAGTTTTAAATCAAATCTTATGCAATCTTTCCTTATCTTGATATTTTATTTTGTTCTTCTTGGTAAATTGCACTATTCATCCCTGGCCTATTGTTGTATGTTTTTCATCCCAACTTTTACGAAATTAGCATACTTCATCCCTACAAATGGTTTTCGTCCAAACCAATCGTTAAATTCAATCAAATCTAATATATAAATAAACATAAACAAAAATCATAAAATAATACTGATAATTGGTATGTAAGTACACATACTTTTACATACATTTATACCTTAACGTGTATACACCCACTGCCACCTCATCCTTGACCTAAACCCCCTGCAACATCCAAAATCAGAAGGCATGAAAACATAAAAAGTAAAAGTTATGTACTGAATATGATATACCATAGTAAAACTTATTGAATTAGAAATGTAAAAGATTTTAGGGATCTCAATTTGAGTTTTATGTACAAAACTCAAAAAGGTACGTGGATTTGGTCCGAATTTCCAAACGGCAGAATCTAGCGCTCGAGCGGTAAAATCCGGTGCTTGAGGGAGACTTGTTCTGTAGCTCTAGAAACTCTATTTAATAGGATTGGGGTTTACTCCTTAATTTTATGTATTTGTATACGAAAACCTTAGTACATTATAGGAGAGCTTAAGGAGATCAAAATTCACAATTTCACATCTAGAGTTCGATATTTTTATGAAGAAGAAAAATAATTGGGAATTTTGAAGTTCTTATTTGAAAATTCTACGACCTCTTTTCTTCTATTTCTCTCTCCCAATTATGTCAAGCTCAACTCTTGTTTATATGATTACTTGAAATATGTGCAATTAAACTTTCAAAAATTATGCAAGTTGTACATTTTTGGATGACATTATGGATAACATTGTGTGATGTGTGAAAAATTGTGCCATTGATTTGAATAAGTGTTGTTAACATCAATGGTCCAAGTGTTGCCGCTTCAAATAATGTCATCCCAAAAGTCAAACTTAATGTACCTGTAAAAAGATTGAATTTGCAATTGCTAGTACGATAACATAAACCACACTTCTGAATATTTTCAATTCTTCTCTTTCGATTACAAATATGAGTTTGTGATTGATCATTTATTATTGAATTTACCAATATTCACTCAAAATTTTGCATAATTTGATTAAGACTAGATATAATTGATTTTTATAGCTAGATACAAGTCCTTATGAGATCGACACTCTACTCAAACATAATGACTTATTCACGATATCGTGCACTTGCAATTTTTAAGTGATTAAGTTTTTGGTGTCGTTGTCGGGAATTTGTTATATCTAGTTATATTTAGTTATTTCTAGCAATAATTCAAATTTTTTTTATTTTTCTTTTTAACAGTTAAATGTTTCTTCTAGCTTATTCCAGGTTTCTCATGTGCAACATGAAGGATGTCATTCTTGAAACATTCAACCTAAAGATTGAACACACTTCAATCAACAAAAAGAGAACAAGAAGAAGCACAAGAAAAATCATCAGTGATGATTGATGTTGTATGATGTAAATGATTGATTACGATGACAAACCAAATGAAGGTAATTAGCTAGATGACTAACACTATGCTAGCTCGACCGTCACTATAATACATCGACTATGGTAGATCGACTACTACTATGTTATCTTGAATTTCGTTATGCTAGACGACTCTTGCAATGATAGATCGATCATCATGACACTCAATTGTTTGAACATCTTTTTTAGTTAATTGATAACTTCTTGACGACTATCATTGATCCTACTAACTATTTAGTGCGTGGAAACCGTCTACTCAAGCCATGGGTAAAAACTGTCTGGTGGATGGACATGCTACATTGGACACATAGACGATAACCGTCAACGGTTATACAACATCAAACACTATAAAAACTTCAAAGGCGTGGCAGATATGGGAGTCTGATTTTTCTCAACAAATTTTCTCTTCATTTTCTTAAGTCATTTCATTAAAGACCTCAGTACTAATTCTCAAGTTGGAGGTACAACGGGAAGAAAGCCTTCTTTTTGCAGGTGTTCAATTGCTCATCGAAACAACACAAGCTTCCTTGCTACACTAAGGAAGTCCAAAGGTCATTTCAATAATATTTTGTTGGTATAGTCTATGGAAAATCACTAAACATTAAAGCTAAGTCAAGAAGACGAACTGGAATGATACATTCTTGGTCGAAAATACGATAGAGTCTAAATCTATCGCCAGGGGTCAAGACCCATCGTCGTTGCCTCAGTATGTGACACAAAGTCAATTTAGCATTCTGGAAACTCAGTTGGTAGCCACGATGACTCGTTTGCAAAGACAAACTCAAAGATTATTCGTCCAATCCTAAAACTCATCGGAGGTTACGCTAGAACAACCACCTCAAGCGACACTAGCGGTTGTCCCCATGACTATTCAGCTAGCAGAAGAAAACTTGGGGGCTCACGAAGTCACAAATTTCTAGGTTCCACGTCCTATGGTAGACATAGAACATAAAATGGAGGAAATAATGGGCCAAAAGATGGGCGATGTGTTGTCTAAAAGAAATGATAGGTGCAAACATATTTTGTTTTGGAAGAAGACCCCTTCGCACCCGAGATCATGGTAGTCCATCTACCAAAGGGTTTTAAACAACCGATGATAGAGGCATATGACCGAGATATAGACAAGCTCGACCACCCTCGGACCCTGGTTGATTTAATGAGACTATATACAACCACAGATGCAGTGATATGTCAATTCTTTCCTTCGACACTAATGAGAGAAGCTAGGGACTTGGGAGAAACTCTGGCACCTCGGTCTATCAAAATGTTAGATGAACTCTATAGGAGCTTTTATGCCCAATTTTTTAAGTAGCAAGAAAAAGAGAAAGGCTGCCATCGGTTTGATGCAGGTTGTCTGTGAGAAAGATTAGCCCTAGCAAGATTAGTTGACCAGATTTAGTCGAGCTACACTTGGCATAAAGGACTTTCAAATGTCCGTCGTGGCTACTGCATTGATGAACGGGACGTGAAATCGAGCATTTGAAATGTTACTTTCAAAAATCCTCCATAAATTGATGCATGACTTGTTAAAGAAAGGAGACAAGTACGTAGATGCAGAGAAAGCAGAGAGGGTCACGAAAAACCTTCGAGAAAGGTAGGAGCTGGAAACACATAAGAGAGTTACATGATGAGCGAAAATCTACTAATAGAAATAAGTCAAGAAATGAACACGTAAGTAAGGGGTATGTGTCGGAGCGGTCGACCAAGCAAATGCGAGAAGAAGTTGAGGCTTTCACTCATTTTAATACTCAGAGTGCTTAGTTATTGATGGAGACATGAAAGAGCTTGATTAGCCAAAACCAACGGTCACGTCTACTAGCAAGAGGGATAAAGAAAAATACTTTCATTTCCATAAAGACCATATACATAACACTGAAAACTGCACATACTTGAAAGAAGAGATCGAGTGCCTTTGAGACAGGAACCTAAACTAAAATAGACTTTATCTATATAAAAAAAAACTTATCTCAATAGGTGGTATAAAAATTAGCTCAATATTATCTCACCATTTTCCATGTCAATCAGGGTTCGCTCTGTTCCTGAGAATGGCAGACCCAGTATAATTGTAATGTCTCGATCTTTTGGTATGTTCAGCAAAATGAAGTTCATCGGAAATATTAAATTTCCTGCTTTTATTAATACATCTTCAACTTTGTCACACAACTTTGAAATTGATGTTGATTTGACTTCACCCAATTTCAATTTCCTGTAAACAGAATATGACATTAGATTTATACTAGCATCTGTGTCACACAATACATTAATAACATAAGAATTTCCAATTAAAATAGGCAAAGTATAACTCACTGGATCTTTCAACTTGAGAGACATTTTATTTTACACTCTTGCACTACTTTTCCTTAGTTAATACCACAATTTGAAACTCTGGAAACTTTTTTTTTCTGTCAACGTCTCTTTCAAAAAATTTGTGTAGCTTGAAATTTGTAATATCGCATCAATCAATGGAATATCTGGAGTTTCTTGAGAACATTAAATTTTTTTTCAAATTGTGTCTTGTTTTCTTGAGCTTTTGAGGAAAAGGAATGGGAGGTATGTAAGTCTTAACTGGACTTGGTGCCTTGATGTGGATGTTTCTGTACTTTCTTCATTCTAAATTGACGCTGATACATATTTTTCTTCCATTGTAGCTTCATCATATATTGATTATTGGACAATAAAAAATTGTAACACTTGTTCCACATAACTATGATTGTGCTTCTACGTTATAAAAATATTAAAATGAAAAGAAAAAAAAGTCTCAACGTCATTGTTCTACCAAGTACCATCAACACGCTTTCTAGCCGCCCACACCACCAAGCCTTGCTAATCCACTACCAAAAATTCCAAATACGTCGTAGGAATTTTTGTCATGATCATAAGCCGTAGCCTTATTACGAACACAAACACAAATTGCTCATAATGACGAATACAACAAAATTAAAAAAAAAAAATGCTAAAATGATTCCTTAGTTCTAGGAAATGTTGACCTCTCAAACATTGATTTCCCAGGAAACAATAAACCTCTAAAGAAAACACATTGGCAAAAAATAATTGATCCCCCTTTCTTCATTCTTTATTTGAATTTAAGTATGAAAGTATTGTACCCATTATATTCTAAAATCAAGAACCATTTCAAAAAATAAGAAAATATAAAATTAAAGACCTGAAAATAAAAAATAAAATAAATTACAACTATAGAAATATACATTCTTCTTCCTACAAGAGTTTTCAATTCACCATAGTTGCAAGAAAATAGAAAACATATTTGACCAAAACCGACAGTAAAAGGACCTAGAGCCAAAAAAAAAATGCAATTAGAAGTTGTATTTTACTTCGTTAGGTATATCGCGTGAACTTATATAATCTATAATATTGTGGATTAATATGTTTTTGTAAGTTCAATTGGTTTTTGCTTACGGACCATGCATGGACTTTCTCTTTATATATGAAAAAGTCATCACCTAATAATATTATTTTTCCCTATAAATAACTCGAAATAATCTTTACTAAGCATAATTCGGGAAGCATGGCTAATAGCAAAGTTGGCATCCTTACTCTCCTTTTAATCTGTGGTATGTTCTAATTCCTTCTCTTGTTTGAATTTTCTTGGAATTTTCATTGATCATGTTTTATACGCAAGTTGAGCAAGACCATTGTGAAACAATTTTCTGAATATATAGTAATATTGATTTTATCATAGTAGTTAAGAAGTCATCTGTTACCCATTAAGTTATGCTATTAAGTTTAGCATGACATATACATGATTTTATAATAACCGCATCTTGAATTTTGTCTAAATTTTCTATATCGTGTTTTATACGCAATATTGAACATGAACATGCTAAACAACAGATTTGTTTTTCTATCTGAAGAGTGACATTACACTACTATGACAGGGCTGTTTTTCTTGGGAAGCAATGTTCAATATGCCGAAGCCCAGAAGAAAGTTTGCCCACAAAATTGTGCCAAAGTTAGCTACATGACATGCCCAAGCTCTGGTCGTAAGAAACTCCGTCCAGGATGCACAAACTGTTGCAAAGTTAAGAAGGGTTGCAAGCTATATAGATATAATGGAAGCGTAATGTGTACTGGAATGTAATTGGATATGAGATAAATCTTAAATAAACTGTCATGGTTGCACTACAAACAGACAAATTAAATAAATGAATCTGCTATGTTTCTGTGAAATGAAATACAAGATTCAGGTTTAATTATATTGATGGATGTTGTTTCTATGAAATTATCTTTTACATAATTACTTCTCTAAATTTATTAGGCGAGACTTAGTTGTTGTACACTCTTATATTGATCTACGATATCGAAGAGTTGTTGTACAAACTGTATGTACAATACAATAGATGGGAACACTATAAAAATTGAGGGGAAATAAGAGATTATGCACCTATAGATTTCTTGAAGATAGAATTTATTATATCTTAGTGTCACATATATTGGAAGCCATCCAATTTAGACGTCACCCAAATGACAACCTGCGAACATATTAGAGTTTCTTATTTATTCAAGATATAAGAATAATTTAAATTGTAATTGAATGCATATACCATATTTTAACAGCAACGTTATGAATAGGCAAAAAATAGAAGTACATATTGTCAAGGGGAAGATCTAGATGTATACGGTCTGTCCTTTTTCTTATTTTTCTCTCATTTTTTTCTCTCCTATTATATTTACTTTAGTGATGAAATTTGTATTGTAGACAAAATTTATTAAAATTTAAATTTGAATGAGGTCATCTATTTATTATATCTTAGTGTCACATATATTGAAAGCTGTCCAATTTAGACGTCACGCAAATGACAACCCACGAACATATTAGAGATGCTCTAAAATTCCTTATTGTTGACAAAAATTACTGAATTGGACAAAAAAATTGTGTTTTCAATCTATTGCAGTCTTTTGGATGCAAGTATAAGTGGGCTGTAAATGCTTGTGATGATTTGCCTTTTATGTAAAATTTGCGTGGGAAAAGTTTGAATTAAATTTCTTTATTAATATTCGCCAGCGAGTTAACATGCAAGTAAAAGATTTTTTGAAATTCTTTCTGCAGCCTTTATTTTGTTCCTTGTTTCTTATCATATCTCTTCAACCACGAATCGAACCTAAAACAAGCAAAACAAAACACACACACAATAGCAATACGATCGACACGACATTCAAATTCACAAGTTTGTGTCCCTGAACACTGGCTGGCGGACCCAGGGGGGCGGGGGGGGGGGGGTCCTGGGGGCCACGTGCTCCCCAACTTTTGAGATTTTTTTTTGAAGTCATGTTTGGTATCGATTGAAATCTAAATTTAAATCTAAATCAAAGTTAACAATTCATTTTAATAACATATTTCATGAAATCCATAACTGTTTAACTTTTATCAAAATTTATTAAATATTTGATTTTAATCTCCACCAAACAGAGCCAAAATTACAATAAATTTGAATTTCGATAACATGTTAATTTTAAAAATTCTCCGACGATCGTACGTTAATCGAATCTACAAATTGCTTATGTCATCTCAAAACTTATTTCGAGAACTACATTATGGGCATATCAAATAGTCCAAACTGATATCGAAAATAGTTAAAAATACATTAAACGTGAATCTTAAAAAAAAACGTCTAACTAGCATTTTTTTAAAAAAAATTCAATTATTTCATTAAAATTTATTATTTTTTCGATACAAATTTCTCAATATAATTTTCATCATTTTATTAGGAAATTTTATATTAAATATAACATCAAAAAATTTTGAAATTTTACATCCGAAAAAGTTATATCCCATGTAAATTTTCGGATGCAAAATTATACGGGGCATGATTTTTTTGGACGTAAATTTTCGATTGTAAAATTTCTCCCAATTTTTTTACAAGTTCGATTTACCCCCTGAACTTTAAAACTCTGCGTCTGCCCATGTCCCTAAATAAGCTTAAATTACAATTATCACCAAACTCTCAATATATTCTACTTATTCACAAGTTTTTTGTTGCATATATTCCTTAATAACCGTATGTGAGTCAATTCATAATTCAAACGGCGACTTTAATCCATGTATTTTACTTAATATCAATTCAAAAAGTTAAAATAAATCATTTTCCTACACTCGGTTAGGTATATCATGTGAACTTTAATAATCTTTAATGTTGTGAATTAATATGTATTTGAAAGACTGAAATGGTTTTTGCTTACGGGCCATGCGTTGACTTTCTCTTTATACAAGAAAAAGTCTTCACCTAATAATACTATTTTTACCCTATAAATAACTCAAAATAATCTATGTTGTTGTTTGGCCCAAATTTAAGTGGATATTGAAATCTAAATTGGAGTGGTTTTGAAGAGATCAAAATTATGGACTATATGAAAAAGTCGCCGTATTTTAGCTGGCTGGCGCTAGATGGACGCTCAAGCAAGCCCAATAAAAAACAATCTGAGACTTGGTCGCTCACTGGGTGCTGTCAAGTCGTTCGCCTATCGTTCTTATTCGGTCCAAGCCCGCTTTTCGATTTTTGACGCGATATTTGACTCCTATATGTAGTGGATTTTTCCTCCTCTGCTCATGATTTTTTTTGTACGGGTTTCCACGTAAATTTTAGTGTTTATTTTCTTCTTATTTATTTTATTATCGTCATTATTTTGTAATCCAAAATTCATAACAAGTGACATTAGAACGAGGGTGATTGTTCCCACGACAACAATAAAGTATGATATCCCGTTATTGGATAGAAATACAAGATTTACCTTATGAAAAGTAAAAATGCAAGCGATTCTAGCGCGAATGGATTTAGAAGAAGCCTTGCTTGGCTATGATAAGATGCGTCCACGTAGCAAGATGGATTTGGAAGAAGCCTTGCTTGGCTATGCAGGAGTTTCTACTACTTCTTTGAAAGATGAAGAAATTACAAAATTTTGGCATATGCGGCTTAGACATATGAGTGAGCATGGCATAACAAAGATGAGTAGAAGGGGATTTCTTGATGGGCAGAAGATCAACAAAATATTTTTTCTGAGCATCGTGTCTTTGAGAAACAAAAAAGAGTCAGATTCACGAAAGGAAGAAGCAACACGAAGAGAACACTTGAATATATTCATTCAAATCTTTGGGGACCGGCCAAGGTCATCAAAATGAGATCATTATTACATGTTGATAGTGATTGATGAATTCTCCAGGAATGTTTGGGTATTTCACTGAAGCAGAAAAGTAATGTGTTTGAGACCTTCAAATAGCGGAAAACATTGGTAGAAAAGCAGACTGAAAAGCAGGTGAAACGTCTACACACGATAATGGGTTGGAGTGTTGTTAAGATGAATTCAATAGCATCAGCATGGCTGAAGGCATCTTAAAACATTTGACAATGTCTGGAACTCCTCAACAAAATGATGTGACAGAACGGATGAATCACTACAACAAAAAGAGTCATTCGCAACATTAAAAAGGCAACATTTGTTGATAAATGTTGCCAAAAGGATCTTTTGGCAACATTTTAGGAAGTGAATGTTGCCATTGATTAGTATAAATGAGTTTTAGCAACGTTTTTCAGAAAAATGTTGCAATAGACCCCTTTTATAGCGTTTCTTTGAGTGTTGCGAAAAGTCTCACTTTTCGCAAACGTTGCGAAAAGTGAGACTTTTCGCAACACTCAGCAAACGTTGCGAAAAGGGGCCATTTCAATTCAAACCCAACAACCCACAAACAAGGCCAAATCCAACATTTCAAAACAAAATTAATCGACCCGTAAACCCATTTAAATTCAAACCCAACAACCCACAAACAAGGCCCAATCCATAACCCGCCACTGACCTATTTCAATTAATCGACACGTAAACCTATACCCACCAAAAATTATCAGGGGATACACCACATTCTTCCCCAATCCGTCAAGTGCAGTTGGCTGAAACGCGAACCCATTCCATGCCCAAAACACGAACCCATTCCACCACCATAACGCTATAGCAAGCAAAACCCTTTCCACCACCAACGCGAAGTCGCGAACCTCGCCCTTCGTCTGCAGTTCACTCCTCCTCCAGCAACCTGCAGTGACGATAGACGAGTGCGAAGCCACCGTGAAGCCAGCAGTGGGCAGAGAGGCGACAGCAAACAAAACCCATTCCACCACCATAACGCGAAGTCGTGAACCTCCGCCCCTGTTTGCAGTGACCTCTCTGTTCTGTCCTCCTCCCAAATTAGGTATTTTCTTAATTTCTTTAGTAATTAGATTATTGGTGATAGAAGCTTGAGTCTTGAAATGAAATTGGTCCTTTTTCTATTTTCAGTTATTGCTCATTTTCTATGTTGTCTGTTATGGAATTGAAATTGGAATAATATTGCTGAATGGTGATTGCCGACTGTTGAGGCCTGAATAGATATGGCTGAAATTGTTGAGTTGAAATTGGCTATGTTTGGGTATTGAAGTATTGTTGAATTGGCTGAAATTGTTGCTAGACAACCCATTCACCATCTTTTTCTATAAATTATTTTACCGTTAGATGGGTATAGGCAACCATCTTTTTTGTTCCTGATGCTCAATCTCATTTGTCAATGTCATTACCTTACGATAATATTCATGTTTTGTGATCATCAAAACCACTTTGTCTCGAGTTTCACAGAATTGAACTAGTGAAAAATAGTTGAAAATGCAGCAAAGATTCGTTTTGAGGTTACGATAATTCAATATGTACTTGCAATGGAGACTCGATGAATGGATATCAATGAATTTGCAATGATTTGACATTTTTTAGACTGTTTATTATTTTGTCAGATGGGTTGCCAAAGCATCCAAATTACCTGGAAGAACAGATAACGACATCAAGAATTACCAAAACTCGCATTTAAGGAAACGTTTTGACATTTTAGGCTCCCACGGTCCCACCAGCCTCTCTCCTCTTGCAAATCTGTGGTTATGAAATCAGAATTCCGTTAGCTCACCACATGGCAGAGTGGGAGCGTGTTCAAGTAGAGGCCACCGCTTGTCTGTCTAAAAAGAGGACCTTTAGAAAAATATAAGGATCCAAGAGATGCATCTAAAACCTAGTGATAGTTGAAGGGGTGACGAAAAATTGTAAGACCTAATACTCCTTCAGGGTCATAGGCATTTATAAATACGACCCTTGATGTCCACATGCATATCACGTAGTTCAACCCTTATGGGCTACGTGTATTTATAAAACTTTAACAACACCTTAGAAATCATAGATAATATATTACAAGATCGAGTGTGGCAAAAGAAAATTGTTTATTGCATATGAACTAATTTTACCGTTACATGGGTATAGGAAATGGCAAATGCTGCTATTATTTTTTGCCTTTGCCTAATTATGTATCACTCCTCCCCTTCATTCTTACCTGTTAATTTTCCCACAAATACTAGACCTTTATTTATTTATTTATTTTTGAATTTCAGCTGCAATAAACAATTTTCAACAATTCTGACTTGGGAAAAAGATCTAGCACTCGTTCGGTTTTAATAGTATCTTTGCATACAATGGACAAAGAGTGGCTACACTTATCAAGGTTATCATCTAAAATTAAATATTGCAGATCTACATATCAATCGAACAAAATTTGCCATATATAATGATCATAAAGTTTAACTTGTAGGTTTTCAGAACAATATCGTGATGGAGCCCAGAAGTTTGTTGAATGGCTCGTGAAAGTTACAATTCAGAAATGATAGTATGCCCTTGTGTTAGGTGTAGGAACCTAATGCATCACCATTATGACATAGTCAATGAACATTTGATAATTAAGGGCATGGATCCGTCATACAGTGTTTGTGTATTTCATGGAGAACAAACAAGTGAAGTAAATTTGCTCGATGTAGAAATGCCTAAGTCAATAAGATGTTTAAGGACTTTTATACACAATATGATGTGGATCCTGAAAACCCTCCAGATGGAAGAGCGAAAGAGATTGAAAGTTTAGTTGATGAGGCTAAAACGCCTTTATATCCTGGTTGTGGGCGTTCACGAAGATGTCAGCTTTAGTTGCTATGTTTAAGCTTAAAGCTTCACATGGTATTTCTGACAGTGTTTTTGATGAACTCGTAACGCTTGTTGGAGAAATGTTGCCAGAGAATAATACACTTCCAAACTCATTTTATGAGATGAAAAAACTTGTCAATACATTTGATATTGGCTATGAGAAGATACATGCTTGCGTGAATGATTGTTGTCTATATAGGAAGGAGCTCAAAAAAGCTGAGTTATGCCCAAAATGTGGTTGTTCAAGATGGAAAGTTAACCAACGGACTAAAAAAATTCAGAAAAATATTCCAGCAAAAGTGTTGCATTATTTTCCTATAATACCAAGACTTAAGAGGATGTTCGGAATAGAAGAGATGGCAACACAACTAAGATGGCACTCAAGTAATAAAACTTTAGACGGTAAAATTAGGCATCCGGTTGATTCATTGAGTTGGGAAATGATTAACAGAAGGTGGCCACATTTTGCATTAGATCCTCGAAATATTAGATTAGGTCTTGCTACTGATGGGTTTAATCCTTTCAAAGATCTTAGTTCAAAATATAGCTGTTGGCCCGTAATTTTAACTATATAACTTGCCTCCCTCATTATGCATGTCAAAGGAGAGTTTGATGCTGAGTTTATTGATTCCGGGACCAAAGCAACCAGGGAATGACATTGATGTTTATTTGGCACCACTTGTGGACGACCTAATGTTATTATGGAGTGATGGAGTTGAGATGTATGATGCAGTTACAAAGTCTACATTCAATTTAAAAGCTATTTTGATGTGGACTATTCATGACTTTCCTGTATATGGAAATATATCTGGATGGCCTGTCAAAGGAAAAATTGCATGCCCTATTTGTCGTGAAGACACATGTTCACTATGGTTGAAGAATGGTAGAAATTTTTCGTATATGGGACATAGAAGTTTTCTCGCCTTTAATCATTCATTTCGTATGAAAAAAAGCTGGTTTAATGGAAATATTGAAACTGGTATTAAGCTGAAGATAAAAAATGGTGAAGAAGATTATGTTGAAGTTGATAAAATTACAAATGATTGGGGGAAACATGGTAAGCGAAAGAGGAAGAAGAATACAACTCAATCTACCGTAACGTGGAAGAAGAAGTCTATATTTTACGATCTACCATATTGGAAGGTAACTGCTGTAATATTTAATACTTCTACTTGCATCTAGTTACCATGGTTAAAATTGATGTTTGATTTGCAGATTTTACTCGTACGTCATAATTTGGATGTGATGCATGTGGAGAAGAATATCTGTGATAGTATCACTAGTACCCTTTTGGATGTCAAAGGAAAATCAAAAGATGGCATTAACTCTCGTAAGGACTTGGAAGCTATGAACATTAGGCATGATTTACATCCTCAGAGTGGAGGAAATAAATTCTACCTACCTACTGCTCCTCACACCTTATCACGTGCAGAAAGACAAACATTTTGTAAAAGGCTTGCTAACTTGAGATTACCCGATGGTTATGGATCTAATATTGGAAATTGCGTTTCAGTAGAAAAATGTAAGATAGTTGGACTCAAGTCTCATGATTGTCACATTTTAATGCAACAATTATTGCCAGTTATGCTGAGAGGAATTCTACCTACAGGTCCAAGGAATTCCATTTTTAAATTGTGTAGATTTTTCAATGAAGTATGTCAAGGAGTTGTAGATAGAAATAAGAAAATGACATTTCAATGTATGGGAAAGTATTGGAGGACATTCAAATCAAGGTTGAGAACACAAATCAGAACTCAAGTTGAATCATCTATGAATAAAGCACGCACTATTGCTCTTCTTAGATCAAAGAATATTTATTCTGAAGAAGCGTGGAAGAAATTTGTTGAGGATACTCTTTCTGCTGACTTTCATGTAAGTATATTTGCATATGAAGCTTAAAACCTTTATAATTCGACTTAATAGTATACTTTTTTTGTTTTCTTAATACGAAAAAAGCAACAAGTTTAGCATTTTGAGAAGTAATCAGAAGCTTCTCCACACTAAAGTATGGACTCATGGACATCTTAGGAAGGATGGAAAACCAATAAATGAAACAGTTGTTAAGACTTTGGTATGTGTATTATTTCAAATTTCATATTATATCACATTAAAAATAGTTGTATTATATCACATGTTAGTATAAAATCTTCCTTACATGAGTGCAGAAAAAGATTGAAGATTGTGCTCAATCAATTTCTAATACATCAGCAGAAGATTCCATCCGCGACGATCCTGTTGCTCGAGTGTTAGGCCCTGAACGTCATGGAAGAGTTCGAGGACTTGGATTTGGAGTTGCACCATCAAAAGTGGATGGACAAATTCAAAGTAATGGGAGAGTTAGAGAACTTGAAAGTCAATTACAAACTCAATCGGCAAGGATGGGAGCACTAGAAGAAAAGGTTGAAACACTTCTCAAGTTAAGTTAACAGGTTAGAACTTTTGACCATTATTTATACTGTGATAATATAACTTAATCAATCCAAGTATATGTAGAATAACTTTTATAATCTTTGTATCATTTTTCATAATCTGGAGGATGGGAATTCGAATGCGTTTACTCCTCAGGTTTTTGTATCTTACATTATTACAAGTTATATCCTTTATAAATTTTGGCTGAAGTATACTAATATAAAAAACATATTTTCTATTTACTATGAATTTGTAGTCACACCAAGGAAGTGGTGTCCAATGAGGTATTGCATATGTGGAAAATGCTAGGTGTCAACTACTTCATTGGTACATGTTTGAGGAGGAAGAAGTTGTAGCAGAAGGGAGAATTGCAACAGCAGACCCAAGTTCGAAGGTGCATCACTTGCCACTCGGAAGAGACTGTTGGAAGGTTTGGGTTGAAGAAGTGTATAAGGATCAATTGACCTTGTACAGACCTACGGATGAAATTCGAACTCTTCGCGAAGCCGTAGGAAGTACTGTTGCTTGGCCAAAGAGTGGTATTAGACTTTTTAATGTTCATGAGCAATATATATGAAGGGTACAAGTTGTGACTAGCATATTATAGAAGTAAGATGTGGTTTAGAGTTGGTATTTGTTGATGTTCGTTAGCTAGCATGTTTTTGTTGGATGTTGATGTTCTTTAGCTAGAATGTACTTTTGAGGGGCTGGTGTACCCTATTTTAAATTATATGAACTGGTTTGATGATATTGGCTTCAGGTGGTTTTAGTCTAGAATACAAGGGAACTCTGTCAAAACTTTCATAAAAGTCAGTCACAGTTAGGAAAGGTCAAAGTTGCTTTGTTAATGTTATTTAGCTAACATATTGTTGGATGTTGTTGTTTAGCTAGCATATTGTAGAAGTAAGTTGTGGCTGAGATTTGGTATTTGTTGATGTTCTTTAGCTAGCATGTTTTTGTTGAATGTTGATGTACTTTAGCTAGAATGTACTTTTGAGGGGCTGGTGTACCCTATTTTAAATTATATGTTTTTAGTTTGATGGTATTGCCTATTGTTCAGGTGGTTTTAGTCTGCATTACAGGGGAACTCTGTCAAAATTTTCATAAAAGTCCGTCACAGTTAGGAAATGTCAAAGTTGCCTTGTTGATGTTATTTAGCTAGCATATTGTAGAAGTAAGTTGTGGCTGAGATTTGGTATTTGTTGATGTTCTTTAGCTAGCATGTTTTTGTTGTATATTGATGTTCTTTAGCTAGAATGTACTTTTGAGGAGCTGGTGTACCCTATGTTAAATTACATGCACTGGTTTGATGGTATTGGTTAAAGTTCAGGTGGTTTTAGTCTACATTACAGGGGAACTCTGTCAAGATTTTCATAAAAGTTAGTCACAGTTAGGACATGTCAAAGTTGTCTTGTTGATTTTATTTTTTAGCTAACATGTTGTTGGATGTTGATGTTCTTTAGCTAGCATATTGTATAAGCTATGATTGAGAGTTGATATTTTTTGACATTGCATATTGTTAGTAGTTGATTTACATGCTAATTATACCCTTATTACTTTTGTCATATGCAGGGAGTTAAATTAATTTTGGGACAACTTGCGGTCACAGAAGCAAATTCAGATATGAATCGAATGTTTTGTAATCTTTTTTTGTTGGTCAACTGTGATTGCAGTTTTTTTGAATAGGGTAGTGATGTTAACTTTTTGAGTATGCTAATGATGTTAGCATATTGTATTGAATCATATCCCTTATTTTTGTTTATTAGAATTATGTAACATTTGATTACATACGACTAATTTGTAAGCATTTGTTTCAGTAGGTTTGTTGGAAATCAATAAATTAATTACGCAAATTTTTTAAAAAAATTGTAAAATGACCGACGGCAACGTTTGGCAAACGTTGCCGTAGATGGATACTGCAACGTTTGCCAAACGTTGCGGTAGACCTCCCACTCTACGACAACACCTGAATTTGCAACACACATTCAAACGTTGCCGTAGGCCTACGGCAACGTTTTTCGAACGTTGCCGTAGGCTGTTTTTGTTGTAGTGAATGGAACTTTCATGAAAAATGTTCGTTGTATGCTTTCAAATTCTAGGTTGCCCAATGAAGATAAAATTTGCCGCTGGCACAT
This sequence comes from Fraxinus americana, assembly GCA_035079005.1. Lineage (NCBI taxonomy): Eukaryota > Viridiplantae > Streptophyta > Magnoliopsida > Lamiales > Oleaceae > Fraxinus > Fraxinus americana. The sequence goes on along the minus strand of CM068721.1, from coordinate 18,319,428 downwards.
AGAGGTATAGAGAATAAACATTGTAGAAGAGAATAAACATTCAATGAATCAAAAATTATTTTAAGATGTAAAATAGTAATTAATATAAAAAATTGTTTTACTTGATATTTTATTTTATTCGTTGAACAAATTTAGTTAATCAAAATAAGAATTTCCATTTGTCTATTCACAGTATTTGGGGGGGGGGGGAATTAATTTAGTATGTAAATAATTTAGTAAAATTATATTTATTTTTTTCATTGAAAAACTGGAGCTCAAGGAGGATGGTGATAATCAATTGTGCAAATCTCACACAAAAGACCATTTTTTGAAGAAAAATATTTAATAATACATTATGGCTTCTAATAAATTAAAGTTAATAATAATATATAATTAAACAAATATTGTAAAAATAAGTAATGTATACAGTGTGATATGCTTTTAATAAGGGTGCATTCAGCTTTTTATAATGACAAATTTGTTAACTTTTCTATTCCTTTACAATGCAAATGGTTTCTTTTGTTACCAAAAAAAGCAAAAAGTAATATGTGAAATGTAAATTTATAAAACACGATATTAAAGTGTAAATACACCACAAGCACATGGTATTTGTAACTTTTTTCTTTTTTTTTTATATGTAAAAGTGGTGATATTATCGTCGAAAATTTTGTAGGGAAATATTTAGACTCAATTATGCGGAATTAATAATAAGCAACAAGTCACTTAATTATTGTTTCTAGATATTTTCCAACAAGTGGTACAGAGCTTAATTACATTCCTTGACCCTATTTGTTTAAATGAGTCAATCAATTTTCGTTCTTCCTTATTTTGACGGTAGTAAGGTTAGAATAGAAGCACTTCTTAAATCTATGGTTAGTGTAGAAAAGGATTGGATCGCCATATCTATATCAGTTGCTCGTGTTGTCATACCAACTAATATCTCTACTTAGACTAAGGAAGAGTTAGCCGATTATAACTAGAATAGTAGAGGTATTCATGCTATCTTTATAGCTATTTCCCTTGAAGAGTTTAAACGGGTATCTATGTGTGAGACTGTTAAAGAAACTTGGGATATATTAGAAACCACACATGAGGAAGCCAAGACCATTAAAAATTCGAAATTGCAGAAATTAACTACTAGATTCGAGGTAATTAGAAAAATGATGAGTCTTTTAATTATTTCTATGCTAAATTGAATAATATAGTCAACTTTAATTTCAACTTAGGTGAGATAATCTCCTATCCTAAAATAGTGAGGAAATTTATGAGATTCCTACCTCAGAGATTTAGACATAAGATTACTGCTATTCAAGAAAGCAAGGACCTAGATGCAATTAAGCTAGAAGAAATTGTAGGGTATTTCCGAATGTTAGGTTTATATTTTGTATTGGCGATTCTGTGAACAAATTGACCAACTTGAACATTTATAACAATTTAGGGACTAAATTGTAAAGTTTTATAGTTGGTAGGTTAGCTTAGGGTTTGGGGTTTTATGTTTGGAACAAGAAGGATTCACGCCGGATTTTCACTAGCTGTTCGCTGGAGTGATGCTTGAGCGATTGAAACAGAAACTACCTCGTTCAACTTTCACCCCACTATCGTTCGAGCGACAAACCCTTCGCTCGAGCGAACAAACCACCTCTCTCGAGCGACATATTATTTTCGGAAACCAAATTTTCTATTTCCGAGTTTTTCCTCAGCCCATATAACCTATTTCGTCCAACCTATATATTGAGGCACCATATTTTCTGTGAGGCAGATTGAACACATTATATTCTATAGAGAATACATCCTACATCAGATCAAAAGTTCAATCCTTCAATTCATATGTGCTTCTTTCATAGAAAACATCAAAGCCATCAAATCAAACATTGAATTGGTTTCTTTGCTTGGGTCTGCTGCAAAATTGTGTCGTCAATTATGCTGCATTAAAGATCAATGAAGAGTTTAAAGAACGGGGAGTTCTTGGGGAAGATCTACAGGGGATAAACTGCGTAAAGAGTCAGGATTGGTGTTCGTGTGCTCATTCCAGGAGGACTGCTTTACAAAGAAGAGCTGGTTTTGGTGTTTGTGTGCACATTGCAGGAGGGCTGCTTCTTACTTAAGACAGGAGATCAGAAAATTTGTGTTGTCAATTTTTCTGGTGGTCTGTAAGTGTATCGTCAGTGTATAGTGGATCTTTGACTGGCAAAGCGCTCGGAGTTTTTCCCACGTTGGGTTTCTCCATGAACAATTCTGGTGTTGTTTACTGCTTTATTTATTGTTGTGATATAACTTTGGTATTCAAAGATAGGCTAAATTGGATTGTTTGACTAATGACCTAGACATAATTAACTTGTGACATGTTACTAGTTAATTAGATCGATAATTTCGCATTTACACCTAATCACCCTCTCTAGGTGTAGTTGGGTCGAATCCCGCGTCTTTCAATTGGTATCAGAGCCTTATTTCAATTCTTGACCCATATTTTGATTGTCTAGATGAGTAGTTCGTTGTCTGTGCCTCCATATTTTGATGGCAGTAATTATGCCTATTGGAAAGTGCGCATGAGAGGTTTTCTTAAGGCTTTGGATGAACGTGTATGGATTTCTATGCAAAGCTGATGGACTCCACCTTCAACAACTATTGATAGTGTAGTTATACTCACTGAAATTTCACTGTGTACTAAAACTAACTTGGATGAATGTAGTTGGAATAGTAAGGGTTTACATGCTTTGTTTATGGCTGTGTCTCCTGAGAAATTTAAAAGAGTGTCTATGTGTGAGACTGTTAAGGAGGTGTGGGATATTTTGGCGACTACCCATGAGGGTATTAAGACTGTGAAAAAGTCCAAATTACAAATGTTAACTTCTAGGTTTGAAGAACTTAGGATGAATGATGATGAGAGGTTTGATGAGTCCTATGCTAAACTGAACGATATTGTAAACTCTAGTTTCAATTTAGGCGAACTGCTCACCGAGTCAAAAATCGTTCGTAAGGTTCTTAGATTCCTACTTGAGAGGTTTAGACCTAAGGTAACTACAATTAAAGAGAGTAAGGACCTTGACACCATTAAAATAGAAGAACTCATTGGATCTCTCCAAATCTATGAATTGACATTAGCACAGCCCATGAAACAGAAGTCCATTACTTTGAACACCCATAGGGAAGAAAATTCTGAGTCTAGTGATGTAGAGTCCCTTAAAGGTGAGGAGATAGCTTACATCGTGAAGTAGTTTAAGAAGGCCTTGAGAGATAGACCAAAACTACAACCTAGGCAGAGGAGTCCCCCTAGGAGATTTCATAAGGAAAAGCATGATAAGAGTGGTGGTAAAGGGTCTAGCAGTGAGCTCTCGTCGGTTGGATGTCATGAATGCCAAGGGTTTAGACACTATAGGAATGAATGTCCTAATCTCAGAGAGGAGCTCGACAAAGGATGGAGGTAGAGCCTTTGTTGCTGCACTGTCTGATGATGACTCTAGTGAGAGTGAACCGAGTTTGCAGTCTGAATATGAGAAAGTAGGGAAGTACATGGCCTTTGTGTCTCAAGTAGATAGTGAATCTGATAAGGCTAGTGAAAAGATTGAGGTTGGGATCAGTAATGAGGCCTCGGACGATGAGGATAATCTATAGGTTGCGTACAAGGAGTTATATGAGGAGAGTCTTAAGATTAAGAAACTCAACCATGCCCTACTTAAGAAGCTTGATTCATTAGAGTGTGAGAAAGAGAGACTTGCTGGTGAGCGTAAGGAATCGACCAGTTCCCTGAGTGAGTTGAGATGTATCAATAAGAGGTTAGAAGGGATGGTTAAGACCCTCACGAGTGATCTAGAAAAATCCAACTCTCAACTTGAGACTTTCTCTAGTGAGACTAAGAAGCTTGATAGTCTTTTAGGTATGAACAAGCCTGCAGGTTATGTTAAGAACAATTCCAATTCTGCTAGTACCTTTAAGACTTCTTTTGTTCCTGCTTCTACTCAGCCACACATTACTAGAAATCCTGATCCTAGAGCTGAGCGTGTCATAAGACAGAGAACGCTTAGGTCTCGTAAGAACATTGCACCTCAAGTTCGTTTTCAACAATCGTATGTGTCTAAGCCTAGATTTGTACCAACTGTCCATCACTGTGGTGCTTTGGGTCACATTAGGTCGATGTGTCATATGTGTGTGCGTAGGGAGAGAAATCATGATATCTTCAGCTGACTGAGATGATCTCTCAATTGACTAAGCTTACTTCCATTGCTAGGAAGGCATGGGTCAAGAAAGTTGATCTTGACCGTATGGTAGTCGTTGGTGCTTATGCACCACATTGATCCCATCTGTGGGTATCTGCATGCATTGTCAATTACACTAGTGTATTTTGCATCCATTTTACACTTTGCATGCGTTTATTTATTTATTTTTTTTTTGTGGTTTGTTCAGCTTTTAATTGCTGTCTGCTTTTTATTTGTCTTGTGTGCTTGATATTCTTTTTGTTTGTGTGAGTTTTTCATTCGAAATAAAAAAAAACCAAAAACATTGAAAAAGGTTAAAACAAAAAAAAAAGGTTTTGAAAAATGTAAAAAACACAAAAAAAAATTTTGTTTGTGCAAACGACACATCATTTTGATTTTAAACCGGTTTTGTGAAACCAAGTAAGCAATTATATGTGTTATACTATTATTTCAATTACTTGGTTCGGTTTAATGTGGAGTATTGAGTATACATGTCGTCATGTATTCATTCGCACTGCACACACTATAATCTTGTGAACTGATTCTGAATCGCATGTGTGAGGTTTGGGATGGCAGTCACGTGTTAGTAAGGTGACATCGAACATGAATTGACCTGTATTAAGAAGACCTTAGTTCGTGATAGCCTCCCTGCACTGGTGAACGTAAGATTGAAAAATGATCAAAATAAAAGATGAGTTCTTAATTGATTCATCTTATACTCTGTTCGAAGCCTATTTGACTCGACCAATTAAGCCCGAGGGGTTTCTCATAACCTAGTGTCTATGGTCATCTGACTAGAGTTAACCGACCTAAAGCTCGTTACATGGGTCAATTTAGTCGCTTAATGGACATGGTCTGCACATAAGATGCCATTTATAAAAAAAAGGAATGAAAAATCATTTATGCTCATATTGAAGGGGAGAAAAAAAATTCATCATTTAATTGAGCTCGTTTTCAGGTTCTAAAACTTATTCGGGTTTGACTTTCATTTGTAGAGATCATTCTTATTTAGCACGTGATGTTTTGCACGTCGTTTCTCACAAAATTAAGATTTGGAATCGTTTTCACGAGAAAATAGTGGTACGTTTCACACATGAGTCATTTATACCTTTTACTCCATCTTTAATTTAACTGCGTACGTGAGAAAGTCTATTTGATAATGCTTGACTTGTGTTTGCATGCTTGATTCAAATCATCGAAGTGTTGAATGCTAAATTTGCTTGAATTTCGTGCTATTGGTATTTAAAAAAATCGAGTGGTGCTAGAACTGAAAGTTTTGAAAAATGTGATATATTTGTTAATTTTAGAAAACTGTGCTTCAAAATGTATTTTTCAAATTTCTGGTGCTATTTCTGACATTTGAGCTTTCGCTCGATTTTCACTTGAATGTCGCTCGAGCGAGCCTTTCAGATTGGTCTTGCTCGATCTTCGCTAGACCCTCGCTCGAGCGATGGTCTCGTAAAAGGCACGATTGCAGCCTCATTTTTTTTTCGAAGTTTCTCTCAAAACTCGATCTCCACTCATCAAATTTTGGCAAAATCTTGTACTTCAAGTCTTGAGCAACTGCTTTAGAACTCTTTCACATCAATTTGGCCACTCAATTTTTCAAATTTCAAAGGTAAACCTATCAAACCCTAGTTTTGCATTTTTTGGGGTTTTGTGATCTTCTTGGATGATTACCTTAATTCTTCACATACATTCACATGTTTTGAGTCCATGAATGTTGTGGTGCATCAATGTGATTCAACTTTTACATATTTTTGATAATTTTGGCCATTGCTTAAATGTTCTTCATTGCACTTGATTTTTTGGCTTATTTTGATCAATTTTGATGGAGTTTGGGATAGGACTAGTTGTTGGATTTGTTGTTTGTAGTGTTAGGATGTTGGGTTAGTCATGGGTGTAGCCAAGTGTGCTTTGAATTTCACGGATTGGTATTGCCCTTAAAGTGTTCGATAAAATACTTCTTTGGATTGATCGTGTGTTTTTGGTCTTGCTTTCGCACACACAAGTCATACTTCGTGCCACGACCGCTCCTGTGCACTCACATGTCAATTTAGACTTGCTTTGCATTGAATTTTGATTTAGGTGCCATGACGCTGACATTGCACCTCCGTCTAGACGACGCTGCACCTCCGTCCTGCAGTCACTGCACTATGTCCATGCACTGTTCTATTTGACACTTTTGCATTGTTTTGTGTGTGCGTGACATATGTTTGCATCGTTTTGCATTTTGTACCTGGATTTGCATCGATTTGTGTGCATGCTTCATTTGTACATCATTTTCACGTATTTTCATGCGTTTGACTGCATGGCCAGTCGTGTGGTCTATATTCTCTTTCGTAGCATCTCTTGACATGTTTGTTATGCAATCATGTTCCAGATGCCATCGAAGAGAGCTAGGACCACCACACCACAGTCTAGTAGATCCACCTCCTACAACCGGACGCGTTTCATATCTTCTACTACTTACGAGGTCTTTACTTCTCAGTTTTCCCATCGTCATGTCCTTATAGAGCGTGAGGTTATCTTAGCTGATTTATCGCCCGATATTGCTGCCATTTTTTTATTTCTCGGGGGTTGGGATTCTTTGCTAACTAGGCTGGTTCACCCACCTAGTCTTTTAATTCAGGAGTTCTTTGCCAACATTCACGAGGTTTGCGATCCTTCCTTTAGAGTCTATCTTAGAGGTCGTACTCTTAGGCTCTCTCCTGATGTTTTAGCTGAGTCTCTTCATATTCCCCGGGTTCTTCGCCTGATTTTTCCTTATCTTTCTGCTGAGACTGGCCCTTTCGATTATGTAGTTTATTCTACTCTTTTTGATACCCCATTGTCAGGGAGTTCGACTGAGGTTCGCACTGGATCACTTCTGACTGAGTGCCAGGTTCTGTTGCGCATTGTGTGCACGAACCTGTGACCGGTCGCACATACTTCTTCCGTACCATCCGATAGGGCTAGATTTCTTTATGCCTTGGTTCACGGTGACTCTTTTGACCTTCCTATTTTCTTGTGCCAACGTATTCTTCATACGTTCAGAGTCCGTGGTCGTAGGATAGGTCTTCCATATGCTTGTCTTATTCATCGTTTAGTCAGTGCCCTTGGCATTGTCTTTCCCGAGGGTTCTTCTTGTCAGATACGTCGATCGATTGATCTCTCTATTGTTTCGCAGAGTCAATCACATGCTACCTCTTCGTCTGCTCCTGTTGGGCCTATTGATCCAGTAGTGTCAGGAAATCTCATTGATGATCTCCATTCTGCCCTCTGAGGCTCCGTCCACTTCAGGCGTTCCTCCGTCTACGTCTTCTTTTGTTCCTCTTATTGCTTCGACTGTTGATCCCATGGCCGCTTTGATGGGCCAGATGTCTACTATGATCGGCCAATAGGTTCGGCTGCTTGCAGATGTGACTCAGACGAGAGCAGAGGTCACTGCGCTGCGTGGCGAGGTTATAGATGTTCGGCGATGGTTGCGCTGGATGCGAGAGCATTGGGAATATAAGAGTGATGAGACTGATGATTCGGATTGCGAGATGCTCCTGCCTCGTAGATAGGGATAGAATTGTAGTTGATATTGATTTATGTGTGCTAGCCGTTTGGCTGATTCTTCATCTAGTATAACCTTTTTTGTAGTTTTTCTCAAGTTATTGGAATTTTTTTTTGCCATTTGTTGTGTTATTTCTTCGGTATTTGTGACAAAAAGTGGGAAAATTTTATAGTAAGGGGGAGATATTTATAGTAAGGGGGAGATATATACACATTTATAGTTTAGAGCGGCTTGTTACATATTGGTACTTATCGTATGTCTTGAGGGGTCGTTGGGGTGAGACATAAATACATTTGATTTGATCTTTTGCTTATATCTTTAGGGGTCGATAGGGTGAGACATATATACATTTTCTACTTCTTTGACACTTAGATTTTGCAGTAGTGGCATTACATTTGCATTCCATATCAAGCACTGAGGGGGAGAATGCGCATTGCAATTGTGTGACATTTCTTGCATGACTTTTGAGTTTTTCTTGATGTTTTATGGTATTAATGTGGTTATGGTGTCTTGGTTAGCATTAATACTACATCTCAAATTAGTTTACTTATTTCACTGACTATGCTTCTAAGTACTTTCTTGCTTATTTTCGGTGTCATGTTCTTTTACACTGGTATGTGAGGTTTTTATTTCAGGATACAAGATTAACAAAATGGAAGCTGCATTCAGTTGGTTTTGTTGGAATTTGGTAGTTTGGATAGGTTGTGTTTGTTTTGTGTTTTGTCACATTATGCCAAATAGGGAGTTTGTTAGGATTATATTTTGTATTGACAATTCTGTGAACAAATTGACCAACTTGAACATTTATAAAATTTTAGGGACTAAATTGTAAAGTTTTATAGTTGGTATGTTAGCTTAGGGTTTGGAGTTTTATGTTTGGAATAAGAACAATTCACGTCAGATTTTCGGTAGCTGCTCGTCGGAGTGATGCTCGAGCGTTTGAAACAGAAACTACCTCGCTCAACTTTCGTCCCACTATAGCTCGAGAGACAGACCCTTCGCTCGAGCGAACAAACCACCTCTCTCAAGCGACATATTATTCTGGGAAACCTAATTTTCTACTTCTGAGATTTTTACTTGGCCCATACAACCTATTTCGTCCAACTTGTATATTGAGGCGCCGTATTTTCTGTGAGACAGATTGAACACATTATATTCCATAGAGAATACATCTTACATCAGATCAATAGTTCAATCCTTCAATTCATATGTGCTTCTTTCATAGAAAACATCAAAGCCATCAAATCAAACACTAAATTGGTTTCTTCGCTTGGGTCTGCTGCGAGATTGTGTCGTCAACTGTGCTGCATTAAAGATCAAGGAAGAGTTTGAAGAATGAGGAGTTCTTGGGGAATATCTACAGGAGATAAACTACGTAAAGAGTTAGGATTGGAGTTTGTGTGCTCATTCCAGGAGGATTGCTTTACAAAGAAAAGTCGGGTTTGGTGTTCGTGTGCACATTCCAGGAGGGCTACTTCTTACTTCAGACAGGAGATCAGAAAGCTTGTGTTGTCAACTTTGCTGGTGGTCTGTAAGTGTATTATCAGTTTATGGCGAATCTTTAACTGACAAAGCGCCCGGAGTTTTTCCCACATTGAATTTCTCTGTGAACAATTTAGGTGTTGTTTACTGCTTTATTTATTGTTGTGATATAACTGTGGTATTTAAAGATAGGCTAAATTGGATTGTTTAACTAATCACCTAGACATAATTAACTTGTGACATGTTGCTAGTTAATTAGATTGATAATTCCGCATTTATACCTAATCATCCCCTCTAAGTGTAGTTGGGTCGAATCCCGAGTCTTTCACCGAACATGTGAACCTAGCCTACCTCAATCTAAAAAGAATAAGCCTTTAGCCCTTAAAACACTGTTAGGAAAGCAGATAGTGACACCACTGATGATGACAAACCTAAGAGTGAAGAGCTTGCCTATCTTTCTAGAAATTTAAGAATTTCCTTAAGATCAATAAGAGACCTTCTTATAAGTTTAAAGATGAATTTAGTACATCTAGGGGAGAAAAAAATAAAAAATAAAGATACTTGGAAAGGTCTATGAGGTTTCATGAGTGGTATGATTTTGGACACGTTAAATCTGAGAGCCCAAATTATAAGAAAACCCTAGGCAAATCTATGAACACCACTCTCACTAGTAATAAGTCTAGTTTAGATAATGAGAACTTCAATCTTGATAAGGAATGCGATTATATGGCATTTGCTTCTATGGTTAGAGTGAACTCGCAGATGAGAGTGAGACACTCGAGAAAATAGAGCAATCTGACTCTTCGAAAGAATCAGAAAAAGAGTATGACATTTATGAGGCATTTTGATGAATTGTTTGAGGAGTGCCTTAAGTTAAAATAGTGTTGGAAAATGAATGAAAACAAACTGATCAGTTTCAGCCTTTAGTGATCAGTTTCAACCTTTACTGCCGTTCATCTTCAGTTTCACAAATTGAATGAAAATCAGTTTCTGGTAGCCAGCTCCTCTTCAGTTTCTGAAAATAATCTTCAATGTCTTAATGACCACATCCCTCACCTATGTGTATAAGTAGAGGAGTTCACAGTTGGAAGAAAATACAACAAACAGCAAACACAACAAAAGGAAAAAAAAAAAAACCGGTTTCCTTCTCCATTTCCAACAGCTTGCAGTTTTCTTCATTTTCTTCCATTGCTAAATTCTTTGACACAGCTGGTTCGTAGGCGGTTAACGTAATGCAGCGGGAACCGACAACCGATTATATCCTAGGAATCGAACACCGATCAAAACCTCGTGCACTCCGGTGAGGCGGCGAATTCGATTTAGGGAAACCGTGTGATCACGGGCCTTCGGTTTGGTTTGATTTACTTTGACTCTTTAATTTTTCCCTACAAGCTTAAATTGAATTCTGTTTGGTGGATCAAATTCTGTTCATCGATTGAAAAAAAAAAAAAAACATCACTACATGTTTTTTTTAAAACAAAGGTGGTCTTGCATGTTGATTTATGGTTTTGCATGGTTTACATGGTTTTATAATCATTGGCAATGATTGCATACTTATTTTATCATTATTAGTGATGATTGCTTATGATTGTCTCATCATTTTACTATAATTGTTTACCTTTTCTTCTAATGATTATTTTAATCATTGGTTAAATGATTTTCTAATTCAATTTTAAGTGATTGATAAGTTGAAAGTGCTTTAATTGTGACAAAGTTGGGCATCGATCAGCAGACTGCCGTCAACCGCGAAGGGATAATATGGTTGGAAATGAGAGAGATCATCTCTCAGATGACATGTCTGACCTAAACCTTACGGCAGTGGTTAGTGAGGTTAACCTGGTGGGGTCTAACCCTAAAGAGTGGTGGCTAGACACTGGGGCCACTTGTCATGTCTACTCCAACAGGAGCATGTTCACTACTTTTACACCAGTTACAAATGGTGAAAAGTTGTTTATGGGAAACTCTGCAACTTCTGAAGTGCTTGGTAAAGGCAAGGTGATCCTAAAGATGACCTTTGGTAGAGAGCTTACTCTGACTAATGTGTTGTACGTGCCAGAAATTCGCAAGAATCTGGTCTCTAGGTCTCTTCTGAGCAAGAATGGTTTCCGCATGGTCTTTGAGATGGATAAGCTGGTGATTACCAAAATAGGAGTTTATGTTGGGAAAGGCTATGTGACTGATGGCCTGTTTAAATTGAATGTAATTGCTGTAAGCCCAACTGTTATGAATAATGAGAAAACTCATTTTGTTTACTTGCTTGAGTCTCCTAACCTGTGGCATGGTAGATTAGGTTACGTAAATTAAAATGCATTACGTAGACTAAGCAAACTAAATTACTTGCCTAGGTTTCAAATTGATTCAAAACATAAATGTGAAACATGCATTGAGGCTAAGCTTACTAGGTCTTCGTTTCATAGTATTGAAAAAAGTACCGAGCCATTGGGACTAGTCCACAGTGATGTGTGTGACTTGAAATTTGTCCAAACACGAGGCAGAAATAAGTATTTTATTACTTTTGTCGACGATAACACTAGATATTGTTATGTGTACTTGCTTAAAAGCAAAGACGAAACTATCGATAAATTCATTCTTTATAAGAATGAAGTTGAAAATCAACTTAGCAAGAAAATAAAGGTGTTGCGAACTGATCGTGGTGGTGAATATGAATCACCTTTTGCTGAATTTTGTGCTAAATATGGAATAATTCACCGACCTACTGCACCTTATTCACCTCAACAGAACGGAATTGCTGAGCATAAGAATCGAACGTTAAAAGAAATGATGAATGCTATGCTGATTAGTTCTGGATTACCACAGAACATATGGGGAGGAGCTATTCTTTCTGCGAATTACATCTTGAATAAAGTGTTAAGAAAGAATATGGATAAAACTCCGTATGAACTTTGGACAGGTCGTACACTTTCGTATAAATACTTACGAATGTGGGGGTATCTTGCAAAGGTCGCGGTGCCTCCTCCTAAGAAGGTCAAGATTGGACCTAAGACAGTTGAGTGTGTGTTCATTGGTTATGTACAAAATAGTACTGCATATAGGTTCCTTGTGCATTATTCGAATGTACCTGACATTCATCATAACACGATTGTGGGGTCTAGGAATGCACAATTCTTTGAGAATATATTTCCTTGTAAATCTCCTAAACAGTTAACTCCTATTAAACGGACTATGGAATCTTCTGCTTCTGGTAGCAGTAAAGATCCAGTTGAAGAAGGAGAGGATGAGGTTAGACGGAGCAAAAGGACCAAAACTACTAAGATGTTTGGCCCTGATTTCCTCACATATTTGATGGAGAATGATCCTCAAAGTTATAAAGAAGCTATATCTTCTCTAGATGGTCATCTGTGGAAAGAAGCCATCAAGAGTGAAATCGATTCTATCCTACAGAATTTGGGAATTAGTAGATCTTCCACCGGGCTGTAAGCATTTGGGCTACAAGTGGATCTTCAAGAAAAAGATGAAAGCAGATGGCTCAATTGATAAATATAAAGCTCGGCTAGTAATCAAAGGTTATAAGTAAAAAGAAGGCTTAGATTACTTTGATACTTATTCTCCTGTATCGAGAATAACTTCTATCCGGATGATAATTGCTATTACAGCCTTGCGAAATCTGGAAATACATCAAATGGACGTAAAAACAGCTTTCCTTGGAGATTTGAATGAAGAAATCTACATGGAGCAACCAGAGGGGTTTTCGGCTCCAGGTCAAGAAAGGAAAGTATGTAAACTAACTAAATCGCTTTATGGTTTAAAGCAAGCATCGAAGCAATGGCATGAGAAATTTGATAATGCTATGATTTCTAGTGGTTTTAGAATCAACGAGTGCGACAAGTGTGTCTATGTCAAGGACACTAATGATGGATATGTCATATTGTGTCTGTACGTCGACGACATGCTCATTGTCGGCAGCTCTGATAAGATTACCAAAGCCACTAAGAATATGTTAAATTCAAAATTAGACATGAAAGATATGGGTCTCGCGGATGTCATTTTGGGAGTAAAGATCACTCGAACACCAAATGGACTTGCGTTATCTCAATCTCATTACATTGATAAGATACTAGACAAGTTTAACAAGTCAGATACCACTGTGGCCAGGACTCCAGTAGATTTGAGTCTCCACTTATCCAAGAACACTGGTGATGGTGTGTCACAGTTGGAGTATTCTCAGATAATTGGGAGTTTAATGTATTTAATGACTTGTACAAGACTGGATATAGCGTACTCAGTTACCAGATTGAGTCGCTACATGAGTAACCCAGGTACTATCCATTGGAGAGCCATTTTCAGGGTGTTACATTATTTGAGATACATTCGTGATTTTGGACTACATTATTTTAGATACCCTACAGTAATCGAAGGGTATGCTGACGTAAATTGGATATCAGATATGTCAGATTCAAAATCTACTAGTGGATATGTCTTCACTCTTGGTGGTGCAGCTGTCTCTTGAAAATCGTCCAAACAAACTTGCATCGCGAGATCTACAATGGAATCAGAGTTCATCGCTCTGGACAAAGCAACTGAAGAAGCAGAGTGGCTTCGCCAATTTGTTGAGGATATTCCAAGATGGTCAAAGCATGTACCTGCAATTTGTGTTTATTGCGATAATCAATCAGCAATTGGCAGGGCACAGAGCAATATGTATAATGGCAAGTCTCGACATATTTGAAGACGACATAATACCATTCGACAACTACTCTCACAAGGTATTATCACTCTGGACTACGTGAAGTCAAAGGATAATATTGCAGATCCGTTAACAAAAGGTTAACTCGAAAGCTAGTTGAAAAAGCATCGAGGGGAATGTGTTTGCAGCCTATGACGTTGAAAGATATCATGGTGGAAACCCAACCTAGTTGAATGGGGATCCTAGGATCTAGGTTCAAAGGGACAACTAAACTATGTATATCTGAGTAAATCACTGAGAAGGTTCTCCTTCTGCTCATTCCTATGGTGCTCACAATGATTGGAATATGCAGGTTAAGCTACGCTTTTAATGACCCTTAAGCGTTGTTGGGAAACGCTGAGTTAAGAGGTCACCTATGTGAGTGTGAAGTGGGGCCGCTTCTATAAGGATTGGGAAGGCTACATCCTTGAACAAACACTTGCAGAACCAAGCGACGTGTTCATGGCCAAAACGAACACAACATTGAGAACTACGCTGTGTCTAGGATGGTCCTGTGTGAAATCTATTGTCTTGCTTTACACAAATGGCGAAACAGTTCAAGGCATCAGATCCACTGGTTTGCTAGTAATACTCGATAGATTTTCACAAGGAAATGTTCAAAGCTAAATGCTACCTATCCTATGTAGGATTGAATCGTTCTACTCTATCTTTTTCTGGTTTCCATATTTTCATTCATATGGGGGATTGTTGGAAAATGAATGAAAACAAACTGATCAGTTTCAGTTTCGACCTTTAGTGATCAGTTTCAACCTTTAGTGCCATTCATCTTCAGTTTCACAAATTGAATGAAAATCAATTTCGGGTAGCCAGCTCCTCTTCAGTTTCTGAAAATAATCTTCAATGTCTTAATGATCACACCCCTCACCTATGTGTATAAATAGAGGAGTTCATAGTTGGAAGAAAATACAACAAACAGCAAACACAACAGAAGGAAAAAAAACCGGTTTCCTTCTCCATTTCCAACAGCTTGTAGTTTTCTTCATTTTCTTCCATTGCTAAATTCTTTGAGAGATAGACACAGCTAGTTCGTAGGCGGTTAATGTAGTGCAGCGGGAACCGACAACCGATTGTATCCTGAAAATCGAACACCGATCAAAACCTCGTGCACTCCGGTGAGGCGGTGAATTCGATTCAAGGAAACCGTGTGATCACGGGCCTTCGGTATGGTTTGATTTACTTTGATTCTTTAATTTTTCCCTACAAAAAGATGAATAACTCTGCTTTTAAGAAATTATATAAACTTGAGTTAGAAAAAGTATATTTAGAAACAAACTTCAAAGAGTCTAGTAGTAGATTGAATGAGTTAAGGATATAGAAAGAGTCGTTAGATGTTAAGGCTAAGTTGCAAAATGATATGAAGCTAACAACCTTAACTTAAATGAATAAAAAATATTGTAAGATGCAAAATAGTAATGAATATCAAACTTTGTTTTACTTGATATTTTATTTTAATCGGTGAACAAAATTCGTAAATCAAAATAAGAATTTCCATTTGTCTATTCACAATATCAGGGAAAAAATCAAAGTAATATAGTTTTTTCTATATTTTTCAATATGTAAATAGTTTCCTAAAATTAATTCTTGTTCAATGAGAAACTGGAGCTCAAGGAGAATGGAGTTAATAAATTGTATAAATCTCTCACAAGAGAAGACATATTTTGTAGAAAAAATATTTAATAGTACATTGTGGCTTCGAATAAATTAAACTTAATAACGATATAATAGTTAAACAAACATTATGTAAAAATAAGTAATATAAACAGTGCGATCCTTTTTTTAAATTTTGCAGGGGTGGGTTCAGATATTTATAATGACAAATTTGTTAACTTTCATATTCCTTTACAATGATAATTTTGGCTTTTGTTACCAAAAAGTAAAAAATAAAATGTAAAGTGTAAATTTACAAAACATGATATTAAAGTGAGAATACGCCACAAATGCATGGTATTGTAACTTTCTTTATTTTTCTTTCTACATAGGAGTCAATATTCTCATCGGAAATCTTGTTTATTACAATGCAATTTTATATAATTTTTCTGTTTACTTTTGGTGTATCTATCCAAAATATATTTTGATTAAGTAATATATACCGCGCAAAAAACTTGTCACACGTTTTATGCAACGTGAATTATATCGTAAGTGTATGGTGTCAAGTTTTGTAATATATTAATAGAGTTAAGAGTATCGAACCTACAGAGATTGTAATTTAATTTTATATTAAGTACTATAATTATGTAGCTTTTATTTTATCTAGACGAATGAGTTATGGATCAATATTGTTAACTAATCTAACGATAATTTTGGTGATGAATTCAATGAATACAAATTATATGAATTTAATCAAGATGAAAAAGTTTAGGGAATGATTTCACATAACTATCAAATATGATTCTCAAAAACTTAGTTATCTCCAATTAATTTTTCATGTTTATAAGCAAGAACCCTAATGTAATTTTATCCCCCCCCCCCCCCGCCCCGCCCCGCCCCTCAAGTGTCGGATAAAAATTCATCTTAGAAATTGATTCCA
Organism: Fraxinus americana; assembly: GCA_035079005.1. Classification (NCBI taxonomy): domain Eukaryota; kingdom Viridiplantae; phylum Streptophyta; class Magnoliopsida; order Lamiales; family Oleaceae; genus Fraxinus; species Fraxinus americana. Next base: position 18,303,001 of record CM068721.1, on the reverse strand, counting down.
ATATCTCTATTTCGAATTAAAATATAGAAATTATCAAGTTAATGATTCTTTTATGGAGTAAACTTCATAAATCCTATACTTTCTCTCTCTAAACCTATAATTTATGGAATAAAAACTAATGGTTTGCAAAGAAGTCACCATCCGCGTGACATGTTTAGGAATAAATTCTACATGGACTGGATGACAATATTGACATTTTAATATGAAACTCTAAGTCCTACTAATTTTGTTGGTGTTTAAATTTATAGTTTACTTATTTCATCGTCATTAAAGTAGAAAAATAATTTTAATAACTCAACTAATAACGTCAGAGCAAGTAGGAAGAAAAGTATATGCAATTTAAAACTTAAAACCAATTTGATTTAGATTTAAATTTTCTTAAACAGTTTAATTTGAAAATATGTTATAAACCCTCCAAACCTAACCTGTTACACCCTTGAATTATAAGAGCAATGTAGTTGTAATACCCACATCAAACGTAAAAATTGAATTTTGTCTTCAAAACCTTCTTTCAATAGTTCAATAAAGTGCACGGACAGTTTTTTTCTCTATTTACTAAAATTTTGCTCATGTTTGGGGTTATTTAAATTTTAAATTAGATTAGTCAAAACATCGATCTTTTTATTACTAAATATTCACAAATGCTACTCAATTATATTTAAACAACTTATAATCCATTGCAAAAGGCATTTAGGTAGTGTTTGTTTGATCAACTTATATTTAAACAACTTATATTCATCATCTTTTATCGAAAATTACTTGAACCTTAATCAAAAACTTTCTCAAACAACCCCACTTTTTTTTTTTTTTTTTTTTGGTGAGCCCACAAAAGGAGAACACTTCTTATAATAATAGGCAAAGTTTTTACGGAGAATATAGCAAGTTGAAGACTGATTTGCGTTTTTTAAACATTGAAATCCAACTAGTATGAGAAATTAGTTTGTTTGAACATTTCATACCCCGGAGTTTTACCACATTGATCTTCTTACGGTCTAAATTTTAGCTAGAGTTTCTTATTTATTCAAGATATAAGAATAATTTAAATTATAATTGAATGCATATACCATATTTTAACAGCAACATTGTGAATAGGTAAAAAATAGAAGTACATATACTCAATAGGAAGCTATACATGTATACGGTCTCTCCTTTTCTCTCTCTCTCTCTCTCTATTTCTCCGTCTGTCATTTTTCTTATTTTTCTCTCCTATTATATATACTTTAGTGATGAAATTTGAATTTTAGACAAAATTTATTAAAGATTAAATTTGAATGAGGTCGTCTATTTATTATATCTTAGTGTCATATATATTTGAAGCCATCCAATTTAGACTTCACCCAAATGACGACCCACGAACATATTAGAGTTTCTTATTTATTCAAGATATAAGAATAATTTAAATTATAATTGAATGCATATACATATTTCAACAGCAACATTTTTAATAGGCAAAAAATAGAAGTACATATAGTCAAGAGGAAGATCTAGATGTATACAGTCTGTCCTCTCTCTCTCTCTCTCTCTCTCTCTCTCTCTCTCTCTCTCCATTGGTCCTTTTTCTTATTTTTCTCTCATTTTTTTCTCTACCATTATATATACTTTAGTGATAAAATTTGAATTGTAGACAAAATTTATTAAATATTAAATTTGAATGAGGTCATCTATTTATTATATCTCAGTGTCACATATATTGGAAGCCATCAAATTTAGACGTCACCCAAATAACAACCCGCAAACATATTAGAGTTTCTTATTTATTCAAGATATAAGAATAATTTAAATTATAATTGAATGCATATACCATATTTTAACAGCAACATTATTAATAGGTAAAAAATAGAAGTACATATAGTCAATAGGAAGATATACATGTATACGGTCTGTCCTTTTCTCTCTCTCTATTTCTCCGTCTGTCCTTTTTCTTATTTTTCTCTCCTATTATATATACTTTAGTGATGAAATTTGAATTGTAGACAAAATTTATTAAAGATTAAATTTGAATGAGGTCATCTATTTATTATATCTTAGTGTCACATATATTTGAAGCCATCCAAGACTTCACCCAAATGATGACCCACAAACGTGTTAGAGATGCTCTAAGATTCCTTATTGTTGACAAAAATTACTTAATTGACAAAAAAATAGTGTTTTCAATCTATTGCAATCTTTTGGAGGCAAGTATAAGTGGGCTGTAAATGCTTGTGATGATTTGACTTTTATGTAAAATTTGCGTAGGAAAAGTTTGAATTAAATTTCTTTATTAATATTCGCCAGCGAGTTAACATGCAAGTAAAAGATTTTTTGAAATTCTTTCTGCAGCCTTTATTTTGTTCCTCGTTTCTTATCATATCTCTTCAACCACAAATCGAACCTAAAACGTGCAAAAACACCCACGCACACTCAATAGCAATACGATCAAATTCACAAATTTGTGTCCCTAAATAAGCTTAAATTACAATTATCACCAAACTCTCTATATATTCTACTTATTCACAAGTTTGTGTTGCATATATTCCCTAATAACCGTATGTGAGTCAATTCATAATTCAAACGGCGACTTTAATCCATGTATTTTACTTAATATCAATTCCAAAAGTTAAAATAGATCATTTTCCTACACTCGGTTAGGTATATCATGTGAACTTTAATAATCTTTAATGTTGTGAATTAATATGTATTTGAAAGACTGAAATGGTTTTTGCTTACGGGCCATGCGTTGACTTTCTCTTTATACATGAAAAAGTCTTCACCTAATAATACTATTCTTACCCTATAAATAACTCAAAATAATCTATGTTGAGGTTTGACCCAAATTTTAGTCGATATTGAAATCTAAATTGGAGCTGTCTTGAAGAGATCAAAATTATGGACTGCATGAAAAAGTCGTCGTATTTTTGCTAGCCTGGTGCTAGATGGACGCTCAAGCAAGCCCAATAGAAAACAATCCGAGATTTGGTCGCTCACTTGGCGCTGTCATGTCCCTCGCCTATCGCTTTTATCCGGTCCAGGCCTTTTTTTCGATTTTTGACGTGATTTTGGACTCCTATGTATTGTGGATTTCTCCTCCTCTCCCCGTGATCTTTTTTCATATGGGTTTTCACGTAAATTTTAGTGTTTATTTTCTTCTAATTTATTTTATTATTGTCATTATCTTGTCATTCAAAATTCATAACAAGTGACATCAGAACGAGGTTGATTGTTCCGCATGATAACAATGAAGTATGATATCCCGTTGTTGGATAGAAACACAAGATTTACCTTATGGAAAGTGAAGATGTGAGCGGTTCTAGCGTAGATGGATTTGGAAGAAGCATTGTTTGGCTATGATAAGATGCCGCTACCTGGACACAGGATGAAAAACAGTGTAGGGATTGAAAAGCCCAATCTCAAATTCATCTACATCTTTCATATCAAATTCTTCAGGAAGTTCTAAAGGAGAGAAGTGCCACTGCATTGTGGTTGAAGTTGGAGCAACTTTGCATGATAAAGAATGGGTTTCAAACCATGTGAGGAATGAGTTCTTGACTCGGCTGGTACTTTTCATATGTATCCCAACAAGGACTGATTTTCAACTTATGAAGGAGTTTTGAGAGGTGAGGTGTAGTTATTATGGAAAACGACACGCCTTGCAAAATGGTCGAAGTTGGTACAGCGAGAATTAGAATGTTCGACGGGGGCTATCAGAGCACTTACATATGTAAGGCATGTTCCAAAACTGAAGCGGAAACTCATATCTTTAAGTACACTTGACTTAAAAGATTATAGATGCACTAGTGAAGGTGGAGTTTTGAAGGTGAATAGGAGTGCTCTTATTGTTATGAAGGGACATAAAAGCTCTACATAGTTGTACATTTTGCATGGTTTCATAGTAATTGGGGATGCAGCAGTTTCTACTACTTCTTTGACAAATCAAGAAATTACAAAATATTGGCATATGCGGCTTAGACATATGAGTGAGAATGGCATGGCAGAGATGAGTAGAAGGAGATTTCTTGATGGGTAGAAGATCGACAAAATATTTTTTCTGAGCATTGTGTCTTTGAGAAGCAGAAGAAAGTCAGATTCATGAAATGAAGACACAACACGAAGGAACAATTGAATATATCCATTCAATTCTTTGGAGACCGGCCAGGGTCATCAAAATGAGGTCATTATTACATGTTGTCAGTGATTGATGATTTCTCCAAGAACATTTGGGTATTTTTCTTTAAGCAGATAAGTGTTGTGTTTGGAACCTTTAAAGAGTGGAAAATATTGGTAGAAAAGTAGACTGAAAAACAGGTGAAACATCTACACACGATAATAGGTTGGAGTGTTGTTCAGATGAATTCAATAGCTTCAACAGGTCTGAAGGCATATTGAGACACTTGACAATGCCTGGAACTCCTCAACAAAATGGTTTGACAGAACGGATGAATGGAACTTTGATGGAAAATGTTCATTGTATGCTTTCAAATTATAGGTTGCCCAAGACTTTTTTGGCTGAAGTTGCTACTACAGCTTGTTTTCTGATTAATCGTTCACTCTTAGCTGCCATTGATAAAAAAGACACAAGAAGAGGTATGGTCTAATAAACCTTCTAGTTGTTCTAATTTGAAGATTTTTGGATGCCCTACTTATGTTCATGTGGATAATGGGAAGTTGGAGCCTAGATCTAGAAAGTGCATCTTTCTTGGGTATAAATCAGGCGTGAAGGGGTATAAATTGTGGTATCCTAAGACAAGCATGATGGTTGTTAGTAGGGATGCAGTATTTGATAAACTTGCTATGGTTTGTGGTTCACCTCTTGGGGATTCTAATAAAACTAAGGAGTAGAATCATTCAACACGGGTGGAGTTGAAAATTGGTTTACATGAACGATCATAGGTTACAAAACAGTCTACTATAGATCGGTCAAGTTCAAGATGATAGACAGTAATATCTTGCCACCATACTTACACCACCAACACCACAGTATTCAATAGCTAAGGATAGATCTCGCAGATAGATTAGACATATATAGAAGTATAGGGAAGCAGATATGGTAGTTTATGCATTCAGTGTTGTTGAAGACATTGATTCCACTGAGAAGCCTACTACATATTCAGAGGCAGTCAGTTACAGTGATTCTAGTAGATCGATGATTGCTATACAGGAGGAGATTGAGTTATTGAGCAAAAATAACACTTGAGACTTAGTAAAATTACCTAGAGGTAAAAAAGTTGTTCATTGCAAATGAGTGTTCAAAAGAAAGGAAGGCACATCAGGGATTGAAGATACTAGATACAAGTCTAGATTGGTAGCAAAGGGTTATATTCAAATTCTAGGTGTTGACTTTACAGATGTGTTCTCACCTATTGTAAAGCATTGTTCCATCCGGGCTTTACTTAGAGTGATGGCTAAGAATGACTTGAAGTTTGAGCAGATGGATATCAAGATAACATTCTTACATGGAAAACTTGAAGAGAGCATCTAATGCAACAACCAGAGGGGCTCACAGTCTCTAAGAAAGAAGACCGTGTGTACTTGTTGAAGAAGTCCTTGTATGGACTAAAGCAATCACCGATGAAGTGTTTGTTATAAGATGTTTAATTCATTCATAACTACTCATGATTTCTTCAGATGTAATTATGATAGTTTTGTGTACTTCCAAAATGAAGATAGTAGATCGAATACATATTGTTATTATATGTTAATGATATGCTCATAGCAGCCAAAGATATAGTAGAGGTCAGAAAGTGAAGTTTCAACTCGGCAAGAAGTTTGATATGAAGGATTTGGGTACAGCAAAGAAGATTCTTGGTTTGAAAATCTTGAGGGATAGAAAGGCTGACAGATTATATTTGAGTCAGAAGGGGTACATTGATAAGGTGCTTGAAAGATTCAATATAGTGAATCCGAAGGCTGTCAGTACTCCCTGGCTGCTCACTTTAAATTATCATCTAACTTGTGTCCTCAGTCAGATCAAGATATTGATTACATGTCTCGGGTTCCTTATTTCAGTGCAGTTGGTTCACTTATGTATACTATGGTTTGTACAAGAGCTGATTTGGTACATACAGTTAATGTGGTTAGCAGATACGTGGCAAGAAACTTTGGAAAGTAGTGCAAAGGATCTTCAGATACTTGTTTTCATTTTGGAAGAAATTCAAATGGAGTCATTGGGTATGTAAATTCAGATTATGTAGGGGATATTTATAAGAGAAGATCACTTTCAGGATTTGTGTTTACCCTTGGAGGCTGTGCTATCAGCTGGAAAGCTACTTTGCAAAATATTATATATTTCTCTACAACAGAAATAGAATACATGGTCATTACAGAGTCATGTAAAAAAGCTATGTGGCTGAGAGAATTGATTGGTAAAATCAGTAAAAACTTGCAGATGACTATAGTATTTTGTGATAGTTAGAGTTCAATTTTCTTGACTAAGTATCAAATGTTTCACGAGAGGACTAAACACATTGATATGAGGTATCATTTTGTGCGTGATGTGATTGCTCGTCGTGAAATTGTAGTGAGCAAGGTTGGCATCAAGGATAATCTTGCTGATATGATAACAAAACCACTTTTTATTGCTAAGTTTGAATATTGCTTGAACTTATTGGATGTTTGTCATTAATTTAGTCTATTGAGGTTTGTTTGGAAGATGAGTGGTGTTTATTGATGGAGTTGTGACTTGGAATTCCTTGTGTTGGAATTTTCTTCAAGGTGGAGATTTGTTGTGGTTTGATCCAAATTCTAGTGGGTATTGGAGTCTAAATTGAAATGGTCTTGAAGAGATCAAAATTATAGACCGCAGGAAAAAGTCGCAGCATTTTCGCTAGCCCGGCATTAGCTGGACACTCGAGCGAGCCCAGTAGAAAACAATTCTAGACTTGGTCGCTCACCTATCGCTCGAACGACAGGCTTATCTGGCCTAGGACCCTTTTTCATTTTTTGACGCAATTTTAGACTATTAATATATATGTCATGACTTGTATAGAAATTAACAAGATTCATACAACATTTTGAGAGCTTTAAATTTCAATTGAGTGCATTGAGATCTTGTAAACACAATTGCTATTGATTATAGTGGATTTTTCCTTATTTACCCATGATTTGTTTTTCCAGTATTGGGTTTTTACTTAAATCTTGGTATTTATTTTCTTCTTATTTATTTCATTATCGTTATTACTTTGCGATCCAAATTCATAATAATCTGTACTAAGAATAATTCAGAAAGCATGGCTAATAGAAAAGTTAGCATTATAATGAATGAATATTGATCATACGATACTGTAATATTGATCTTATGATATTAGTTAAGCAGTCATCCGCAGCCTATTGATAAATACTATTTGTTTTGATCTCCATGTAAAGAGAAGGATTGAAGAAGTTGTTGCGAATATAAAATATTAAGGTTTTAGTTAAATATTTACATGCCTGCAGTTGAATTTATTGAACATTTTCTTTCTGGGCATTTTTTTCTAAATTACTAAGTTTTTCCTCTGGTAAGTTACTCTTCTTCATTTGTTTGTTGATTCTAAAGTGATATTGGGTACTATAAGTTATGCTATAAAGTTGTAGCGTGACATAAATGCTTGATCTTATCTCGAAATTTTCTTTGATCATGTTTTATACGCAATACTGAATTAGATTGAGTTAAAAATTCAATAATATATTTTTCTTTCTAAAGGGATAATGGACTACTATGACATGTCTGTTTTTTTCTTGGGAAGCAATGTACAATATGCTGAATCCCAAAGGAAAATGTTGTCCACGAGTTTGCCTCAAAGTTGGCCACATGACTTGTCCTAAATCTGGTCCTAGGAGGCTTCATCCAGGCTGCACAAACTGTTGCAAAGTAAAAAAGGGCTGCAAACTTTACAGATCTAACGAAAGCCTAATTTGTATTGGAAAGTAATTGGATATGGATAAATGTTAAATAAACTGTCATATGTTTATGCTATAAACAGACAAAATATATAAATTAATCTCATATGAGAAATGAACAAGTTTCAAGTTTAATTATATTGATCATGGATGTTGTTTTTATGAAATTATCCTTCACATAATTACTTCACTAAGTTAATTGAGTGAGAGTTAGTTGTTGTATACTCTTATATTCAACTACTAGCCACCCACCACTCTGGACCTCTTGCATAGTCAAAGAATTGATGTTGAAACAGTAAACACAATACAACATGACGAGGGAAACTATACATATTCAATTAATGTATAGAGCAATTGATGTGAAGGGAAAATGTCATAGTTTTGAATGAGCATAAACAATTTGAAATTGTTTTTGAACATTCATGCATGGGGCTTATGGCCTTTCCTATGTGCACACAAAGTTCGGGTGATGCATATAATATGACATAAGTAGAGGCTTTTGACTTGAATCATGTTACAACGCCACAAATGTTGACATAATCCTTGACATAATACCACATGACATTCTATTATTAAACAGTCTAAAATACAATCAACTTTTATATCCAATCATATATTGGCAACACGCAATATGTCATGGCATCTGTCAACCAACATGTTTCTAGCAAAGTGGCTTTAGCCTTACGCTGTTGAAGGAGGAGCAAAGGACGAGACTTGTTTGGGTAGGGATAATTCTCATTATGATTGGAAAGGCTTGCATGTGACAAAAATTGATAAGAGGGGCTGAATTTGTATTGAAGCAGCCTGTTGCTATGGAGTATCCATTAGCACAAGATTAGGGAACAAAGTTCCCCATGGATTGGAAGGGGATAAGCACAAAACTGGGACCATGGGACATGGTTTGCTTCAGTATGCAAATTTTGTTTTGGTTATAAAACAGTCTCATCCTACTTTAATGTAATTAATCAACCAACAAATTTTGGGTAGGAATTTTGCAAGTTAAATCTGGGCATTTACTTTAACTTATCAAGTTAGTTGGTACAAAGCATGGAAAATAAATATTTCTATGAGTATATATATCAAAAACTAATTTTTACTAAATAGTTAAAAAAAAAAAAAGAACTCTTTTGTTGAAAAATATAGAACTACTTTTCCATATAAATAGCTTATCGTACCAAAATAACCTACTGGAAAAAAATAATAATAATAACACTGCATATAATAGTATGTAGCACTGACATATCATTTTAATATTTCTTCAGAAGTTTTAACTAGTGTTACTTTTATTTTTATTATTTTCCAAATACAATATTTTCTCTCTCTCCGTCTTGTATCTAATTACATAATTAACTTGTATCAAAGCTAAATGCTTGAAAATTCTTGGGAGATTGAGGTTTTGATTAAGTTAAGAGCTCAGCTTGATATTTTTTTGTGGCGAGCAGTATTTGCTCAGATGGATTTGGACGACGCGTTGTTAGATTTTGATAAGATACCCACAATTTGGTCGTCGGAGGAGAAACAACAAAGGGATCAAAAGGCCCTATCTCATGTTCATCTTCTTCTTTCAAATAATATTCTTCAGGACAATTTAAATGAGAAGTTAGCCGCTGCATTATGATTTAAATTAAAGCAATTATTCATGACGAAAAGTCTAACTAGTAAATTGCATTTGAATCAATGTTTATATTTTCGTCATGGTACAGAAGTACAACTTTTGAAGATCACTTAGCTGTTTTTAAGAAAATCGTCGTTGATTTAGAGACCTTGGAGGCTAAATATAATGAAGAGGATTTAGTTTGAGTTTGTTGTGTTCGTTATTGGCTTTTAGAGACACGGTCTTATATAGTTATGATACTCTCATCATTGAAGAAATCTATGATACTCTATATTCAAATGAGAAGATGAGACATCTTGTTGGATTTGAGGCTCAGGGAGATGGCTTCGTTTTTAATGGTGGTTGTGCAATCAAAGTCTAACTTCAAATTTTATAATTATTATAAGATAAGGGACAGTTGATAAATGATTGTTATAAGTTGTGGAATAAAGAAAAGCTGACTGCAAATTAGCAATCAGAAACTTCAGGAGAAGCTTAAATTGTAGAAAATTATCATAGTGATTAAGAACTTTTACTTATTTATGAGTACGACTCCAAACTTCATGAAAATTAGATTATATGTACAGCTTGCACTTGTCATATGTGTTCCAATCGGGATTTATTTTCAACATAAGAAATAGTTTCAAAAGGTGTTGTGTTAATGGGATATAATACACCCTATATGATAGCTAGTGTTGTTCAGATTAGAAGAAAGTTATTTAATAGAAAGGTTAGAACACTTAATGCAGTGAGACACGTTCCAAATTTGAAGAGAAATCTTATCTCGTTGAATACTCTTGATTAAAAAAGGTACAAGTACAATGTTGAAAGTGGAGTCTTGAACATTAGTAAATGAGCTCATGTTTTGTTGAAAGAGCATTGAAAATTCAATTATATGTCTTGTAGTATTATACATAATCTTTGATCAAACAGCATATTTTAAGAACTTAAGTCGATTTGAAGTTTGATTCTATACCGTTGGAGTCTAGTTTGGGGTTCTTTTTTTAAGAATACATCTCAATTGAGTTTTGCTTTGCTACCATTATTGATAGTTCCATTGTATTTAATTGCTAGTAATAGACACATTTTTTTTATCATAAGCCTCTACATAGGTACAATGGTGCTGATTTAGTTGATTATGATTTGAATGTAGTTGAGAGTGTTGATTCTAGTCAAGATCATTCCTTTGATGGATTCAGTTGTAGTGATTTCATTCAAGGCTTGTTTTTTCCTCGTTTGATTATGTCCATGCCCAGTGCTTGAAAATTTGTTAATACTTAGTTATTGAATTTTGCTCCTGTTGGGTGACAGAGTTATGGGGAATATTTCCATTTGAAAATTTTGATGGAGAATTTCGTTTTTTTTTTTTGGAGTTTATTTTTTGCATTGAAATTTGTCTCCAGGTGGAAAATCTTTGAATTTTACTCATTGCAGTGCAATTCGTGTCAATGTGGAGTCTGTTAGAATTTGGATATGACTCGAATTCTGTTTGAAAAATTATTTAGAATCCCATTTGAAGTCTATTTGACAAATTCTAGTCGAAGTTATATTTGAAAGCCCAATTGAAGTTGAAGTTCATGTTGGACTTGAAGAGATCAAGTTATGGATTAGGGAGAAAAAGTCGTCGCAATTTCGCTAGCTGGCCGCTAGCTATGACACTCGAGCATCGGGATATAAAATGGAGCGGAGAGCTAGAGCGAGGATGATTGTTGCCCATTTGTAAGTCCAAGACCTTGTAAAAAATGTAAGTAATTGCAATACTAGCCAATCTTTCACCCAAAATAATAAAGAGTGAGGGAGCGATAGGATCTCCTTGCTTGAACCCTCTACTAGACTTGAAAAATCCATGTAAACTACCATTAATCAGAAAGGAAAACTAGGAATTGGAAGTGAATCTTTCAATTTTCTCCACCAATTAGCATTGATACCAAGAGAAGCTATCACCATAAATATGAAATTCCGTTATACTCTATGTCCAGATTATAAAACTAACTCAAGGGGTAAATCTACTCTAGTGATGTTAGGTAGAAGCCTAGAAGTTATTCCAATTGATAGTATCTTCCCTTCAAAAAGGTGAAAACTCGTCTAGACCAGCTGCACTATTTTTATCCATAGCGAAAATGTTAATATGTTTTGGGCTGCCTCACTATACTATTGCTGTTGGGCCGCTGGTGCAGTTGGGCCTGTATGTTTTGGGGCCTGGCCTTCTTGGTTCTTTCGGCCTTTCACATGGCTGATTATCCACCCTTGGATTGTAACTGTTTAACTTATTTGATTGCTTGGCTCTTGGGTGTCTTGGGCATTGGTTCTAGATACTTCGACTCTCTCTCGTCTCTCTGGTTCCTTTTCTCTGAGTGTAGATTAGGGTTCCTTCTGTGATTCGTTCACTGTAATCTCGCTTTGTGTTCTAGTCAATCATTCTTAGTGAAGTCTGTACTATAGTGTATGGATTGAGGGTTGGTTCTAACGATTACAGTGTCTGTATAGTTGAGGCTAGATTGACACGAAGAAACCTTTGGTTTTTTCAAACATCTGTAACTCTTCTTGGTTGAAACTTAGTGGATCTAGAGTTATATCCTTTATGGATGCTCAACGGGTGAGTAGGTCTTTGTGACCGAACATCCGGACCCTACGGGGTGAAAAGATCGTGTGTTCAAGTCTTGTTTTACAATTCTGCACTTATATTTTTGGTTTGTAATCTTCGATCCCTTTAAATCTGTTGATTTGGGACCTAACAGAAAACATCTTTGATCTCTGCTTCAGTAGGTTCAATAATTAACATTTGATTTCCATCATCTCATGAGACCATCTTAGGAATATTCTCTAAAATTATAGAGCAATATATAGTTGACTTGAAACTTACAATTCTTTGAAAATAAGCAATAGCAAATTCTGTAACTTAAACGTGTTGTACTGCTATTCTATCCTCTGCAGACTTTATCTAACAAGACTTTTCAATCACATATCTAAAATTCTACTTTTTTCTGAGTGCTCTTTAAACCTTCTTTAGCTTATTATAAAATCGGAAGACTCCTTTAGAGTAGGGGATAATAAAGTTTACCAATTATCAGCCACAAACTGGAAGAACAGGTCATGTGAGAACCAAATATTTAGCAATCTGAATGATGGTTAAACATGTGACGCTTCTTTACTACAATGAAGAACCAAAGGACAATTGTTAGAAGAGTCTTTGTTAAAAACTTGGGTCTTGAAGTTTCCAAATGTTCGTAACCAATCAGAATTAGCCAGCAATCTATACTTTTTCCCATATTATCCAATTAGTCCTAGTGAAGTGATTACCCTCTATAGGAAATTTGTAAACACTACCATCTGTTGACCCCAAAATGAACTCGATAGATATCGGGTCCACTCTTGCCACGTCAAGCACTGATCTGGCGAGTTTTTATTGGAAAAGGAGTGGTAAACTGGTTGGTTTGAATGCGGAAGGCACTTTCCGGCAAGAGACACAAATATTCAGGCTCCGACTGTTGGATTTAGACAGCACTCACGCTATCAACAAGTGCTCAATTCATTTTCCCTAACTAAATCACTCTTTTGTAATCGAATATGTTGAATGATAGATATGAGAGTATATACTATACTGTTGGAATGTCAAGATATCTTATTCACTTGTGTTTTATAGGACAAAGCAATGCATGTAAGTATGTTATTTCCTTTATCGATTGCACCCTCCTCTTTTCAGTACAAAGAGATGCTATTTATACTAATCTAGGTGACGCGGCGATCATTAGATTAGATCCACGTGGTGACATCTCCTAGACGGAAGCTTCACATCACTGTCCACTCATTACATTCAATGTTTGACAATGGGTCAGCCGTGCTAGTAGTAGGCTGACAGTGACATATTAGAACTAAGACACTTTATTACAGACGTCCCATCAATCAATTCTAATAGATCTCCGAATCTGTTGGGAGGCATCATCGGCATTAGCATGTGTCGAGGTCAACTTTAGGCTTATGGAAATTTGGTGCAGTTGAGATTCAGTGCTTTAGTACTTCGGACATGAAGAACCTCTGCATTTGCATTGAAGGCCTTTAAGCAGACCTTCGTTATTTAGGCTGAAATGGATATCAGACCAATATAGCCTTGGCACTCGCATGACCTTGGACAGTCGCATCCTTTGTTGTCCTTGACTATGATGACTTTCCTGTTGACTTTTCAGCTGGCTCTACGTCCACTTGGCTACAGGAAGTACGTGGTCGTCCATGTGGAGTGCTGATTTGGAGCCTCTAATTTTGGGGGGGTAAGAATAGTCCCCCAAGTCTATGCATGGTTATTCATGTAATGCATGGACTTTTACGTGTCATGTAATTTCTTGAAGAAAAGAGGCTCTAATCTTGGCATACCTTCCTGTTAGCATCTTCTAAAGTGATCTACCAGGTGAGTTTTGTCTCTAGTGTCCGAGGTGAGTAATGTAACCGAAGTTCATAGTCCTTTCCTTTCAGAGGTTCGGAGTGTTTGCCGTTGACAATACAGCCTCGGATTGATAATTACGATAAGTTTGTTATTTGAATATTTTTTTAGAAATACGAGAGTCCTTGGCGATGGCACATCAATGATTTAACGTTGTTGGCCGTTTCCAAGAAAAGGTAATCATGATGGTACAATTCACAATGCATGCCACAGTTGCCGTATTAAATGAGTAATCATGGATGTCTCTTCCATTCCCCATTTGTTTTCTAGGCACGATAAGGCGCGTGTGCCTGACGCATTGATTTGGACCGTTGGATCTAAAGCGTCTGGAGTGATATGTGGCTCTGATTTTAGTCTCTAGACGTACGGTTAGATGGCTTAAATCTTGATCCGACGGTTGGGGTCGAGCTTTCCTGCCTTTAAAAGGAGATTGCTCTAAAGAAATTTTTTTTCTTTACCTCTACATGAATTTCTGCCCGCGAGTTTTATCTTTTCCAAACATTCTTCAAGTTTTCCAATCTTCGAGATATCTTTCTCTCATTTCCAGGATATTCTTGTAAGTGTTGTGAACCGTCACTGTATTTTGCTGATGATAGCGTAGGTATCGATAGGTTAGCTGTTGGGATGGAGGGTGAATTGGCCAGTACTGCCTACCCTATTAGGGCTGTCGAAGCTGGTAGTAGCGATGCCACTTTGGGAGAAGGGTCCAAGGGTGAGGATGAAAGAACAGCTTGGGGGAGCAGCCAAAATTTCTTCTAATGCCAATCCAACCAAGCTAGCTGACCTTAGGGTAAAATTTAGAATTCCCTACAATATCGAACTACTATCCTCGTCTCCTGATGAGCAAGCCTACTACCCTAGGTAAGGATCCGTCGCCATTAGTGAGTACCTTTTCAAGGCTTGACTTCGTCTACCCCTTCACCCTTTTTTTTGAGTTGTCCTTAGGTTGTATAGACTGGCTCCTACCCAACTCTTTCCCAACACCTGGGCCCAACTAGTCGGGTCCTATATTTTTTGGAAGCAAACTTCCCTGGGTGAGGACATGCCCATTTACGTTTTTCAAACCGTCTACCAGCTTAGGTCGTTAGGCAAAAGGGATTTCAGGGGTTGGTATTCCATGTGCCCATGGGAAGGCATGCTCCTTTTGTGATAGGTCTTCCTTCCTCCATAAAAGGGTAGAAGGAAACCTGGTTCTGGGTTCGAGGGAAGTGGCAAGAGTGTGAGAGTGACACTGTCTCCTTTGTTAAAGTCCCGACTTCCTACTCCGAGCCCAGTGAGTGCTAATATTAAGCTTTGTTTTCGACTTTCTTTCTGAACCTTTTTACTAATGCAATGTTTGTCATTTTTAGGGACTGTCGAATGTTTTGAGCTCGACCTTTCTCACTGGGAGATCTTATCTGACATCCATCGCCAACCCTCATCGACTCGTCACTTCGACAACTTGGTTACCTCACAGTGATTTTACGAAGACCTCGCTTTTATGGCCTCTTGAAGTATGTTCAACTTCTGCAAACATTTTCTTGTTTATTTACTTATCGCTTTTTATTTATGTCTGACTTCGTAGCATTGCTTGCAGAAAAATTCGAGAAAATGAAGGTACCTATCCTCGATATGGCCACTATTTTGGCAGCCACTTCGACGGTGGGCCGTAAGGGTGTGAAGGGCACATCTGCTGAGGGAAGGCAGATCAAAGGAAAGCCAGAGAGGGCCAACAAGGAGGCTGCCTCTTAGGAGGAGGGTAGGCCCCTTTTGCCAGACCGAGGAATGAAGACGTTGGTTGAGGAGCCCAAGAAGAAATTTCGAGTTTTTACCACTGGGGTGGGTAGCTCCAACGACGTCCCTCCTCCTCGGTTCGAGGTGTCGATAGGGCAGAAGTCATTAACAGCATCTATTGCTGTGGCCACTGGGGGCAGAAGCGGCCAGCTTTCTCGGAACCCCAAAAACAAGATCCTGCCAAGTAGTCGAGGACCTCAAGTGATACCACCAGCTCGCAAGGTAGGCCGGCTATGGCGAAGAGGCCCGACGAGTTGGCAACAGAAGCTCTTGCCCTTATGTAACATCCTAATCCCCCAAGTCCAGGCATAAACATTCATATTATGTATGGAATTTTGACTAGTAGTCCAAAGGGTCGGCAATACGTTGTTGAGGAATTGCCAAAGCTGAGTAAATATGGCTTTCCAAGGCAGTCAGCCATACCGAAGTTGAGGTGAGTCTATTTTGAATTTATGCACATATTTATGCATGTGATTTGATAGTTTCTTGTGTTCTCAAGACGATAGCCGTATTAATACAACTTCCACCACACGTCTGGCCGTTAGCAATGAATGCCCAATGATGGCCGGCGATTGGGATGCGTGATGCGTTGACAAACAAAACTGTTTGAATTCTACGGTTCAGATCTTTGGAAAATGTACACCTATGATTAACTTGGCTCTCATCTGAAGGTTGGGACTCATTCCTTCCTTATCAGTGAGTGTTTTGGCAGTTTCGGGACCTCTATGTCCCACGGGGAAAGGAGAATTCTAATCAGCCAAAATTGATGTAGGCTTCTATTGATGCTACGATTGAAGAGCAGCTTCAGGAGGACACTGAAAAGGTCGAAGACACTATACTAGTGGCTGTAGAGGGCCCCCAGAAGAAGTTGGAAAGAACTCCAGGAAAGTCTGGAAATTTCCTGGGAGGACGTGATAGTAAAATTGCCCAAGCTGTGATAGAAATGTTGTTTACTGAGGTTCGTAGTGCCGCTGAGGTCTTCAATAAATTCTGGACTGAAAGGTGGCAAGATTATGTGGCCACTTGTGATGTGGTAGATCTAATTGCCACTTTATTGAGTCAGAGCGCCAGGGATTATGGAGCAGCCCTGGAATGTCAGAGAGCCTTGGCTAATATTCAGTAGAGGAATAAGGCCTCGTATGAAAAGCTAAATGTTACTTAGGCTGAACTAAAGAGGGTCAGAGCAGAAGCTGATGAGTTGAGGGCTGCAAAAGTTGAAGACGAGGCAAAGTTAGCCTCTACCCTAGCTGAGATCGAATGAAGTCCATGAGTCTCAATGCGAAGTGGCCGCTTTGACGAAGCGGGTGGAGACTTCTGATGCCCACCAAAAACTTACTGCCGAGGCTCTGGAGAAGGCGAATGTTTAGTTGACTGCCGCCGAAATGCTCGAGACTACATGGAGAAACAGGTAGAATGGTATGCTAATGAATGCAAAAAGCATGAGATAGATGTTGTCAAGGCGGTGAAATTTTTGTGAGAACTTATATTACCAATTTCCATAATACTGAAGAATATCGACTTCGCGGCTCATATTGGAGGAATTATGCTTACAATGAGGTCGTTAGCAGGGTAAAGTAGCTATTTCCTAACCTCGATGCTTCTGAACTAAAGGAAGAGTTCATTGAAGATGAAGTGCCTCAAACTTCCATCGAGGACGATTGTGTCGAAGTGGTTCTGGAAGAGGATCCAGTGGAGGAAATGGCTCCTCCCCTTACAACTGGTAATCAAGCGCCTTCTCCTCCTTCAGAATATGCATAGGTTTACTTAGATTTTATCATTTGTAAAGCTTTCAAGCCTCCCATTGTAATGATTTACTCATTGAATACAACTTTCCACTTTTTATTGCTTCCAGTTTTGTTTTTCCCATTCAAGTTGGTGTGTATTAGCAATAAGCTAACCGCGTGCTGAGCTGATTTTAGTCTTTCATATTTTATTGAATCCGTACTATTTAATCTTGCCTTGATTTTAATATATTGAATCGAATGTCGACCCTCATTGAGTCATAATCGGGGTAGACCTGAGTTGGAATGATCTGAACCTTTTTGAAGGGATTTCCAATGTCTTCTGAGACGCCAACACTTTCTTGTATGGTGGATGGTTCATCCATACAAAGGCTTCTTCCTTGACGTTTGGCTATCAAAGGAAGGCATGTGTGTCCACCTTGGAATCCAAGCGAGGTGATCTCTGTTTGGGAATGTCAACCTCTCTTCCGAGGCGTCAACGGTTCCTAGGATTTCGATAACTCTTCTTTGTACAAAATGTTTTTATTTATTTATAGGGACTGAGAAAGACCTCCAGCCGTAGTTAACATTCACTGGTAATACATTCGTAAGTGTTCGACATTCCATGGATGAGGATGAACATTTCCATCCACGTCTTTGATCCAGTAGGTTCCAGGTCGAACTTCTCTCTCGATGCGATAGGGCCTTTCTTAATTAGGTCCCAAGACTCCTACTTCTGGCTCTTTGGAGGACAAGAAAACTCTTCGAAGCACCAGATCATTTACCCAGAAAGATTTCTTCTTTACACGGGCATTGTAATACCATGTCATTTTCCTTGGGTACGTGGTCATTTTGATTTGGGAATCATCCCTCATTTTTTCAAGGAGATCTAGTCCACATCTTCTTGATTCGTCATTACTTATCTCGTTGAAGTATATTTTACTAGGGGACGGGAGACCCACCTCGACAGTGCTCATGGCCTCTGCCCCATATGCCATGGAAAACGAGGTTTCCCCGGTGGCAGTTTGAATGGTGGTTCTAATAACCCACAGAACCTGGGGTTGTTCATCCACACAAGCCCCTTTCAAGGCATCAAGTTTCCTTTTCAGGGTATACTTGATTGTTTTGTTTACAACCTCAACCTGCCCATTTACCTTAGAGTGATGTGGGGAAGAGAAATGTTTCTTGATGCCTAATTCCTCATACATCTCCCTGACTTTTTTGTTATCAAATTGTCTGTCATTGTCTAATACAATTAAATGAGGGATACCAAACCTGCAAATGAGGTTCTTCCAGAGGAACTTGGAGGTGTTGGCTTTAGTTATATTTGTAAGTAGCTAAGCTTTCACCCATTTTGTGAAATAATCAATAGCGACAATGGTGAAGCTGGCGCTTCCTCTTCCTTTGGGCAAAGGTCCGATCAGGTCAATCCTCCATTTCACAAATGGCCAAGGACTGGAGACCACATTCAATTCCTGTGAAGGCTGCCTTTGGATAGAGGCAAAACGTTGGCACTTGTCGCATTTCTGGACGAACTGTTGAGCATCATTTTTCAAGGTAGGCTAGTAGTACCCTTGCCTAAGTACTTTTTGTGCCAATGACTAATCTCGGTATGAATGCCGCAGACGTCCTCATGGATTTCTCCGAGTACATAGTTTGTTTACTCATCTCCAATGCATCTCAGTAGGGGTAGTGAATACCCGCGTTTATATAATATATCATCTTAGATGATGAAGTGGCCAGCCCTTCTCTATAGCTTTTGAGCTTCTTCTTTCTGATGAGGTAGGGTTTGATCTTTCAGATAGGATATGATGGACTTTATCCAGAGAGGTGCATTTTCTATCCACATTACTGTCTTGCTGACCTCGGTTGAAGGCCTAGGGAGGTGCTCAATGGGAACCACAGTAAGTAGTTTTTAGTCCTTACAACTTGCTAACTTTGCCAGTGCATCAACATAAGCATTGTGGGACCTCGGTATTTGCATCAGTTCGAACCTTTCAAATGAAGGGACGAAGCTCATTACCAACTTTAGTTTTAGTACAATAGTTTCAAATGCCAACTCATACTTAAAATTTTAAGTATCAGTTCAAACCGCGTTGTTTTAGTACAATAGTTTCAAATGAAGAGACGAAGCTCATTACCAATTCTTCGGCGCGTTGAGTTACCACTCGACCGTCGTTAGTTGGCAAAGCCAGAGCTTCAACCTATTTAGACACGTAATCTACTGCCATCAATATGTATTGTTGACCGTAGGAAGAGGGAAAAGGTCCCATAAAGTCAATGTCCCACACGTCGAATATCTCAATCTCCAAAATGCTGTTTAAGGGCATCTCGTTCTTCCATGAGATGTTTCCGATCCTTTGGCACTTATTACAATTTTTCACCATATAATGTGCATTCTTGAACAACGTAGGCCAATAAAAACCTAATTGTAGTACATTTGCTGCTGTCTTGACTGCTACAAAGTGACCTCCATACGGTGCAGAGTGGCATGATTCCAATATTTGATGCTGGTCTATTTCAGGCACATAACGGCGTATAATCTAATCTAGACCCCTTCTATAAAAAAACAGATCATCCCATAAGTAGTGTTTCAAGTCACTGAAAAATTTCTTCTTCTGATGACTTGAGTAATCCAGTGGAATGATGGCGCGGGCCAAATAGTTGACATAATCAGCATACCATGGCGTAGTGATGATCTGAAAAAGCATCTCATTCGGGAAAACTTCATTTATCTCCTTTGTGGGGTGTGATTCATGTGATTCAAGGTAAGATAGATGATCTGTAACAACGTTTTCACTCCCTTTATTAGCTCTGATTTCCAAATCAAACTCTTGCAATAGGAGTATCCATCAAATAAGTCTCAGCTTTGTATCCTTCTTACCCATTAGATACTTCAAGGCTGAGTGATCCATGTAGACAATCACTTTTGACACGATCAAATATGACCTGAATTTTGTCAACAACGAATACTACTGCTAAAAGCTCTTTCTCTGTAGTCGCATAATTCAACTGAGCCTTGTTCAAAGTCTTACTGGCATAGTGAATGACATAAGACCTCTTTTCCTTGCGTTGACCCAAAACTACCCCACCACGCGATCACTGGCATCACACATAAGCTCAAACGGATAATCCCAATCTGAAGAAGTCAATACTGAAGCAGAGACTAATTTTTCCTTTAAAGTGTTGAAAGCCATCATGCATTCCTTAGTAAAATGAAATGGAGCTCTTTTTTCTAATAGATTGCACAGAGGCTTCAAGATTTTGGAGAAGTCTTTGATAAAACAACGGTAGAACCCGGCATGACCCAAGAAACTTCTAATTCATTTCACTGTTACCAGAGGTGGTAGTTTCTCGATGACCTGTATCTTAGCTTTATCTACTTCAATACCCCGTGCCGATATCAAATGCTCCAACACGATCTCTTCTTGAACCATGAAATGACATTTTTCCTAATTTAATACAAGATTGGTGTCCTCAAACCGCTGCAACACTTTTCCCAAATGTTCAAGGTATTCATTGAATGACTTTCCAAAAACTGAAAAATCATCTATAAATACCTCAATGATATTTCCCACCACATCAGAGAAAATAGACATCATACAGTACTGAAAAGTGGCTGGAGTGTTACATAGGCCAAAAGGCATCCTCCTATAAGCAAAAGTACCGGAAGGGCATGTGAATGTAGTCTTTTCCTGATCATCTGCCACTATAGGAATCTGGTTGTATCCTGAATAACCATCAAGAAAGCAATAATAAGCATGGCTTGCAAGTCTTTCCAGCATTTTATCAATGAAAGGAAGGGAAAAGTGATCCTTCATTGTGGCATTGTTGAGTTTGCGATAATCAATACAGACTCTCCAACCTGTGACTGTACGCGTAGGAATAAGCTCGTTGTTTTCATTTGGAACCACCGTGATTTCCCTTTTTTTTGGCACGACCTGTACTGGACTGACCCAATGGCTATCTGATATGAGGTAAATGATTCTTGCATCCAGAAGTTTCAATATCTCTTTTCTTACCACTTATTGCATAGTAGGATTTAATCTGTGTTGATGCTCAACTGAAGCTTTGTAATCCTCTTCCATCAGTATCTTATGCATGCAAAGCGAAAAGCTGATCCCTTTTATATCTGAGATAGTCCATCTTATTGCTGTCTTGTGCTCTCGAGGTACTCTCAGCAGTTGATCTTCCTCTGTTTCTGTAAGTGTATTCGAGATGATTATCGGAAGTAAATTCTTTCCCCCAGTAGGCATAGCGAAGGTGAGTGGGCAGCTATTTGATTTGGAGCTTGCTATATAGATGGTAAAGGTTTTGTGGGTCCTTTACCGAGTTCCAAACATGGTTGCTTGAAACGTGGTGGCATGACTTCCAAATAACGTGCACATCCTTCTGCCTCTTCATTTTCTGCTGGTAAATCCTGAGAATGCACTAAACAAGGCTCAAGAGGTTCCTAAGGTTGATCAAGGCTGAATGTATATGATACTTCTTCCTTTATTATATCAATCTGCATGCAAGAATCTGGTTCGTTCTGAAATTTGAAGGCCTTGAACACATTAATTTTCAATTCATCATCATCCAATCTCAGTATCAACTAACCCTTCTGCACATCAATCAGAGTTTTTCCCGTAGCCAAAAACGGACGACCCAGAATGAGCAGGACGTCTTTATCTTTTTCCATATCTAGGATAATAAAGTTTGCTGGAAAAATGAATTTATCGACCTTCACCAAGATGTCTTTACAAATGCCTCTAGGATACTTGATCGATCTATCAGCCAATTACAATGAAACTGTAGTTGCTTTTGCGTCGCCCAAACCTAATTTCTTGAAAAGAGATAAAACTCCCTGAATCTTTTAATTTTGGTGGCAACTTATGGTTTATCTATATATAAGTTACCGATATTGCAAGGAATAGTAAAACTCCCTGGATCTTTTAATTTTGGTGGCAACTTATGTTGGAGAATTACGCTGCATTCCTCGGTAAGCATGACCGTCTCATTGTCTTCTAGCTTCCTCTTGTTTGATAGAATATCCTTTATGAACTTCGCGTAGCTAGACAGCGAATGGTATGTTGATGTGCAACTTCTTGAATTTATCCAAAAATTTCTGAAATTGTTTGTCGAGCTTATGCTTTTGCAGCCTCTGTAGAAATGGGATCGGAGGTACATATGCTTTAACAGGCACGATTGCTTTCACCCGTGGACTATCTGGTGACTCACTTGATTTTCCTCTGTAGCCTTGTTCGACTCATCTACATGTTCCTCGCCCGAGGTAGCTACCTTTTCTATAACTGGTGGTGGCCGCTTCACATGTATTTCTGGTAACTGGACCCCGCTACGGGTAGTGATTGCTTGGATTTTCTCTTTAGGATTTGTCTCTATATGGCTAGGTAAAGTCCCTTGAGCTCTACCTGATAGTGCGGCTGCTATCTGTCCCACCTGTTGTTCCAAGTTTTTGATCAAGGCTTGTTGATTCTAAAAGTTGGTCTAGGTTTTAATAATGTACTGAGCTAGCAAATCTTCCAACAATGGCAACCTTACTTGCTGTTGTTGTTGCTGTTGGAACCCAGTGGTTTGTTCTGATTGTTTCCTCCCTGTCCTTGTCCCTAATTATTTGACCATGAAAAGTTTGGAACATGAGAAAAGTCGAAATATGTTCATGAGGGTTCTCCGTGGCTTTTCCAAAAAACCTGATGTCTTGGTGATTTTGGAACAGATTTATGACATCTGGTCTAAGGTGGAAGTTAGGCTGTCCAAAGGGAGGCTATACTATGACAGGTTGCATTGGTGCAGGAATTGGGTTTACATAATCCCCAATTAAAATAGGAGCTTCATTCGGGATGGCTCTCTTGATTTGGCCGTGGTATTTGCCCTTGAAGTTGATTTTGATTTGTGGCCATTCTCCTTACTTGATGTTGCACTCTTCTGTGATTTCTGAATGTCTTTTCAATTTCATGATCTAACGGAAAGAGATTTGGCTCGTCAGGATTTTGCATATACCAACCTCACCTAAAAAAAATCAAGACACAAGAGAACTCAGGAGTGTAATAATAGCCTAAAAACAACAAAAAATAAAAATTAAAGCGAAAATAAAATATCAAATATCCAAGATATACACCGTTATTCCCAGGCAATGGCGCCAAAAACTTGTTACTTGAAAATCCTGCAAGCGTACGGGTTCGTTGTACAAGTAATAATCGTGATAAGTGAGTTATCGTCCAACAGGGAAAAATGCTCAATTTTAGTGTATTTGATATATTTAAATTCACAAATGTAACAAAAGATAATTGGTTTAAATTTAACTATGTTCTATAACTACGAAAGCAGTAAAAAAATGAATTTTAAATTAAATGTGGGTGAGTGTATTGGATTTCCGACTCCACTAATCAATTCTTAGTTTCAATTCTCAACCAGTGATAATCAATTCAATTCATGCAATTGTGACAATCGATACTTCCACTTTTATTTACTATTCTTTCCCAAGATAAAATAAACATATGATTGCCACGAGATGATCCTATTCTTAGTCCAAATTCATATGACAAACATGCATTGACGTTTAGGATTATCATACATGATCACAGATACCATAAATATTATTCCTAATATTTATTGTCCGTGTGTTTCATAAACAGTGTTCTACCTACCGTGAGTTTTTCAACACTACGAATAAGCAACTTATTGTCCTAATGGTGCGCAAACATTAAAACGGTACACTTAAGCATATTTATGAAATCACAATGCAAGAATTAAACTAAAAACACGTGGTCTCAAATTAAAAACTAAAAATCAAATAGTTTCATCATCCATCCAACACAAAGGAATTTAGCCTAACATATTATCGAGATAAAACACGTAGAAATGGAAAGACATCACCTATAAATTGACGGAACATGATTAATTTCCAAAGTAACGTGTCGCCTCCAATTTATATGTTTAATTTCTCCGAGCTGCCGCCCACTTTTTCTTTTCTTCCAAGTTGCTGGCTAATATTTGTGTACATATAAATCTATTCCAGTAGCCCACAATTCTATTTTCCTCCCCAAGTTGCCGAAATTCTGTGATATTAGTCTCCAATTCAACCGTCGTTTGATGTGTGTATATAATATCCCTCTATAGCGGCCCAATCCTTCCCCTTTTGCACAATCTGCCCGTCTTTTGTATGTATATATTTGCAAAATTCAGCACTAAGTTTTCTCTCTTCCAGCCCAATTTGCCGCCCAATTTATGTGTGTAAATACTATTATAATGCATGAAACCCCAATCTTATTTCTTGTCCAGCACAGCAGCCTCACAAATTTAGCTTTCTTCTCTCAATATTTTAGCTGCCGGTTCCTCCTTTTCTTTGCAAAATTGCTGACTTATATATGTATATATATTTATAATATACAAACTTCAGCAACAAAATTCAGGAGTCCCTTTTTTGTTGTCCCCTAATATGCCGGCTTGTGTGTATATATCAATTGATGCCTCAAATATTGTCCCCCAATTTCACCAAACTGCTAGCTCCCCCTTTTCTCAATTTCACGTGTGTGTATATATATCTTTAAGCAATAGGAAACCCTTTCTTCTTTGGTCCAATTAGACTTTCAAAGGCCCAAATAAATCTTGCATTTCTCCAAGTCCTCCAATCTTTCAAATCCATGCAATTTAGTCCCTCAACTTCTATAGTGTAAACTTTGATTCCCTTGCTTTGGATTTTTCCATTTTTCGACACATTTCGCTTATTTTCTCCAATTTTTCATCCAATATTGAGTTTTACCTACAAGATGCAATATAACACAATTTAGGTTGTATTTTGCCAAAAGAACAATAAAATTATATAGTTTCAAGCCCCGAATAAGTGTAGAAAATACACTTATCAATATGGTACTTCATTAGAGAGGAATTGTTGGGAAAGTGTGAATGAATCGTCAGTTTGACACCCTAGTTTTCAACCTTCATTTCGTGGCACTTGTTTAGCATATAATAGTACTAAACATTAAAATTGACAAGATTTCAACTAATATTTCTTTGTTATTATTATGTTTTCCACTTAATTACTCTATTTTCTTTTGCTTGTGATTTCTATAACAGGGTTGTTTTTTCTTGGGAAGCAATTTGGGATCTGTTGAAGCGAAATGTTGGCTACATGATTTGCCCCTCTTCGGGCCAGGAAAAGCTTTATCCAACTTGCAAAAACTGTTGCAGAGCAGAGAAAGGTTGCAAACTTTACAGATCTAATGGAACCCTAATTTGTACTAGAACCTAAATGGAGAGAGAAATCTTGGATAAACTGTGATATGTCTATGGAATAAAATAGTAAATAAATTTAAGAAACTTCTGTATTGTTTCTTGAGAAATTAATAAAAGATTCAAGTTCAATTACATCCATTAACGTTGTTTCAAAGAAATTGTCCTTTAATTATATCCCCAATTGGTGGGTTTTGGTTTTTCAAGTTTTTTTTTTTTGGCAATGAAAACAAATTATATCCCCAATTGTAACAAATGACATCTCTTTAATGGACAATTTTCATATAAAACAAGCCAAACGACTACCAAAAGATTCAAAATTTTAATATTTTTCACCGGGAAAATTATACTAATCAAACACAATTAATTGACAATTCCTAGAAAACCAATTATGGGCAATTCAATTCTATGAAATTCATCTTCTTTCTACTCAAATTCCACTCTTGAAATCAAATAGACCATAAGAGTATAAGAGTATAGTGCCTTATACCAAGGGCCAACTGGCACCCCTACCCACCTATCACAGGGGCCCGCTGGCCCCTAGTAACGTACATGGCCCCTAGATCGGTCTAAAAATTAGCTACAATCACCATCAATTTTTTCACAATGCTACTATGCTCCTGGACAGTATACTCACAATGGAGAATCACTTTTTTGGAATTTTTTATGCACATGGTTCTCATTCCCATGTGAGTGTAGGTCAATAAGGGTTGCAAATTCTTTCTAACAAAAGAGCTTAATTCATTTTTTCAATGATAACTTGATATATTATTGTGCAAATTAAGAAAAAGATGGAGAAAAGAACATTTGTTTAAACTTGCCAACGAACTTTCGTCGTCGTTTCAATTTGATCCCAATTTCTTCTGATCCAAAATGGTCACCAAACTTTATGTTATGCTTTAAGTTACTTATTTCATTTATATTCGATAGTAAATTCGATTAAGATTAGTAATAGAAAAAAATAGATGCCCAATCTAAAACTTATCATAACCTGTTTTGAACAAATTAAAAATAAGGTTATTAAATTTAAATGCAATTATAAGTTCAGGGACCCCTGAATATTTTACCAACCTATGCAGTGTAAAGTTTAGAAGCTTTGTAGTTCACAGTTTTAAATCAAATCTTATGCAATCTTTCCTTATCTTGATATTTTATTTTGTTCTTCTTGGTAAATTGCACTATTCATCCCTGGCCTATTGTTGTATGTTTTTCATCCCAACTTTTACGAAATTAGCATACTTCATCCCTACAAATGGTTTTCGTCCAAACCAATCGTTAAATTCAATCAAATCTGATGAAGTTAGTTGCGCGTCTTTATATATATATATATATAAACATAAACAAAAATCATAAAATAATACTGATAATTGGTATGTACATACACATACTTTTACATACATTTATACCTTAATGTGTATACACCCACCGCCACCTCATCCTTGACCTAAACCCCCTGCAACATCCAAAATCAGAAGGCATGAAAACATAAAAAGTAAAAGTTATGTACTTAATATGATATACCATAGTAAAACTTATTGAATTAGAAATGTAAAAGATTTTAGGGATCTCAATTTGAGTTTTATGTACAAAACTCAAAAAGGTACGTGGATTTGGTCCGAATTTCCAAACGGCAGAATCTAGCGCTCGAGCGGGAAAATCCGGTGCTTGAGGGAGACTTGTTCTGTAGCTCTAGAAACTCTATTTAATAGGATTGGGGTTTACTCCTTAATTTTATGTCTTTGTATACGAAAACCTTAGTACATTATAGGAGAGCTTAAGGAGATCAAAATTTACAATTTCACATCTAGAGTTCGATATTTTTAAGAAGAAGAAAAATAATTGGAAATTTTGAAGTTCATATTTGAAAATTCTACGACCTCTTTTCTTCTATTTCTCTCTCCCAATTATGTCAACTCAACTCTTGTTTATATGATTACTTGAAATATGTGCAATTAAACTTTCAAAAATTATGCAAGTTGCACATTTTTGTATGACATTATGGATAACATTGTGTGATGTGTGAAAAATTGTGCCATTGATTTGAATAAGTGTTGTTAAAATCAATGGTCCAAGTGTTGCCGCTTCAAATAATGTCATCCCGAAAGTCAAACTTAATGTACCTGTAAAAAGATTGAATTTGCAATTGCTAGTACGATAACATAAACCACACTTCTGAAGATTTTCAATTCTTCTCTTTCGATTACAAATATGAGTTTGTGATTGATCATTTATTATTGAATTTACCAATATTCACTCAAAATTTTGCATAATTTGATTAAGACTAGATATAATTGATTTTTATAGCTAGATACAAGTCCTTATGAGATCGACACTCTACTCAAACTTAATGACTTATTCACAATATCGTGCACTTGCAATTTTTAAGTGATTAAGTTTTTGGTGCCGTTGTCGGGAATTTGTTATATCTAGTTAGATTTAGTTATTTCTAGCAATAATTCAATTTTTTTTATTTTTCTTTTTAACAGTTAAATGCTTCTTCTTGCTTATTCCAGGTTTCTCATGTGCAACATGAAGGATGTCATTCTTGAAACATTCAACCTAAAGATTGAACACACTTCAATCAACGAAAAGAGAACAAGAAGAAGTACAAGAAAAATCATCAGTGATGATTGATGTTGTATGATGTAAATGATTGATTACGATGACAAACCAAATGAAGGTAATTAGCTAGATGACTAACACTATGCTAGCTCGACCGTCACTATAATACATCGACTACGGTAGATTGACTACTGCTATGTTATCTTGAATTTCGTTATGCTAGACGACTCTTGCAATGATAGATCGATCTTCATGACACTCAATTGTTCGAACATCTTTTTTAGTTGATTGATAACTTCTTGACGACTATCATTGATCCTACTAACTATTTAGTTCGTGGAAACCGTCTACTCAAGCCATGGGTAAAAACTGTTTGGTGGATGGACATGCTACATTGGACACATAGACAATAACCGTCGACGGTTATACAACATCAAACACTATAAATACTTCAAAGGCGTGGCAGATATGGGAGTCTGATTTTTCTCAACAAATTTTCTCTTTATTTTCTTAAGTCATTTCGTTCAAGACCTCAGTACTAATTCTCAAGCTGGAGGTACAACAGGAAGAAAGCCTTCTTTTTGCAAGTGTTCAATTGCTCATCGAAACAACAAAAGCTTCCTTGCTACGCTAAGGAAGTCCAAAGGTCATTTCAATAATATTTTGTTGGTATCGTCTATGGAAAATCACTAAACATTAAAGCTAAGTCAAGAAGACGAATTGGAATGATACATTCTTGGTAGAAAATACGACAGAGTCGAAATCTATCGCCAGGGGTCAAGACCCATCGTCGTTGCCTCAGTATGTGACACAAAGTCAATTTAGCATTCTGGAAACTCAGTTGGCAGCCATGATGACTCGTTTGCAAAGACAAACTCAAAGATTAGCCGTCCCATCCTAAAACTCATCGTAGGTTACGCTAGAACAACCACCTCAAGCGCCACTAGCGGTTGTCCCCATGTCTATTCAGCTAGCAGTAGAAAACTTGGGGGCTCACGAAGTTACGAATTTCTAGGTTCCACGTCCTATGGTAGACTTAGAACATAAAATGGAGGAAATAATGGCCCAAAAGATAGACGATGTGTTGTCTAGAAGAAAGGATAGATGCAAACATATTTTGTTTTGGAAGAAGACCCCTTCGCACCCGAGATCATGGTAGTCCATCTACCAAAGGGTTTTAAACAACCGATGATAGAGGCATATGACTGAGATATAGACAAGCTCGACCACGCTCGGACCCTGGTTGATTTAATGAAACTATATACAACCACAGATGCAGTGATATGTCGATTCTTTCCTTCGACACTAATGAGAGAAGCTAGGGACTTAGGAGAAACTCTGGCACCTCGGTCTATCAAAATGTTAGATGAACTCTGTAGGAGCTTTTATGCCCAATTTTTTAAGTAGTAAGAAAAAGAGAAAGGCTGCCATCGGTTGGATGCAAGTTATCTGTGAGAAAGATTAGCCCTAGCAATATTAGTTGACTAGATTTAGTCGAGCTACACTTGGCATAAAGGACTTTCAAATGTCTGTCGTGGCTACTGCATTGATGAACGAGACGTGAAATAGAGCATTTAAAATGTTGCTTTCAAAAATCCTCCATTAATTGATGCATGACTTGTTGAAGAAAGGAGACAAGTACGTAGATGCTGAGAAAGCAGAGAGGGTCATGAAAAACCTTCAAGAAAGGTAGGAGCTAGAAACACATAAGAGAGTTACATGATGAGCGAAAATCTACTAATAGAAATAAGTCAACAAATGAACACGTGAGTAAGGGGTATGTGTCGGAGCGGTCGACCAAGCAAAGGCGAGAAGAAGTTGGGGCCTTCACTTATTTTAATACTCAGCGTGCTTAGTTATTGATGGAGACATGAAAGAGCTTGATTAGCCAAAACCAACGGTCACGTCTACTAGCAAGAGGGATAAAGGAAAATACTTTCATTTCCATAAAGACCATATACATAACACCGAAAACTGCACATACTCAAAAGAAGAGATCAAGTGCCTTTGAGACAGGAACCTAAACTAAAATAGACTTTATCTATATAAAAAAAAATTATCTCAATGGGTGGTATAAAAATTAGCTCAATATTAACTCACCATTTTCCATGTCAATCAGGGTTCGCTCTGTTGCTGAGAATGGCAGACCCAGTATAATTGGAATGTCTCGATCTTTTCGTATGTTCAGCAAAATGAAGTCCATCGGAAATATTAAATTTCCCGCTTTTATTAATACATCTTCAACTTTGTCACGCAACTTTGAAATTGATGTTGATTTGACTTCACCCAATTTCAATTTCCTGTAAACAGAATATGACATTAGATTTATACTAGCATTTGTGTCACACAATACATTAATAACATAAGAATTTCCAATTAAAATAGGCGAAGTATAGCTCACTGGATCTTTCAACTTGAGAGACATTTTGTTTTACACTCTTGCACTACTTTCCTCGATTAATACCACAATTTGAAACTCCGGAAACTTTTTTTTTCTGTCAACATCTCTTTCAAAAAATTTGTGTAGCTTGAAAATTGTAATATCGCATCAACCAATGGAATATCTGGAGTTTCTTGAGAACATTAAATTTTTTTTTCAAATTGTTTCTTGTTTGTTCTTCTTGAGCTTTTGAAGAAAAGGAATGGGAGGTACGTAAGTTTTGACTGGACTTGGTGCCTTGATGTGAATGCTTCTGTACTTTCTTCATTCTCAATTGAGGCTGATACATATTTTTCTTCCATTGTAGCTTCATCAAATATTGATTATTGGACAATAAAAAATTGTGACACTTGTTCCACATAACTATGTTTGTGCTTCTACGTTATAAAAATATTAAAATGAAAAGAAAAAAAAGTCTCAACGTCATTCTTCTACCAAGTACCATCCACACGCTTTCTAGCCGCCCACACCACCAAGCCCTGCTAATCCACTACCAAAAATTCCAAATACGTCGTAGGAATTTTTGTCATGATCATATGCCGTAGCCTTATTACGAACACAAACACAAATTGCTCATAATGACGAATACAACAAAATAAAAAAATGCTAAAATGATTCCTTAGTTCTAGGAAATGTTGACCTCTCAAACATTGATTTTCCAGGAAACAATAAACCTCTAAAGAAAACACATTGGCAAAAAATAATTGATCCACCTTTCTTCATTCTTTATTTGAATTTAAGTATGAAAGTATTGTACCCATTATATTCTAAAATCAAGAACCATTTCAAAAAATAAGAAAATATAAAATTAAAAACCTGAAAATAAAAAATAAAATAAATTACAAATATAGAAATATACAATCTTCTTCCTACAAGAGTTTTCAATTCACCATAGTTGCAAGAAAATAGAAAACATATTTGACCAAAACCGACAGTAAAAGGACATAGAGCAAAAAAAAAATGCAATTAGAAGTTGTATTTTACTTAACATCACCTGATCAAAAAAATTAAATAAATCGTTTTCTGACACTTCGTTAGGTATATCGCGTGAACTTATATAATCTATAATATTGTGGATTGATATGTTTTTGTAAGTTCAATTGGTTTTTGCTTACAGACCATGCATGGACTTTCTCTTTATATATGAAAAAGTCATCACCTAATAAGATTATTTTTCCCTATAAATAACTCGAAATAATCTTTACTAAGCATAATTCGGGAAGCATGGCTAATAGCAAAGTTGGCATCCTTACTCTCCTTTTAATCTGTGGTATGTTCTAATTCCTTCTCTTGTTTGAATTTTCTTGGAATTTTCATTGATCATGTTTTATACGCAAGTTGAGCAAGACCATTGTGAAACAATTTTCTGAATATATAGTAATATTGATTTTATCATAGTAGTTAAGAAGTCATCTGTTACCGATTAAGTTATGCTATTAAGTTTAGCATGACATATACATGATTTTATAATAATCGCATCTTGAATTTTGTCTAAATTTTCTATATCGTGTTTTATACGCAATATTGAGCATGAACATGCTAAACAATAGATTTGTTTTTCTTTCTGAAGAGTGACATTACACTACTATGACAGGGCTGTTTTTCTTGGGAAGCAATGTTCAATATGCCGAAGCCCAGAAGAAAGTTTGCCCAAAAAATTGCCTCAAAGTTAGCTACATGACATGCCCAAGCTCTGGTCGTAAGAAACTTCGTCCAGGCTGCACAAACTGTTGCAAAGTTAAGAAGGGTTGCAAACTGTATAGATCTAATGGTAGCGTAATGTGTACTGGAATGTAATTGGATATGAGATAAATCTTAAATAAACTGTCATGTTTGTACTACAAACAGACAAAATAAATAAATGAATCTGCTATGTTTCTGTGAAATGAAAATACAAGATTGAGGATGTTGTTTCTATGAAATTATCTTTTACATAATTTGTTGAATATTGATGCCAATTTTGTCATTTATATTCAACTATGGGGCGATGATGAAATGGGCTTGGCCCAAATATTGTTGGAACGGATACATTACCATTGCCCAATAACACAATATTAGTTTCAGGCCCAATACCCAAGCCCAAGTAATAAATCCAAGTTAGTTGCTCTAGCCCGGTTAACAAATGGGTTTGCTTAGTTGATAAGTGGGCTTATTAGTTAATTAGTGGATTAATGGGCTGAATTAATTGGTTGATGGTTGGACCTTTATATATTCTTGCTGGTCTATTTCTGTTGGTATTATTCATTCCATTATTCTCTGGCTTTGTGCGTAAAAGAGAAACAGAGAGATTTTCCTTTTGCTTGGTGCGTGAAAAGGGTTTCGGCTTCGTGTTCTTCTCACTTCTTCCTTCTTTGGTTTTGCTCTTTGTGAGGGATTAAAACACTTGGTTTTAATCATTGTTCTTAGTGAATATTATCTTTGTGATATTGTCTTAGTGATTGAAGGGATTTATGAGTTGAAGGTCGATTTGTTTGATCGGTCCATTGGAGTAGCTTCTTGATCTATTGTCTTAGGGTTTGGGTGTTTTGACGCCGCTACTATATTGTACAGACGGGTACAATGTCTTTGTGAATTTTTGAGCCCATTGTAACAATTGATTTTCTTTTGTGTAAATTGTTCTCGTTATTCTTGGTGAGTAATTGATTGCTTCCGCGTGATCTTGAGGCTCAAATCCCTTACAAGTGGTATCAGAGCGATGTTGAGGGCGTAAGGAGGCCTCGATCGAGATTTCTCATTGGAAAAATTAAGGTCCTGTTTTCCAATCGGTTTTTTCTCGATTTTGTGTATAAACCCTAAGTTTTCTTATTGTTTAGAATTAGCTACTAATACATTCTCTGTTTGTGTTTCTTGTGAGGAATTCGTTCTTGGTGAACCGTATTGGAGAATTGGACTGCTAGTTTGGAGTAATGCAGATTCTCCAATTTCCTCTTCTTGGTGCTGGTTGTTCCAACTAGCTTGGTGAAACCTTTCTAACACCCTACATTCCTTGATTCTTGATTTTGTTATTATTAGATCTTGAATATTGTTGAAGTTTTTTTCCCCCCTGATTTCCCTAGTAAGTTGTGTTCCTTACCTAAAATCGTTAGACTTCTGGTTATTAGTCTGTTGTTAGTTAGTAGCATATTCTTTGTGAATTTTTGTTGTGATTGTTGGTTGTTTTAAACTTACTGCTGAACTTGATCGATTCACTGAAACTTTAAACTGCCTAACATCCTGTTAGTTTGTTTTCACTGGATTGATAGCCTGTTTCTCAGTTTTAATATTTCTTAATTCCTGTTTTGGTTTATACTGTGAGCTGTGTGACTATAAACTGGTTAAGTTTTGAAATATCAGTTTACTGTTTTTTCTGTGGAACTGTGACCTCAAAATCTTTTGTGATGATTAAAAACTTCAAATGACAATGGTAACATTTGAACTTGGAGTTTTTAATGGAAAATGGGATTTCCCCATTTGGCAGCAAAAAATGAGAGGGGTCTTAGTTCAACAGAAAGTCTCTAAGGCTATAACTGGTGAATTTCCTGCTACTATGACTGATGATCAAAGACTTGAATCTGATGAACTTGCTTATACCTCTATAATTCTTCATTTGTCTGATCAAGTGTTGAGAAAAGTTGGTAAACTTCATAGTGCTAAGGCTTTGTGGGATAAGCTAGAAGAGCAATACATGTCTAAGAGTTTGCCTAATAAACTCTTCCTTTTAGAGAGGTTCTTTAGCTTTAAGATTGATATGTCTAAATATTTAGATGATAATCTTGATACTTTTAATAAATTAGTTCAAGATATCGCTAACACTGGGGAGAAGGTGTCAGATGAATATAAAGTTGTTATCATGTTGAATGCTATACCTGATGTGTATAAGGATGTTAAGTCTACTATTAAGTATGGTAGAGATACCTTGACTCCTGACATAGTGATCAATTCTTTGAGGAGTAAAGAATTAGAGCTTAAGGTTGATAGAACCAGGAAGGATTTTGAGAGTTTGTCTGTGAGAGGTAGACCTATGACTAGGCAAGTCAGTGGTCAGAGTTATCAAGGGAGCAATCATAACAATTCTAAGAAGAAGGTGAAATGGGGACCCAGATCTAAGTCTAGAAGTGGACTTAGGAAGTGCTATGGGTGTGGTAAGACAGGACATTTTATAAAGGATTGTTATAAGAAGAAGAATGAACAGAGAGAGAAGAGAGTGGATGAGGGGAATGTAGTTGAACCTCTAGATGAGAGGACTGTTGATGTATATGTGGTGACAGAACCCACTCCTGATGTGAATACAGTAGACTATGTGGATGACAGTGGTCAGGATAGTGAGTGGATTATGGATTCAGGGTGCATTTCCATATGACCTCTAGAAGACCTTGGTTAGAGAACTTTAAGGATCTTGATGGTGGAGAGGTAGTTATGGGTAACAATGTAGCTTGTAGCATTAAAGGAATTGATAGTGTGACTTTGAAGTTTGATAGTGGATATACCTTTACCTTGGAAAGAGTAAGGTATATTCCTGATTTGAATAGAAACTTGATTTCTATGGGTAATCTAGATGACATAGGCCTGCAAGGTCGGATTGGTAATGGTTCTTTGCAAATATTTAAGGGTTCCTTAGTTATTTTCAAAGGGATCAAGAGAAATGGTATATATGTCACTAGAGCAAGTGTAGTTCAGAGTCACATTGCTGAGTCCTCTAGTGCTGAGATTGATGCTACCCTAAAGTGGCATAATAGGCTAGCTCATGTGAGTGAAAAGGGGTTACACATTTTGAATAAGAGAGGAGCTTTTGGAAGGGATGTGATTTCTAAGGTTCCATTTTGTGAGCACTGTACTTTAGGAAAACAACATAGACTTCATTTTAATAGTGGTCAGCATCGAACTGCATCTATCCTTGAGTATATTCATTCTGACCTGTGGGGTCCATCATCTAGTACCACTCAAGGTGGCAACAAATATTTTTTATCACTGATTGATGATTTTTCAAGAAAAGTTTGGATTTACCTTTTGAAACAAAAATCAGAAACTTTTGAAAAGTTTAAAAATTGGAAAACTTTAATTGAAAATCAAATGGATAAAAAGATCAAAGTTCTAAGAACAGATAATGGTCTGGAGTTTTGTAATACTGAATTTGATCAACTCTGTAGAGATGATGGGATCCTCAGGCACAAAACGGTTCCTTATACTCCTCAATAAAATGGAGTTGCTGAAAGAATGAATAGGACTATATTGGATAAGGTTAGATGCATGATGATTAGTTCGGGGGTTCCTAAAGTACTTTGGGGTGAGGCTGTGATGACAGCGGTGTATATTGTGAATAGAACTCCTTCTAGTGTCTTAGATGGTAAGACACCTGAAGAGGTATGGTCAGCGAGATTATCTGATTATACTACTTTGAGAACTTTTGGATGTTCTGCTTATTCTCACCAAAGTATAGGTAAGTGGGAGCCTAGGTCTCAGAAATGTGTTTTCATGGGGTATCCTGAGGGAGTGAAAGGATACAGACTTTGGGCTAGAGATGAGAAGGGTTTTAAGATGATAACCAGTAGAAATGTGACCTTTAATGAAGGCGATAAGCCGTGTTTGATTAAGAGAGTCTCTAGTGATGATCCTAAGAGTGATGAGGATGAAGTGACTAGAATGCAAGTAAAAGTAGGTAACTCCCCTGAACTTGTTGAGGAGGAACAAGTTGAGATTGTAGGTGGTGAACATGACTTAGTAGGTGATATAGTTGATCCTCTAGGTGATTATCAACTTGCTCGTGATAGAGCAAGGAGAGAGATCATGGAACCCGCTAGGATGGGTGATTATCATTCCTTTGCTATTTTATCATATCAAGACTTAGTTTTCAAGGAGCCTAAATCTTATGAAGAGGCGTTGAGTTGTCAACAATCTAAAGAGTGGCTAGGTGCTATGGAAGAAGAGATGAAGTCTCTTGTGAAGAATGATACTTGGAAGTTAGTTCCTAAACCTAAGGATAAGTCTTTGATAGGCTGTAAGTGGGTTTACAGTATTAAGGAGGGTAGTTCTTCTAAAGAGTCTCTGAGGTTTAAGGCTAGACTTGTTGCAAAGGGATTTACACAAAAGCCTGGTATTGATCATAATGAAATTTTCTCTCCTGTTGTGAAATATACTACTATAAGAGTCATGCTTACTTTAGTTGCTCAATATGATTTAGAGCTTGAACAAATGGATGTTAAAACTGCTTTCTTGCATGGTGATTTGGATGAAATGATTTATATGGTGCAACCTCAAGGTTTTATTGATTTGAAAATGCCAAATCATCTTTGTTTGCTTAATAGATCTTTGTATGGTTTGAAACAATCACCTAGACAATGTTATATTAGATTTGACAATTATGTGTCTTCTATTGGCTTCGTGCGAAGTGCCTTTGATCATTGTCTTTATTTTAAAAGAAATGATAAGAATGATGTGATTGTTTACTTGCTTTTGTATGTTGATGATATGCTATTGGTTGGACATAAAATGAGTGATATAAATGATATCAAAAAGGCTTTGAGTAATGAATTTGAAATGAAAGACTTAGGGCATGCTAGAAGAGTTTTAGGGATGGATATTAAAAGAGATAGATCACAACAATCTCTTCTTTTAACCCAATCTGACTACGTGAAAAAGGTGTTATCTAAATTTGCTATGCATGATTCTAAGCCTGTTACTTTGCCTCTTGCTTGTTATTTTAAATTGAGTAAAGAGCAATGTCCACATGATGAGTCTGACATTAAATACATGCAAAAGGACCTTATGCTAATGCGGTTAGATCAGTTATGTATACTATGGTATGTACTAGACCGGATGTTGCACGTGCTATTAGCATTTTGAGTAGATTTATGGCAAACCCGGGTCCGGAACATTGGACCGCTTTAAAATGGCTTTTAAGATACTTAAAAGGTTCTGCAGATTTAGGATTGCATTTTAAATTTTGTAAAGAGGGTGTTGTGTTGAAAGGGTATGTGGATTCTGATTATGCTAGTAATAAGGACAATAGGAAATCAACAACTTCATATGTGTTTACTTTGTATGGTGCTTGCATTAGTTGGAAGTCTCAATTGCAGTCTATTGTTGCCTTATCTACTACTGAAGCTGAGTATGTAGCCGCTACTGAAGCTATAAAGGAGTCTTTGTGGCTCAAAGGCTTGTTATGTGAACTAAATGAATTGCATGATCCTGTTGTGGTTTATTGTGATAGTCAGAGTGCTATTCATCTATGTAAAAATCTTGTTTTTCATGATAGGACAAAACATATAGATATTAGGATGCATTTCATTAGAGATATAGTTCATAAAGAATCTATTTTACTTGAGAAAATCCCTACACAATTTAATCCCGCGGATATGGGATCAAAGGTACTTCCTCTTTCCAAGTTTAAATCTTGCTTACAAATTCTAAGAATTGATTCTGGGTGAATCTTGTTTTTCTTGCAGGTGGCAACCTTCTTGGTGTTGGTGCGATGAACACTAATGTGTTTGGTGGTTTATGGCATTGGCATCAAGGGGGAGATTTGTTGAATATTGATGCCAATTTTGTCATTTATATTCAACTATGGGGCGATGATGAAATGGGTTTGACCCAAATATTGTTGGAACGGATACATTACCATTGCCCAATAACACAATATTAGTTTCAGGCCCAATACCCAAGCCCAAGTAATAAATCCAAGTTAGTTGCTCTGGCCCGGTTAACAAATGGGTTTGCTTAGTTGATAAGTGGACTTATTAGTTAATTAGTGTATTAATGGGCTGAATTAATTGGTTGATGGTTGGACCTTTATATATTCTTGCTGGTCCATTTCCGTTGGTATTATTCATTCCATTATTCTTTGGCTTTGTGCGTAAAAGAGAAACAGAGAGATTATCCTTTTGCTTGGTGCGTGAAAAGGGTTTCGGCTTCGTGTTCTTCTCACTTCTTCCTTCTTTGGTTTTGCTCTTTGTGAGGAATTAAAACACTTGGTTTTAATCATTGTTCTTAGTGAATATTATCTTTGTGATATTGTCTTAGTGATTGAAGGGGATTTGTGAGTTGAAGGTCGATTTGTTTGATCGGTCCATTGGAGTAGCTTCTTGATCTATTGTCTTAGGGTTTGGGTGTTTTGAGGCCGCTACTATATTGTACAGACGGGTACAATGTCTTTGTGAATTTCTGAGCCCATTGTAACAATTGATTTTCTTTTGTATAAATTGTTCTCGTTATTTTTGGTGAGTAATTGATTGCTTCCGCGTGTTCTTGAGGCTCAAATCCCTTACATAATTACTTCTCTAAATTTATTTGGTGAGACTTAGTTGTATATATACAATACCAGAAATGATCTAATGAGCACCGGTGCTCATATTATCCTAAGCACCGATGAGTTGGCACATTAATTCATTGGTGGATTGGAACTCACAAAATCTTTATCCACCAATGAATTAATGTGCCAACTCATCGGTGCTTAGAATAAGATGAGCACCGGTGCTCATTAGATCATTTCTGTATACAATACAATAGATAGGAACACTATAAAAATTGAGTCGAAATAAGAGATTATGCACATAGAAGTATAGAGAATAAACATCCAAAACAGTAACTAAAAAAATTATGAACGAATTTGTAAAATTTGTTTATGTTGCAAAATGATATGAAGCTAAAAACCTTAACTTTAATGAATCAAAAATTATTGTAAGATGCACGATAGTAATTAATATAAAAAGTTGTTTTACTTAATATTTTATTTTATTGTTGAACAAATTTATTTAATCAAAATAAGAATTTCCATTTGTCTATTCACAATTTTGGGGGAAAAAATCAAAGTAAGATAGATTTTTCTATATTTTCAGTATGTAAATAATATAGTAAAATTAAATTTATTTATTTTTTTCATTGAAAAACTGGAGCTCAAGGAGGATGGTGATAATCGATTGTGTAAATCTCACACAAAAGACCATATTTAATAATACATTTTGGCTTCTAATAAATTAAAGTTAATAATAATATATATTTAAACAAACATTAAGTAAAAATAAGTAATGTATACATTGCGATCTGTTTTTAATAAGGGTGCATTCAGCTATTTATCAGCCTGTTTGGTAACAATTCTCCTTTTCTACAGTAAATCACTTCTCATTTTCAACCACACATTTTTCAATAAAATAATATTTTCCATCACATCAATACTTTTTTCTTCTTTTTCAACCACACATTTCCCATCATATCACTATTCAAAAATCAATTTTTCTCCTAAAAATCCCTACCAAACACACTCTATAATGACAGATTTGTTAACTTTTCTATTCCTTTTCAATGAAAATGGTTTCTTTTGTTACCAAAAAAGTAAAAAGTAATATGTGAAGTGTAAATTTATAATGTAAATACACCACAAGCACATGGTATTTGTAACTTATTTCTTTTTTTATATAGGTGACGACATTAGATAGAGTTTCTTATTTATTCAAGATATAAGAATAATTTAAATTATATTTGAATGCATATACATATGTTAACAGCAACATTATGAATAGGCGAAAAAATATAAGTACATATAGTCAAGAGAAAAATCTAGAAGTATACGGTTTGTCCTCTCTCTCTCTCTCTCTCCATCTGTCATTTTCTTATTTTTCTCTCATTTTTTATCTCTACTATTATATATACTTTAGTGATGAAATTTAAATTGTAGACAAAATTTATTAAAGATTAAACTTGAATGAGGTCATCTATTTATTATATCTCAGTGACATATATTGGAATCCATCGAATTTAGACATCACCCAAATGACAACCCACAAACATATTAGAATTTCTTATTTATTCGAGATATAAGAATAATTTAAATTGTAATTGAATGCATATACCATATTTTAACAGCAACATTATGAATAGGCAAAAAATAGAAGTATATATAGTCAAGAGAAAGATCTAGATGTATACGGTCCTATTTCTCCATCTGTCCTTTTTCATATTTTTCTTTCCTATTATATATACTTTAGTGATGAAATTTGAATTGTAGACAAAATTTATTAAAGATTAAATTTGAATGAGGTCATCTATTTATTATATCTTAGTGTCACGTATATCTAAAGCCATCCAATTTAGACGTCACCCAAATGACAACCCATGAACATATTAGAGATGCTCTAAGATTCCTTATTGTTGACAAAAATTACTGAATTGACCAAAAATTAGTGTTTTCAATCTATTGCAATCTTTTGGAGGCAAGTCTAAGTGGGCCGTAAATGCTTGTGATGATTTGACTTTTATGTAAAATTTGCATAGGAAAAGTTTGAATTAAATTTCTTTATTAATATTCGCCAGCGAGTTAACATGCAAGTAAAAGATTTTTTGATAGAAATCTTTCTGCAGCCATTATTTTGTTCCTCGTTTCTTATCATATCTCTTCAGCCATGAATCGAACCTAAAACATGGAAAAACACACACATACACACACTCAATAGAAATACGATCGACACATTCAAATTCACAAGTTTGTGTCAATAAATAAACTTAAATTACAATTATCACCAAACTCTCAATATATTCTACTTATTCACAAGTTTTTGTTGCATATATTCCTTAATAACCGTATGTGAGTCAATTCATAATTCAAACGGTGACTTTAATCCATGTATTTTACTTAATATCAATTCAAAAAGTTAAAATAAATCATTTTCCTACACTTGGTTAGGTATATCACGTGAACTTTAATAATCATTAATGTTGTGAATTAATTTGTATTTGAAACATTGAATTGGGTTTTTCTTACGGACCATGCGTGGACTTTCTCTTTGTACATGAAAAAGTCATCACCTAATAATACTATTTTTACCCTTTAAATAACTCAAAATAATCTATGCCGTAGTTTGACACAAATTTTAGTGGGTATTGGAATCTAAATTGGAGTGGTCTTGAAGAGATCAAAATTATGGACTTATACAGAAATTAACAAGATTCATACGACATCTTGAGAATTTTAAAATTCAATTGAGTGCATTGAGATCTTGTAAATACAATTGCTGTTGATTATAGTTGATTTCTCCATCTCTACCTGTGGTTTTTTTTGTATTGGGTTTCCATGTAAATTTTGGTGTTTATTTTCTTCTTGTTTCTTTTATTATTGTCACTATCTTGCGGTCCAGAATTCATAACAAATGGCATCAGAGCGAGGTTGATTCTTCTGCATGACAAC
Organism: Fraxinus americana; assembly: GCA_035079005.1. NCBI lineage: Eukaryota > Viridiplantae > Streptophyta > Magnoliopsida > Lamiales > Oleaceae > Fraxinus > Fraxinus americana. The sequence goes on along the minus strand of CM068721.1, from coordinate 18,261,241 downwards.
AATGAAATATGATATCCCGTTGTTGGATAGAAACACAAGACTTACCTTATGACAAGTGAAGATGCGATTTGGAGGAAGCCTTGCTTGGCTATGATAAGATGCCTGCTACCTGGGCACAGGATGAAAAACAGCGTAAGGATCGAAAAGTCAAATCTCAAATTCATCTACATCTTTCCAATTAAATTTTTCGGGATGTTCTAAAGGAGAGAAGTGCCGCTACATTGTGGTTGAATTTGGAGCAACTTTGGATGACAAAGAGCTTGACCAGCAAGCTACACTTGAAACAGTGCTTGTATTCTCACCAGATGTCTGAAGGTGTGTCATTGGAAGAGGTCTATGATACTTTACTATCTAAGGAGAAGATGATGCATCTTGTTAGATGATCTTGGAATCATGTTGAAGATTTGGTTTTACGTGGGAGAAATCAAGATAGGAATCTTGACAGAAACATGAGGGGCATATCAAAATCTAGACATGCTGATAAGACATTTCACTATTGTAAAAAGAATGGTCATATTAGAGCTGATTACTATGGCTTGAAAAAAGAAATAAAGTTGTTGGTGCTACTGAGAAAGAGAAGCAACATGTTAATAAAAAAGAGGCTGATATTATGGAAGATAAACAAAGTGAAGGAGAGCATATTGTAATTTCTGATATGGATTCCAAACCATGTAAGGAATGGGTTCTTGACTTGACTTCCACTTTGTATATGTGTCCCAATAGGTATTGGTTTTCAACTTATGAAGGAGTTTCGAGAGGTACAGTTATTATGGGAAACAACACACCTTGCAAAATTGTCAAAGTTGGTACGATTAGAATCAGAATGTTCGATGGGGCTACAGAACACTTACAAATGAAATTTCATATCTTTGAGTGCACTTGACTCAAAAGGTTATAGATACACTAGTGAATGTGGAGTTTTGAAGGTGAAACGAGGTGCTCTTGTTGCCATGAAGGGACATAAACGCTCTACACAGTTGTACATTTTGCATGATTCCACAATAATTGGGAATGTAGCAGTTTTTACTTCTTCTTTGACAGATGATGAAATTACAAAATTTTGGCATATGTGGCTCGGACATATGATTGAGAATGGCCGTACTGAGTAGAAGGGGATTCCTTGATGGGCAGAAGACCTAAAAAATATTTTTTTGCGAGCATCGTGTCTTTAAGAAATAGAAGAGAGTTAGATTCACAAACGGAAGACACAATATGAAGGGAATACTTGAATATATCCATTCAGATCTTTGGGGACTGGCCAAGTAGGGGTGTCCAAAAGTCCCGAACCGAACCGGACCGAACCGAACCCGAACCGAACCGAACCGAACCGAGCGGTTCTTCAAAAATTAAATACCCGAATGGGTACCCGAATCGAGAACCGATGGGTTTGGGTCGGGTCTCGGGTCTAGACCAAGAACCGAAGAACCGAATAAGAACCGAAACTAAATAATTTTTTTATTTTTTATATTGAATTAATTAAATTATTTTATTTTTTTATACAAATTAGCAAATTAATTAAATAAATCAGATTATTTCATAATTTTAATTTTAAAGCCCAAATCATTTTTAAAACCCATTAGCCCATTTTAATTTGAAACAAATGAATATATTTTATATAGTTTTGCTGTAATATTAATATCTACTTTTTGGTATTTGTATACACTGAATTAATCTTATTGGACGGCTAGTTATTTATATATTTTTGAATTGGGTTACGTTAATTTGTAAAAGTTACGAATGAAATGTCATTAGTTGTATTTATGTAGTGTTGCTGTAAATATTAAAAAATTGGGTTAATTTCACAAATGGTCACTGAAGTTACGTCAAAATAACAAAACGGTCACTGAAGTTCCAAAATTGCACTAACGGTCACTGAAGTATCACCCGGTTTCAAGAATGGTCACTGAAGGACCAAATGAGTCGCGACTGGGTCTGCTAAAAACCCAGATTCCGGCGCCGTCCGACCAAGACATGCTTCGCGACCACCGGGAATTTAATCCTTTTCACCTGGCACAGCTTGCCCAGGTATGGGTCTTCGCCAATTTTGCCCTGAGCTCGAGTTATTGGCCATTTTTAGATTTTCCGGCAGTGAACTTTTGAGCATCGATTCCGATTACATAACTTGATGAAATTGGGAGAGGTTGGATGCTAATTGAAGAGGAAGAGGAGTGCTTTCGACCGGTTCTAATTTCCAGCGGCTTAGGTGGTCGGAGCTCGCCAGAATTTGGTTGCAAAATTGTCGGAAAAAATTGAGGAGGAAGGCTTTTGTCAAATTTGCAATGCAGGTCCTCATCTTTCACGCTTCAACTCATTTGGTCCTTCAGTGACCATTCTTGAAACTGGGTGATACTTCAGTGACCGTTAGTGCAATTTTGGAATTTCAGTGACCATTTTGTTATTTTGACATAATTTCAGCGACCATTTGTGAAATTAACCATTAAAAAATTTGATTATAGTACGGAACCGAACGGAACCGAACCGACCCGAACCGAACCGAACGGAACCGAACCCGAACGGTTCCATAATTATATTTGGACCCGACGGGTCCATTTATTACATACCCGAAAGTTTTGGGTCGGTTCGGGTATCTTCAGAACTGAACCTAACCGACCCACGGACAGCCCTATGGCCAAGGTCATCGAAATGAGGTCATTATTACATGTTAACAGTGTGGTTGAAAACATTGATTCCACTGAGGAGCCTGCTACATATTCAGAGGCAATCAGTTGCAATGATTCTAGCAGGTGGATGATTTCTATGCATGAAGAGATGGAGTTATTGAACAAAAATAACACATGAGATTTGGTGAAATTACCTAGAGGTAAAAAGGTTGTTCGCTGCAAATTGGTGTTCAAAAGAAAGGAATACACATCAGGGATTGAAGATGCTAGATACAAGGGATTGGTGGCAAAGGGCTACAGTTAGATTCCAAGTGTTGACTTTACAGATGTGTTCTCACATGTTGTGAAGCATAGTTCCATACGGGCTTTACTTAGAGTGGTGGCTAAGAATGACTTGGAGCTTGAGCAGATGGTTATCAAGATAACATTTTTACATGGAAAACTTGAGGAGATCATCTACATGCAACAACCAGATGGGTTTACAGTCTCTAGGAAAGAAGACCGTGTGTACTTGTTGAAAAAGTCCTTGTATGGACTAAAGCAGTCACCGATAAAATGGTATAAGATGTTTAATTCATTCACGATTTCTTCAGATGTAATTATAATAGTTTTGTGTACTTCAGAAAGGAAGATAGTGGATCGATTACATATTTGTTATTATATGTTGATGATATGCTCATAGCAACCAAAGATAGCGTAGAGATGTGAAGTTTCAACTCACCAAGGAGTTTGATATGAAGGATTTGTGTATAGTAAAGAAGATTCTCTTTATAAAAATCTTGAGGGACAGAAAGACTGGTACTTTGTATTTGAGTAAGAAGGGGTACATTGATAAGGTGCCTGAAAGATTTAATATAGTGAATGCGAAGTCTTTCAGTACTCTCTGACTGCCCACTTTAAATTATTATCTAACTAGTGTCCTCAGTCAGATCAAGACATTAATTACATTTCTCGGGTTCCTTATTTAAGTGCAGTTGGTTCGCCTACCTATATATACTATGGTTTGTACAAGACTTGATTTGGTACATGCAGTTAGCAGATACGTGGCAAATCCTGACAAGAAATATTGGAAAGTAGTGCAGAGGGTCTTTAGATACTAGAGGGGCTCTTCTAATAATTGTTTGCATTTTGGTAAAAATTCAGATGGAGTCATTGGGTATGTAAATTCAGATTATGCATGTGATCTTGATAAGAGGAGATCACTTAAAGGGTATGTGTTTACCCTTGGAGGCTGTGTTATCAGCTGGAAAGCTACTTTGCAAAATAAAGTAGCTTTGTTTATAATAGAAGCAAAATACATGGTCATTTCAGAGGCATGTAAGGGAAGTTATGTGGCTGAGAGAATTGATTGGTAAAATCAGTGAAGACTCGAAGATGTCACAGTATTTTATGATAGTTAGAGTGCAATCTTCTTGACTAAGGATCACATGTTTTACAAGAGGACTAAGTACATTGATATGATGTATCATTTTGTGCGTGATGTGATTGCTCGTGGTGATATTGTAGTGACTAAGGTTGATACCAAGGATAATCCTGCTGATATGATGATAAAACCACTTTCCATTGCTGAGTTTGAACATTGCTTGAACTTAGTGGGTGTTTGTCATTGATTTAGTCTATTGGGGCTTGTTTGGAAGATGAGTGGTGTTTGTTGATGGAGTTATGACTTGGAATTTCTTGTGTTAGGATTTGGTTCAAGATAGAGATTTGTTGTTGTTTGATCCAAATTCTAGTGAGTATTGGAGTCTAAATTATGGACCAGAGGAAAAAGTCACAGCATTTTTGCTATTGATTATAGTGGATTTCTCCTCCTCTACCATTGGTTTTTTCCGGTATTGGGTTTTCACGTAAATTTTGGTGTTTATTTTCTTCTTGTTTATTTCATTATCGTTATTACTTTACGATCAAAATTCATAACAATCTGTACTATGAATAATTCAGGAAGCATGGCTAATAGAAAAGTTAGCATTTGAATGAATGAATATTGATCTTATGATATTGTAATATTGATCTTATATATTAGTTAAGCAGTCATCCACTGCCTATTGATAAATACTGTGTGTTTTGATCTCCATTTAAAGAGAAGGATTGAAGAAGTTGTTTATGCATATAAAATATTAAAATTTTAGTTAAATTTTTACATGCCTGCAGTTGAATTTATTGAACATTTTCTTTCTGCGCATTTTTTTCTTAATTACTAAGTTTTTCCACTGGTAAGTTACTGTTCTTCATTTGTTTGTTGGTTCTAAAGTGATACTATAAGTTATGCTATAAAGTTGTAGCGTGACATATATACATGATCCTATCTCGAAATTTTCTTTAATCATGTTTTATACGCAATACTGAACAAGATTGAGCTAAAAATTTAATAATATGTATTTCTTTCTAAAGGGATAATGGACTACTATGACGGGTCTATTTTTCTTGGGAAGCAATGTGCAATATGCTAAATCCCAAAGGAAAAAGTTGCCTACGAGTTTTCCTCAAAGTTGGCCACATGACTTGTTCAAAATCTGGTCCTAGGAGGCTTCATCCAGGCTGCACAAACTGTTTCAAAGTAAAAAAGGGCTGCAAACTTTACAGACCTAATGGAAGCCTAATTTGTACTGGAAAGTAATTGGATAAGGATAAATCTTAAATAAAATGTCATATGTTTATGCTATAAACAGAAAAAATAAATAAATTAATCTCATATGTTTCTGAGAAATGAACTACAAGTTTCAAGTTTGATTATATTGATCATGGACGTTGTTTATGAAATTATCCTCCACATAATTACTTTTCTAAGTTTATTGGGTGAGAGTTAGTTGTTGTATACTCTTATATTCAACTACTAGCCACCCACCACTCTGGACTTCGTGCGTAGTCAAAGAATTGCTGTTGAAACAGTAAATACAATACAACATGATGAGGAAAACTATAAATATTCAGTCGATGTATAGAGCAACTGGTATGAAGGGAAAATGTCATAGTTTTGAATGAGCATAAACAATTTGAAATTGTTTTTGAACATCCATGCATGGGGCTTGTGGCCTTTCTTATGAGCACACAAAGTGCGGGTGATGCATATAATATGTCATAAGTAGAGGCTTTTTAATTAAATCATGCTACAATGCCACAAATGTTGACATTAATACTTGACATAATATCACATGACATTCTATTATTGAACTTTTAAATTGAGAGAAGCAAATGGAGAGAAGAAGAAAGAAAGACGAGAGAAATCGAATTGATTTAGCTGAATTCAAAATTACAAAATCTGAATGTGGAAAGGGGGTCAATTGCCAATTATATAGATGAGGCTAACGATCAACTGAATTGAACAAAGTAAAAGACTAAAATAACCCTTAACAATTATTAATATCTCAACACTCCCCTTCAAGATGGCAAGTGTATATTTAACACTCCCATCTTGTTGAGAAGTGAAGCAATCCGTGCTCCAGTTAAGGCTTTAGTCAGCAGGTCTGCCAATTGTAGCTGAGAGACCGTGTACAGCATTCTAACTTCATTGGCTTGGACTTTATCACGCACCAAATGGCATTCTATCTCTATGTGCTTAGTTCTTTCGTGGAAAACTGGGTTGCTGGCAATGTGAATCGCAGACTGATTATCACAAAACAATAATGCTGGTTTGCTATGATCAATTCCTAAGTCACTTAGTATATATTTCGGCCATGTAAATTCACAGACCGCTACTGCCATGGATCTGTATTCAGCCTCAGCTGAAGACCTTGAGATGATATGTTGCTTCTTGGATTTCCATGACACTAGAGAATTCCCCAAGAAGATGCAATACCATGTGGTTGATCTTCTTGTATCTGAACATGACGCCCAGTCAGCATCAAAATACCCCTTCAATTGAAGATCAGATTTGTTGGGAAAAAAATAACCCTTGTCCTGGTGTGGTCTTCAGGTATCGCAGTACATGATATGCTGCCTCCAAATGAGATTGCCTTGGAGACTGAAGAAACTGACTCAAAGCTTGCACAGGATAAGACAGATCTGGCCTGGTTATGGTTAGATACAGAAACCTCCCAACAAGTCTCCTGTAACTACTGGGATCAGCTATAGGTTCTCCTTCATCCTTTTTCAATTTCAGGTTATAAGGCAAAGGGCTACTAGCTGGTTTGGCACCAAGATACCCAGCATCTTACAAAAATCTAAGGCATACTTTCTTTGACATACGGATATGCCTGTTGAGTTCCTTGCCACTTCTAAACCCAAGAAATATTTCAGAATGCCTAAATCTTTAAGCTTGAATTGCTTATTTAACTCTTCCTTGAACTGATTTATGTAAGTCAAATCATTTCCTCCAAGTATAATATCATCCACGTAGATCAGAAGAATGGTGAACTAGCAGCCATCCATCTTGCTGAATAAGGAATGATCTGATTTGGATTGTTTAAAACCCTGTGACAAAATGTAGGAAGTAAGTTTCAAGTTTCACATTCCACTGTCTCGAAGCTTGTTTTAATCCATATATTGATTTATTCAGCCGACAAACCAATCGTTCACCTCTCTCCCCCTACTATTCGTAACCGGGAGGCATAAACATGTAAACTTCCACAGCCAGTTCACCATGGAGAAAAGCATTGTTAATGTCCAATTGGTGAAGATGCAAGTCCTTAGGAGCTGCCACTGCTAGAAAGGTTTTTACAGTTACCAGCTTTGCAACTGGGGAAAACGTCTCTTCATAATCTAGCCCAGCTTGCTGAGTGAAACCCTTAGCCACCAAACGGGGCCTTTTTCCGTTGTTCAGTGCCATCAGAATTCATCTTAACCTTGAAGACCCATTTACAAGCAATAGGAGTCTTGTGATCTGGAAGTGCTGTAACTTCCCAGGTATTATTTGAAACTAAAGCATTATATTCATCATTCATGGCTGCAACCCAATCAGGATGATGAGAAGCCTCAGCAAAAGTTTTGGGCTCAAAGACAGTAGACAGAGCCAATGTGTAATTTTTGTGCTGAGGGGACAACATATCATAACCCAAATGATCTTCAATAAGATACGTTTTGCTAGATTCAGTCTCTTTCTTCATAGAAGCTGATTAAGGAGACAATTGAGACATGAGACTACAATGATAATCTTTCAGATAAGAGGGAGCTCGTTTGACCCTGGTGGATTTTCTGATAGATGTGACTGGTAGAAAAGTAGGGTCAGAAGAAGAGCCATTGGGAGGTTGCATAGGAGAAGAATCAACTGGAGAGTCGTGAGAGGCTAAAGAGTGATGAGTATCTGTGATAGGTCTGAAAAAATAATCATCTATAAACTGATGAGGGCTGATAGGAAATAAAAAAGTGATTGAGTTGATTGAAGTGTCAGATTTTGAAAGGAAACGAAGAAAAAATGGATGATAGAAAGGGAAGATGTTCTCAAAGAAGGAGACATCTCTTGATACGAAAAACATATCGGTTTGAAGGTTGAAAATCTTATAAGTTTTTACTCCAAAAGGATAGCCCAGCAAGATGCAAGGCACTGCCCTGGGATCAAATTTGGTCATGTTCCTCTTCAAGGTAGAAGCATAGCATAGGCAATCGAAGACCTTTAAGTGGTTGTAGAAAGGGGCTGTTTGAAATAGACTTTCGTAAGGAGTTTTATGATCGAGAATTCTGGTGGGAGTCCTATTTATGAGGTAAGTGGCAGTTAGGAGACAATCTCTCCAAAACTGATGAGGAAGATTAGCTTGGAACTTGAGAGCTCTAGCAACATTGAGTAAGTGCTGATGCTTTCTCTCAACTACCCCATTTTGCTGGGGTGTTTCGACATAAGTAAGCTGATGAACAATGCCCTTAGAACGATAAAAATCAGGCATTTGAAATTCTAATCCATTGTCAGATCTGATGGTTTTTATGTTGCACTGAAAGTGAGTCTTAATAAGATGATAGAAGGATTGAATTAGGACTCTAGTCTGAGACTTGTTCTTCATGAGATAAGTCCAAGTCATTCGACTATAATCATCAACGATAGTGAGGAAATATCTGGAACCGTTCAAGGAAGGGACTGAATAAGGTCCCCAAATGTCACAATGTATAATGTCAAAGGGTCTGGAAGTTTTAGTGCCACTATTAGGAAAGGGTAGCCTGTGATGTTTAGCCAATGGATAGATAGGACAATGCAAGCACTTATTGACATCAATATTAGGAATAGACTTATTGAAAAGAGAAAGTTTAGAAGTAGACAAATGTCCCAATCGACAATGCCAGATATTAATATTCATTGTGAAATCATTACCATCAATGGTATTACAAAAGGGAATTGACTTATTACAATCAAAAGGAAAATTGGAAAGAAGAACAGCAGGATCAGCAGGAGCAGATTGAAGTTACTGCTGGTGATGTGAAGGAAGAATGGTAGAAACAGAATTGAATTGTGATTGTTGAAATTGATATAACCCATGCTCAAGTCTGCCTTCCCCAATCATCTTCCACGTTGAAGGATCCTAAATAAGGCAAATGTCATGAAAGAAAGTTAGATAACGCTTATGTTGAAGAATCAACTTGCTCACTGAAATCAGGTTAAACTTAAAAGATGGCACAACAAGTACATTCTGTAAGCATAAAGTAGGAGACAACTTCACTTCTCCTATATGAGTAACAGCAACTGAAGCACCAATACGTAACCTCACAGAAGTACCAACAATTTCAGACACATTAGTTAGACTTTTGACAGAATTAACCATGTGTTCAGATGCACCAGTATCTATGATCCATGAATTAGATGCAAATGCATTATTAAACTGAAATCGACTACCTGAGAAAGCAAATGAATCAGTATCAGTGGAAGAAGTTGAACTTATATTCTGAGGCTGTAAATTTTGAGTACTTTTCCTATGTAATTGAGGCATTATCATAGCCAAAATCTGCTGACACTGAGTGGAAGTGAGATGTGATAGAGAATTCATTATTCCAGAGGTATCAACATTAGGCATTGGACTCTGATGTATTTGCCCTACAGCATTCTACCAGTGGAAAAACTCAAACCAGATCGATGATTAAGAGGATAACCAATAAGTTTGTAGCATTTTCCCTTGATATGACCAGGCATTCCACAGTGACTACAAACAGGTCTCTCTCTCCTTTGAAAAGGATTGATGAAATTAGATCTCTGATTAAAAGGCTTTTGTAATGCCTTACTTGCAAAAGCAGCTGCATCATATGAGGTAGGTTTATTAGCCGTAATATCCTTTTGTTTTTCATCTTGCAATACAAGAGAAAAAGCCTTATTCAGTGTTTGTAACGGATCCATCAATAAAATTTGACCTCTAACACCAGAAAACTGATCATCCAATCCCATGAGAAATTGCATAATTTGATCCTCACGCTTGTACTCAATGTTTTCAACTCCAAGTCTATAATTTTCTAGTTCTTCCCAAAGGTCTTTTAGCCTATTGAAGTAAGAATTAATAGAATTATTTCCCTGCGAAATCGAAGCAATTTGTTTCTTCAACTCATAGATTCTAGGGCCATTCCCCTGACTATACCTATCACGTAATTCTATCCATATTTCTCTTACTGAATCCTTATGCATAACACTTGGATAGAGCTCCTTAGGGATCGAATTAATGATCCAAGGGGAAACAACATGATTGCATCTTCTCCAAGCCGAAAACAGAGGATCAGTCTGAGAGGGTTTGATGATAGATCCATCAATGAAACCTTCTTTATTCTTCACACTGAGCGCCACAATAGCTGTTCGACTCCATGTAGCATAATTTTCTTCTGTAAGAACCACTGAAATCAGCTGCATTCCAGTGTTATCTTCGTAATGAAGGTAATAAGGGTTGCTTGGATCACTCATCAAACGATTGACCAAGGAAACTACATCTCCTCCAGCTGAATCCTCAGCTGATGATTCCCCAAACGAATTCGTCTGTTCAAACTGATTTTGAGATTGTGCCTGATCACTTGATTCATTTGCTATTGCTAATAGATGAAAATCAAAGGAAGAAATCAGCAGATCTATACACGAGAGAAGCAAATGGAGAGAAGAAGCAAATGGAGAGAAGAAGAAAGAAAGACGAGAGAAATCGAATTGATTTAGCTGAATTCAAAATTACAAAATCTGAATGTGGAAAGGGGGCCAATTGCCAATTATATAGACGAGGCTAACGATCAACTGAATTGAACAAAGGAAAAGACTAAAATAACCCTCAACAATTATTAATATCTCAACATGAACAGTCTAAAATACAGTCAACTTTTATATCCAATCATATCTTGGCAACACCCAATATGTCATGGCATCTGTCAACCAACATCTTTCTAGCAAAGTGGCTTTACCCTTATGCTGCTGAAGGAGGAGCAAAGGACGGAGCTTGTTTGGGTATGGATAATTCTCATTATGATTGGAAAGGCTTGCATGTGACAGAAATTGATAGAGGGGCTGAATTTGTATTGAAGCAGCCTATTGCCATGGAGTATCCATTAACACAAGATTAGGGAACAAAGAGTTTGCCATGGATTGGAAGGGGATAAGCACAAAACTAGGACCATGGGAGTTCGTGGTTTGCTTCAGTATGAAAGTTTTGTTCTGGTTATAAAACATTCCCATAATACTTTATTATAATTAATCAACCAACATATTTTGAGTAGGTATTTTGCAAGTTAATTCTGGGTATTTACTTTAACTTAACAAGTTAGTTGGTAAAAAGCATGGAAAATAAATATTTCTATGGGTATATGTTTCAAAAACTATTTTTTACTAAGTAGTTATAAAAAAATGAAAAAATAAAACTCTTTTGTTGAAAAATATAGAACTACTTTCCCATTATAAATAGCTTATCATACCAAAATAACCTACTGGAAAAAAATAATAATAATAACACTGCATGTAATAGTATGTAGCACTGATATATCATTTTGATATTCCTTCAAAAGTTTTAACTAGTGTTACTTTTATTTTAATTATTTTCCAAAAAAAAATATTTTTTCTCTCTCCGTCTTACATCTAACATAATTAACTTTGTGACGAGTTTCTTGATTACATTATTACCATAACTCTTTTTTCAAGTTAGAAGAAAGATGTTTGATGGGACGGTTAGAACACTTAATGCAGTGAGATATATCCCAAATTTGAAGCGAAATCTTATCTCGTTCAATACTCTTGATTCAAAAAGATACAAGTACAGTGTTGAAAGTGAAGTCTTGAACGTTAGTAAAGGAGCTCATGTTTTGTTGAAGGGACATAGAAAATTCAATTACGTCTTGTAGTATTATACATAATCTTTAATCAATCAGCATATTTTAAAAACTTAAGTGGATTTGAAGTTTGATTCTATACCGTTGGAGTCTAGTTTGGGTTATTTTTAAAAAAATACATCTTAGTTGAGTTGAGATATTATGTGTAATGCTGCTTTGCTACCATTATTGATAATTCCATTATAATTATTTGCTAGTAACAGACCCATTTTTTTATCATAAGCCTCCACATTGGTATAATGGTGCTGATTTAGTTGATAATGATTTAAATGTAGTTGAGGGTGTCGATTCTAGCCAAGATCCTTCTTTTGATATATTCAATTGTGGTGATTCTGTTTCAAGGCTTGTTTCTACCCTTTTTGATGTCCAAACCCAGTGCTTGGAATTTTGTTAGTATTTAGTTATTGAATTTTTCCCCAAGTCGGTGACCGAGTTTTGGAGAATATTTTCATTTGAAAAGTTTGAAAGAGAATTTCATTTGTGTTTCTGTTGAAGAATTGAAGCATTACAATGGAATTCATGTCTATGTAGAGTTTGTTAGAATTTGGATGTGATCCGAATCTTATTTGAAAGATTATTTAAAATCTTATTTGAAGTCTATTTGATAAATTCTAGTCGAAGTTCTATTTGGAAGCCTAATTGAAGTTGAAATTCGTGTTGGACTTTAAAAGATCAAGTTATGGACCAGGGAGAAAAAGTCGCAGCAATTTCGCTAGCTGGCTGCTAGCTATAACGCTCAAGTAGAGAGCGAGCATGAGGATGATTGTTGCCCGTTTGTAAGTCCAAGGAGTCATACCTTGTAAACATGTAAGTAATTGCAATACTAGCCAATCTTTCACCCAAAATAATAAAGAGTGAGGGAGCGATAGGATTTCCTTGCCTGAACCCTCTACTAGACTTGAAAAATCCATGTAAACTACCATTAATCAGAAAGAAAAACTAGTAATTGGAAGTGAATCTTTCAATTTTCTCCACCAATTAGCATTGATACCAAGAGAAGCTATCACCATAATTAGGTTCCATTATACTCTATGCCTAGTTTCAGTACCACATTCCCACCCCTCACATCTTTATCCAGATTATAAAACTAACTCCAAGGGTAAATCCACTCTAGTGATGTTAGGCAGAAGCCTATAAGTTATTCCAATTGATAGTATCTACCCTTCGAAAAGGTGAAAACTCGTCTAGACCAGCTGCACTATTTTTATCCATAGCGAAAACATCTTTGATCTCTGCTTCAGTAGGTTCTGCAATTAACATTTGATTTTCATCATCTCATGAGACCGTCTTAGGAATATTTTCCAAAAATATAGAGCAACATATAGTTGACTTGAAACTTAAAATTTTTTGAAATTAAGCAATAGCAAATTCTGTAGCAAATTTAGTTATATCATAAATTCTTTAGCTCTTTAGGTAAAGCCTTAATTTCATCTACCAAGACTTTTCAAACACATCTCTAAAATTCTATTTTTTTCTGAGTGCTTTTTAAACCTTCTTTAGCTTATTATAAAATCCAAAGACTCCTTTATAGTAGGAGATAATAAAGTTTACCAATTATCAACCACAAACTGGAAGGACCAAATATTTAGCAATCTGAATGATGCTTAAACACGTGATACTGCTTTACTACAATAAAGAACCAGAACACAATTGTTAGAAGAGTCTAGGGGTGTCAACGAGTTGAGCTACAAGTTGAACTCAAAGATCGGGCTCAGCTTGAGTAAAAATAGTTCGAGCTTTTTTTCGCAAGCCGAGCTTTTGTTCAGCCAAAAATTTTAGGCTCTACCCGAGCTTTCGGCTCGGGCCTTTACTAGCCTAGCTGACTCAATTTTTTTCCTTTTTTCTTTTTTAATATTTAAACATAGCCCCTTGTGTTTGCAAGCAGCTATGTTAGCTGCCTGCATGCCTGCATTTTGCAAGCAGCTAATTGATTTTATTTTTGTTAAAACTTGGCTGAGACACGGGCTGACAAGCCACACGGGCCAGCTCAGGCTTGAGCTTTTGCCCCAAAATAGGGCTGAGCCCGAGCCTCGACTAGGTGATTTCGAGCCACAAGCCGGCTCTGCTCGAGCTTTTTTGGGCCGAGCCATCTGCGGCCCGAGCCGATGAACCATTTTGTTATCCCTAGAAGAGTCTTTGTTAAAAACTTGGGCCTTGAAGTTTCCAAATGTTTTTTACCAATTAGAATTAACCAGCAATCTATAATTTTCCCATATTATCCGATTAGTCCTAGTGAAGTGACTACGCTCCACAGGAAATTCGTCAACACTACCATCCACTATCATGCTAAAAATAGTATCCATACATCTAATTGCAGGCCCATTGCTTCCATCAGTCTCTTCTCCTGAAAGTGCAGAATTACCATCCCCTTTGAAAATTATTTCTTCCTCAACCTGTGGAATTATATGAGTATCGATAATTTCCTTCATTATTGAATGAATGTTGAAATTTTTTATCTTCTCTTCCACATCCTCTACATCTTTTGGTTCCAATTATTCTTCTCTTCATTTTCTTTTAAATAAATTGGTTGCAGAACGGTTGTGCCCATTCTTTCTTTTTTTTCAACAACTTCTCCTCATGAGCTTATAGTGTGCTTACGACTTCATCAATGATCATCTATTCCAAATCTTTTGATTCTTCAATTGTCACCATAATAAAATTAAATTTTTTTATATAAAGAACAATAATTTTTTGGATCACTTGAAGATCACTTACTTCTTCACCATACATTTTCATATCACGAGTAGATGAGGAGAATTCTCTAAATAAAAATAATGATTTCGTTGCAAGATTTAATGCTCTCAACTAAAGCTAATGTCTTTCTAATTCTATGAGGAGTCTACAAGTCGTGAAATATATATACAACCCAAAAAGAATGTGTTTGTAATGGAATATGTAGCAAAAAAAGAGTTAAAAAGGAAAAATGCTTGGGCCGGATAAGATGGCTGCTAGAGTGACGTGTCTCGCATGCAGCAACGGGCCGTACTGGCACTCGAGCATCGGCTCTACTCGCGAGGGCCAGACTACTTGTTCTGAGAGTTCGAGCGAAAGTTGGGCATTCAACTAGCGTAAATGGATTGACCTTTTCTCCTTTATCCATATTTAGACTTCTTCAAGAACTCTTCAATCAAACACCAATTCCCAATGAAATTTGTATCACGACTCAACAAACCTCTATAGTGACACAAATTCCAATGTAATGAATTGTTCTTCACTCTTCTACAAACAATTCTCCACATATTCCACAAGCCCCTAAGGGGTAATTCAATAACAAATACCAACAAAGTCCAATCAATGCTTAAACTTAACCACATGGAGTGCCTTTGTCAACATATAAGTGAGGATTCTCCTTGGTATCAAACTTACTGCAATATCACACGAGCAATCACATCACACACAAAATGATACCTCACATCAACGTACTTTGTCCTCTCATGAAAACATCTAATCATTTATTAAAAACATAGCACTTGCACTATCACAATAAATTATAAGTCTTCACCGATGTCACCAAATAATCCTCTTAACCACATAGTTTCCTTACAAGCCTCTGTAGCAGTCGTGTAGTTTGCTTTAGTAGTAGATAATGCCATTATATTTTGTAATATAGCCTTCCAATTGATAGCAAAACCCCAATGGTAAACACATATCCTGTAAGTGGTCTCCTTTTATCAAGATCCGACATAATCTAATTATCTGAATATCCACTACAATGCTTTCAATGTTTCTTGCTTAGATTTGTCATGTATCTGCTAACTGCACTGACTGCATGTGCTATATCTTGGTTTGTAAAAATCATAGTATACATGAGCAATTCAAATGCATTTGAATAACGAACCCTTGATATGTAATCAATGTCTTTATCTGACTGTGGACATAAAGCAGATGACAACATAAAGTAGGCAACCAAAGGAGTACAATAGCCTTTGCACTTAACATATTAAACCAATAAAGTATTCTCTTAATGTACCATTTCTAACTCAAGTACAATCTGTTAGCCTTTCTATCTCTCAAAATCTCTATTCTAATAATCTTTTTCATTGCTTCCAAATCATTCACATCAAACTGTTCATTGAACTGAACTTTCATTTTCATTACCTTTTTTTTTTTTTTTATTGGCAACTATCGACATATCATCAACATAAAGTAATAGATATATAAATAACCAATCATCATACTTTCTAAAGTACACATAACTATCATAATTGCTTCTTTTACGGTCATGAGTAGTCATGGATGAGTCAAACCAATATGCCATTGCCTCAGTGATTGCTTCAACTTACATACATAGTCCTCCTTTTTAGTAACCGCAAAATCATCTGGCTTTTTCATAAAGATGTCTTCCGCAAGTTCTCTATGAAAAAATGTTGTCCTCACATCTAACTATTCTACCTCCAAATCATACTTTAACACAATACCAAGAAAATCTATAATTGATCTATGTTTTACAATTGGAGAAAAACACATCCGTGAAGTCTACACCTAGAATTTGACTATAATCCTTAGCTACTAGTCTTTTTTTTTTTTTTTTGTCTGGCATCTTCAATTCTTGATGTACCTTTCTTTCTCTTGAACACCCATTTACAATGAACATCTTTCTTTTCCTTGAGTAATTTCACTAAATCCCACGTGCCATTTTTATGAAATGATTCTATCTCTTCTTACATAACAATCATCCATTTGCCAAAATCATTAGCAGGCTCTCCACCGGAATCAATATTTTTCAATTACATTCAATGCATATGCTACCAAGTTTGCTTCTCCATACTTTTTTCGAGGTCTAATAACCCTTCTCATCTGTCTTTAGAAATAGAATACCGCGATACCTCTGGTGGCAGCGTCAAAGCAGTACTATTTTCTCTTCTAAACTAGACCGAGCTAAAGACTCTACTGATTTGTTTTACCAAACTCTACTTGAGTACTTTGTTTCTGCTGATTTGTTTTACCAAAATCTTTGAGTAGTAAAATATGAACCATTGCATGTTCATCAAACACCATATCTCTACTAATCACTGCTTTCTTTGTTTCTAGGCACCAAAGCTTATATCTCTTAACGACAGATTTGTAACCAAAAGAGATGCATTTTCTAAGCCTTGACTCCATTTCTCTCAATGGTAATTGATGGTAAACAGTTGATAATGAAACAAGTTGTAGAAGCTTCTTTAGCCTAAAATGTCTTATGCAACCCAAAATCTGAAAGCATAAACTGGACCTTCTCCATCAATGTCATATTCATTCATTCTGCCGCACCATTTTATTGCGGAGTACCATGCACTCTCAAATCAGGATCCCTTCTGACTTGCAGCAATTATTAAATTCATTCAAACAAAATTCCAAAACCATTATCTATGCATAGATGTTTTACCCACTTGCCAGTCTGTCTTTCAATCATTGTCTTCTATTCCATGAAAGTACCAAAACATATCACTCGTATGTTTCAAGAAGAAAATCCAAACCTTTTTGGAGAAATCATCAATTATTGTCAACAAATAATATGCACCTCCTTTAGAAGGCACCTTCGTCGGTCCTCAAAGATCTAAATGGATATATTCAAGGGTTTCCTATGTATAGTACTCTCTTTCATAAATCTAACTTTCTTCTGTTTTCCAAAAAATACAATGGTCACAGAATTTCATCTTGCTAGTACTTTACCCTTCAAAAAGTCATCTTCTACTCAATTTAACCACACCATTCTCACTTATATAGCCCAGTCACATATGCCACAATTTAGTAACTTCTTCATTAGACAAGTGAGTAGCGGTGGTAGCTGCATCCCTTGTAATCGTAGATCCCTGCAATATATATTTTTGGGTTGAGCTTTTTTGTCCTTTCATCATGACAAGAACACATCTACTGATCTTCAGAGCTCCACCTTCACCAGTGTCATGTATCCTTTAGCATTAAGGGTACTCAAGGATACGAGATTTATCTTCTAGTTTGGAACATACGTCACATATATAAATGTCTTGATGGCAATGTCAGACATTTTAGTCCTAACTGATCCAATACCAACTATTTTACAAGACATGTTATTTCTATGATTACAACACCTCTCAAAACCACCTTATATGTTGTGAATCAGTCCCTATTAGGACACATATTGAATGTACAAGCCGAATCAAGAATCTAATCCACACATGGTTTAGAATCACCGTCAGAAATCACTAGTAGCTCTCATTCGCTTTGACAATCTCCTACAATATTGGCTTCTCTTTTGCGACAGCTATTCTATTTTTGTTCTGCAATTTGTAGTAGTTAGCTCCACTGTGCCCATTCATTTTGCAAAAGTTACATACTTTTTCTTTATGCTTAGACTTCGACCTCCCCCTCGTATTATCACCAAGATCCTATCTTTAATTCTCTCACGAACGACCAGGCTATTTGTCTAACCCTCATATCCAACCACAAGATGTTTCATCTTCTCCTTTGATAATAAAACATCATAGACCTCATCAGTTGTGAGATATCACAACTATAGAGAATAGTGTCTCTAAACGTCGTATACAAGGACGAAAATGAACACAACAAAATCAAAACAAGATCGTCCTTATTAAATTTAACCTCTATAATCTCAAGATCAACTAATTTTTTTTAAGGACTATCAAGTGATCCACAATAGACGTACCTTCAAACATATAGTAAAAATACAAGTGTTGTGGTCACACTCTTTGCCATTCAAAGTTAATCCAGTTTCAACTACAACACAGTGACACTTTTCTCTTTAAGAATATTATTTGAAAGATGGAGACGAATTTGGAACAGGACTTTTCGATCCCTACGCTGTTTTTCTTCTTGCGTCCAAGTAAAAATAATTTTATCAAATCCTAACAGGGCATCATCCAAATCTATCTGTGAGAGCATGACTTGCATCTTCAATTGTCATAGCGAAAATCTTGTGTTACCATCCAAAAGTGGAATATCATATTTCATCATTACCATGCAAAAAATCAACATTTCTCTGATGCCAGTTTGTTAAGAATTACACAAGATAATATGTTGCAAGATGAAATAAACAAACAATTAAGAACACCAAGATTTTAAGTGAAAACTCAAGATGAGAAAAAATCACGAGAAGAGGAGGAGAATTCACTAAATCAAAATAATGATTTTGTTACAAAATTTGATGCTCTTAACCAAATCTAATGTCTCTCTAATATTATGAAGAGTCTACAAGTCGTGGAATATATGCACACCTAAAAAATCGTGTTTGGAATAGAATGTGTATCATTTGAAAATGGAAGCGAGCCTGGGCCGGATAAGATGGTCGCTCGAGCTGAGTACTTCGTGCTCGCGAGCGGCCTCACTAGCGCTCGAGCGCCAGGCTTGCGCCCAGTGAGAGCCAAGCTCTTTGTTTTGGGCGCTGGAGCTGAAGTTGGGCGTTCAGTGAACATAATTACGTCGACTTTTTCTCCTTTGTTCATACTTGAACTTTTCCAGTACCTCTTCACAATTAAACACTCTTTGTGGTTGAGAAATGCCTTCTTCATTTTGAAATACAAAACCTCTATCTACCAAGTCACAAATTTTCACTTCCAAGATATACATTTAGTAAGAAGAGGAACGGGAAGAAACTTATTGTTTGCCATCTCTTCTTTTCATACTCTTATAACCTCGTTCTGAAATCATTTTTGTTGAAATCTTGGAGATGGAACAACTTTAGAAGAGGAGAAGATGTTATTTCAAGAGAAAACTCATTTTAGTTCTTAACACTTAAAAAAGACTTGTTGAAAATGAGTACACTCACTTGCCTTTATTAGGCTTCACGAAACATGCATAAATCGAATATGTGTACTAGTAATTAAATATTAATTAATTTCCAAAATAATTCATATATTTCCAAAGTACACGAATAAACTAGTGCATTTAATTTATGCATGTATAATTTTAAAAGACGTGAATGAATTTGGTAAAGTAAATGATGAACTTCACTAATAAATGATGTATAATCTATAATATATTAATTATTACATCAAGAGAGAATCAATTTTTGGACGATTTTAACCCTACTACAATTCAATTATTTCAATAATACTTTACTTTTCGTTTTTCAATAGATAGTAAATAATACAAAATATTTGTCATGTATGAATTTCATGTTATTAATTCTCAATTAATTAATATTCACATTAATTTAAATTCAATGAATCTTGACTTGATAAATTTTGATCTATATGAATCCAGAGTTATAGATAAATTTATTTCTATTCATGTATCTACGAATTTTAATGAGAGTTTAAATTCATGTATATAAATTAATTCTTATGTACCAAACGCAGTATAAAAAAGGTTGTTCATTTGTCGTATTTCAATATCACAAAAAAGTTGAGTTTTGGAAGTATAAATTTCTTCACTTAAATTTTATTTTCTTTAGTTCATTTGAGACTCATCAAATTCTACTAACAAATTGATATAAAATATTACTTTTAAGCGCTTATAAAATATTTTAGAATAACGTGCAATACACGTTCAAGTCTTACTAATTTTCAACAAGTTATGCTACACGCAAACAAAGATTATCATTATCTTTTCTTCTTTCCTTTAGTTTTATCGTTCTGATGTGGAAGTAATGGCTGTCGTGGGGTTTGAATTAGCTAAAGTTTTTAATTTTATGTTCATGGTCCATGAGAATACTTTGACAATAGAGGTACGTAGCTTGAAGGAAGGAATATGTTACATTCCACACAATTTTCCCAAATGGGAATTACAATAAATTCTTCAAGTGTAATATGTCAAATTATTGCCGATACTCCTTTCACATTCATGAAAATCTAATATAATATTCATCAACAAAATTATATTTTGATGAACGATATTACTTTTCCAAGTGAAAATAATTTGTGAGCAAAACCCATCATTTGAGGGGTTGAACAACAATTTTCTCATTTGATGGCTACATTTTCAATTGTTTAGATATACACCTCGAAGGCTGGTCAAATATATAATATAGAATAAAAATTTAAACTTTTTCAATTTTCGGTCCAACTTTTGATATTTTTTATTACATATTTTTCTAATATATATAAGCAAGAAAAATAAAAAGAAAAAAATTATGTTCTGCTAAATAATTCATATGAATCACATTCTTATGAATTTTATGTGGAAAAATATTAACATTGGTTCTCATTGAATAAATAAGGAATTCAAATCAAATGAAATAAAACACTTCGACTTAACCCCCAATTTAGATAATTTAAATAAATAAGTTGAAGATTGTTTCTTAAATGACTTTTTGAGCAAGAGCTACACCACCTCTCAATATTACTCTTATCATTAAATCCGTTCTAAAAGTTGTTCATCAATCTTCATATTTTACAAAATTAATTCACATTTTTATTTCACATAGAAAATAGAAACATTTATGTCTCCTTTTTTTGGTCTTCACCTATAAAAACTAACAAGATAATCGTTAATAGTGTGAACCAATAACTATTCGTCAGTTTGAATTTTCTCTAGGCACCATATCTATGACTCGTGAATTTTCTCTTATGAAAAGTCATCGCCTGCAATAGTATTTTTAATGCAAATTTTTTTATCTATATATATAACTTAAAAATAGTCTCCAATAAGCATAATTAAGAAGCCATGGCTAGTAGCAAAGTTGGCATCCTTACTATCTTCCTAATCTGCGGTATGTCTTAATGGATTGTCTTATTTAATCTTTTGTGCATACTAAAAAATATATACAATTTCTCTGTATTGAAAGTGCGAACGAATTAGACATATGGTAGATAATGAGTTTACAAGAGATTTTCATTCTCCTACGAGTGGTATCAAAGTTAGGGCCCAAACTTAGCCATGAGGATGCTCAAAGTAAAATATGTGGTTGGCTCTCG
The DNA here is from genome assembly GCA_035079005.1 of Fraxinus americana. Classification (NCBI taxonomy): domain Eukaryota; kingdom Viridiplantae; phylum Streptophyta; class Magnoliopsida; order Lamiales; family Oleaceae; genus Fraxinus; species Fraxinus americana. The sequence goes on along the minus strand of CM068721.1, from coordinate 18,239,586 downwards.
AAAGACAGTTGTACTCACGTAAGACGGGAGATCCTTGACGCAATGGAAGAGTTGTGCCTTGATTAAGTGTATAATCCATCCTGGTTTGGGGAATGGGGACAGATAAACTATTGGTTTAGGAGTTAGGAGTGCCAAGATGATATGGTACTTTGTTCGAGAGGAATTGTTGGAAAAGTGTGAACGAATCGTCAGTTTGATGCCCTAGTTTTTGAACTTCGTTTCGTGACAGTTGTTTAGTGTATAGGAGTACTAAACATTAAAATAGACAAGATATCGACTTATATTTCTTTGTTATTCTTAAGTTTTCCACTTAATTTCTCTATTTTTCTTTTGCTTGTGATTTCTTTAACAGGATTGCTTTTCTTGGGAAGCAATTTGGGATCTGTTGAAGCCGACACCAAAATTTGCACACAAGAGTGCCTAAATGTTGGCTACATGATTTGCCCCTCTTCAGGCCAGGAAAAGCTTTATCCAACTTGCACAAACTGTTACAGAGCAGAGAAAGGTTGCAAACTTTACAGATCTAATGGAACCCTAATTTGTACTGGAACCTAAATGGAGAGATAAATCTTGGATAAACTGTGATACGTCTATGGAATAAAACAGTAAATAAATTTAAGATACTTCTGTATTGTGTCTTGAGAAATGAATAAAAGATTCAAATTGAATTACATTCATTAACATTGTTTCAAAGAAATTGTCCTTTATAATTGTCCCAAGATCACTACATCTCAGACTCAACATTTCAAGAAATATTCAAAAGATTAGTTGACGGGTAATAATCCAAACATCGGTTAAAGGTCAAGAATTATCAATTGAAATAAGGGAACTAAAATTGGCTAATCGAGGTCGTGTCATCGCATGGCGGTTGACGGTTGACATTATAACAGCTGACGAATGACTACTATGCAATATAATGATTAGCTATCGACTATTATGTGATCAATCGCGCGCTTGTCATTTGACCCCGAAAGGCGGGCAAACAAAAGTAAGGCACAAAGAATAAATTTCCTAAACTCGACTTTGGCAGTAGTTCTTGTATGCAAGTGTGATGGTTCGTCTAGAAAATCGACAATGAAAGACTGGATCACTCCAGTTGTCAAGTCCCTTTACCCTATCCTCGTTGTGTACTCGTGTGCCCAATCGTCTTAGATTGTTTGGCTTTCCCATCTCTCCCTTTGTGCTGTGCCAAAAATTAATCGTAACCCGAAGGGTCAATAAAAGGATGCTTAGTAACCATCCACTTCTTAATCAAGGCAATAAAGGCTGCTACCACATTCATGTCTTTAGCATACTCTGAAAAAGCTTCAAATTGCTCTACTTTTGTGTCCTAGCATATTCTGAAGATGCTTTGTATTGCTCTACTGTCTCCTACTTCCTTTGATTTGGTTGAAGAATTGTAAGAACTAGGTCCCTTTTGAATTTCAAAGTCTACCACATTACTTGTTGGGTCTTACCCAATTTCAAAATTTTGTTTCGAGAACTTAGAAGAACCAATATAGTTTCTTAGAAAATTTGGTTGAAAGATATAAAAATCAACGAAATGGGTTGGGCTATGGACAAATGCCAAAAAGCGATCAAAACTGCAAAGGAGACTAGTCGATTGACCAATGACATGCTAGTCGATCATCCAACGACACAGCTGGTCAATCGATCTGCCTATCAGAAAATAGGTCGGTTGAACTAATAGGTCGATTGAACTGCTTCTCTCTCATTTTCACTTCCCTTTCAATCTAAGAGGATGATCAAATCGTTTTATATATAAAAAATTGACACAGAAAATTAATGATGTTGTGTGATATAAATAATTGATTACGATGACCATTGATAAGAGGTAGAGAGACTAGTGAAGCTGTGTGATATAAATGATTGATTACGATGACAAACCACATGAAGGCAATTAGCTAGATGATTTACATTATCTTAGCTGGACCACCACTATGCTAGCCCGACCTAGAGTAACTATCGTTATGCTAGCCTGACTGCCACCATAGTAGAATGACTACCACTATGCTACCCCGACTGCTAGTATGGTGGAGCGACTACCACTGTGCTACCTTGACTGTCACAATGGTAGACTAACTATCGCTACGCTAGATCGATTATTGATATACTACATTTAATCACTATGGTAGATCGATTGTCGATAAGGTAGCCCGACTGCCACTATGGTAGACAAACTACGGCTATGTTATCCTGAATAACGTTATGCAAGACGACTCTCACTATGATAGATTGATCATCATGACTCTCAACTGCTTAAACATCTTTTTTAGTTCGTATGACCAAGGCGTTAATGCCACAATTCAGTTACATCAATATTGACACTACGACACACGTAGTTGAAATTAGAAAGAACTCCATAACAATTGTCCGAGGTTCTTACACCTTTGAGGACAATGTTACCAGTATAATCATACATAGTATACCTTTTTTTGGACAAAAGTAATCTCAAAATCAGCATCGCATATTTGACTATTGTTTGACAAGTTGGACTTTAACCCTTTCATATAAAGCACATCTAAGATAGCATGTAATCCAATGATACCTTTACCTAAAATAGGTACAGTAGCCCCATCTACAAAAGTAACCATACCGCCATTCCAATCATCGAGAGAAGAGAATAATGCTTTATTACCGTACATATGTCTAGAACAAGCACTATCAAGATACCACGTAGAGCTATTTTGACCTTTAAGAGCAACTTAGGCAATACAACAATTCAACTATTTATTACACCTAGGAAGATCATTTTTCTTAACCCAAACTTTCTTAGAAGTAGAAGTGATTCTAGTTCACGGAGTTATCATCTCATTTAGGTGGCTAACCTTATTTACGAGGAAGTTAACCTTGCTCGAGATATCCTGACCTTTACTTCTAGTTGTGAGTTTACGAAACTTAAATTTTGTGTGTCCCAACGCACCATAATGATGGCAGATGAGAATAAACCTATGTTCAAACCAACGTAAAGTTTGTCGTTGATTTATAGGACGATTGATCCAACGTGGTCTAGTAGGTCTCAATCCTAAGATATTCTTGCCCTTGGGTTCAGGAGTAACATTATTCTGAGCTTTATAGGTAGATGGGACGAACGTGGTCTTGGATATACTAGCAGTAGTCTTACCATTTTGAATGTAAACCAGACTATGCCTATTTCCAACAGGCTTGTTCATCCCTAACAATTTATCGAGTTTCTGCATACCACTCATAAAGGAACGAAGTTGTGTGTTAGACTTTTCAAGATCACTTGTTAAGGATTTAACTTTGGCTTCTAAGTTCTCATTTTCAAGTTTCAACTCACTTTAATTTTTGGTAGAATCCTGAAGGTCACCTATGAGTTTCTCTCTCTCTCTCTCTCTCTCAAGTTCATTAACCTTTTTTAGTACAGCTTTATTGACTTTCTTGATTTTAAGACTCTCCTCAAATAACTCACGATAAGACTTATGAATATCGGTATCATCCTTAGAATCATCCTCATATTTTTCACTCTGTTCATCACTCTCCACCTTTTCACTTTCCTTATCAGATTCAATTTTAGCTATAGACGTGAAGGCCATAAAAGTTTATTCACCCTCACCACCAGAGGTATCACTCTGAACACTCAAATCTGATTCATCATTACTCAAGGTCACTGCTAATGCCTTACGCCTTCCTTTATTCAAATTCTTCTTCAAGTTAAGACATTCATTCCAATAGTGACCAAAATCCTGACATGCATGGCATCTAACTGACTAGATTTTCTTAATAGAAGTCCTAAGGTTATTATTCTCATGCTTATCTTTCGAGAATTTACTAGAGACATCATTTTTTCGTTCTAGCGGCTTTCTCTTATTCATCATCGCTTTCTGAAATTTTTTAACGAAATAAGCTACTTCGTCGTCCCTAAAGGTCTCAGCATCAGTCAGCTCACTCTCTTCTTCCCTAATATTGTTCATGGCTATAGATTTAACCTTTTTTGGTTGAGATATGGTGAGTTTATAGGTTCGTAGAGATCCTACAAGTTGCTCTATCTTAACTATATCTAAGTTCTTACTTTCGTCAATCGTGATGATCTTAGGTTTAAACCTTTCAGGTAGGGATCTAAGGACTATTCTAACAATTTTAGACTGGGGGATCTTCTCACCTCGGTTGAAACTTGAATTTACTATATCCTTAAACTTCGCATAGAATTCATCAAATAATTCATTGTCCTTCATTCTAATTTCTTCGAACATAGAAGTCAACATATGCAATTTAGAGTTCTTAAAGGTTTTAGTTTCCTCATTTCTGGTCTCTTAGATATCCCAAACTCCTTTAGCAGTTTCACACGTCGATACTCTTCTAAACTCTTCAACAGACACAGTCATGAGCAGGACATGAAGACCCTTATTGTTCCAGTTACACTAGGCTAATTCATCTTTAGTCTAGAGTAAAATATTAGTGGGTGTAGCTACACTAGCAACAATGGTTGAAGGTACAGTCCACCCAGTTTGAACCCTTATCCAAATACGCTCATTCAATACTTCAAGGAAAGCTCTCATTCGAACTTTCCAATAAGCATAATTGCTTCCGTAAAAAAACGGAGGCATAGATAAGGACTGACTCATCTAGAATAATTTAAAGGTCAGGAATTGAAATTAAACTCTGATACCAATTGAAATAACGAGGTTTGACCTAAACTACACCTAGATGGGGGGGTGTATAGGTGGTTATGCGAAAATAAAACTTAATAATTAATTAACAAGTCACTATTAATTATCTCTAGATGGTTAATCAAACAATGAAATTTTTCCTATGTTGAAATACTGCAGTCGTATGAAAGCAATAAACAAACAAAAGGAATGATCACGGAGAAAACCCAATTGGGTAAAAAATCTGGGCACTTTGCCAGTCAAAAATCCATTATAAACGAATTTTGAACTTACAGTCCGCTAACAAGACTGCCACTAGTACTTTTTAACCTCTTGACTGTAATTTTCACATCTCTCTTGGATTGCGTGCTTCGTGCCAACTCCTGGCTGTAGTTTTCAAAGCCCTCCTGATTGCGTGCTCCTGTAGCAACTCCCTACTATATGAATTCGTCTATCTCCAATGGATCAACGAAGAACTCCGCTTTCTCCAATAACCGGAACTCTAGTCACCTTCCTCTTATCTTCAGCACTTTGACAGATATGTAGGAAGCAACAATTTAGTATTTAGATTAAGTAGTTTTGATGTTTTCAATGCCAAGAACAAATCATGCTTTGAAAGCTTCCAGATGAATTGGAACAAGAGGATAATAAGCAATATGAGTTTTCTTCAATGATCAACCTTCTCAAAACCATTCAGAGGTGTTTGGTATTCATAGTTTAGGTTTTTGGGTTTGAATGGGCCGGACAAAACGCCTAAAAACGTGAATTAAAATTTTTCGGGAAACCCTATTGCTTGGGAGAAAGTTGGGCGACAGGCAAGCGACGATGTGTCACTCGAGCGAAGTTCTGGCGACTGGCTGCGACAATTTTACTGTTTTTGCCGCTCAAGTCAAGTCATGGCGACAGTCTAGCGAAATGGCAGCACCATTTTTCCTTCTTTTCCATTCTTGAACCCTAGACCTAATACAACTCAAATTATATTATTTGCAACTTATTCCTGAACTTTTACAACATATTAAATTTAGTTCATTTTGTTCATAGACTTGCCAATTATATCAAAAACCTAACAACCCTCATACTACATCAGATATATATAAGTCTTCAGAGTTTCATTAATATTAAACAAATTTATTAAATTAAATATTGAGCTTACAATTAGATAAATTTGAAATTGTTCTTGCAACATTTCCACGACATTTCTTATCTTTTTTAAAATAACATTTCCACGTATAGCCTCGATTTACATTTTGTGTTTCTATTTTCATACAGTTTAGAATGCAAGCAGACAAAGGTTATCATTATCTTCTCCACTGATATGTTGTTTTATCTTTTGATGGCACACATCGTTGGGTTTGACTTTGAATTCTAGGTGAGATTATTAATTGTATATTGATGGTACACGAAAATAACTTTTTGATTATTTAATTAAATTTAACTTGGGTTACGAATTCTCATTGAATTAAATTCTAACTTTTATCTGAAAAATTGCCAACAATAATTAAATTAAATAGAACACTTCGGTAAGACCACATACCAAGCACTAACATCACATAACTCAATTTAGACATTTTAAATAACATTGCAAGTTATTATTACTATCAATGAGATTAAATTCATTATGAATCTCGTTCGGTAATATTCGTATTTCACAAAAATATACATTTTCGGTTCATATTCCGTATAGAAACACAATGAATGACGTCTTCTCCTATATAAACTAGCTAGATAATTTTTTATACTGTGAATCAAATATTTTTTTATGTTTGAATAGACATTTGCTTACGCAATATCTCTGACTTGGTCATTTTTTCATTTCGAAAAAATCATCGTTTTTCTTTTCCTATAAATAGCTCCAAATAAGTCTGTACATAGCATAATTAAGAAAGCATGGCTAATAGTAAAGTTGGTATCGTTACTCTCCTCCTAATCTGTGGTAACCTTCTAATTTATTATGCTAAATTATGCTTTGTCAACCTTTTCTTTATGTGCCATTTGTTTTGACGCAATGTCAAACTTATTTTTCTTTGTTAATATCAAGTAGAGCTGAGCATTTACCTGCCCAATCGCCGAATCAGCTGGACACGAACCGACTTGGATCTGTTTGGGTCGATTTTGAGGCACTGATGGGTCGATTTTTAGATTTGTTTGGATCCAACACAAAAACCTCCTTTTTATATTTGTTTTTTTTAATTCAAAAAATAAAAATTCAAGGGTATTTTACCCTTGAAACTAAAGTGACTCACATCATTTTGGATCGACTTTTAACTATTGTCAAATTGGTTTGAGTTGAGATTTCGCCAACCCGAAAAACTGGTTTGGTGATCGGTTGGGTCCAAACCTAACCCATGCTAACCCTTGATTATCAAGTATTTCTACTTGATTGCTCTCTTCTCATTTTGCTCGTGATTTCTGTAGCAAGATTGTTTTGTAAGACCAATTAATGTGGCACAAGTAATATTATTAATAACTTAATTGAACTCGTTTATTATTGCTAAAAATCTTATTGGTCCGCTGAGAAGTGACAGTTTAATAGTTGTTCACTTTGATGGAAAATTGGTAGTTTTCTTTCATTAATTTGGTATTTGGTTGAATAGAAAAAGTCTAAGATTGAGTTTTGAGTCCTAATTAATGAAAATCAAATTTCATCAATAATTTGGAGTTTGACTTGAAAAAAGACTTTAAGATGAAAAAAAAAACAATCTGGAGTGAAAAAAAAGAACAAAACAAAAAAGCGCCAACGCCCCTGAACTATACAGAGTACCCCGCAAAAAGAGAGGCATTCAACAACATTTTGAGAGTTCGAGAACTTATATTTCAATTGAGATCATTGAAATGTTGATATTGTAAACACAAATACTATTGATTATAGTGGATTATTCCTTCTCTACCCGTGATTTTTTCCCGTAATGAGTTTTCAAGTAAATCTTGATGTTTATTTTCTACTTGTTTATTTCATTATCTTACGATCCAAAGTTCATCAATCTTCATATTTTACAAAATTAATTTACATTTTTATTTCACAAAGAAAATAGAAACATTTATGTCTCCTTTTTTTTTTCGTCTTCACCTATACAAACTAACAAGATAATAGTTGATAGTGTGAACCAATATCTATTCGTTAGTTGGAAAAGTCAACAGTCATACATACATTTGTCTACGCACCATATCTATGACTCGTGAATTTTCTCTTATGAAAAGTCATCGCCCGCAATAGTATTTTTAATGCAAATTTTTTATCTATATATATAACTGAAAAATAGTCTGCAATAAGCATAATTAAGAAAGCATGGCTAGTAGCAAAGTTGGCATCCTTACCATCTTCCTAATCTGCGGTATGTCTTAATGGATTGTCTTATTTAATCTTTTGTGCATACTAAAAAATATATACACTTTCTCCGTATTGAAAGTGCGAACGAATTCCTCATTAATTAGACGTATGGTAGATAATGAGTTTATAAGAGATTTTCATTCTCCTACGAGTGTTATCAAAGTTAGGGCCCAAACCTAGCCATGAGGATGCTCAAGGTAAAATATGTGGTTGGCTCTCAAAAGACAGTTGTACTCACGTAAGACGGGAGATCCTTGACGCAACGGAAGAGTTGTGCCTTGATTAAGTGTATAATCCATCCTGGTTTGGGGAATGTGGACAGATAAACTATTGGTTTAGGAGTTAGGAGTGCCAAGATGATATGGTACTTTGTTCGAGGGGAATTGTTGGAAAAGTGTGAACGAATCGTCAGTTTGATGCCCTAGTTTTTGAACTTCGTTTCGTGACAGTTGTTTAGTGTATAGTAGTACTAAACATTAAAATAGACAAGATATCAACTTATATTTCTTTGTTATTCTTAAGTTTTCCGCTTAATTACTCTATTTTTCTTTTGCTTGTGATTTCTTTAACAGGGTTGTTTTTCTTGGGAAGCAATTTGGGACGTGTTGAAGCCCAGACCAAAATTTGCACACAAGAGTGCTTAAAGGTTGGCTACATGATTTGCCCCTCTTCAGGCGAGGAAAAGCTTTATCCAACTTGCACAAACTGTTGCAGAGCAGAGAAAGGTTGCAAACTTTACAGATCTGATGGAACCCTAATTTGTACTGGAACCTAAATGGAGAGAGAAATCTTGGATAAACTGTGATATGTCTATGGAATAAAATAATAAATAAATTTAAGAAACTTCTGTATTGTTTCTTGAGAAATGAATAAAAGAATCAAGTTCAATTACATCCATTAACGTTGTTTCAAAGAAATTGTCCTTTAGTCATCTATTTTTCTATGTTTATTGGAAAGAAAACTTAGTTTTGAACAGGGGCCAGCTGGCCCCTAGTAACGTACAGGACCCCTAGATCGGTCCAAAAATTAGTTACCAGTTACCATCAATTTTTTCACAATGCTAATATGCTCCTTAAGAGTACACTCAAAATAGAGAAGCAATTTTTTGGAATTTTTTATGCACATGGATCTCACTCACATGTGAGTGTCGATCAACAAAGGTTGCAAATTCTTTCTGACAAAAGAGCTTAATTCATTTTTTCAATGATAACATGATATATTATTGTGCAAGTTAAGAAAAAGATGGAGAAAAGAACATTTGTTTAAAATTACACTTGTCAACGAACTTTCGTCATTATTTCAATTTGATCCCAATTTCTTCTGATAAAAAATGGTCACCAAACTTTATGTTATGCTTTAAGTTAATTATTTCATTTATCTTCGATAGTAAATTTGATTAAGACTAGTAATAGAAAAAAATAGATGGCCAATCGAAAACTTACCATAACCTTTTTTGAACAAATTAAAAACGAGGTGATTAAATTTAAATGCAATTATAAGCTCAGTGACCCCTGAATATTTTACCAACCTATGCAATGTAAAGTTTAGAAGCCTTGTAGTTCACAGTTTTAAATCAAATCTTATGCAATTTTTCCTTTATCTTGATATTTTTATTTTGTTCTTCTTCGTAAATTGCACTATTAATCCCTGGCCTTTTATTGTATGTTTTTCGTCTCAACTTTTACGAAATTAGCATACTTCATCAAATGGTTTTCGTCCAAAACAATCGTTAAATTCAATCAAATCGAATGAAGTTAGTTGCACGTCTTTTAATGAAGTGATAAATAGTCCAATCACTTAAACCCTTTATCCTACATACATAAAAGAGTGAGTTTCCAGGTTACTGTTCATAAGCCGAGCCAAGTAAGCCTTTTTTTTATTCAGTATCCTACATAGGCTTTATGGCCCGACTCGTCTAAGCCGTTGTTGGTTTTTTTTTTTTTTTTGGTCCGAGCCATATGGCTTTATGTCTCGTATCAGCTCGGCTAAACCGTTATTTATTTATTTATTTTTTTTCGTTTTACGTTTGATTAGTTTTTGTTACTGTTTACAAGCCAAATGGCTCGGCTCGTCTAGGCTAAGCCATTTTTTTTAATGTTTGATTCAATATTTTATGTTACAAATATTAGTTTTAAGCGGCTTAAAATTGGTTGGAAATGTTGAAGTACGGCCATGATAAATATATGATCGATAAATTTTAAATATCAAAATAATTTTACATTAATTGTGAAATGTAAAGTCGTGATTATTTATGTTTCTTTTCAATCTCAACCTCATTCCAATATCCTTTTTTGGAACTTTATTTTCCTACAATTTTTCGTTTGATTCGATATTTCACAATATGAATATCCATTTGAATCGATTTCATTTTTTTAAAAAAAAAAAAACTTAAAATGTGATAATAATAATAATAATAATAATAATAATAAATATATTGTCGATTAAGTTTAAATATAAAAATTATCTTAAATTATTAAACGTAAAATCATAATCGTTAATTTTTCTTTTCTACCCCATCATCAACCCCCATACTCACACCAATTTCTCTCAATTTCATTTTTCTTCAGTTCTTACGTTTGGTTCGATATTTTACACTAAAAATGTTCATTTTCAGCTATTTAAAATTTATTCAAGAGCTTAAAGGGCGATCATGATAAATATATGATTGATAAAGTTTAAATAACAAAAATTATTTTGCATGAATTATTAAACATAAAATCATGCTTTTCAATTTTCCTTTGAAATCTTGAAATGAGGCTATAATAAATATATGAGAATTATTGCTATCTTTGTTTATAATTTACTCGCTTCCAAATTATATTAGCTGAAGTAAATTAGAATTATATTTTTCTTTCAATTATTATGTCGAAAACAAATTAAGGATTTTCTAATCAGAAATTTATTTTTTATTTTTTCATTAAGGGAAAAATCACTTACTACTCTGAAATTATCTTCTTTTTGTCATGTAGTGAGGTTAATAATCTCTTGTGCTTGTTATTTGGAAGCATGTTACTAGATTTATTAGGGTTTAGACTATAGAGATATGTGATATTGATAAATATTTTGGATATACGCTTCTTAGATTTGATATTATTAATGTGACTATATTTCAATAATTGGAGAATGTTGTGGTAATAGTTTCAAAGTGATTACATGTTTGATTATCCGTGCTTCCAGTTACTACTTTGACCTACGAGATTATGGTAAATCTCTTGAAATTTATGCTTTGATTTTTATGGTTGTAGGCTTTCTTAATTTAGTGATTTGCCTAACTTTATTGGGTCGGCTAAGAATGGTAAATTTATGGTGTCAAAATGGATATTGAAGGAACTCGATGTTTTTCAGAAGAATCCTCCTACATCATACAGTGCTTGTAGACAAACATTTTCTATGAAGTGGATTATTTTGATTTTTTTAAATGAATTTAATGTACAGTATCATTAGAACATGTTGAAAAGATATTCAACAGAACTGATGAAGTTAGGTGATCGTTTGTCATTCTTTTTACCTCTATGATAGAAGTTTACGTTGTGTTGTGATTTTAATACTGATAGAGACCATTGATTTGTCCTAAATTCTGCATTGTGTTATCATTAATTAATTAGTCTTGACTACATATGTCTTGCATAGGGTCTTGGTAAAGAAATTAAATACTGGTGCAACTGATACATGTAATTGGAGATTCTATGAGCACGAGATGAAGGAGACATAATGCCTTACCTCAATAGGTAGAAAAAAGAGGGCTAGGTTGAACTTTAATATCTCTTTAGCAGGGCATCAACACCTAATCATCGATGCGCTGTCTTTTTTAAAAAAAAACAGAGAGACCTTCAAACGTAAAGTCTAGAAAATAAGCTTTGAATCAAATCTCTTAATATTATTTTTGTCACCTATCATCATTTCAAGTGTTTTAAGTTTAATGTAACTAATGCTTAAGACAAATAATTTTTTTTATATTTACAATATCATGTAGTCAACTATACTATGGCACGTGCATTGCACGTACATTTTACTAGTATATATTTATAAACAAAAATCCTAAAATAACACCGATAATTGGTATGTACATACACATACTTTTACATACATTTATACCTGAACATGTATACACCCACCCCACCCTCCTCCTTGGCCTAAACCCCTTGCAACGTCCAAAATCAGAAGACATGAAAACATGAAAATTAAAAGTTATGTACCAAATATGAGCAAAACTTATTGAATTAGAAATGTAAAAGCGTTTAGGGATCTCAATTTGAGTTTTATGTACAAAACTCAAAAAGGTACTAAAATTTGGTTCGGATTACCAAAGGGTAGAATCTAGCACTCGAGCGGGAAAATCGAGTGCTTGAGTGAGACTTGTTCTGTAGCTCTAGAAACTCTATTCAAGAGGATTGTGGTTTACTCCTTAATTTTGTGTCTTTGTATACTAAAACCCTAGTACATTATAGGAGAGCTTGAGGAGATCAAAATTCACAATTTCACACCTAGAGTTCGATATTTTGAAGAAGAAGAAAAATAAATGGGAATTTTTGAAGTTCATATTTGAAAATTCTACGACCTCTTTTCTTCTATTTCTCACTCCCAATTATGTCAAGCTCAACTCTTATTTATATGATTACTTGAAATATTTGTAATTAAACTTTCAATAATTTCGCTAGTTGTACATTTTTGGATGACATTATGGATGACATTGTGTGATGTGTGAAAAATTGTGCCATTGATTTGAACAAGTGTTGTCAAAAATCAATTGCCCAAGTGTTGCCACTTCAAACAATGTCATCCCTATTGTCAAACTTAATGTACCTGTAACAAGATTGAGTTTACAATTGCTATTACGATAACATAAACCACACTTTTGAAGATTTTCAATTCTTCTCTTTTGATTACAAATATGAGTTTTTGATTGATCATTTATTACTGAATTTACCAATATTCACTCAAAATTTTGCATAATTCGATAAAGACTAGATATTATTGATTTTTATAGCTAGATACATATCCTTATGAGATCGACACTCTACTCAAACTTAATCACTTATTCACGATATCGTGCACTTGCAATTTTCAAGTGATTAAATTTTTGGTGCCGGCATCATGAATTTGTTATGTCTAGTAAGATTTCATTATTTATTGCATTAATTCATTCTTGAAACATTCAACTTAAAGACAGAACACACTTCAATCAGCAAAAAGAGAATAAGAAAAAAACACAAAAAAATAAATCGTCAGTGATAACTAATGCTGTGTGATATAAATGATTTATTACGATGACAAGCCAAACAAAGGTAATTAGCTTGATGTCTAACACTATGCTAGCTCGACCACGACTACGCTAGTCCGACCATCACTATAATACAGCGACTATAGTAGATTGACTACCGCTATATTATCCTGAATTTCATTATGCTAGACAACTCTTGCTATGATAGATCGATCATCATGACTTTCAATTGTCTGAACATCTTTTTTACTTGATCAATAATTGTTTGACGGCTATCATTGATCCTACTAACTATTTAGTGGGTGGAAACTGTCTACTCAAGCTGTGGGTAAAAGCTATCGGTGGATGGAGATGCTACATTAGACACGTGGATAATAATCGTCTGGCAGTTATACGACATCAAACACTATAAATACTCCAAAGGCGTGCCAGATATTGGGGTCTGATTTTTCTCAACATATTTTCTCTTTATTTTCTTAAGTCATTTCGTTAAAGACCTTAGTACTAATTCAAAAGTTGGAGGTACAACGAGAGAGAAAACCTTCTTTTTCCAGGTGTTCAATTTCTCATCAGAACAACGGAAGCTTCCTTGCTCCGCTAAGGAAGTCCAAAGTTCATTTCAATAATATTTCATTGGCTTCATCTGTGGAAAACCACTTAACATTTAAGCTATGTCAAGAAGACGAACTAGGAGTGATACATTCTTGGTCAGAAATATGATGGAGTCAAAATCTGTCTCTAGGGGTCAAGACCCACCGTTGCCTCTATATGTGATGCAGAGTCAATTTAGCATTCTGGAGACTCGGTAGCCATGATAACTCTTTTGCAAAGACAAACTCAAAGATAGGACATCCTATCCTAAAACTTGTTGGTGGTTACGCGAGAACAACCACCTCAAAATATGGTAGATTTGAACCTAAAATGGAGGAAATAATGGCCCAAAAGATAGACGATGTGTTGTAAAAAAGAAAGGATAGACGCAAACAGGTGATTTTGGAAGAAGACCTCTTAGCACCCGAGATCATGGTAGTCCCTCTACCAAAAATTTTAAACAACCGATGATAGAGGTATATGATGGAGTCACAGACAAGCTCGACCATCTACGGACCTTCGTTGATTTAATGAGACTATATATAGCCCCAGATGCAATGATATGTCGATTCTTTCCTTCGGTACTAATGATAGAGGCTAGGGACTTGGCAGAAACTCTGGCACCTCGGTCTATCAGAACCTTTGATGAACTCTCTATGAGCTTTTGCTCCCAATTTTTTTAGTAGCAAAATAAAGAGAAAGACTGCCATTGGTTTGATGCAGGTTGTCTAGGAGAAGTATGAGCCCTAGCAAGATTACTTGACCAGATTTAGTCAAGCTACACTTGGGATAAAGGACTTTCAAACACTACACCAGAAAAGGCCTTTTGCAGAGGCCAAAAAGCGCTGCAAAATGCCTTTTGCAACGTTTTATCATATGTTGCAAAGTCCAGTGTTGCCAAGAGGGAAGGGATACGGCAATGTTTAAAAAACGTTGCGAAAGAGTCTTTAGCAATGTTTTTTAAATGTTTTTAAACGTTGCGAAAGAGTCTACAACAACGTTTAAAAAATGTTGCTAAAGACTCTTTCGCAACATTTAAAAAACGCTGCCGTATACTCTTTCGCAACGTTTTTTCAACATTGCCGTAGACACCCCCCCCCCCCCTCCCTTTTTTTTACAGTTATGGTAATTGATCCAGAAAATTAAAAATAACACTTTGTGAACGCATTTTAGAATTGCATAAAAATTGATAATTTCATTATAAATTTTTGAATCAATACAAAATTCGAATGTGATACAACACAACCTATCCAAAAAAGAGTAAGATAATTTCACATGCCATACACATACAATATTCCTTATTTGACGCCTCTGCAAAATTGATTATGCAATAAAGTCAAATATCAACAATTGATTTTGACGACTCTTTTTTCTTTTTCTTTCTTCTACTTCAAGCCTGGATGAAACAAGAACATGAGCACTTTCTTCAAGCACTCTCTGCAGTATAGTGAGCATTTCTTCAGGAGATTTTGGTCTCTCAAAAGGATATTATTTTAAGGTAGGAACAATGATTTCCTGATACAGAGTGCAACGATATTATTTTAAGGCAAGAACAACGATATAATTCAAATAATTTCTCTAGAATCTAAAGATAAATTAAATCCAAAACATAATATAAAAATAACACAAATTTTCAGGTTGTGCATTGTAGCATTCAATAAAATTAATTGAAAAGAAGTAAATGATTGTAAGTAGATTGAAACAAAGTCAAAGTCTTGAATCTCTTTATCTTGATAAGTCATACTGTTTTCAGTCTTGCACATAGCCCTTTCACCGTGCTTTATTATATTCGTTTTGTTTTAAATCCATTGAAAGAAATGTAGTTATTTTCAAACTAGATTTGATCTATATATCAAGCCAATGAAATGAACAACACGAAATTCCTAATAGGCTTGTATCAATCTATTGTTCTTGCGATTCACCAACAAGATTGTATACCAGTACTTGGTACAATCCTAAATATAATTCAAAATGCGAATTTCTAATAACCAGCACTACACAAAACATCACATAAAAAATCTACCTTAAAGCATCAAACTCTGATACTCAACACCTCCCAATTAACAATTATACTATACTTATTCACAAAAACCGCACGGACACCCACATTAAAACGAGAGGTCTATCAATTATGAACAATAGATACATATCTGTATGTAAACGTAACTTACAATTACAGGTGACTGGATTGGAAGGGGCAGAAGGGAGTGAACATTTGGTGTTTCTAAATTCAGGAGATTTTGGTCCCTCAACCACTGACACATCAATTGTTGGGACACGGAAAGCCATCCAGTAAGCTTTCCATTTAGAGAAGGAAGTACTTTCCCGATAGCCTACGAGTTTAATTGTATTAGAAAACAATTGAAGCATACCAAAAAGGTTGCAGGGTCAATTTTATTCCACATATTGCAAGTCACAATACCTTGGCAGCTCCAGTACTGCTGGGAATAATGTTGAATGATGCGGCTCTTCCACCTCTCCAGTCCTTCTGAGACGGACCATCAACAGTCTTCTGTTTGTTGAATCATAAACCAACATCAATCCCAGTTCACATCTATGTCAAAAACTCCTAAGGGAATCCTTTATTTACCAGTAATGGAGTGGACAGTTGTCATTAGACCCTCAACAATACCAAACCTGTCTTGAAGAACCTGTCATACACAGTAGCATTATATCAAGGTCAGGCTTCAGTTTATCATGATCCATGGTACCCTGGACTACTTAGAAGAAAATGTACCTTTGCCAACGGAGCAAGACAATTGGTAGTGCAACTAGCATTCGAGACAATATCAACATCTTGACACCAACAACAAACATAGGAGCATCTTTACTTGGGGCAGAAATGATGACCTTCTTAGCACCTCCCTGTGTTTAAAAGGACAGAACCAAAAAAGCATAAATTAAACATTAATATATTATCAACCTAAATTTGTAAAACTGTAAAAATCATATACTGCGGACAATGGACGAGTATGGGATGTTTCATATTTCTCAAACCAACATTAGTCTACAAATGAGGAAAGAATGAAACATTGAAATAAAACAGCTGAATTTGACTTCGCTAAATGTGGATAGTAGTACCAATAAGTATGGTTCAATACAAACCTTCAAGTGGGTTGCAGCTTTGTCCTTGTCAGTAAAGACTCTTGTTGACTCGACAACATAATCAGCTCCAGCTTCAGCCCATGGGATCTCCTCTGGGTTCCTGAGCATCAAACATAAATTAATAATAAAACTAAACAGAGCCACATATTTATCACCTAGACAATATGATTGAGAAATATCTCACACCAAAGACGGTCACTGGCTTCTCACCAAAGAGAAGGGTCTTAAAATCCTTAACCTGAATCTCGTGCTTTTTCCATTGACCATTTCCGTACATTTCTTCATCTGCGTACATTACCATAAACAAATTTCCAAAACAAGCAAAACACCAATGAGACATTTTATCAAACACTTAGATTACAATGGCACTGTGTGTGTGAGGGAGGGAGGCGGAGACGAGAGGAGGAGGAGGAGAAATTTGGGCTTTTAATTTTTAACAAAGCTTTGACACTTTTGGGAATGTAAGGAAAAAAAATGACTATTAGCAACATTTTTACAAACGTTTGCGAAAAGTGAGACTTTTCGCAACGTTCCAAAAACGTTGTGAAATGTCACTTTTCGCAATGTTAACTTGAAAAACGTTGCAAAATGTCATTTTTCACAACATTCACCCACACGAACGTTGCAATTGACCCTTTTAGCAACATTTAATCAATGAATGTTGGCTTTTAAGTGTTGCCAAAGCCTATTTTTGTTGTAGTGAAATGTCTGTCGTGGTTACTGCATTAATGAACGAGACATGACACCGAGCATTTAAAATGTTGCTTTCAAAAATCCTTTCTCAATTGATGCACGACTTGTTGAAGAAAGGAGACAGGTACGTAGATACAGAGGAAGCAGAGAGGGTCACGAAAAAGCTTCGTGAAAGATAGGAGCTAAAAACACATAAGAGAAAGTTACATGATGAGCGAAAAGCTACTAATAGAAATAAGTTGAGAAATGAGCATGTGAGTAAGGGGTATATGTCCGAGAGGTCGACCGAGCAAAGGCGAGAAGAAGTTGAGGCCTTCCCTCCTTTGAATACTCAACATGCTAAGTTATTGATACAGATATGAGACATGAAAGAGCTTGATGAGACAAAACCAATGGTCACATCTGCTAGCAAGAGGGATAAAGACAAATACTTTCATTTCCATAAAGACCATATACATAACATTGAAAACTACATACACCTAAAAGAAGAGATCGAGTGCCTTATGAGATAGGGCTTCTTGACTAAGTACATAAGACATGATCGAGGGCAAGGAAAAGGTCGATGATCGTTCCTCACCTAGCTTGGGGTAATAAATGAAATCATTGGTGGGATAGCTGTAAACGAAGATTCAAATTCAACAAAAAAGAGCTATGAACGCTCTGTTGGGGTTTGCTCTATTCAAAAGAAGACAAGATTCCATCAAAACATCATTTTTGGTAATGAAGACTTGACGATGCCTTGGTGGTCATCAGTGATGTAACGAATTTTGATGTAATAAAGGTGTTGATGGATAGTGGTAGTATAGCGAATGTTCATGCTTGGAAGGTATTTTGGGCTTGAATATCTTTCCAGAAAATTGAAAATCTTAACCACTCCTCTACAACATTTTGGAGGGGCCAATTGTAATACCAAAAAGAACTATAGAGCTTCCAATAACTCTAGGCACTTACCCAAGGAGTATGGTGATTCTGACGAACTTCTTGGTTGTCAAAACCCCAATGGGATACAATGTAAATCTACAGTTGACCACTATTAAACGCTGCTGGAGCCGTCCCTTCAATTTACAACCAAGTAATGAAACTTCCAACAAGTCGAGAGGATGGATATGTAAGGGGTGATCAACAAGCCTCGAGAAAGAGCTATGTTGATAGCAACAAAACTAAGGACTCTCCATCAGTCATGGTTAGGGATGGTAACGGTTTGGTTCGGGGTTGGTTCGTCCAAAACCATAACCGCACCACCAAATTTTTGGTCATACCATAACCGCACCATAACCACGAAAGTTGGTTCGGATCGGCTTGGTTAATGGTTAATAATCACGAAAATAAATTATTTTTTATAGATCCAAAATCCTACCTTCAAATTGAAAAAAAATATATATGAAGAAAAGTCAAAAAAAATGAAAAAACATGTCAAGACCTCTGAAAAATAAAACTCATCAATCGAACATATTTAGAGCCAGTAGTTTGATCCTGAAAGCAGCAGAAGGCTGGAGAATTTGTGATTTCATGTAATCTTGGCCATTAAAAAGCATAAAAGAAAGACAAAATAAACATGGATATATTCAATCTAGCTGAAAAACAAATCTTAATAGGTCATTTTTCAAGGCACATCACATGTTCAACTTCAACAGAAAGCATGCTTAATCAAATAAATCCCAAGATCTCAAACATGTTCCATTAAAAAAAGAAAACTAGACACCTGAATCACCTTGAAGACTTAAATCGATCTGAAATTGGAGAAACTGGAGAGAAATCAAAACTAATCATAAGGCTATCAATGTTATTCATAAACAAATCTTTATCAATCTTTATGTAATGCCCATTAAAGATTCAATTGAAAGATTGCTAAACCAAACGTATCCTAAGATTTTGAATATGATAAATTGTGAAAAATAAAGCTCGGATGCATCATGAAAACTCAAAATTGACCGGAATTGGGTAACTCAGGAAAAAACCAAAACTAATCATTAAACTACCAATGTTAATTGAAAACCAAACTTCATAGATTCTTCTTCATTAACCATTGCAGATTCAATAGAAATACTATCAAATTAAACAAATCCCAAGATCTCAAATATGTACAATTCCAAAAACTAAACATCAGAATCATCAAGAACACTCATAATCATCCCGAAACTAGGGAGGAAGAAATTGACACTTACGGGAAAGAGGACAGGATTTTCCTTGTGAGGGATGTAAGGATCCTTCTTCGAGAAAGAGGGCGAGATTTTCCTTGTCGCTTCTCAAAGCTGTCACTATAGAAAGAAGAAACATCTCATGTTATCTAAGTGCAGCGAAAAGGAGTTGAGGAAAGATAGCCCGTCAATTCTTAATCGCCTTCTCCATGGCGAGCGGTGATGATGAGGACGAGCTGAGGCAGAGCAGTGACGGATTTGAGTAGAAGAGAAGTGGAGACTGTAGGGTTACGACAGGAGTCACAGGACATTGTTTTAACTTTTAACGTATAGGTTGTATATTTAAATTGGACTATATCGGTAGTGGACTGGGTTAAAAACTATAAATAGTGTTAGGTTATTCATTATTGGTTTACTTAATGTTAATTGGGCTAGAATTTTGGGAAGTCCAATTGTCAAAATTGCCCAATTAATTTTGGGAAAGAATGATGGAAAGTCCAATTAAATTTTTTTAACGAGTATTCGGTTCGGGGCGGTGAACCATCGCTAAATACCATACCCGCCCTTAAATGAAGCGGTTCATTAAAATCAAAACCATAACCGCCCCATTGCACAATCGGTTCGGTTTTTTTTCGCCCCTTCGGTTCGGTTAACAGCGGTTTTCGGTTTGAACAGTTCGAATTGCCATCCCTAGTCATGGTGTTAGGTTTAGAGACTCTAAGGAGCTTGGTGGAGAGCATTCTAGTGGTGAGTTTTAAAAAATTGTTTAGTTAGGATGTCTTTCTATTTTCCTTGTAAATATAGTTGCTGGGAAGTTTAGTGATTTCCCTAATGTAATGTAGACTACCAAATTTAGTCTCTTGTAATTATTAGCATTGTTCAATGAAAAGTTTACAGAGGGACGGATGGTGAGGGCGTTAAGGGTGGGTCAGCTTATTGGGACGTCCCGGTGTGCCTACTGAGTTCCTAAATCTAAGTAAACATTATCTAAATGCATGGACTTGGTCTACAATTGTTGATATTTTTTGTACGAAACGTGGCTCAAAACAAAAGATTGCTTAAAACTAAAAATCACTAGACAAATGCTCAATACATCAAAATCGTCCAAGAGGCTAAGCTATGAGAAACAATACAAAACAATTGATTATCTTGAAATCGCTCTACTATCTAGAGGTAAGTAATAAAACCAAATATAGTTAAGCCTCAAAAACAATAGAACTAGTGCTATACACTTTAAGGTTGAATAACACGATAAGTGTTGAGCAACAACACCAAAAAATTTGTTAGCTCAAAATCGTTCTACGATCTAGTCATGGTCAACAATATCAAAAAATTGTTTACCTCTCAATCGCGCTGCGATCTAATGTTGAATATTCAAAACCAAAAAATAGTTAAGGCTTAAGATCACTACATCTCACACTCAACATTTCAAGAAGTATTCAAAAGACAAGTCGACAATTAATAAAACAAATATCGGTTAAAGGTCAAGAATTATCAATTGAAATAAGGAAACTAAAATTGGCTAACTAAGGCTGCGTCATCGTATGGCGGTCACGGTTAACCACATAACATTTGGTGAATGACTGCTATGCAATATAATGTTTAGCGATGAACTATTATGTAATCAACCGCGTGCTCATCATTCGAACTAGAAAGGCGGGCAGACAAAAGGAAGGAATAAAGAATAAACTTCATAATCAACAATCAAAGACTAGATCACTCCACTTGTGAAGTCCATTCTCCATTTCCTCACGGTGTGCTTGTGTGCCCAAATGTCTTAGATTGTTTGGCTTTCTTGTCTCCTCCCTTGCGCTGTGCCAACATTGATCGTAACCCAAACGGTCAATAGAAGAATGCTTAGTAGCCATCCACTTCTTGGTCAAGGCGATAAAGGTTACCACCATTTTTTCTGTGTATGCATTCATATCCTTAGCATACTCGGAAGAAGCTTTGAATTGTTCTACTTATGCATCCTAGCATATTCTGAAGATGATCTGTATCGCTTTACCACATCCTAATTTCTTTGATTGTGGTTGAAGAATTGTAGGAACTAGGTCCCTTTGGAAATTCAAAGTCTACCACATTAATCGTTGGTTCTCACCCAATTTCAAAATTTTGGTTCGGGAACTTAGAAGAACCAATATGGTTTTTGGGAAAATTTGATTGAAAGACATGAAAATCAACGGAACGGTTAGGGTTACAGACAAACAAAGAAAAGCAATAGACCCCGTGAAGGGAGATGGTCGATCGACCAGCGACATGGCTGGTCTTGTCAGTTGACCAACAACAGGCTGGTTGATTGACCAGCCCACCTGAAGATAGGTCAGTGGAATAGCTTTCCTCTCATTTTTCCTTTCGCTTTCGTTTGAAGATGATGATTGAATTGTTTTATACATAAGAAAATCGACATAGAGGAATGAAGACGCTACCTCTTAACGATGACCTTCGATAAGAAGTAGTTGTTGAATTGCTCATCGGAACAACAGAAGCTTCCTTGCTTCGCCGAGGAGATCCAAAGGTTGTTTCACTATTATTTCAATAACTATGGGGACAATCAATGCCATCTATCTCTTCTTCCTAACCTAGAGCAGCAGTAGTGGTTGATAAAAATGCGAGGCTATTAGAAGAGTTGATGTCTTCGCCCATGTGGTTCAAAATTAGTTTAGCATTGTGTATCCTCCTTGTGGTCAAAAGAATTTTCACTTAATGGCTTATGTTATCACCATATTCCACAATATGTTTCAATTCCAAAGGATATCATATGAAAATCCCAATCCTCATATCTTGAGATATCTAGACGTGTAGCTTTTCCACTTACATTATCTTCTTGTTCAACATTTTTATTCTTTATTTGAAACAAAGCTTTTCATTCTTTGATTTTATTTCTCAACTCTTGAAACTTGAGTATACAAAGTTATGATTATACACCAAATCATTTAACAGTGAAGGATTTGCAGCGAAGCCAAGCCTTGTTACCCGTCCTCGACGGTTTTGGATCAAATACTCTTACAACACCATCATCGTTGAGAGGGAGTTTATTTGGAGAGGTAACATATTCTGAATATGCTTTTACTTTTTTTTCTTTAATTGAGATAAGATATTAAAGGATTAAAGTGATACAAACGTAAATACTGTATTATAAATAAAATACCAAAGCAATAGCGTTATCAATGTTTCTCAAACCGAATCATTAATTGGTACACCATTTTTCCACATATGTACTTGAATATAAATAATCATCGTCTCCCATTATGGAATCAGGGTTTTCATTTTCATCACAATGCAATTCGTTTTTTTTTTTTTTTTTCTGTAATCATATATATATGATAGTTTGGACAATTTACAATTTTTTAAGGAAATATAACTTCTAATTTAACAATTTTTTTTTTCCCATTTCATCGTCTAAACAATCAAATTCCTTTCTACTTGTATGCATTAGAGTTTGACTAGCCCACATTATTTTGATTATGTCATTCTTTCCTATAAAAATAATAAATTCTAGATTGTAAGAGATTATAAATTATCAACTTCAGTGTGTGTGTGTATATATATATATATATATATATATATATATATATAAAAGAAAAATTGCAGCAGCACTCTCTGACCTTTTTGATTTTTATAGACTTTACGCCTTCAATTTGTATCAGTGAAGGTCTCTAACAATTCATAAATATGCATATGGAGTCGAACGGGATGAAAACAATCTATTTCCCTGTTAGTTGACAAAAAAAGTCAAAATTTGTTCAATTTTGAACTAATTAAAAAGGGCAAAACACTTGTCTCAAATTAAGTTAAACAAATTAAATTAAAAACAAAAAATAAAAGAAAACGGGGGCATCATCATCCCTCCCCATCCCCACCCAAACAAAACGTAGACGATGGCCGGCCATTGACTAGCGGCCACCACACCATCCCACAAAATCAAAACCAGATTGAAGGTATACTCCTCATCATTTGGTGTTGCTAATGGATTGTGGGTTGCCAATTTGGTGGAAAAAAAGCTCCAGATTCATCAATTAGAAGAGTCGAAATTGCCTCTGTTCGCAAGCGATTTAAGGCAGAATTTACGGTCCAAATTGGGTCGATTGGGACATCAATTAGAGAAACTGAGTACGCACCAGTGGTCGTATAATGCTGTTGATGATTCGTGTTTTGCTAATTTTGTGGAAAATCATTCCCAAACCCGTGAATTGAAGGAAATGAAATTGAGTACTCACCGGATTCACTCATATTTAGTTGTTGGAATGCACTACTCCCATGGTTTTAAGGGCTAATTTTGGGATGGTGTGGTGGCCGGTAGTTGACCCGCGCTGGTTGCTTTGATTTGATGGGGGAATGGTGGGTGTGGGTGGGGATGGGGGTGGGTGGATGTGTAAGATGGTGATGCCCCAGTTGTCTTTTATTTTTTGTTTTTTAATTTAATTTTTTAAACTTGTTTAATGTATGAAAAGTGCAAAATACAATTTTGCCCTTTTTAATTTGGTCAAAATTGATCAAATTTTAACTTTTTTGGTCAACTAACGGTCAAACGGATGACTTCTATCCAATTCGACTCCAGGTGCATATTTATGAAATGTTAGGGACCTTGACTGACATAAATTGAAGGTTAGTGTAAAGTCTACAAATTGAAAAGGTTTGGGACTATTGCTGCAATTTTCCCAAAAAATTATTAGTAAGACAAGGCTTTTGAGAAGCTCGATGTTCTAGGAGTGCTGTTATGGAATCGATACTTAATTTTGCTTGAATATTACTTGTTTTTAGGATAAACTAAATGTTGGATGGTTTATGAAGAACGAAAGCAAAGAGTAGGTGAACGCTACTTGAACCAAGAAAATTATAGAAGAAGGGGATCAAAGTGTCAAGATTGAGAAAATGAAAGACTTGTAATGAAATTTAGGAAGTGGTACACCCATGCGATTGTAAGGGAGAAATCTATAGGACGTGCAAAGAGGCCACCATGCGATCGCAAGTCCTCCAACCATATGATTGCATGGTTGATTTTGATTGAAATGAGAACAACTTAGAAGTTTATTTAATATGCATGGTTGAAAATTTCATTCAGAGGTATAAGTAGACATATACTTCCCACTCTTTGATTCAGTTAACATTAAGAGGCATAAGTAGACTAGCAGCTCATGTCATCTCAATATCTCTTCCTTTGTTATTGATTTCTTTTAGCAAAATTGATCGATGATCTCTCTAATGGTTTCCCAATTTTTGCATAATGTATTTTCTTTGATAAGTGTCGACATCAAACTTTTGTTGCATCAAAGAATACAAGATCAATAGTAATTGAATATAAAATATATATGATATAAAGTTTGTATCACGTGCACGTGCTCCCATTCTAAAATATTTATTGAAATCTTTCCAATGTATTTTTTTTTTTTTTTTTTTTTTTTGTTATTGGTATGAGTCCCTAGTTGCGTTTCAAGGAACTGCGATAACTTATTTGAACCTTTATAAATATGCTGCCCTCTTTCATTTAATTCTACTCATAACTTTGTGCATTTTCCTTGGTGAGATATTTCAGTTTTGCTTGACCCTTTCTCTTTTTTACTTTTTCAATAGTATGACACTATTAGGTGATTCTTCTGCATCGTGTTGCTTGGACTTAGGATTAACAAAGTCAACAAAATAATCTTCTTTAGCCATGCATATCCAAAGAGGGAGATTATATATAACTAACATTAGTGGCAAACAACTATATCTATAATGTAGATTACCAAAGGGATTAAATCTATCAGATGAAAGGTCAAGCTTAAGACTTCATCGTTCTAATGCAATATAAGGCCACTTTTTGTAAATTCTCTCCCAAGCTAATGATTCAACTGGATAACATATATATTCATCTCGATTTCTGTGATTTGAGTGTCATATTAGTTGTTCTTGCCATATGAAGTGACCTAAACATTCTTCTAAATTGTGTATCACTGGAAAATGTTTCAAAACATTTTCAGCTATCACCTTTGAATCTTTTTAGTCCATTCATTAACTTTCCATCGCAAATATGCACATTTTAGACATGTCTCCAAATCCTCGATCATTTCTTGACAAACAACATGCACGTATTTGCTCATATCCTAGATCAAAGGTGTTCAATAATCTAAGAGTGTTCGCATGCGATAGCATGTCTCAGATAATATCAAGAAGTTCATCGAAACTATTGTCAGATCTACAATGTGTAGCTTTAAGGTTGTATAAGGTTATGTCAGCATATATCATTGTGTAATTTGTACAATCACAATATAAAAGAATTTCAACACCCTCACATATATTTGAAAAGTCTCTCTCTATCTTCATTCTCAAGATCTACATTATTGTCGTCTATAAAAAATGTATCTTGCATGAAAAACGAAAACAATCGCGATTTTTTTCTTGCGTACTATACATGGCATGAATCAGCAAATGCGTCGTAAACTTTTAGATTTTACGCGTGTTCCATATATATGCCTAAAGATTATAATTAATTGGCAATTTATGACACACATTTAAGGTATTTCATAAATGGTGGTCTATTTTAACAGCATTTTTTAAACGTATGTCGTAAGCCAATGTCATAAAAGTTGTAATGTATAGAAGAAAATAATGAAATGATTATAATTTCACTATAACTATTGAACTTGTTGAAAACAAATATGCGGTTGAGTTGCGAGCAATAGAGTGGAGCATGCTTAGGGAACTAAATTATCAATTGCTTTCAAGTTTCGGATCATGAAACTAATTGTTGGGTTTTGATACCCAATAAATCCGGGCTATGATGTTAAATCGGTATTTTAGTTGGATAATATTTCATAGGCATCGGCCGATGATTGAAATGATATGTTGACACCACAATCGGACCAATCGAACCACGTAACCCACTGGACCATTTGAAGTAGCCTAATTGTATTAGTGCTGCTCATGACCCGACCCGAACGATTTGGATGGCTTTAAGATGTTAGCCCACTTATCTCCTTTGTTATTGGGCCCTAATGTTTGACCTAAAGCCTAAACCTATCCCTAACCTATTTAACTTGGTTGTCTATCACTATTATTGCTTGTGCTAGAATCTTAGGAATTAATTGCTCTATTTGAAGTGTTGAATTTAACTGTAAGTTGGTAATTGCTTTTGTGCTGGAACTGTTGTTTTGTCTCTGTGTGAGATTCCTTTGCGTGGAAATTTGAATTTTGTTGACATACCTTCGTGTTGCATTGATTATCCTGTTAGAACACCTTGGACTTGACCCATTCGAACGTTCTCTTGATCTGAGATTTTGAGTCTCACGAAACCCTGGGAATCTAGAACGGTGTATATTGTTGCCTTAGGTTTACTCTGTGTGACCTACTTGTGCATTTTTTGGTTGTTCTGTTCTTCAAAATGTCTTCACATTTCGAAATTGGGATTTTCAACGGGAAAGGGGATTTTTCAATTTGGCAACAAAAGATGAAGGGTATTCTGGTTCAACAAAAAGTTTCAAAGGCCATTGATGGCAAATTTCCGGAAAATTTTACAGATGCACAAAAAGAAGAATATGATGAACTTGCATATACTTCAATTATTTTACACCTGTCTGACACTGTTTTGAGAAAAGTTGGAAAACTTGATTCTACCAAAGAACTTTGGAAAAAGTTGGATGATTTATATTTGTTTAAATCCACTCCTAACAAGTTGCACTTGCTTGAAAGATTTTTTAGCTTTAAAATGGATTCTTCAAAAGATTTGGATGACAATTTGAATGTGTTTAACAAACTTGTTCAAGATATTGTTAACTGTGGAGAGTCGGTGTCTGAAACCTACAAGACTATTATTTTGTTGAATGCTATACCCGGTACTTATCATGAAGTTAAAAATGCTATTAAGTATGGTAGGGACACCTTAACCCCTGAAATTGTCATAGATTCCCTTAGGAGTAAGGAAATGGAGATTAAGGCTAAAAAGGAAGATAAGAGAAATGGTGAGTTGCATATGATGAGGGGTAGAATGAAGTTTAAGCAAATGAGTTTAGGTAGAGCTCAAGATAACAGTGATTCGAGTAGTGACTTGAGTGATGAGGGTGATAAGAAGAAGAGCAAGGGTTGGGACAAGTCTGGTGGTAGACGGTGTTACAACTGTGGTAAGCCTGGACACTTCATTAGGGATTGTCCTAAGAAGAAGAGTAAGTTGAGAGGTGATGCGAATTTGCTTATAGGGTCGAGTGATTACCCTAGTGAGGTTTACTGAGTGTAACATTAGTTACTGTATTTGCATCTGTGTGTAATCCTTTCTGCATGTGTGTGATTGCTCGTTTCCTCTGCATGGCTATATGTTGTATTTCAATGTGTTTGATATGTGCATTGACATGATTTGGAGTGATCTTATTACTTTGTGTAATGTGTTTGCATGCATAGTGGGTTTGTGATGCATTTGGCAGTGTGTGTGTGTATGTCTTTTGGTAAGGTGGAGTATAGATGCCTAGGGGTACATTGGTTGTACTGTGGGATGTGGAGTGTGGCATTTGGATCACGGTGGAGATGTGATCAAATGTTAGAATCCTTTATCTGGAAGAGACCCTGATCAGGTGGAGTGTAAGTGAGACATTTCTATCACTTTTGTTAGGTGGAGACCCATTATCCACATAGGTTGGAGAAGTGATGTGTTGATAGAGGATTATCCAGAGAACTTAGGATCTATAGAGGCTTACCGTTAGACATGTTTGTTTGTTTGTTTGAGTGATTAGTCTAGTGAGCAAGTGGGCGATGAGGTGAGATATGTGTTCTCGAGGTGAGTGAGTAACATGGAATGGGATAGGATAAGTGTGGTGAGATCTGTGTGAGGTCATTTATGCATTTGTTGCGTATGTGTTGGCCTGTTGATTAACTTGTTAATCTGTTGTTCTGTGTGAACGAGTGTGATAAGATCTCTGTGTTATCTTGTGTGATATCTCCGTCGCATGTTTTATTTGCTCTTGATTGATTGCTGTGCTTATTTGTTTCTACTTGGGTATTCGTGACCTTAGCCCTAGTGAGTATATGGAACAAGTATGGTATGTGTTTCAGGTGGAGACACGAGGTAAGGTCTGTGATGCCAATTTTATTGGTTACCTTGATTGTGCAAGTGTAAACTGTATGTTTTGTCTACTTGCAGATTTATTGGGATCAAGGTGGAGATTTGTTGGGTTTTGATACCCAATAAATCCGGGCTATGATGTTAAATCGGTATTTTAGTTGGATAATATTTCATAGGCAGCCGATGATTGAAATGATATGTTGACACCACAATCGGACCAATCGAACCACGTAACCCACTGGGCCATTTGAAGTAGCCTAATTGTATTAGTGCTGCTCATGACCCGACCCGAACGATTTGGATGGCTTTAAGATGTTCACCCACTTATCTCCTTTGTTATTGGGCCCTAATGTTTGACCTAAAGTCTAAACCTATCCCTAACCTATTTAACTTGGTTGTCTATCACTATTATTGAGTGAAAGATTGTTGAGCAGCCGTGTATTCTTGAGAAAACCGATTCTTCCTCTTCTTTGCTTTGTGCCTTGGTTTAGTGCTTTACTTGGGAGATCATCTTCTCTACTTAGCCTTTGTGGCTACTTCTTCTAGGCTGTAATCTTCTCACCTTAGTCCTTAGTGGGCTGTACAAATTTGAGCAACCAAGTGTGTGTTTGGGAGGTGCCGGTTTGTGATTGTCGATTGGTTGGTTGTGGTATTTGATTGATTGGTTAGCTGAGCCGGGAAATCACAAGATTGGAGCATCAAATTCAACACTAATGATATGTAAGATGTATAGCATGTTGTCATTTGAAATTTTAGTTTCACAACTTAATCTATCAAATCCTTAATGCGTCTTGACAATAGTTTCATTTGGTACATTGATTATTAATTGTTTTAGTGCATTTCATAAAATTTTAGCTATTTTTTATTTAAAAAATAAATAAAAATTAAGCTTCATCTGCTATTACGTACAGAAATTCCGTAGGCAAAAGCTTGTGTCATTACTTATGGAATATCCATAGATAAAAGAGTGTAAAGAATAGCAGTTGGTAATTATCTATGATTTTCTCACAGTAATGATAACACTTCTTCTTAGTTTAATTTTAGCCCTTCGAGTAAATTTATTTGTACTCGTGACATTTTGAAATAAGGATAATAATTTATTTATTTATTTTTTCAATAATTTTTTTTGTATTAAATTGAGCTTGCATTTTGTTCATGGATCGACTTGATATTATAAATCGAGTGTTTAAGTTGTTAAAACACTGAAAGATTTGATTTATAATTCGATCTAAAGTTTATTGTCCACAATCGGTAAATAAAGATGAACACTTTATTTTGATAAGATTATTTCAATTTTATTTGAAGTTTATCTTGACTTTAGCAATAAAATTGATTATGCATTTTTGGAATGTGGAATTGACCACTTGAATTTAACCTCACTTGACTATTGTACCTAGTAACTTAATCTTGAACGAGTAATGAACTTTGATTACTAACTTGAAGTTTTTTTAGGTATAAATGAGTGAGATTAAATTGCTAATCAATATCTTGATGCCTTGGGAATTAAAGTGAAATAATTGGAGAATATATATTCGCGACATGGAATCCGTAACCTATTTAATAGGCACGATCATGACCTCAACAGATTTTTCCAATGAACAGTTAAATCTGAACTCAGTAATTCGACATAATTGTTGAATTAATATTGTGATGTGATCATGTTGAACTGTCAAATAGAAAACGGGATTGAGGATATAATGTATATTTGGAAAATGGGCATTTTGGTCATTTTACACAGTTCCAAATATTCAACATGATTAATAGGGGTAATATGTAAGAGCAATTTGTCAGAGGATATAATTATTGTAGCTTCAGTAATTTCAATTAAATTAGGAGTGCAATCACATTCTTTTAGTGGAATAGATAGTGATTAATAAATTATCTAAACCAGTCAAGAGTTGACTGGGTCAAGATTAATTTATTGGAGGTTGATTTAATTGGGTCAGTTTTGTGCCTTCGGTGACTTCAAAATAAGAACCTGAATAAATTATAAAAGTTATGATTTATTATTTTTAACTGTAGAAATATAAATAATTAAACCGCAATGTGTCTTGCATGTGCTATTAATATATGATGTTATGATTTGGATAAGGACAAAAAGATATTCCCTTTTGACAATGACTTTTCATCCTATAAAAGAGAGTCCTAGTGGGATTGGAGGTCTAGTAAATCAAACTCATTATAGAGACATGTACCGTTTATGGGTTTCATTAAGATATAAAAAAACCACACACAAAAAAGGGAAAATATCACTATAGTTTTTTTTGGGTTTTTGAAGAACACTAGAGAAGGCCAAAAGGTTTGAAGGAAAAATATCAAACAATGAGGCTTGAAGGTGGAATGAAGGAGATCAAAGATCAAGGATTTTTTTTGTAAAGCACACTAAAAGGGTAATTCCTAAATCACCTACGTGTTATTTTTGCTCCAAATTATTTCATTCTTGTTGATACACAACTTAATAAGACCCTTCATATTTTTCAACAATTGGTATCAGAGCATGGGTTTTGACCTTATTTTGTGTATCAAGAATTAAATAATTTTAGAGTATGCATGTGTTAGTAAAGGGCGGTGTTAGGATTTTGTGATTTTTTTTATTATTAGATGAATGATTTTTTTTTAACAAATTTATAGCCTTAGAATTTTGTGGTGATATCATGTATTGTTTGAAGTCATGTAACAAAGAGGGTAGGTTACGACTCCAAGTTTTCCCCTTTCATTTTAATTTTTGCATTAGAGTTGGGGTTTGTATGTTGTTTAGGTTACTTCTGTAATTTTGTAATAAAGGACTCATTCTGCAATTATGAATTGGAGGACTTAAGCTGCAAATTCAGTTTCATGGACCAAACTTCATGTTTTCCAACGAGTTGAAGGACCTGCATGGTAAAATAAAAAAAAATAAAAGGAAAATGGCAGTGGTTCTGAGGTTGTGCGCTGACATTGATCGGTGGTTGTTATCAATTTTTCCGATACTTCTTTTTTCTTCGGCACAGGTGGTCGTGCCTGGCGAACGTGGCAGCGTCATTTCTTTAGAAGCCACTAGTCATGGTTGGTAGGTTGTTAAGATTCACTTGGGCCAAGTATTGAAATGGGCCAGATTTTTATTTGGGCCTGGTATTGTGAAATGGGTTATACTTAACGAAAGTTGGGTTAATCCAATTTTTTAGAAGGGAAAAATTCATGGATCATATATTATTTATCATGAAATAAAAAATCAGGCCTCAAGTTTTAAAATTACAAAAATAAGGTTTTCCACGAATTAATTAATTATATTTCACGATTATTATATTAAATTGTAATATAATATAATTAAATATTAAACCGTAATCAGTCACAAATAATAATTTTTATTATTTTACGGTCATAGTTAATTTGTTGATCACAGATTTCAAAATTAGTTGATGACAAATCAACATTTTTAGGTCACATGGTCACATATTTTTTTACGGTCACAAATTATATAATTTTTAGGTCACATATAAAAAAATATTTGGTCATGGATTATATTTTTAGTCACACATTGGCGAATTTAAGGTTACAGATTAATTTTTAGTCACAGAAAATCAAAATCACTAGATCCACCACCACTACCACCTCTGCACCGTTGCCACGACCACTACCACCGCCTCCACGCCAACCACTGCGACCAACATCACCACTACTCAAACACCACGACAACCAGTAGTAACATCACCTTATCGCCACACCACCACCACCATCTCCAATCTGAAAATCACAAACATAAACAAAAAAAGAAAACCCAAAAAGTCAGCACATTCACCACCAACACTCGCCGATCAACCACCGCCAGAACCATCATTTTTCAACAAACCTCTATTACCAACAGAGAGCAAAGCGACACTAACCACCATACCGTCATCGCAGTAACCACCACAACCACACATCACCACCATCTCGCCTGATCTAGTCAACGGAGAGCACAGCGCCCCAATCTAATCGACAGAAACTGCCAATGCCACACCAATAAACAAACCAAAGCCACCTCACTGTCGTCGCAGATCCACCCCCACCTGCACCAACCGTCTATAGCACTTCCATCACCACTAAATTGCAGCATTGCCCCTTATGCACAAAACAAAACACGATTTTGTCTTCCTAGGATCTCCGCCGTGCAACGGCCCCACGTCGCAGATCCACCACCACCTACAAAGGAGCACACGTACTGTGGGCAGTGCAAGCACGCAGTGCCCCTCCCGACGGAGCTACGGTTTGGGCAGAGACAGAGGAATGAGAGACGGTAGTGAGAGAAAGTCAGAGAAATGAAATGGATTAATGTAGGGTTTGGATAGATTTGGGGTTATATATATAAAATAAAATACGTGATTTTTTAAAATTCACAACTAAACACTTGGTTTTTGGTAATTTGCCCTTTTTAAAATTAATTATAATGTAGGCTAATGTGGTTAGCCAGGCCATTGCCATGTGGACCATTTTTTTCACAATGGGTTGGATCACTGCAAAATTCGTTGTTGGCACTTGGGCTGAAGGATAAAGCTTTGGAACTTTTGGAATGGGCACAACAAATTGGAAATTGAAGAATCGGGCCGGATTGTGGTTCAATTAAAACTTTAATTTATTAGTAATTTTGTGTCTAGGTTTTGGGCCATAAATTTTGTTCTAGCTATTACTGCTTTTATTTATTGCTTTAATTAAATTGTGAATGAATGGCATTAAATAATATGTCATTTAGATCGCATATACACCGCTCTAAGTACAATACTGTCATGCGTGTAGATAATATTTATTTTTCTTTTCTAAATTAGTTAGATAAGAAAATGGATAAATATTACAATTAACGATTAGGCCATTTTAATTAAATTGGTTTTGATATTGTTAATTGGAAAAACCCAAGTAGTATAAAAATATTAAGTGGGTGAGGGTAAATAAATTTATTTTAACCCACGACCTCCCCTATTAGCCCATTAGTAAGAATTGTGTATACCATATGCTAATAACTTTATTTTATTGGCTTCCCCAAATGAGGGATGCACCGTTTCAGTTACTTGATTGGGCCCAGTTAGGTGATGGCTACTTAATGCGAATTAATTTTGATTGCCCCATAGGTAACGTAATTAATTTTGGGTTTGAAAAATCATCAATATAGGGGTCATACGCTTAAATCAAAAATATGACTAGGACTTCCTAAAGAATATCCCGATGGTATTATTGATGGCCAAAATTCAAATGATGTTAAATTTTAATATTGCATGAGATGCTAGAATATATTAAATTTAGTGGGAGGGTCCCAGCCTAATCGTAAATCACATTATCTTCTCCTCAAGAGAGATATGTTTAAGATTTTGAGGTTTTAGGTTATCATCATATTAAAGTAGTATTGGGTCTACTTGTGCTTTTTTCATGCATCATTTATGAAAGATATTTATAACTTGTAAGCTCAATTTTAATACTATTATCTTATTTCAGAAAAATAATGAACCATACATTGTCATCCATCCTAAGCAAGAACCAACTAGTAGGAGATAATTACATTGATTGGAAACGTAACTTAATGATTGTTCTCATTGCTGAGAAGCATAAGCTTATGCTGACTGAACCCTCTCCTAGAGAACCAACTGCGGAGTTTATGGCTAAACAAAAGGTTGCATATGAGAAGTGGGATCAATCTGATGAGACGGCCCGTTGCTACATTACGACTTCCATGTCGAATGTGTTACAACAGATACATCATAACATTGACACTGTAACTCAAATTATGGAAAGTCTTCAAGAAATATTTGGCCACCAAGGTCGACAGGCTACCATTAGGTCTATTATGAACATGCGCATGAAACCAAGGACATCCGTGAAAGATCATATGCTTGCATCGATCGTTCAGTTCAATGTGGCCGAGGTTTTAGGGGCTGAAATCAAATTGGAGACACATGTTGACATGGCTTTAGAGACTCTCCCAGAGATGTTCTCACAGTTCAAGGTTAGTTATAACATGACCAAGCCTAATATGTCCTTGACCGAGCTGATGAAGGAACTCCAAAATATAGAGGCTGTTCTAAAGACTGAGTATGGTGAAGCCCATGTTTTTTCTTCTGATCGACGATTCTCTTCCAAGCTGAAAGGCAAAGGAGGTAATAATGAAGGAGAAGAAATAATAGGATAGTTACAAGTTCCGATCAACCAAGAACATTCATCGTTTCGACGTAGTGGGAGGATCACTCGGTTACCATCCAGTTACTTACTCTATGGAGAGTCTTTTGAGGCAATCTCTACTGGGCAAAACGAGGATCCCATCTCGTTCAAAGAAGCCATGAAGGATACAGACGCTGACCAATGGAAGAGTACCATGGAGTCAAAAATGAAATCCAAGTACACTAACTCAGTATGGGATCTTGTAGATGCGCCAAATGGGATAAAACTCATAGGGTGAAAACGGGTCTATAAGAGAAAAAAGGGAGTAGACGAAAAGGTGGAGACCTTTAAAGCTAGATCGGTTGCTAAGGGTTTTATCCAACGAGAAAGCATTGATTATGAAGAAACCTTATCGCCTGTGGCCATGCTTAAGTCTATAAGAATCCTCTTATCCATTGTAACTTATTTAGATTATGAGGTGTGGCAAATGGATGTCAAGACTTCATTCCTTAATTGAAATCTTGACGAAAGCATATATATGATGTAAGTAGAAGGTTTTATCCAAAAGGGTCAAGAGCATAAAGTATGGAAACTGAAGAAATCTATTTAAGGACTAAAGCAGCCATTTAGGTCTTGGAACATCAGGTTTGATCAGACAATTAAGACTTGTGATTTTGATTAGAACCTTGATGAGCCTTGTGTCTTTAAGCGTATTAAAGACAACAAGGTCATTTTTCTCATATTGTATGTTGATGAGATTTTACTCATTAGGAATGATATTGGAGCATTGACATTAGTCAAAAACTGGTCGACACAGAGGTTTGATATAAGGACTTGGGTGATGCCAATTATATTCTAGGTATCCAAATCCTTCGGGATAAGAAGAAATAGAAGATTACTATTTCCCAAGCTTCATACATAGACAAAATATTGGTTAGATTTTCTATGCAAAATTCCAAAAAAGGTCAAATGCCTTTTAGACATGGAATTCAATTATCACGGGAGCATTGCCCTAAAACTCTTGGTGAAATGGAGTACATGAAACATGTTCCTTATGCCTCACCTGTAGGAAGTCTCATGTATATGATGTTATGTACACAACTTGATATTTGTTATGCTGTTGGAATAGTCAGTAGATACCAGTCAAACCCGGGACCTAAGCACTGGACCGCCGTTAAGCATATACTGAAGTACTTCGTAGAACTAGAGATTATATGTTGGCTTATTAAGCTCCAAATTTGGTTCCTATAGGCTATACTGATTATGATTTTCAAGTTGATAGGGACTCTCTCAAGTCCATATCTAGATTAGTGTTAACATTGGGTGGCTGTGCCGTTATATGGAGGAGTGTCAAGCAATCTTGCATTACTAACTCCACTATGGAGGCGGAGTATGTCGCAGCTTGTGAAGCGGCCAAGGAAGCCGTATGGCTAAGGAAGTTTTTGCTAGACCTTGAGGTGGTACCTTCAGCATTGCATCCCATTATTTTGTACTATGATAATAGCAGAGCGGTGGCAAATGCAAAAGAATTAAGAAGCCATCAACGTGGAGAACACATAGAACGAAAATATCACTAGTTAGGGAAATCATTCAATGAGGAGATGTGACGGTGTGCAAGATAGCATCTGCAGAAAATCTTGCCTATCCCTTTACCAAGAATTTGGCTACTAGGAGCTTTGAGGGACATACTGAAAGTATGGGTTTACTTAACATGTCTCATTTACTCTAGGGCTAGTAGGAGAATTGTTACCTTCGAGTAAATTTATTTGTACTCGTGACATTTTGAAATAATGATAATAATTTATTTATTTTTTTGTATTAAATTGAGCTTGCATTTTGTTCATGGATCAACTTGATTTTATAAATCGAGTGTTTAAGTTGCTAAACACTGAAATATTTGATTTATAATTTGATCTAAAGTTTATTGTCTATAGTCGGTAAATAAAGATGAACACTTTATTTTGATAAGTTCATCTCAATTTTATTTAAAATTGTTCTTGACTTTAGCAATAAAATTGATTATACATTTTTAGAATATATTGGAGTGGATCACTTGAATTTAATTTCACTTGACTATTATACGTAGAACCTTAATCGAGTAATGAACTTTGATTACTAACTTGAAGTTTTTAGAGGTATCAATGAGTGAGATTAAATTGCTAATCAATATCTCGATGCCTTGGGAATTGAAGCGAAATAATTGGAGAACATATATCCGCGATATGGAATTCGTAACCTATTTAATAGGTACGATCATGACCTCAATAGATTTTCCAATGAACAGGTAAATCCGAGATGAGTAATTCGACATGATTATTGAATTAATATTCTGATGTGATCACGTGAAACTGTCAAATAGAAAACGGGATTGAGGATATAACGTTTATTTAGAAAATGGGCATTTTGGTCATTTTACCGAGTTCCAAATATTCAAAATGAATAACAGGGTAATATGTAAGAGCAATTTGTAAGACGATATAATTATTGTAGCTTCAATAATTTCAATTAAATTAGGAGTGCAAGCACATTTTTTTAAAGGAATAGATAGTGATTAATAAATTGTCTAGACTGATCAAGAGTTGACCGGGTCAAGATTAATTTATTGGAGCTTGATTTAATTGAGTCCGTTTGGTCCCTTCAGTGGTTTCAAAATAAGAAACGGAATAAATTATAAGAGTTATGATTGATTATTATTAACTATAGAAATATAAATTAATTAAACCGGAATGTGTCTTGCATGTGCCAAACATGTGATATTAAGATATGAGATTATGATTTGGATAAGGACAAAAAGAGATTCCCTTTTGGCAATGACTTATCATCCAATAAAAGAGAGAGTCCTAATGTGATTAGAGGTCTAGTGAATCAAACCCACTATAGAGACATGTACCTTTTGTGGATTTAATTAAGATAAATAAAAAATTTTATTTTTGTGCCCACCCACACACAAAACAAAAACAAAAAAAAAGGAAAAAGGAAAATATCCCTACAGTTTGTTTTGGGTTCTTGAAGAATACTGGAGAATGCCAAAAGGTTTGAAAGGAGAATATCAAATGAGGAGGCTTAAAGGTGGAATCAAGGAGATCAAAGATTAAGGATTTTTTTTTTTTTGGTAAAGCACGCTACAAGGGTAATTCCTAAAATACTTACGTGTTATTTTTGTTCCAAATTATTTCATTCTTGTCGATACACAACTTAATAAAATCCTTCATATTTTCCAACACTTCTACCCA
Organism: Fraxinus americana; assembly: GCA_035079005.1. Taxonomy (NCBI): domain Eukaryota; kingdom Viridiplantae; phylum Streptophyta; class Magnoliopsida; order Lamiales; family Oleaceae; genus Fraxinus; species Fraxinus americana. The sequence goes on along the minus strand of CM068721.1, from coordinate 18,201,534 downwards.
CAGATTTTCCTTAAGTATCGATAACAAATGATTATTACATTGGTCATTTCCAACAATCCACAAATAGAAACGGATTGTTGGATGGACATTTTCCATCGTGAAGACTAATAGCAACGGATATGGTTTCATAAATGAAAAATTTGTTACTGAAGCCATGATTTTTTCTATTAATTTTAGGATTGATATGTTCAAACGAGTCAATGTCTTGTACAAGTCTGTTAAGGGACAAATCTTAAATTGAATAAAAATAAAAATATAAACTAACATAATATGGGTATGTGTTAATCATTTTAATAAAGTTCACCTTTTAAGATAGGTTCTAAAGGCTTAATAGGTTGTCCATCGAATTTTCGTTTCATGCCATATCAAATTTTCTAATGGAAAAACAAAATAAATAAAAGCTCTTCGAAAAATCTGATACATGATTTATAAACTAAAAAAAAGTTTCTTAAGTTTTTTATTTAAAATAAATTCAGAAACATTAAGGAAATGTTTTGACCAATTATCAGAAACTATGTTTAGAAGTTTCACTTCATTGTGGGTTTTGCCGCGAGTTTTAACTGAGAATTAATTTCATTTTGGATTCAACTAAAAATTAAAGTTGATAACCCTCATACTACATCAGATATATAAGTCTTCAGAATTTCATTAATAGTAAACAACTTTATGAAATTAAATATTGAATTATAATTAGATAAATTTTAAATTGTTCTTACGACATTTCCACGATAATTCTTATCTTTTTTAAAATAACATTTCCACGTATAGCCTCAATTTACATTTTGTTTTTCTATTTTCATACAGTTTAGACTGCAAGCAAACAAAGGTTTTCATTATCTTCTCCACTGGTCTGTTTTTTTATCTTTCGATGGCACTCATCGTTGGGTTTGACTTTGAATTCTAGGTGAGATTATTAATTGTATATTGATGGAACATGAAAATAACTTTTTGATAATTTAATTAAATTTAACTTGTGAGATGTTATGAATTCTCATTGAATTAAATTCTAACTTTTATCTGAAAAATTGCCCGTTAGCTAATGTCGTTTGGAGCAAGAACTAATGTCATTATTACTACCAACGAGATTAAATTCATTATGAATCTCGTTGGGTAATATTCGTATTTCACAAAAATATACATTTTCGGTTCATATTCCATATAGAAACATAATAAATGACGTCTTCTCCTATATAAACTATCTAGATAATTTTTTATGTTTGAATATGTTAGGTTTTGTGACAAAAATTTAATGTGATTTAGAAATTTGTTGCATGAAAAAAGCTTGTTTAATATTTATTTAGAAGTCTTGATTGATTCGATTCCATGTGATTTGGGATTTGGTTGATTGGAGGAAATCTAAGGTACTTGGGTTTGTAGGGTCCTAAGCTGTGAAGATCAAATTTGAATAATAATTAGGAGTTTGACTTAAAAATTGACTATTGGATGCAAAAAACGTGTTTTGGAATGTGAACCTGAGACCTAGCTTCCAAGCGCTAGGCGTCGTGCCCAGGTGCTGCACCTAGTGCCTATGTGCCATAGCAGTTACGCCTAGGCGCTACAACAGTAACCTGATCGTTGTTTTTTTATTTTATCCGGATTTTGGGACCTCTTCTTCGTCATGGACTCCACAACTTCAAGATTTGGCTTCTATAAATATTCCACAAGGTAAAGGCACTTCACAAGACAAAAAATGAAAGACTCAAGAGAGATTATTAGATCAATGTTCTATGCATTAGAAACTAGATAGAATTGTTTAGATTATATTGAGAGGATCAAAATCTTGTAACACAATTATTTGTTTCTTAGTATAATAAATTCTCATTTTCCACAATTTTCTTGATTGTTGTGTGATTCATTAAATTTCATATTGTCCATATTTTCGTCTTTAATTATTTGGCCGGTTTCTCAACAAGTGATATCAAAATGTTCTTGATATCGGGTTTGGTTCATAACAACGGGTATCAGCGCCAAGAGTTTTTTTGTGATTTGTTGGGAGGTCCAAATTAATTATTAAAGCGAGGTTGGAATAAGGTCGATTGTTAAGGGGTGACAACTTTGAAATTTGATATTCCACTTTTGGATCGCAACATTAGGTTTTCATTGTGGCAAATCAAGATGTGATCGGTTCTTACTCAATTGGATCTTGATAATACTTTGCTAGGGATTGATAGGATGCCTGTAACAATGACCGCGGAAGAGAAATAACGAAAGGATCGGAAAGCCCTATCTCAAATACATTTTCATCTTTCTAATGAAATTCTTTGGGACGTGGGGAAGGAGAAAAGGGCTGCTGCATTATGGTTGAAGTTGGAGTAGCTTTGTATGACAAAGAGCTCGACAAGTAAATTACACTTGAAACACCACCTGTATTGTCATCGCTTGGCGGAATCTTTGGAAGGTCATCTATCGGTGTTCCAGGAAATCATTGCTGATTTAGAAACGATGGAGGTTAAGTATAATGAAGAGGATTTAGAGCTGATATTGTTATGTTCATTGCCGCCTTCACATATGACTTTTAGAGATACCATTTTCTATAGTCGGGATACTCTTACAATTAACGAGATATATGATGTGCTTTATTCTAAGGAGAAGATGAAGCATCTGGTCATCGGTTCTGAAGCTTATGGAGAGGGTTTTATTGTTCATGAGAAGAAGACGAGTAATCATAGAGATGGCAGAGTCAAGGATAGTAACAGTGGTATTGTCTGTTGGTATTGCAACAATAAGAGGTACATGAAGAGGGATTGCTATGAGTGGCGGAAGAGGTTTGCTACTACAGATCAGGATGAACAATCAGAAAATTCCAATAATGTTAATCTTGTAGAAGAGAACAGTGATGGAGATTTGTTGGTGATTACTGAAGGTGACTCCAAACCTAACGAGGATTGGATTCTTGATTTAGCTTTCACTTTTCATATGTCTTCAAACCAGGATTGGTTTTCTTCATATGAAATAGCTACAAGGTGTTCTGTGAAGACGGGAAGCAATGAGCCTTGTGGAATAGCTGGGATTGGTAACGTCAAAATCAAGATGCTGAATGGGACGATTAGAACATTTGGCCAACATGTTCGAGGTATAAACAGAAATCTGATCTCTTTGAGTACCCTTGATTTAAAAGGGTATAGGTAAATCGTTGGAGGTGGAGTTCTGAAAGTTAGTAATGGTGCCCGGGTTGTGCTAAGAGGGTGTAGAAAGTCCCGGTTATAATTTGGTAAGCAGTAACTGGGGTAGAGTTGGTTGTGATCGGGTTGTTCCTAGTGATTTGGACAATAATATTGGGAAACCTTCTAGTAGCTCAGGTGGAGCTGGTTGTGATCTTGTTGATCATGTTGTTCACGGTGATTTGAGCAGGTTTTACAACTCAGGTGGAGTTGGAGTTGCTTGTGGTGGTTTATGCAGGTTTATTGACTTGGCTGTAGCTGGAAGTGAACGGGATGATTCAAGCAAGGATGGCGCACAAGGTAGCTCTGTTGGTATGTATGGCTTGAATGTAGTTCACAGTTGTTGAGTATGCCCGGAAGGGGCATGGGGTGTCTGGTTGGGACATGGTGGAAGAGTTGGAGAATGACTTGAAGAGTGGAGATTTAATTCCTTGTTATGGAATTTGTGTCAAAGTGGAGTATGTTAGATTTTGTAACAAAAATTCTATGTGATTTAGAAGTTTGTTGAATGAAGGAAGCTTGTTTAATCTTGGTTTAGAAGTCTTGGTTGATTGGAGGAAGTTTAAGGTACTTGGGTTTGTAGAGTTATAAACTGTGGAGATTAAATTTCAATAATAATTAGAAGTTTGGCTTGAAAATGGACTCTTGGATCGCAAAAAGCATGTTTTGGAAGCTGAACCCGAGATCTAGAGCCCAAGCACTAGGCACATAGCGCTTGAGCACCAGGCATAGAGCCTTAGCGCTGCAACAGTAGCCTGATCACGATTTTCTCGTTTTATCTGGAATTTGGGACTTTTTTTTCATCTTGGACTCCACAACTTCAAGATTTGGCTTCTATAAATACTCCACAAGGTATAGACATTTTATAAGAGAGAAAATGAAAGACTCAAGAGAGATTATAACAATTAGATCATTGTAGTTAATGTTAGAAACAAGAGAGAATTATTTAGATTAGATTGAGATGATCAAAATCTTATAAGACAATTGTTTGTTTCTTGATATAATAAATTGTCCTCTTCCACAATTTTGTTGATTGTTTCCATTAAATTTCATATTGTTCATATTTTTGTCTTTAATTATTTAGCCGGTTTCTGAACAAGTGATATCAAAACGGTTTTTTATATCGGGTTGGTTCATAACAGAATAGACATTTGCTTACGCGATATGTCTGACTTTGTCATTTTTTCATTTCAAAAAAATCATCGCCTGCAAATATTTAAATTAATACATCGTTTTTCTTTTCCTATAAATAGCTCCAAATAAGTCTGTACATAGCATAATTAAGAAACCATGGCTAATAGTAAAGTTGGCATCTTTACATTCCTCCTAATCTGTGGTAACCTTCTAATTCCTTGTCCTTTTTAATGTTTCGTCCATACACGTAGTATTATGCTAATTAAATTATGCTTTGTCAACTTTTTCTTTATGTGCCATTTGTTTTGACACAATGTCAAACTTATTTTTCTTTGTCACTATCAAGTAGAGCTGAGCATTTACCTGCCCAATCGCGGGACCAGCAGGACACAAACCGACTTGGATCTGTTTTGGTCGATTTGAGGCTATGATGGGTCGATTTTTAGATTTGTTTGGATCCAACACAAAAACCACTTTTTTGTATTTTTTTTTTTATTCAAAAAATAAAAATTCAAGGGTATTTTACCGTTGAAACTAAAGTGACTCACATCATTTTGGATCGAATTTTAACTATTGTCAAATCGGTTTGAGTTGAAATTTTGCCAACCTGAAAAACCGGTTTGGTGATCGGTTGGGTCCGAACCCAACACATGCTAACCCTTGATTATCAAGTATTTCTACTTGATTACTCTCTTATCATTTTGCTCATGATTTTCTGTAACAAGATTGTTTTGTAAGAACAATTAATGTGGCCCAAGTAGTATTGGTAATAAATTAATTGAAGTGGTTTGTTATTGCTAAAAATCTTATTGGTCCATTGAGAAGTGACAGTTTTATAACTATCCACTTTGATGGAAAGTGGGTAGTTTTATTTCATTAATTTGGTATTTTGTTGAATAGAAGGAGTCTAAGGAGCTTGGGTTTTGAGTCCTAATTAATGAAAATCAATTTCATCAATAATTTGGAGTTTGACTTGGAAAAGAACTTTGAGATGAAGAAAATAACTTGGAGCGAAGTAAAAGGGTAAAAGAAAAAAAAACAGAACACTCGACGCCAGCGCCCCTGAGCTATACAGAGCACCCGACAAAAAGAGAGGCATTCAACAACATCTTGAGAGTTAGAGAGCTTATATTTCAATTGAGATCATTGAAATCTTGATATTGTAAACACAAATGATATTGATTATAGTGGATTATTCTTCGTCTACCGGTGGTTTTTTCCCGTATTGAGTTTTCAAGTATATCTTAATGTTTATTTCATTATTGTCGTTATGTTGCGATCCAAATTTCATAACAGTTGTTCATCAATCTTCCTATTTTACAAAATTAATTTACGTTTTTATTTCACATAGAAAATAGAAACATTAATGTCTCCTTTTTTTTCGTCTTCACCTATACAAACTAACAAGATAATACTTAATAGTGTGAACCAATATCTATTCGTTAGTTTGAATTGACTTTTGTCTACGCACCATATCTATGACTTGTGTATTTTCTCTTATGAAAAGTTAAATATTTAATATATAATAGTATTTTTAATGCAAATTTTTTATGTGTATATATATAACTGAAAAATAGTCTCCAAGACGCACAATTAAGAAAGCATGGCTAGTAGCAAAGTTGGCATCCTTACTATCATCCTAATCTGCGGTATGTTTTAATGGATTGTCTTATTTAATCTTTTGTGCATACTAAAAAATATATACACTTTCTCTGTATTGAAAGTGCGAACGAATTCCCGATTAATTAGACATATGGTAGATAATGAGCTTATATGAGATTTTCATTCTCCTGTTAATAGTTAACCGTTCAGGATCCAATCTGAATTCCCTACGAGTGGTATCAAAGTTAGGGCCCAAACTTAGCCATGAGGATGCTCAAGGCATATCATAGTTGTAGCCGAATGAAGGTGATAGGCCCTCCTGGAATTGAATCGTGATGGTATGAAAAATATGTGGTTGGCTCTCAAAAGACAGTTGTACTCACGTAAGATGGGAGATCCTTGACGCAATCGAAGAGTTCGGCCCTGATGAAGTGTAATCCATCCTGGTTTGGGGAAAGGGGACAGATAAACTATTGGTTTAGGAGTTACGAGTGCCAAGATGATATGGTACTTCGTTCCACCGGAATTGTTAGGAAAGTGTGAATGAATCGTCAGTTTGATACCCTAGTTTTCAACCTTTATTTCGTGACAGTTGTTTATTACATAGTAGTACTAAACATTAAAATAGACGAGATATCAACTTATATTTCTTTATTATTCTTAAGTTTTCCACTTAACTACTCTATTTATCTTTTACTTGTGATTTCTTTAACAGGGTTGTTTTTCTTGGGAAGCAATTTGGGACCTGTTGAAGCCGAACCCAAAATTTGCACACAAGAGTGCCTAAATGTTGGATACATGATTTGCCCTTCTTCAGGCCAGGAAAAGCTTTATCCAACTTGCACAAACTGTTGCAAAGCAGAGAAAGGTTGCAAACTTTACAGATCTGATGGAACCCTAATTTGTACTGGAACCTAAATGGAGAGAGAAATCTTGGATAAACTGTGATATGTCTATGGAATAAAATAGTAAATAAATTTAAGAAACTTATGTATTGTTTCTTGAGAAATGAATAAAAGATTCAAGTTACATCCATTAACGTTGTTTCAAAGAAATTGTCCTTTAGTCATCTATTTTTCTATGTTTATTGGAAAGAAAACTTAGTTTTGAACAGGGGCCAGCTGGCCCTAGTAACGTACAGGACCCCTAGATCGGTCCAAAAATTAGTTACCAGTTACCATCAATTTTTTCACAATACTACTATGCTCCTTAAGAGTACACTCATTATAGTTTGCAAATTTTTTCACAATGCTACTATGCTCCATGTGAGTATAAGTCAATAAGGGTTGCAAACTCTTTCTAACAAAAGAGCTTAATTCATTTTTTCAATGATAACTTCATATATTATTGTGCAAATTAAGAAAAAGATGAAGAAAAGAACATTTGTTTAAAATTACACTTTTCAACGAACTTTCGTGGTTGTTCCAATTTGATCCCAATTTCTTCTGATAAAAAATGGTCACCAAACTTTATGTTATGCTTTAAGTTACTTATTTCATTTATCTTCGATAGTAAATTCGATTAAGATTAGTAATAGAAAAAAAATAGATGACATATCGAAAACTTACCATAACCTTTTTTGTAGGGATGACAAAAAAATCCGACAAACCCAATACCCGCGGGGCACCACCCCGAACGGGGCGGGAAAAACCCGCTTAAACGGGTAACGGGACGGGGACGGGTAACGGGGTCCCCGCCCCGTTTAAAAAAAAAAATTTTTTTTTTTTTTTTTAGAATTCAATACTTTAAATGAAATTTTTTATTACTTCTAACAGAAAATAGCAGCTAAAATTGTTTGTCCAAATCTAATGAATATGGTCAATAAAAATAAATTATCAAAAACTTAAAAAAAAAATTAAATGGGGAATGGACATACCCCGCCCCGCCAATTATAAATTATTAAAAAACAATTTTATAAAATAGAAGAAAGAGTATAGAAAGTAACAATACTTTTAAACATAAAACATTAAAACATGTCTTCTTCTCGGTTGTGATAAAGAATTATCAAAACTATTTTGGAAATATGTTACCAAAATCAGCATGTCTTCTTCTGTTTTAATTTTTTTTTAATTAATGCAATTAAATTAAATTTTATAACACGTACTTGCGTATACTAATTTTTTAAAAAAATTCGTACAGACGTATCCATAGCCATGTTTCGTAGGATAGATTCTTCAGCAAGTAATATTTGATAGTGTTAACATGTTCAAAAGTTTAGGGTTTCAGGAATTTTCAATGACAAGTAAATTCACTGTTGATCCGATAGTACACTATGATCAGTTTTTTCTCCTTTATATTCTAATTTTTGAATTTGCAATGGACATAATCACCACGAACTAGGTATAATATGCTGTATGTAGTGTTTGATACTGTTATACGTACCGAACATCAAAGTGATAGATCCTCTGCACTATATATGATTTTATGGAAGGAATGATTAAATTAGCATTAAAAGGTCGAATGAAATGCTTCATACAATGCTAAATCACTCGAATGCTTCGAAAGAACTATATATCTTATTTATATGAGAAAAGACAAACTTATGAATATAGGATGTGGAAAGAACTTGAGAAACAAGATATGCTAAGGAAAAAATGGGAAGAGAAAATAAGGAAAGAAATTGAGTGGCAAGATCGTGGAAGATGCAAAGAAGACAGAGCTAATAGAGGATGGGCATCTAGAACTGATGGAGTCAGCAGCTTCAAGCATTACTTCAATCGTTTCACTTGATTATGACACCATGCAAAATCTCTAGTCATTCTTAGAAGATTTATGTCAATTCACTCGAAGGACCGTACAAGTGGAAAAGCTATGTCCTATCTTTGGCCTTGTAACATTGATTATTTAGTCAAGTTCTTTGGCCTTATTTGGATATGGAAATAACGCATCAATATTTCATCTATTTTGTGGACCATACCACATGTAACAAAGGGTGATTAAATTTGCTATGAAATTGATCTTGGAAAAGTATTATTGAACGATGAATTACCAAAGTGAGGCATTTCGCGGTGCTAGAATGAAGCAAAAAGTGCAAACCACAAAAACTGTGACCACAAGCACAGAAATTGCACTAACCTTTATGTCATATTTAGTATGGTGGATTTGATAGCATAATATGCACTGACTGATTCTTCTTGTTAGTTGAAGAGAGGAAACAGCCGCACATATAGATAAGGATGTAGCAGTGAGATACGGAAGTGTTCCATTACTATACCATTGCAATGCAAAAGTTACACAATTCCACATCAATCAGGTTTTACGGATAATAGCTCCACAATCGCCGACATAATATAAATATTTATTCTTATAAATGTTTTCTTTCAAATGCCTTTATATCCAAAGGATAAAATTCTAATTTATCTTTAGACGGAAATAAATTTCTACTCAAAATTATCTAGAAAATTACTCAACTTAAATTAAAAAATTACAGACCTAATGTCACCCACATTCCAAGTTTTATAGCACCAAGACACAATCTTAAAACAACTAAACAGGGTATGATTAAGGTGTCAAAATTCAGGAAATAAGCCAATGGAAAAAAAATTAGCTATGAATTTTCAGAACTCAAATGAGGACCAAAAACACATATTTGATGTGAAGTCATGAAGATACTACCTAAGATTTCAAAATTATTTTATAATCATACTCAAAGAAAAAGCATTTGGTGGACTTGATCGCTAAAACAAGCCATGATCAAAAACCAACTAGATAATTGCGATTTTTTATGAAAACTCTAACAAAGGTCCTCCTTTTGATAGACCGTCATGGAAGAAAAGCCTCCATGCTCAACAATGGCTTTAAAGAAAAGTAATTCGACTTTAAATTCTAGGTTTTTTTGATGAAAGATTTAAAGTAATTACATCGAAAAAGAGATATTTTTTTGTTGCTCAAAAAAAAAAAAAAAAACAAAAGTAAAACGCTGTATGCCAAAGCTCACATACTGAGAAAGCAATTATATTGGTGTTTACCATTATTGGTTAGTTACGTGATTCTGCTACTAGCATTCATGTACATAGAAACGGGATAGTACTCAATAATAAGATTGCGAGTGATTTTTATGGCAATAAGCAAGCACCAAAAGATAGGAATTCGTTGAAGGTTAATCTCACTAATAAAGCTAGTATTTAATATTTCTTACATGTTGATCATGAAATAAATGCATTGACAGATCTGAAACTCATGTTTTAAGGATATCGACATACCTGTAAAAGAGATCCTTAACCCAAAATGAGTTTCCAGAGGATAGCGTCCTTACTTTATAAAATCTATTGTGGCAACTGTAATTATAGCGAATGTCGTTTGATAGTTTTGAAAAATAAAATCTAGAAATGTAAAAATCATGTTCATTATGTAGTCCAAAATCGTATCTACTAGTCCGCACCAAATATGCACGAAGTATTTCGTCTTGTTAGTTAAAGAGAAAAAAATAGGGAGTACATATATATAAGCATTCAATGGTGAGATACAGATGTGTTCAATTTTATTTCTGTTCTAAAGCCAAAGTTATATACATCTAAAACCACTATCTTGATTACCCAAATTCCTATCATTCCAACCATGAGCTCTATGTCTCAGCGTGTGAATCTTACCACTACTTCTGAAGGAGTCTATGACAATCTCATGTGTTAAATAGTCCCTCCTATAATTAATAGCATTTTTCACATTATTATAAGCATCAGATATAACATTCAACAAAATAATAGCTTTATACTGTTCAGGTACTTTTCATCACTATTTGTAATTTTTTGAACCAATTTGTTAAAGACATCAAGATTGTCATCCAAATGTTTAGAGGAATCAATTTTGAAATTAAAAAACCTTTCAAGCAGAAAAAGTAAATTTGGAGGGGATTTTAACAAATAAAGAACCTCTAATTTTTCCGACAACTTTTATGTAGAAATGTGTTTACCAACTTTTCTCAAAACATCATCACAAAGGTGTAAAACAATAAAACTATTAGCTTATTCATCTTGCTCCTTTTTTCTTAACTTCAGTTAAAGTTGTAGAAATTGTGCCATCAATAGCTTCAGAAACTTTTTATTGAATGAAATTCCTTTAATCATTTGTTTCAAAAACAAAAAAAAAATACATTTGCCATTACAAATACACAACTTAAAATGCGTTGTCATTTTACCAAAAAATACAATCAAAACTACGACCACAAGCAGATACTCAAATCACACAAAAAGGCCAATCAAACTTTTCAAAGGTCACAAGCAAACCTAAATGCAAAAATATGGCAACTAACATTAACAAAAAAATCTAAAGCATAATATATCAAGCTCACACATAATTTATTACATCAAATTCACGAAGAATTCGAGTCACGAATTACCAAATAATATCCTTAGTCTAGCAACATGCAATGGTTACACCACATTAAACTAAAATGTATAGACCTAATGTCGCCGACATTCCATGTTTTAGGGCACCAAGAAATCATTATCTTCAAAAAACTGGACAGTTTGTATAATTAAGATGTCAAAACTCAAGAAATAATCCAATGAAAACAAAATGCTAAGAATTTTCAAAACACAAACAAGGACCAAAAATATGTATCGACGTAAAGTCATGAAGATACTACGACAGATTTCAAAATTATTTTATAATCATACTCGAACAAAAATAATTGGAGGCTCGCTAAAACAAACCATGAACAAAATCCAACTGAATCATACCTATTTTTTTTTTGCAAAATCTGACAAAGATCCTCCTTTTGATATACCTCCGGGGAAGAAAAGCCTCAATGCTCAGCAAAGGCTATAAAGAAAATCAATTTAAATTCTAGGTTTTTGGACACAAAAGATTTTATGTAATTACATCGACAAAGAGATTTTTTAGTTTCCCAAAAAAAAAATGCGGTATGTAGAAGGTCACACACTGAACAATTACATTTGTGTTTTACCATTGTTGGCAAGTTACGTAATTCTGCAATGAGCATCCATGTACATAGATTATGTGCTATTGGTGATGTTTAATTTAAAGAAATGGGATAGTACTCAAAAATAAGATTTCTAGTGATTTTTATGACAACAAGAACAGACCAAAAGATAGGAAGTGTACTTTATTTAAGACACTTGTTGAATGTCAATCTCACTAATAAAGCAAGTATTTTATCTTTCATGATGACCATGAAATAAATGGACTGGCAGAGCTGAAACTTGTGTCCCAAGGATATAGACCTACATGTAGAAAGGTCCTTACCTGAAAATGAGTTTCCCTAGGATAGCTTCCTTACTTCATAAAATCTATTGTGACAACTGTAATTATAACGAATTTCCTTTGATAGTTTTGGAAAATAAAATCAAGAAAATAGAATCATATCCACTATTCCACACCAAATATGCACTGAGTAATTCTTCTTGTTAGGTAAAGAGAAAAAACAGGGAGTACATACATAAGAATCCAATGGTGAGAAACAGATGTGTTCCATTTTAATTCCATTCTAAAGCCACAGTTATATACATCTACAAAGCCATCAAAAAATCATGTTTGATAGCTAAATCAATTCTATCAAGTTCGTATTTTCAGCTGCCGGCTCATCACTGTAGCCAGCAGACTTATTCAGAAGTAAAGAAAAGAGTCCAATTACGAATGTAAGGGAAGGAATATGACATTTTTCACCATCAGAACGGAGGTCTAGAAAGAACAAGCAGATTATGTCAGGAGGAAAAGTGTTAAGGAAAACTTACACATCAAATAAAGATGAAAACATAGACCAACTTATAAAAGATTGAGCTACTCCTCTTAATAAGGTTGACCTTTTAAATGGAACCTCAAATCCTAACATGATACGAGAACCCATTAAGCTCTAACGAACAATTCGATCCAATTAAGACTCCAAAAGTGAGCATACAGATTTCAAGATTGATTTGCTCAAACGAGCCACCATCTTAAGGGGGTATGTTAAGGGATAGAATCTCACATCAAATAAAGATACCAACTTATAAAGGATTTGGTTATTCCTCTTCATAAGATTGATCTTTTAAGATGGAACATCAAATCCTAACAAAAAGGAGGTTGAACAAGTACACAGTCTTAGAAGGAAGAGACTAACACGAGATGAAAATATAGCTTTCGCCACTAGATTTTCCCTGGCCAAACAAAAAATCAGGTGAAAACGCTCATTTATTGACTAAAAAAATACTTAATCAGCCATATCTTTGCCGACCAGTTTTTTGCCGACCCACCAAAAATTGGCGAATGAAAACATTAATTGCCAACCAAAATAATTATAAGTCAGCCTAGACAATGCGTATTTGTTGAAAGGATGAAATGGATCTGCTTATTTTTGGCAGGAGATAGGGGTGCGACAATTAATTGGAACTTTAGACCCAAAATAACATTTAGCGAGGGTAAGAATTTTCTTTGCATCTTCTCCATTTCCAGCCTTGACTATCTTATCTCCCATTCAGGTTCTGTTCATACCTCTCCATTTCCAGCCGTCCCTGGTGAGTTTACTTTATCTTAACATTCCTCTCTTTGTTTCTATGTATGAACTAAATGCTCTCTCTTTGTAAAGAAACCGAGAATTTATCTCTTCAAATAATAAAAAGAATTACAAAACTCTTAACGAATTACATTCTCTAGCTTACCTTATATACAGAGAGCATAGAGAGGATATTCTATTTTCCATAACAACCTATAGCCAGCTGGCTTAACAAATTATATTCTAATCATGTACTGCCTATTGTGCTGTGTACTACCCAATCGTGCTGTGTATTTACCATGAATTTGTTAGGCTGTTTATTTGTTGGTAGTGTAAACTTTAACACCCCCTCTCAAGGTGGAGTGTATCTCTAACACTCCTAGCTTGTCTCTTAGAAAGATAAATCTGGAATGAGCAAGAGGTTTGGTTAATAAGTCGGCTGTCTGGTCTGAGGAAGGTACATAGTTGATTTCCAATTCTCCTCTCAACACTTTGTCTCTTACGAAGTGAACATCAAGTTCAATGTGTTTCGTTCTCGCATGGTACACCGGATTTGAGGCTAATGCACTAGCACTCAAGTTATCACACCAGATCTTGGGAGTTGTCATCTGCGCCATATTCACTTCTTTTAACAAGGATTGAATCCAGGCGATTTCAGATGCACTATGGGCAAGTGCACGGTACTCTGCTTCAGTGCTGGATCTTGCAACTACTTGTTGTTTCTTGGAGCACCAAGAGACCAAGTTATCACCTAGATATACACAATATCCAGCTGTGGACCTTCTATCATCTGGGCACGACGCCCAGTCAGAGTCTGCAAATGAAGTAATGCTGAGATTATCATTTTTGTAGATTGCTAGACCATAATTGAGTGTTCCTTGCAGATACCTAAACACCCTTTTCAGTGCCTTCCAATGTGTATCAGTTGGTGTTTGGAGAAATTGGCTTAGTCGATTTACTGAAAAGGCAACATCAGGCCTGGTATGTGTTAAGTATTGGAGCCCTCCAATAGCACTTCTATATAAAATTGGATCCTTCATTTCCTGACCATCAGTTTTGGAGATCAGCTTCCCTGCTGCCATGGGTGTTATACTTGGTTTAAGGTTCTCATAACCGAACCTCTTCAGTAGATTGATAGCATATCTTGTTTGAGTTAAGTATAAACCGGCTGTGTCTCGATGAATTTCCATTCCCAGAAATTGATTCAGATTCCCCATATCCTTAAGGGCAAAACAAGTGTTCAGGTTATCAATAATTTCCTGTAACCTTTCAATATCGTTTCCTGTTACGATCATATCATCCACGTAGACAAGGATGAATAATATACTATCACCGTCAGTTGAGAAAAATAGTGAATTATCAGCTTGAGATTGTTTAAAATTCCACTTCAGTAGAGTACCTTTCAGCTTCTCATGCCAGGCCCTTGGGGCTTGTTTTAACCCATACAATGCCTTCTCTAGTTTGCACACAAAATCAGGATTTCCCTTGTCAATAAACCCTTGTGGCTGGTACATGTAAACTGTTTCATTCAGACCGCCATTCAAGAAGGCATTATTCACATCTACTTGCCTGATATGCCAATCCTTTGACACAGCAAGTGTAAGGACAATTTTCAGGGTTGAGGCCTTGACAACTGGACTGAAAGTTTCACCGTAATCGATTCCTGATGTCTGAAGGAAACCTTTAGCTACCAGTCGTGCCTTGTATCTTTGAACCTTCCCCTCTGAGTCATGCTTGACCTTAAAAACCCACTTGCTTCCAATGACTTTCATTCCAGAGTTATATGGTACAAGTTTCCATGTTTGGTTCTTCATTAGAGCATTGTATTCATCCTGCATTGCTCTCTTCCAATTTTGATCTTTCAGTGCTTCTGCAATTGTCAATGGCTCAAAATCTGTTTGTGTCTGACTGATATATACCTTAGGCTTGAAGATTCCTGCTTTGCTTCTGGTAATCATGTGATGACCACCAGTCATGGTTGTGTTTTGATCTTCAGTAACGTACTCATCTTCAACACCTTGAGTTTCAATTTCTCTTTGACTGACATCAGGACTTTGCTGAACACCGCTCTCTTGATATAGTGTTTCATCACCAAAGTTATTCTGTGACTCAGTTTCAGCTTGAGGAACTGGTTCTCCATTGAATGAAGCTGTTGCAGGTGGTGCATCAAGATGAGTTACATCGAGTTTGTGTTAGAAGGTTTGTTTCATTGAATTTGTTTTTGTATGGAAGGAAATGACAATTGTTTGAGTGTGTTGTTGATGAGAGGTTTTGTTTAAGAAACCGTGATTTAAAGGGAAAGATAGACTCGTTGAATACAACATGCACAGGAAACATAGACTCTTCCACTAGGACTTAGGCACTTAAAACCTTTGTGTGAATCACCATAGCCTAGAAACACATTTCTCTGGGAGTGAAAACTGAGTTTGTGCTTTTGATAAGGTCTGAGGTAGGGATAGCATGCACAGCCAAATGTTTTAAGAGTCTTATAGTCAAAGTTTTTAGCATAGAGAACTTCAAAAGGTGATTTATGATTGAGAACAAGTGTTGGCAGCCTGTTAATGAGAAATGCTGCTGATTTAAAGGCTTCCCACCAGTAGAATAGGGGCATTTGAGCTTGTGCTAGCAGAGTCAAGCCGGTTTCGATGTGTGTCGATGCTTTCTCTCTGCCCTACCATTTTGAGTTGATGTGTAGGGGCATGAATGCCTCAGTTCAATCCCAGAGAGAGAGGCAATTTGGTTAAAATTTCTGAATTCCCCTCCCCAGTCAGATTGAAGGGCTTTGATTTTTCTTTCGAACTTGTTTTCAACTAAAATTTTAAATTGGATGAAGGTGTTCAAGGCTTCAGACTTTTGTTTCATAGGATAGATCCATGTAAATCTACTATGGTCATCCACAAAAATAATATAGAATCTGAAACCTGAGGTAGATTTCAGTGGTGCAGGTCCCCACACGTCTGTGTGGATTAACTCCAGTGGATTTAAGGCATGTGATGGTGATTTTTTGAATGGTAATGCATGTGATTTTCCCATTTGACATGACTCACAGAAAATTGAGATTTCATTAACTCTGAAGTTTTTATTACAAGACCTTAGAACTTGACTCAAAACGCGATTTGAAGGATGGCCTAGTCTCCTATGCCAGGCTTCAATCTCGGTTTCTGATAACTTAACGATTTTGGTGACTCTTCACAACTAGAACTCACAAGCAAGACGGTTGGAATTATTTTGATTGGGTGACTCGTTAGATGAAGGCTTTGAAGTAGGACTTGAGAGCATCGGTTGATATAACCCGTTCTTAAGCACTCCACTGTGACTGCGTCTTCTTGGTCTCCGAGGTCCTTTACAAGACAATAATTAGAGTAAAATTCCATGAATAAATTATTGTCACTTGTGAACCGAGAAACACTAATCGGTTTCTTTTAATTTGGAACATAGAGTAGTTTGTTTAGTGCAAGATTTACTATGTGGTAAAGGAATAGCACATTTTCCAATGTGTGAGATTTGCAAACATTTTCCATTACCAACAAGTAACTTTTCATTACCTTCAAATCTCTGGGCATCGACGGATTACCTTTATACGGTGTGACATGGTTGCTAGCACCGATGTCGACAAACCATGCGACTCTTCAAATACCTTAGGTGTTGCTACATATCTTTGCGAAGTTGGTGAAATTAAATTGGTTTTGATTAGTGGAGTCTGCTTCCCATAAATCTGTTATCATATCTATTGAAACACCAATTTCTTTGTATGATTGGTCATGCCACAGATTTGGCAAGGCCCTTTGTTATCACACGATCTTATTGCTCTGCCTCTACCACCTCTCGTTCTTCCTCACGAGGTTCATGAACCTCCCATTCTTTGGTTCCTCTAGAAAATCGCCACTTCTGAGTTTTTGAGCGAGTTGCACGCTTGATTGTGCAATATTGAGAGATGTAAAACTACTTCTGACTTGATTTAGGTATTCAAGCCTACTCTCAAAGGTCATTAGAACAGAGGAAAGTTCATGCCATGATATATTTTCCCTGCTGTTTATCTGAACAACGATGGGAGTATACTCCTCATCCAAACCTGACAATACTTGGGTGACAAGGTCTCCATGCTCTACTGGCTTTCCGGCTATCTGAAGATTATCTGCCAGTTGCTTGACAGTGAAAAGGTATTGATCCATAGTCATAGGTCCTTTTCTGGTTCTCTGCAACTCACCAGTGAGGAAAACAATTCTTGATTTGTTCAGTATCCCATAGCTTTCTTCAATTGCTATCCACAGTTTGTTGGAGCTGGTGCTTCCCATAACTCTCATAGCTATCTCCGGAGTCATAGACGAGTATAGCCACCCCATGAGTAGCTGGTCAGTGGAGATCCACTTGCTGTATTCAGCATTCTGAGCCATGTCTATGGCTTCTCCTTCATTCACAGTTGTCTGTGTTGCTGTAAATTCCTCTGGACATTTTTTTGTTCCAAGCAAGAAGCCTTCAAGATTATGCCCCCTGATTATTGGCATAATCATGTTCTTCCATAACAAGAAATTATTCTTGTCGAGTTTTACTGCAGGTGTTTGAGTAAGGTTCATTCCAAACGGTGAAGATTGAATAATACCAGCTTGAACAGATGGTGTTAAGCTTGGCGAGGTTTGGTCACTTGAATCAGTGTTTGCCATTTTCTAGCTCTGATACCAAGAAAGAAACCGAGAATTTATCTCTTCAAATAATAGAAAGAATTACAAAACTCTTAACGAATTACATTCTCTAGCTTACCTTATATACAGAGAGCATAGAGAGGATATTCTATTTTCCATAACAACCTATAGCCAGCTGGCTTAACAAATTATATTCTAATCATGTACTGCCTATTGTGCTGTGTACTACCCAATCGTGTTGTGTATTTACCATGAATTTGTTAGGCTGTTTGTTTGTTGGTAGTGTAAACTTTAACAGTCACCAATGGACCTTTTGCCCCTTGGTAAATGAAAAAACAAAGGGAGGATTGGGATATTTGTGGCTGGTGGTTGTGGGCTGTGGTTGCAGGTGGGATGTTAGGATATTGGGCACGAGTAAATATTGGATATTCCCATGTCAAGAAAAATAAAGGTGACAATATAGCAAGCTTATGCTTGCAAGTAATTCGCACAAAACCGATACATTTCTTCTGCGAGTAATATTTGATATTGTTAATATGTTCAAAGTTTACGATTTTTGGAATTTTTATAGCATTCAATGACAAGTACCATAATTCACTATTGATCTGATAGTACACTAGGATCAGTTTTCTAATTTATGTTCTAATTTTTGAATTTGCAATGCACATAATCAGCACGAACAAGGTACAGTATGTTGCAAGTAATTTTTGATATTGTTATAGTAATGAACAGCAAAGTGATAGATCGTCGGTCCTATATTTGATTTTATAGAAGGAAATATTAAATTAGCATTAAAAGGTCAAATGAATACATCATAAACATGCTAAATCAATCAACTACTTCGAAAGAAACTGTATACCTTCATTATATCAGAAAATAACAAGCTCATGAAAATAGATGCAGAAAAAACTAGAGAAACAAGATACGCAAAGGAAAAATGGGATGAGAAAAAAGGGAAGAAATTGAGTGGAAGGACCATGTAAGACGGAAGGAAGACTGATCTAATAGAGGATGAGCAACTAGAACTGATGGAATTAACAGATTCAAGCATTACCTTCAATTGTTTCTTTTCATTATGGCACCAAGCAAAATCTCGAGTCATTCACAGAAGATTTGTGTCAATTCACTTCAATGACCGTGCAAGTGAAGAAGCTATTACCAATCTTCGGCCTTGTAACATTGATTATTTTTTCCAATCTTTCCATCACTACTATTCAAGGACGTTATTTGTGATGCACATTGCTCTTCTAAAACTAACCATAAAATATGTTGAAGATGTTGTGGGCCTTGAACAAATAATCTGAAGGTGGACATCCTCAAATTGTTAAAGGGGGCATATTTTGGGGTTTCAACATACATACGCAACATGCTATGTTACACCCCACTCATTTATAGTCAAAGTCATCAAAGTCAAGTAATTCAAATGTAAAAGTCAAAGCCAAATAAGGACGTAAGTTGGATAAATAATATTCATGGGACTTATTTGTAATTACAATTACTTATGGGCTACAAATAAAATAAAATAGGAATTCAAGGATTTGGTTTTCTATTATCAGAATGATGGAGGCTAAAAGTCACTTTATAAGAAGATAATGGACTTCTTTTGCAAATTTGTGATAGTTATCCACTTATTTTTCATTGGACCCATTATTTTCATTTGGAGAATAAAGAAAAACAAGTAGCGAAGCATCGAGAGAAAGAAAAGGAAGGAGGAGAAGAAAAGAAATGAAATGAAAGAAAAGAAAAGAAAAGAAGAAGGAGAAAGAAAGGGGTGGCAACACTAATGAACTAGAGTGTTCAATTTCTTCCTTTCTGAGGAAAAATGCTTGAGGCACTTGTGAAGGGATATGATCTGTTGGGGCGATCATACTTGGTAGTTGAATGTGAGGAGGTGACAAGAAGATTGAAATCGGGATCAGTCTAAAAGTTGGTGACTGGAAAAATTTAAATATTTTCAAGAAGTGATAAATTGATTATACTAATATGAATTATTTGAGCTACATGATTATTATAAAAGGTTCTCTCACTGTGATATACATGGAATTACAAAGATTGTATGTTGATCACTTGTGAATTAGAATTTGAAACATATGTTTTATTAACCAAAAATAGGGTACCATGTGATTGTGTTGGTTGTAAGTGAGACTTATCGGGTGATTGCAAGGGTAGATAGAGAGTGTGCCTTTGGTGATCACCGGAGGATTGACCACTTAATTTGTTGTTGTGGTAAGGTGATTATTGGTACCTCGGGTGGGATACTTCATGGTTGATCATGGGGGTTGTTAGGGGATGTATCTCTAGTGTTCACTGGAGGATGGTCCACTCGACTATGACATTGTGATTATTAGCACCTTGGGTGGGATACTTCTTGGTGATCATGGAGGTAGTTAGGGGATGTACCTCTGATGGTCACAAGAGAATAGTCCACTCAACTGTGCTCAATTGATTATTGATTACTGATGTTGATATTGTGCATAACTCTATCAAGTTCCTAGTAGTTGTGTCTAGGGCCCAAAATATTTCGAGTTTACATTGATGATTTTATCATGACTACAAGATGATATTTTCCAGTACTGTGAGAATGATTCCTATCTTGATTATTATTATTTGACATTATATTGTGAATTGTTGAGTGATTTAAACTCGATTTTTGATAAGTATGTATAAATGATAAAGTATAATTATTTTCGAACTTCTCCACTCGCTGAGCTATCAACTTGTATATTTTCCAACGTTTTTCCTTGCTAAGTAGTAGTTGAGTTTTAGCAACTTGGGATAGCTTGCTCATTTTAGAGCCACTTCCCATGACATATTTAGGTCATCGTGTCATTTGAATTGAACATGAAAATATCAATTTGAGAAATGCTATTCATCCCCACTGAGAATACATCCCCAATCTATGTGGCATTAATGTGGTATTAAATGATGAGTGAAATTAAATAAGTCATTTAATTTCACCTATCATTTAACCAATAATTTACATCCACATAGATTGGGGATGCATCCCCACTGGTGATGAATAGTATTTTTCCACCAATTTGGGCCCAAGTCGTGATTGAAAATGTTCTCACCAAAGTGGGAATATTCACTTTCTCATCAACGATGAAAAATATTTTTTCCGAATTTTGGGAGTAGAGAATGGGGCTTACAAAGCTGGTAACTGCACTCAATGCAAGGCCAGTAAAAGCTCGGCTCGAGCTACCATGAGTAATCTCTTGGCATAGTCAGCCTAAAGACTATAAATTAAGCACTTGATGAGAAATAACTCATCTATATATCCCTTACGCTTTTATTGTGTTATTTTATTGCATGGAATTTGATAAGTTTGCATAATTAGTTTTAGGTGTCTAAATTGAGCCGAGAAAAAGAAAACACATTGACTCAAACTCATAAAAGGAAGCATGTGGCACTCTTTACTAGGCACCATAGGTCTCGACCAAGAGTTGGGATAGATAGGTGGTGAAGTGTAGATAGCATCATGTCTCAAAAGTGACCTGATATTACTCCCTTATATCGTATGACTCGTAGATCATGTGATTGCAAGTCTGTTGTTTTCAGAGAAGCCACTTAGTCAGCCACACGTGATCATGAACCTAATGGGTCACACACAATAAGGAAAACTAGGAGAATTATATTGCTAATTAAGTCCAACACTTGTAGAATTTCATAGAATTAAATAAAGATATAATTTTTATTACAGTTTGTATCCAAATATAGAAGATTATCTGTGGGAATCGAAATTGTTAAAATTCCGTTGTTCATGATTAATTAAATTCCCTACATCTTCCTCTTCCAATGGCGAGGACAGGCCGTCAAATCTTGATTCTCTCCACTATAGTTCGATCCCTATGGTTACTTCAAGTGAAAGTAAGTGTGATGGAAGTTAACAAATATGTGAGGCAGTAGTTGATTTCAAGTGTTCTTTTCTTTTTATGTGTGTTTTGTCAAG
The DNA here is from genome assembly GCA_035079005.1 of Fraxinus americana. Classification (NCBI taxonomy): domain Eukaryota; kingdom Viridiplantae; phylum Streptophyta; class Magnoliopsida; order Lamiales; family Oleaceae; genus Fraxinus; species Fraxinus americana. The sequence continues at coordinate 18,179,619 of CM068721.1, read as the reverse complement.
TAGTGTGTCCTTGATATTTTCTTCATCTTCAAACTTGTTTTGGAGTTCAGATGTATGACTTTAGCTTTAAGATTATAACTATTTGAGGAGTTTCAACATACCCAACTAGCTAAAGTACTTAAATTCACTGATGTGGTCTGAAATTTTGTGGCGATTTCCATTCCCAGATAGATTTGGACCAAAAGATAGTGTTAGGTTTTATTGTAATAGGCAAATCTGTAAACAAAAAGGATTGAAATTAATATAATATAAAAGTCAAGGAGTAAGTTGCATTCTGTATAATTTGAGTTGTATAGGTTCTAAAGTTCGAGTATGAAAAGAGGAGAAAAACAGCGTCGCAATTTTGCTAGCTCATCGCCATGTCTTCGCTCAAGCAGCAAAAATAGAAACATCGTCGCTCGCGTGTCGCCTTGTCCTCGTTCGAGCAACATCTTGTCACCCGTCTGTCGTTAAGCCCTCACTCGAGCGACGGTGTTATCCAAAAAGTTTTAACTCGCCTTTTTAATGTTTTTTGTCCGGCCCTTTCAACCCTAAACCTACAGTATAAAAACCACCACGCCTCTGAACGATTGTTTCCAAGGTTGAACATTGAGAGAACACATACTGTTCCATATCTTCTTCATCAAATTCATCCATAACTTTCAACCTTCATAGTTTGATTTGTTTTGGCGGTGAAAAACATCATCCTCACCCAAACCAAACATCAAAACCATTACTTCGTAAACATCTGTTAGAGTTCTGAAAATCAAGGGAAGGTGACTGGAGTTCCAATTGTTGGAGAATGAGGAGTTCTTCATTGATCCACAGGAAATAAATGAATTCATAAAGTTGGGTGTTGGTGCAGGAGCCAGGAGCACGCCATTCAGGAGGGCTTTGAAAATTGTAGCCGAGAGTTGGTATAAGGGCACGCAATCTAGGAGGGCTGTCAGAAAGTACTAGTGGTAGTCATGTCTGACGGACTATAAGTTTAAATTCGTTTATAGTAAATTTTTTATGGGCAAAATACTCGGAGTTTTTTTCCCAATAGGGGTTTCTCCTTGATCAATCTATGCATTATTTACTGTTTTCATATAATTACGATAGTTCAACGTAGAGAAATTGGATTGATTGATTAATCATCCAGAAATAATTAAAAGTAACTTGTTTCTATTTAATTATTAGTTTCTTAATTCCGCATAATCAACTATTCACCCCCCTCTAGGTGTAATTTGGGTCAAACTTCGTAATTTCAACTGGTATCAGAGCCACATTTCAATTCATGTCCTTATATTAATCTAGATGAGTCAGTCTCTATCCGTGTCTCCATTTTATTTTTTTTACGGAAACAACTATGCATACTGGAAGGTTCGAATGAGAGAATTCCTTAAATCCTTAGATGAGCATATTTGGCTTAGTGTTGTGAATGGTTGGGCTGCACATAGTTCTATGGTTAATAATGAAGTAATCCCCACTCTCATTGCTAATTGGACAAGAGCGAACTTAGATTAATGCAATTGGAATAGTAAAGGACTTAATGCCCTATTTATGGCTGTGTCTGCACAGGAGTTTAGAAGAGCGTCTATGTGTGAAAGTGCGAAAGAAGTTTGGGATATTCTAGAGACCACACACGAGGGAACCACAACCGTTAAGAACTCTAAACTGTAGATGTTAACCTGTAGGTTTGAAGAAATTAGAATGAAAAACGATGAATCTTTCAATGAATTCTATGTGAAACTTAATGACATAGTAAACACCTGTGTCACATACTTCATCATTGCCTATGGAGAAGGCTCGATTTCTGTACGCCTTATTACATAGCGACTCTATTGATCTACCCTCGTTCATATGCCATCAGATTTTATGTACTTTCTGAGCAACTGATCTGACTATGCCGACTGATCCTATTGATGACCTCGGTTCTTTTGATCCCTCAGATGTCCCTGCTTCTACTTCTGCTCCGACACCTACTGATATTCTCTCTGCGTCTACTTCTATTGATATTTTTCCTCCATCTACATCTGTTCTCGTAGATCCTTCGATTGCGCTAATGGGATAGATGTCTGTACTGATTGAGCAGCAAGCTCGAATAATGGCAGAGATTACTAAGTTGAGAGTCATTGCTGATTGTCACACTTCAGAGTTTGCTCCCCGAAGTGGGGTAGTTGGCTATCTTCAGCGAGGTTTACAATGGATTAGACGACATTGGGATGACAGTGCAGCTTCTGATGAGGATGATCATGATGCATAATTGGTATGTTGTCCCTTGTCATTTGTGACAAAAATGGGGACTAGTAGTAGTTAGATATATTAGGTTGACTAATATTATTCTAGGTTGACTGATTTTATTTTGACGGATACTTTAGATGTACTTAAAAAATTTGATTCGTCAATATCATTATTCTGATATTATTTTGATTGATACTTTTAATGTACTTAAAAATTTTGATTCGAAGGTAAATGATATTTTCATCTTGGATAGATTAAGTTTTGATGTTTAGTGATATCAATATTTTCTTTTTGGTATGTTGGTTTACATTGATATTGCATCTTAATTTAGCTAGTACGACTTATGTATAACTGTTTGAATTGTTTTTATCTATATTACTATTTTATGTGCTTTATACTATGTATTTGAGTTGTCTGTTTTAGGTAACAAGTTGGACAAAGGAAAAGTACATTTCAGTCGAGACAATTGGTTTGTAAGAGTAGTTGTTTTGGGTCTGTCTTTTTACTGCCTTGACTTTAAATTTGTTGTTTTATCACAGAATGTCAAAGGGGAGCTTGTTATGTTTTATTGCAATTGGCAAATCTGTGAATAAAAAGGAATAAAATTAATATAATGTAAAAGTCAAAGAATAAGTTGCAATTTGTATAAGTTGTGTCGTATAGGTTCTAGGGTTCGAGTGTGAAAAGACGAGAAAAATGGCGCCACAATTTATCTAGCTCATCGCCATGTCTTTGCTCGAACGGTAGAAACAGAAACATCGTCGCTCCCTGCCACCTTGTCCTCGCTCGAGCGACATCCCGTCGCTCGCCTGTCGCTAAGTCCTCGCTCGAATGACAGTGTTATCCGAAAAGTTTTAATTCGCGTTTTTACGATTTTTTGTCCGGCCTATTCAACCCTAAACCTACAGTATAAATACCCCATGCCTCTGAACGATTGTTTCCAAGGTTGAACATTGAGAGAACACATATTGCTCCATATCTTCTTCATCAAATTCATCCATAACTTTCAACCTTCATAGTTTGATTTGTTCTTGGCGGTGAAAAATATGTAGAAATTGCAGTCACGAAGTCAGAAATCACTAGTACTAGTTATGTCTGACGAACTATAAGTTTAAATTTGTTTATAGTGGATTTTTTACAAGCAAAGTGGTCAGAGTTTTTACCTAGTTGGGGTTTCTTCGTGATCATTCTGTTTGTTATTTACTGTTTTCATATAATCGCGACAGTTCAACATAGGGAAATTGGATTGATTGATTAATCATCTAGTGATAATTAAAAGTGACTTGTTGTTATTTAATTATTAGTTTTTTTAATTTCGTATAATCACCTATTCAACCGGTCGAACCTCATAATTTTAGATAGGAAATGTTCTTTCCCATTCAGGGCATTTGTTGAATATCAATCTCACTAATTAAGAAAGTATTTAATCTTTCTTTTATGTTGATCATTAAATTCTTAGATTTATAAAGTATATTGCTGAAACTGCAATCATAACGAATGTCATTTGATTGTTTTTGGACAATAAAATCAAGAAAATCTAAAATTTATTATGTGACCATAGTCATATCCGCTAGTTCGCACGAAATATGCACGGAGTAATTCGTCTTGTTAGTTAAAGAGAAAAAAAACAGGGAGTACATATTGATAGAATCCAATGATGAGATACAGACATGGTGCATTTTAATTCCATTCTAAAGCCAAAGTTACATACATCTACAAACCCTCAAAAAATTTATGTTCGATAGCTAAGTCAAATCTAGAAAGTTTGTATTTTCAGCTCCCAGTTCATCATAGTAGACCGTACACTTATTCAAACATAAAAAAGGAATCCAATTACAATTGTGAAGGGAAGGAATATGACAGTTCTGTTGGATAATTGCCTCAAATGTCAAAAGTTGGAGGACTCCTATTGCAAATAATAAAAGGTGTTTATTATATAGAAGACTTCTAATTTAAGTTGAGGGCAGAATCCTATTAGAATTTGGTCTTCAAGTTATAGTCGATTTTGGAGTCATTATTTGAGTTTGAATTAAACTCTTCTACTTGATTATTTTGGTCCTATAAATAATGGAATGATTCTATTATTTTGTACGTGACCTGAGAGAAAAAAGGGGCTGCCGTGAGAGAGAACTGTTGCTGTTTCTCGCCTTTTTCTTGGATTTTTTCTGCACGAAAAACAGGAACAAACTGTGGTTGCTGGAAGTGATTTAGGAATTGAATTGTTGACTTGTCAACAATTGTGGCTACCTTGTTTTTATTCTGGAGAGTGGTTGATATGTATTATATATATTAAAGTGGCACAGCTTCTCTAGGGAACAAAGGCAGTTGGTTGGCAAGAGAAATCATATATATCCAGCACACGCAGAGGGAAGAAAAAGGAGATTTGGCAGTTGGCACGGCTGAAGTTTTTTTTCTGTTTATTTTGGGATTTGGTTTGGGTGAGTGAAATTCTATATGGTTGTAATAATTTTCATATAGTGAAAAGGTTTTGACGGTCCGTTTAAATTTGTGCGTTATATTCTTTATTGTTCTTGTTTGCTAATATTCTTCTGAACAACAAAAGATCCTGCGGTTTTCTACAGTAGAAAAGGGAAATTGGTGTGAAATTTCCCAACAAGTTCACCATCGGAAAGGGGGTCTAGGAAGACCAAGAAGACTTTGTGAGGAAGAAGAGACTAACACTAGAACAAAATATAACTAGATTTTCCCCGACCGACCAAAAAGCCAGCGAAAATGCTCATTTATTAACTAATAAAACCATATATTCGCCACCAGCTTTCTCCTGAACCGCCAGAAATTATCCTGTGAAAACATCATTTCCCAATCAAAATAAATATTAGTAGGCCTAGAGGAGACATATTTGCCGACCGCGTAAATGGGTCTAAGAAAATCTTAAGTTTGGGCCAAAATATTTGGCAAGGGACATGGATGTAACGATTAATTGTACTTTTAGACCCAAAGTAGCATTTAGCTAGGTAAGAAATTACTGTGTGTCTTCTTGATGCAGGGGGATCCGAGCCAGATGAGGCTGAACTGTCTGATAGTTTGTTAATGGCGCTGAGATACCATGAGTTGGCGGATCAGCGCAAGAATGGCAAGTAATCATCGGTCTTTCCCAATTGGGGCCGCTTTTGGACATGTTTCGGTATTTTGGCCATAACTTTGGCTGTGGTTGTCAGAATCACGCCAGTAACCCCAATTCGGAAAGTTCTTTCCGGCGCGCACGTCGTGGGCACAAGCTATGCTTGGTGTGCATCGGTTTCGAGGCCAAATTCAGCTGTTTTCCCGTCCGAATCATCAATTTAAGTTATTTTTTGCCATTTTTAGTAATATTTCGATTTCCTTTTTGACATAGATTACGATCTCAAATTTAGCCAGATTTTTGGGATCTTCTTCCTTTCATTACGTATTTCGTTTTGGTATAAATAATAGAATTTTGCTATTTTTGGCAAAATTCCGATAATTAATATTTTCTAGCTATTTAACCCGGCTTGTGGGTTATTTTCGTTCAGTTGTTGAATAATAAAGAATTTTCTCGTTTCTCTTGGTGTTTCTCTTGCGTTCTTCTCTGTATTTGTCAATTGGTTCCAGCCTGCAGAATAATCACTATTCTGTCCGGCGTCACTTCTCCATTTCTGGCCACCAATATCTTCTCTCATTCTTACACCATCTCTCCATTTCTGGCCATCTCTGGTGAGTTTACTTTTTCTTTCCACTCCTCTCTTTGCATCTCTATATAAACTAATTCCTTCTTAGTGTATCACCAAGGAGATTTTTCCCCTTGGTTAAAGCAAAAACCAAGGGATGATTTGGATATTGGAAGGTGGTGGTTGCCGGCTGTGCTTGCAGGTGGGATATTGGGCAGTACAATAAATTGTGTATTGCGATGTGAAAAAATAAAGGTGACAATATAAAAGGCTTATGCTATCTAGTAATCAGCACAAAATCAATACATTCTTCCGCAAGTAATATTTCATAATGTTAATATGTTCGAAGTTTACTATTTGAGGAATTTTTATAATGTTCAATGACAAGTAACATAATTAACTATCAATCTTGTGGTACACTGGCATCAGTTTTTCTCCTTTATGTTCTAAGTTTTGAATTTGCAATGCACGTAATCAGCACGAAATGTGCGGCATGTACTGTTTGATATTGTTATACATAACGAACAGCAACATGGTAGATCCCCTATGTACAATTCCATAGAAGGAAATATTAAATTAGCATTAAAAGGTCAAATGAATGCTTCATACATATGCTAAATCACTCAACTGCTTTGAAAGAAATTGTATATCAAAATTATTCCAAAAAAATGCACAAAGCTCATGAAAACAAGGAGCCGAAAGAACTTGAGAAACAAGATATGTTGAGGAAGAAATGGGAAGAGAAAATATGGAAAGAAATTGAGTGGCAAGATCAAGTAAGACGGAGGAAGACAGAGCTAACGGAGCATCTGGAACTGATGGAGTTAGCTACTTCAAGAATTACCTTCCACTGTTTCTCTTGTTTGACACCATGCAAAATCTCAAGTCATTCCCAGAAGATTTGTGTCAATTCACTCCCAAAACCGTGCAATTCAAGACACTATTTCCCATCTTTGGGCTTTTGACATTGATTATTTAGTCCATCATTCCATGACTACGATTCAAGGACGCTTGGTTCAATACACATTGCTCTTGGAAAATGTTGTGGACCTTGAACAAATCAGTATAGTGTCAATCCTGAAGGTGGATATCCTCAGATTGTTGAAGGGGGCATATTTGTGGGATTTACACACGCAACTGGCTGAAGCACTTAAATCCACTGAAGTGGTCTGATATCTTTCGGCAATTTGCATTCCCAGCTGGATTCAGGCCACAATTGAAGAAAACGAGTCTCCAAAGAGGTTGCATGAATGATATTAGTTGGATGAAATTTTGTGAAGATATAGCATTTACTCAGCGAATAGATCATCAGCTGATAACGCAGTTGCATTTGGTGGCTTATTGATTCCAAGGAAGCAATTGCTGCTCTTTACACCTTTTTTTTAGTACTCGTGGGACTAGAGAATCTCATTTGCATATAATTTTGCATAAGATAGAGGTCTCCTTCATGGAAATTGTCAAAAGGAATAAATTATTTTCCATTATGTAGAATCAAGGTGGAAAAAGAAGTGGAATTGAAATTATTGCGAGCATGCTACTGTGCAGTCTATAGTGCAAATGCAGATAAATTAGAACCATCACATTCCTTCAAAATCGATCTTTGGAAGGAATAATGCAGAAAATAAGAAATCCTTAAGCAGATACAATCTGATCCTTATTTGGATATGGAAAGAGCGCTTCAATTCATCTATTTTACGGGGGCCATTCCACACGAAAAGAAAGTGTGCTTAATCTGCAAAGAAATTGACCTCAGAAATGTCTGTCTTAATGATGAAATGTCCAAAGTGGGGCATTTCACGGTTATAGAATGAAGAAGAACGTGCAAACCAAAAATAGAATAAAAAAGAAACAAGCACAGAAATTGCACTGACCTTAATGTGTTGTTTATTAAGGAGGATTTCACAGTTTTTGAGAACGTAATGAGCAATGACTGAATCCTCTTGTTAGTTGAAGAGACGAAACTGCTAGACATATAGATAAGGATCCACTAGTGAGATGTGGAAGTGTTCCATTATTATACCATTGCAATGAAAAAGTTACATACACTTCCACATCACTCAGGTTTTACGGAAAATACTTACCACAATCTCCAACATATATAATATGAACATTTATTCTTCTTCTTTCAAATGCTAATATATCCAAAGAATAAACTCTTACTCTCTTTTGACTAAAAATAAATTTAAGCTAAAAAATTATATAGAAATTACCCAAAATAAATTAAAACGTATAAACCTAATATCACCCAAATTTCAAGTTTTAGGGCACCAAGAAATCATAATCTTAAACAACCAAATAGGGTATAATTAACATGTCAAAACTTAGGAAAGAATCCAATGGAAACAAAATTAGCTCCAAATTGTCAAAATATAAACAAGGACCAAAAACTGGTACTCGACATGAAGTCGTGAAGATACCATGAAAGACTTCAAAATTATTTCATAATCTTACTCGAACCGAAGATAAATGGATTTGATTTAATTGCTAAAAATGTGCTTCTATTGTATCACCCGAGATTTTTCCCCTTGGTTAATCCAAAAACCAAGGGAGGATTTGGATATTGGTGGCTGGTGGTTTCCGGCTGTGCTTGCAGGTGGGATATTGAGATATTGGGCACTACTATATATTGGATATTCCCATGCGAAAAAATAAAGGTGACAACATAGCAAGCTTATGCTTGCAAGTAATCAGCACAAAATTGATACATTCTTCCGTAATATTTGATAGTGTTAGTATTTCAAAGTTTAGGGTTTTTGGAATTTTCATAATGTTCAATGAAAAAAAATAACATAATTAAATATTGATCTTATATTACTCTAGGATCAGTTTTCTAATTTATGTTCTATTTTTTTAAATTTGCAATGCACAGTCAGCACAAACTAGGTACAATATGCTGCAAGTACTGTTTTATAATGTGAAACTTACCGATCAGAAAAATGATATATTCTTTGTCCTATATATGATTTTATAGAAGGAAATATTATATTAGCATTAAAAGCTCAAATGAATGCTTCATACAAATGATAAATCACTCAACTGCTTCTTACACCTTAATTATATCAGAAAATGACAAGCTCGCGAAAACAAGATGCAGAAAGAACTTGAGAAACAAGATATGCTAAGGAAAAACTAGGAAGAGAAAATAAGGAAAGAAATTGAGTGGTAAGATCGTGTAAGATGGAAGGAAGATAGAGCTAATAGAGGATGAGCACCTAAAACTGATGGAGTTAGCTGCTTCAAGCATTACCTTCAATTGTTTCTCTTGATTATGACACCAAGCAAAATCTCTGAGTCATTTTCAGAAGATTTGTGTCACCTAAAGACCGTGCAAGTGAAGAAGCTGTATCCTATCTTTGGCCTTGTAATATTGATTATTTAGTCCAATCTTTCTGTGTCTATGATTCAAGGACGCTTTGTGCATTACACATTGCTGTTCTAAAACTAACCATAAAAGATATTGAAGATGTTGTGGGCCTTGAACAAATAAATATAGTGACATCAATCCTGAACATGGACATACTCGGATTGTTCAAGGGGCATACTCGTGGATGGTTTCAACATAAGCAACTGGCTGAAGCACATAAATCCGCTGACGTGGTGTGAAATCTTTTGGCAATTTGCATTCCCCGACAGATTTGGGCAACAGTTGAAGAAAAAGAGCTCCAAAGCGGTTGAATGAATGATAATATTAAGACTAATCTTTGTGAAGATATAGCATTTACTCTGCAAATAGCTCAGCAGCTGATAACGCGGTTGCATTTGGAGGCTTATTGATTCAAGGAAAGCACTTGATGCCTTTTACACATCTTTCCGATACTCATGGGACTGGCAAAATCTCGTTTGCATATAATTTTGCATAAGATGGAGGTCTCCTTCATGGGAGTCGTCCAAAGGAATCAATTATTTTCCATTATGTAGGATCAAGGTGGAAAAAGAAGTGGAATTGAAATTATTGCAAGCATGTTGCAGGGCAGTCTATAGCGTAAATGCAGATAAATTAGTATCATCACATTCCTTCGAAATTGATCTTGGAAGGAATGGTGCTTAAAATAAGAATTACGTAAGTAGATACAATCAGCTCCTTATTTAAATATGGGAAGAGCACCAATTCATCGATTTTACGGGCCATTCCACATGGAAAGAAAGAGTGCTTAAATTTGCAATGAAATTGATCTTAGAAATGAATTACTTAACAATGAAATTGCCAAAGTGAAAATACTTCCACATCACTCAGATTATATATATACTTCCACATCACTTAGGTTTTACAGAAAATACTTCCTACAATCTCCAACATAATATAAACTCAGGTTATATACTTCCACATCTGATGCAAGAGAATCTGAGTAAGATGATGTTGAGTTGTCCGATAGCTCGTTGATGGTGCTGAGGTATCATGAGTTGGCAGATCGGTGCAAAAATGGCAAGTAATCGACGATCTCTCCTAATTGGATTCGTTTTTGGATACATTTCGGTATTTTAACCATAACTTTGGCTAAGGCAATCAGAATCGGGCTCATGACCCGAATTCGAAAAACTATTTTCAGTGCACACGTCGTGGACGCCGAGCTTTGCTAGGGTGCATCGATTTCGAGGGCAAAATCCGTTGTTTTCCCTTTCGAATCCCCAATTTTAGTTATTTTTTTCCTTTTTTGGTAATATTTCGTTTGCCTTTTTAACATAGATTATGAACTCGATTTGAGCCAGATTTTTGGGATATTATTTCTTTTATTACGTACTTTCTTTTGGCATGATTATTGGAATTTTGCTATTTTTTTGTTGTAAAATTCCGATAATTACTATTTTTTAGCTATTTAACCCAGCATGTGGGTTATTTTCGCATGTTGGATGAATAATAAAGAATTTTCTTATTTTCTTGGCGTTTTCTCTTGTATTATTCTCTGTTAATTATCTGTTGAAACCAGTCTACAGAATAATCGTTATTGTGTCTGGCATCAACATCACTCGGGTTATTATTACGAATGTTTTCTTTCGAATGCCGTTATATCGAAGGAATAAAACTCTCGTTCTCAAATAATAAATGTTTTCTTTCAAATGTCATTATAACCAAAGAATAAAACTCTTTCTCTTTTGACAGAAAATAAATTGCAGCTCAAAATTAAGATGTCAAAACTCAGGAAATAATCCAATGGAAACAAAATTTGTTATGAATTTGCGGAACACAAATAAGGACTAAAAAGCATGTATTTGACAAAAAAGTCGTGAAGATACTAAGAAAGATTTCTATAATAACCCGATGTCCAAGCAGTTAACTTACGTATTGTCAACTTTGGGAGAGCCTAACCCCATCTTATCCCTCACGAATTTTTATCACGTCTCCAGGATTTGAAGTACTTGTCCAATTGGTATCAAGATTCAACTTAAGTCATTCTTAAGGGATAGGTCAAGAGTTCAAATTCTGAGGACGCGATAGAAGTCCGTGAGGGGTAAGATAGGTTTAGGCTCTCCCAGAGCATATAGTACTTATAATATAACGGCTTGGGTATAGAGATCATGTCGTTATAAAAAATATACTTTCCATCGCGTCCCCAAGATTCATAGAAATTGCTGGCATCTGTTTAATAATATTGTGAAACCAACAATTTTCCTTTATGAGTCTGTACTCTATACAATCTCAGTTATGGCCTATCCATGGTGTTTTGTATCTTCGAGACATTATTAAAAAAATTGCGGAGATCCCAAATCAGAAACAAAGTGAACAAACCCCTGACCACAAGCACTCGTTTTTTGGATAAAAGTGAAAAGACGCCATTTAAATTAGAAACACCACTTGAGGGATTTAAAAGGGAAGAATCAATATGTGCCATTGTAAATTAACCCAAAACAAAACGGGAATTCTACAAATGTGAATATTATTTACTGAAATTAAATCACATATGTAATCCATATTTAATTGAGTTCAAACAGCACAGAATTCATGAAATAACAGAAGGCTAACTTAAATGCTTTTTTTTTTAATTGAATAGACACCAAATAAATTAAGGGTGCCATTTTCTTACAAAAAATGTATTCTTGGGTCATGTCACATGGCCCACTAATACAATGCAATCCCTAATTTATTGAGATATTTATGCTCAACTTTCACTTATACCCATGTGTTGACGTTTGTGCATTTGTGGATAGAGGGAAAAATTGGGAAAGAAAATGAAAAGCTATGTTGCGTATAGTAATAAGTCATTTGTGTCAAATGATATTGATTGAAACAATAACTTTTGGAGCTACAACGATCATATTTTTCTAAAAATACAGAAGAAATTGCGTCCAAACAAGCGCTAACTTATTTGGATTTCATATAATGGATCATAAATACAAACGAAGGTTGGTAAATGAATAGGTGCAAACTAATGGTCAAGAAAATTCATGCACGCAACTTCTAATTAATGGTAGGCACTGATTTTATCCTACTCTCAACGAGATCTTTCTTCACAAATATTCAGAATAAATTAATCAAAGCCTCGATTTCGATTGACCAAGTTTTGCTATCAAACTTACTGTCCAAGCATTACAATTTCTGAATATGCGTTTTAGCAATAGAATGTAGAGATACTACAATGATATTTAATAATCCATAATAGAAAATGCACAAAAGAAATTATCGTCTTAATATTGTTAGATAAATTATAAATATGCATAAGTTATATTCTAGTAACATACATTTTACGTGCATGAAATTGACCAGAATTTCGACTTACCGAAACCAAATACGAGAAGTAGAAAAGAGAAGTGCATGAGTATGAATTTGGTCTAGACAAAAGTTCAACTCTTTCTCCTTTATACGATAATGCCACGAACGGGTGCTAACAATTTTCAGACATTTGTCTCCCAAGATACAACGACCATACCCCCATAATAGGAGCACTCCAAATTATGTGTACAAACAAACCTTACTGAAAAACGCACGATTCGACCCTACTACACCTAGAGGGGAGGGTGATTAGGTGTAAATGCGGAATTAATACTTAATTAACATGCAACAAGTCACAAGTTAATTATATCTAGGTGATTAGTCAAACAATGCAATTTGTCCTATCTTGAAATACTGCAGTAATTTCAAAACAGTAAATAAAGCAATAAACATCATAATTGTTCACGGAGAAACGCAACGTGGAAAAAACTCTGGGCACTTTGCCAGTCAAAGATCCACTATAAACTTTCAATAAAATTTACAGATCACCAGTAAAGTTGACAACACAAGCTTTTTGATCTCATGTCTGAAGTATGAAGCAGCCCTCCTGGAATGTGCATACCAACACCAATCATGGCTCTTCTTTGTAAAGCAGTCCTCCTGGAATGAGCACACGAACTCCAATCCTGACTCTTTACGCAGTTTATCTCCTGTAGATCTTCCTTAAGAACTCCTCGTTTTTCATACTCTTCATTAATCTCTTTAATGCAGCACAGTTGACGACACAACCTTGCAACAGACCCAAGCGAAGAGACCAATTCAATGTTTGATTTGATAATTTTGATGTTCTCAATGAAAGAGGTACATATGAGTGGAATGATTGAATTTTGATCTTGTATAGGATGTTTTCTCTCTTGATAGTTGTATGTTCAATCTCTTATTCACAGAAAATACGGTGCCTCAATATATAGGTTGGACAAAATAGGTTGTATGGGCCAAGTAAAAATCTTGGAAATAGAAAATTAGGTTTCCCAAAATAATATGTCGCTCGAGTGAGATGGCTTCTTCGCTCAAGCGAAGGGTCTGTTGCTAGAGTGGCAGTGGAGTGAAAGTCGAGCGAGGTAGTTTCTGTTTCAGTCGCTTGAGCAACACTCCGGCGAGCAGCTAGCGAAAATTCGGCGTGAATCCTTCTTGTTCCAAACATAAAACCCCAAACCCTAAGATAACCTACCAACTATGAAACTTTACAATTTAGTCCCTAAACTTTTATAAATGTTCAAGTTGATCAATTTGTTCACAGAATCGTCAATACAAAATATAAACCTAAGAAACTCCCCATTTGGCATTCTGTGACAAAACACAATACAAAACAACCACAACCTATCCAAACTACCCAATTCCAACAAAACCAACTGAATGCAGCTTCCACTTTGTTAATCTTGTATCCTAAAATCAAAAACTCACATACCAGTTTAAAAGCACGTGATACAGAAAATAAGCAATAAAGTACTTAGAAGCATAGTCAGTGAAATAGGCAAACTAGTTTGAGATGCAGTACTAATGTTAACCAAGACACCATAACCACATTAATACAACAAAACATCAAGAAAAACTCAAACAGTCATGCATGAAATGTAACACACTTACAATGAGCATGCTCCCCCTCGGTGCGTGATATGCAATGCAGATGTACTGCCACTATTGCAAACTCTAAGTATTAAAACAGTAGAAAATGTATCTATGTCTCTCCCCAAAAACCCCACAAGACATATGTAAAATATCAAATCAAATGTAAAGCATAAAATGTCTATACAATATCTATGCCTCAACCCAACGACCCCTCGTGACATATGATATGTATCAAACTGCTCTAAACAAGAATGTGTAGATATATCTCCCCCTTACTATAAAAGTTTCCCCCTTTTTGTCACAAATGCCGAAGAAATAACACAACAAATGGCAAAGAAAATTCCAATAACTAGAGAAATGCTACAAAAAGTTTATACAACATCAAGAATCAGCCTAACTGCTAGCAACAACAAAAAAAACTACAACGATAACACTATCCTATCTACGAAGCAAAAGCATCGTCTCCATCTAAAGCATCAGTCTCATCACTATCGTACTCCCAATGCTCTCGCATCCAGCGTAGCCATCGTTGAACGTCTATAACCTCATCACGCAGCGCAGTGACCTCGGCAACGAATAAGGCAAGCATAAGGAGACCTATCCTACGACCAAGGACTCTGAAGGTACGAAGAATATGCTGGCATAAGAAGGTAGGAAGATCAATCGAGACACCGTGAACCAGAGCATAGAGAAATCTAGGTAGTACATGAACACAGTGCAGTGATTGCACACAAAATAATACAAACGTATCAAATAAGGTAGTGCATGAACATAGTGCAGTGATTGCAGGACATAGGTGCAGTAACGGAGGTGCAGTGGTATCTTAGACGGAGGTGCAATGTGAGTGGCATGTCATCCAAACCAAAATTCAAAGCAAATTAACTCCAAATTGACGTGTTAGTGCATGGGAATGTTCGTGGGATGGAATATGACTCGTGTGTGCAAAATCATGGCCAAAATCACACGATCAAACCAAATAGGCATTTCATCGAACACTTTAAGGGCAATATCAAACCGTGAAATTTAAAACACAAGCGGCAACACCCATGACTAACCCAACATCCCAGCACTACCAACTAGTAAACCATCAACTAAACATATCCCAAACTTCACAAAAATCGATTAAACACGGCACAAATATCAAGTGCAACGAAGAAAATTCAAGTAATGGTCAAAATCATCCAAAATATGCCAAATTCGAATTAAATTGATGCAATTACACTTCCACAACATTAGCATACTCAACACACATCAATTGATATGAAGAATTGAGGCAAAAACCCATGAAAAACTGAAAATCCCCAAAACATGGTAAAACTAGGGTTTTCGCAATTTACCTTCGAATTTATTGAATTGGATGACGAAATTGATGTTAATGAGGTCCAAAACAAGATGCCCAAGTCTTGAAGTGTCACAAAATTCACAAATTTGATGAAAAAGATTGAAGTTGGGGAGAGAATAGGGCAAAAATTGAGTAAAAATGAGGCTGTCATCGCGCCTTATACGTGACCATCGCTCGAGCGAGGGTCGAGCGAAGATCGAGCGAGACCATTTTGAAAGGCTCGCTCGAGCGACATTCGAACGAAAATCGAACGAAAGCTCAAATGTTAAAAATAGCACCAGAATTTTGAAAAATCCAATTTTAAGCACAGTTTTCTAAAATTAACAAATATAGCACCTTTTTCAAAACTATCAGTTCTAGCACCACTCAATTTTATTTTATTTTTTAAATATATGGCACGCACTTCAACATGTTGGTCAACAAGAAAATACAGTCGAACATAAATATGAGAATATAAGTCTGCCCCACACACAGAGATCAAGTTAAATCGAAGTAAGTTGTATATGTGACTCACGTGTGTAATGTGTCACTAATTCCAAGTAAATCAAACTCCAAACCTTGATTTTGTGAGAAGGGACAGGCCAAAAATCACTGTCAATAGGTCTATTCTCTACTTATGAAAGTCAAACTTTTAAACACATTAGGACCTATACAAAAAGCTCGTTTGGCATGATACAAATTTTTTCTTCTCCTCCTAAATATACACATATTTTTGAACCACTATTTTATTCGACTCATCATATTTTTCATCTTAAGTGCAGGTTCTAATTCATTGAGCAACTCAGATGACCACTGTAGAGAGCTTTGGGACGGTTAACCCAAGTCAGTTGACCATAGGCACCAAGTAAAGTGATACCCCGCAGGCTTAATTGCTCGAGTCAAATAGCCTCGAAAAAGAACATTAAGATAATGAGCATATTTCATGTTTAATCAAAAAAGGGGTATATGCATGAGTTAGGTCTAATACAATTAGTCAATTCAAGTTCAGAGAAAACAACAATCATGTAATAGAATGCAGACTATTCATTAGATAAATACATATTCATACTCAACATGTATTGTCAAATTTCACACACATGAAACAGTAGTCCACAAAACAAACAAAACAAAAATAACAATTTTTTTTGTTTTAATTTTTAAAATTTTTTTTTATTTCGAATGAAATACTCAACAAAAACAAAAAGAAGAATGTCAAGCACACAAGACAAATAAAAATGCAGACAGCAATAAAAGATAAATAAAACAAAACACAAGAACAATTAAACGCATGCAAAGTGTATGATGAATGCAAGGTGCATCAGTGTAATTAACAATGCATGCAGATGCCTGCACATGAGATCAGTGTGGTGCATAAGCACCAAAAGCTGCCGTACGGTCAAGATCGACTTTCTTGACCCATGCCTTCCTAGCAGTGGAAGTAGCCCTAGTTATTTGAGAGATCATCTCAGTCAGCTGAAGAACTTGATTGGAAACATAATTGACCTAACTGGGAATATCGTGAGTTCTCTCCCTGCTCACACGCATATGACACCTCGACCTAATGTGACCCAAAGCACCACAACGATGGCAAGTGGGTACAAATCTAGGCTCAGACACATATGGTTGTTGAAAACAAACTTGAGGTACAGTGTTCTCTGTCTTATGACTCGCTCAACTCTAGGATCAGGATTTCTAGCAATGTGTGGCTGAGTAGAAGTAGGAACGAAAGAAGTCTTAGAGATACTAGCAGAATTAGAATTGTTCTTGACATAACCTAGACCTCGTCTATCACCTGCAGGCTTGTTCATACCTAAAAGACTATCAAGCTTCTTAGTCCCACTGGAGAAAGCCTCAAGTTGAGAGTTGGATTTTTCTAGATCACTCATGGGGGCCTTAACCATCCCTTTTAACTCAGGGAACTGGTCGATTCCTTAAGCTCACCAGTAAGTCTCTCTCTCTCTCACGCTCTAAAGAATCAAGCTTCTTAAGTAGGGTATGATTGAGTTTCTTAATCTTAAAATTCTCCTCATATAACTCCTGGTACACAACCTGAAGATTATCCTCATCATCCGAGGCCTCATTACCGATCTCAACCTCAGTCTTTTCACTAGGCTTATCAGATTCACTATCTACTCGAGACACAAATACCATGTACTTCCCTACTTTCTCACACTCAGACTGTACACTCAGTTCACTCTCACTATAGTCATCATCATACAGTGCAGCAACAAAGGCTCTACATCCATTCTTTGTCGAGCTCCTCTTGAGATTAGGGCATTCATTCATATAGTGCCCAAACCCCTAGCACTCATGACATCTAATCGACTGGAGCTCATCGTTAGACCATTTTACCACCACTCTTATCACGCTTTTCCTTATGGAATCTCCTAGGGGAACTCATCTGCCTAGGTTGTGGTTAGGAATATCTCTCAATGCCTTCTTAAACTTCTTCACGAAGTAAGCTATATCCTCACCTTTAAGGGACTCTACATCACTAGACTCAGAATTTTCTTCCCTATAGGTGTTTAAGGCAATGGATTTTGGTTTCCTAGGCTGTGCTAAGGTCAATTTATAGGTTTCGAGAGATCTTATGAGTTCTTCTATTTTAAGGGCGTCAAGGTCCTTACTCTCTTCAATTGCAATTACCTTAAGTCTAAACCTCTAGGTAGGAATCTAAGAACCTTACGAACGATTTTTGACTCGGTGATCATTTCGCCTAAATTGAAACTAGAGTTACCATTCAATTTAGCATAGAACTCATCAAACCTCTCATCATCATTCATCCTAAATTCTTCAAACCTAGAAGTCAACATTTATAATTTAGAGTTTTTCACGATCTTAGTACCCTCATGGGTAGTTTCCAAAATATCACAAACCTCCTTAACAGTCTCACACATTAACACTCTTTTAAATTTCTCAGGAGCACAGCCATAAACAAAGCATGCAGACTTTACTATTCCAACAACACTCATCCAAGTTAGTTTTAGTCCATAAAGAAATGTCAGTGAGTGTAACTACACCATCAGCATTTGTTGGAGGTGGAGTCCACCCATTTTGCACAAAAATCCAAACACGTTCATTCAAAGCCTTAAGGAAAGCTCTCATGTGCACTTTTCAATAGGCATAATTACTGCCATCAAAATACGGCGGTATAGACAATGAACTACTCATCTAGAAAATCAAAAAAGGGCCAGGAATCGAAATTAAGCTCTGATACCAATTGAAAAATGTGAGATTTGACTCTACTACACCTAGAGAAAGGGTGATTAGGTGTAAATGCAAATTAATACTTAAGTAACATGCAAAAAGTCACAAGTTAATTATGTCTAGGTGATTAGTTAAACAATTCAATTTGTCCTATCTTGAAATACCGCAGTAATGTCAAAACAGTAAATAAAGCAATAAACAACACCAGAATTGTTCACGGAGAAACCCAACGTGGGAAAAACTCTCGGCACTTTTCCAGTCAAAGATCCACTATAAACTGTCAATAAAACTTACAGACCACCAGTAAAGTTGACTACACAACCTTTCTGATCTCCTGTCTGAAGTATAAAGTAGCCCTCTTGGAATGTGCATACCAACACCAATCATGGCTCTTCTTTGTAAAGCAGTCGTCTTGAAATGAGCACACGAACTCCAATCCTGACTCTTTATGCAATTTATCTCCTGTAGATCTTCCCCAAGAACTCCTCGTTCTTCAAACTCTTTCTTGATCTTTAATGCAGCACAGTTGACGACACAATCTTGCAGCAAACCCAAGCGAAGAGACAAATTCAGTGTTTGATTTGATAATTTTGATGTTTTCAATGAAAGAGGCACATATGAGTGGAATGATTGAACTTTGATCTTGTGTAGGATGTTTTCTCTCTTGATAGTTGTATGTTCAATCTCTTATTCATAGAAAATACGATGTCTCAATATATAGGTTGGACGAAATAGGTTGTATGGGCCAAGTAAAAATCTCGAAAATAGAAAATTAGGTTTCCCAAAATAATATATCACTCGAGGGAGGTGGCTTCTTCGCTCACTCGAGCGAAGTTGGTCAATTTATTCACAGAATCGCCATTACAAAATATAAACCTAACACTTACTAATTTTTTTTAACTCTCTTAATGAACAAATGAATGTGCATCAACATGATGTGCAATTTTTGAATTGAATGAAATAATTCCAATCACATAGGGTCAATATATAGTGGACCAAAAGTTGTAAATCAAAAGATGCAACTAAATGAAATGGCATGTCTAAAAAGGCATGTCTTGTTGAAAAATACATGTATAAAGAGACATATCTTTACTACAAAAGAATGTGATTTTTCGGAAGAAACAACTTTTCATCTAAACAATTTTTGAATATTCCATAATATTCTATATTGTTGAGTTTTGATACCCAATGAATCTCGAGTGATGATGTGAACGTTGGATTAAATTGTTACCAGCAACAAAGTCCAAAGGCTCAACCCGAAAATAACGTGGGCCATTGGAAGTAACTTAAACAATTAATGTTGCTCATGGCCCATATATATTAACACTTGGATGGCTTTGAATCTTGGCCCATTTAACCTCTTTTACTGGTCCAACTAAAGCATAACCTAGCCTATATATATGGTGTCTTTTCCCTAGTCGTTTTTTGTGTGATTTGATTGTTAGGAGGAGAATAATTGGCAGCTTTCTTGCAGAGTAAAACCAATGGCTTTCTTTGTGTTTTCGCATCCATCTTGTGTTTCTTCCATTGTTTTCTCGGGTCTTTGTGGTTTACAAATCATCGCCATTATCTTGTCATTTGTGAGTGAGATTGAGGAGAAACTGGGGTAAATTAATTGGTTGTGGGTTGGAGTCATTTGAATTTGTTGTTTGATAGAGAAAGGTAACGTGAAACTGAACCCAGAAAACACCATTTTGATTACCCTTGGAGCAAGCTTTCACGACGATTGGTATCAGAGTTTCAAGTTGGTGGATTTGGCTCCAAAAACTGACCAAAAACTCTTTAGAAAACCAGCTAAAATGAAGTAAAAAAAAAAAAAATCGCAAAACTGCCCAAATTTTGATGCTATTTTCCTGATTTTCAGCCAATCCAGAAGGAGTTTAGTGGAATGCAGGCCATATTTGAGACGTGAAGGTGGAGGCGCAGCTGGGCGGACGGTGTGTGAGGTGTTCCGACGGCGCGTGGCAGCTTTGGCGCATGTGGCTATTTTCGACGATGACGTCTGGTAACAGTTTGTTGCTGACATTTTTTCTGACATTATGCTGTTATTAGCTTTCTGTTTCAAGTTATACAGTGAAGTTTGGACGAATGTGTTATTTAAGTGTTCAAGACTCAATCGTGGTTGATTGATTCCTAAGATTGTTGAAGACTTTAGAATGAATAGTGGTAATCCTAAAGTGATAAATTTGCATCTCTTAATATTTACGAACCTTCTAACGTGGTCCGCTTGGTATCTTGTTCTTTCCTTTTTGTTATTGTAGTTAAGATTATTGTGTAGTATAGTCATTTATTTTTCGTATTAGGAGTCATCGTGTGGGGTAACATTAGGTTTGGGTTACCATGAAGGGAAAATCATTGTCTGTTGCTAGACCTAGGAATTTCTTGTTAATTATTTGCTTTGAATTCTTTTTGAATTTGTCGTCAATTATTTTTCATTATTATAATTGCACGTGACCTTAGAAAAGTTTTTTGTTCAGCCATTCTATGTGAATTGTATCTGCAATTGCTTGTGGTCGTCGTTTGGTTGCATTTTGTGTTTTGTGTATTTTTTGGTAAAAATGACAACATGTTTTGAGTAGTGTCGTTCTAATGAAAAATGAAATTTTTTCAATTTGGCTTAACGAAAAACTTTTTCATAAAACTTTTGATGGCAAATATAGGTCTAAAGCAAATGCGAAAAGTATGATGTGTTTTAATTGCGATAAATTTGGATATGGTGAAATAGGTTGTTCCAGGAATGATAATAAAAATAAAGATAATGAGAGAGGTGAGACGAATATGGTTATAGGGTCGAGTGATGACCCTAGTGAAGTTTATTGAGTGTAAACCTAGTTACTACATGTGCATCCGTATGTAATATTTTCTGCATGTTTGTGATTGCTTAATTCTATTGTATGGTTATATGTCACATTTCAATATGTTTGATATGTACATTTGCATGAATTTGAGAGCAATTTGGTTACGTTGTGTAATGTGTTTTCATGTATAGTGGGTTGAAATCTATGGCGCACTCATTTTGCTCTATGAGTGGTGTGAGAGAGTGTGGTAGTGAGAAAAAAGAGGGGCGGCCATTTTTTCCTTCATCTTTGTGAGTCTATATGGTTTGTGAGATTATGTAAGGCAAACATATGTGGGTTATCCTATTACTCTTTGTGAGCCTCTTTTGTGAGTGTACTGAAGTAAACAACTATTTCTTCTATTCTTTTTGTGAGTGTCACCTTGACCCAATTCCTCTGTAGATTTTTTGAGCATTGGTGTTGGAGTAACCTTGTGGTACGTGAGTTGATTTAAATTGAGCTCTAATCTTTATGGTTGCCAAGTTGTTGATTTGTCATTGTAGGTTTGTGATGTATTAGTAGTGAGGATGTCTATTGGTAATGCGGAGTATAAATGCCTAGGGATACATTGGTGGTTTGTACCGAAGATGTGGAGTGTGACATTTGGATCACGAGTAGAGAGATGATTAAATATTGGAATCTTTTATCCCTAATCAAGTAGAGTGTGAGAGAGTTACTTCTATCACTTCTGTTAGGCATTATCCACTTACGTTATGAGAAGTAATATGGTTATAGAGGATTATCCCTTGAAGATTTGTGACCCAAGAGACATTTCTCATCATTTAAAATTCGATAGATAATATTTATCTAAAAAATTTAATTTCTTATAGTTATTGATATAAGATCAAAAGTTGAATAATCATTAAGAATGAGAAGAAGGCTCAACAACTTTATGACATGTTTATTATGATTAACTAGATTAAATAAATGAAAAGTTTACGACGTAGCTTTCTTTCTCGATCACATATAATTTAAGAAAATACTCAAGTTGGATTCATTTAGATCAAGTATTAAGTGTGCCCTCTTCTCATTCATAGCTTATTTATCTTCCTAAGACTAATCCTAATAGAATCACATTATGATAGTGAAAACTAGGAAAAGTACCTCAATGAGTATTCTCAAAATTTTTGGTCGATTGGCTTGTATTTTAAGCTCTCGGAATCTCTCCATTCCTCTTAGTAACGTTTACATATATTCTGTATATATTCATGTATTTCTTATGAAAAAAAAACAATAAGAAGATTATATTAGGAACAAATTGTAGTACTTCTTGAGTAGTGCACATTATCTTAACAATTTCTTACTCATTAATCCTTTACTGGGATTGCCAGAATGCCATCTTCTTTTTTTTTCTTTTGGAGATCATAATTGAAAAATGAAAATGAAAATTGTGTGAGAAAATTAGAAGAGAAATACAAGTACTTAACGTAAAAACCACTTCCCTATTAGTGTTTAAAATGAAAGTCATTGTGTCGAAAATGAAAGAAGGCTCTTTTAATTTACTTTTAGCTTTTCATTTTTTCTTTTTCTTTTTCTTTTTTTTTTTTAATGACTAAGTAGGCCATTATTTTCGTCAGGTTGGACAATCGAACCCAACACAACCCGTTCATTAAAGCAGAAATCAATTTTTTTTTTTTTTTTAACTGCTATTTTCAGTCCATTGGCGACCAGCCCATCTTGTCAACACAGAGAGAACCAGGGAAAGGAAGGCCAAGAAAGTCCTCAAGGAACTGTTTCTTTTTTTCCTTAATATAGATATACAAAATGGTCGAATGGGATCAAAAATTTCTAGGAACATGTCATTTCGGAGTAAACAATACAGAATCCTTGGGATATGAATGATATATGAACGAATCCCAGGTTGAGCTTTATTTCATAATAATCATCTCAACTTAAAAACAACTAAAACAAGAAGAGTATGATACATCCCTAAGCAAGTAATCGAGGGAAACTCTGAACTCATAATAACGGGCAAAGGTGCAAGTTCAGCTCCGAAAATGCCTCAAAATATTATTCCTATGGTGAAAAGCATTTAAAAGGATTTAATTTACCCATTATTTTACTACAACAACAAAGGGCATACTAGAAGCAGTAACTGATAATTTATGATGCTACAACAAGAATGCTCTTTCAAAGAGCAAACATCTACATAATACAATTCAGAGGAATAGGAAAGATACTGTCAATTAATTGCAGATGTGAGTTCCATCTTCCTTTTCATTCCTCCCTTCAATCTTTTATTGAGCATTTGCAGTTCTTTTGATGCTCCAGGAGTTCCTGCACCATTAAGATATGTATCAATCAACTGAATAGTACTAATTGAAACAAAATATAAGAAGGGAAAATTCATCTTTCTCATTGATAATACACGGCAATATATAGTAATTTACAAGAGGAAAAATAGGAAACTAAATCAGCCTAAATCAGCCTATAATTAAGGAATAACAGAATCCCTCCAATTAAGGGATTTCTAAAACAAATTACTTTCCTAATCTATTTATAGCCATTTTACAACTCGACACTCCCCCTCAAGCTGAGGAATAGATGTCTTCCATTCCCAGCTTGAATGCGAAATCATGGAAACTCGAACTATTAAGTCCTTTTGTTAGAACATCAGCTAATTGTTGTCCTGAAGGAACATAGGACATACACACCAATCCTTCCTCCAATTTTTCTTTAATAAAATGCCTATCAATTTCAATATGTTTTGTCCTATCGTGTTGTATAGGATTATGAGCAATATTAATAGCTGACTTGTTATCACAATAGAGCTTCATAGGCCTTTCCCATTTGATTTTTAAATCATCTAGGATGATCTTTAGCCAAAGTAGTTCACACAATCCTTGAGCAATAGCCCTGAATTCTGACTCTGCAGATGACCTTGCCACCACATTCTGTTTCTTGCTTCTCCATGTTACTAGATTACCTCCAAGAAAAATGCAATACCCTGTAGTTGATCTCCTGTCTACTAGGGAACCTGCATAGTCGGCATCGGTATAAGCTTCCAGAGTCAGGTTATTATTCTTTTTGAACAAAATTCCTTTCCCCGGGCTGCCTTTTAAGTAATGTAGTACCCTATATCTTTGCTTGAAGATGAGGTTCTCTAGGATCATGCATGAATTGGTGATCATGCTCACGGAGTAGGCTATATCACGGTCGAGTGTGAGCAAGGTATATAAGTCTACCAACCAACCTACTCGTACATCCTTTTATCAACTACCGGATCTTCTTTAGCTTCTCCCAATTTATGATTTGGATCTATTGGTGTAGAAACTGGCTTACACCCAATCTTCCCGCTTTCTGTCAACAAATCAGTTACATACTTTTGTTGAGATATGAAGATTCCTTGTGTAGAATATGCCACTTCAATGCCAAGGAAGTACTTTAGTTTCCCCAATTCCTTTATATCAAACTCTTTTTCTAGTCTTTGCTTCAATTCTTGTTTTTCTCTTTCATCGTTTCCAGTCACTATGATGTCGTCCACATAGACTAGAAGTGCACTTACTCCCCCTGTAGACAAGTGCTTAATGAACAGAGTATGGTCACCTTGACTTTGTTTATATCCCGAGTCTTTCATAACTCTTGCAAATCTTTCAAACCATGCTCTAGGAGATTGTTTTAACCCATAAAGAGCCTTCTTAAGCTTGCATACCTTGTTAACAGTGTCCACCTCAAATCCCGGTGGAACGTTCATGAAGATTTCTTCATCGAGATCACCATGAAGAAATGCATTATTAACATCATACTGAAGGAGTTCCCAGTTATAGTGAGCAGCCAATGATAATAAAATTCTTACTGTATTCATTTTTGCAACTGGTGCAAAAGTCTCCTGATAATCAATCCCATACGTCTGAGTGTACCCTTTAGCCACCAATCGTGCCTTATATCTTTCAAGGGAACCATCAGCTTTGTATTTCAATGTGAAAATCCATTTGCAATCAACAATGTTCTTTCCTTTCGGTTTATCAACAATCTCCCATGTTCTATTATTTTCTAATGCATTCATTTCTTCTCTCATAGCGTCCCTCCATTCCCTTTTTGACAATGCCTCAGAAACAGTGTTAGGAATAGCAATCGTGTTTAAACTCACAATGAACCTTTTGTGGGCTGGTGAAAGGTGCTTAAGTGAAACATAGTGAGATAGTGGGTAGAGTGGTTGTTTAGTGCATTCTCTGGTATTTTTTCTAACAGCAATAGGGAGATCCAGGTCATCTATGGAATCAATGGATGTTTCAACATTTTGTGTGTGTAAAGGTAAGTCAGATCTTACTGTGATCTCATTGCCAAAGTCTGAGTTGGATTCTTGGACCTATGTCAGTTCTGGAACAGCCTTTCTCCTTGAATACACCAGAGGAAAACTTGGAAGATCATGAGTGACACTGGCTGGGATAGGAGGAGACTTGAGTTCGGTGATAGGATTGGGTAACTCGGATGTGATTTGTTTGGGTTCGACACGGACTGGAGCATCTGAAACCTGAGAAAGGTCAAGATTTTTAATTGGTTCGAAGGACTCACAAGTACTCGCTTCCATCATTGATATCTCCCCCTGAAGAGAGGACTTGGAGAAAAACGGTGTTTTTTCAGCAAAGGTAACATCTGCCGAAATATAGAATTTTCTGGATGAGGGATTGTAACACTTGTACCCCTTTTGAGTGGATGAGTAACCAAGAAATACACATTTGATGGCTCGAGGGTCTAGTTTGCCTCTATGTTGGTTGTGGACATGAACAAAAGCAGTGCACCCAAATACTCTAGGTGTGAGTCCATTAGAGGTTCGGAAATGGGGATAAAATTTATTAAGTATCTCTATGGGGCTTTTGTTATCTAACACCGTCGACGGGAGCCTATTTATGACGTGTGTGGCAGTAAGAATAGCCTCCCCCCAGTAGGATTTAGGAACATTTCCTTGAAAGAGTAAAGCTCGGGTAGTATTGAGTAAATGTCCATTTTTCCTTTCAGCTACCCCATTTTGTTGGGGTGTGTTGACACATGAAGAATCATGGATAATACCATGTGTTTGAAAGTAACGTGATAGAGTCTGGTTGAAGTAGTCTCGAGCATTGTCTGTCCTAAACCTTTTTATTTTTACCCCAAATTGATTTTGAATCATTGAGTGGAAGGTAGGTATAACAGTGCTGACATCAGATTTTTGTTTAAGAAGGAAGAGCCATGTAACCCGAGTACAATCATCAATTAAGGTTATGAACCAACGAGCCCCAGAAACATTAGGTACGGTAGAAGGACCCCATAAGTCACTATGAATCAAATGAAAAGGATGAGAACTTCTTTTATTGCTAATAGGAAAAGATACACGAGTATGTTTTGCCAATTCACAAATATCACAATGAAACTCAGAGATATCTATTCCTTGGAACAAATGAGGAAACATGATTTTTAAAACTTTAAATGATGGATGACCTAGACGTAAGTGATACAACCAAAAGGTATCTTTATTTTCGGAACTTAAAAAAGATGAAGACAGAGACATATAACTCCTTTCTTTCTGAGGTGTTTCAAGGTGATAGAGGCCGCTCCTTTCCTTAGCAAGTCCAATCCTCCTCCCCGTTCCTTGATCCTGAAAAACACAATAAGAAGGAGAAAACACAGCATAACACTTAAGATCTTGAGTAAGTTTTTGAATGGACACAAGACTGGCTGACAGTTTTGGTACATGAAGGACATGTTTGAGGACAAGGTTAGGTGTGATATGGATATCTCCGAACCCGGCAACAGTAGCTAAAGAGCCATTGGCAGCTACAATTTTTCTATTACTTGGACATGGGGTATAGGTATGAAAGAATTGAGGAGTGGGGGTCATATGGTGCATGCACTTGAGTCGATGATCCGGGAATTGTCATAACAACATGCGAGGCATTGAAGCAAAAGGAAAATGGAAGTTTACCTGAAAGGGCCAAAGAGCAGGCTCCAATAGGCTTCTCAAGAGACTCCAATAAATTTCTTAGTCGTTCAATTTCTTCACTGTTAAATCCTCCTGCTTTGGGATTTTCCTCAGTTTTGGGCTGCTCCACCATGTGTGCTTGAGGTCTTTGCTGCCCCTCATGGTTCCCCCATTCTCGGCTTGGAGGTTTACCATTTAACTTCCAACATTTCTCCCTTTCATGCCTCGGTTTCTTGCAATAGGTGCACCAGAGGTTGTCCTTGTTTTCCTTCCACTGTTTTTCTCTACCTGGGTATTTGGGTATATCATTCTTTCTTTTCTCCTGATGGTTTGCTACCAGGGCTGACCCATCCGTGGTGTGTGGCTCAAGCATAACACTTCTCCGGCTTTCTTCTGCTCGAATTAATGAAATAGTTTCTTCTAGAGGTGGTGTGTCTGACTTTCCGAGAATTTGAACTCTAGCCTGATCAAATTCAGGATTCAATCCTGCCAAAAAATCATAAACTCGATCTTTTTCAATGAAGTTCTTCAAGATGGCAGCATCCTCAGGACATTTTATTTCAAAAACTCGGTAATGATCAAGTTCTTGCCACAGATTTTGCAATATGTTTGCATACTCTGTGACAGATTTTTCTCCTTGCTTTGTAGCTGCAGTCTTGACCTTAATCTCGTACACCTGGGTAGCATCATGGGCTTTTGAATATGTGCGGTGGATGAAGTCCCATATCTCCTTTGCGGTAGCCAGAAACATGCATGTGTCGCTAATCATGGGATCCATAGAGTCCCATAGCCATGACATTATCATGGAATCCTCTTCATCCCATGCTCTAAATTCTGGTTTATCCTTTGCAGGTCCTTTTCCAAGAACATGATCAAGTCTTCCTTTGCCTTTGAGATACGTTCGGACAAATTGAGACCATTTGAGGTAGTTTTTCCCATTGAATCTATAGGACGCTCGAATGTTCTGTAACTCTCCAATTTTCTGAACAGTATTGGATTCTTCTGATGGGTTGCTGGTGATTTCGGAGGTTGACATGATGCTTTCGGTGGATGAGTTGGAGTTGCTGACTGATCAGGTTTTAAGGAAGGCAATCAAAGCAAAAAACTGGCTAAAATATGCCAGACAAGAACTCGAAAAAACAGAACTCAAATCCGCAGCAATGAAGGCTGCCTGAAAAATTCCCAGAGGAGCCGAAGCTCTGATACCATGAAACAAAATATAAGAAGGGAAAATTCATCTTTCTCATTGATAATACACGGCAATATATAGTAATTTACAAGAGGAAAAATAGGAAACTAAATCAGCCTAAATCAGCCTATAATTAAGGAATAACAGAATCCCTCCAATTAAGGGATTTCTAAAACAAATTACTTTCCTAATCTATTTATAGCCATTTTACAACTCGACACTAATCGAAGAAGAAAAATATAACAACTTTATTTGTACTGATCAATGACTGCCATCACATATTTATTACTTCAAGCCACCTTTCTTACAGGAAAATTAATCACTTGAGAAAAGAATTATAAAATCAAACTATCTAATTTCATGTTCAGCGTGTGTTTCGGTTTTCTTCAATCACTCTCACGTTCATAAATCAATAACTAAAGGTGTTCTGTCGTTCAAAGCAGTCGACTTTACTGAAAGAAAAGAAGATCAAACAAGGAACACCGAAGGCAAAAATTTCGTCAACCAAGCAGAGTCTAATTAGAGTGTGATTGTCCTTGCCTTGGCTAAGTTTAAGCCTTTGTTCGGGTTTCATTTTCTTTTCCTTAAATTTTACTTTTCAAAGTCATACATTAATTTTAACCATACATTTCGTAGGACCAACAAGTACTACTCACTTATCCACCACTCATTTTTTCAAAAGCAAAATTTCAGTAAAAGAAAACGAGACCCAAACAAAGGCTAAAAGTTAATTTTCAAGTCAAGCAAGTTCTATTAGTTAAAAAAATAATTTTAAATAATGTTTGTAAAACAAGACAAAATTAATTTTTACTTCCTCTTAAGCATAGCAAAACATGCTTATAAAATATCATTCTTTGAGTTCTCGGTCTTCATGGTGGATCACCATTCCTATTTCCCTTATCAAATCACTTACCCTACTTATAAATTCTGTTCAATAAAATCAAGTCTGGTAAATAATTTTCATAATCAAACATATTTACAAGTTGGTTCAACTGTTTCTTTGATCTAAAATTATGAATGCAGAACTCGATCACTTCAAGAAGCAAGATACTGTGATTCATCTGCGCATAAATAAAACATGAACCCAGTTTCATTACAAAAATTATATCATATACAAACATAACAAGGTTGGATAACTGCAAGCTCTCTTTTCATTGCCACTTATAACATTCTCACTTCATAGGTTTTTCAATCTAGAATATGTCAGTAACATTTCTTTCACCTTATCATAAATAGAATGAGCTTCCAGACCCAAGTTGGATAACATCAGATGGAAAGACATAAAAAACATAATTTTCAAATTATTAAGGTCAACGCAAAGAACCTGGATCTGGTTTTGCAAGAACTTGACATACGCAACAGCTTCATCTAACATGTCAGCTGTGTTAGTTTGCTGCATAAACAAAAGCAAAAGTTTTCCATGTCAAAATTATGAAGCACATACACATATTCAACAATAGTGACAAAGCAAACCACCAAATAAATTGAAAATTAAAATGTATGCATGGGACAACTCATCATTAAGAGCCTAGAAAAAGAATGGGTTGCATTCATGACAAAAATTGTACATAACGGCTTTTGTGTGGCCAAAAAAATTTTAAAAGACCAAAAAAGATCCAAGGATTCTTATCGTATGAGGTGGAGTTCCATCATTCCTAGCATAATTTCTTTCTTCAGTTGGAGATTATGGCATGATTTGATTATGGTCGATGTGGTCATTCAGTGGAGGATTGGTTGTCATTAGCTCTCCCATTGCCAATGTTGTTCGGAGATCGACACTAGTTTACACATTTTCACTGGCAGTACCATCACCATCTCTGATCAGGTGTGAAATCATTTTGATGATATCTTGAAATCATTTTGATGATATCTTTAAGTACCGAAAAGATCAAATGAGGGAGTTCGACCTCAATTTTAGAGATGGAGGTATTCAGGTCAGTATGTTCGTAAATATCACATTCACACTATCGTTCCTCTATTGATTTTTTGGTTCTTATGGCTTGCGAGGAATGAGGTGAAGCATAATGAAACAAGCATCGATCCTAGAAGGATCATATGGAGAGTCTACCAAATTATTTCTCTTCTTCATATGGGTCGCTTATTACTTTCACTGGTGTGGTGACATGAAAATTACTTCTCATTTTGGCATTTTGTTCTATTCCTCCCCTGCTCTCCCTATTTTGGTTATTTGGCGACCTCACCGACAGGATTTTTACAAGATCAATACCAACGAATACGTCAAGGGTGGATTTATTAGTGGTAGGGGCATAATTCAGGTCACGCTGGTCATTGCGTTAGAGCTTTCTCGTCATCTTACGGTGATTGCCCCATTCTGGAGGCTAAGCTACGAGCTACCTTGAATGGGATCTTGATTGCCGTATGGGTTTTTATTTTTTATGGCATTTGGGTGGAGGCCAATTCATCTTTGACTTTCATTGCGTCTCTAGGGGAGGCAGACATTGAGCGATTCAAATCGTTCTTAGACACATCAAACACAACCTCTCTATTGCTCGTGATACTGTCTCACATACTTTATTGCGGGAGAAACCAGGTTGTCGACTCTCTTGGATCTAAAGGATGGGATCAACACCATTACCAGGAGAATGGCAACCTTGAACTTTCACAATGACTTCGAGCTCTTGCACGGATAGATAGATAGATAGATAGATAGATAGATAGATAGATAGATAGATAGATAGATATGAATTTCCTAGCATTAGAGAACGTTAGTTTGATTTTCATTTGCTTGCATTGTATTAAAAGTAGTACTTCCCCTCTTATTTTATCACTTCATATGTTGCACCTTTTTGCTATTAGAAAGTCAGGTTTACACCCCCTTCCATGTGTTCTCGAGGTAATTATTTATATATAAGGGTCGGGCAGCCAAACCCCCATCAGTATTCATTGGTGGCACCTGAAAAGTGAAAATACACTAAAATTGTGTTGATGTTTTACTTTTAAAAAAAGTCTCAAGACTATTGCAATACAATGCATCTCTTTAAAAAGAATATTAAGAAATATCATGTTAAACTTGAAAGGCTACTTTCGTATTCCTGTGAAATTGCAAACAGCCAATGAGCAAGTATATGTAGAAACCATCAATATAACCACAAGCAAAAGCGCCAAGACAATTATCGTCACTCCGATCACCCCCCACTTCCTCCCCCTATCACCAAAGCAAAAGCGCCAAAACAATTATCGTCACAATAATAGAATTGTAAAACTTAAACAAGCATAGATATTTTAACGTGCAAAGGTGAATATAAATCATATAGTAACTCTAACAGAAATATATCAGAAACTAAACTGCATATCATAAATATCCTATTTCATGTCTCACATCCCCCCTTCTGCTATATATATAGATGATACCTGCTTGTTATGTCTAGGAGTTAGATGTGATCTCCAAAACATAGGTCTATGAATCCTTACATTTAGTATGAATGCTTTATGCAGTTACTCTGGAAGTGATCAAAAGCTAGATTTCTACGAGAACAAGGCCACACCAGAATGCAATTATAGCATTATAAGATGGCCCTGGCTCATATTTTAAGTTTCCAGCACACCGAACCATTAGATTTGTGACACCGTAACTCTTCAAGTATAACATCAAATATCTATTCCATTACAGAATCAGAATCAAATTTTGTGTGTGTGGGAGGGGGGGGAATGCAAGCAAAAAACACTAATGGTTTCTCTACAATTTTGGAATTCCAAGCAGACTTCTCACATACATATAGTCCAGTTTTATATCATTAATTATTCATATATTTTACAGTGTCCTTATCACTAATGGTTTCTCTGCAATTTCAGGGTCCTCTAATTAGGATTAGCATGTAGATTTATTAATAGTCGATCCATGATGAAGAAGGAAGTTCTCAATTAGTGCATTTCAAAATCCTTTGCAGTCATTATGATAATACATTTAAGATTTATCTAATATCTCAATCTATAAGTACTAGTAGTTGATCAAATCTTTTATCTGCAACTGTACAACTTCTAATGTTGAGATTCCATTAACATCATTCTAAAAAGTTTAGGCCTTAGATTCTCCGGTTTCTTTCATAAGTAATCTTATTTATTATGATTACTGCTGCCAAGAAACGTCTAGTTTAAATTACTAGTTTACATCAGATATTCTACGTAGGAAAAGGGAAAGATTGTCATTCAATTGAAACTTTCAATAGCTTTGCTTTGCATGATTTTTAACAAATCAGATGTGGCAAAATATTTTCGAGAATGTAAATATCAATATATCATCAAAGAAAAACAAACAACCCATCACCAGTACTAGATTTATTTTACCTCCAAGATTTATTGATAATTTCAAATCAAAATGGAATACAAGAAGATTCCATAATCAATTTACCTTATCCATATTGGGAACAAGTTCTTGAAGCTTCCTTATGCGGTCACTAATTCGTGTTCTCCGTACCTGATTGCCAAAGGAAAAAAGAAGCCTTGAGCATATTTCAGCTTGAAGAATCAATTGATAATGTAGCTAACAACCAAAAAGGAAAAACATTATACCCTCTCCGCAATGCTACGAGGATGGGTAGCACAGCCACGCTTTGCTCGAGTCCTACACATGACTGCGTCCTCCAAAAGCTTTTCTGTTTCAGCATCGAATGACCCACTCAGTCCACTGTGTAAAAGCACACCTTTCTCTCCTCTCTACGCATACCCAAAAAAAAAAAAGTTCAATTAAATGCACATACTATCTATCATGAAGGCACGAAAAAAAAACCAAAGCAATCGTTGTCGATCAAACAAGTTCATAATTTTCATCAAGATGTTATACATACCTATGAACATGTGCAAAATCCTAGTTGGAGTTATAGAAAACCATAAGTCATTTACACATGACAACAACTTCGCCAGGCATCACGATTTCAGATCCACGTGATTGGAAGAAAAAAATGTAAATATGGATTATATTCCTTCTTTTCATGTTTACACATATCCGTACAACGGTGAAACTTCAAAAATCCCCTCCATGAGGATTCTGTTTAAATGAAAAAAGACTATTATAAAGAATCCCCTCCATGAGGATTCTGTTTATATATTTTGGTCAATTGACTTTTTTTAAGTTAATAAATTATAAAGAATGACCTCCATATCAAAGGTAAATTTAAACTTAGGAATTTCCATTTTTGACTACTCTTTTTCTAGAGTATCAGTATTAATTAAGCATGTGGCTTCATTCTGCAGCGTGGGCATATCTGACTGAAATGACTGAGTTTAATAGATTGGATATCTCGTAACACATAAAGGTCAAGTCAATAGCATGTCCCACAAGATTGGAAGTGAAAAACGAGGCCACCATGATGTTAAACGGAGAAAAGCCTGGATTTGCAGAGCAAAGAGTAAGAACTAGCATTTTTCATCACTAATCTAGAAAGGTGTTACTGGATTTTTATTGTTGAATTTCGAAGAGTGGCCTCTTTCCACAAAGTTTGGAGAGAGGCTTTTTTCTTTTTTTATTTTTTTATTTTCTCTCTCCATTTTATTCCTTGTGAGGTAAAAATATCATAGTTTTTCGATACAGACTGAGGGTCACGTGTACATTGCAGCAATGTGTGCTATCTGCCATGGTTCCCCCAACTTCCCTGATTTGCTTTGTAACCTTCTAGCTTTATCAGCATGTTTGGCGGTGCTCAAGAACCGGTTTTTAACTGCTTTTTTCAGCTTTGAAACGCCGCCAAACATCATCTA
Source organism: Fraxinus americana (assembly GCA_035079005.1). NCBI lineage: Eukaryota > Viridiplantae > Streptophyta > Magnoliopsida > Lamiales > Oleaceae > Fraxinus > Fraxinus americana. The sequence goes on along the minus strand of CM068721.1, from coordinate 18,145,324 downwards.
TGTTAATTACTCGAAAAGCTTCAGACTGCTCCATCCCTTCAAAATCACAGGGGAAGCGGGAAGTGCGAATTTATACTTCCATATGAATCCGAAAGGTTAAAAATGAACATAATAAAAAAGCAAGTTTAGAGTAAACATCAAATGTTTGAAATTTCGATTTTTTTTTTCATTCATAATATTACTTCAAAACTTACAAATAAATGTGGCAAAAAAAAGTGAAAACAAAAATTTAACAAACGATATGATGTAACAGTATAGCAGTTACCTGCTGAGAAGAAGAAGAAGAGGAAGATAACTTGGGTGTACTCTTGTCTGCATCCTCAGCCTCAAGAGCCCACTTCCCCGAAGAAACATTTACTGAGGAAGGCGATGTATAATCCGGAATCCCAAAACTTGAAAAGTAGCCATCGGAATTAATTTGGGATAAAAACTCCGCCGGAGAACTGTTTTGCCTCAGAAAATTGCTTAACCCATGGGACGGCCCACCACTTAGGGTTTCCAATAAGCTTAGATCGGTGTCGAAACGGCTAGTGGCGGTGGCATTGCTAGTGGCGGAGTGAGGTGGAACTGGTGGTGGTTTGGAGGATGACAATAAAGGTGGGTCTAAAACAACCTCAGAAGGTTCTTCGTCAGATTCGAGTAAAGCTTCTAACCAGGTCGCCGGAGCTGAGCGGAACCGGGCGAGTCCACCGCCACCGCTTCGACTCAGTTCACTGCTCCCACCACCACTTGCCGGTTGCATCTGGTGAATTAATTTCCTTTTTTTTTGTTCCTTATTTTAATAAAATTTCTTTCGAATTTTCAATTTTTTTTTGTTTTTCAGGAGATTTCTTGTTGCAGTCCAAGAATCTACTGAGAGGACTAGAGGAGTTCTTCTCAACTTTTCTCTCTTGGAAAAACTTCATTCGAGGTTATCTAATTTATGTGTTCATTACAATTTGGTCATTTAACTTTAATTTACTTCAATTTTATCATCTTATTAATATTTTTGTTCAATTGACCATTCGGTCTTTAACAGTTATGAAAATTGATAGAATTTGTAACCTTGAGTTGATCCTTAGACCCCTCTATAAATTGCATGTTGCGTCTTGAATTTGTTTCAATTTCATCATTCACCTGAGATTTTGTTTTTTAACTAAACCATTTGGTCTGTAATCATTACAAAAAATGATAGAATCCATAACCTTGTCCACATAATTCATGACATAACTTATGCATCCGTTCATTTCTCATTTTTCATCCATAAAAATGAAAAATATGATCGTTATCCATCACATCAAGTCATCAATTTTGAATTTTTATCTCTTATGTGAGGTTCAATAATAACTATATTTTTCATTCTCATTCTACAATTATGAGAATCAAACGGACCCATATTTTCACATTACAATATTTTTGGAGATGTAAAGAATACCAATTCTACGGGTTTTTTTGGTTTTGTCTTAAAATAATAACATTACACATTAATGACATATACATAAATATCTTACCCGTTTGTTAACTAAGTCATAAATTTTACTTAATCCAATCATGAGTTATGTTGGTCGTGTTACAAATCCAGCCATATTTAGCCACCTCACATAAACAATTAATTGAAGAAAATGGTAAATAAAACAAAGATTCAAGCTAGCCAAAGCATAGGGTAAGGTTTATAAACAGGATAGCTAATTGAAATAAAATGTAAGTTAGGTGATTAAAGTACATAAATAGAAGTAATTTGAAGTGACCATTTTGAAATAAACTTGTAAGTTGAGTTATAGTGAAAGCATGATATGTCTTGCTTCTAGTACTTTACCAGAAAGGGATTGGACTGAATAATTATATATTAAAATGTCTAACAAATTTTGTCAACCTATTTTGTACACATAACATGATTCATATTAAAATGTATAATGTTAAATTTCATGTGTCAAATTGTACCAAATCATTTTATTCCAATTATGGGGTTTGTGTATTGAGATTTCCTCAACTCCGTACTCGGTACTAATTTATAGCAAAATAATAGTGCACGCTCCAATTTCTAAACCCAACATGGCACATGTTAAGGTCATATCGTTTTAACTTCAGAAAAAAATTGCATTCGTTTTCTTATTTTGTCAATAATAGGCGTCCCAGTACGGTCTGGGTAAGCCACGACCCCTATAATCGAGTTCAATATGGTCTTTTACATGGTGGTCGTCTGAATTTGGACAATCTTATTCATCTTTACAACCTTGGAAAGATTTAGTCATCTCGAGTCTAACTATTGGTTGATCCAACTCAATCTTTGCTTCTTTTTCTTTTTTGAGAATATATTTAACATGATGTTAAGTGCTTTATACGTCTCTTTGTATCTATGTAAAATCTTCATCAACCGACCTGACTCGAATTTAGTCTTTTCTTTCAAACAGAATAACGCAGTCTATCTCGTTTTATACCTATATATTTATCCTCTCATAATTTCTCTCTTGATCTCATCGTTCACCTAACCAATTGTGTGGAAACTTCATGAGTTTGCCTTTCATGGCAAGAAAAAGAAAAAAGGTACATGCCCATAAATGGTATATGAAAGGTGAGCCACAAATTAAGTTGGACTACTTTTCTTAGAATAAATCTGCTTGGCCAGGGGCACATGTGCCCTGGCATCAGGAGACGCCACATGGTGCCCTCCTATTGGTGGGGGTCTGTGGGGACATGGCGCCCCCAGCAGATATCCTTTTCTTAGCCCACTTTCATTGTGTGCATGCTTTGAGACCACGTTTATTTTAGTTTTGTGAATGAAATTTTTGGTGCGTGTAAAATATTTCAAGCGTTGAAATTATTTTTCGATGAATCACCGTGAAGTTAATTTTTGCAAGAATTATAACCTCAGGGCTCATATTATATGCACTTGAATTTTTAAACTAGACGTGAAAAGATAATCTTTTTTCTCTCTCTTTTTTTCTTGTATTTATTTTTGAGTAATATTATTCGACAGCGTTATATGATCCTAAATAGTATTATTCGTTATTTAAATGTGAAAAGGAAATTCTATTTTCTTGTAATTTATGCCATTTTGTCCAATGTCCATCCAAAAATTGAGATTGTCTTTTTCTTTTTCTCTTATAATATGGGAGTTTGAATTGTATGCTCATTCTTAACGTGTTTGGCTACACAACCTGTGGTCTTGAGGTTTACGTAAATGAAATGGTGTGCAAGTGATGGAGTGTGATATGTTAAATTTTGGTGATTGCTCAAAAATATTTTAATGTTCAGCTACTAATGAAACATAGTGAGTGATGGAGTGTAGCATATTAAAGTTCAGTAACTATTGAAAAGCATTTTAAAGTTCGGTTAGTAAAGCATAATGTATGTATAAGTTCAATTACAAATAAAACATTTAACTCGTTGAAAGAAATATGAATTAGACTTTTGAAGAGCAATCACATTTTTAATATTTTTGTAGTTAAAAAATTATGGATCTCATAAAATATATAGTTAAATTAATTACTGACTTTAATTTGAAATTTTTGTCAATTTTTAATCTACACTAACCATGGACTCAAGAAGAAAAACATTGTATTTTTCTTTTCTTTTGGCCTTTTTTTTTTCGAAAAAAAATAAATTTACCTCATAATTTCCAATACATGAACAACAACAAGTTGGTTGGATTTTTCAAGTGAAAGAAGAATATTGTCATCAGCGATAATCCCAAATATGTAATATCCAATGAATGCTACAAGAAAATAACAAATTGCAACAACAACATATGCAATAGGCAAAATGAAATATTCAATCTCAAATAAAGTTTGATCATAAATTTAATGATTGTAAAAATATAAAATAATATTAGGACAAACGACATAGATTATAAAACCAAATTGTTGAACAAAATTTGAATTTATATAATTTTTATACACACCACTTGATTGATTAAATAATATAATATTCTCACTTAATAGATTATTTCCCTCACAAGTTCTGACTATTAAAAAAAAAACTCAGGCCCTGTTTGTTTCTGATTCTCAAATCAATTCTCAAATCAATTCTTATTTTCAACCACACATTTTTCAATAAAATAATATTTTCCATCACATCAATACTTTTTTCTTCTTTTTCAACCACACATTTCCCATCATATCACTATTCAAAATCAATTCTTCCCTCAAAAATCCCTACCAAACAGGCTCTCAAATTGTTTATGGGGTCATTTGACCCCATGTGGGTCCGCCCTGTCTGCAACATCCCCACTTCAATTCCTCCGACTTCACAGCACACTGTCATCGTCGGATACATTTTTTCAAACAGCCAATAAAAGGACACACAGTACAGAGCAGAAGGAGGCAAAAAAAGGCTGCAGAAAATTAAAAATAAATATCTCCCGCGACAATTAATTGAAGAAGTGAAGAAATTTGCGATGAATCAATTAGAAATTGGGAGGTTGTAATGTATGCCTTTGTTTTGCGCTTTGTTCACACTTCCTTATTGGATTATTGTTAACAAGTTTTAAAGTGGATGCTCGTAGGGGAGGTTTGGGAGTGGAATACATCGTTATTAATAGTTTTTTATTTTTTAATAAATTGATGAGACGATGATAAATTAAATTAAAGCTATCAAAATTTCTGCATCATTTGAACAGTTGTACCGATACAATGTGAGCTAATGGCAGGAAGATTTTTTTTTTTTTTTAATTTGGTTGTTGAGATTTTGACTTATTCAAATTTCATCGCGTTATATATATTGGTAAGCAAATATATAAATTGTGATGTTTAATTTTGATAAAATTTTATGAAATATAGGATTAAAAATTTGATTTTCATTAAATATATAATAAAAATGAACTGGAAAAAATAAAATTAAAAAAAATGAAGGCCAATTCAGAACTAAATAAACTAGTGTAGTTTTTCTAATAATAATAGATATGATGTATAGTGCGACTTTATAAAAAATTGTGATCGTATTATTAATCTCAAAAATTGTCTAATCGAAAAATCGATGAATCATCCTAAAATCTGCTTTGATAGAGGGCTAGTATACTAGAGAAGTGATTGGAGCCCCCAGAGAATCAATAAAATGGTAATTTTATATATTTTCACATAAAAACTTAAAAAAAGTGTGCAAATATATAAAATTGCCATTTTACCCTTTTAAAATTGATTAAAATGAAGTCAAAATCAGTTTTCTTGATCAATTATCCGACATTTGGATGGATTCCATTTATTTATCTTTCAGCCGCATGCAATTGAAAAGTTTGGAACCACCGGCGCAACAAATGATATTTTATGGTAAAACTTGCAAAAATCTGGAAGATTTGTGGCCGTGGTTGTAATTATTCCGATAAATAAACATCAATTTTTATACAAGATGTTTATCAAGTTTGGTAGGGGACGAGGTCGAAGCAATTGTAGAGTGGTTTTGGGATTGAAACAGCAGTAGAAGCCTCCACAGGAGTTTATGGTTCGTTTATCCGTTAGAAAAATACATGTTTGGTGTTGGGGTAACTGATGGAGAGAGTTGAGTGAGAATGCGATGGTTTTCTTTAGTCCTTTGCTGTGGGGTTTCACTATTTCAGTTCAAACTTGCAACATTGCCCAATTCTTAATTATTTTTCTACCTAAATTCTTCTAGCATCCCCAAGCTTTCCGTAATTCCGTTTATCTCCTCCATGTTCCAAACCTTCCATTTGAGCTACTCGATAATGCCACCCTTTTAAAAATGTGCACGCGGTATTCTAACCCAATAGAAACCGTTTATTTAGACGACAAAAGAACACGTGTTGGACACTTGATAAATGACTAATTGGTATAATTGTCTAAAATCATTTTTCTTCTATTCGAAGACATCCAGAACATATATAATCCAAAACAAAAATTCTACATTCCTACATAGTAGAAGACATTACCACTTATTAATATGATTCAAAGTGCTGAAAAATTATATTTCAACAATTATGCCAATTAGTCACCCATTGCGTGTTCTTTTGCCCTCTAAAGAAATGATTTTTGTCGAGTAGAGTATCGTGCACACAATTTTGAAAGGTTGAGGATATGATATGGCACAAAGCTTCAAAGATCAAGGACCAGTAGAGGAATATACTGTATTTTTGCTTCTTCTCATTTTGTTAAGATTAAGGAGAATTACTCAAAGCGAAGAGAATATACCACTACTATTAAAAATAATTTTGTTTAGAAAACTTCCTTCAGAAATTAACTCACCAATATAATTAGAATAAGTTCTTCATTTCATTACTAAAATAAAATCTACTAGGCTTTCATCCAATTTGAAGTCCTCAATCTTTAACTATTGTGGTAGACTTGTTTTGAATAGACAATTTTCATCTAATTTGAATAATTGGTAAATCAATGGGTAATTAGCACATAACTTCCATACATTTCATTGTTATTGTAAAAAACGTCCATATCTTTCATGTTTGGCATTTAAACCTTTAATTACACATTTGATTACGTAAAATGTCTTTTTTTATCCATTTTGTCTATTAAATGAAAGGTATTTTCGTCATTGTTTCTCTTTCTTCCTCATTTAAACCTATTTACTCCTCTATTTCTTCCTCTGAAATATTAAATTCGGCCAAATCCAAATCGGGATGTTCATGTATGCTCGAGCCATTCTGTAAATTGCCTCCACGTTTGTACTCTCGAGTCCCAATACTTTCACACTATTTCCTCATTAAACAAATGAAATCCATAATTGAAAAGGGAATTAAAAGAAATTGATTATCCAGCTAAGCAAATCTTTATACATAGCTTTTAGGTCTGTTTATAATTTTTCGATTTCAATTTGCAAGCTGCATTGATCAGGTTGCAAGTGATCTTCGGTGCTTTGAAAAGTTTTTTTTCCTCCACACTGAAAGAGGTGTCATATTCAATATACTTTGCAGCTTTAGTTCAAAATCCCCCATGTGAGGCACATGACTTAAAGACACATAGCAAATACTACTTTGTTATCAAATCAAATGGAGTCAAAATCTCTTGGAAATTATTACATCTTCATATCTCTTTGAGACTCTCACATATTTCCTGGTCTTGAACAGCATGTTGTCTTCTTCATTTTCCTTATTGGAAGCCTCAATCTCCTCTTGGGTATTTACATCCCAAGAAACTAAAGATTAGTTTTCAGAAAAAAAAAATAAAGGAGAAAATCCCAAATGGGGAATAAAGAGGGAAAATGACAAAAATACCCTTCACTTAACTATGAAATTGAATGAAAATGACGAAAGCACCCTTCACTTAATTAAGAAATTGGATTAAAATGATATTGAAAGATAGAGATATTATGTGTTAATTACCCTAGATTAAGTATGTTTATAACGAATACAATAATCTTGTACAAAGTACATGATTTATGCACGCGAGATGAACGGTGAGACTTGTAGCAGTTACGACGTAACATTGAGGTAGGGTGGAAGTGAAATATTTCAACCAGACTACATGTACACTATCTTTAATACCTTCATTTACACTCTTCCATGTGACAAAATCTAGATTCTTCATTCTTGTTTTCAACTTATCGATCACATCACTGTACAGATTTTCTCCACGTAGGGAATGATGTCATCCTTGTTGTCGACAACGATGTACATTTAGCTTAATTAGAAATATTTGGAGAAGACGAGTCTTTTTTTTCTTTTTTATTTACATTTATTTATTTCAATTCAAAAATAAGTGTACAGCGTTTTGCTTAAAATACAAAGTAGCAAAAAATTAGTAAAGAAGCAAAGCTCTATTTTTCTCTCCCTAACTTTAGTGTTGCATCATATTCTAGTGCATAGAGATATGACGATCCAATTTAAAAACCAAAAAACGAAAAAAATACCGTCTCAAGAAAGTGAAGAGGAAACAATATCCACCGATCTCCCGATTCAAACTGTAGATGCTTCAAAGTTTTAATTTCTCAATTGAATAAAAAAAATACAGAACAAAAAGAATGATAGAACGAGCACATAGATATGAAAATTTTGAGATGAATCCATTGTTATTTGGGGCGGGGGGGGGGGGGGGGGGTTTATGAAATAAAATTAAGCAGGGAGGAGAGATAGAGAGGCTCGACACACAGGGAAGATGTTGAATTGTTGAAATAAATTGGGTTAAAAAAGTGGGATATAATATTTTGGTAAAATATGAAGAGAAGGATTTTTGGCTTTTTAATTTGGTGTCCTTTTAGAAAATGCTATTATATTATATTTAGATAAAATTCAAATTTAATTGATAGCATTATCAACAAGAATGCTTTATTTAAATGTTATACAATGTATAAATTGTTGTAGTGTTTATTTCTAACGGTTTAAATTTTTCAAGGATTCTCATGCACGTATCATTATCAAGTGAACCATACAAATAAACAATTATTATATATTGATGTAGGCAAATAATAAACAAATACGTTATCGAAATTTAGTTGATTCCAAAAGAATAACCCAACATACCTTTTATTTTTCGTTAATTCATAAGAATACCATAAAACTAGGCTTCAATTTTTATTTTATTTATTTATTTTTTTTTTTTTTGGATTCATGCACGAATACATAAAATTGAATATCTGTTTTTTTTTTCCCACTAGCTCCTTATAGTCGCTCAATGGTTTTTTCAAAGTACTTTTTAGGGATTAATCTTCCTTCTTTAATACAATTTTAATCTATTCCAGAGTCACTAAGAACTAGAGGTGGCAACGAGCCGAGCCGAGCCGGGAAAAAAAAGGCCCGAGCTTTTTTGGACCGAGCTTTTTTTGGCCCGAGTCGAGCCGAGCCGGGCCCGGCCAAAAAAAATGAGGCTCAGCCCGAGCTTTAGGCTCGAGCCTTAGCGGGCCAAGCCGAGCCCGGGCCGAGCCGGCTCGGTCTTCCTTTTTTTTTTTTTTTTTTTTTAAATCTACATTAAAAAAAAAAATTGTACATTTTATGCGTAATACGTGTTATAAATTAAAGAGATTATGAAAGCTTCATTTTTACTTAAAGTATGTAACTATTATTTCTTGTAATGTCATGGTGAAATTTTCTTGAGGGTCGTAATTCCAATAATTCAAGGCAATAACTATTCTATTTATCATTGAAGAATAAAACCCTCCTCCTTTATCCGGGTTTGGGACCGGCTACAATTATCGTAGGCAGAGTTAAAATTGTACACGAATAAAATATTTCGTGTACAATTTTTTTTGAAACAAAAAAAAAATTAAAAATTACGTATTGAATTGAAACTAAACAATTTAAAAACTTACAATATCTTATGCTTTAATCTGCTGTAACTCATCGGCCATTATACTATCAACTTGTTCTTGAAGACGTAATTCCGCACATTCCCAGTCCTTCAAACATATTAAAGCCTCCAATATATCTTCTTTTAGTCTTGATCGTTCGTCACTTAAAACTCGACCACCTAAACTAAATGCAACCTCCGATGCTACTGTAGACACCGGCGGTGTTAGTAGATCGCGAGCAATTTTTGATACAATTGGATACTGCCTTTCGTTACATCTCCACCATGATAAAAGACTAAAATCCTGTAATTCTTGTGGTTGTAACATACTACGAACGTCCACGCACATATACCTAGCTAACTCCGAAGGAATTTCAAGATTTGTACCACTGACATCTATTGCTCTAGATATTGACGAACTAGAACTAAATGAGGGAATACTAGTATTGGTCTCTAAATAACTCCATATATTATCTACATTTGTTGAAGTGTTCTTTGAAAAAGTATTTTGGGAAGAACTACACTGACCTTCTTTTTCAGCGTAATAATTATACATTTCGCATAACATTGATTCTATATTCGTATGTGAAAATTGTATATCCATGAAACGTGAAATCCCATTTATAATAGCTTTTGTGCCAGTTAAATTAAGTCGAGGGTCCATTACAGAAGCTAATAAAAATAATGAGGGTATCTCTTCCCAATATTTACGAAACTTTAACTCCATAGAATGAACTACATCAACAAAAATTGGGAAATTCCTATGTCTTTGAAATGTTTGTGCAAAATAGAAAAAATGTTGTAAAACAAGTGAAGATGTAGGGTAATAAATACCGCTACATTCCTTTGTGGCATTGAAAAAAGGTTTTAAAAATGTTTTAACGATAAATGCAAGATTCCATTCCCAATCTTCCAAATTATGTTCGGGTCCATATGTATGCCTATCATTATAATACATTGTAATAACTTTATCATAATTTTCACACGAGTGTAACATAAGATATGTAGAGTTCCATCTATGTGATACATCAGTGACAAATGATTTCTCTTCTAAGCCATACTCAGCACATAAACTGTTAAATGCTTGCTTTCTTGCAGGTGATATAGTAATAAAATTAATTGCTTGCCTAATTTTATCTAACTGTGTTTTTATATGTTCTAATCCAGCTTTTACAATCAAATTAATAATGTGGCATACACAACGTTGATGGAAAAATAAACCTCCAAATATAGGGTTCAAATCATCAATAAATTTATCGACAACAACTTTGTTTACAGTAGCATTATCAAAAGTAAAACTTCGAATCATTTCTTGCATACCATATTCTTGTTTAATATCTTTTAAAACCATGTATATGTTAGTCGCATTATGAGGATATTCTACACATCTAAATGCAATAATTCTTTTATGCATAATCCATAGGTGATCAATGTAATGAGCTGTAGCAGCAATATAACCTTTTTTATTAACACCGGTCCATAAATCAGAGGTAAATGATATAACACAATTAAAAGTTTTTAAACTTTCAATATTAGTTTGTTTTCTTTTGTTATATAATTTTATAGCATCAGAACGAAGAGTATTTCTACAATAAGAATGATACCTGGGTTGGAGATAATTCTGCACAAGACGAGTAAAGTGTATTGACTCGATCATTGTTAGCGGCATCTCTGCTGCAGCCACGTATGTAACCATTCCTTCACGAAATCTTTCCTGTGAATATACAAAAGTGGAAAGAGTAGAACCGGAACCAGTAAATGTTAGTTCGGTCTGTTTCGGGTCAAGACCGACTGGTTTCGCTTTGCAACTTCTTAATATGTGTCTATTTAAATGCGATGTGCTCGAACTAGGCTTCCAACTGAGTTCTTTACCGCAATAATTGCAACATGCTTTCCAAATATCGACTCCATTTTGAACCCCAACTTTTTTTCGAGTCATATGTTGCCAACAATCTGCAGACTCTTTTTTCGACTTCTTAACCTCGACTACTTCCTCCTCTTCGATATCTTCCAAATCAATTGGAACATTTTGAGATGTATTGTACCCCAATGGAGTACTCGAACTACCTCTAAACTGATTAATCTCATCACTAGTAAAATCCATGTGTACGTATTATAAATTTATAATAGAGGGAAATTGTAGTAAAGAATTAAGAATATGATATGTAAAAAAATAGGAGAGGAGAAATGGAGAATATAGAATATCGTAGTAAAGAATATAGTAAAATGAGTAAATTGAAAATAATACTGAGTTAAGCGATTGAAGAATGAAGAGTGATATGAAATAGAAAAATTTTCTCGTATTTATAGACAGAAAAAAAATTTTCAATTTTTAAAATTTAAAAAAAAAAAAAAAATTTGCGTGCACGCAAGAAAAAATCTTGCGTGCACGTTAACGCCTAATGTATCTGACAAACTATTTGTGATATGATTTTTCAGACAGAATTTTTGAAAACACGCAAATTTTTAAATTTTTTTGAATCTGCCTGAAATCAGACAGATGAATCGCACGATTTCGAGCGGATTCGTCATTACTATGTGACTGACTAGCTACGACTTCTAGTTTGCACACTACTGACGACTTCTATTTGCACGCAAATTGCAGATTTGAATTTTAATTAATTAATTTATTTATTTATTTTTTTTTTTTTAAACACGGGCCATTTTGGCCCGGGCTCGGCTCGAAGCCCCCACATGGGGCTCGGCCCGAGCCTCGGCTCGGTGCGACCGAGCCCGAGCCGTCCGAGCCGCCGAGCTTTTTTGCCTTCCCTACTAAGGACTCGAGATTTGAAACTGTAGAAAGATAATTACTTTCAAGTGAATTAATTAGAAATCATAGGAAGAAATATAAATTTCTTTCTTGTTCAAATTGTTGTGAAGCCTTTGTATAGAATTGGACTAGAAATTTCCGTTCTCTTAACCTAAAGAGATTATAGACAACTCAAATTTGGGAATTCTTCAATTACTATACGTCCTCCAAAAGAAAAAACAATAATTCAAGGGGATATACCACTAAATGACCCAAATTCAAGGCCAAAATTCTAAACTAACCCCAAACTAACCCATTTCACTATTCAATCATATAAACTACCTAAAATACCCTTAATATAAAAGGTTTCAAAATAAGTCATTTTAGTCCTCATAACTTTAATTCTAATTTTGGATTCGACAAAATTGTTTGCCTCTTGCAATAAAAATTAACTTTTCTTCACCATCAACTCTTTCCACCTATCTTGAGCCGAAAAATTTGATATTGATTAATAATTTTATTTTTGAATTTTTGCATTTTAGGAAACTCAAAAATGGTATCAGAGCCATATATCTTGAGGAATTAAAGATATTAGAGAATGGAAGATAATAACGAAATTTGTATAGGATGGTACGTTAACAATTCTACTGAATATTTAGATACTGATAGTTATATTCAACATCTTGTTAATAAATCAAGAAATTTGATTAATAAAATAAAAGACTCTGATAGTCTTAAAATAAAGAAAAGATTTGAAAAGAAAATTACTTTTCTTTTAATAGATTTTGATGAAGTTTTAGACGAAGACATAGGATATCTTGTTAAAATGCCTATTCTTATAAAAATGAAAACTTTAAAAAGAATACAAAGAGTTCTTAATAATGAAATTAGGAGAATTGAAGAAATAGATACCTAAGAATTATGGAAATTGAAAATTCAGAAAATTTAGAAACTGAAGTATACGAAGGAGTAGAGGGATTTGCCTTAAAAGGAAAATTTGATTGGGAAAAATTTAGAAAAATTAATAGAGCAGAATTAAGTCTAAAACCACCAGGAGAAAATAAATTATTTAATATTATAGGATCAGCCTTTAGAAGAAAAAGTTAGTCATTAATGAATATCATGAAATAGAAAAAGTCATAGATATTAAACATACACAAGGAAAAATAAAATTAAATCTTATAACAAAAAGAAATATTAATGAATTCCTAGGAAAATTAAAACAAGAAAAACGAGATAAAATATCTTATGTTTACCTTGCTGGAATACAAATAATAATAAAATCATGTTTTAAAGAAGGAATTAATAGTCCTATAATACTTAATCTACAAGATGAAAGATGTATAACTGTAGAAAATGGAAATTTAGGAATAGTAAAAGGAAACTTAGCCTATAAAAAATTAAAATTTACTTGTTATCCAAGATATTGTGTGCATATAAATGATAAAAATTTAGATGATTGTCTTAGTCTACATTTTAAGATGACTAATAAAATATTAAAAGACGATAATAAAGTTTTTACTATATTATATCAAGGATTGTATTGTTATACAAATAGTAATTATGGAAATATATATAAAGAAAAGCCTTTTATAGAAATTGACGAAGAATTTAGGGATATAGGAGAAGCAATCTTACCCAGAGAACAAGACATAGAAGAAATAGAAAATTTTGAGATACGACATGATGATGCTATAAGTATTGATCAACCTATAATACCAAAACAAATAACATATAAAGAAAATAAAATAATTATTGGAAATAATACAATATGACATAGTATTTCAAAAATAATACAAAATAAAAATAATAGTGTCTATGGAATCAAATGAAAATTCTTTAATGGAAGTAAATGGATAAATGAAATTAAAATACTTATTGATACTGGAGCAAGTCAGAATCATATTTGCTCTCTTATTGATGAAGGAATTAAAAAGAAAAAAGTTGAACCTTATAATTATAGAGATTTTGAAAGAAAAATAAACTCTTGTGATATCATAGGATAAGTTCAAATTAAATTAGGAAATCTATTATTAAGCATAGAATGCTATATTGATAATAATATGAATTTTGATGAACATCCAATATTATTAGGAAATTCATTTTTAAATAGTCTTGATAATTATAAAATAGATAAGGAAGGAATTCTTATTATACATCAAGGAATAACTACATATTGCCCTAAAGAAAAATGAGTAGAGAAATAAAATTCCCAATAAGTGTATATATACAAATAACTGTATTTGAATAAAAAATAACTACTTGTGCTCTAATTGATACAGGAGCTGAGATAACTGTCTTTAAAGAATTTTTATTACCAAAGTTGATAGAAAATAAACAACAATTAACTCTCCAAGGAATAACTGGAGTAAGAGAATCTTTAAAATATAAAAATGAAAATATAAAAGTTATAATAGGATCTAAAATAGTAACTATAAGAAATGTTTACCAATATAATATTAATGATTGTGATATTATTCTTGGAAATGACTTTCTACAACAGTTTAGTCAATATAGTCAAAATATTTATACTATTCAATTAAAAACACCATGTGGACATTTACTAAAAATTGCTAGAGAATTTAAACCATTCGTAGTTCAACCCATTTCAGGCGTGGTGAAAAAATAGAATTTATACCAAAATTACTCAATTATTCAATCAAAACAATTACTCTTGATCAAATAAAAGATCTTTTAGCTAAAAATTATAATGAAAACCCAATTGAAAAATGGGAAAAATAAAAAACAACAGCTAAAATAGAACTATTAGAACCAACAATCATTATTAGAGTCAAACCTATGCTCTATAATCAAGAAGACAAAGAAGAATTTCAAGTACAAATTCAAAAACTTCTTAATCAAAAACTTATAAGAAGAAGTAATAGTCCTCATAGTAGCCCAACTTTTATGGTTAGAAATCATTCGGAGATAAAAAGAGGAAAACCTAAGATGGTAGTAAACTATAAAGAACTTAATAAAAACACTAAATTTGATGGATATTATCTACCAAATAAAGAAGTATTAATAAATATTGCCAAAAACAAAAAATATTATTCTAAATTTGATTGTAAATCTGGATTTTGGCAAATAAAACTAGAAGAAAATAGTATACCATTAACAGCATTTAGTACCCCTCAAGGACATTATGAATGGATAGTTATGCCATTTGGATTAAAAAATGCACCACAAATTTATCAAAGAATAATGGATGAAGTTTTTAAAACCTATAATTTTCTTATTGTTTATGTTGATGATATACTTGTTTGCTCAGAAACATATGAAGATCATCTTAAACATCTCATAATTTTTGCTACACTTTGCTCAAAAGAAGGTATAATACTTAGTTAGAAAAAAGCTGAATTAGCAAAACATGAAATTGAATTCTTAGGAATGATAATAAATAGTGATGGAATAAAATTGCAACCTCATATTTCAGAAAAAATAATTTTATTTCCTGATAAATTAGAAAATAAGCAACAAATTCAAAAGTTTTTGGGTTGTCTTAATTATGCTGAAGGATTTATAGAAAAACTTGCAGAAAAAAGAAATAAACTTCAGAAACTATTAAGAAAATCAAATAAATTAGGCTGGAATGAAGAACATACTCTTTGTGTTAAAAATTTAAAAGAAAATTGTAGAAATTTACCTAAACTTAGACTTCCTGATGAAAAAGATAAATTAATAGTTCAAACCGATGCTTCAGATTTATATTGGAGTGCTTTATTAAAAACTGATTTAAATGAAATTTGCAGGTATACTAGTTGAACATTTAATAATGTCAAGTAAATTATTCAACCAATGAGAAAGAATTATTGGCGATTATTAAAGGAATAAACAAATTTAAAATGTTTTTGTTACCCAAGGAATTTATTGTTCAAACTGATAATACACAACTTAACGGACTAGTAAATAATAAATTACCAAATTCGCCTCAACATAGAAGATTACATAGATGGCAAGTGTTACTATCTTTTTATAATTTTAAATTTGAATATATTAAAGGAAAAGATAATTTATTTGCTGATTTCTTGAGCAGGAATCATGAATATGGAAAAGATTGAAGCATTTACAAAGGAATTACAAGATCTTTTAACAGATTTTAATGCAGATTATCTTGCTGTTCAAGAAGATCATCTTGATATTCGACAAACTTTGTGTGATTTATCAAGCAAAGTTGTTGAAAGTGGAAAAAAGATTGAAAAATTGAATGATAACAAAGAAAAAATAGTTGAAAAATTGTCAGAATGTTTAGACTTTTTTGCAAATTGTAGCCAGGAGTATCCTCCTTTAAAAGGTGAATACAGTCGAAAGGCTAGTCACATCCCATTTCGGGAGATTAATACATCCACCTCGAGTGGAGAATCAAAATTTAAGAGAAATGACTCTCTTACCTTGCAAGAGGAAAAAGTCATAAAAAAGGGTCCACAACAACTACCTGTCAGTATGGACAAATTGTTGGAAAAATTTACAAGTGGAAAAGGAGCCGCCGAGTCTAGTACTCAAACATCCTTATCAAAAGGCCCATTGGAACGACCCTCGTTATCAGTGAATTCCAAGAAGATAAAAAATCACCAGTTGGTGACCTTAAATCACCAAAGGGAATAATTGCTACTCATCATATTAGAGCTAATCTACATCCAATGGAAAAGGAGTATTATGAATTCTCAGAATGGGTATATAATTTCAGAGAAGGAAGTTCTCTATATTTGACAGCCCTTCCAACGGCGATTTATCCAAGGATCAGTGCAGTTCAAGGAGCAGATCCTAATATTGTTCGAAAATTGGCAGCATTTGGATTTTTAGATCGACTCTTCCCAGGGATAGATCTAAAAGAAATTGAACAGTTTGACAAAGAATTTGTTAATTGTGTTAAAAAACTCAGCGATAAACAACCGATTGAACTGAGATTTTACACAATTAGTCCTGAATATAAAGAATTAGAGTGGTATGGAGAACATCATCTCATCACAATTCGGAAAAATAATGGAAATCCACTCAAGGAGATTCAGATTTTTAAAGAATTGCCCACTATTAATAGAAAATGGATGATTTACAGACGAGCTCTCGGAATAAAATCAGTCTGCTCAACAATGCAGTTCTTTTATGGAGAAAGATACATGGTCTATGGTATGAGTAATAATTGGATCCTTATCTGTAGAGGAGACAAAGAATCAAAAATTCTTGAAGAAAAAATCTGTGGAATTATGAACGATCAATTTTTTGGAAGTGAAGAATGCATTAAAGAAGCCTGCCGACTTATGGGACACGTCCACAAGTAAAGGACGATCAAGAAAAACGCGACTGACAGCACCATGTGAACTTTGAAGGTAAGAAGACAGCTGTCAAGCTGAAATCAAAAGAAATTGCCGACACTGGAATAAAGACAACCAACAACCACTTTTAATATTTTCAACCACATTTGAAATTATTGTACTCCTTACTTTTGTGTTGTAAAAATCTGATTGGCCAGAAGCTTCTCGGTGAAGTGTGAGCCTTTCTATAAATTGAGACCCTTCTCAATAGAAAAGATCATCGAAAATTAGCCATCTGAAATCTCATCCTGAACTACCATCTAAAACCTTCAACAATGATCTTTGTAATCATTCTCTTTAGAGAGTAGAAACTACTCTTCGGAGTATCAATCTCTGTAAAAATCTTTGTATAATAGATTTCAAGCTATCTTCAGATCAATAAAATCTTTGAGTTTGAAATAAATCTTTTATTACGCTTTGAGTGTTGTTCTACACAGTGAGTCTGTTTGAGAGTTTTGAGTGCCTTTGTGTCCATTTTGCTGTGATGCTGTCGGACTTTGGCCAACTCTTGTGACGAAAGTGACCAGGAACATATAACATTCTTGCTATTTGGCAAAGCGTGATAAGGCCCTTATTTTAAGCTACAAGAAAATTTATTGTCTGAAAATTTGCATGAAAATTATTATATAAGAATTTTTATGAGATTGTTTACTTTGAAGAACTTTTATCATGGAAAGTTACGAATTTTATTATAGATATGTACCTTTTAAATATACTAATAGTATTGATTATAGTCACATGATAGAAATTCCAGAAACTTATGATAGTTATACTAGAGGAATAAATTTCATAAAAAGAGATAGTAGATATTATGAAAAATGCCTTACAATTGTATCATTTGGATTAAAAGAAAAATTGCCTAAAGAAATAATAAAAATGATTATATTTTTCTGGTTAGATAGTGAAAATAGTGAAAAAACTTTTGAAACTACAGAGCATGTAAGTTATAATGAAGTTTCTGAATTATATGATTTTGATCTTAGTTTTGACGATATAGAATAAGAATATGCCTGGAATAACTAGAAAATTTGTGATAATAAAATAAAAATTTTAGAAGAACATATAATAACTGACAATAATCGTAGAGAAATAGAAAGGGAAATTTCTAATTGGAATAAAATTAAAAGAGAATTATTAAGGAATGAAATTACAAGAGAATTAAGAAGAGAAGAACAATTTAGAAGAGAAATAAGACAAATAATAAATAATATAATAATTAATTTCTTAAACTTACTAGACTAATATGAGTTTACCAACAAAGATAAGATTTGATAAACAAGAAATAGAAAATATTAGATTACCAATAGGAAGTTATCAGACTAAAAAATGGAATACAATTCTATTTCAACTTTTAAGCTCATGGGGAAATACAGATGAATGGTTAAATATGACTACAAATTGGACTAATGCATTTTTATGGCAACAATTAGGACAATTAAAATCTAAAGATATAGAAGCTATAGACGAAATAAATAATATAGATCCAAAAGATGAAATAACTAAAGAAAGATTAGAAGTTTTGAGTAAAAATATGTCTAAACAATTTAATAAAATAAAAGAACAAATTAATAATTTAGAAATACTTGATGAAGCTAAACTTGAAGAAATTCAAAATCAAATATCAAAAATTGCACAGAAGAATAGTATTAATAAAATAGCAACTTTAGAAGAAAAGATAGATATTATTAATTATAAACTTGATATTCTATTAAATAAATTAGGATTTGAAATTGAAAAACCATCTTATAAAAAACTTAAAATATGAGTATGAATGATAAAATTAATTTAATTGAGAAAAATATAAAAACAATTGATGAAAAAATAACTAGAATTGAAATAGGCTACGAAGAAGAGAAAGAAAGATTACAAAATAACTTTTTAAGAATAGAAAATCTTTTAAATAGAATAATAGAAAATCTAAATAAAGAAAAACCTTTTAAACCAGATTATACCAAAGAACTTAAAGAAGTTAGAAAGAAAATTGAAAAATATAAAGAATTAATAAAACTTAATGGATGATTAAAAGAAGATATAGAAAGATTATTGATTGATCTTAGAAAGTAAGAAGAAAATCTTATAGAAAAAGAAGAAGGAAAATTAATTACAGAAGAACAATGAACGAAGAAATGGAAAATTTAATATTTGACTTAGAAGACTTAAAAATTTGTGAAGAAATAACTAAAAATCATATGGTCGGAAAAATAGGAGGACCACGAGCAGTTAAACAAGAAGAATATGGAGAAACTAGCACGGTTAGATATGAAGCAGAAATTGACCCTAGAAGATATGTTAATACAAAAGTAGATTTTAAAACTACCAAAGAAAGAATGTATAGAGACCAATTTAAACCAGTATTAAGAGAATCAAACCCAATGAAAATTGCATTTTCATATTTAAATTTAGATTGTGAATTAGATGTTAGAAGAGCTATAAATGAATGGAGTACCAATATGATAGCACACTTTAATTATAATCGCAGTAATACAGATAATAAAAATAGAACTGAATATTTATTAGCAACATTTAAAGGAAATGTATTTAATTGATATAGATGATTAGAAGAAACAACAAAAGGTATTTGGAAAGATAGTATTGAAGCAGGATTTGAAATTAGTATAATAGAAGGAATAAATAGAGTTGCTACAAGAATTTATAGAGAGTTTGATGGAGAAGACTGGGTAAATGAAAGTACTAAAGCTAGATTAGAAGAAATAGAAGATGTTAAAAATAGAATGGAACATTTACAAATTTGCAATATGTGTTACCTCAATGAATATTGTTGCGAATATAGTAAATATTATTATATGATGTTTCGAAGTGGAGCTGATAATAATTATTATAAGGAAGTTTTTATTAGAAAATTACCACCACCATGGAATAGTTATTTTCAAAATAAGATAAAAGAAAAACAATTAGGAAGAAATAAAGAAGGATATACATTAGGATTTATTATAAGAATTATAAAAGACGAAATAAGTACTATGTGTAGTAATCAAATGATTTATAAACAATCAGGATTTATACAAGATATGATTTGCTGTAAAGATACCGAAGTACCAGGGAATTGGGGATGTTATGATTATAAAAGAAAAAGAAAAATAAAACCCAAGAAATACAAAAAATATAATAAGTTCAAAAAGAAATATTTTAAACCAAAAAGAAAATATTTTAGAAGAAAATATAAACCTTATAATAAAAAACCATTAGATAGAAAACGATGTAAATGTTGGAATTGTAATGAAGAAGGTCATATTAGCACTGAATGCCCGAAAAAGAAAGTTAGAATATTAGTTACGGACTTTGAACAAATTAGAGATGAATGTGAAGAAGTTGATATTGAAGAAATAGAAGTAAATGAAGAAATATTTGAAGAAAACTCAGATTTAGAAGAAACGTCTAGTGATAATGAATAAAAACAAAAATAAAACTAAATTCAAAAAAATCATAAAGATTGAGGATTTGATCTGCAATAAATGACTCATTTCATTAAGGGTAAAACTGACTTTTTAACAAAAATCTTAAAAAGCCACTATTCATAGGTCATTTTGCAAAATCTCCCTAATTCAAGTGGTCCTTCAAGACATCAAAAAAGAAGAAATGGTTGTCCTTTAAAGTCACAAATGAAAGTGATAATTTGATAATTGTCCTTCAAATAAGTATTGTTCTTCAAAGAAGTCTGTACGACGGATTTCGCGTATTAAAATACAGAAAACGTCACAAATTGTATTTTAAGAAATACAAATAAATGAGAATCTTCTTGTAATTGCAAAATTGCAAAACCCTCTGATTAATGATCTGAACGTTTGAAGACAGGAGCCACGTGACTTGAATCCAAGACTTCTAGAATTGTTGAGAATTTGATTTGTCGAGAACTTGACTTGTTGACACTTGAATTTCAGAACTTGGATTTGGACTTCGAAACTTGGTCTTGATCTTGATTTAATTCGAAGAAGATTTTGATTTTCTTGAACTTGTTTGGTTTGAAGGAGATTTTGATCTTTTTCGTGTTTGCCGAACTTGGAGTTGAGATGATTTCTTCTCTTCCTTCGACTTTGGGATTTCTTCAGCACTTCGTGATTTTCTTCTTCACTTTTTGCTCCCCCTCTTCAATGAACCTTTGACCCTATTTATAGGAGAAATTCGTGGCCAATTTTGGTAATCACATAATTAATTCAACTAAATTGATTATAATTGAATAATTATGGATTTAGAAAAAAAGTAGGGTGGGCCTTTAAAATTTCATGGGCTTATTAAGTTTTAGTTTAATTTGGTTGATTATTTAAACTGACCCAACTCATTATTTATTTATTTTATTATTTCTTTTTTTTTTATGTCTACAAATGCCCCCTCAAGATTTATCAATTTATTATGAAATAAATAAATTAGTAAATCTTGATTTTCGATTTTATTATTATTATTATTATTATTATTATTTTTTTGACGTAATTGTTGTTTGATTTATTTATTTTACGCAATTCTTGATTCACTTGATTTATTTATATATTTTAACAGCCCTTTTTATGTTTTATGGTAAGTTGGGCTCAAGCAAAACCCGATATTTAACTATTTATATGAATCAATTATTAGGTTTTTGAAACAAAAGATCGAGTTTAAAATAGAGGTAAGAAAGATTAGGGTTTTCTCTGTCTCATCTCCTTCTCTTTTTATTTTTTTTTCCTTTCTTTTTAAACGACTGTTCACGTGAACAGTAAAATTTTTTTTTTTTTGGGAAACGTACTGTTCATGTGAACAGGAAAGAAAAAAAAAATTTTTTTTTAACGCGTGAACAGTGTACGACACTGTTCACGTGAATAGTGCCGTACACTGTTCACGTGAACAATATCTTTTTTTTTTTTTGTTGTTGTTGTTGTTGTTATTGTTATTGTTATTGTTGTTGTAAAATTGTAACTAAAATTCTTCGTTTCTTTTTTTTTTGTTCTTTTTATTTTCAGGATTCAGATTCAACTTTTGGAACAAGTCAAAGATCTTGAGGTTTGAGATTTTTTTTGGAGTACAGTAAAATTTTGCGTTGCGATATTTTATGGGTATAGAAAATATTTGTTCATGAACCAACTCAAGAACAAAGGCTGCCACGTTTCGCCATTCGAGTCACTTTGTGTTTGGGACCAAGGACCGACTCCTTCCACCGTCTTGGACACTTCGTGTTTGGGACCAAGGACCGACTCCTTCTACCGTCATGAGCACTTCGTGTTTGGGACCAAGGACCGACTTCTTCGACCGTCCTGGGCACTTCGTGTTTGGGACCAAGGACTGACTCCTTCGACCGTCCTGGACACTTCGTGTTTGGGACCAAGGACCGACTCCTTCGACCTTCCTGGGCACTTCGTGTTTGGGACCAAGGACCGACTCCTTCGACCGTCCTGGGCAGTTCGTGTTGGGACAAGGCAGTTCGTGTTTGGGACCAAGGACCGACTCCTTCGACCGTCCTGGGCACTTTGTGTTAGGGACCAAGGACCGACTCCTTCGACCGTCTTGGACACTTTGTATTTGGGACCAAGGACCGACTCCTTCGACCGTCTTGGACACTTCGTGTTTGGGACCAAGGACCGACTCCTTCGACCGTCCTGGACACTTCGTGTTTGGGACCAAGGACCGACTCCTTCGACCGTCCTGGGCACTTCGTGTTTGGGAACAAGGACCGACTCCTTCGACCGTCCTGAGCACGTCGTGTTGGGATCAAGGCAGTTCGTGTTTGGGACCAAGGACCGACTCCTTCGACCGTCCTGGGCACTTTGTGTTAGGGACCAAGGACCGACTCCTTCAACCGTCCTGGGCACTTTGTGTTGGAGGCCATTTACATATCAGAGAAGCTCATGATTTAGACAATAAATGAACTTAAAAGATTTATTGCCCATTAATTTTTTTTATTTACTTTTTTTTTTTTGCTAACTGTCTTTCTCTCCCTCCTTTTTTTTTTTTTTTAGGAATGGTCGGGACGAACTCTAATGATAGAGTATATTTTGATATACATGAAATTGTCGAGCTTAAAAGTCAAGGCAAAAGTTATCTCCGTTTTAAAGATACTGATGTGAAGTACCATGCCCAGCCTGGAGTACGAGGTGAGCTTAAACTTAGCATCCATAAGCCGACTACATATCCTTCTCCTGAGCTCTTGGAACCTTTTTCGGAGTTGCACACGCCCATTATTAGTGAATATCAAGAGAATTTAGAAGATGCCATGTCCAACCGATCTAGCAGTCTTCCCTTTTTGCGTCTTCCGCCTCATCATTCCCAAAGCATGGAGTGTGTCCCAAAGGCCGTAATTTGTGAGAGGATTGATAGCAAAGAAATACGATGGGGAAGCACGCTTGTCAATCGTGGAGAAATTTCTTTTCTTTCAAAATTTTAGGAATGGTCTTCATGGGTTCAGAAACTTCTGCTCAAGAGGAATCTTCGCCAGTTAGCTTCTGCAGTCAGTTCCGCCACGAAGGATTATCATCGTCCAAATTCTATCTACAGAGCTCTTTGTGAGGTTTGGTGTCCAAAAACCAACACTTTTGTGACCTCCTACGGTGAAGTTGGTATTTCTCTTTGGGATATCCGCGAGATAAGTGGACTTTCGATCGAGGGTCATTACTATGAAGAAGTTGTCCCACCCTTTTCAGAGCTGACAGATCAACACTCCAAGTCTTGCCTGTATCTCTTTAATGTTTTCGCACTGATCGCGAATGCGATTGAATCTGATTGCGTCAGTCATGAGGAATGGATCAATTTCTGGTTTCGCGAGAATGGTTGTGCCCAGCATCCTCGACAACACAAAAATTATAAGACCGCTATGAGTCTTAATCCATTTAAAAGGCGTCATCAAAGAGCTTCAAAGGAAGTACGGAGACCCGTGGTTGTAGACAAGCCAAGAGATATTTTCCGTAGGGACCGGAGTCATTGGAGTGATTTGCCAATATCTTTGTCTATAGAAGAGGAAGAGGAATTAGAAATAGCAGCTTATCTCTCCCTATGGCTTTGTCGCTTCGTTCTTCCATCTGGGGACGAATGTATGAGAGTTGGGACTTTTAAAGCGTCTTCTAAAATGGCAGGTGGGTACACTTATAGCCTGGTTCCTCCCATATTAGCGAGCATTTATAGAGGACTTACACGGACATCGAATCATCAATCAAACCCGGACCTTGGCTCGATTTCACATTCATTTCCTGGACATTTTCTTTATGCTTGGGCTGCTACTTATTTTGTCCGAGGTGTTTATGTTCATGTGGACAAGAGTTATACTCGTCCTATAATTCGGAGATATGCTGGCACACTAAATGCTTTCCAGTCTTGGGAGAAAAATGTTGTTGATTGTCGTGACCTTATCCGTGGAAGGATGGATGCGAACGACTTTTGCTGGAATCCATTTCCCTCATCGTCCCGTCCTCACGTACGAGTGGACGATCAACAAAGGTCTATAGATACTTCAGAATTCATGATGAGTATTCGGTCTGGATTCGTCTCTTACCGTCGAGGGAACTCTCCTTTCATTCTCGAGGCATATAATCCTCATAGGTTTGCGAGACAATTTGGCTTTAGACAAAAACTTCCCGGTTCACCAAGAAAGTTGGATATTGCTCTCAATGCAGGCGATATGTATCGCTTTTGGTTGTCTCTGACTCAAACAATGAGTGGATCTATATTTCACATTCCAGAGTATGTGAAGGATACTCATCAAAATGTTGATGCGGAGTATCAAATTTGGTGGAATAATCGAGTATTACCGATCTTGACCAAGGTTCAAGTGCAGGTTTTATTTTCTAGTGAGAGCCGCGACTTTGTTCTTAATCCAGTTCCGAACAGGGTTATGGCCAAAGGGCTAAGTTCTCCACACATCATCCCCGAAGAGATTTCTCGAAAGAGGGAATTGGACTTTCGAAACGAAAGAGTCATTAAGAAGATTAAAATTAAAGTTCCCTCAACAAAGTTTGCTCCCACCTCTGAGCCTGCTGATAAGATGCCCGAGGTAGTTTTGATTCCAGACCACAGTAGTCCTGAAGATCGAGCGTCCCACGCACCTGAAAAGACTCTAGCTCTGGGAGTTGAAAGCTCTGGAGATCAGGTATTTTTTTTTAATGCTTCCTGTATTTGGTCTTATGCAACAAACTTTGATTTCAGACTCCTCTTTCTCGAAAATATAATGTTAAACGACCGATAAAACCGATGCCGCTTCAAGCTATCCCGAATCCTTCAAAAGGTGACATTGGAGTTTCTCATATTAACATCAGTCTTCCGAATTCACCATCAGATGGCGAATTTTTAGCTATGTCGCCTAGAACGCGGAACGCGGGTAGGCTTTTCTTCTTCTTCCTTTTTTTTTTTTTTTTTTAATCTCTTCTTCTATTTTTTTTTTTTATTTCTACCATTTTGTAGGTTTTCCAAGCATTCCTGAAGGATTGGATTTTTATGTGAATCCGAACTCTTTGCAATACCAGACTGGCGAGAATGATGGTAGGATCGGTGCACTTCAAGGAATAGATGGTACTCATGATTTTCGCGACCCACCTTGCAAATACCCGAGTATGATTAACGAAGGCATTTCGGCACTCAACATTGATGGTTTCCATGATGAAGATGAGGTGAATTCTGAGACTGCGAGAGCTAACATTTCGGAGATTGATCAAGAAATTCCAGCTACTCCACCTTCATCGGCTTTAGTTATCATTTCGCCTTTAGAAACAAATACTCGTCGGGTAACTCCAATTTGCTCTTCTGTGGCTGGTCCCCCGCCTGGGATAACTCAAGAGTCCCCTTATTTGAAGGCTGCTTTGCAAAATGCCATGACTAATTATCTTCAAAAGTGTTTTAGAGACGTCTTGAAGCATGGGTTTTCTAACATCCGATCTTGGTGGGATGAAAATAATGTAATTCTTCAAAATGTGATTACCAGCTCATTCCGCGCAGATCCATCACCTTTGGTGAAACGTATGGACGTATTTCTTAAAGAAATTGACATTTATTTATCTGAAAGAAAGCAACACTTGGAGTGTCCAACCTCTGAAGAAAAGGCCGAGCGGTTGAACCTTTTGAATATTCAGCTCGAAGTGAAAGATTCTACACGTTCTTCATTGGAAGATAAAATTAGTCAGCTGACTTCCGAGTTAGATAGACTCCGTGATGAACTTCAAACCTGTCGGGAACAGGAGAGCATTCTTGGAACTGAAAAGGCCGCGTTGGAAGAATTACAGACTAGAGATGTTTCTAGCGCAGCATCCATTGACCAGAGAAGGAAGACCCTTGAAGATAGTTTCCTGCAAGTGATCAATGGCGAGTGATAAAATCGAGCCTTTATGATTTTCTTAAAAAAAAATCATTGTATGGATTTTGATTTTCCATCGTTCTTTTTCTTCTCACGATGAACTTTTCTTTTTCTTGTTTCTTGGATATTTTTCTTTTGTTGCTATGAAAAATGGTAAACAAATTGAATGAATTTATTAGTTATGACTGAACTTGAATTTATAATTTATCCAAGCTGCCTACGTACCCAAACGGGATCAAGTCGAACGTAGTTCGTTACAAGAACGAAAAGTTCATTTTTTTTTGGAGGGCCGTTCACGGGCCAGGAGTATTACAATGAAAATTTTACAAAATAAAACGTTTCAAGCGTAAAAACGCTTTAGAAATTTCCCATTGATAGGCCCGATTTGTAATCCATCTTTGTCGACGATCTTGTATGCTTCGTTTGTGAATGCATGGGTCACGACAAATGGACCATCCCATTTAGGTTGGAACTTGCCCCCTGTTTTTCTTGTGATTATGATTGGTCTGCGTACGCAAAGTACCAAGTCTACAACTTGAAACGATCTTGGTCTCACCTTCTTGTTGAAGGACTTTGCCATCCGAGCTTGATAACATTCCAGATGCATTTGTGCTTCCAATCTCTTCTCGTCCAAAGCTTCTAATTCCTCCAATCGAAGACGGGCATTTTCCTCTGTCGTCAAACCTTCTTGGATGGCAATCCGAAGTGACGGGATCTGACACTCTAGTGGAAGCACAGCTTCCACTCCATACACTAAGGCAAAAGGAGTGGCTTGTGTTGGAGTCCGATAAGTAGTTCGATAAGCCCATAAGACTTCACCAATTCTTTCATGCCAATCTCTTTTTGATTTGGAGACAACTTTTTTCAATAGGCTGCATAAAGTTTTGTTGAATGCCTCTGCTAGACCATTAGCTGCTGCATTATACATGGACGAGTTGTATTGTTTAAATTCAAATTTTGCGCATAAGTTGTTTATGTGACTATTGCGGAAGGGCTTTCCATTGTCAGTGATGATGTATCGTGGGACTCCATATCGATAAATGATTTGGATACGGATGAAATCCGCAACATTTTCTTTCTTCACTTCTTTCAATGGTATGGCTTCAGCCCACTTAGAGAAATAGTCAGTTCCAGCGAGGATATATGAATGTCCTGCTGAAGATTTTGGAGTTATGGGTCCAATTACATCAAGTCCCCATGCATCGAATGGCCATGAAGCTACTGTCGGATGTAATGGTTCTGGAGGTTGATGGATGAAATTTGCATGAACTTAGCAGGCTTCACATTTCTTTGCATAATCCATGGAGTCTTGTACCATAGTCGGCCAGTAGTATCCCATTCTCTTTATTCGAAAATGGAGTTTGGGTCCGGACTGATGAGCACCACAGATTCCAGAGTGGGCTTCTTCCACGACACATGTTGCTTCATCATTACTTAAACATCGAAGGAAGACTCCGGAAAATGATCATCGATAAAGCGTTCCTTTATAAAAGACAAAGCGGGATGCACGTCTCTTAATTTCGGTTTTTCGCCGTGGATTGTCTGGTAGCTTTTGATGTTGAAGGAAATTGATTATCGGTTGTCTCCAATCTTCTTTTTCCTCATCTTTGATTACTTCAACGCTATTATTTTCTTCCATATCACTGGGTAGTAATGATGGAAGCACTCATCTTTGAGCAATTGAAATGGAGTGAGAGAAATCTTCATCCGTCCTGGCTAGAACAGCGGCCAAATTAGCTAAGGCATCGGCTTCCCTGTTTTCATTCCTAGGTATGAATTTGAGTTTCAACGAATCAAATCTTTTCATAAGAGTCGATGCATATTGATGATATGGCTTCAAGTCTGAATTACGGACTTCTTACTCGGCTAGAAGTTGGTTGACTATTAATTTAGAATCCCCAAAGACTTCCAGCTGATGGACGTCCATATCTAACGCTGTTTCCAAGCCAATGATAAGGGCTTGATATTCTGCCACGTTGTTTGAACATTTCTCCGTTAAGGCAAAAGAGTACGACATAACAAGATCATGAGGAGTAACAAAGATGACTCCCGCTCAGCACCATAACTTCGGGCTGCCCCATCGAAGTATAGCCTCCATGATGGTATGATTTCAGTAAATAGAACTTCCTCATCCGGAAGGTCTTCCTGTAGTTCCCATTCCGCTGGGACTGGATGGTCAGCAAGAAAATCTGCCAAGGCTTGTCCTTTGATGGCTTTTTGTGGAATGAACTTGATGTCGAATTCGGACAATAACAGTGCCCATTTTCCAATCCTTCCAGAAAGAATCGGTCTAGACATTATGTACTTTAAAGGATCAACCTTTGAAACAAGACTGATCGTGTGCGATAGCATATAATGTCTTAATTTTTTTAGCCTCGAAAATTAACGCAAGACATATTTTTTCAATAGGTGAATATTTCATCTCGGCGCCTACCAGTGTCCTGCTCAAGTAGTAGAGTGCATTCTCCTTTCCTTCATCATTTGCTTGGACAAGAAGTGCTCCTAGAGAATATTCTTGTGCTGCAACATAAAGAATTAGTGGCTTCCATGGGACTGGAGCTATGAGTACTGGTGGATGAGATAAATATTGTTTGAT
The DNA here is from genome assembly GCA_035079005.1 of Fraxinus americana. Taxonomy (NCBI): domain Eukaryota; kingdom Viridiplantae; phylum Streptophyta; class Magnoliopsida; order Lamiales; family Oleaceae; genus Fraxinus; species Fraxinus americana. The sequence goes on along the minus strand of CM068721.1, from coordinate 18,116,241 downwards.
GCTTTGAAAAGCATTTCGACATGTATCATCCCATTCGAACGGTACATCTTTCTTTACCAATTTGTTGAATGGATGGCAACGTCCAGCAAGGTTAGAGATAAATCTTCGAATGTATGCGAGTTTTCCTTGAAGACTCTTCAACTCATGCACATTTCTTGGTTCGGCATGCTGATTATGGTGTCAATCTTTGATTGATCTATTTCAATGCCTCTATGTCGGACAATGAAGCCAAGAAATTTTCTAGATGTGACACCAAATGCGCACTTCAGTGGATTCATCTTTAATTGATGACGTCGAAGTCTTTCGAAAACATCTCGTAAGTCTTGTAAGTGATTGTCACGTTTCTTTGTTTTTACGACAAGATCATCTACATAGCATTCTACATTATTATGCAACATGTCATCGAAGATCTTCTGCATTGCTCGTTGGTAGGTTGCCCCCGCATTTTTTAATCCAAACGGCATAACTTTATAACAAAATATGCCTTTAGGGGTACGAAATGTTGTAAGTTCCTCGTCTTTCGGATTCATGCGTATTTGGTTGTATCCAGAAAATCCGTCCATGAAAGATAAGACTTCGTACCCGGTGGTTGCATCCACCATCAACTCTATTATTGGAAGTGGAAAGTCATCTTTTGGACATGCTTGATTTAAGTCACGAAAGTCAACACATATTCGTAATTGTCCATTTTTCTTCTTGACAGGAACAATATTCGCATTCCAAGTTGGGTACTTGACTTCACGTATGAATCCAGCCTCGATAAGTTTGTTAACTTCCGCTTCGATTTGAGGAACGAGTTCTGGTCGAAATCTTCTTTGAAGTTGTTTGATCGGCCGAACTCCATGTCTAACTGCAAGGTGATGTACTGCAACCCTCGGATCTAACCCTGGCATTTCTTTGTAAGACCAAGCAAATACGTCTTTTTATTCTTGAAGCAAATGGGTGTACTCTGATTCTTCCTTTTGACTGAGGAGAGCACTTACAAACACTGGTCTTGGGTCTTCTTCAGTCCCCAAGTTTATTTGTTTCAAGTCATCCACAGTAGCTTGTCCCCCTTCTTCAAACGTAAGTGGGGCCGATTCAGGTTCATCTGTTGTGGCAGAGTTTTCAGGCTCAGGTTTTGAGTTGGGAGCTTCTTCAAAAGCTATATGATTAACGGAGACCTCTTCTTCGTCCTCATCATTCTTCAGAGAAGGGTAAACCTTTTGACGTTGTAGTCTTCTCTTTGATCGTTGAGGCTTTGGAATTGGATCAGAAATCTTAATTCCAAGTCGAGAAAATGCAGATTGTCTTCGAGATGACTTTTGGGGAGCTTGTGCGTTAGTATCAATTTGAGTAGAAGAAGAAGGATCCTTACTTAACCTTTGGAAGACAGAAACTTTACCTTGTATGTCAACCATTTGGGAGGGTTCCCTTTTTAACCTTTTAAACACCGAAACTCTGACATTCTCACTTTCAATTCGATCGAACACTGAAGGTTTCGACTGTTCAGGTTTCTGTCCTGCGACCTCGTAGATTTGAATCATGATTGGGTTCGAAGAAACCTTCTTGACCTTAATCTTTCTTGGTGGATTTGGATCATACCCCAAACCATACCTAGGTTGCGACATGAGGGTCCCGTCAGAATGAGAAGGGATACGCCCACCCGAAAGGATAGCATCGAGATCACCCAATATGCGAGGCTCCCCTTTCCCAAATCCGGCATTCTCAAACAACTTTTTGACTTGGGGATTATAATACCCTTTGAAGGTCTGTTTTGGCCCATCGGCTCCAGGCTTATTTTGTTTGGATGAGCTAGAAATACTGAGCTTTGATATGTCCGGAATAGACGTCGAAGCTCCCACTGTTGATTCGTGGTCTCCCGGGATTGCCATGAGTTGATGGGGCAGAAACAATTTTGGAATGCTAGGTATCGGAAGAGTTAACTCTTTCCTCAATACTTCAACATCGGTCGATTCTATTTGAGGTGTTTTACCTTTAGAGAACTCCTCAGATGTAAGTCTTGATTTACCTTTGATGATTTGATGAGGTTGAACAACGCCGGATGTATTATCATCGTCTGCATCTCCTTTAACTTTGAATTCGGCCATGGTTAACCCCGCAGAATTACATTCTTCATCCTCCACGTAAAATTTGGCGCAGCAAAATAAGATTCTTCTTCGAGGAATGGTTTAGACTCAGCTACCACACATTTGACTTCTCCATCTCGACTGTATTTGAAACATTGGTGCCAAGTCGAAGGTACAACTCCAGTTTCATGTAACCAAACACGTCCCATGAGTAATTCATATGATGTTTTGGCATCAATGACGTGGAAGAGAGCTGAGGAAATTAACTCCTCTATTTGTAACTTCAAGCAAATCATGCCAACGGCTCGTTGACCCTTTTGGTTGAATCCTTGGATCATAATTTTGCTCTTGGATAGATCACCGACATTAATTCCAATTCTCTTCATCGTTTTGACTGGCATAATGTTGACAGCAGATCCGCAATCGATTATTATGCGATTTATCTTGCATTCTCGAATATGACCACTAACATAGAGTGGTCTATTATGCAAACGAGAGCCCAGTTGCAAATCTTCGTCGTCAAATGTGATAGTGGCCATACAGTCTTGTCGGGTTGTGGATCCAATATATTCTAGGACTTTGCCTTCGTATTCTTCCGGATCTATCAACGCTGCGATTAGAGCCATTCGATCATCAAAAGGAAGTTTAAGAGACTCTGCTAAGCTTGTATCGGAAGGAATATTATTGAGTTGCGAGATAGTTTTCTTTTGTTTTGAATTCTTTCTCAATTCCTTCCTTGCTTCGTCTTTCTCCTCTACAACATTGGAGGTAAAACATTCGTTGTCGATGAAACCTTTAGGAAGGTAATCACCCAGGGTTGGCAGTCTAGGAAGAATGCGTGAAGCAGCTTCTACTCCTGTTGATTTAGTTGGCACTTTTGACTTGGTTTTAGACCTCCTCCTTTGGTTGTTTGTTGTTCTCAGTTTCTCGTCACAAACACTAGAACAGGAGAAATGTGGGGCCTTTCGATGACGTCCTTTTACAAGGGTCCATCCTTCCTGGCCTTCTTCTAGTGTTACCTTTTCATTAGGTTGAGCTTCCATACCTGATGCCCTCAACTTTGGTCCTACAAGAGGCGTAGAAGGTGGTATCTTACTTGTTTTGTCTAATATTTGGTATTTCTCCTTCTTACTTACGAAGGTAGACCAGCCATCACCAACCTCGTCTTCGGACTCTGAATCAGAATCCCAGACATCCAAATCGTCTGTCATAATTTCGTAAAAGGTTGGACGATTGGGTGCACTTGGTCCCTCCATTCCCGGGTAGACGTAACTGATAGTGATTTCCCCGTCTACTTCAAACTTCACTGGGATGGCTCCTTCTGGAAGTTGTGGTCCAAATTCCTCAGCCAGAGATTTATTGGCATCACATATATGAGAAAATGTATGTTCCCATTTTGCAATGGGAGTTGGATCTAACGACCCAAACGAAACCATCAAGCAGTCAGCAGTTAGGCTTTCTCCCGTTTCAAGTTTGATCTTATTTTCTTTGTCCAAGCGAACAATAAGATCTTTCAGCACAAAATTTTTTTCCATCGGGTGACTAATGATCCTGTGAAATCTACAATATTTAGGATGATCGACCTTACCTACTTCCTCTGGTATCTTTGGGGCTGGTAGTTCGATAATCTTCTGTTCAAGAAGTTGATCCAAGATTCCAGGAACTTCAGAATCTGAAAATGGGTACTCCTTCTCTTCGAGTTCTTTCAGAGTCACTTGGCCTCTGCCTTGGACTAAACCTTTGGTAGGTCTGAACTCTGGTTTTGGTTTTGGGTTTGATCTCGTCCCTTGGAAGGCTACCTTTGCAGGGATAGTGGAAATTGTCATTACCTCTTTGGGCTTACCTATCTTGAAGTCCTTCTTTATTTCTTTCTTGGGATCTTTCTTGTCACGTGGATCACTTGGCATGTAACTCCCATGCCTTGCAATTTGGAGCTCCAGGTCATGAGCACGTGTCGCCAACTCTTCAAAGGAGTGAGGCATATTTGTTTGAAGATTGTAGAGTAATCACCAATGCATGCCTTGGACGCACATGTCAATGGAAGAGGCTTCGCTTATTCGTTCTTTGCAATTGAGCACGAGGTTTCTCCAGCGTTTGATGTACTCTACTACTGGCTCTTCCTTGCTCTGCTTTGTTCGAGCAAGTTCTGGAAGGCCGACGATCCGCACAGTCTTTGTAGAAACGTGTTAGGAATTCTCTTTCAAGTTGATCCCAACTATCAATTGACCCAGCCTGTAAGTCGGTGTACCATTCGAACGCAGCACCTTTGAGGGATCGTACAAACTGTTTCACCATGGTGTCATTGTAAGTGCCTGTATTGTTACATGTCTCAATAAAATGAGCAACATGTTGCTTTGGGTTGCCCTTCCCATCAAAACATTGGAATTTTGGAGGTTGGTAACCGAGTGGCATCTTTATCTCGTCGATTCGACGACTATATGGCTTGGCATACACCAATGAAGATTGCATTGAACCACTAAACTGGGCACGAATGGTATCCGCAATCATATGTTGAAGTTGGTGGACTGATAGAGAGCCAACAGAAAGTTGAGTAGTATCACGCAAAACGTTTTGCACAACAGTTCGATCATGTATATCTTATTTCTGTTGGCGTTCTTGGACTTCCGGATCCTTACTTTTGGAAGATTCTGGATTTTCTTGATCTTCTTTCGCTAGATTTTGTAGTTCTAGCTTGTGCATGAGTGCAGCAACCTGTGCGTCTTTCTCTTCTAGTGATTTCGTTAGTTTTTCAATGGCTAAAGCCATTTGTTAGATTCGATCATCCGAGCCTGAAGTCGCCTCCGTGACCATCACTGGCTCAAGTGATTCTTCAGACGAACTATAGTCTCCCCACCTTTGTAGAGAAGTGGTATGAGGGGATCCGGACAAGGATCTACCACTGGAGACGGAGCCCGAACGAGAATTTTTCGCCGAACTCTTGGTCTTTTCTGTTGAACGAGAACTTGGCTTTGTGAAAGCAATTTTCATTCTGCCTTTGTTGGAGAACTTCTTTAGTGGTGGAACCAGTTGAGTTTTCCCACTTTTTGTTTGGGCTCTGGTCGTACGGAACAGGTCAGCAAGTATCTCTTCGAGATGAGTCATGGTTTGCTTCGCTTGTCCGTTTGCCATTGTTGATGTAGTGGTTGAAAGTTGAAAATTCTGAGATCAAAAGATGAGAGGACAAGAAGGTCCCACTGGGCGTGCCAAGAAATTAGTATGACGGATTTCGCGTATTAAAATACAGAAAAGGTCACAAATTGTATTTTAAGAAATACAAATAAATGAGAATCTTCTTGTAATTGCAAAATTGCAAAACCCTCTGATTAATGATCTGAACGTTTGAAGACAGGAGCCACGTAACTTAAATCCAAGACTTCTAGAATTGTTGAGAATTTGATTTGTCGAGAACTTGACTTGTTGACACTTGAATTTCAGAACTTGGATTTGGACTTCGAAACTTGGTCTTGATCTTGATTTAATTCGAAGAAGATTTTGATTTTCTTGGACTTGTTTGGTTTGAAGGAGATTTTGATCTTCTTCGTGTTTGCCGAACTTGGAGTTGAGATGATTTCTTCTCTTCCTTCGACTTTGGGATTTCTTCAGCACTTCGTGATTTTCTTCTTCACTTTTTGCTCCCCCTCTTCAATGAACCTTTGACCCTATTTATAGGAGAAATTCGTGGTCAATTTTGGTAATCACATAATTAATTCAACTAAATTGATTATAATTGAATAATTATGGATTTAGAAAAAAAGTAGGGTGGGCCTTTAAAATTTCATGGGCTCATTAAGTTTTAGTTTAATTTGGTTGATTATTTAAACTGACCCAACCCATTATTTATTTATTTTATTATTATTTTTTTTTTATGTCTACAAAGTCATTTAAAGCAAATTGTCAACAGAACTGATAATTGTCCTTCAAAACAGTCTTTCAAAGCAAGTAGCCAACATAAGTAATTGTCCTTTCAAAATTCCTTCATTAGATTGATTTTTTTTTTTTTCAAGTTCGAATAATTGAAGATCTCTATATAAGAAGAAAATTTTCAAGAAAAAGATAGAGTGTAATTATTGAAAACAAGAATTTTCTTTGTATTATATTATCTTATCGTTCATTAGATTTTTAATCTTTCAAATCTCATCTTTACTTAAGATCTTTTCACTACAATATAAAAGAGGCAAAAACTTGGCCGCCACGTGTCGCAATTTCCCATCGTCGTAAAAAATGTTTTTTTTTTCTCTCACACACCATCCAATCTTCTATTTTCACATGCAATTAACTTCATCTATACCCCCGTCATTTATCAATCCACCAAAACCGATTCTTCGTCAATGAACTAAAAATCCATCCGGTTCTGTTCCTTCACATTTTGCCGTAATATTTGGTGAGTACTCTAGAATTCCAATTTCTCTTTGGAAACTTTGATTTCGTTCCAATTTTAATTTCTTGTTAATTTTACTGATGTGATGATAGTGTCGAGGAGGCGGTGGATGTTGCTGCAAAGCCGAGGATGGAGCTTGTAAAGAAAAAGCAAGGACAAACGTCATCATACTGTATTTTCCTTCTATTTGATTATTTTATAAATTTCACACATTGCCATGAAAATGTATGCCCAACTGATATGTGGAGGTTGAATGCTGGCTCTAGAAGAAACTGTAACAAAAAAAAAATTGTCTCCGTACTGCACAGAGACACAGGTCCTCGATTTCTATTCTTGTCTTTTGGTATCATTTTACTCTCTCTTCCCTCACTTCTTACTGATTTTATTTTCCTACTTAATGGTTGATGTATAATCGGTGTGTATGTATCAGTCTTAATTAAAACTTGGAGGTTTGAGTCATAGATATTCTCCGTTCTTTGTTCTTTGTGATCGTGTGATTTTTTTTGAAAATTTTTGGTTTATAATGAATTTGCTTATGAAAAATGAAAACTTCTTCGATTGAATACATCTCCACGAAGACAAGGTAGGCCACCATGTCTCGTGCACACACAGAGACATGGTGTTCCATGCAAGCATGGAGATGTTGCCCCCATGCAGCATGGAGACGCACATCGGGGCACATCGTGTCCATGGAGACCTAAGAAAGGCTAAATTTTTTAGGCATCCCCATTTGGGAAGCATTTGGATAAGAAGTTACTGGATAAGATAGCAACTGAGACCCAAGATTCGATTACCAGGGCACGAGAGAGTTCAACTTCCTCTGGAAGCGACAGCAAACAAGCTGGTGATTTTGAATGCAATATTTGCTTTGATTTAGCACAAGACCCAATAATCACCCTCTATGGTCACCTCTATTGTTGGCCATAACTCTACAGATGGCTAAAACTTCATTCACAATCTCATGAATGCCCTTTTTGTAAGGCCCTAATGTAAGAAGAAAAGTTGATTCATTTATATGGCAGAGGCAAGATGCCAAATGACCCAAGATCGAAACATGTTCCTGGCGTAGAAATCCCTAATCGACCAGCAGGGCAGAGACTTGCTACAGCTCTTCCTCCAGATGTGAGTAACTTTACTAAAATAGTTTTGGGAATGATGAATGGATTTGTACTAATGGTATCTGCAACATTTGGTAATTTTGGAATGTTTGCTAGTTTTAGTGGGGTGTTTTCTCTTATTTTTAACGTCCAGCTTCATGGTTTTTCAAATGCAAGTGGATTTGGTGCTACACCAGGGTATCAATTTGGAAATACTGATTCTTTTCATGGTACTAGCAGCCAAGTTTATAGAGAAACGGATCAAGCTCAACAGGCAAATGACTGTTTGCATGCCGATAAAACTTTGAAGAAACTTTTGCTATTTATTTTTGTTCTTGCAGTGTTGCTTTATTTCTTTTGTACATGAATTTTGCTCATAAACTCAATTTATTTAGATCTATGGAAATTGTAGTCTTGTCTCTTTTCTTGGTTTGAACTATTTTCCATGAAACAAAGACCAAGTTCGTTACTTTGACTTTGGTTCATTTGTCCTTGTAATATTTTTTTTTTTTACAATATTAGGATCCCTCTTGTCTCTCAATAATTTTTTGGATTGATCAGCCTTTTGTGCAAAGTGACAATGATTGTGTCTCCGTTCCCAATGAAGACACAGACCGTGTCTCCATGCAAAATGGAGACGAGGTACAACAATCTGTCGATATGTGAGTGTGTGATCAATTATAATTATTTTACCCATATCTGCTTTTTATCTTTCCTTTTTCTTGTATTCTGATTTGTGTTTGATTGATTTTGTTTGTTTGTGCCTTGTGTTGGATGAATATTCAATCTTTTTTTTTTGGTTATATAAGGAATTTGTGTTTAATTTCCTTTTCTTTATATTTATGTGGTTTTCGTTTTGGTTTTGAAAATTAAGCGGGTTTGAGAAGGTTTCCATGATTTGATGAAACCTTTTTTTTTTTTGTGAATTTCTCCTTGTTCTGTTCTTTTTCTTTTGCTTCTATGTAGGTTTGGTTTGTTCTGTTCTTTTTCTTTTGCTTCTATGTAGGTTTGGTTAATTGTGTGTTTTCTATCGTATCTATTGGGTAGTTTTGCTTTCAATTCAAGTAATATTTTTTGGTTCTGTTAGGAATTAATATCAATGTAGACACTAAAGTCAGAACATAACAGAGTTCATAATAGCTCATTCAACCTATGAAACAGTTCAATAAAGTCCTAGAATCACCAGTATACAATATGCAATCAAAACCTCTTAATGAGCATAGCATAAAGTAGCAATAGAATTCAGTACATAAAGGAATCATAACTAGAATACTTTCCCATTTCATGTAATGACTGCAACTATATATAAATACTGCATAAACCGAAATTGAGGAACCAACATAAACTGAAAATCTGGACAGAACAAAAGCATAAAGAAACTAAACCTTCACTTCCCTTTTTACCGTCCAGAAAGCTGCCTTCTTCCTCCTCCATTCATGGCTGAAATGTTAGGCTCGGGAACACCCTTCTAGGCCATGCAAATCACCTTCCAGAGAGAGCTAGAAAACCGGTTCAGAACCCCCCTTCCTTGGCTAGGATCATCGACCAAATGGTCTACCAAAACAGCCAATAATCTCGCCCTAATCACTGACCTAAGCCTCACAAGAAACCTCCCTGACTTAGCTCTATTTCACGCCTAGGTAATACACCGAAGTCTCTCAACCATGGGTTAACAGTGAATATCAAGGGGAGGAGAAGAAGCAGCCAGCTTCTTTGAGGAAAAAATCAGAGAAGATACCGTGAGAGTGAGAGAAGACAGGGAGCTAGAGAGTTGTGAATCAAAGAAGCCAAACCCACGTGATATAAGGTTCAAAATCAAGAAAATATCTCACCAAGTTTAATCTCAACCATAGATCAAAATCAAAGGCTGCAAATAATTCAAAAAAGGCGCACAATCCGGGTCAAAGCATTGGCCCAACAAATGATATGAGAACCACTTAAGCCCACATTCTTCACCTTGGTTCTCATAACACACTTACTCTCTCGGTTGTGAATTTGCACATGGAAGGAATGTTCATCATCGTCGCCCACTATCTGTAAGAAAAATTAACCGGTATCAATATGCAATAAAGATGAACATTTCCTACAGGTAGAATTTTAGTTCCCACATCAGAAGGATTCCTATCAGTGTGAATCTTAACAAGTTCGACTTCACCCTGAGAAAGCTTCTCACGTTTAAAATGGTACTTCACCTCAATATGTTTAGATATCTCATGATAAATCGGGTTTTTACTAAGTGACAACGTACTTTGACTATCAATAAACATAATAGGTGTATCATGCATGAAGTTCAATTCTTTTAAAATTCCCTTTAACCAAATACATTCCTTAACAGCATCGATTATGGCAACATATTCTGCTTCAATACTCGACAAAGTCACTAAAGGTTGCAGCTGAGATTTTCATGTTATGCAGTTATCACCTAGGGTAAAGAAGTATGCCGTAGTTGATTTCCTACTGTCTTTATCGCCAGCAAAGTTAGCATCAACATAGTCCTTAAGAGTCAACTTCTCAGATCTTTTCTAATACACTAAGCCTAGATTTAAAGTCTCAACCAAATACCTTAATAACCATTTCATACCCGCCCAATGCGGCTTACCAGGGTTGGACATAAATCTATTTAGAAGACTGATGGAAAATGCAAGATCAAGTCTGGTAGTAATCATAGAAAACATGACAGAACCTATGGCATTAGCATACAGAATATTTTTCATCTCTTTCAATTCAAACTCAGATTTAGGCGAATGATCACATGAAAAGTTCATATGACTAGCGAGAAGCACATTTACAATTTTACTGTCTTTCATTTCAAATTTTGTTACTACTTTGATCAAGTAAGCTTCTTGTGAAATTGTTAACCTATTATTAGTCATATCCTTTGTTATCACCATCCCTAGAATCTTTCTAACATTCTCTAAATCTTTTATGTCAAATTTCGATTTTAAAAGATCTTTTAGTTCATTAATTTGAGTCTTACTAGATCCAACTAAGAGCATATCATCGACATAAAGTAACAAGTAGACTTCACAACCGCTCTTTATGTCATTAAAATACAAGCAAGCATCAAATTCACTTCTTTTAAACCCTATTTTCAGTACAAAGGCATCAAACCTCTTGTATCATTGTCTTGGGCTCTGTTTCAGCCCGTACAAAGATTTCTCCAACTTGTACACATAATCAGACTTGCCTCTAGCTACAAACCCTTGTGGTTGGCTCATGAAGATATCCTCTTCCAACTCTCCATGTAAAAATGTAGTTTTTACATCGAGTTGTTCGAGTTCCCAATTGAATTGAACAACAAGAGCCAACATCAGTCTAATCGTCTTGTATTAACCTCGGGCGAAAATATCTCATTGTAGTTCACACCATCTCTTTAAGTATAACCCTTCGCCACTAATCTCGCCTTGAGCATCATAGGATTATTAGTGCTTAAACCTTCCTTCAACTTGTAAATTCACTTACATGGAACTAATTTTTGATCTTTAGGTTTCTTAACAAGTTTTCAGGTTTTGTTATCACTCAAAAATTTCATTTCCTCCTGCATCGCTTTTATCCATTTTCAGCATATTTTCCATTAATAGTTTTTTTATAATTGGCAGGTTCTATCTGTTCAAGGGCTTCACCTGAAACTAATACAAACTCAGTCAAATTTAGGGATTCATACCTAGGGTTCGGCCTAATCTGCCTTCTCGTCCTATCGTTAGTGAGTTGATAATCTTGATTAGGTGGCTGATCATTAAAATGTTCAACTTCAACTAGTTCAATGTTATCTTGAAGTTCAGTCACCTCTTTAGGTTAAGTTTCAGTTTCAGGTTCTTGATGTGTAGGGTCATTACTGTTATTTCCAGGTGTAGGTGAATCAAGCTTAGTAAGCTTCACCTCAGTTTGAACACTCCTCTCAGTTTCAAATTTGTTAGCTTCATCAGTTTTCTGTTTTAGACATGGCATTTCAGATTCATTAAAGACTACATTCCTGCTGTTAATAATCTTAATGCCTTGAACCCCTAAAACCCACAACCTTTAGCCCTTCATACCCTTAGGATACCCTAACGTCACACACTTGACAGCTTTTGGCTCAAGTTTTCCTTCCGATTGATTCCTATCAGTGTGAATCTTAACAAGTTCGACTTTACCTTGAGAAAGCTTCTCACGTTTAAAATGGTACTTCACCTCAATATGTTTAGATATCTCATGATAAATCGAGTTTTTACTAAGTGACAACGTACTTTGACTATCAATAAACATAATAGGTGTATCATGCATGAAGTTCAATTCTTTTAAAATTCCCTTTAACCAAATACATTCCTTAACAACATCGATTATGGCAACATATTCTGCTTCAATACTCGACAAAGTCACTAAAGGTTGCAGCTGAGATTTTCATGTTATGCAGTTATCACCTAGGGTAAAGAAGTATGCTGTAGTTGATTTCCTACTGTCTTTATCGCCAGCAAAGTTAGCATCAACATAGTCCTTAAGAGTCAACTTCTCAGATCTTTTCTAATACACTAAGCCTAGATTTAAAGTCTCAACCAAATACCTTAATAACCATTTCATACCCGCCCAATGCGGCTACCAGGGTTGGACATAAATCTATTTAGAAGACTGATGGAAAATGCAAGATCAGGTCTTGTTATCCCTTTCTGTTTACAGAAGTTGTCAAATTCGAAATTACAGAATTCAAGCCCATTATCAGTTCTTAATGTTTTAAGTTTCTTATCTAACTGATTCTCAACAGACTTAAGCCAAATTCTGAATTTTCCAAAAGTTTCCGACTTAGCTTTTAAAGGATAAATCCAAACTTTTCTTGAGTAATCATCCACTAAGGACAAGAAGTACTTACTTCCATCAAATGTAGAATGCTTCACCAGACGCCATAGATCAGCATGGATATAGTCCAATGGACTGCTGGTCCTATGAGAGCTACCTTCAAAGCTCACTTTATGTGACATACCCAAAGTACAAGTTTTACAGAAATCCATGGTTTCAATATCATCTTTACCAAGCAATTTTTAATTATTTAAAGATTTTAGCCCCTTAAACCCAATGTGACCCATTCTGTTATGTTAAAGTTCCGTTTTGTCTTTATTGACTGTAAGAAGATTCGAATCAGGTATAGTTTCAGTTCTACCCTCCAGATAGTACAGTCCATTTCTCTTGGGTCCTTTCATAACTATCAAAGATCTCTTAAAGATTTTCAGAACGTTATTCCCGGATTTAAAAGTAAATCCCCCATCTTCAAAAGTACCTAAGGAAATGAGGTTCCTTTTAAATTTGGGACATATCTAACCTCCCTGAGTTGCTTGACAACCTCATCGTACATTTTGATGGCTATGTTACAAACTCCAACCACATTCTGAGAATTGTTATCTCCCACGTAAACCTTCATAGGCTCAACCTCTCTATAGTTATAGAATCAAGACCTTTTAGGGCACATGTGATAGGTGCACCCCGTGTCTAGGATCCAATTTTCATCAAATTCCCCCCTCAAATACATTAAGGACATGTAGGATATCGAATTCAGAAACAACGGCAGCATTATTTTGATCAGTGTTATTCAAATCTTTCTGTTTCTTCTTCTAGTCAAAGCAGTCTTTATTAAAATGCTCTAACTTTCACAATTATAGCATTTCTTACCACTTTTGACTTTAGATTTTGATCTCATATTAGACTTTCCCCTTCCTTTTTTGTTTTGGAAGTTAAATTCTCTCTTTTCATTTCATCCCCTAACAAATAGGTTTTCTTCTTTCCCATTAGTATTGTTATCTCTTTTTAGTCCTAGTTCCCTCGATTTCAAAGCATCTACTACTATAGCCTGCGTAAGAGTATCCCTACCATATTTTATGGTGTTTCTGATTTCTTTATAAGATTCGGGTAATGAATTTAACAATATGACAGCTAAAACCTCATTATCGAACTTCTTATCATTATGAACCAAACTCCTAACGATTATACTATAATCGCTCAAATTCCTCTCTACATCCTTCCCCAGGTCCATTTAAAACTAAACAGCTTTTCTAAAAAATAGATCTTTGATACGCCGAAAATGTATTCAACTTTGATTACAGCAAGTGTACGGATCGTTCAAGTAATAAAAATGGGTTTTGAAGTCCAAGTACCGTTCCCACAGAGATAGAGTTAGTTGAAGTTTTAATTATCTCGACCTTAACCAAAACTAAGTAGAATCAATAAGAAGATTCATCTATGAAATTATCTAAATTATACTACGAAAGCAAATTTATATGAAAGTAGACAAACTAGATGCAAAAATAACATTTGAATGCAAATGCTTGAAGTAATTTACGTATGAAAAGCGTACTAGGATCCCAAATCGTCAAGTAAGTTCACTTTTAACCTTTATTTCACAATTTGATAGCACGGTGAATTGATTGAAGAATTAATGTTCCTAAAATATTTAACATTCTCTTTCGAGTGGAGTCAAATCTATTCTCGCATACCATTTGACTATATTTCTGTGACAAATGCCAATATACAAGAACGTATAACATTTTATGAATACTTAAAGATTCATGTAAAGTATGGGGTATATTTCTATCCCCTATCGAACCCTACAATGATTTATACTCTGTAGAATCTATTTCACTTCTTTCGAATGCCAGAAATAAACCACCTAAACTCACATAATCACATCCATTTAATTATGGAGATATATAAAGTGTGTATAAACCATTTAACATTGATCATTCGTGTTTAAAATCAAATTGCAAAACAAAGAATTAAAAATTCACATTACGAGGTTCATCGTTCACTTAGTACAATAAAAACCTAGCCTCGTATGGATAAAATGAAATAGCAAAGAAAATATTTAGGAGAAGACATCACCCAATTCTTCAATATAAAGTTTGAAATCTTAGATCTTGGAATGAAAATCTTCGTCCTAACCTTCGTTTTTGCTCTTCAAGATCGTTTTTGTCTATAAGAAGGCGTGGCCCCTCTTTTAGGACGAGATTAGGGTTATAAAGAAGTCTTAGATGCGTTACCGTAAGTATTTGATTCAAATAAGGAAACAAAAAAATTTGCGCTCAGAATGAACCGTGTGACTGCATGGTATAAACCCATGCAACAACATGATTATACAAAATTTTCACTATTCGTCTCCTATAGATGTTTGTGCGACAGTATGGACTTTCTACTATGCGACTGTATGGTAGAAATAATTTTCTCTTTGATTCACTTTGGTCCCCAAATTTGTTTCATCTTGCATAAACTGAAACTGAGGAACCAATAGAAACTGAAAATCTGGACAGAAAAAAGGCAAAAAGAAACTGAAGCTTCACTTCCCTTTTTACCGTCCAGAAAGCTACTTTCTTCCTCCTCCATTCATGGCTGAAATGTTAGGCTCAGGAATACCCTTCCACGCCATGCAAATCACCTTCTAGAGAGAGCTAGAGAACTAGTTCAGAACCCCTCTTCCTTGGCTAGGATCATCAACCAAATGGTCTACCAAAATAGCCAATAATCTCGCTATAATCACTGACCTAAGCCTCACAAGAAACCTCCCTAACCTAGCTATATGTCACGCCTAGGTAATACATCGGAGTCTCTCAACCATGGGCTAACAGTGAATATCAAGGGGAGGAGAAGAAGCAGCCAGTTTCTTCGAGGAAAAAATCAGAGAAGATACCGTGAGAGTGAGAGAAGACAGGGAGCTAGAGAGTTGTGAATCAAAGAAGCCAAACCCATGTGATATAAGGTTCAAAATCAAGAAAATATCTCACCAAGTTTAATCTCAACCATAGATCAAAATCAAGGGTTGCAAATGATTCAAAAAAGGCACACAATTCGGGTCAAAGCATTGGCCCAACAAGTGATATGGGAACCACTTAAGCCCACAGGTTCTAACTTGGACATGCGAGGAGACAGGAAGAAATTATGGAAAGTACACAACTTCATAGAAATTTCCATGGTTCTTGGCAATACCTAATGTTGATTCACCAATGAAATTAAGTCCTAAATAGCTACTTTCAGTGATATATTCTCTTGACATTTTTGCTTTGGCAGAATGGAATCTGCTTACAGAACATGGCTTAGAGCAAGGAAAAAAGGGGAGGCAGCTCAAAATTTAGATGAACGTAGTAAAGAACTTCAAATGGCTTTAGGCACTGCAAAATGGCAGGTTGATTCCCTCTTTCGGGTAACTGAGTTTTGTACTTCATTTTATCATTTCTGGTATCAATAATTCCCTGGATATAGAAATAATGGACACTAAGTGAGTTGATTCTTGGTTTTGGCTTCAATCCTTTTCAAGTGAGAGCACAGATCAAAACACCAAAAATTTAAACATGAAATAAATGAATTACACGGATGGTGTCTCAATTTTACACGGAGACACGGATCGTGCCTCCCATTTTTGCATAGAGCTTGTCTCCGTTGGGAAGGGAGACACTTAACTACATGTTTTTATTTTCAACATTAAACAACTAATTAACGTGCAACGCACGTTAACCACACTAGTAATTAAAGAAAAATTGAAACCATTCAAGGTAGTATTCAAGTCAAAGTTACTGTTTTTTTTAAAATCAAAATTATTGTTCAATATTCATCAACAAAATAATTAAATTATTTTCAAGATTATTTCTTCATCTTATTTCCTTTTTATTTCTTCATCTTAATTTCCAAGATTATGTATATATAGTGACTTTTGGGGGATCCAATGGTCACTTATTTAAGCGTCACAAACTTTGTCAATGACGGCCATTTTGTCACAAACTGGTGATATAGTTCATGATGATAATTCGCCTCCCAAAAAGCCCGGCCGTGAGAATGATTTTGTGCTGGAAAGTCTATCATTTTCTTGCTCTTCCTTTTCGTATTTAATTTTCTCTGGAAAGTCTATCATTTTCTGTTGGCTCCAAAGTTAAAATTTGGATCGCAGATTGGGTGTACGATGTTAGGTACGGCGATGCCTCGGTGCGCAGCTTGCCTCCGTGCATGTGGACGGAGGCATGATGTGCCTCCGTCCGCGTGCACGGAGGCAAGCTACGCACGGTGTGCCTTCGTGCACGAGAATGGAGGCACGTCCCATGCACAACGTGCCTCCGTGCACGCGGACGGAGCACGACGTGCCTCCGTCCGCATGCACTGAGGCAGACCGCGCGCAGCGTGCCTCCGTGCAAGCAGACGGAGTGGATGGAGAGATGTATATGTCTTTCCATCATGCCTCCGTCCAAGTGGACGGAGGGACGGAGGCATTTAAATTGACGACGTATTGGGGGGTGTTTTTTTCTTTCATTTTTCACGCGAAAGCTAAAATTCCCAATTCCCAATCATCTCTACTCCTCTCCCAAAAAGAAGCTCCCGATTAACCCTAATTTCTCTTATTCTCTGAGAGATTGTTCTCGATTGTTGAAAGAAATCCAAAACAAATTTGTAGGAATTGAGACATATTTTGTAAGTATAATTTTTATGTGTTCCAATATGTGAAACCTTCGCATCTTCGCCTGAGAATCTTTGTTTTTCACTCTTTCTCTCTGTGTTCCAATACGCGAAACCTTTCGCATCTTCTCAACTTGTTGCTCTCTACAGAAGAAGCAAAACTTCCGCCTGTGTTTTGAGTTCCCGATTGGAGTTGATTCAGCAACCACCATCATCACCACCTCGCCAGAAATGGTAGGTTTTCTCCCCTAATTGCTCCTGATTTTGTCCGCCACTATCTCCTCCGCCAACGCCTGTAAGGTACTTTCTGCCTTAAATTTCATATCGCACGAAGACACCGACGGTGTCTCCGTTCCCCACTGATGCACGACGACGTCTTCGTCCCATACTTTTATATTTTATTTATTTCGTGTTTCCGTCCGGATAGATTCATTGAGATTTGAATCTCAATGAATTAAGAAAAAGATTAGGAGAAAACCCAGTTCAAGAAATTCATCTAAATCGAAATTCAGCTGCCATTTTCAGAAGATGGGCTCAATGCAATGGCCTTCTGAACCAGAACTGATATTATGGTGTTTTGATCTCATTGTGGTTGATTCTTTGAAAGGTTGTTGTTATAATTTTACAATATACCTATCAATTTCGAGTAATGCAACTCTATAATGATCAGATTTAATTTTTCTTGAATTGCCAGTAGTTTTAAGATATTGGTTTTCATCGAAATCCCATTAAGTTCAATTGTACGGAGTATTATTTATCAATTGGAAAGGGATAGGAAATCTTGTTTTGCCTTTTCAGTGTCAACGGGAACTAACTATTTATGTGCTTACTTTGTTTACTTTCTGATTGCATTCTTTTTTCAGAAAGGATTAAGCCTTAGTCCCTAAAACAATAAATGGCAAATTTCATCCTGTATACATATGTAGTCAATTCTCATATACATGTTGATTTTGTAATTTTGAGATCTGATTTGCATTAATGATGTGTTCTTGGAGATATGAAATCCTGTCGTGCTTTCTAGGCCAAATTGGCTTCTTATAGATAGTGTTCTAATATATTTTAGTGGTTGTATTGGTATAGGGGAGAAGCAGCCCATGAAATGGGCAATGAGGTTGAGTGTGGCTTTGTATTTGGCACAAGCTTTGCAGTACTGCAGTAGCCGAGGACGGGCATTGTACCATGATCTTAATGCTTACAGAGTCTTGTTTGATAAGGTGATAAATTTCTAGATTTATCTAATCTGATGCCCTAGGGAATCAGAGCTATTTAGAATTAGATATATGTTTAGTGTTGACTAATAATCCAATTGTGTTTATATTTTCGAATTGTTTCGGCATGTTAAATCACGGAATTGGTCTTGTTGTATTGTTGTTGTTTTTAATTCTTCTTTTAAGATATGTTAGTTTTGCTACTTTATACCTTTATTGTGCTTATATTCAGCTAAAGCCCTCGAACTATATCTGTAAGATCTTTGTGACCAGACTTATGAGATTACCCTAAGAAAGGGAGCAAAAATTGTGAATTCTTTGCATCTGTAAGTTCCTGCCTTTTAATATAGTTTGGAGATATATTGTACATGTCAACTCACAATTATTTGACTCTATCCTTACTTTTCTTAGGAAGTAATATGTGCAAAGCTTTAATGTGTTTAATTTTCTAAAGGACACCGTTTGCAGGGTTCTTGATTTAGGTGGTTCAGATGCTTTTGCTGAGGATACTTTTGCTGCCAAAAGAAGGTTTGTGAAGCTATAAAATTCTTGCTTTCTTATCTGTTATGATATTTGAAAATTGAGATTAAATTGCTTGTATTTTTCTCATACAGGAAAATCCAAGGAAATGAAGAAGATGGCAATGATGATAAATCGAAAAGATCTCAAGTGGTAAGCTAATTTTTTATGATGATATATCTTGAATTTTAATGTCTAATAATATGATTTGCTTCCCATTCAAAATTTGTTGCAAAAATATTTAATTCCAGTAGTTTTTATTCTTCAATTTGACACCACTGTCTATTTCTTATCTTCTATTTTTAACTTTTCATTTGAAGTTTGTACTAAAGAAAAGAATATTCGACATTATTCATTCAAGTTCTTGAATTGTAGAAATGAATAAACCAGTAAAAGCTACACAATCCGGTGACAGCTTCACTATCCAGTAACACCTATCAAATTCGGTAACTACTTCAAAAACCAGTAAGTTGATGTAAATCCGGTAAGTTCATACAAATCCGGTGAATTCGTGTAAATCCAGTAAGTTAGTCCGCTCTAAGACAAAACTCTTCATCATATTGGTAAGAAGACGGCTTCACACAACAAGTAGAACTCCTAAGGTATTCTCAGCTGGATACATCCTTCACTCGACTAGCCCCACAGCCTTTGAAAGCAACTCCTCTCGTCTGCCTCCACAAGTAAGCAATGTGAATAATACAAATAATGTCTTTCAGTTATTTTGCAATTTTCCAAACATATTTTTACACCATTGTACTATATGTTGGATTGAATCTATTATATTGACGAGGGATTTAGGCTTTTTTTTTCGGTTCTGTTTTGTTGTTGATTTTTTTTTTTTTTAAAGTTAAGATATAGTGGCATGTAAATGGACTCTGAATTGGAGTGTGAAAACCTAATTTGAAATTGAACACTATATTTAAAGTTTAATTCTGTAATGTCCCAATTCCAGGCTTACATACGAAGTATTCATGTTTGCTATTGCACATGTGAATTTCGTTAACTATACATCATCATTTTTATTGGGTAGATGAGGTGGGATTTAACAATTGAAACGAAGACAAGGGTTCACAGAAAGTTCTAGTGAAGTATTTAGTAGTTAATCTTAAATTGCTTATTCATCTAAGCCTCTCCATCTTGAAATCAAGTAATTCTGTGTTCTCTCTTAAAATGGAAAAATGCTTGTTTTGTTTTATTGATTGAATTTGCTGTGTTTGAATCTACATCTTCTACACATATAAAGGAGGCTAACTTTTGCCCATCGTCCACATCCTTTTTCTTTTCTTTTTCTTTTTTTTCCCTCATCACACAACATCACCCATCCCCATATTCACTCTATTTCCTTCCATACACAACCGTCGCCTCATCCATTTTCACACACAAACTCAAAAACTCCCCCATTCATTTTCTCTTATTTCTTTCACCCATAGGCCGAAGCCTCCAAGACATACCCACAGCAACCCATTTTAATTTGTTTGCTTGAAATTATTGTATGTCGGTCTTCGTATTGTTGTACTTTAAGAGGTGATTTTGTTCTTCATTTGCAGGTAATAAGAATGGCCAAGGCTCCGAGCGATGATGTCGTGTGGATAGAGGTCCTTGCACGTGCTTCTTTGAAAAAATCGGGTATTTTTTAATTCTATTTTTTGTTATTTTTCTTAGTTCTTTTACATTTATGAAATTTTAGAATTGTTAGTTGTAATTTTAGTTATGTATAAATGTTTTCTAATTTTATCGCTAGGTTTATGATTCTTCATGGAAATATCTTTTTTTTTTTTTAATGGACGTAAAATTATAGAATTGTTGAACATTACAAGTTATTACTACAGTTTCTAATTATGCACCTACAACTACATTTATCACAAGAATGATGTTCTTTCCCTAATTATGCATCGATTTACTCCAGACTTTTCAACTAATTTGGCAGGCGCTTTCCAATGAATAGAAACATTAACCAAATTTGTAAGTTTTTAAAATTTAATGGCATGAAACAACTGCAAAGAATTGAGCTGACATTATTTGTTGTCTATTTTGGTTTTCGTGCTTTTATGCCAGTGGAGATTGCTTTCAATGATACAGGCAAAAATAGCTTTATTTTCAACGCTCCACATAGGTGGAAAAATTTAAGTCCCATCTCTAACTTCTTTTCAATCAACATTGGAGGTTGGGTTAGGTTTGTAAAGTTGTGATTGACTAATTTTCTTGGGCTCTTTCCTATATGTTGACAATGGAGATATCTAATTAAGGTTGTTTTTTGTTTTTCTTTATTGTGGGTTTTGAATTTTTTGATTAAGGTTTCATAATGATGCCTGAAAATGAAAAAAAAAAGCTTCTATAAGACTCTCCAACTTCTATGCTTGAAGATAAGGTATAACTTATTTTAACAACGTTTAACATTTCTTCTCTATTGACTTTTTGCTTTCAGGATTTATTGCGTTACTTTGTTTACGTGAGAGTGTAGGCTCGCGTAGGTGTTACTATAAAACAGACAAAAATAGAACGTTATGTTTTTCTTTGATTAAAGTGAAGGAAACTTTTTGTAATTAACTTTGAAAGTAAAAAAGAAAACAAAAAAGAAAGAATTTTCTTTCTGTGTCTTTCTCTGTGTGTGTTGTTGTTTTTTTTCCCTGCGTTGGTTTATGATAAAAGAGCATAAAAGAAACGATTAAATGAAAACGCAATTTCAAAAGATTCCTCAGTCTGGGTACGCAAGCAGTTATAGTACGGGGGCTTATTCTCGATAAACTTATTACATGATGTTTACCCTTCTATTTGACTTGAATTACATTTTTCCTCCATCCAATAAACTGGAATGTTTTGACTTCTATTGCTTGCAGATCCAAATTTGTATTATAAATGCTATTATTGTATTTTTCAGATGAAGTGTTGCCAAGGAATGCAATGTGCTTTTATCAATTTATTACACCATGTAGCCTCGAAGTTTTGGTGATAAACACGTACCGTATATGATTAACTGATGCCATCTTGTTGGCTTTTGTTTGTGTTAAAGCATCTTTTTGACAATTTGTTTTGTGTAAATTTGGAGTTTAAGTCCACCGAAAGGGGTTATTTGTGCATTGCGACTACTCAATACGTCACAAGTTTTATTGAATGCTTTTCATTTTTTTTTGTATTGGAAATTTGTAGACAATGGATCCATCTGAAGTGGGCTATCATTGAGGAAGAGCATCAATTGGTTCTCAAAAACTTCTGCAACCTTATTATAGCAGGCAATACTTCTCTTCATATTTGCTTAATAGAGGTATGGCAAAATGCTCATTTCCATAATAATTATCACATGTTTTGCTATTTTTTCTTCAAAAATTATATATTGGATTAATAAAGAAAGCAAACATTCTTAGCATTCAAATTACGTTGTTTAACTTTCTGGTCTTTTCTTCTATTATTAAGTGAATTCTAGAAGATTAATAGCAATTGATATACTCTAAATCCTCCCCAAAATTCATGCTCTTTGCTGATATATAATAGTGAGTAGTACCCTTTGAAGCTACCCTTTCGTCTACCAAGAAATGATTTCACAAAATGGACAAATTATCTGTTATCTCCATAAAAACATAGAACATGGTTTGATTTTCATGTGGGTGCCGCCAAAACTAACATGTCTTATGTTTATTTTTTAACCAATAAGACTTTTATTATTCGCGTTTTCTTACGTCCCTTGATTATGAATATGTTGAATAAATCCTCAACAATAGACTCCAATGCTATGTTTGGCAAGATGAAATTGAAAGTATTGGGTAGTATTAACTAAGAAAGAAGAAAATGAAGTTAATTTCTTGTTTATTGCTTGCGCCGATAGTCCATGAACTTTCGGAATTTTTTCTTCTACTAGCTTTGAATATTTGTAATGTTATATCTTATCAGTCTAAGCTTTCACTTGATGTGGTACACAAGGGATATTGGTGATCAAACTACAGAATTATACAGGTTGATCAACAAAATCTCATAGCCGCAATCCAAGTAGGCACATAGTTGAAGTAAAGAATTATCTTAAGGATGTATGTAATGGCCTTACAACATTTAAAGAATTGCTCAAAATATTAAGTTGTATTTGTCACCTTCAAGAGCAACATTCTACGGGATTATTACTTGAATATTGCAAATTTTCTAGATGCCAACAACATTTCAAAAGCTTTCAGTTAATAGCTTTGTTTTCGAGATACTATAGGAAAAAAATTCAAAAATCTAATTATTTTGAAGAATCTACTGAAGAGATATCTTAATATTAAATTAATTATTTTATTTCTCAAGTCAAAATTAAGGTAAATGAAAAGATTTGTTTGTGAAGGTGATGTTTTTTCACTACAGTTGTGTGGAGAAAGGCTGCTAGAGTTGTATTACCTTTACTGCTGGGAAAGAGTCTCTTTAAATGCTTTCTTTTCTACCACAGAACATTTTAAATTCATGTGTTTTGTATACATGTATGTGAAAAACGGTTTGTTTATTCTTTTGTGATGCTTTACCAGAGTTGATAGCTGTAGATGTGCCCTGATGCACTGATTTTTCAAGGATTTCATAATTCCAAAATGCTGATGACAGTTTTTTTGTTTTAGCTGGGTTAGGGTGTACCCTCGATTATTTTATCACGTATAATGTGACACAATCTCCAATAGACAGCAATATGTAAGTGTTCATAACACGGGTAGTAAAATAATATGTTTCACCATTTCATAGTGACAGTATTTTAAAAATCTAGGTACTGTTGTTATTGCAACCTGCTCGATTGCTTTCATTATCTGCAATATGCTGAGCCAGTACAAAACTTTATCCTGCTTTCATCTCTGTCAATCCATCTCTCTCTTCCCCGAGCATCTTCCTCCTATCCATTATTGGCCCTTGCATTATATGTGCTTATGTGATCATTGGTTTTGTGTAGGATCTGCTGGAAGCTCTAAATCAACTGGAAGGACTTAAAAGACAATATAAAGAAGCTAAATTCTTGTTGAAATTTGTAACTTTAAGTGGAGAAGAGGAGGCGCAGAGATGTTATGTCAAATAAGTTGTGCTTAATTTTGTGTTTTGCTTACTAATTTTGTTCAATTCTGCTTCAATGTGATGAACAAATTAGAGATAAATTGTGATCCTTTTTGTGTGTGATGTTAATAATTTTGCTAAATGTGCCTGCCAATTTTTCTGCTTTAAATTACTGATGAAAGTATTAGGATACCGTAATAATTTCACATCCTCTTTCTAATACCATGACATGCGGAATAACATAAAATCGGGTTTTCAATATAACTAGGATTACAAACATTACCAAAAATAACTAAAAATCACTCCACGCGATTAAGTAGCCAACTAAACTGAAACACGTGCATTGCACGTGCGTCGACTAGTTATATTATAAAAATTTTGTATTTTGAAATCAACTTTAAATGAGATGTAGACCATTTTATCAGTACTTGTGTCAAAATGTGAAATTAAATGAACAATTGAGAAAGTAAAAGAGAATCACAAATAAATTGTTTACATCACTGCAATGCCCTCACATACATATGATTCCAAAAGGAGTTTCAAGCTGATAAAGATACAACTTCTATAATAAGTGATATTTTGTGCGACATGTCATTTTTTAACTATACATTTCATTAAGAGTGTATTTGATTGATTTTTTTTCACGAAAAATGTTCTTTTTCCACCCAAATTTCTATTTTTGAGATGTTTGATTGATAATTTTTCAATGAAAAATATTTCGAACTTTGAGTCATGTGACCATATTTTCCTCATGAGCAAAGAAAATATTTTCTTTAGGAAGTGGCGATTTTTATTTTTCATGTAATTCACTCTCGCTCTCTCTCATCTATCATCTCTTTTTTCATCTACCCATCAATAAAAATGAATAAGTATAATATTTTGTAGATTGAAAACTAAATCAATTACACACATTTAATTAGCAATGATCATACAAATAAGTTCTATGAAATTGAATTGTCTAGAATTAATTTTTTTTCCATGCCATATCAGTGTTCGCAATCAAATGTGTCTTAACTTTTATCAAAATTTACTAAAAATCTAATTTTAATTCCAACAAAATAGGGGATAAATTACATGATAATAATCATTTTAACCACAAATTTTCATTACTTAAAAATAGTTTTAGTCATTTTTTATTTTTAATTAGGGCGATGAGCTTTGAAAGCAATTCCGATAAGAGCACACGTGATAGTTTTGCCTTTCCGTAGATAAGTAAATTTTAAAACAAATAAATTTTCTACTAGTTCAAATTAAAAATTTAAAAATATTTATTTTTAACAATAAAATGAGAGTTGCTATAAAAGAATAACTTAGCCCCCATTTGACACCCATTTTTTATCTTATTCTCATTCTCATTTTTTTACAGTATTCATTTTTAACCACACATTCTCCAAATAAAATAATATTACACATAAACCCAAAAATTCTTCTTACTTTTTAACCACACATTCTTTACATCAATTACTATTCAAAAACTCATTCTTCAAAAGAACGGGTGCCAAACACCCACTTAATTTATTTTATTTGGGAGAACAAGTAATAAATCATCATCCACTTATATTTGATGACATTAAAAGTACCCTTCTGGGCCACTTATATTTTCTGTTCACCAATTTTGTCAGGTCTGGTGGCGGGGTTGTTGAGCTCAGCTCCTTAGATATGTCGATCTCTTCAGCCACCGGAACCGCCCTTTTAGATGCCGAAAGTCCACTCTTAGACGACATCGTCCATGGCTCCGTCGACTTCAAAGACCGCCCTGTCAGCCGTTCCGGATCCGGTGGTTGGAAGTCCGCTTCCTTCATCATAGGTGCGTACCTACAACATTTAACGACGATCTTGCTGCTAACACGGTTATTTAAATTGTGCTTTGACGGAAAAATGGTCTGTTTATCTATTTTGTTCAATTTATTAGCTGTTGAAGTGGCTGAGAGAGTTGCTTACTATGGAATAAGTTCGAATTTGATTAGCTATTTGACGGGTCCATTGGGCCAGTCCACCGCAACTGCGGCAGAGAATGTAAATGCGTGGTCTGGAACGGCGTCACTTTTGCCACTTTTGGGTGCTTTTGTGGCTGACTCGTTTCTCGGTCGCTACCGGACCATTATTATTGCCTCTGGGCTATATATCCTGGTCAGTCCAAAAGCTTATTGATCTTTTTAAACTTCTATATTTGATAACTTTTCAATTCTCGTGATAATTGGTGTTGGAATTGGTTAAGTATAAAACCATGAGAAAGTGACTTTGTTGTCAACTTCGACCAAATATTCGGGCTTGATCGGATAGTCAAATTATGAAAGTAAATAGACTAATTTGTTCTACTCATCGAGTAGATCGTCGTGGTATATTTGGAATCTCCCAACCAATTTTGGGTGAATGAGAAATTACGATCTAAAGTTGGAAGAAAAGAAAAGTAAGTGACCGGAAATTTGCCCAACTCCGTCGCTCGCCTAGCGCTCGACCGAGTAGGCTGTCGCTCGAGCGATAGGTGAGCGACAAAATCTCTGTTTCTGATGCTCGAGCGACGAAATGGCGATATGCTAGTGACAGCAAAAGCTGCAACCTTTGACAAAGGTTGCTGAGTTAGGGGCGCGACACTTCGCTTACAACCTTTCATCCTCAATAAATTAGATTTGGGATGTCCATTTGTTCACTCTAATGACATAATCATAGAATTAATTTAATTCATCTTTTTATAGCCTAAATTCTGCATAAAAACCTATTTTTCTTTTTTCATTTGAAGGAGTATAAAAATCAATTTTCGGTTCGTTGTTCATGTGTTTTGAAGTGCTACTAACACAAGAAGTTTGTCGTTGTATCTTGAGAGTCGATGAAAATCATTTGTGGGCACAGTTGCGGGGCTGGACTTAAGGACAAAGAGTTCAACTATTGCCTCGACTTTGTATACATTTTTTTTTGTATTGCTTTGACATTATTTTTATTTGGTATTTTCACTCGTATCCTTATTGTTACTCTGTCCAATTTTTCATAAGGTTGGTAAGTTGATTTTTTGGTTTAAGGTCATCGCTCAAATCCATTATATTCTTCAACAATTGGTCTGTTAGTTGCTGGAGTTTTCTGTATGTTAGAAGAATTCTGAATTTTTTGTGGGGTTTCTTTAAGATGGTATGGGTGTGGGGTGTTGGGGCAGGGGAGATTAAGCCCCGTTTGATTCCTTTTACTTTAATTTATTTTTCACTCATTTGAACCACACATTCACGGGATAAAATATTCTATACCTAAATCCAAAACTTTTCCTTACTTTTTAACTATACATCGTCAAAAAAAAATAAAAAAAAAATAATAATATTCAAACTATGTTTTTTAAATTTCAAGGCCACCGAACAGGGGCTAACTTGAGTTCTCTGATAATGGTCATGATAACGTTAAATGAACAATGACGAAGTCATATGCCAGCTTTTCTGCAGCATTAATGCTACTCGCGGTATACATGACTGAAAAATTTAGAAGCCCATGATTTAATTGCTTTTGGTAATATTTGAATACAGTACATAGCACTATTTAAAATGCGTTTAAGCATTCAAATACTTGTTTGGGGATGCAATAGATTTGCACAGATGATCGAGAGTGAGCCCAAAGTTTCAACATTTTCGACAACTTATTAACAAGCCGAAAACTATTACTTTGCCACTCTGTTTATTACGTACCCTGAATTTTTATGAAGAGCTGATGATACAATGATTCTTGAGAATGTTATTCTCCTGCGAAATCCTAAACTTGTTATGTTTGAAATGTTATTGATCTCAGGGACTTGGCTTCTTGTCCCTGTCCGCTATTCTCTATTCATTCAAATCTTCCGACTGCCAGAATGCTGCAAATAACACAGCGTGCTCTCCACCAGAGTTTCAAATTATTATCTTCTTCTTGTCTTTGTATTTGGTTGCACTAGCACAAGGAGGGCATAAACCTTGTGTTCAAGCTTTTGGAGCTGACCAGTTTGATGAGCAAGACCCAAAAGAACGTAAATCCAAAAGCTCGTTCTTCAATTGGTGGTATTTTTCCATGTGTGCAGGTACTCTAGTGGGTCTCGCTTTTTTGACTTACATTCAAGACAACCTAAGTTGGGGTCTTGGCTTTGGAATCCCCTGCATTATCATGAGCCTTGCGCTAATATTATTTTTGCTTGGAACAACAACTTACCGGTTTAGCATGCAAAGTGATGAAAGAAGCCCATTTGTGAGAATTGGTCAGGTATTCCTGAATGCAGCTAGAAACTGGCAGACTACCCCGGCTGCAATATCTAAGGAAGAGGAAGTTCAGGGTATTCTGCCATATGAAGGCTCTCAACAGTTCAAGTCAGTCAACTATCCTTGTGTGTGTTTTTAGATTTGGAAGAAAAAAATACCCCTCGACTTTGCTTTGCATCTCTAAGTTTCTATTTGATTAATCTCCCCAAGTGTCCTATTAATAGCTTTTGCCGGTCAATATTTCCACCACCCACTTGTTTATGAGAAATACCATTTATTAATTGATAAATTTCCACATTTTAAGTAGACATTTAACCTTCTAATCTAGAAATAACAAGAAGAACAACAAACTAAGCCTTGTTCTATTAAATTTGGGGTTGGCTGCATGAATCCTTTCCCCCCTTCATATCGACCTTCTAACCTAGAACATGGAAAGAAACACGTTGATACCCTTTTACTCGAAATCTTGTTTTATATGATTGATGTAATGGAATCAATTTAATATCATTTCGTTATTTGGTTGTAACAGATTTCTTAATAAAGCATTGCTTGCGTCTGATGGTTCGAAAGAAAATGGGAAAGTTTGTAGCATCATTGAGATTGAAGAGGCAAAGGCAATTATCAGGCTTGTTCCAATATGGATTACATGTTTGGGATATGCCATTGTATTTTCACAATCATCAACCTTGTTCACCAAGCAAGGAGTTACAATGGATCGTTCTATCACATCTAGTTTTCAAATACCAGCTGCATCGCTTCAATCTTTTATCAGTCTTGCAATTGTTGTCTTTATTCCTATCTATGACCGTATTTTGGTTCCTATTGCAAGGGCTATAACTAGGAAACACTCGGGCATAACAATGCTCCAACGTATTGGAACAGGTATACTCTTATCTTTTCTTTCCATGGTAATTGCAGCATTGGTTGAGAGGAAACGTTTGAAAACTGCTGCTCAATATGGATTGGTGAACATGCCGAAAGCAACAGTCCCAATGAGTGCGTGGTGGCTGCTACCACAGTACTCGCTTTTAGGAATATCGGATGTATTTACGATGGTTGGTCTTCAAGAGTTCTTCTACGACCAGGTTCCTAGCGAGCTGAAAAGTATCGGTCTTGCTCTGTACCTCAGCATATTTGGCATAGGTAGCTTCTTGAGCAGTTTTCTTATCTCTGTGGTGGAGAAAGCTACCAGTGGCCCAAGCCGGGACAGTTGGTTTTCAGACAACCTTAATCGGGCTCATATTGACTACTTCTATTGGCTACTAGCTGGAATTAGTGCTGCTGCATTAGCTGTCTACTTGTACTTTGCAAAATCTTATATATATAACAAAAGAAACAATATTTGAAGTTGCATTTTGTGGTGGGGAGAGCCACAAGTGACCCCGGTAGAGTTGGTTTTCAGATAACCTGAATTGGGCTCGTGTCAATTACTGGCTGGGTTCAGTGCTACTGCATTTATTGTCTACCTCTAATTTACAAAATCTTATATCTATAAACGAAGAAACACTCTTGAAGTTGCAGATAAACACGTTTGAGTACAAATACAATATGGCTAGTAGAAGGGCAAAATTGTGCGATGCATTCAGCTGCAATGCAAAAATTGTTTCTGTGATTATTCTCACCTGCACGCCAAGGTACGCCCAAAAATATTTTTAACGGGATTGTTTCATTTTTTTTCCTTGTCTATTGATTGTCTTGGATCTTCTTTTGGACATAAAATGATGTAAAAGGATATATTTAATTGATTGAATTTTTTTTAGAATGGATTTGGTTCTTGTAATTTGTAAATGTTCAGTAATTAGCATTGCATTCTATTGTTCTAACCTCCTTTCTAGGTGTATAGTATCAGAGTAAAATCAAATGACAAACCAACATATAAAGCCATTCGGAAATAATTTGTAATTATCTTGTACTTCAGTAAATATCTTGTAGTCTAGTTGATATCTTATATTTTCATTATTTTGTACTCAATATCTAGTACTATAGTTGTTTAAGAGTTAAAGGGCTCATGTAACTACTATAAATATTATCCACGATCCTCTTTAACTTCTATGTTTTATACCAATATTTTAAATGGTATAGAGCTCTTCAAGTTCAATGAAAAGTTTGATTTGATTAAGATTTGAACAAGCACACTAATTTCAAGAGTGACGTTCTTTAATGACCCACCATCTTGTGCAACATTCTCAATCATGTTCCTTGTTCTTTTCAAGTGAAGGATCTTCATTTTCAAGAACCAAGTAATGATAATGTGCATGAATGGCCAGCTATCCTCCTCCAACAGTTCTCGCCTTCTCTAGATTTAAAGCTTCCTTTTCTAACTTGCATAATTGGTTATGTCATCCCTCTGCAATTTTTTGAACCATTTAGCCTCGATTAGTGTTGTTCTGTGTCCTCTTCAATTTGTAAGTGTTATGCCATAAGTCCAATCAATTTTGGACAAAAACATTTTTAATATTTATGGCAATATTTATTATTTAATTAAATTAATGATCTAATAAATTAAAGGAATAATTGCAGTAAAAGTCCCAAACCTTTAAAACATTAGCAGACTTTCCCTAAATCGTTGATTTGTTGAAACAGTCACCCCTAACCTTTACAACCATTGCATGTGAAGCATTTTTTGATGGTTTTCATCAATTTTTCCGTTAGTTAACCAAAAATTAAGTTTGACCATATTTTTAATCAATTAAAAGGAGGCAAAATGGTAAATATCTATTAAAATAATTAAAAATTGTCATCTGACCCATGGATGATAATTGCAACAAAAGGCTTGAAATTTAACATTTCATATGAAGCCCTCGTCCCCAAAATTGAATCAACTGATGAAAGAGATGGCCGTTGAATAACCCTCTCCGACAAAACGTCGTCCTCCGATATTGATGAAAGAGAAGCCTCCAATCAATAACCCCACAACGCCCCTCCTCGACGGCCCCTCCCCTCTTTCGTCCTATGCGCGGGTGAGCTTATGTCACCACCAGCAATCTTGAATTCTTTGGTGGCTGTTGATGAGCCCCTGACCCACTATAGCTAGACCCTGGACACAAGAAAAACTTCATAATTACACAAAACAATCCAATAACAAAAAAAGATTAGGAACAACCTATGAGTAATTATATTCTCTACGAAAAATGGTGACTACTGTTAGCCATTTGATTTATCTTTTCTTCTCTTGTGCGTGTTTCATGTGCGTGTTTCTTTCTTTGAAAATTAATTGCGCAATTTGCATTCTGGTCTTTTATTCTTTAGTGCGTGTTTCATGTGTGTGTTTCTTTCTTTGAAAATCAATTGTGCAATTTGCAATATGGTGTTATTATAAATGGGTGGCTTGGCTTTTCAACAAAAGTTTTGTTTGTCATTATCATATAATTGGAGGTAATGCTCCACCAAATCTCAATTTTTTTACGTGCGATGTCGGTTTAGTTGAATCAATTTTGGGGACGGAGGCTTCATATGAAATTTGTTAAATTTCAAGCCTCTGATTGCAATTATCTTTCATAACAATTTTAATAGATATTTATTATTTTGTCCCCTTTTAGTTGATTAAAAATATGGTCAAACTTAATTTTTGGATTAACTGACAGAAAAATGGATGAAAACCATCCAAAAGGGCCTCCCATGCAATTGTTGGAAAAGTTAGGGTTGACGGGGGGTACTTGTTAAAATGACCCAGTCAAAGGACCCTAATTCCACTTTGACTTTTCCAATAGACAATAATACCAAAATGACCCATTTGCTATAAAAAGACCAAAACACCCTTAAATGACAAAAACAATTACAAAACTTGTTTGTGTTAAAAAGACAATATTACCCTTTTAGTTAACAAATAAAAATCAAACGTTCCCTATTCAAAATTACAAAATCTGCTCAAACAGATAAAAACTCTCCTGTCTTCTTGACTCTGAAAATCTCAAAAATATCGATAGCTGAAGAAAAAATTGTTTTTGGTCTATTACTTCGATTCGGTAAGTATATTTACATATGTTTAACTTTGTTTTCGTTAAATGTGCATACGTTTTTACTCGATAAATTAAGATCGATATAGGTGTTAGACAGATCTAACTATTTTAGCAAATGTATAATTTTTTTTCAGCATAAAAGAACAAAAATTCATCTGCATAATGTTTTTCGATTCTATTTACAAATTTCTATTGTAAGTTGGTTAAATTGTCGTCGTGAAGATAATGGTCAACAGACGACAATCTAACGACCTATTTTTTTATTACTTGACGAAAAGTAAGCAGACAACTTTCGATCGATTATGAGTATTAAACTGATATGAGCGAAACGACCTATTTTTTGGCAAAAAAACAGTAGAAAATAGGCACATTAACAGCCTATTTTTGGGCTGTTAACAGCCCAAAAATAGGTCGTTAACGGACTATTTTGAGTTTGTTAAAAGCCGTACTTTTTTGGTCGTTAATGACTATTTTTGGGCTGTTAACAGCCTAAAACAGCCAAAAAAAGGTTGTTAACAGCCCAAAAAAGGTGTTAATGCAGCCCAAAAAAGGCTTTTTTAATCGCTTATTTTTTAAGTTTGTGTTAACGAGCTAAACTAGCTGTTAATGTACCTTTAACAAATTTCTTAAAATAGGTCACAAGTTAATGTACTCTTTATCAGTTTATAACAAAATTTATTTTAAAGGTAATGCCTAAAAATAGTTCATTAATGACCTAAAAATAAATCATAATGTGCTATTTTTGGTCTGTTAACAGCTTAATTTTAGGCTGTTAGTTGATTTTTCGACTCTTTTTTTTTGTAATAATTTTTGTTCGAAATGTAAGTCGATTTTTTGAATATTCCGTTTAATTTTCTTTGTTTCTATGCACATGAGATATGATTATACTCCTGGTTTGTCATTTTGGTGATTTTGAATTGGATGAAAATAATCGATGGGAATGGAAATGGACGAACAATATAAAAGGTAGTATGGCAACACATATAACAGAGACTACATCGTACAAGGAGTTGTACCCGCGATATACGTAACAAGTTGAACGTCGATGAATCTCGATACAATATGGTATTGAGATATCAATTCGAGAGAGAATTTGCCATATTCAATTCCACCTTTAAAGGTTACATCGATATTGAAGTGAATTATCTGTTTGAGTTGAACAAAACGCAAGTGACACCAATTTACGTGAGTTTAGTGATGAAGGACGACGGAAGGTAGAAATGAACATTCGGATGGAGCCGAGAATAATGCAAATGATTTTTGGGATACAGTGGAGATAGCTCGCGAGGATGACGCTAATATTCCCGAGACAATTGTTCCCCATCGTGACATCACCGCGACGCACATAATTCAATCGGTAGCTCAAAGATGTCGATAATGTAAATGAATTTACAAATGAGGATTTAATTGCTTTATCTCGTCAAAGACATGAGTGGGTGGGAGCTCGGGGGCGAACGAGCGGACCTTCATCTAATTCTTCACGCGTGGTTCCCGATGATGAAGATTTGCACATTGAGCAACTGTTTGAAACGAAGAAAGATTTGCAGGAAGCTTTGCACAAGCTAGCACTGAAATTCAATTTTGAGTTCAAGGTAAAGAAATCAACCAAATCCTTGTTGACAATTGCTTGCATCGATGACAGTTGCCGTTGGTCTTTGCGAGCGACTAAGATGGATACGAATGAGTCATTTGTAGTTCGCAAGTATACACGGGAACATACTTGCGAATTGGGGATTCGTCAAAACAATCACAGACAAGCTCGGTCATGGTTTATTGGTCGACAGATAATGCACAGGTATCAGGACCCACGGACGATCTACAGACCATCGGACATCATTAATGATGTTCGACGAGAGTACGGAGTGGTCATGAGCTACCATACGGCTTGGAAGGCCAAAGAATGCGCGTTTGAGGATCTAATGGGCTCGCCCGAAGAGAGTTATGCTAAATTGGCCAGGTACTGCCATAATTTGGCGACAACTAATCACGGTTCCACTTTTTCCATTGAGACGGAGGGCGAGAATTGCTTTAAGAAGACAGTGGTTTCATGAACGACGTACCAAGCTGCAGCAGTGGTTTCATGAACGACGTACGGAATCGCAGAACTGCTCGAGCTGGCTAGCCCCGGCTCAAGAGGAGAAACTGTTCAAGGCGGCAGAGGATGCGAGGAGGTTGATTGTGGAACCGCTAGACGAGTCCCGTTTTTCCGTACACTGTGCACGTCATGTGGCATACATTGTGGACCTGACCGACAACACATGTACCTGTGCTCGATTTCAGTTGGAGAGTTTTCCATGCGAGCATGCAGTCGCGGTAGCTTTAAACAGAGGCTTTGCAGCGAGAACATTATGTTCTCCTTATTATACGGCTGAATACTGGAGAGCTGCGTATGCTGAGACTGTATTTCCCCTACCGAACGAATCTGAGTGGGAAGTTCCTGACAATATTCTCCCGCTTAATAGTTTGTCCCCACCAATAATTGAACCGCGTGGCCACAGGCGTCCACGAACTTCTAGAATACCCTCTCTTGGAGAGTTTCCTCGGCCAGCGTCGTTACGACGAGATGTAAAGCGATCGGCCACACTCGCAAAACTTGTACGAGTCGATTCCCACATGACAATTAGTGTAGTATGTAATGGTATTGCTTTGTTTAACAAACAATATTTGGATGCGAGTGTTGCGCAACTATATTTGCTAATTCGATAAATTATATGAATCATACACAAATAAACGAACACAATTAATCACGGTTCCACTTAGAAGTATAAATAAATGATATTTACAAATATAAATAAATGATATTTACAAGTATAAATAAATGATATTTACAAGTACAAATAAATGAATCAAAAAATAAATGTACAACGTTTACGGGTCACACTCGAATTCGTACAAATCGGCCGCCAATTTATTCCTCCAAATTTGTATCCATGGCGGTTGATTCCATCAACCTTATGTCCAACACTCAAAAATTCGATGTACTTTATTGCAAAAATGCCGCAATCGCCCCTATAAATTGAATAATAAATGTGTTAGTTCAAAAACGTGTTAGATAAAAACTAAGTTTCGAATTTAAAAACAAAATACTTACGATCGCGATTGTCTCGCCGTCGTCTGATCTCGTACGATAGCTAGCCTGTTATTAACAATAACACCCGCTCGGGCAGCCATCAACGGAACGATCACTGCAATCGGCTCCAAGAACTGCTCCAGCTGGCTCTGTGTCAGACATGAATGGTCGGAGTCGTACACATACATCGTGGAGTCAGCAAAAACAATCTCCACGGCAATGGTATGATGATTCACGATCGCTGGAACATATATATGTGTGCAAGCCTCCCATGCCTTTCCCCCGAGAGTTGGTAGCATCCCAACGACCCATTCAGCCATATATTCAGGAAGCACGTACTCACTACCAATGCGTTGCAGCGACTGATGCTCAATGGTAACGGTACCAAAAAACTCAATGCTCAGTATGAGTCGACCGGGCATGTCGAATGATCGCGGATATCGTCGAGCTCGATCTCGTAACAACTCCATGGCCAGATCGATGTGCTGCATCATGGGGGGGGAGGGGTTATTTAATTTCATAAAATTAAAAATAACGTTTACAACATAAACGACAATATGATTTTTTTACTTACATCGTCGGCGAGCCACGTTCCCGAAGTGGTGATGTCGTGAAACCATTTATAAGCATCTTTGATCGTCCTCCCCCCGACGATGCGGCTATGTCTGAAAAAAATAAGACAAATGTTAAAAAAGATACATGAGTTAGCATAGCATTCTTTATTGATAGAAATTTTAAAATATTTACCCCGGCTTCATTATCCTCCACTCCGTCTCGAACGCTTTCCACTTGGCTGCGTCCACCTCCCGAAGCAGTTGGGGTACGTTCCATCGATGAACGTCCTCCTCTTTGCCTCGGTGTGTAGGGAGAAACGACGCATCGGAAGGCAACCTGACCCTCTTGCCGACCACCCCCTCCGGGGTGTCAACAGCATGCCTCTTCCCAGCAAGTGTATGCTCGTCGTCTACCACCACGACCTCATCCGGGGACACCTCCTCTGTACCTCCCTCGGGGGCCACCCCCCCCGTCCTACCACCCTCCGGGCTCTCCACCACCACGACCTCCTCCGAGGACACCCCCTCCGTCCTACCAGCATCCGGGGCCACATCCTCTGGGGCCACTGCCTCTGTCCTCCGCTCCTCCGGGGATAAAAGAAATGAAGCCAACGTAGCATCATCCGCCCAGAAATGACCCCCACCGTCACCCCCACCGTCACCCCCACCGTCATCCTCACCGTCACCCCCACTTTCACCCCCTCCGTCACCCCTTCCAATACCTCTTATTTCACCTCGGAGGGCTGCAATCTCATCCTGAACATCTCCCACCTGGCGACGGAGAACTCCAACGTCATTAGCTAAATCATCGACCCGTCCCCTAAACTCACGTGCCATCTCTCCAATCTGTCCCCCGAACTCACGTGCCATCTCTCCAATCTGTCCCCTAAACTCACGTGCCATCTCTCCAATATGTTCCGCCAACTCTCGGCGCATCTCGTCCATCTGACCCACTATAAATACTGTCAGGCGGTCATACAGATCAGTGGACGGTGGAAAATGTGACCTGATCGGAGGCGGTGAAGCCCATGCCGGCGGTGACGACATCGGAGGCGGTGAGGCCCTCAATTGTGACGGCGGTTGCGGTGAGGCCCCCGGGCGAGGCGGTGATTCTCTCCGAGGTGACGGTGATGCCCTCGGTCGAGGCGGTGATGCCCTCGGAGGAGACGGTGATGCCCTTAGAGGAGGCGACGGTGATGCCCTCGGTCGAGGTGAGCTGCGATCTATTGGACTGCGCTCCTACACAAATTCAAACATTAAACATAGTTATATTTAATGAAAATTGGCTAATGGTTTAATAAAAAAATTATACTCAATTTACGTACCTCATCCCGATTCACTTCGTCATGCGGAGCGGCCAATTCACGCACATATCCACGACCCTCCTCCTCCATCGATGGCATCAACTCCGTTATGACTTGAAGCTGGCATACCAACATTTCGACTGGTTAATGATCAAGTCATCGTATTTTGGAGCTATTTATCTAACCAGTTACTGATCACGTCATCATATTATCTAACCTGAGGGTCGTCGAAAAGAGCTGATAGCTTCTTGCTAGTCGGACATCCCTCTGCTCGGGATACTCGCCAATGATGCATCCGAGGGCATCGTGTCTCCCCTCGTCTCGCAAACTGGGTACCTAGGAGGGGACAGTCTCATACGCCCAAATACGCAATACGTACAATTATTATATTTATATAATAACAATTTTTATAATAAATAATGTTAAACATTTACTCGCACACAAGGGGCAATCCGTACGCATCGTATTTACGCATGGTCCCCTTCGGCTTCGAGTGTGTTACGAGTGAAGACGTGCACCGTGTCCTCAAAACATCTCCGGCCCCACGGATATGTGTTGAACACATCAAGATCGTCGACGATCTGTAAATGTAATAGGTCGATTCCAGTCCTCCGATGGTGACATCGCAACACGCTCTCAAGGATGTAGACCAAGCCGAGCTTCAGTCTGTCCAACATATGGTCACACCGCGTGATTGCGTAAATCATATCCGATAGCGGGGATCGACCCTTGTCCCCCAAAGTATGTGTCGTGTAGTACGCACTCTGCGAGTATCGGCACGAGCTGCATCATCCCCCGTAATCTTCAATCCAGTGATGAGAGCAAAATCGAACATGGAGAAACTGGCGACCTTACCCCCAAGTTCGAAGTGGAGGGCATCGTCGTCGACTGGACTACGCAACCGACACAGTAGGGCATCGAGGATCTGCCCAGAATCGTACATCTCTCAACTCGTACAAAGGCCAAAGAAACGAACGTCGAAGCATATCTGCATGCTGCTCATCCAACAACTCCAACACAGCTGTGTAACTGCCAAGGTTACCGTTCCAGGTAGCCTTGCCCGGCATCTGTCTCAATGTCCGCTCTAAATGGTACTCCATGCTGAAAAAAAGAAAAAAACTCATTACACATCTGCACTTCGAACATAAGATAATGAAGATCATCTAGCATAATCTCAGAAAATTAAATTAACCGAATTGTAACAAGTACACAAAACAAATAATTAAATTAAAAAATAAAAGGAAACAAGAATTTGCTAATTCTATCAGTAATTATCAAATTCAATTTTATTATTTAATTATATAAATGTTTTTCAATTACTACAATTATTAATCAAATTTAACGGAAAAAATTAGAAGTTGCTAATATGTTAAAATACAAAATTTAATAATTAAAATGATTTACTTAATGATATTAGGAATTATCAAATTAAAATTAATTATTTAATTCTATAAATTTTTATTTCATATTCGATTTTTTCAATTATTAATAAAATGTAACGGATAAAAAATAAGAAATTACTAATATATTAAAATATAAAATTTAATAATTAAAATGATTTATTTAATGATATTAGGAATTATCAAATTAAAATTAATTATTTAATTCTATAAATTTTTATTTCATATTCGATTTTTTCAATTATTAATAAAATGTAACGGATAAAAAATAAGAAATTACTAATATATTAAAATATAAAATTTCATAATTAAAATGATTTATTTAATGATATTAGGAATTATCAAATTAAAATTAATTATTTAATTCTATAAATTTTTATTCCATATTCGATTTTTTCAATTATTAATAAAATGTAACGGATAAAAAATAAGAAATTACTAATATATTAAAATATAAAATTTAATAATTAAAATTATTTATTTAATGATATTAGGAATTATCAAATTAAAATTAATTATTTAATTCTATAAATTTTTATTTCATATTCGATTTTTTCAATTATTAATAAAATGTAACGGAAAAAATAAGAAATTACTAATATATTAAAACATAAAATTTCATAATTAAAATGATTTATTTAATGATATTAGGAATTATCAAATTAAAATTAATTATTTAATTCTATAAATTTTTATATCGTATTCGATTTTTTTCAATTATTAATAAAATGTAACGGAAAAAATAAGAAATTACTTATATGTTAAATATAAAATTTAATAATTAAAACGATTTATTTAATGATGTTAGGAATTATCAAATTAAAATTAATTATTTAATTCTATAAATTTTTATTTCATATTCGATTTTTTTAATTATTAATAAAATGTAACGGAAAAAATAAGAAATTACTAATATGTTAAAATATAAATTTTAATAATTAAAATGATTTATTTAATGATATTAGGAATTATCAAATTAAAATTAATTATTTAATTCTATAAATTTTTATATCGTATTCGATTTTTTCAATTATTAATAAAATGTAACGGAAAAAATAAGAAATTACTTATATGTTAAATATAAAATTTAATAATTAAAACGATTTATTTAATGATGTTAGGAATTATCAAATTAAAATTAATTATTTAATTCTATAAATTTTTATTTCATATTCGATTTTTTTAATTATTAATAAAATGTAACGGAAAAAATAAGAAATTACTAATATGTTAAAATATAAATTTTAATAATTAAAATGATTTATTTAATAATATTAGTAATTATCAAATTAAAATTAATTATTTAATTCTATAAATTTTTTCGATTATGTAAAATATTTAATTCTATAAATATTTATTTAATGTTCGATTTCTTAAATTAAGTACAATATTTAATTATATAAATATTTATTTAATATTCAATTACATAAATCATTTATGTAATTATATTAATTTTAATGAAATGTAAAATATTTAATTATATAAATATTTATTTATTTTATTAAATTTTATAAAAAAACATAAATACATATTGGGCCATAACATTTTGACTGATAACGACAGATTCGATTGTCATCGGCAACAATGTCCGGCCAGTCTGTATAAAGAACACGAACTGGGCCATGGGTATCATTTGAGCAACAAGAAATTTGTGCCCGGTCAGTGATTCCGAATGCGCAGATCTGAGCGGTGTCAAGCGGCCCAGTCGTTCTCTTCTTGGAACACGGCCGGCACGCCGGCCGTGTTCCCTCGCCGGAAATGGCCATTTCCGGCGAGTTTAAGCTCCAACAATGGCCATTTCCGGCGATTTAAGCTCCAATAATCACACAAAACTAACTAAACTAACTCAAATACATGAAATTCGACCTAAAAATTGGAAATAAATTATGAAAAATCCATTTAATGACAACCACCAACCTTTCAACTCGCCGGTGACGTCTTCGCCTATTTTCAGGTGGTCGGTTTTGTGATTTTTCAGGTGGGGTCGGTCAGAGAGTGAGATGTCGGTGAGAGCTTGCCTTTTGTGGAAAATGAGGGTATTTTGGGTTTTTTAAAGGTTAACCCATGTTTTGACCCTTTTTTTTTTTTTTTCAATTCTATTTTTTAGTCAAAGGTCATTTTGGAATTAGACAACAATGGAAAGGTTATTTGCTCCTATTTCCTCGGGTTGACGGCTACAACAAATCAAAGGGTTGGAGAAAGTATGCTAATATTTCAAAGGTTGTGGGCTTTTGCTGCAATTATCCCTAAATTAAATAATAGAATCCGTAGATTCAAGTCTTGATAATTTGTTAATCAGAAAGAGTTGTGATTGTGAGATACAAATTACATATGATTGAATTTTAAATCTAGAGATGTCAAGATGGACGGGCTGGCCATGACCCGTGAAAACCGGCCCGTGAAAATCGGGACTGCGGCCCGACCCGTGACCCGTGTGGCGGTTCACGGGCCAAGGAGGTGTAACCTGCGGGCTTCGCGGGTTGCACCCCTACGGGCCGCGGTTAACCTGCGGCCCGTAAAAAAAATTGAAAAAATAAAAATAAAAAAATTCAATTATTTTTTTATTTTTTTAAAATTTTAACTAATGGTAATATAAATTTTCTAGCGGTAATATCATCCCCTTCATCTATAAATTCCAATTTATTCTTACAATTATTTTTACAATACCCTCTCTGCCTCTCATTAGTTATTATACATTTATACTTCATAGTTCATACTTGTCATTACCTTATTACAGTTACAATTATTCAATTGCAAATATCATCATCATCTTGATTATATTTCTTTCTTCTCGGTATTGGACGAAAGAAGATCTAGACTTAAAGAAAATATTTTGGAAGCTCTCATATGCGTGAAAGATTGGATATTCGCAAATCGAAGGATACAGGGTAAAATTATTGATGATATTGCTGAAAATTTAAAAAATCTTGCAATTCTTGAAGATTGATTGGAAAACAAAAATATAATTTTTGAACAACTAAATTATAGTTAAGTAGGTGTCAACCTAGTTGGGATGTACTTATACTATAAATATTTGATAATAATAATTAGACATGCATTTTGATGTAGTTGTTATTTGTTTAAGTTAAATTTAAGTTTGTAAAGTTATAAATAATTAATGTAACATTAAATTTGAATTTTATGTAAAAATTTCTTGATATAATTACGAATTTATCATTTTATTCAATTCTTAATTTACATTTAACAAAAAAAAAAAAAAAAATTTTTTTGCTATAAATATGAAAAATTCTATATTTTTATAATTTTATTTATACAATCATACGGGCCAAATCGGAACGAACCATGACCTACTCGACCCGTGACCCGCGCGGGCTCGACCCGGATGGGTCATCGGGTGGGCATGGGTTGTAGTCCAAAATTGTGGGCCGACCCGTAACCGGCCTGGAACCCGCAGCGCGCGGGCTTTTTTTCGCGCGGGCCGTTACCGGGCTCACATGTTTGCCGGTCGACCCGGCCCGGACCACCCGGATTGACACCTCTACTTAAATCGTCCGTGATTGATGTAATAACGATATATAAATAGATCATTACGTGCAGCATTTCTTACTTGTGAAGTAAGTAGCTGATCTCGCAAATTAAAGTGTGATGACATTTAAACGAACACGTTAATGTTTTGTTATAGAACAAAACATTGGAGACCTGTTAGGAAGATTCCATATGAATAACTATTTGATTGTCAGTGGTTAATCTCTAACGTTCGGTAGTGGAATTGATCATTTGACTTGAGATAATCATAGTGCCTTATATGAGGACAATCATTTTTTGGTGATGTAGGATGTTGCTCTGCCAAAGGTCGTTAATACGGCATCGTTCGAGTATGTCATGAATAATATGAAAGTTATGAATGATCAATAGATTATTCGTCACTCTTAGATAGTAAGAGATTATGATTTACATTTCATTCAATTAAGTTGTTAATAAAATTCTTGGTCGAGGTGTACTCATAAGTCGAAAACTCCTTTTCGACTTACATCGACTTAATATTGGGATGAAAGATATGATCGATAATCAAGATTGACACATCCATATATCTTAATTGATCGGATTATATTAACGGAAGGATTACAGTTTCACGAAAACAAACAAGTTTTGTTTTATCATATTACGTGACATTTTTCGATACATGTATTGCCCCGACACATTGCTAGATGTCAAATTGGAACGATGAATGTGAATTGCTGATAAATTAAAAAGAGGCATTTTAATTTACCGATTTTGATTAGATCAAAATAATAATTTACGTCGTTAGATATCGTGATCAAGAAACTAACGAGTCACGCACAAAAGGAGAACAAGAAGAATGAGATTCACCAATTAATTAATTATCAAGTGTTGGATAATTAATTAATTGAGTTGCTTGTTAATAGACTCAAATTAATTAATTGGATTAATTAATTCATGGACCAAATTTAATTAATTAGATTAATTAAATATTGGAGCGGGTTAAGTTTAAGAGACAGGCTGAGCCCACTCGGACTTCTATTAATAGGTTATTAGGGTTTGAAAATATATACAACATTATTATTATTCTTGCTAGCACAAGAAAAGAGAAGAAAACCTAATTCTCATTTTTGTTCCCTGTGTTGATTTTCATTGGGGACTAATCAATTGGACAGCTGTAAAATGCAGTTCGTGATTGTTTGTGTTACACCATAAATTATCCTATTGGGCTCGAACTTAGCCTATCCTACCAGGCCCATTATCCAGCCGGCCCATTAGGTCCCCGAGCCCATTTACATTTCACTTCTCTATATATATGAGTGACCTATTTCATTTAAGGTATGATTTCTAACCCTATCCAAATTCCCCTTCCCGCCTCTTGCACTTATTTTTCCTTCATCCGGCAGTTGACTTGACCGTCGGAGTGCGAACGGTCGCCGGACATTTTTCTTGGCCGGCGGCTTTTTGCCTCCTAACGGGGTGTTCAGTGTGCAGGTAGTGTCCACGTGGAGGGGGCGTGGTAGGGATTCTGTTCGACCAATTTTTGAGGTCAACAGATTGGCGCCGTCTGTGGGAAACGGTACGTTAACCATGTTATACCACAATCAAAAAGTCACCGGAAAAATATAGTTTTTCGGTCAGTTCTCTACTGAAAAATAGCAAAGACAGTAACCAAAGTATGAAGGTCTACGAAAAAGGAATTTTCCGGCAAAGGGTTGAAGAAACCCATGTTGAAAACTCCACCATGAAAATGGTGATAAAGAAAAAGAGAATGGCCATCCGCACCGGAGAAGATTCAGACTTCACGTTCGAAACAAAAATAAAATCTCTTTGTTAGATGAAAAACCTACTTTTGCTTCCTTGCAAAGGAAATTCCAAAGTTTTTATGCTTAAAGCAATCATTTTAGCTCCCTGCCTATGAATTGAAATTGCAGTCTCTGTTCCAAAAGACCCATTTCCAAAAGAAAGAAATTTCATGTCCAAAATTGAGAAAAAGAAACCAAGGAAGATCAAAGTCTCTTAACAATTGAAGAATTTTCTACA
The DNA here is from genome assembly GCA_035079005.1 of Fraxinus americana. Classification (NCBI taxonomy): domain Eukaryota; kingdom Viridiplantae; phylum Streptophyta; class Magnoliopsida; order Lamiales; family Oleaceae; genus Fraxinus; species Fraxinus americana. The sequence goes on along the minus strand of CM068721.1, from coordinate 18,072,582 downwards.
ACCATGTTTAAAGGAGTTGACATTGTTCTACAGAGACTCACACATATGGGTAAGTAGCTATTGGCATATTGGGGAAAGCGAAGAATCCTCATTTAAAGTTATCATAAGTAACATGGCAGCTCTCCTCTCCGATCGTGGCCACCGTAGACGACCGCACGCTGCGCCGCAAACGGTATTAATCTCCAGCCACCGTTCAGGCAGAAACTATATTAAGACCTCCAGCAAAGGTCGTTCAGGCAGTCGGTAATGTGCGTTCTACACTCTAGCTTGGTCCTATTGTGTCAAGTGTCAACATTAATTTTGATGGAAACCGGACGGTGATGGTGGCGTGTATGGATTGAGACGGGTTGTCTATTCAGTCTCTGCAAGTTGTATTGTGTGGCAGAAGAAATAGATATTTTGCAAATTAGTTTTATATTCTACAATATATTGGAAATGTGTTGGTCAACTAATGAGTTTAGTGGAAATGGGCCAAAGTTATGAAAAATTGGGCCCAAGGATTTATTGTTTTGGTAAAACATTTCCAGTTCTCGGTGGTTATTTTTCTTATGGGCCATCGCACTGGTGTCTTCCTTCTACAACAATAAACTTATTTCGTTGAGATGGGGCCTCTCGGTTTTGGGTCACGTTTGGAGGAGGAACGTGAAATTGTGATTAAACAGATGAGAATTTTCATCTCTTCATCCAAACTCTTCGCAAGCTTTAAGGTATTCCCGCCACTACTTCAAAATTGAATGGGTACGGTAAAGATTTGGTGCCTCTTTAATGCTACAGGCTATTTCAAAAATCTCCATTTTGAACTAAATTAGAGCATGCACATATCTACTTTCAACTTTTGCTTATTGTTTCCTACTGGAGCTTCAACATTGAAGAATATAGGTAATGGCAAAATTTGAGTTAGAGTGGCAAAATTCTTCTATTTGCATTCTAAATTTACAGTGATGAATTAATACAATATCCATGATGACAAATTGAGAAAGTATGTGAAATTTGCCATTTTAATTCTTCATGATTTCGTGCCTAGACTACAAAATTCATTTGTGCCAAAAAAAAAAAATTATTTTTACAATGCACGCAAAAAAAACTTGATAAATTGCTTAGTTCGGATTTCTCTTATTCAAAGCCCCTTCTTCTTATCACCTCTATTATTTGAGGCTTTATTAGCGGGATATTTATTTCTCGCTTCGCCAGAGGCTCATTCCTGGCTTCGCGAGATGTTTATTCCTCGCTTCGCCAGATGTTCATTCCTCGCTTCACGAGATGATTATTCCTCGCTTCGCCAGATGTTCATTCCTGGTCTCGCGAGATGTTTATTCCTCGCTTCGCCATAGGCTTTTTCCTGGCTTCGCGAGATGATTATTCCTCGCTTCGCCATAGGCTTATTCCTGGCCTCGCGAGATGTTGCATTGCGAGATGATTATTCCTCGCTTCGCCGGATGCTAATTCCTGGCCTCGCGAGATGTTGAATCCTCGCCTCGCCAGATGCTCATTCCTGGCTTCGCGAGATGTTTATTCCTCGCTTTGCGAGATGTTTATTCCTCGCTTCGTCAGATGTTTATTCCTCGCTTCGCCAGATGTTTATTCCTGGCCTCGCGAGATGTTTAATCCTCGCCTCACCAGATGCTCATTCCTGGTTTCGCGAGATGTTTATTCCTCGCTTCGCCAGATGCTCATTCCTGGCTTCGGGAGATGTTTATTCCTCGCCTCGCCAGATGCTGATTCCTGGCCTCGCGAGATGTTTCTTTCTCGCCTCGCCAGATGCTCATTCCTGGCCTCGCGAGATGTTTAATCCTCGCCTCGCCAGATGCTCATTCCTGGCTTCGCGAGACGTTTATTCCTCGCTTCGCCAGATGTTCATTCCTGGCTTCGCGAGATGATTATTCCTCGCTTCGCCAGAGGCTCATTCCTGGTTTCGCGAGATGATTATTCCTCGCTTCGCCAGAGGCTCATTCCTGGCTTCGCGAGATGTTTATTCCTCGCTTCGCCAGATGTTCATTCCTGGCCTCGCGAGATGTTTAGTCCCCGCCTCGCCAGATGCTCATTCCTGGCTTCGCGAGATGATTATTCCTCGCTTCGCCATAGGCTTATTCCTGGCCTCGCGAGATGTTGCATTGCGAGATGATTATTCCTCGCTTCGCCGGATGCTAATTCCTGGCCTCGCGAGATGTTGAATCCTCGTCTCGCCAGATGCTCATTCCTGGCTTCGCGAGATGTTTATTCCTCGCTTCGCGAGATGTTCATTCCTGGGTTCGCGAGATGATTATTCCTCGCTTCGCCAGAGGCTCATTCCTGGCTTCGCGAGATGTTTATTCCTCGCTTCGCCAGATGTTCATTCCTCGCTTCGCCAGAGGCTCATTCCTGGCTTCGCGAGATGATTATTCCTCGCTTCGCCAGAGGCTCATTCCTGGCTTCGCGAGATGTTTATTCCTCGCTTCGCCAGATGTTCATTCCTGGCCTCGCGAGATGTTTAGTCCTCGCCTCGCCAGAAGCTCATTCCTGGCTTCGCGAGATGATTATTCCTCGCTTCGCCATAGGCTTATTCCTGGCCTCGCGAGATGTTGCATTGCGAGATGATTATTCCTCGCTTCGCCGGATGCTAATTCCTGGCCTCGCGAGATGTTGAATCCTCGCCTCGCCAGATGCTCATTCCTGGCTTCGCGAGATGTTTATTCCTCGCTTCGCGAGATGTTCATTCCTGGGTTCGCGAGATGATTATTCCTCGCTTCGCCAGAGGCTCATTCCTGGCTTCGCGAGATGATTATTCCTCGCTTCGCCATAGGCTTATTCCTGGCCTCGCGAGATGTTGCATTGCGAGATGATTATTCCTCGCTTCGCCGGATGCTAATTCCTGGCCTCGCGACATGTTGAATCCTCGCCTCGCCAGATGTTCATTCCTGGCTTCGCGAGATGTTTAGTCCTCGCCTCGCCAGATGCTCATTCCTGGCTTCGCGAGATGATTATTCCTCGCTTCGCCAGATGTTCATTCCTGGCCTCGCGAGATGTTTAGTCCCCGCCTCGCCAGATGCTCATTCCTGGCTTCGCGAGATGATTATTCCTCGCTTCGCCATAGGCTTATTCCTGGCCTCGCGAGATGTTGCATTGCGAGATGATTATTCCTCGCTTCGCCGGATGCTAATTCCTGGCCTCGCGAGATGTTGAATCCTCGCCTCGCCAGATGCTCATTCCTGGCTTCGCGAGATGTTTATTCCTCGCTTCGCGAGATGTTCATTCCTGGGTTCGCGAGATGATTATTCCTCGCTTCGCCAGAGGCTCATTCCTGGCTTCGCGAGATGATTATTCCTCGCTTCGCCATAGGCTTATTCCTGGCCTCGCGAGATGTTGCATTGCGAGATGATTATTCCTCGCTTCGCCGGATGCTAATTCCTGGCCTCGCGACATGTTGAATCCTCGCCTCGCCAGATGTTCATTCCTGGCTTCGCGAGATGTTTAGTCCTCGCCTCGCCAGATGCTCATTCCTGGCTTCGCGAGATGATTATTCCTCGCTTCGCCAGATGTTCATTCCTGGCCTCGCGAGATGTTTAGTCCCCGCCTCGCCAGATGCTCATTCCTGGCTTCGCGAGATGATTATTCCTCGCTTCGCCATAGGCTTATTCCTGGCCTCGCGAGATGTTGCATTGCGAGATGATTATTCCTCGCTTCGCCGGATGCTAATTCCTGGCCTCGCGAGATGTTGAATCCTCGCCTCGCCAGATGCTCATTCCTGGCTTCGCGAGATGTTTATTCCTCGCTTTGCGAGATGTTTATACCTCGCTTCGTCAGATGTTTATTCCTCGCTTCGCCAGATGTTTATTCCTGGCTTCGCGAGATGATTATTCCTCGCTTCGCCAGAGGCTCATTCCTGGTCTCGCGAGATGTTTATTCCTCGCTTCGCCAGATGTTTATTCCTGGCCTCGTGAGATGATTATTCCTCGCTTCGCCAGATGTTCATTCCTGGCTTCGCGAGATGATTATTCCTCGCTTCGCCAGATGCATATTCCTGGCCTCGCGAGATGTTTATTCCTCGCCTCGCCAGATGCTCATTCCTGGCCTCGTGAGATGATTATTCCTCGCTTCGCCAGATGTTCATTCCTGGCTTCGCGAGATGATTATTCCTCGCTTCGCCAGATGCATATTCCTGGCCTCGCGAGATGTTTATTCCTCGCCTCGCCAGATGCTCATTCCTGGCCTCGTGAGATGATTATTCCTCGCTTCGCCAGATGTTCATTCCTGGCTTTGCGAGATGATTATTCCTCGCTTCGCCAGATGCTTATTCCTGGCCTCGCGAGATGTTTATTCCTCTCCTCGCCAGATGCTCATTCCTGGCTTCGCGAGATGTTTATTCCTCGCCTCGCCAGATGCTCATTCCTGGCTTCGCGAGATGTTCATTCCTCGCCTCGCCAGATGTTCATTCCCTGGTCGAAGACCATAAAGCTTCAAGTTGATATTGATTCTGTGCAAATTGGGAGAATTGAAGATGTACCTTTCCTAGATGAGAATGGCTCTGTTATCTTTGATGAAGATGGGAAGCCTTTTTTACATACTGAAGGAACATGCTACATCTCTAAAAATCTAGCCATGCAATGTTCGAAAGGTCCCTGTGGAGCTAAATATATGAAGGGTGATGATTTTCTGAAAATTCATGATTTTGAGGATGTATCATGTCAACAAAAAGGAACGAAAGTTGGGAACATGGAACCGCCTTTAGTGATGCAAGTTTGGTTGTTCTACAATAGTTGTGCTGCTAAGGGAACTCTTCTCGTAAATAAGAAGAGGAACATCATCTTGAAGTCCTCGTTCCTTGAATAAAGGAAGAGACGACATATTTTATGAGTACTCGTCCCTTGAATAAATGAAGATGCAATATTTTGAAGTCCTCATTCCTTGAAAGAGGAAGAGACAAACCGCCTCGTCAGATGTTTATTCATAGTCTCGCGAGATGGTTATTCCTCGTCTCTTACTATCATCGAGCCTAACTGTAAGCCCTCGTCATTTAGAGGCTAGTTGATAAGAATCCGATAGTTCGGCTATTGGCGGGATGTCTTTTCCCCGCTTCGCCAGAGGCTCATTCCTGGTCTCGCGAGATGTTTATTCCTCGCTTCGCCAGATGTTCATTCCTGGCTTCGCGAGATGTTTATTCCTCGCTTCGTCAGATGTTTATTCCTCGCTTCGCCAGATGTTCATTCCTGGCTTCGCGAGATGTTTATTCCTCGCTTCGTCAGATGTTTATTCCTCGCTTGATCAGATGTTTATTCCTCGCTTCGCCAGATGTTTATTCCTGGCCTCGCGAGATGTTTTTTCCCCGCTTTGCCAGTTGCTCATTCCTGGCTTCGCGAGAAGTTTATCCCTCGCTTCTCACTATCGTCGAGCCGAACCGTAAGTCCTCTTCATTCCGAGGCCATTTTGTAAGACTCCGTTAGTTCGACTATTCGCGGGATGTTTATCCCCCGCTTCGTCGTTGCTTATTCTTGGTTTCGCGAGATGTTTATCCCTCGCTTCTCACTATCATCGAGCTGAATCGTAAGTCCTCTTCATTTCGAGGCCAGTTTATATCTGCAAAGGTGCATACGCCCCCATGGGCGGGGCCACCTCAAGGATGCCCACTTCATCAGGAGAGGTGCGGGTGCCACTTCTGGTGAAGCGGATCTACAGTGTTCTCACACTATGCCTTCTATTGCTGGATCAGACACCATGGAAGATGCCCTTGCAAAGGTGCATGCGCCCCCACGGGCAAGGCCACCTCAAGGATGTCCACTTCATCAGGAGAGTTGCGGGTGCCACTTCTGGTGAAGCGGATCAGCAGTGTTCTCACACTCATTCTTTCTACTTGCTGGGCTAGGACTTCACTTCTGTACTTATCACTTCGTCCTTCGGTCGGGACTTTGCTTTTACAACATCGATTCGCCTCGACTACTTATGTTCAGAGTCTCGCCTCTGCATCGGCTTATTACAGCTGCTTATTCCAGAGTATCGCCTCGACTACTTATCTTCAGAGTATTGCCTCTGTTGCTTGTATTCAGAGTCTCGCCTCTGCATCGGCTTATTACAGCTGCTTATTCCAGAGTATCGCCTCGACTACTTATCTTTAGAGTATTGCCTTTGTTGCTTATATTCAGAGTCTCGCCTCTGCATCGGCTTATCACATCTACTTATCTTCAGATCATCACCTCTACTGCTTATATCTAGAGTCTCAACCCTGCATGAGCTTTATTGCAGCTACTTATCTTCGGAGTGTCGAGTTGCCTATCTTTCAGTGGTTTATATCCCAACTCGACCCGTATATAAATATTCATACCGAGACTTGGGAGGATTGTTGTGATACTGATATCTTAGTATCATTACATTATTATTGCCAGCATATGCATTATATTGTTACTGTCGAGTGCGTGTTTCACATCACTGCTAGCATGTCATGCCACTATTTTCAATACAGTCATTGCGCATGCTACGTTATCTACATTGGCAATACTGTTATACTAAACTGTGCTAGCATACGACCTGCTATGATACATGATAGACTCTCTGCATATTATATCTTGGAGAAAATTAATATGTCATTATTCACCTTATCATCATGAGTAATTTGAGGGCAAATGGAGCCCAAAGTTTATTTAGTATATGTGCTGTGGATATATTGTGTTACATTACAGGTTGGTTTAGTCCATATTACAGAGGAGATGCTGCCGAAATTTCGACAAATTATATGCAATATTTACCTTTCAAGGCAATTCGTAAGCCCTCGCTTATTCAGGCTGACATGCATATTTTCGAGGCAGTTCGTCAGTCCTCGCCCATCGGAGCTACTTATATTTCTGAGGCAATCTGTAAGATTTCGACTACTTGATAATTTATATTTCAAGTCCGACTCGCACATGAATGTACAACTCAGACTTGGGGGACTGTTGTTACACCATAAATTATCCTATTGGGCTCGAACTTAGCCTATCCTACTGGCCCATTATCCAGCCGGCCCATTAGGTCCCCGAGCCTATTTACATTTCACTTCTCTATATATATGAGTGACCTATTTCATTTAAGGTATGATTTCTAACCCTATCCAAATTCCCCTTCCCGCCTCTTGCACTTATTTTTCCTTCATCCGGCAGTTGACTTGACCGTCGGAGTGCGAACGGTCGCCGGACATTTTTCTTGGCCGGCGGCTTTTTGCCTCCTAACGGGGTGTTCAGTGTGCAGGTAGTGTCCACGTGGAGGGGACGTGGTAGGGATTCTGTTCGACCAATTTTTGAGGTCAACAGTTTGTGTTCAAGAATTAGTAAAATAGTTTACAAAATTCATTAAAGGTATTATTCTAAACACAGTTTCTATCTAAACAAAAAGCAAATCCGTTGTGAGGATTGAAAAATAGTTTATTTTTCGCTGTGGATTTTAAATAAATTCTCAACAAAATGTTTCATTTCATCCCTTTTAATGCGTGCAAGTCCAAAACTCATAAACTTCCCTTTTCCGTTTCGTCGTCTGCACCTGAGAACGGATATAAGTGTTATGTTCTTTTTGCTGATTAATATTCCAAATATATGTAGCTTTATCTATTAAACAAAAAATCGAATGTGAAACCTATATATGTTCACTAGATTTCAGCTTATTATTTAAAAGAAAAATTTGCACACCCATCACAACTAAACTAGTGAATATTAGTCTCTGGCCGCATTCCTTTTTGAACTTGGTATATTTTATCTCATCTCTCCGCCCCACACTTTGCAACACAATAATTTCTCTAAACGACATTACCGCCAAATTGTTGAGATTGGGTCTTCCCTTCTTCGCCATACGTCTTATGCCCTCCCTTTTAGGAGCCACACCTTTACTGCGGCAGTATACCTTATAAATTACATGCTTACTCCAGCGGTATCAATTAATTTCACTTTCGGCGTCATTTTTAAATGCTGAGTGTTTGGGTGCCTGTGCTATCCCTGGCTGAAACCCTACACCAAGTAAAACTCGAACCGAACTTACCTCTTTATTCTTTCTTAATTGTTCCCTTCAACAGAGTGCCTATCACTTCTACGATTCTACCATTAGAACATTTTCATCTGTTGCCATGTCATCTTTGTCGAGTATATCTTCCCATTCCATTCTGCCATTGTAGCTAACTCCAATTCTTCCACAGTTACCTCTTGGATATTCTCACCTTAGCATATTGTCCCAACCTCTATTACCTTTACAATTATTCTCGACTTGTTACTAGCCATCTCAAGTCATCCCCACCTACCTAGATCCCTTTATACACTGCTTCTACACCATTGTATTCTTATTGCCCGATTAACATTGTCCCAAAATCTGAATGTCCCCAAATAATTCTTCCTAACAACGATACCACTCAGCCATACGTACTCCCAAGTGCATGCCCTCTCCAATGCTCAACCATTCGTACACAATATCTATACAGTATGGTATTTGTGATTTTACACTTATCCGAACCATCAAAAGTGGACATTTGGGAGTCCTTTTAGAGTATTGATACTTAAATTTTGTTAATTATTGATTGTTTTAGGCGAAAACTCGGAATGGATGTTGGAGGATGAAAATGAATGAGAATTGAGAAATAAGGATTGAAGGAGAACATATTTTGGAATGTGGGGACTAAATTATTGGGTTTGGTAGTTGTAGGACCGACAATGCAAATAATGGAGGACTTGTCCTGAACGAAAAAGGCAATTTAAGGGCTCAATTGCAAAAGAGGAAAAAGGTCGGCCTTGTAATTGCACAGCTAAACAACGAAGTGATTACACGCAAGTGACAAAATTCTCTAGCAAGCACCAAAACCTACCTATGCGATCGCAACCTCTTCTTCTATGCGATCACATTGGCCATACGAGGAGCTTAGATTTCTTTTCCTACTTCGATTCTGTAATGTCCCAGATTTTATATTCTTAATTTGGTTGGTATAGTCCATTTAAGAAATAAATTATAGAATCTCGGCCCATTTAGGGTTATGAAAGTACAAGCCATAAGTTATTTATAAGCCTAATACTTTAAGACATTAAGTTTAAGTAAATTTGATTTCAAAGATTTAATGAATAATTGGGTTGCCACAATGGTCATCTGCATGGTATTTCCTCTTGGCCACCCAAGTTCGAATCATCATGCAGATGTTTTTATGAAGTATTTTATAAAATTATTTGTTCGGCTTAAAACTCTTCAAATTCCTAGTTAAAGACTCAATTTAACAAGATTAATGATAATATAACTCTTCCATTTAGTTTTCCACTAAAAAGGGAGGTTACAAGAAGAGGAAAAACATTTTTTAATTACACATTTCCTCAAATCCGAAATTACACTTATTTTCCTAAAAAAAATCTTTATGTTAAGTAAAGTTTGAAAGAATAGCAAGGGTGTGAAGGAGAAAGTGCACACTTTGATCAAAGAAAAAGATTTTCAAAAGAATAGGAGAGGAGCATATTTCTAAAAGTTCTGATACCGTCGGGAAGCAACAACAATCATCCAATATTATACTTTCATAAGCTTTTAACAAAGGTAGGTAGAGGTGCAAGTGTTTGTTTCGTTTCCAAATTATGATTTTCGTTAAAAGTTTGAATGAATTGGTGCCTTCGGGTACGATGTCATGACACTACTATAGTTTGAATGGTCATTCTCCGGTTCTATGCGTTATGTTAAATCATAACTCCATAGAAATTGGATTTTGCCGGAAATCCATCTACGTGCGACGGTATGAATCTATAGTTCGAAATTTTATAATTTGTTAACGAAACGCACCGATGACATCTATTGAGTTTCAAACTCATGGGTTGATTCCCTCTCTACAGGTTGATTTGATATGATTTGCTTGGGACGTGGATGATGGTAAAGAATAATGCAACGTGCTATGGGGAAGCCGGTGATTTAACTTTTTAAATTTGATTATGAAATGTTTACGTTATTTTAAATAGATTTCTATGAAATGTCATATTTGGAACTATTCTAATCACATTTCTTTATGAATAAGTTGTGCTTAAAGGTAGGTACGTTTCATAAAATTTGCTTGCAATTCACTGTTTACAAAAAAACCAAGTGTTGGCAATTTAATGTTGCTATTTCATTATATTTTCAGATTCTGCCTTGACTTTAAAAATTCATAACTTAATCATTACTTGGAATTTTTCAACAAAACGAGTGGTGTTTGATAGCTTCATAAGTTAGCTACTGAATAAATTCGGAATCATGTCAATCCGATGTTGGTAGAATTTTAAATGTCACTTAGAGTAAACTACGTCGGGTAATGTTGCCGTTTTCCAGCTTCTGCCCTTGGATTTGAAAATTCAGAACTCGATCGTTACTTGAAATTTTTGGGTAAAACCAATGGATTTTGACAGTCTCATGGGTTAGCTATTGCATAAAGTTGAAATCATGTTGATTTGATATGTGTAGAATTTTATATATCACTTTAAGTAAACTATGCTGGGTTACCTTCCAAACTGTGTCGTTGCAAGGTTTTGAAAATATTTTTATACCTCATATGTTGCCAATGGAAGTTGATTTTTGGATATGTCATAGTATAAAGAGTGTCCTACTTTACTATAAAATTTCATGAAATTTCGGAGATGTTAGCTATGCAAAAGAATTTATTTTTGACTACTGCTGTTGAGATAAAAAGCCAAACAGCAACATTCATTTTTTTTTTCAACTTAGAACTTCACGTCAGTAAATGGATACATGCATGGGAATTATTCTAAAACATTTTTTTTATGTGGTTCTAGTATTGAAATGATGTTGTACAGAATTAAATAAGTCTTGAATTAAATTCTTAAATTAAAATTGTATACTCTCCGCTTGAGGTATCGTAACTTATTTAGTTTACGACTAAAGTAAAGCGAGTCTTGTAACGTTTCGACCCATGCGGGTTGAGGCGCTACATATTCAACATCTGATTCAAGACATTTTTGTGCTTGATTTTAAACCTAAGGGGGAGTATAAATAGACTTCTATTCGAGATGAATCTAGCCCCTGACCCACTATAGCTAGACAAATTTAGCCTTCAGGGCAAGTTCCTCACTCACTACTAAGCGCCCCTAGTTGATTTCTGTGGGAAGTATTTTATTTCATTTTTCTTGGTTCGACTATGTATGGAATGGTATCTTTATCATCTTTTATAACCTAAACAAGGTCAAGAATGGGGAACATTGTTTTTATCATTGAAGAGAGGCTAGCAAGAGACGAAGAAGAGTTTTACAACAAAAATTGAAGATTCAAGGCTCGAATCAAAGTAAATTATTGAAGAAACTGAGTTTTCAAGATCATTTTCTAGTTATTTCATATGGGTGATGTATTTTCAATATCTTTTGTATGAATAATGCTAAGTGTATATCATTTGGTCGACATCTTTGTGTACACTCCATTGAAGCCCAAAAAGTATTGGATGCGAGTGTTTATATATATATATATATATATATATATATAAATTCAATCATGTGCCGCCACGTGGCAAAATGTCAAAAATGATGTAAAAAAAAAGTACATATAGAATGATTATCTTTTATATATTTTGAATATCATAATGCTAGGCTAAACTTCTTTTGTATATGATGAATGATGAAACTTATTGGTTACCCTTTTTAATTTAACGATAGTATTTTGGTGAATTTTTGTGTTCTTGATCACTTATGCATGCTTATTTTATTGTTCGAATACTTGATCATCATTAAGATAATTAGTTGCTTATTATAGTTTTTAAAGAATCGCAATAGATTAGAACATTGTATATTTGACACATAGGTAATAGGTGATAGGAATAACATTTATAGTGTTTGCAATCTAGGTAGATAATCATGTTATGCACATGACTAGGAATATGGTCTGGTCGGGCTTAGGATGAGTTTAATTTATCTTGAAAAAGAATGTTAAACATGAGAAGATTATCCATTATCATGAATATTGAAGAATACTAACTTACATGATTTGAGAATTGGAAATATAAATTAATAAATGGCGAGTTTTTTGTACTCGGGTCGGTTTATAGTGGGTAGAGGGTTCCATTTGCTGCAAGCTAAATTCTAGGGTTGATAAGGGGTTGAGTGGCGATGGGGTATCTGTTAGCGATTGAAAGAATTAACTTAATCTACACATCACCAAAAGCTACACCTCAGCCTCCACATCAGACTAGCAGCTGGAAGCTAACGGTTTCTGTCCTTGCATTGTTATTCTATTGCACCAGCCTTACACTCTCCATTACTTGTTGTAAATAGATTCCCAGCACTACCCATAATTCATGGATCGGCCTCCAGCTGGATCATCTGGAATGTTCCTTGTATGCTATAAATCTGTAAGCTATCAGAGCAATAGCTAATTGATTGTAAAAAAAAAAGCTCATCTTTCAATATATTTATAATTCAAACTTGGTATCAGAGCACTCCATGGCCAACGCCAACAACTCCTCAGCAAATGAAGGTCCTAACTCTGATCCTGCATCCATATCAAGCTACTCAGTTGCTCCGATGCAAGGAAGCAACATCATCACGCTTTTGGTGGGAATCTGACTCAAAGTAGTGTCAGTAAAACTTGAGAAGAACAATTTCTTGCTATGGCAAAATATGATTCTGCCTATAATCCGTGGGCACAATCTAGAGAGCCATATTCTAGGAACAAAAACTTGTCCTCCAGAATTTATCCCTACTCAACTAACTGGTGAAGCTGGCACTAGTGTTGAAATGATAAAGAATCCTGAATTTAATCAGTGGATGTCGACTGATCAATTGCTAATGGGCTGGCTTTACTCTTCAATGACTCCTGACATTGCAATGAGAGTAATGGGAGCTAAAAGCTCCAATGAACTATGGTCAGCTGTGAAAGAAAGTTACGGTGTGCAAAATAGATCAAGAATCACATTCTTGACTGGTGAACTTCAGAAATCAAGGAAAGGAGCACTAAGCATTGATCAGTATTTGAACAAAGTTAAACTACTTGCTGATAATCTTGAAATAGCTGGAAAAGCTATTCATCTTGCTGATCTGATTACTGAATTCTTGGCTGGGCTAGATGAAGACTACACACCAATTGTAGTTCAGATCAACAGCCGTGATCACTTCACCTGGGGAGAACTGCAATCAACACTCATGACATTCGAAAGTCAACTTGAACACCTGAACTCAGTTAGAAATGAACTTGTAGGTATCAATCTGGAGCAGCCTTCAGCCAATTTCACTCAAAGGTCAGGTTCAAACCAATCTTACTTCAGGTCCTTTAGGCCAAATCCTGGAGGAAGGTTCGCCAACTACAATAACTTTAGAGGAGGAAGAAGAGGCCGAAACAGAGGTGGAGGCTCCTATGGGAATGACATACCTATTTGCCAAGTGTATGGCAAGATTGGACACAAAGCAAATATATGCAATTTCAGATATGATGAAAGATACTTAGGCACTCCACCAAGTCACAGAACTAATTACAGCCCCTCTCCAACAGCATTTATAGCCTCACCTAACACTGTAAGTGATCTAGCTTGGTTTGCAAACAATGGGGCCAGTAATCACATTACAGCAATGAAGGAAAATGTCACCTCGCCACAAGAATACACTGGTAAGGAGAAAGTGATGGTTGATAATGGGAGTAAGTTATCTATTTGGCATTACCCATATCCTAACATTGAATGACAAAACACTTGTGTTAAATAAGATGCTTCTTGTGCCTAAAATAAAGAAGAACCTTATAAGTGTTTCACAACTAACATGTGACAATCAAGTGTATATGGAGTTTCATTCTAACTGCTGTTTTGTGAAGGACAAGCAAACGAGGAAGGTATTGCTGCAAGGGAAGCTTAAGGATGGGTTATATCAACTGGATTCTCCTCAACAAAACCCAAAATGTCATACTCTAACGTCTGCTTCTTCGGATAAATTCTACTACAATCTCAATTCTCTCAGTTCCAGCACCAGTCAAGTATCTAGTTTCAGTAAAGAGTCATGTCAAAAGTCTTTAAATTCCTCAATAGATGTTTGGCACAAGAGACTTGGACATCCATCTAGTCAAGTGGTGTCTCAAGTGCTCAAGAATTGTAATCAAAAGGCAAAAGAAAATGAAATCAAACCATTTTGCGATGCCTGCCAATTTGGAAAGTCTCATCTGCTACCCTTCTCATTATCTATCTCACATGCCAAAAATCCACTTGAACTCATATATACTGATATCTGGGGACCAGCACCTATATAAACTGCCTCAGGCTTCAGATATTACATAACCTTTTTAGATGACTTCAGTCGATTCACATGGATATACCCACTGAAACAGAAATCTGAAGCACTGGGAACCTTTATTAACTTCAAAAAACTGGTGGAAAATAAATTTACAAACAAAACTAAAACCCTGCAGGCTGACTGGGGGGGTGAGTACAGAATTTTTACTAAGTTTCTAACACAAGAAGGGATCGATTTCAGACATCCATGCCCCTATACTTCTGCAAAAAACGGGAGGGTAGAAAGAAAGCACAGGTACATCACAGAAATTGGCCTGACCCTCTTGGCTCAAGCTAAACTACCCTTAACATATTGGTGGGAAGCTTTCTCAACTGCCACCTACCTCATAAATCGATTGCCTACACTTACTCTTGAAATGCAAACACCCTTCTCAGTCTTGAATGAAAAAGAAGTTGATTACAAGGCACTAAAAGTCTTTGGATGTGCCTGCTATCCTTGCCGCCTACCCTACCAAAAACACAAGTTCAACTTCTACTTAACCAAGTGTATTTTCCTCGGTTACAGCCAATCCCACAAAGGTCACAAATGTCTAAGCTCGACAGGAAAAATTTACATCTCAAGGCATGTTGTATTCAATGAGTTTGAGTTTCCCTTTGAATCCTTGTTCTCTACACAAAATCAATTCAGTCCTGTTATACCTGAAACTGTAGTGTCATGCTTTCAATTTCCCTCTCAAATAACAACCTCAAATCCTACATCAAATCCTGATGATACAACCCATCCAGAAGTAACCAATGCTTTGCTTCACTCACCTCTAAGCTCGACTCACAATCAAAAGTTAAGTTTGAACATTTTTGAGAGTGCCAGCTTAAGTGAAGGCTCCATTCGAATTGAAAATGATCAAATCATTGAAACTGAGGCTCAGCCATCTTCAAATATCGAAAGACCTGCATCAAAACACTTAACCAATTTGCAACCAATCACTAATGAATCACATGATCACCAGGGGAAAGGCTGGAATTTTCAAGCCAAAGGTATACATGGGAAAATCAATTAAATCTAAACCTGTACCTGCAGAACCTGGAAGTGTCAATGAAGCCATGATAAATGAAAATTGGAGGAAAGCTATGGAAGAGGAACTGAATGCATTGAAGAAAGCTAAAACCTGGAAGCTAGTGCCACCATTACCAAATTACAATGTAGTAGGAAATAGGTAGGTTTTCAGAGTAAAGAGAAACGCTGATGGCACAATCCAGATATTCAAGGCAAAGTTAGTTGCAAAGGGATTTCATCAGTCACCTGGAATTGATTTCTCTGAAACCTTCAGTCCAGTGGTCAAAACATCAACCCTACGTGGTCAATTAGGCAAATAGACATCAATAACGCCTTTTTAAATGGAGAATTAGAAGAAGTGGTATTCATGAATCAGCCTGAAGGATTCATAGACAAAACAAAACCACATCATGTCTGCAAATTACAAAAGGCTTTATGGACTAAAGCAGGCGCTGAGAGCTTGGCATGAGAAGCTGAAATCAATATTACTAATCTGGAATTTCAGACAATCAATTGCAGACACATCACTCTTCTACCTTAAGTCTGAAAGTCAGATTATTTTTGCTCTCATATATGTTGATGATATTGTGGTGACAGGTAATGATCTGAAGCTAATGCAAAGGTTTATAGATGAATTAAATAGAAAATTTACATTGAAGGATATGGGACAGCTTTATCACTTTCTAGGAATTGAAGTAATGTGGTATAGTTCAGGACTTTATCTCACACAGAGCAGGTACATTGCTGAATTACTCAAGAAATTCAAACAGGATAATCTCAAGCCTTGTCCTACTCCTATTCTAGCTGGCAAAACTATTTCAAAATTAGATGGAGAAGCATTGAACAAGCCTTCAACCTACAGAAGTGCAGTAGGAGGCTTGCAATACCTTTCGCACATGCGGCTTGACATCACCTTTGCCGTTAACAAACTAAGCCAATTCTTGCAAACACCAACATCTATACACTGGCAAGCCTTAAAAAGTGTGTTGAGGTACCTAAAAGGTACAATGAATCAAGGACTTTGGATACAAAGAAGCAATAGATTAAACCTATATGGTTTTTCAGACGCAGATTGGGCCTCATGTCAAGATGACAGGAGATCTACATGAGGCTATTGCATTTACCTTGGAGATAGCCTAACAGCTTGGTCATCTAAGAAACAACACGTGCTTGCAAGGTCTAGCACAGAGTCGGAATACAGATCACTGGCTTCAGCAACCTCAGAAATCGCATGGATCCAATCCCTCTTCAAAGAACTTGATCTCTCACAAGTTTCAACTCCTATCCTATGGTGCGACAAATTAAGTACAGGAGCTTTGGCAGCCAATCCAGTCTACCATGCTAGAACGAAGCACATTGAGCTCGACATTCATTTTATAAGGGAAAAAGTCCTTGCAAAAGAGTTGGAAGTTAAATATTTACCATCATCTGATCAAATTGCAGACCTTCTGACTAAGGGCCTTACTCACTCGAGATTCAACTTCTTGAAGGACAAGCTTGGTGTTACCTTAGTACCATCCAGCTTGAGGGAGGGTGTGAAAGAATTAACTTAATCTACACATCACCAAAAGCTACACCTCAGCCTCCATATCAGACTAGCAGCTGGAAGCTAACGGTTTCTGTCCTTGTATTGTTATTTTGTTGCACCAGCCTTAACTCTCCATTACTTGTTGTAAATATATTCACAGCACTACCCATAATTCATGGATAGGCCTCCAGCCGGATCATCTGTAATGTTCCTTGTATGCTATAAATCTGTAAGCTATCAGAGCAATAGCTAATTGATCGTAAAAAAAAGCTCATCTTTCAATATATTTATAATTCAAACTGCGACAAATCTGACAAAGCAACTCAAGGCAACAATTTAGGCAAGGCAAATTTTAGGGAAGCTCAATTTTCGGATGAAGATGAGGTGTAGTAGCTGTTCCCATTTTAAATGGGAAATTGAAATATTAAGGAAGCCTTCAATTTGGGCTGAAGTTATTATAGCAAGTAACCATCTGATTTAAATAAGGATTCCTAGGATAGAAAGAACTTGAATCCCATAAGAATTATAAACTTGCCTTTATAATTTCTTTCTCTTTCAATTGTAAGCCCCTAGGCTATTTAAGGTGTAGAATTTATCAATAATGGGAGAAAATTATTTCCAACTCATCTTTGTGTTGATTTAAGGAGGCCCCAAGGCACCTCGAATTGCCTTACTAAGGAGGATAGGATCCCTCAAAGAATCCTAGATAGTTCTTATTATTTTCAGGATTGGGAAATTACGAAAGACCGATCCCGGGGCTTTTCCTATAAACAAATACGTTACTACGTTCATCACTAAACGATTCAACAGCTTGGTATCGGAGCCAGTCCAATCACCTACTTGATAGATTGGAGAATGACATGGGCTCAATAAATGCGGGACAACAATCTGTACAACAAGAAATAAAAGCTGTGCAGGAGTGGTTGATGAATCGTACTGAGGATATGATCATGGTCTTATCCAACCAAATTCAGGAAAAAATCTTCCCTAAATTCTGGTGGTGGACATGATGATTCTTTTTCCTATAATCGAAATAAAGGGAAGGGAATCGCCAAAAGTAGTGGGTCTTTTATACCAAAGCTAACAAAGCTAGATTTCCCAAAGGTATAATGGGCTGGAGGATCCGACTGGGTGGATATGTAGAGCTGAGCAACTTTTTGAATTCTAACATACCGAGGAGGAGGACAAAATGCCTATGGCAGGGTATCATGTGGAATGAGATGTTCAACTATGGTAACAACGATTTAGGCAAAGGGTCGGAGCCAATTGGGAGTCTCTAAAATTGGAGCTGCACATGCGCTATGGACCTTCACGGTTCTAGAACTTTTTTGGTGATCTTACTCAAACAGCAAGGAATTGTAAGTAACTACCAATTGGAGTTTGATCCATTGTTAAATAGGGCTGGGTATCTCACAGATGAACAATGATAAGTGTATTTTCTACACTTATTCGGGGCTTGAAACAATAGAGTTTTATTGTTTTTTTTTGGAAAATTATGACCTAAATTGTGTAACATTGCATCTTGTAGGTGAAACTCAATATTTGATGAATAATTGGAGAAAAGAAGTAAAATGAAGCGAAAAATTGCGAAATTCAAATTTTAAGAATTAAATTGCAAATACCCAATGGTTGATTCGGACATCAAAAAGATACTTTGAAAAATGTTCAGAGACAATTAGATGGAATTAGAATTTAAAAAGAAATGGAATATGATCAAAATATTATCAAAGTCAATTTCCACTTGCAAAAGATATATTCCAGATGTTTAGTTGAAAATTGAGTCCCATTTTTGGCATAGTAAACGTCTGAATTGGAAAACTCTATTTCTAGAAAGGTTGTAGCCCTTTGATTTATCTTTCCAGCTCGTTTGAATCGTCTCAATCGGATATCAGGAGAGAAATTTATGACTAAAATACGGAATGCTATGCAGAGACAAAAAAATCCACTCGCGAATACAACTTTCCTTATTCGATTAGAAGTCTTTTGGTAATCAATTTGGACGTGATTTTCAACCAATTTTTGACTTCTACAAATAAAGAACATCAGAATACATATGGAGAACCTCCCGATACCTAAAAATCTCTATATTATACATATTTTGGAAGCGAAGAACATGGCTAATAACGTGGAATCAAGGCGAATTGTATAGGATATTGAAGATTCTTCATCTAGATTCAAAATTCACATCAAGAACGGGGAAAATTCTTAATTCTTAATTATTTCTTCTTTTCGGGTGATGATTTTCCAACTAATGTTCCTTTGTAATTTAATTTTAAACATGTTAGGCTAGTTTTTCAATTGTATTGGATGAATGCTTGAACTCCATTTTTATTTATTTTAATTCAAGATATCAGTTTAGTATTTTTGTGTTATTATTTGATTGATTTTACATACCTATTGCACTACTTATTGCTTGATCACCATTAAGTAATTAGTTGCTTGTTGTAGTGTATGAATACTCACAATAAATCTAGAACGCGGTAAAATCGACATGTGTAGTTAGAATTATGAATAATCTCTTTCACACATGCAATCTTATTGGTAATCTAAACCAAATGCACGACTTTCATATGAATTCGGACTAGGAATATGATCGTCTCGTGTTAGTCATAGGTTGGTGTATTTTGGGAAAGAACATTTAATATATTAGCTTTATCGATTGTCAAAAATACATGAATTGAATAAAATGATTATTGAGAATTGAAATAAGTGGAAATAGGGGGATACATGAATCCAATATAAGCATTCACATTAGGTTTAATCATTTTTTTTATCACTTTCTTATAGTAAAAATATAATAAATAACAAATAAATCACAACTCTTTTGATGTCATCATACTTTGAATTTAATAGTAGCTATTGAACTACAAATTAGACCTTATTCATCGTGAGAATGATACTCTTAACTCACATATTTTATTACTTGTACAAAGATCCCGTATGCTTGCAGGTTTCACGCGAACAAACAGCAAGTGAGGTGTTTTCTGAGTGGATTGAAAGACTCTATACGGGCTGATGTGGAAGCTGCTGGTCTAGTTACATTGTCCGGAATTATTGGTTTGGCTAGACTCTGAGTCAAAAATCCAAGACTTACAGAACGGAAAGGCGTAGGAATTTAAAAAATTTCTAGCCATTTCAACTCTTCCACCACTACCCCCTCCTACAGCATCAAAGATTAGAAACCCTCTAATTAAAAGATTAAGTCCTACCAAGCTTAAAGATAGAAGGGAACGTGAGATATGTTTTAATTGTGATGAGAAATTCTCGCCGGGCCATCATTGCAAAAAATTATTTTTGATTGAGGGAATTTTTCCCACAGCCGAGGAAGATGAAGGGGAGAAACATCCAGTAGAAACTGAAGAATACCGAGAAACAATTTTCCATGCAATCACCGGGATGTCAACTCCACAAACAATGAGACTCAAGGGGAGAATAAGGAATTTTGCAGTTACCATATTGGTGGATTCGGGAAGTACGCACAATATTTTGTATTGTGAACTTGCCGCATCTATTGGAATCAAGCCAACTAAGAAAGGCAACTTTAAGGTGATTGTAGCTGATGGTAGCAAAATCACAAGTGGTGGGGCAATGCAAAGGTTATTCTATAACAGTTCAAGGAATTGAATTTATTGTAGATTTCTATCATCCGCAGACTTATGGTCAAATGGAGGTAGTAAACCGCACTATGGAAATGTACTTATGGTGTTTTACTGGAGATAAGCCCAAAGATCGGGTAATGTGGTTTCCTTGGGTACATATATTGCTACAACACTGGCATCCACTCTTCAGCTGGGAAGACCCCGTTTGAGATTGTGTATGGCCGTGAACCACCATCTATCTTAGCTTATATACATGGCACTTCAAATTTGTCTGTTGAGAATTTTTTATTGGTAATAGACAATATATATTTCGGGAAGCTAAGACAAATTTGAAGATATCTCAACAATGGATGAAACGCTAGTATGATACAAAGCATAATGATAAGGAACTCCAGGTTGGAGATTGTGTTTTTGAAGCTTTGGCCCTATCGTCAAGCAACAGTTGTCCAAAGAAAAATCAGAAACTTGACCCCAAGTATTTTGGGCCATTCCGAATTCTTGCTAGGATTGGGGGATGGCCTACAAACTGGAACTTCCTTCCGAATCCGAACTTCATCCTGTTTTTCATGTCTCATTACTTAAAAAAAGATGGGTGATGATGAGGTGGTTGAGCCAATTTTGCCTCTAATTCCGGATCAGCCTATTCATCATCTTCCCCAGGTCGTTTTGGGCTCTAGAAAAATATGGTAAGGTGAGGAAATTTTAGTGCACTGGTAGAATCTTTCTCCAGCTAATGCCACGTGGGAAGAATTGGAAACTTTTAAGACTCGTTTTCCTTATTTCACCCTTGAGGACAAGGATGCATTTATGGGGATGGAGTTGTTGGCGACAAATCTGGCGGAGCAACGCAAGGCAAATTTCAGGGAAGCTCAATTTCAGGATGAGGGCGAGGCGTAGCAACTGTTCCCATTTTAAATGGGAAACTGAAATATTAAGGAAATCTGCAATTTTGGCTGAAGTTATTATTGCAAGTAACCGTTTGAATTAAGGATTCCTTGGATAGAAAGAACTTGAATCGCGTAGGAATTATACACTTGCCTTTATTAATTTATTTCTCTTTCAATTGTAAGGCCACTAGGCCATTCAAGTTGGGAAAAATTTATGGTTCAGGCATTTACTTTACCAAAATTAAAAATCAGATCTCAAAGTTTAAATTTGCAAAAATCAGGTTTTTTTTTAATTAATTAATTATATTTCACAATTATTATATTACATTAAATATTTAACTGTAATATAATATAATCCACCCCACCCCACCCCACCCCACCCCATTGCTCCGGCGACTACTCCGGCGACCGGCGACTACTCCGACAACTGTTCTCCGGCCGTACTTATTTCCGGCGACCGCTCCGATTCCGGCAACTGTTAAGGTCACAGTTATATACAATTTGGTCACGGATAATTTCGAAGTCACAGATCAAAACTGATAAAAAATTATAGGTCACAGGTTATTTTTTAAGGTCACAGGTTATATTTTACAGGTCACAGGTTGAAAAAATAAAAAATTTTACGTTCAAAACTCTATTTCAGTGAGTCACAGTCACAATTCCGAGGTCACAGACACTCACCTAGGTCACAGATTGGGAAAAATAATAACTTTTACATGTCACGACTCTATTTCAGAGTGAGTCACAGAAACCCACCTAGGTCACAGACACAAAAAAAAAAAACAACACAGTTCAATATCTAGGTCACAGACACAAAAAAAAGTTAGGTCACAGACCAAAAAAAAAAAAAACCACCACCAGCCCGACCACCGATAACACCGTCGACAACCAACAACACAGAGATCCATCAACAACCAACCACACACACAGATCTGTCACACCACAACTGAGAAACCACTACAAAATCACCACCATCTAACCATTTTCATTTTTAAAAAAAATCACAATGTGCAAATCACCAACAATATTTGATAATGAATAAAAACCCAATTTCATCATAAATCAAAAACTCAAGATCTGGTAGTGGAAAAAGAAAAAAAAAGATCCGAAACCGGATCCGGCAGCTCATCGCTGGCTGTCGCGTCAGCTACGGCGTCGCAATGACGCTATTTGACAGCAGCGTCGCACTGTCGACGACGTTGTTACACAGCAAGCGTCGCAGCGGTTGCGGCTATGCCACCTGCGACGCCGTGAGCGAGCGCGCGGCCATCGCGGCGTCGCAGTGGGCTGCGACTGAGAAGCAGACAACGTCGCAGCGACGTTCTTTGCCGCTGCTCGACAGCGAGAGAAGGGGAGAAGGGGGGAAGAAGGAGGGGGAGACGGGGGGGGGGAGAGGCGGCGGCGGAGGCGAAGTGGACGGTGGCGAGGCGGGCGGTGGAGGCGGCGGTAGAAATGGAAGGAGAAGAAGAATGAATTAGGTTAGGTTTGGTTAGGGTTTTATATTTATAAAGTTGGTGGGGTGGGTAGTAGGGTGGGTATGTATTTAATTTAATTTAAAAATATTATTATTAATATTAATTATAAAATTAAAACCTGATTTTTGATTAAATAAACTAAAAACCTGATTTTTTAAAAGTCAAAAGTAAACACCTTGTTTATGGTAATTTTCTCATTCAAGTTTGTGTTGATTTAAGGAGGCCCAAGTGTAGCGACCAAGATTTTTTTTTAAAAATAATATAAAATTATTTTCTCGAAAAACGTGTCGCTAAATTTTAAACCCTAACGTTAAAGTGAAAACGTGTTCGTCTAGCCGTTATAAACGAATTTAAATTTATTTCGAATCGAATCCATTACCGAACGTTTAAAACAATTTTAGAACTATTCCTAGTCGAGCCCAATCTCGAATAATTCTTAAGTATTAATTTCCTATTATTTTTGTTTTAAATCCAAATTTTACATAACTATAAGTACGGAATCTTATTATTTAGAGTCTCAATTCTATAAATTCAACTAAATAAGCCCAAATCGAAAGCATTTCAGCCCAAATTAGTTAGGCCCAATTATGAAATCCTTGCAGCCCAATTTTCTAGCCCAATTAGCTTCCTGGGGAATTGTGCCTAATTCTTTCTATTCATAGAAACTCCACCTCCTTCCTCTCCTCTCCTCACCATTCTAGCAACCATTTTGGTAAGTCTCTCTCTCCCCCTCAATCCTTTTCCACCGTGATTTCACCATTGATGCTAGAACATCAATTTCTAGCATCAACAGGAAACCACCAATAGCACCACCCCAAAGCTACCGCAAAACACCACAAGACACACACACCACTCCAAAAATCAACAGCCATCTCAATCCACTCCAACAGGTAACAGAACACCCAACCTAGAACCACCAACATCTACTGTCTCCAACCTACAAACCTCACTGCACCAAAATAGCCACTGATCAAACCACCATTCCACTGCCAATCGAACCACCCAAGTTTTCAGCCAAACCCATCGAACATCAGCCTCAAACCACCATTTTCGAACCAACGACACCATCACTGCCTAAACCCCCAACATCCAACTCACGAGACCAACCCAACACCACCACCAAACCAACACCCAGCAACCCACACCCGGCAGCTCACCCAACTCAAGCCACCGTCCAAGCTCGTCCGAAACCACCAAGATGCAACCCCAAAACTGCCACTCCCAAACCATCCCGAAACCGACAACCTCCACCTCCAATACAAACCGCACAAAAATCCACTTCAAACCGCCACAAAATCAACCCCAAAACATGAAGTGATTCCTGTTGAAGCATATACTCGGGGGTGGGTGCAGGGCGGACGATTTTAAAGCAGACTCCCCATTCATTAGATAGAGAAGATCACCAAGATTTCGTGATTCGCTGCCGAACTTATTCCAATTCCAAGAGCTCGGATCGAATCGGATCGCGTGCCTGTTGAAGAATGAGCCGGCGACTCATAGGCAGTGGCTTGGTTAAGGGAACCCACCGGAGCCGTAGCGAAAGCGAGTCTTCATAGGGCAATTGTCACTGCTTATTGACCCGAACCTGGGTGATCTATCCATGACTAGGATGAAGCCGCGAATCCTCTTGAAAGAGAGGGGTGCCTTCGGGAACGCGGACACAGGTGGTGCATGGCTGTCGTCAGCTCGCGCCATAAGGTGTTGGGTTAAGTCCCGCAACGAGCGCAACCAACCCTAAATCAAAAATCCACAACTTACCCATCAAAATCGAGCCTCACAGCCCCAAACCACGCGTCAAACCACCCAACCTTTTCCCCTCCTCTCAATTGACGCCACCACGGGACTGTGCAGGCGCACTATTCACCGGCGGTAGGAGTCCGAGAAGAGGGCAGAGTCCCTTCCCGTAGAGTTTTGGAATTTGCACCCTAAGCCCCGCATTTTTAAAAGTGTTTTATTTAAGTCCCTATGTTTCAAATATTTTAATTTCAGTTCCCTAATTTTATTTTTAGTTTTAGTAAATGTTCAGTTTAGTCCCTAACTTGTAAAAGTTATAATTTCAGCCCTTTAGTTTTATTTTTAGCTTTAATAGATTTACAGTTTAGTCCTTAACTTGTAAAAATTATTATTTCAGCCTCTAAATTTTTTTTTCAGTTTTAATAGATTTACAGTTTAGTCCCTAATTTCTAAAGGTTTAATTTCAGTCCTTAATTTTTATTTTCAGTTTTAATAGATTTTCAATTAAGTCCCTGATTTTCTTAAAAGTTCAATTTTAGCCCTTAAACTTTTATTTTCAGTTTCAATAGTTCAATTAAGTCCCTAGAGTTCTTATTTTTCACTTTAGCCCCATTACTTTGAAAATATTATTTTCAACCCTTAAAATTGTCAAATTCAGTTTTAATAAATATCCAATTAGGTCCCTAAACTTTAATTTATCGCTTTAGGACTTTAAAATTTCGAAATACTAATTCAAACCTAATTTCTATTTTGGCTAGACGAAACATACGGACGATTAGGAGATTGAGATTACTCCCAACTCCACTTTTCATGCAATTCGAGATATTTGAGGTAGACTCGTCATTATTAATTAGTTTAAATTATAATTGCATGTATTATGTGAATTTACTTGATTTATATGCTTTGATGCATAAGATGAGAATATGTCATATGAGATATATGATGTTGTTATGCTTGCTATAACTTATATGCTTTATTGCATGCGAAAAAGACGAGAATCTCTTATGAGATAAGATAAGAATATTATGCATAATTTATGTGTTTAAATGCACGAGATGAGACTACATACACCCTATGTTTTAAAGGAGCCTATGATTTTCAAGAAAATGGGCCTATGATGATGTCACGATATGAATTGCATGATTACATGTTCAATTATTCTATAAATTAATTATTGGCAATGAGTCTACTAAGTATTTCATCGAAATACTCATTCCGTTATTTTAACAATATTTGTAGATTTCGGAGACGGTAGAGTGTGATGGGTAGTGGTGGCATAAATTAATAGTCGAAATTATTTACTCTTTAAATTTACCCATTATGAACTTATTTTGTTGTATCCGTCATTTCAAACTTGAGTTCTGAAGTTTAAACGATTTTCCGCAAGTAATCAAATGAATTTTGTTTCCGACGTAGTTTTACCATTATAAATGCGTTGTTTCAAAATTTAGTTATTTTTCACAAAATTTTTTGGTTAATTCAGTTACAAAAGAATATGACGTAGCAATCCGGATTCACAAAACTCGGGGTGTTACACCAAGGCACCTTGAATTGCCTTACTAAGGAGGATAGGATCCCTCGAAGAATCCTAGATCATTCTTATTATTTTCAAGATTGGAAAGTTGCGAAAGATCGATCCCCGAGCTTTTCCTGAAAATAAAGCCGTTGCTAGGTCCATCACTAAGAAGCTCAAAAGTGTCGAATGGGAAAAAAGTCAGTGGTCTGGAAACCATGGATCATGGAAAATCATAAGCAGCAAGTTTGTGAATTGATTGATGAAAATGGAAAATAGGACATGACTTGTATTGGCAACATGCTGCTGCCTATTGATGTGGACTCTATTGTCGCAATCCCATTAATCCTACATATCCAATCATATCAACCTATTTAGCACTATGAGTAAAATGGATTGTACAAGTTTCTGCAGGATGAACTAGTTTAAAACTAAGGGTGTTGATAAATAGTAATTCGTTCCATTCATTTTCATTCCCTATAGCTTTATATACAACAATATTATACAAGCAAAGACATACAAAGATCATTCTAGAATTGGTTTGCCATGTGGCTAACTGAATTGTGCACCATTCCTAGAAATTAGGATATATACCTGATTACGCCCAAAGTGTTACGCGGTAATTGTAGCACAGCTTTGGGGTGTCGTATCCACAGGGAGATGGAAAAGTGATTCAAGGGGTTCAATAACTTTGGATTCTCGTGAATTTGATGAAGGGAATTTGTTTATTGCATTCAAATGTAAATGTCACCAGAAATAATGATGAAATTTGATATAATATGTAAAATAGTGAAGTTTCGGGGTTCTCTCAATTAGATTGGATCAATCAACATCAACAATTCATGCATTCTCTACTCAATTAGAAGTTTTTGTCCTAACTTTCTAATCGGATGATTTAAACGATACAAACCAATTTAATTGCACATGTAATCCTAGAATTTATGTTTCCCAAAACATAATCATACATCAATTTATTGAAATCAGACTTAAAGAGCGATTATATATCTCTAACATATAGTAGTAATTAAATCACACAAATAAATGATTTGAAAATCAAACTTGAACAAGTATTTTAATTATTCAATGGAAGAAACATGATTAAATCCATGAAATCTGAATAAATGTTAAATCTAACTCAAATCTAATTTAAAATACGGGAAAACATAAACCCTAGAATTATTTAAACAATGAAAAACACATCCTAAATTCTAGATCTCCTTAACAATTATCACAATCGTCTATTGAAATCAGATTATAAATCGTTCATATACATGTAGCATAAGAAAGTAAATAATCACACCAATAGATTTAATGAAATAAAGATTCAACACATAGTTCAATTGTTCGATAGAAAAAACAAGATTGATTCTATGAAAAACTTAATACATGTTAAATAAATTTCAAAATTAATTCATAAATATGAAAATCTAGATCTAGAAATGTTTAGCAAAATAAATACCAAAGAGCATGAATATATGATGTTGAAATCCCCGAATCCAATTGAGATCCTCCCTTGCTTCACCTTTAGTTTAGATCTTCATAGATTTCTTGAGCCAAAATCAATGAAAGAATGGTGTAGAATGAAGAATGAGGCGTTCTGGGGTGTTTTGGGATGTATTTAGGGCTGAAAAGTCGTGCAAGATATGTTGCCAAAGGAGTTTGAGTCGTAGAAGGAAACCAGAAATTTCGTCCAAATTTAACCCTATGCGGCCGTAAGGTATAAACCCATGTAGCTGCATGGAACAAAAAATTGATGCCTTTGAAGTCTCGGTAAGTGCCCATGCGGCTACATGAGTTTTATAACCATGCGGCCGCATGGTTATAATGTTTTCCCGCCGGATGGATTTTAATATTTTGGTCATAACTTTCTCTACCGATGTTCGATCAAGGTGATTCAAGATGCGTTGGAAAGCTAACTCAAAGGACTACAACTTTGCTTCAGATTCCATCTTCGAATTCGATCGTTTTCCATATCAAACACTGGCATCAATAGGAGGCTGAAAACCAGTGCGAAACTTTTCACCTTGAAAGTTGATATTTGATAATGTTTTGGCTATTCTTTCACCCCTTTGACTCCTTGCTTCATCCAATTGACCTCTAAGACTCTTGAATCTTCATCACAAGGTTAGAAATAGGTTTAGAGTATTTGCACTTTAGTCCCTAAACTTTCATTTTCTTCCACTTTGGTCCTTTTTCGCTTAGTTCACCTCAATTTCGCTACATTCATCACTTTGTTCTACAAAACATAAATTGCATAGAGTTAAGTTATATTCCAACATTTTAATCAATGATTGCTCATGTTTTGACAGTAAAATAAGTATGTAAAAACACACTTATCAAACTCACCCAAACTTGAACTATTGTTTGTTCTCAAACAACAACATAACTCAACTCTACAAACAACATGGTTTAACAATATGCCGTGTCTCGGGTTTGGAATTCGGTAATCAAACAAGTGAATAATTACAACAGTGTAAAAATTAAATCAGTCTCCACCTGTTACATGCATAACCTGACACGTGTGTGTGAAAACTCATGTCAACATCTTAAGATTTGTGATTGGTTCAAGATTTGTCCTAAAGTAGTCCAATATATCATTTCCTCGCTCGAAAGATTCACACACCCCCAAACTTATGATTTTCACTCATTTTTCCCGGAGTGCATCCTAGGTTCAATTTTTCAATTCTATTCCTTACTCTCTCATAGTTTGGATAGACTTTACTCTTACAAGTTCACAATTCAACAAATCGAGATTCTCCTATATTTTTGATTGCTTCTACCATTGAGACTAGACTAAGTTCCTTGGATCTCATCAAAGGTAAAGTTTGTCAATTGGATGCTTGGGGCTTAATCAATGTAGTTGAATAGACATTTTTTTTTAATTTTCATATTTTTTTCATCTTTTTTTTTTTGTATC
The DNA here is from genome assembly GCA_035079005.1 of Fraxinus americana. NCBI lineage: Eukaryota > Viridiplantae > Streptophyta > Magnoliopsida > Lamiales > Oleaceae > Fraxinus > Fraxinus americana. The sequence continues at coordinate 18,043,738 of CM068721.1, read as the reverse complement.
TTCTCATTTGCTTTCTGTATAACCCATGTAGCGAGTTTTAGGCCGATAACTCCCAAGTCAGATAATCGTAGGGCACCAAGTTTTAAATTACTCTCACAGGCTTAATCACTCGAGTTATATAGGCTCGAAAAGATGCTTTTATGTGTCCAAAGATTAGTGCAATGCCCCCTTTTCTTTCATACATCCAGCTTCTAAAAAAAGCCTCTAACTTAAAACTTTCACCTCGTTTTCATCTCAATAGGTTTCAGACAATTCACACAAGATTTTCATGCATGAAATCCTTATTCATCTTAGTGTTTCCCTGTAACAGTTCAACCATTTCCAAACTAGCCTATGAGCCTGTTACAGATTCTCATTTTCTACAGTAAATCAATTCTCATTTTCAACCACACATTCTTCAATAAAATAATATTTTCCATCACATCAATACTTTTTTCTTCTTTTTCAACCACACATTTCCCATCATATCACTATTCAAAAATCAATTCGTCCCCCAAAAATCCCTATCAAACACACTCTATATTTGGATTTATGGAATACGACATTAGAGGTTATTTGGTTGTATCATTAAGTTCCACTATCCTCTACATACTGAACTACATCACTAACTCAAAATGTTAACATAAATGTCGTGCATAGAAAATGTCAAGTTGTACATAAACAAGTATAGACTAATCCGATGACACACCATTTTCATTATTCATAACTGACACCTATTCCAATAGTCACATCATAGCTGGCATAATCATTAAACCCACACAAGCACACAAAGCAATAATTAGAGTCTAATGCTAAAAGATAAAAACTAGAAAGTTTTTTTTTTTTTTAAAAAAAACACACAAACATTCAAAATTGCAGTTAAAATGATGAATGAAATGCTCATGCTCCACCCCCAAACTTAATTAAAACATTGTCCTCAATGTAAAAACAATAGTTCCAATAGAAGATAATGAAAGATATCACCTGAGTATTGCAGTAAACACACAACAGTCGAAAAAGAAATAGAAACCTGAAAGTACTCAATTGAAATGGTAATGCAAGAAATGAAAAAAAAAAAAAAAAACATAATGCAAAACAACCTAAGAAGAGAAATTAAAAACTGAAAATACAGAAAAGTAAAGTGATGGACGGACATGGAAGGTGTCAAGGATGGTATACTGGGTCTGCAAGAGGAATTTCTTCCTCTGCAGGTACCTATTGCCCATATGCTATCTTTAAACGCTGTCCATTCACTTTAAATACCCTACCATCTTTAGGGTCCTCGATTTTAATTGCCCCATGGTTAAAGACCTGTTTTACCACAAAAGGACTAGACCACCTAGAACAAAGTTTCCCTGGATGTTTATGGAGTCGGGAATCATACAAGTAAACTTTCTGATTTGGTTCAAACGTTTTTCGAAGAACGTGTCTATCATGAAACGTTTTCATTTTTGGTTTGTAAAGTTTAGCATTCTCGTATGCATCATTTCTCAACTCCTCCAACTCAGTTAACTGAAACTTTCTAAGTTTACTACCTTCCTCTAGATCAAAGTTAAAGTGTTTGATAGCCCAAAAGGCTCGGTGCTCGAGCTCTACAGGCAAATGGCAAGGTTTTCCAAATACAGGTCTATACGGTAACATGCCTTAAGTGGTCTTAAAAGCAGTTCGATAAGCCCAAAGTGCATCATTCAATCTAAACAACCAGTCCTTACGATTAGGGTTTACAGTTTTTTCCAAAATTTGCTTGATTTCCCTATTGGCTAATTCAACCTGTCCACTGGTCTGGGGATGATAAGAAGTTGATATTTTATGAAGGACCCCGTACTTTTTCATTTGAGCCTCAAATGAACGGTTACAGAAATGCGTACCCTTATCACTAATGATAGCCCTTGGTGTCCCAAACCTAGATAACACATTTTCCCTAAGGAATTTCACAATTGTTTTGTTGTCATTGGTTCGACAAGCTGCTGCTTCAACCTATTTAGACACATAATTAACGACCACAACGATAAACATATACCCAAAGGAAGGTGGAAAGGGTCCCATAAAGTCAATACCCCAGCAATCAAAGACTTCTATCACTAAAATGGGGTTTAATGCCATCATATTGCGTCGAGACAAAGCACCAAGCTTTTGAAACTTCTCACAAGATTTACAGTAAATGTTAGTGTCTTTGAATAAAGTAGGCCAATAAAAACCACATTGCAAAATTTTTGCAGCAGTCTTTTTCATGGAAAAATGACCACCACAAGCCTGTGAATGACAAAAGTCTAGTATGCTAGGTATCTCCTCATTAGGCACACAATGCCTCAAAATTTGATTAGGGCAGTATTTGAATAGGCATGGGTCATCCCAATAAAACTTACGCACCTCAACTAAAAACTTTCTCTTATCCTGTGCACTCCACTCTCTTGGGATTTCACCTATAGCTAGACAGTTGACAATATGAGCAAACCAGGATAAAGAGGAAACAGAAAACAAGTGTTCATCTGGGAAGTCATCTCTAATGGGCAATTGATTCACATTGTCCTGAAAAGTTAACCTAGATAAATGGTCTGCTACCACATTTTCTACCCCCTTTTTATCTTTAATAGTAATGTCAAATTCATGTAGAAGTAAAATCCACCTAATCAGTCGTGCCTTAGCATCCTTCTTGGAAAGAAGGTACTTAAGAGCATAATAGTCTGTGAAGATTGTGATAGGAGAACCAATCAAATAGGATCGAAACTTATCTAAAGCAAAGACTACAGCTAGTAGTTCCTTCTCAGTTGTGGAGTAATTCATTTGAGCACTATTTAAAGTCCTACCAGCATAGTAAATGACAAAAGGTTTACCCTCCCTTCGTTGCCCAAGGACAACACCTATCGCATAATCGCTAGCATCACACATAATTTCAAATGGTAATGACCAATCAGGTGATTGCATTATGGGTGCTGAAGTTAGCTTGTTGGTCAAAGTTTTAAACGCCTCTTGGCAAGCTGGGGTCCAATCAAAGGTAGCATCCTTGGCTAAAAGATTACATAAAGGTCTGGATATGGATGAAAAATTTTGTATAAACCTTCTATAGAAACCTACATGGCCAAGGAAAGATCTGATATCTTTGGTTGTCTTAGGTGTGGGCAGTTTGGAGATCAATTCGATCTTAGATTTGTCAATCTCTATCCCCTTAGATGAAACAACATGACCTAGGACAATACCTGAAGAAACCATAAAATGACATTTCTCCCAATTTAAAACCAAGCCTTTCTCCTCACATCTAGTTAAAACTCTCTGCAAGTTTAACAAGCATGCATCAAAAGAAGTATAAAAAATAGTTAGGTCATCCATAAAGACTTCCATACAGTTTTCTACCATATCACTAAACATACTCATCATGCATTGTTGAAAAGTGGCAGAAGCGTTACATAATCCAAATGGCATCCTACGAAATGTATAGGTACCAAAAGGACAAGTAAAAGTGGTCTTTTCCGGGTCCTCCAAAGCTATCTCAATCTGATAGTAACCAGAATAACCATCCAAGAAACAGTAAAAAGGATGGCCAGCCACACGCTCAAGAATTTGTTCCAGAAATGGGAGGGGAAAATGGTCCTTCTGAGTGGCAGCATTCAACTTCCTATAATCAATACACGCCATCTAATCACAGTTTTTGTAGGGACCATTTCACCAAGTTCATTTTTAACCACTGTGACTCCTGACTTCTTAGGGACTACCTGTATAGGACTAACCCATTTACTATCAGAAATAGGATAAATGATTCCTGCATCTAACAATTTCAACACTTCATTTTTCCCTACCTCTTTCATTGAGGGGTTCAGCCTATGTTGTGGGTCTCTTTTAGGATTAATTCCCTCCTCTAGGTGAATCCTATGTGAGCAAATTAGGGGACTAATACACTTGATGTCAGGAATAGTCCATCCTATTGCAGAATTGTACTCATTCAGAATGTTTAAAAGCTGTTTACCTTGAGAATCATTTAATTCTGAAGAAATAATCACAGGAAAAGTATCACCTGGTCCAAGGAACACATGTTTCAGTCCTGGGGGTAGTGGTTTCAGCTCCGGTGTTGGACTCTCAATACTTGATGGTTACTGCCCTCCAGTTCTAGCTGGTAGTTCTTCAAACTTTGGTTGCCATGGTGATGTCCCATAACCCTGAAATTTAGTAAATACAGCATAAATATTAGCATATTCTTCATTATGGCAATGTGCAGGAATTTCAGAATTTGTAAAAAATGAGTTTAAAGGATTGAAATCAATGGTTGCAGTTGCATCTTCCTGAGTGAGTGCATCAACCACGTACGTTTGATGACACTCATCATCTTCCAAAAGCTGCTTAGTGATGTGAAAAATATTGACTTCAAGAGTCATATTTCTAAAAGATAGCTTCATTAGACCATTCCTGCAATTGATAAGAGCATTAGCCGTAGCAAGAAAGGGTCTACCAAGAATAATAGGTACTTTGGAGTTCACATTCACATAAACTTTCAAATCTAGGACTAGGAAGTCAACAGGATAGTAAAACTTGTCTATTTGCACCAAAACATCCTCAACTGCTCCTCTAGGTTTTATAGTGGATCTATTAGCCAATTATAAAACTACGGTTGTAGGTTTAATCTCACCTAGGCCTAGCAGTAGATAAATGGCATAAGGTTAACACTAGCTCCTAAGTCAAGAAGGGCTTGTGCAAACTCACAACTCCCAATGATGCAAGAAATTGTTGGACAACCAGGATCCTTATATTTCGGTGGGACTCTTTGTTCAATCACTGCACTCACTTGCTCGGTCAAGAAAGCAGTTTTCTTGACATGATGCTTCCTTTTTACAGTGCACAAGTCTTTGAGAACTTTTGCATATGTAGGAATTCGAGAAATCACAAGCAAAAGAGGTAGGTTGATTTTTACCTACCTAAGGTGTTCTAAGATCTCATCATGTTGGCTATTAGCTTTCACTTTAGGCTTTAGAGCTTGAGGAAATGGTGCTCTAGCTAGGTTTTCCACTACCTTATCACTGGGCTCACTCTCTTCAAGATTACTAGAGTCTTTCTCATTTTCTTCTGCTTCCCTAGGCTTAATGATTAGTTCTACAGCCTTCCCATATCGAGTGGTGATAGCATTTATCTCTTTAAGGTTGTTTTCTACACCTGAGGTTTGAGCCATATGTTGTCCCTTAGGGTTAGGTTGAGGTTGAGCTGGAAATTTCCCACGTTCCCCTATAGCTAAGGCATTGGTTAATTTAGACATATGACTCTTTATCTCCTTATTTTCCTCAACTATCTGACCAATCATAGTCTCAAACTTTTGGTTCGTTTTACCCTGTATTTCGATAAATGCATGTAAAGTGTCTTCTAAGGAATTCCTAGAGGTCGTGATTTGATGTGGATGTGCATTATAAGCTGGATTTTGTTGGGTGGATTGTTGGTTTTCAGATTTCCAACTAAAATTGGGATGATTCCGCTACCCTGGGTTATAGGCCTCGGAGTAGGGAGTGTAGGGCTTTTGATAAATGCCTAAAGCATTATAGTGTTCTTCATATAGCCCCCTCATCTCAGCATAAGTGGCACACTCTTGCGCAGGGTGGTTACTTCTTCCACACACAAAACAATGTTCTAAGGTCTTAGCACGGGAAACAGACCGAGTGGTTTTTCATTCCTTAGTACATAGGGCTTTTAGTTCTCTAGTAAAGGTTTCTACCTTATCTCTAAGGTTGTCTTCTTCCCTAAGATGATAGATGCCTGCACTAGAAGGATTTCCTACGGCTCATGACCTAATGGTTCTATCAGTGGCACTAGGGCCAATCCAGGTGTGAGCTTTCTCAGCTAAGTCATCTAAATATCCTATAGCCTCATCTGGACCTTTTTGTAGGAAATCACCATTACACATCATCTCAACAAAATGACGCTCTCTAGGTAACAACCCCTTATAAAAATAACTTACAACGCGCCAACTTTTATAACCATGGTGCGGACAGAGAGCTTGCAATTCTTTGTACCTTTTCCCAACTTGATATAAAGTTTCACTCTCCTTTTGGATAAAAGAAGAGATCTGTTTTTTCAAATCAGTAGTTTTGTGGTGGGGAAAGTATTTGCCAAAGAACGCTTGAGTCATTTCAGCCCAAGTCCCAATCGAACGTGGTCTCAATGAATACAACCAGCTCTCAGCCTTTTCCTTAAGGGAAAATGGAAAGAATTTGAGCCTAATTGCACCAAGTATACCATGTTGATTGTGGAAGGTAGCTACAACCTCCTCGAATTCCCTAATATGCACGTATGGATTCTCATTTTCTAGTCCATGAAAAGTGGGAAGAAGTTGAATCATTCCCGGCTTAAGGTCCATACGTGGCATATTAGGTAGAAAAATAATGCATGACGGTATGAATGTGCGCGTGGGATGAAGATAATCATGTAAAGTCCTAAAAGGTGCATCATGCTCACTGTCAAACATTGTATTATATGATGTGGTGTTCATGTCAATAGATGCGAGTCAAAAATAGGGTTAAAGAGATATTCAAACTCTATGAGAGGTGTTTTCACAAATCTTCCTTCCTCGTCTCGATACCTGCTCATAAAATACGAGTAAAACAAAATTAAAATACTAAATACTAAAGAAAATAATAAATTGAAATAAAAAGATTGAAAAAGGAACGAAGTCACCCTTTTGCAACCGAATCCCTCAATTTGTTGTCCCTTCTCCCCGACAAAGGCGCCAAAATTTGATTACACCCAAAGTGTTACACGGTAGTTGTAGCACAGCTTTAGGGTGTCATATCCACAGGGAGATGGAAAAGTGATTCAAAAGGTTCAATAACTTTGGATTCTCGTGAATTTGATGAAGGGAATTTGTTTATTGCATTCAAATGTAAATGTCACCGGAAATAATGATGAAATTTAATATAATATGTAAAATAATGAAGTCTCGGGGTTCCCTCAATTAGATTGGATCAATCAACATCAACAATTCATGCATTCTCTACTCAATTAGAAGTTTTTGCCCTAACTTTCTAATCGAATGATTTAAACGATACAAACCAATTTAATTGCACATGTAATCCTAGAATTTATGTTTCCCAAAACATAATCATACGTCAATTTATTGAAATCAGACTTAAAGAGCGATTATATAGCTCTAACATATAGCAGTAATTAAATCACACAAATAAATGATTTGAAAATCAAATTTGAATAAATATTTTAATTATTCAATGGAAGAAACATGATTAAATCCATGAAATCTGAATAAATATTAAATCTAACTCAAATCTAATTCAAAATACGGGAAAACATAAACCCTAAAATTATTTAAATAATGAAAAACACATCCTAAATTCTAGATCTCCTTAACAATTATCACAATCATCTATTGAAATCAGATTATAAATCGTTCATATACATGTAGTATAAGAAAGTAAATAATCATACTAATAGATTTAATGAAATAAAGATTCAACACATAGTTCAATTGTTCGATAGAAAAAATAAGATTGATTCTATGAAAAACTTAATACATGTTAAATAAATTTCAAAATTAATTCATAAATATGAAAATCTAGATCTTGAAATGTTTAGCAAAATAAATACCAAAGAGCATGAATAAATGATGTTGAAATCCCCGAATCCAATTGAGTTCCTCCCTTGCTTCACCTTTAGTTTAGTTCTTCATAGGTTTTTTGAGCCAAAATCAATGAAAGAATGGTGTAAAATGAAGAATGAGGCGTTCTGGGGTGTTTTGGGATGTATTTAGGGTTGAAAAGTCGTACAAGATATATTACCAAAGGAGTTTGAGTCGTAGAAGGAAACTAGAAATTTCGTCCAAATTTAACCCTATGCGGCCGCAAGGTATAAACCCATGCGGCTGCATGGAACAAAAAATTGATGCCCTTGAAGTCTAGGTAAGTGCCCATGCGGCTGCATGGGTTTTATAACCACGCGGCCGCATTGTTATAATGTTTTCCCGCCGGATAGATTTTAGTATTTTGGTCATAACTTTCTCTACCGATGTCCGATCAAGGTGATTTAAGATGCATTGGAAAGCTAACTCAAAGGGCTAAAATTTACTTTAGATTCCATCTTCGAATTCGATCGTTTTCCATATCAAACATTGGTATCAATAGGAGGCTAAAAACCAGTGCGAAACTTTTCACCTTAAAAGTTGATATTTGATAATGTTTTGGCTATTCTTTCACCCCTTTGACTCCTTGCTTCATCCAATTGACCTCTAAGACTCTTGAATCTTCATCACAATGTTAGAAATAGGTTTAGAGTATTTGAACTTTAGTCCCTAAACTTTCATTTTCTTCCAGTTTGGTCCTTTTTCGCTTGGTTCACCTCAATTTCGCTACATTCATCACTTTGTTCTGCAAAACATAAATTGCATAGAGTAAAGCTATATTCCAACATTTTAATCAACGATTGCTTATGTTTTGACAGTAAAATAAGTATGTAAAAACACACTTATCAATACTCGATTGCATAAGGAATTCCGTTATTCAGTTTATGTTGGTGGCAAGATTCTAACACTCCCCTCAAGATGGAGTGTGTTTCTACCACTCCAAGCTTGTCTCTAAAGAATAAAAACATTGAATGAGTGAGAGGTTTGTCAGTAGGTTTGCTGTTTGATCCGATGATGGCACGTAGCGTATTTCCACTTCTCCTCTTACGACTTTAATCCTTACGAAGTGAACATCGAGCTCAATGTGCTTAATGCGTGCATGGTAAACTAGATTGGAAATCTCGTTACATAGGTCATATAGAAAGCTTAAAGGAGAGAGTGTGAAAAAAAAATTGAAAAAAGCGTGCGCGTGAAATAGAAGACACACCAAATGCTCTGGTTAAACCCCAAACACTTATTTGAGAATATTTGACTTTTGATGAGAGATTATTAGCCTAGTCTAGTCCTAGAGGTCGAAGCAATCAAATAATTGGAGAATCTTTGTTTATTGATGTACTGACTTACAATTAGTAGAGTCCACCTGAACTAGAGAGGGTGATGATATTAATGAAAAATTCAACTTTAGATTACACACTGAGAAAAGAATAAAAAAAGAACAAGTTTGGGAATGTGTGAATCACACGAGAGGTGAAATGATATCTTTGACCACAGAGGGTCGGAAATTGAAGCAACTTGTAAATTCATAATTCTCTACTTAATTCTTCACACACAAGTCAGTTTTGCATTGGAATAGTGGATAATGGTTTGGAACTGTGACTTTGAAACAGTTTGTAGATTTAATACTATAATTTCAAATACTAAGATAAAAAGTTAGATTGTCTAACCAAATATTTTTGCATACTTGTGTGTTTGTTGTTATTTAGGCTATAATTTTGTTTGAGGATAAACAAATATTTAAGTTTGGGGGTATTTGATAAGTGTATTTTATCCACTCATTCGAGGTCTAAAATAGCGATATTTGATAGTTTTTTTGACAAAATATATCATAAATTGTTGTATTTTATATTATATAGGTAAAACTCAATGGTTGGACTAGGAATTGAAAGAAAGAAGTAAAAATTGGTGAAAATGGCAAAACCAAAGTTTGGGGGGGGTCAAATTGCTCAATAGTTGATTCGGACCAAAGATGAGTTGGAAGATTTTTAGAGACAATTGGATGGAATTTGAATTCAAAAAGGAATGAAATGTGATCAAAATATTATCACAATCAATGTACAATCGCATAAGTTATATTTCAATTTTTTAGTCGAAAATTGAGACATATTTGTGGTATAGTAAATGTATGAATTGGGAAAATTCTATTTTTATCAAAGTTGATGCACTTTGAATCGATTCAATCGGATATCGCATGAGAAAGTTATGACCAAAATACTGACAGCTGTGCGAAACCAAAATAATGCAACTTTCCTTATTCGATTAGAACTCTTTTGAAAATGAATTTGGACGTGATTTTCTACCAATTTTTGACTCTTACAAATACCTAACAACAAAATACATATTAATGAACTCTAATGTGTAAATTATACTCCATTATTCATTAATTATTATCATTTGAGGAAGAGAATTCATAATTTTTGTGAGAGAATTGAAAAAGATTTGCAAGAATTCAATCAACTGAAGATTCAAACCTAATTTTTGGGCCAAGAAGAAAAAACGCAAGTGGAGATTCATCAAGAAACCATTGAAGAGATTCAAGATTTCAAGATTCATATTCATGTTCTCAATTTATCAAAAATTCGGGTTATGTCTTTTCACTTAAATATGATTTCTTGTAATTTCAATATGTTATGCTGATTTTATATATTGTTAGAATGAGATGAACCCTTGTTATAATTATTTTTAGTTTTTAATTAATTATTTTGACTCCAATTTGATTTGATTTGTGGATGTTTATTATCGTTTTTATCGTTCTTTTTAATTGCTTGATCACCAATTGAATTATTAGAAAATTTTATTGTTATCGAGAAAGACAATAGGATTGCAGCACATTATAATAAACATTGTAAAGTTCGATAGAAGATATAGATATATCTCTATGATTTTTATGGTTTCAATAGGTGTTCTAATACTTGTTAATGTATTTATAATGTTTACATCTTTTATAGAGAGTTATAAAGATCACATGAGGGGAACAGATTTGATCACTATCGAGAGAGACTTTCAATTAAATTAAGAATATTAACCAATATAATTATTTCAAATTGTCACTTTAATTGTTATACTAAAAATGGAATAACAATGGGGATTCGATATCTTAGCAATGCATATCACATATTTGTAAAACACATTTACTTAATTTCATTAGTTTAATTGATAATTTAGAAATTAATATAGAAAACTCAAAATCTATTTGCTATTCGATCAAGGTTACTATTAATTTGAACTCGATTGAATACTTAGTCCTCGTGGGTTCGACACTCTACACGTTACTATATTACTTGTTCACGATCTCGTTTCACTTGCGGGAAATCAAACAATCAGTAACGGCACGTGTTTCATTAGAATCAAATCAACATTTATGGAATGAATTATATTGATCTTCTTGTGCTTTTAATGTAATCAGAATAATATCATATTTTTCCGATTCCAATCACTTTTGCTTTTACCAATTTTATTGACTAGAATAGCTGTTGAGCTCCGGAGATATGGCTATCCAGATTTCTTCGGTCGCCGAATCTGCAGGTCCAGTGTTAAAAAATGACGTCGTTCATGGCTCCGACGACTTCAAAGGTCGCCATGTTACCCATTCCCGATCTGGGTATTGGAAGTCAGCTTTCTTCACCGTAGGCACGTATTGTAATTTGCATACACCCAATCTTACATCAGTTGCACACAGCAAAATAGGATTTTTTGTAACTAGCAATTTGGGTGTGCAAGTGATTAAAATATCCGAACAGACTAGCAGCTTGAGTTACAATCAGAGTTTTCTAAATTGCTTCTTTATTTATTTTGTTCTATTTGTTAGGTGTTGAATTGGCTGAAAGGGGTGGATATTGCGGGATACCGTCAAATTTGATAACCTGTTTGACGGGTCCATTAGGTCAATCCACTGCAACAACACCGGCAAATGTGAATGAGTGGACTGGAACGGCCATGCTTACACCGCTTTTGGGTGCTTTTGCGGTGGACTCCGTTCTTGGTCAATCTCGGACCATTATTATTTCCACTGGGCTTTATATCCTGATCAGTTCAAAAAACTTTACGCGAAAAATGGCATAATTATTTGCCAATATATGTTTTCTATTTACATGTTTAAAGTTATTTGTATGATTGATGGACTTATTTAAGATTGCAAGTATTAAACCTAGTTAATTAAATAATTTTTTTAATTATTTGTTTAAGTCAGAATACGCTAATCAGTCAAAATTCCTAAAACTGACAATTCTGATTGAGACAACGTAACATATTTGTGTTTTACAAAATATAATATATTGTGAAATTACATAAATATGAACACCATATATAACGTTGTAAACCTCTAAAGAAAACATCCATAAGTCCACCACCAAAAAATAAAAAATATAAAGTTTCGATTTCGTTATTTCGTAAAATTAACAAAAACAATAAAAAACAAGTAAAGAACAACTCTCTCGTTTTCTTTCTTCTTTTGATTTGTTGGGGAAGTAGAACCAAATCCAATGGTCTTGCCTTTATCATCACTTTACTATTGTATCAAGTAGCCTGATTTTTTAGTAGGATTATACCATTCATGCTCAAGTGTGTTATCTTCAATTATCGTTGAAGAACTTGATTTTTGTTTTGAGATACTTCAATGGAATATCATCCAGTCATAGTCAGAAGATTTCAGAACATGCTATTGCAGGTTCGTCGGACATATGCAGATTTTTCTCAAAGCATTATTTCATCCCCTAATTGATTTCTACTTACGTAAAGACCCCTTCAATGCACGAAAGCGTCTTACCTAAAATATGAAAGTTTTGCACAACAAAAATAATATAAAATATATTTGATATGGTCAATAATTAAATTAAGGAAAGTTTTAATTTGTTAAAACGATATTTTTTTTCTTTTTTAGTTATTTGACCAATCAAACTAGTCCAATAAAATAAATATATATTTGTGTATATATAAAAAATTATGTTTGATATGATCAATAATTAAATTTAGGAAAATTTTGATTTGTTAAAAGAGGAAATACATGGAAATAACATTTTCATTGTTGTGCATTTCCAAACTAACCTTTGACTAGGAAATACATGGAAATTAGTTTAAAAGATAATATTTAATAATTAAAATGATTTATTTAATGATATTGAATAATTAAAATGATTTATTTGAAAAATGAAAGATTAGTTTACAAATTATATTTAATTAAATAATTTTAAACTAATTAAAATATTGAAAGGAAAAAAATAAGAATTTGCTAACACATTAAAAAATAATATTTCAGTTTCGTAATTATCAATTTAAAATTATATATTTTACTTTTTATATCAAAATTGAAACAAAAGGAATTTTTTTTAAAATTAATAAAAATATATATATTTATTTAATTACATTTGAAAATGAAAGATTGGTTTACAAATTATATTTAATTAAAGAATTTTATATTAATAAAAATATTAAAGGAAAAAAATAAGAATTTGCTAACACTTTGAAAAATAATATTTCATTTTCGTAATTATCAATTTAAAATTATTTATTTCATTTTTGTAAAAAAAATTAAAAGAAAAAGAAAATTTTAAATTATGTAAACAATATATATTTATTTAATTACATTTGAAAAATGAAAGATTAGTATACAAATTATATTTAATTAAAGAATTTTAAATTAATTAAAATATTGAAAGGAAAAAAATAAGAATTTGCTAACACGTTAAAAAATAATATTTCATTTTCGTAATTATCAATTTAAAATTATTTATTTCATTTTTTATACAAAAATTAAAACAAAAGGAAATTTTAAATTAAGAAACAATATATATTATTTTTAACGTGTTAACAAATTCATATATTTTTTCCTTTTAATATTTTTCATTAGCAAATTTCTACCTTACGCGCTGTCATTCCTTACTAAAGTGACAAAAATCAGTGTTATTTGCGTTTTTTTCAACTTAAACAAATAATTCACCTTAATATCAGACGTAACCTTCATATGTAGAATTGAAAATGACAAATGCTCTATGAATTGAATTCTCAGTACCATATCTTATCAAGATGAATCAACATTTAGCTTGTTCTATATATCAAGGTACTCAAAAGTTGTGTCGAATCTCACGATGAAAATTCGAGAATGTTCGGGGTCAAATGGATACAACTAAAGATCAAAAGGAGTTTAAACAAATCAATCTTCCACTGTACAAGGATGTCCAAATTTTTAGTTGGAGATTGAAATCCATTTTTGGCTAAGTAAACGTTGGAATTGAAAAATAGTTATTTCTAGGAAAGTTGTACCCCTTTGAGTTATCTTTTCAACGCATTTTAAATTGCCTTAATCGAATATCGGAAGCAAAAATTATGATAAAAATACTCAAATAGCCTCAGCTTAATAGCCGACTTTTTCGACTGTTAACAGCCGAATTTTCAGCTGTTTGTGTTAATTTTTTTCGTAACAATAATTTTATTTGTTAACTAAAAGGGTAGTATTGTCTTTTTAATACAAACATATTTTGTAATTGTTTTGGTCACTTAAGGGTGTTTTTGTCTTTTTACAGCAAATGGGTCATTTTGAAAATATTGTTAAGTGAAAAAGACAAAATGGAATTATGGGGCTTTGACTAGGTTATTTTTAAAAGTACAATATTTCATTCTTTTAATTATCTTACCAATCAAACTTGTCTAACATGGTAAGTATACGTTCAAGTACATTCTGCTATAAAGTGGGTAAAGATTGCACCATTTTTAGGATTTGGAAACCCTAAAATCCGCAGCAAAGAAATATATTTACCTGTAGCATCCAGTCAGTCTTGACGGACTAGTTTACCTGTTTGGACTAAAACAAATTGTACACGATTTTGTACAAGTTTTGACATTTAAAAATCATTATGATTTATGTAGGCCAATAAATAAATAATAAGTAATATAAAATATATTTTACTTACAAATATATTTCATTGGAATTATATATTGAGTTACCGAGCTTTTAGTAGTGGTTATGCCTGCTTCAGTTGCACCAAAAGAAGTGATCAGAATGAGTGAAAGGGTCGAATTTTTTCCATGAAGGTTATCAAATTATATGTTTTGAATTTTTTGGTTTTGGCACTGTGTTTTGAATATTAATTTTTATTTTTTTATCTTTCAAGTTCGAAAACTTTAAACTGGAAGTATTTTGCATGTTTTGCCCTGATGTAAATGCATTTACCTGGTTGAGCTTGTTATAAATGGTCATCATGGGAGTCCAGTACTCATTCGAAATAGAAGTTTGTTTGAAAAATTACGAATAATCAGAAAGGGGCTTGCGAAAATGACATTTTTCTTCACAACAAAAAAGTTCTAGGAAATTATATTGTCTTCGCAACAAATGTAGCCAAGGACTTCAATTTCGTGGTTGATCTTGAGCAGTTCCGTCTCTTCATTAACACGGTATTTTTTAGACATGACATTCTTGACACTGCTATTCTTCAGGGAGACGCTAATCATGTTCTTTCGATTGTTATGATCTTAGGCACTTGGCAATATGTCCATATCTGCTGCGGCTTATTCATTTAAATATTTTGACTGCCAAATTACTACATGTACTCCGCCACTGTTTCAAATTATTTGCTTCTTCTTCGCATTGTATTTATTTGCATTAGCACCAGTACTATGGAGTTTCAAACTTGGCCTTGAGTATCTATAGATTACTCCCACTAAATGTGCTCTCATAGGATTTACAGAAAAAATACATTAGTATCCTTATATCTAAATCTTTGTTTTATACTATTATAATAATGGTATCACCTATTAGTAATTAGACGTTACAAACAATTCTGCCAGGCTTAGTGGGGTGCGAAATGAATAATTTAAACTGGGAAGAAAGAAATGACAAAAATAAGAGCAAGTACAAGCACAAAGATTTAACGTGGTCATACAATTGTGCCTAAGTCCACATGCTCACACCAATTTTTTCCCATATCAATGAAAGAAAGAAGAATACGGAGAAACATATTGACCGTAATTTTTATTCTAGGTTGATGCTTTTTCTCTCAAATTTTCTTTTGTCCAACTCTCTGCGGAAGCTTAACTCTTTGTTTTTGCCTACTCTATTTATAAACAAGTGTTTGGTCCCATATATGCAAATTGTCAGAAGGATGGATTTTGCGACTGAAATTGCCCATTGCTTTTTCCCATGCTCGTGCTCTTATCACATTAAGGGTGCATTTAATTGCTAGCATGAAATTTTTAGGGAAAAAAAATCAATTTTAGGCAAAATTGCCTAGAACTTATTTATATGAAAATTATTAATTAAATGTGTTTGATTGATTTAATTTTCAACTTAAAAAATGTTGCTTTTTTTTATATCGCAAGTGTACAATATTGTAATAAGTAATATAGTAGACATTTGAGTCTCGATTATCGTTCCAACGAGAACTATACTTTAGAACATAATTAGATTTTTCTAATTCCTATTCGATTTAAACAGTTTAACTTAATTAAAATGCACACAAAGATTGGTTGAGATTTCAAATAATGGATGGAAATTAGGGACGAACAATTTCACATATTGATCACCTTTAAATCCTAATTCAAGATTCAAGAGCCTAATGTAGTGTTCGATCGAATTCTTCTATGGTATCCAATTTACCCCATCTCGAGTTCTCATTGAGCCTATTTAACTATTTCAATCCCATGTTGCATCATTCGCCCTAATATAACTTTAGCTATTCATACTGATGAAAAAGAAAAACTAAACGTTGTTATTGAATACATCACCGAATTTTGAATATAGATGTAGAAAAATAAATAAAGCTTGCACCAAGATCTTCTCTTCCAATCAATGCTTCAAAACTTGAATTCCTTGAGTTTTCATCCTTTGAATTGTGCTCTTAATCTCTAGTTGTATCTTTTTTTTTTCTCAATGTGTGGAACCTCATAAAAGTGTATTCCTTTTTCTATTTATACTCCCTATAGGATTTTCCATAAATTTGAGTTTTTCTGGGCTTTTCGCCTAAACGTCATAACCCTAAACCAACGGCGTAGAACCTAAGCGCTGCGGTTGCAGCGCCTAGGCGCCGCAATAAACTTCCAAGAAGCGACTAAGCGCTAGGCGCTGCAACTCTGTATCTTTTTTCTTTTCTTCTTGGCCAGCACGGGACTTGCGCGCTTGCTAACTATAATTATTTTCTTCTTTTTCGGTGCTTGGGAGCTCCGAGTGTGGCGCCTAGGCATCATTTTGTTGCTTTTTTTCTTGACTTTAGCTTCTTTGTACACTTCAACACCCCTTTTACACCACCTCACCATACCTTTAAAACAACACTAGCAGTACATCAAAAACATACTATAATCATAAAATTTGGCCAACAAATAAGTTAGATTTGTATACAATTCCACATGTAAATTAAACAATTTAAGGACTTGGTTATCCCTATGTGGACATGAAAGTTAACATGGGCAAATTATCAAACACCTAGGGGACAACACAATTTTCCTTCAATTTCCAAAGGATTGTGCTATAATCGAAAATCAAAACATCACAATTCTCAAACAAAATCATTACTCCACAATTACCCGAGTCCCATACTGCACATTCATTCAGTTGTAAAAACATATGTAAAGAAGAAAAATAGAAAATTTACCTTAAAATCCTTAGCATGGAGGGAAGAGAATGAATGAAATCACCAGTTACAACTATGTTAACTAGATAACTTTGTGGTAAATGGAAAAGTGCAGTATATGTGTTCTTGGTGAAACCTTGAAGAAGGGGGAAAATAGAAAAAAAAAAACCAGGGATAATAGTTTGGGAGAAAGGGAAGGTGAAATTGTAAATAGGTAGGGTATGTGTTGGTTATTCTATGGCAATTTATTATTATGTAAGTTATTTGATTTTATTGTTCTGTATTAACAGTTTTGCAGCGCTTAGGCACTACGTTATCGTTTCTTTTTTTTTTTTAAAAATATCGACGCAACGCCCCAATTTTTTTTTTTTAACACTGTTACCTTCCCCAACTCGATGATTTGAATTTATCTCTCTTGTTCAAGCTTGTATCGCCCCACACTTGAGCATTGTCCTAAAAAACACAACGAGATTATTACTAAGCAAAACTATACCTGCCTAAAAAAATTAAAAATAAACTAATAAATAAATAAAAATATCTGAAGAAAAGAAGAAGGATAGGGTTTGGGTTGCCTCCCAAGAAACGCTTCTTTACAGTCATCAGCTGGACATTGTGCCTCGATTATTCTAGAACAGCTAGTTCAAGGCTTTTTTTAACAGTGGAAAAATCCTCTACGTAGTGTTAGATGCGTTGTCCATTAACCTTGAAATTTTCCTTTATTGGGTGGTGTAATTCAACTGTACCATAGGGAAATACTTGGGATATCGTAAAAGGTCCAAACCATCTCAACTTTAATTTTTTTGGGAATAGCTTAAGTCTAGAATTATACAAGAGTATTTGATCCCCCACTCTGAAAATTCATTGTCGAATATTCTTGTCATACCACTGTTTTGTCTTTTCTTTGTAGATGGATGCATTTTCATAAGATTTTCTTCTGAATTCTTCCAATTCATGGAGTTGTAGTATTTTTGTTTCTCCAGCCTTCAACTGTTTCAATGCCCAATATGCTTTGCACTCAAAATCAACTGGTAGGTGGCAAGCTTTTTCAAATACTATTTGGTATGGCGACATTCCAATTCGCGTCTTGTAAGCGGTACGATAGGCCCATAAAGTATCGTCTAATTTTTCGGATCAATCTTTTCGACATGCATTCACCCCTTGTTCCAGAATTCTCTTCAGTTGTCTGTTAAAAGGTTCAACCTCTCCACTTGCTTGAAGGTGATAGGGTGTGGCTATTCGATGTTGTACCCCGTATTTAGCAAGCACCGCCGGAATAACCGATCATTTATGATGGCTCTTGGAGATCCATAGCGGTTGAAATATTTTTCTTTATAAAATCTATCACTATCTTTGCATCATTGGTGGGTAACGCCTTCACTTTCACCCATTTGGAGACGTAGTCCACTGCCACTAGGATATATTGATTATTATAGGACGAAGAAAAAGGTCCTATAAAATCAGTTCCTCGTACATCAAATAGTTCCACCTCCAAAATGTTGTTTTGTGGCATTTCATGACGGGCCAATATGTTATCTATTCTTTGACACTTATCACAAGATATGTAGAAACTGGGCAGTCCTTAAATAAAGTTGGCCAAAAGAAACCGCTTTGAAGCACTTTCGCTACTGTTTTAGTTGGGCCAAAGTGTCTCTATAAGCTAAAGCATGAACCCTTGAAATGATTGATTTCATTTCATCATCTGGCACACATCTCACTATAATCTGGTCTACCCCTCTTCTGTATAAATTTGGATCATCCCAATAATAGAATTTTGCTTCATGGAGAAGTTTTTTTTTCTGCCAATAGGTGAAATCTGGATCCACATATCCACTTGCTAAGTAGTTAACAATGTCTGCGTACCAAGGAGCCTTTTTCCAACTGTAATAATTGTTCATCCGAAAGATTTCATTGATATCCACATTATCCGACTCTTTCAATTGCTCTAGCCTCGATAAGTGATCCGCTACCTTGTTTTCGGTCCTCCTCTTATCACAAATTTCAATGTCAAACTCTTGCAGTAACATAACCTCGGTTTAGCATATTTCTTCTAGAATAAATACTTCAAAACTGAATGGTCTGTATAAACTATTACCTTTGAACCAATTAAATAAGAACGAAATTTGTCAAGGGTAAATACCACTGCTATCATTTCTTTTTTAGTTGTTGCGTAGTTGATCTAAGCATCTGTCAAAGTTTTGCTGGCATAATAGATGACATGCAAGACCTTTCCCTTTCGTTGACCTATCACTACTCCCACTACTAAATCACTGGCGTCACACATGAGTTCAAAGGGTAGTTCCCAATTTGGTGCCACCATAGCATGTGCAGATGTTAACTTTTCCTTCAAAGTGATAAAAGCATTTAAACATTCGCCAGAAAAGATAAATGACACATCATTCTCTAGTAGATTGCACAGAGGTCAGAGGTTTTGTAATCCTAGATGAATCGTCTGTAAAACTCCGCATAACCCAAAAAGCTTATATCACTTTGATTGAGGTAGGTGGCTACAATTTTTCAATCACACGTATCTTTGCTTTGTCAACCTCAATACCCTGTGAAGAAATCCAATGTTCCATCACTATCATTTTTTTCACCATAAAATGGTACTTTTACCAATTGAGCACTAAATTCTTCTCTTCACACCTTCGTAATATGAGCGATAAACGTTCCAAGCAATCATCAAATGAATCTCTAAATGTTGAAAAGTCATCAATGAATACCTCGATGTACTTTTCCACCACGTCAGAAAATATGGCCATCATGCATCGTCGAAAGGTCGCAGGTACGTTGCACAGACCAAAAGGCATTCTTCTAAAGGCAAAAGTATCGTATGGCCATGTGAATGTTGTTTTCTTCTGGTCTTCTGGAGCAATAAACATCTGATCGTACCCTGAATATCCTTCTAGAAAAGCAGTAATGAGAATGACCTGCTAACCTTTCCAATATCTGATCAATGAAGGACAATGGGAAGTGATCCTTTCTGGTGACATTATTTAGCTTCCTATAATCTATACACATTCGCCATCTACTAGCCATGTTAGTATCAACTCATTGTTCTCGACTCACCCAAGAACTGTTTGAAATGGGTTAGATAATTTCTGCATCGACCAATTTCAACACTTCTTTTCTCACTACTTCCATAGGTTGGATTTAATCTAACTTGACCTTCCACGGATGGCTTAGACTCATCCTTCATTAAGATTTTGTGCATACAAAGAGTATGACTGATTCCTAGAATATCGGTTATGGTCCATCCAATTGCAATCTTGTGCTTTCGAAGTACCTCCAATAACCTATCTTACTCCTCCTTTGTCATGTCATTTGCAATGATAACTGGAAGTATTGTAGAGTCTCCCAAATATGCATAATGGAGATGGGATGACAGGAGTTTTAACTCAAGAGTTGGAGCCCTCTCCACTGAAGGTAAATGGTGGTGTGGGATTGGAACCAAGAGAGTCATATTGCCAATGCCTCTTTCCAATTGGTTGTTCAGCCATATGTAAAGTACATTTTGTTCGCTCTACATTTGTTGCCTCTGATTATGCACTGTCTACCTTACATAGAAGTGCTTGATGTGTTGCGTCAAATATATCGACCACAAGCTCATCAAGAACATCCACTTGGCAACAAGTATCTAAAGTTAATGGGTGTTTCATTGCCTTGAACATATTGAATATGACCTGCTCTAATCGAAGAATTATTTTTCCGTCATATATATTAATAAGTGCTCTCCCAGTAGCTAAGAAAGGTCTTTCCAAGATTAGAGAAATATTTGAATCCTTTTCTATGTCCAAGATAATGAAATCTGTCGGGAAGATGAACTTCCCAACCTTGACTAGCACATCTTCAATGATTCCCTTTCGTCTTTCGATAGACCTATCAGCCAGTTGCAAAAAAATTATTGTAGGTTTAGCTTCTCCCAATCCAAAAGACCTGTAAACAGAGAGTGGCATTAAGTTAACACTAGCACCTAAATCACATAAGGAATGCTCAAAATAATTAGAACCAATAGTGCACGGTATAGTAAAACTCCTTAGGTCCTTTAGATTAGGAGGTAGCTTTTTTAAAAGAATTACATTGCATTCCTCATTCAGGCACACAGTCTCATGTTCTTCCAACTTCCTCGTGTTGGACAGGATTTCTTTCAGAAATTTTGCATAATTGGGTATTTGTGCTATAGCATCTGTAAAAGGGATGTTTATGTGCAATTTCTTGAAAATCTCCACAAATTTGGCAAATTATTTGTCAACTTCTTTTTCTGAAACCGTTGAGAAAAGAGAATTGGTGGCACATAAACTTTGATGGGACTTGGTGCTCTT
This sequence comes from Fraxinus americana, assembly GCA_035079005.1. NCBI lineage: Eukaryota > Viridiplantae > Streptophyta > Magnoliopsida > Lamiales > Oleaceae > Fraxinus > Fraxinus americana. The sequence goes on along the minus strand of CM068721.1, from coordinate 18,022,283 downwards.
ACTGTAGATTTTTCTTTTCTCTCTTCCTCATCTTATTCAACTGGTGTAGTTTTTTCCTCTTTATGAGCCTCTTCAACTTCTATCTCTTTGTCTTTTCTGTCTGGCCTCTTCACATGTGTCTCTGGTAATTGTACTCAACTCCTAGTTGTAATAGCTTGCACTTGCTCCTTTGGATTTATCATTGTATTCCTTGGTAAAGTCCCTTGTGGGTGTTCTGTAAGCTGTTGAGCTATCTGACCAATTTGTGTCTCCAATTTCTTGATCGATGTCTGTTGATTCTCAAAATTTGTATCAATTTGCTAGAAAACCTTGTATGTCTTCTGCATATACTGATTGAACATCTCCTCCAAACTTGGTTTTTTCTCCGTTGGGCATTATTTGAATCATTCCCTTGTTGATTATTTGACCATCTAAAATTTAGGTATTATCTCCATCCTGGGTTATATGTTTCGAATATGGGTTAAAATTGCAAGAGCTATTCTGAATGAAGTTGACTTGTTCCTCGGGAAAGTCCATAGACATATAGTTTTATGTTAAATGGTTAGCTCCATGATTTTCACGTGATGGACTACCCATCACTACATGTGCTCCTCTCGTTTGTGATTTCACCAATAGCTTTACCTGCTTTATCAAAGCTACTATCTGTTCGTTCGTAGACACTTTACTATCTAATTCATACATTCCTAATACTCTCAGTGGTAGCACTCTTTCTGATGAAACATTGAATTTGTAGTGGAAATTAACTCAAATAAATCCACCGTTTGCTGTACTGATTTTCCTATGATCGATCTACCTGCAGAGGAATCCACTTGAGATTTTGACAGTAGCGTGAGTCCGGTGTATAAGTACTGCACTTGATTACCTATTGTGATTCCATGATTTGGATATTTTCACATCAACTCTTTAAATCTATTCCATGACTTGTGATAGCTCTCTCCATCTTCTATTGAAAAGTTTGAATTTCCAATTTGATATTAGCTACTTTCGTCGATGGAAAGAATTTATTGCAAAATTTTTTGGTCAGTTCTTCCCATGTAATAATGCTTCCATGAGGTTCAGCACCTAACCACATCCAATGCAGCATCTCTCAGTGTATGTTGAAATAGACACAACTTAATAGCAACTTCATTAACCCCCAGAGTACGAAAGTTCTGACAATTTCTGAGAAATCTAGATATATGTGTGTTCGGATTTTCATGAGGTAAGCCGTAGAATTGGAGAGTGTTGCTAATCAAATTGATCCATTTTGCCCTTATATGAAAATTATTTATCTTAAAATCTGGATACACAATACTAGAGCACGTAGGCGTGGCTATGGGTGTCAAGAAAATTGAAATGGGTAAGTCTCCTTTATTTATTTCCTTTCACTTTTGTTGTTGATCCGATGGCGCCGCTATTCTTGTTGTCACTTGTTCAATTGGCTGAATATGAATAGAAATATTTTGATAGTTAGCCATTTGATGTTGCTGTTTTGTTTGTGTTTCTTGCCTCTTCGTCTGAAAGTACGTTTTATTTTCGAGTCAAACGGTTTAAGATCGTCATATTGGGTACAGAGCATACAACGAACACCTTTTTCTATAAATAAAAGAAAATAAACAAATCAAATAACAGTTAAAAATAAAATAAACTAAAACTAAAAGTAAATAGTCATCGGCAGCGGTGCCAAAAATATGTTGCATTTTTTATATCGCAAGTGTACGATATCGTAACAAGTAATATAGTAGATCTTTGAGTCTGGATTATTGTTCCCACGAGAACTATACTTTAGAATTTCATTAAATTTTTCTATCTCATATTTGATGAAAGCAAACAAAGATTTATGCGTTGATGTGAATTTTTAATTTAAACTGTTTAACTTAATTAAAATGCATACAAAGATTAGTTGAGATTTCAACTAATGGATAGAAATTAGGGATGAACAATTTCACATGTTGATCACCTTTAAATCCTAAATCAAGATTCATGAGCCTAATGTAGTGTTTGATCGAATTCTTCTATGGTATCCAATTTACCCCTCTTGAGTTCTCATTGAGTCTATTTAACTATTTCAATCACATATCTCTATGTCAATCTACCTTAGTTAAACAAAATATTAGTTCTAAGAATTCATGTATGATCGCAATATTTAACATATGTATCTCTACACGTTATACTAAATTACCAAATTTTACTATATGGTCTAAATCTCAAACTCACTTCTCGATTCGTAAAAGATTCACAAAGTCATCAAACTAGTAATCAAGTAATTTAGTGCATTAAACTTATGGTAAAAAAATCAACACATGAACGATAAAATACCAACAATCTTAAATAAAAGACAAATGTTTTCAAGTAGATTACATCATTCGCCCTAATACAAATTTCAGCAATTCATATTAAATGAAAAGAAAAACTAAAAGTTGTTATTGAATACATCACCGGATTTTGATTATAGATGTAGAAAAATAAATAATGCTTGCACCAAGATCTTTTTCTTCTTCCAATCAATGCTTCAAAACTTGAATTCCTTGATTTTTCATCCTTTGATGTGCTTTTAAGCTCTAGTTGTATCTTTTTTCTCAATGTGTGGAACCTCATAAAAGTGCACTCCTTCTTCTATTTATACTCCCTATATGGTTTTCCATAAATTTGAGTTTTTCTGGGCTTTTCGCGGGCTTAAACATCATAACCCTAAAACAGCGGCGTAGAGCCTAAGCGCTATGGTTGCAGCGCCTAGGCGCCGCGATAAACTTCCAAGCAGCGCCTAAGCGCTAGGCGCTGCAACTCTGTATCTTTTCTTGGTGAGCACAGCACCTGGACGCTTGCTGACTGTAAATTTTTTCTTCATTTTTAGCGCTTGGGCGTTCCGAGTGTGGCGCCTATGTGCCATTTTGTTGCTTCTTTTCTTTTTTTCTTGACTTTGGCTTATTTGTACACTTCAACGCTCCTTTTACACAACCTCACCATACCTTTAAAACGACACTAGTAAACACATCAAAAACGTACTATAATCATAAAATTTGGCCAACAATTAAGTTAGATTTGTACACAACTCATGATTAAAAGTACACTCGTCAGAAAATATTATGCTTGTTTATTTTTTATTGGTGAATAGATGAGAGAGAGAAAGAGAAAGTGAATGATTTGGAAAATAAAAACTATCCCCTAAAGAAAATGATTTCTTTGTTTTTGAGAAACATATGATTACATGACCAAAAGTTGGAAAATATTTTCCATTGAAAAATGTTAATCAAACACTCGAAAAGTCGAAATTTAGATTGAAAAATGATATTTTCTATGGAAAAATAAAGCCAATCAAACACACTCTAAATGCCTTGATAAAATTCCCAGGACCATGCATTCGCCAATCTTGCAAAAAGCCATTCTGAAGAGTTGATTGTGAAGCCTATAATCATTGTTAGGCTCCACTACCAATGAATAGTGGTCTTCACTATTCAAAATCAGCCTAATTCTATTTCATTAAGGGTGCGTTTGATTGTAAAGGTGGAAAATGGGTGGAAAGAAAATGTTTTACAGGGAAAAGATTTTCTTAGAAAATATTTTGCAGAGAAAATGATTTCAAGTGTGTTTGATTGGTATAATTTTCCACCAGGAAAATTTTTAAATTTTCTATTCGTTTGGCTTTGTTTTACATGAAAATTGTCCATTAAAGTAATATTTTTTTCCACAATTGGTTATAAAATTTGTTTCCATTGCCAAAAAGTAAAAAAAAAAAAAAAGGAAAAAAAAATTGTTTCCTAAAAAATCATTTTTTCATCAAAGTTTAGTGTTCGTTTGACTTTATTTTACATGAAAATTGTCCATTAAAATGAAAAAAAAATTTACAATTGATTATGACATTTGTTTCCATGGCAAATAAAAAAAAAAAAAAAAAAATAGAGCAGCTGGTTGGAAAATATTTTCCCACCTAAAATGTGGGAAAATATTTTCAATGAAAAGTGGGAAAAAGCTGACGTGGCGGAGGAAGTGGGAAAATATTTTCCGTGGAAAATTTAGGCTATCAAACAGCGCAAAAAGTGGAAAACGGAAAAAATTTTCCTAGTTCCATGGAAAATCTTGTCAATCAAACAGGGCCTAAAATATTTTTGGTTTATGACTGGTTTCTTAATAAATCATTGCTTGCACCCGATGGTTCAATGGAAGACAGGAAAGTTAGTAATATTATGCAATTGTATATTCACAATCCTCGACTTTATTCACCAAGAAAAGAGATACAATGGATCGCCATATTACGTCTAGCCTACAAATACCAGCTGCTTCATTTGACGTTTGTCAGTGTTGGCCTTTTTGTTTTTATTTCAATCTTTGACTATATTTTAGTTCCATCGGCAAGATCCATAAATGGGAAACCCTCGGTATAACAATGCTTCAACGGAACTGGAATTCTTTTTATCTTTTTTGTCCATTGTAATTGCAACTTTGGTCGAGAAGAAACTGTTGGAATTATTAATTTGTTGTGTAGGCCTACATATGTCATTAATTGTGAATAAGGCTATCTTAAAGTTGAGCCCAATTATTTGTTCTGACAAAGAATTAAATTGTTGGGTTTAGAACATCTAAATAAAGTGTGGGCCGAATTATATTTGAGGAGACCAAATCCATTAGGGTTGTACTTGATGATGGGCCAAATACATATGGACACTATAAACTGGGTTATGGTTCACAATTCATATGTAACTTCTCATTCTTTGTGTCATCCCATCAACATAAGAATACAAAGGAAAGCATATTGAAGAGGAAAATCCAAAACCCACAATCAGGAACAAGGATTGGAAAAACAAGAATTAAGAAGAATGATTGGAGCAATTAAATCGAAAAACAAGATAATCAAGATTATGGAGCAAGATGTCAAAATCAAGATCAAGAACTCAATAACCAAAAGAACCAATAGTTAAGATTCAACATAAGAGTTATTCCCAAAGAATCAAGGTATGTTTCATATTATTAATTTCCTTGATGATTTGACATGGATGATCTTGACAATAAAGTAATTAGGTTTTAAAGTTTAAAGTTTCATAAAGTTTAACAAGTGGTATCAGAGTCAACTCCATGTTAAACCATTGAGATTCAAGAAAGAACTTTATGGATGGAATTCGTACTCTCGATTATTTATTTTTTTGAATGCAAATTTCAGTCCTAAATTTTCAATTTTAGTTTTTTTATTAAAGTTTACGTACGGAAAACGTAAAAGCATGGTAGATTCCATTGATAACATGATTATTTTCCAAATTGATTGATGGTTAGAGTGAGAGAAAATAAAATATAAATATTGATTGGATTTATTTTAGTGTGATAACATGTTCTGTTACAGCCATAACTTCATTGAATAATTAAGAGTTTGTGAGTAATTGGATTTTGATGGGATGAAAATTAACCAATGAAATTTTGATTCATTATGGCACAAGTGATTAGGTAACATCTCTCAAAAGTGAATGGAAAATCTTGTATCAGAAGGAATTCTTGATTATCTTAATTTTTCAGAATGAAGTGTTTATGTTATTTACATTAAGGGAAAACAAACAAATATAAGGAGATTATGTGACAATAAGATTTTGGACGTTTTAGAACTAATTCATACATATATTTGTGGGCCATTAACTTTGGCTTTTTGGAATGGTCAACAGTAATTTAGTATGTTCATAGACGAATTTTTCTCACTATGGCTACCTATATCTCATCTATAAGAAATCTCAAACACTCGATATGTTCAAGGCATACAAAGCTAATGTTGAAAATCAACTCAACAAAAGAATAAAACATGTCAGATCAAGCCATGGTGGATGGAAGATAAAACTGATCAAGAGAACAATGTTCAGCCTTCTGGTAAAATTCTTAGAGAAATGTGAAATCGTCCCACAGCACACTATGTCAGGGTTCTCTGGCATGAGTGGTGTTACTAAAATACGAAACAATTAAGGACATGGTAAAGAGTACAATTAGTGATTTCATCTTGCCAGAATCTCTTTAGGAAGAAGCACTAAAGAACGTAACTTAAATTTTCAATAAAGTTCCAAGTAAAACAACTATTAAGGGGTTAAATTTTTTTAAAGATTCATCTATTATGTCAATTTTCAAAATGGGAAATGCTTGATTCCTTGAAGATATAGAGTTTGCGAAGGGAGATTAGGTTATAAGGTTAAGGATCTTGTCTTGGAAGAAGAATAAGTATATATTTCTTCTGTTGCAATTGACAATGATCAAGATCAATGACAAATTCTTGATCTAGATCTTGTTCAAAAAGCAATTGCGGATCAAGACAATATTACAAAATTTCCTACACAATCAAGAAATTGTTCCAAAAAAATAAACTTAACAAACTTAAGAACAAATGCTATTAAGGAAATCCACTATAAAAAGGAGAAAGATAATTTTGGATGACTTTATAGTCTTTCTCCAAGAAAATAAGGATGACCTGGATTTATAGAAGAAAATTTGATCAATCAACTTTCATCAAGCCATGCAAATGAATAATTCCCAAGAGTGAATTGATGACATGCATAAAGAGATAAAGTTTATGAATAAGGAACTTATCTCATTGCATGAAGGTTCAAAGCCCATTGGTTATAATTGGATATTTAAAATCAAGAGGGATTCGAAGAATGATGCGGAGATATATGAGACTCATCTTGGTGCAAATGATTTTACTCAAAAAGAAGGTATTGACATTAAAGAGACTTTTTCTCCGATTTTTATGAAAGACTCTTTTGGGACAATTATGATATTTGTGACACATTTTGATCTTAAGCTATACCAGATGATTTACAATTTAAAGAAATCCATCTATGGGTTTAAGCTGGTTTTCCGTACTGGTATCAAAAATTTCATCAAATAATTATCTCGTTTGATTTTGAGATGAATTCGGTTGATGATTGTGTATATCATAAGTTCAGTGGGAGTAAGCATATTTTTTTGGTATTGTATGTCAATGACAAACTGCTTGCCTGCAATAATATAAGCTTATTGCACGAAACCAAGAAATCGTTTTCAGTGTATTTTTGGATTATCACAAAAGAGTTGTATCGATAAGGTTCTTAAGAGATTTGGGATGTAGGTATGGAAGCCAGATGATGCCCCTATTGTTAAAGGAGACAAATTTAGTCACAGTTCATGCTCCAAGAATAAACTTAAACAAAGAAAAATACAGAAAATTATCTGTCTTCGGCAGTTGGGAATTTGATGTATACTTATGTTTGCAAACATCTGGATATAGCATTCATTGTTGAAATATTGGGCAGATATTGAAGTAACTCTAGGATGAAAATTTGGAAAACAACCATTAGGTTATTTGATATCTATAGAGAACTAAGGATTACATGATCACATTCTGGAAAATCAGACAAATTGGAAATCGTTGAATACTCTGATTCTGATCATGGAATATGTCTGGAAAATATTGTCACTAGACTGTATATTTTGAATGGATTTGAAAGACCACTTTAGTTATTTTGTGGCAATAACAGTATTATATTCCAGCAAGAGCCTGATGATGTCAAAATTTATAGACATTAAGTTCCTAGTTGTCAAAGAAAGAATTTAGAACGGTTAGGTTCCTATAATGTATATTAGGACAAACTCCATAATCATGGATCTATTTATTAAATAGGTGCCACCCAAAGTCTTTCATGAACATAACACTCACATGGTTGTTGCATCTTTTGATGATATGCCAATTTAGTGGAAGTTTGTATTCGGATGTTATCTATTTTAGACACATAATTTTATCCATATATATTCGATTTACTTTAGAAATAAAGTATTCAGTTCAGTTCCACTCTGGTTAAAATTTATGGTGGGTCTCATTAAAGAATAAGATATGACCAGTTGGAAATATGCATGTTTGGAACACATTACATGTAATCTTTGTTAGCTCAAGAATAACTAACCAAGAGGGGGGTGAATTGGTTATTAAAACTTTTTGGTTAATCACTCAAGATTTGAATAAGTGAGCACGCAAATGAAAGAGAATAGTCTAAACACAAGTAAACACGTAAATGGAACAATGTAAATTTGCATAAAGTAAATGCGTTAAGTAAAAGGGATAGAGAATGCAAACGATATGTTATGGAGGTTCGATCCAATGCAATGATCTACATCCCCCGTTACCAAGCTCTCCGTCATGAGTAAGGCCAAATACACTATAATGGTAACTTACAACAAGGAGTACCAATCCTTAATTGATTTAAAACAAGGAGCACTTATCTTTAGGTGACTTACAACAACGAGCACCTACCCTTAAGTGACTTACAAGAAGGAGCACTTATCCTTAGGTGACTTACAACAAGGAGCACATATCCTTACAATCGAGTTTTCACAAAGCTCTCGAAACTATCAAGAAATAAGTGATAATTTTGTAATGAAGAAACTCTCTTAACAAATGATATAATCAAGTTAAGTATTAGAGATTTAGGTAAACACTTCAATAGATAGCAAATGATGAAGTTCAAGTGTTGATATTGTAAACTTTGATAAATGATGGATGATGAAATAGTCTGTATCTTTGTATCAAAGTTTCCAACCAATGATCTCTCTTAACAAATAACACAAGTTAAGTATGAAAAGAGATCTTAAACTTTAATTAAAGTGTTGGCAAAGAAAAACTTTTATCAAGAATGAAGAATAGATGAAGTTGTGAAAAATTCTTTGTTAAAAAGATTTCTTGATAAGATGAATGAAATAGGTTGAATCAATCAAGAAATTCTTTTGTAATAAATGAAATAAAATTTAAACTCAAGTAAACTCAAAGATTTCTCAATAAAAAAGCTCTCAAAAATCTCTTGTAAGTTGATCAAATTGAATGGAAAAGAGATAGGTATTTATAGAGCAAAAAAATAGCTACAGGAACTTTCGGTTGATGAATAGTAACTTTCGGTCGACCGAAATAGTAATATAGCCGTTGGAAATCAGATCGTTGACATTTTGGTTGACTGAAGTTGACTTTTCGGTGGACCGTCGGTGGACCGAAAGTTGCAAACAGGCTGAACAACTTTTAGTATTTTGATCATATCTTTCTATCCCGATATCCGATTGAGGTGATTTCAAAATGGGTTGGAAAGCTAACTTAAAGGGCTACAACTTTGCTTCAGAAATAAGTTTCAAATTAGATCATCTTCCATGTCAAAAATCTGTACCAATATGAGATTGAAAATCGTAGTACAACTTTTTGATTGAAAATTGAAGTGTAACCTTTTGAGGGACGTTTGAAAATGATTGTTCAATGTTTTTGATATATTACAAATGTTCATTTTTTTCAAAATCATTTTTCATGTCAAACCAAGTTATGCAAGTGATGAATTTATGAAAAATACTTGAGCTTTATGCACTTGCTAAACATGACGAGTTATATCTTTACATATATAAATGAGGTTCGATAAATAACTCTATCTTCAATGTTCTTGATCTCTCCGAGCCTCTCTTTGGCTTGTATCTTGATTTGTACTTATATCTTGATTTGCAATTTTGTTACGCATGCAATCATTATTGTCTCGAATGATTTGTCTTGAATTCTTGTTTAACCTTCACTTATATTTCATTTGAGTGTGAATAATAATCTTTATAACTTTGAAGGCTTAAACACGCAATTTAATTTGTTAGTAAACGAGATGGACTTGTTTGTTATAATCAAAACATTAAGGTCATGATCAACCATAGGTCAACAATTTTCATGATACACATCCACACTTGATCTATGTCATTTGATTGTATTGATATATGTGATTATTGTTGGGTTTATTTATGATACTTGTAACGAAGATCGCTTTGATCCTATATTGATATAATCAATAGATGGAATTGTTTGGAGATACTTTTGGTTATGATAGCAAAAGTTTTGACATCATAAAGTTGTATCATTTATAAGGTAATATATGTGGTCCAAGTGGTAGATTGTTGGGTTTAATAATTTGTTATGTGGGCGTATATATGTAATTAATCGTGCATAAGACTATCTTAAAGTTGAGCCCAATTAAAGTGTTCTAATGAAAAATTAAATTGTTGGACTTAAGGCATCTAAATTAAGTGTGGACTGAATTATATGTGTAGAGACCAGATCTATTAATGTTGTATTTGATGATGGGCCAATACATATGGAAACTATAAATTGAGTTATAATTCCCCAATTTTTATGCAACTTCTCATTTTTTGTGTCATTCTATCAACACAGAATACAAGAGAAAACATATTGAAGAGGAAGATCCAAAATCCACAATCAAGAACAAGGATTGGAAAAAAAAGAATCAAGAAAAAAATTTGAAAATAATCGAAAAACAAGACAATCAAGATTATGGAGAAAGAAGCCAAAATCAAGATCAAGAACTCAATAATCAAAAGAACCAATAATTAAGATTCAACATCGAGTATTAAAGAATAATTCTCAAAAAATTAAAGTATTCCGCATTATTAATTTTCTTGATAATTTGACAAGGAGGGATCTTGGCAATAAAGTAATTAGGTTTTCAAGTTTTAAAGTTTAAAATTTCATAAAGTTTAACAAAAACGTTTGAAAATTGCTGTCGAATACAGATTGGTAGATCTGCCAAAGGCAACAGTGCCAATGATTGTGTGGTGGTTGCTACCTCAATACTTGCTTTTTGGAATTGCAGATGTATTTACCTTGATCGGGCTCCAAGAATTCTTCTACGACCAAGTTCCCAATTAATTGAGGAGTATTGGTCTTGTTCTATACCTCAGTATATTTGGCATATGGAGCTTCTTGAGCAGCTTTATTATCTTTGTGGTGGAGAAAGCCACCAGTGGCCAGGGTCAAGATGGTTGGTTTTTAGACAACCTTAATCGGGCATATCTTGACTACTTCTATTAGCTACTGGCTAGGCCTAGTTCATTTGTGTTCACTGCGTACTTGAACTTTGCAACATCTTATATCTATAATCGAAGAAATAGACTTTGAAGTTTCATAGAAACACTTGTGGCTAGTAGAAGAACGATATTGCTTGTTTCTGCATACATCTCAAGAAGTTGTTTTATATAAATATTTATTGCTTGCTTGTGTATATATCTCATGAAGTTTTTCGAAATAAAGAAATGAAAACATTGCAAATTGATTATAGAGGTGAGTTCCTTGCTTATAACACTAACTATTGAGGTTATACATCTTTTAGGATTTAGTTCCCAAAATTCCTATCTTGAAAATTATGGGTTGTAAAAATGTTCAAAGTTAAAAGCATATTAGTTGCTCGCCGTAAAGTTAAATGGGTGATTAAGGTAGTATGAAATAGGCTTGGGAATCGGTGGATCGATTTGGGTATTTTAATATTCGAACCACTCATTATACTTTGAATATTTTATAAATAGAATCATTCAAGTTTACGTAATTATTGGAACAAAAACCAAAACTGTCGGTTCAGGATGGGGTTCGTTCAACCCATAACATTTTTTCAAAAAATTGCCAGCTAATAATAAAAATTATTTTCCTAACATCTAGTAGAAATAGAAGAAATAAAATATTGACACCAAGACGATTCAATTAGTAGCTAAGTAATTGAACACTTGTTCGGTCCCCATTCTCATCCATTTTTTTGCAACCGTATTCCAACATTTGTGGGCCCCAGGAAAGACAACATCTAAGGGTATGTTTGAATCTAATTTTGAGGAGAATAGAAATTTTGGAATAGTGATTGATTTGAAAATGTGTGGTGGAAAAGTGATGAAAAGTTTTTGATTTGTGTGTAATATTTTTTTATTTGAAGAATGTGTGGTTGAAATGAAGATTGAGAATGAGAATGAGAATAAGAATGATAAATTAATGGGTGCCAAACGGGGGCTAAATTTCGTCTGACAATATTTCATTCCACATTCCAGATTGCCTTTTAAGTTACCATTATTACTTTCCAATAATGTCCTTCAATTTACGGTCGGTGGCTGACACACACAAAAGTAATAAAATACTTTGTGGTAGGTGGAATTTTTTTTTGAAAAGTCAAAACATGAGCAATTCAACCAAGTGAGATTGACAACGAGCATATGAAAAATTGGTCAATTAGTTAAAAATGCGTTGAAAATGAATATTTGTTTCTCGAACATTGGCATGTTAGGTGAGAAAAATGATTACAGACGACATATGTTTTCCATTTATGTCCATTGTATAACTCCAATTGTTACGCTTGTGCCATATAATCGCATAGTCGTTGCCACGACATGTCGTCTTCAATTATTGCATCTAGCTCAGCAATAATCTCAACTTCGTCATCATCTATTTCTTCAGCTCTATGAAAATCCTCATCCAGCTAGTAGGTTCTCCTTAGGAATTCATGTATTCCCATTGTGGTCTTGACCGCTGTGTTTGCCGGATATATTCATGGAGGAGTTAGCTCTATCTTGGATCGGGTTGCCACTGGAATCTGTTGCCTTCATATTGCTGGCAACTTGTCGCCATCATACTCTCTTTCACTACATGTGTCCAAGTCAAAATCGCGTAGTGATAGTTTTGTTGGGGACAACGCATACTTCTTCGAGTCACCGATGCCGCAAAACAATTTTTCGTACGTGTCATATATTTCACTAGAGTCGAAGTTCTTGTACTTCGCATATTTTAGGTTCTCCTACAAAAACAAGGTACACGACAAATTACATTAGACTATAAAAGATATATGTACATTCTTCATTAACCATAAACACACTACTGGATTGTGTGGATCAAGAATTAATGGAAAGGGAAGAAAACTAATACATTAGTCAGCAAGAACATCAATAATGCACAGAACTTGGGGATGCAATAACAATCATGTCGGGTTGTGCAAAATTTGTAACACACAAGCAACTTATAGATCAGTACAAAACTAGGGAAGATGTATTAATTTCTCAACTTTCAATTGTCTATAATTCACCATATAATGTAACGTAGAATTGAACCTTATACATTTCAGTGTAAGGACTTTCAAGAAGCCAATGTTCAATTTTTGGAAAAGAAATATTTCCCCAAAGTACGAAGGCTTTTAGACCTGATTCTATTCAACGGGCTTGTTATCAAATTGATTCACTGTACAAACGAACTTGACATACAATCGTCAAACACATGCATTCAATTAACTGGTATAAATTCTGAAAACAAGGCACTTGCATTTTTTTATTGAGATTAGTTCGAGAATTTTTTGTCCAAAATGAAGGCAAAAAAAACCTGGCACCTTAATTTTTGCTTCCCACCAATGCTTCTCGGCGTGAATTCTACATATACCCGAGCGGTACTCAATTTCAGTGCATCGCAGCAGCTCGAAGTGGTGTTTGTGTTTCGTTCATAGTTTATTCTAATAGTTTTTCATCTACCATATAGTCCAGTTCTTTCCAACAGAGCTGTTGAACAATTTTGTGATACGTTGCCATCATTTTATCGAAAAGCATTTGCCTCGTTGGTGGCCTTCGGCTATGACAATTTCACAAGTGGCAATGAAGATTTTGTGCTCTGTCGGGTTCCATTTTGTGGACTTACACACCATGGGCTGGGGCTTTTAAGGGTCGAAAGATGCACAATGCAAACGGTCTGGGTTATTACTTGTATATCGCTACAGGGGAAATGTGCGAAAACGAATTTGCAAGGAAAAAGTGCCAAACTGATGTACGTGAAAATTAAATAAAGGGAAAGAAAATTAAAATCATTGCCAGATGAAGTTCCTTTCGGGGAAAGTAGGAAGCAAAGATATACACAGACAGGTAGCATGAAAATGTTGGGCCTGAAAATCTGAAATGAAAAATTTCCTACTATATGTTCGGGTTAATAGTTCCATTATGATCTATCGTTTTCCATCCTGGATGGTAATATTTTTCGTACAAGCATGTGGATTTGAAGGTACGAAAAGCTTCGATGTCGGACTGTCAATAGAGATGAGGTGGAGAAAGGCGGTGGCTGGATGGACAGAAGAGTCCTTGCTAGTTGTGGAACTGCTTTGTAGTCGCCGGTAAAAAAAAAGAACCCAACAATGAGGTTCGACTGGTCGGGCACAACATCATGTTTTTTCTGTGGAATGCTTCGGTTGCAAATTTCTAAAGCGGCACAGTATCTGTGCATGGTGAGAATGATTTGCTAGGGCTAAAATGGTTGAGTGCATTTGTATACATTTCCAATTAGCATATGTTTAGCGCGTTTACTCGCTAACAATTAAAAAGAGATCAGACGATTGTGTAAGGGACAAACCTCTTGGAACAAAGTCCCAAAAAGGGATGTTTATTGAATATGAAGATTACAGTTTGGACACGAACAAAATGCCTCCAAGGGGCGCAAGCACAGAAGTACGTAGGAATTGAAATAATTAAAGTTAATCTAAAGGAAAGTAAATTACATATTCTCTGTTTGAGAGTGAATTTTGTCGGGCTTATCTTCGTTGTCTTCTTTTTTCTTTTATACGGCTTAGGTAGTTTTTAATCGTTTGGAAACTGCTTGTAACTACCCACTTCTTTCATAATGGTTGACTGGCCAATAACTACCGTGTGTAACTCCTATCACCACGTCCTCTTCATAACTGCTTGCCACCAACTCTCTCAAATCGTGAAGCGTAATTGTGATGTGCTCAAACTATCTTAGACCGTGACTTTGGATAACAACAAACTTTAGTCATCTCTGGGACTCTGGGCGACTCAGCATTTTTGGGCTACAATTGGTCTTCCGCTCTGGGCGATTATAGGATACTTCATTCGCTCAACATCTGGGCGTTCTGCAGGCTTGGGTGACACGCACCTTTGTTTTTGGGCTTTCATCATATTTAATGACATTTCTGGTTGGGCTTTTACCCTAATCTCTCTAAATGGGTTTCTTCTCTTGGGTCATTTCCTTTCTTGGGCCATTTGAATTGTGCTGTACATTTTGTGTGTCAACAATTACCCCCTAATATGGCGGAATTAATTTTAATTTTCGCCATCTTTATCTTTGTGTCTTCCAGCAACATTTGAAATTCCCAAGAATTCCAATCATCACTTCCTTTTGTTGTTTGAAAAGGTGCAACTTTACAAACCCTTAAACATTCCGAAGGACACGCCATTTCGTAGTACCACTAGCCCACGTCTCTGTTTCGTCGTGCTTCTTCCCTGCTATTTTCACTATTCAACTTCTTTCTTCTCTGCTACGCTTCACTGGCAAACTTCAACAGTCTTGTAATCTAATGGCCACTTCACGAACCCAGTCGACACTTCATTTAGTTTCGAGGATTTTCAAAACCTTCTTGCCAAGTCGTATGTAAACCCCAGCTTTCTTGCACAAACCAACATTGGCCCTGATGAATTCTATTTGGGGTCATCATTCAACAATGCTGAAGCTATTGAACAAATGGCGGCAGGTCAACTTTTTCCTTGCACTCAGGGCCCTCCATTTTTGAATTCGCTGCCACTGAAGCCGATTGGTGAAAATGGTATTCGCACTTGGCCCAAAGCTAATAATAATTTTCATAGATGGCATGTAAGTCTTGTAAAACATGGCCCCACCAAGACCCTTTTTGATCGTGCAAGGATTTCGGACTTATTGGAAATCGCTCTCCAACCCCCAATCTATGACCCTCTGTTATTCCCAGTAGCTTTAAGTTTCTGGTCTTCTGAATATAATACCTTTGTTTTCCCACTTGGTCCCATGTCCATTACTTTGAGGGATGTAGGGGCTTTAGCAAATCTTCCCCCTTCGGGCGATACCATCTTCCCTGGCACATTAATTTCTAGCGCCGCCCCACAATTTGACAAAAAGGTCTCTGAATCTTACTCTAGTCTGCAAGGCTCCTATACCACTTCCATTTCTGAGCCTAATCATGCTGAACGGGTAGCCTTTCTTCAAGTCTGGCTTTGTAAATACGTTCTTTGCGTTCCTAGCTTGAAACTTTCCATGAGTTATCTGTCCATAACATATGAGTTGGCTCGTGGCAGGTCTTTAGATTTATGTTCCTTTGTTTTAGCCGCCCTTTATAGAGGCATGGCTTCTCTTCAATTCCAGCTAAGGAATGGTGCATCTCCCACAGTAGGGGCCCACTTTAGCCCACTCAGTTATTGTTGAGAGCATATTTTCCATCATTGGGCGCTCCCTCTATTTCCCTTCCTTCTGCTAGCTGCTATGGGCTACTCAATGGACTCTGTATGTATGTCCAGCATGGATATTTTTTCATTCTTTTATACTCTGAATTCTATTCCTTCCTTCTTTCCTTTTCTTGTCCATTTAACTCCAGATTATGTACATCCTCCATCCTCTCTAGATAGTGCAGGTGCCTCTCTGTTTGTTTGGGTTCAGTTTTTGGTCGAGAGGGAGTTATTCCACGACATAGTAACTGGAACCAATGCCAAAGTCGGGGTAGAAATATATGCCCCTCAATTCTTTGCCCGCCAACTTGGTTTTGGCCAAACTGGGCCTGTTCCTCCTTGTTACTCCAAAAATCTGGTAGATCGTTTCCATACTATAAATAAAGCTGAGGCCCAAGCTATAGATGCTCGCAACCTCCTTTTGACCAGCAAATTATCATTGGCCCCTTTTAACTCTAGTTCCGCCACCCATCCTCTATTTGAGCAGTTTTAGCCGTTAGTACAGCGTAGGCTATTTGCAACTGATGCTAATAGTGCCTTTCATTTGCTGGATCGGTTTGGTGCCTCTTATACTTCTCCTCTTTTGGCAACCCCTGCGTCAATGAGAAATCCTTCTTCCCTTCCTCACGCTAAACGTTCTATCCTTCCTTCGGCTTCTCAACCTGTCAAAGCTGCTGCAGCCACAAGTGCATCAACCCGTAAATGGCCAGCTTCGGTATCTCCCATCCTGCCAGACGATGTCGACGAGGATGATGACGCTCCTCTCATCCTTAGGAGAAAGGTAACAAGATTTGTTTATCCACAGTTACACTTCCCATTGTACTAATGATTCACTTGAATTTCAAAAAAGCACGGCCTCTCCTTCGAAGGCTTTAGTTTCGGCACCTCCCACTTCATCACCTCATGCTATAACTGCTTCATCCCGATCGGTTGATGAATGGGCTATGCTTGAAGAAGTACCTCCAATACCAGTGACTTCATCACCCCCAGCAAAGGAGCCATTTTCTTCCCAGTGCGCCAACCCCCCAAATATTGAATCAGAAGGTGATATACACTTTGATTGTTTTACCTTTGCTCATGCCATCGACCTTTAACTCGTTGCTTCTTGATTTATGCAGAGCTTCCCACGAATTCGCCCATTGTGGAAGAGTCTTCTAGCCCAGACAAAGGAAAGTCTCCACAGGTGGTTGAATCGGTTGGTGGTGCACCTTGGCTTTCCGAAATTGCTGATGAGGTAATCTTTCACCTTGTTCTTCGTCTTTCACTTCATGTGCTATGATAAAAGTCCCAAAAGTTGGCATCTTTCTTTGTAGGGTGCTGACGACATTCTACGCTCCATTCGAGATTTGTTTGCTTCTTTAGAGCAAGTAAAACCAACTCGCCCTGCTTCCACCAGTCGTTCTTCTGCTTTTTCAAAGGAAAACATGAAAGCTCTTAAGCAGGCATTGTTCAAGTATGTGTCATTCATGGACATGGATATTAGCTGAGCCAATGCTGCCAAGCAGAAGGATAAATTTGAGCAACTAAGTGCGAAATTGGCTCAAGCACTTACACTTCCATCGCTCAACATTTCTGCTGAGTTTAAGACGAAACTGAAAGTTGTCCACTCCGAAGTCCTTTCGTTACTAGATAAGAACACTGAAGTCAAGGCCAAAAGGACTCAATACCTTCGTGCTACCTCCGAAAAAGAGTTGTTACTTTTAGAGATTGGCAAAATCGAGAATAAATTGAATGAAATCTCTTCCGACATCATGGTTGAGGACTCTTTGATGACCAACTTGGTTGCAGAAATGAAGGAGCTTCAAGCAAAAATGAACAACTGCAGGGCGAGGATGGTGGTTAAAAAGCGCAATGCTGTCCAAGAAATTGAACATGCCAAGTCTCTGGCCGAGCAGTGTAAAAAACTAGAAGTCGACGATGATTTGGTGGCGGAATTAAACTTCATTTCTTCCTGATAGGCCGAAGATTGGGGAAGAATAAAGGAACTAATGCGATCAGCTTAGGAGGAGTTGTAATTGAGACATTTGATGTCCTTTTCTTTGTAATTTTATGAACTAAACATCGTAGTCATTTTTCAACTGTAACAGCAATATTTGCCTTTAATAAACAATTGTTTTGTATGTTCAAGTGTTAATTAACGTTCTTCTTTTAAGTCGCCAACCCCCCAAGCACTTGATTATTTCTATGCTAAGATTCATGCATATCAATTTCCTCACCCTTTCAGATTTTGGGTCATTTAATGTACATGGCCTTTCATATTCTGACTTTTCATATTCGTTCCCTTATAAATACGTTTGTGCCTTCAGCACTTATCATCCCCATTCGTAGTTCTTCTCCAAGAATTATCTTGCTGCCATCGTCCGGCATCTCGATACTTTCTCCAATAAAAATGGGTAAGTTGATCCATCCTGTGTGTCGTCCAGTTTAACACGTTTGTTGGTATGGGAGATATAGGAAATGTTTCTTGGCCAGCAGCAAAATTCTTCCCATCTATCAATGGTGGGAGGGAACGATTCTGGGCCACTTTGCTTGCTGAAAATGCTTCTCAACCCTTTTGCTCGCTATTGCAGCAATGCTTTTAAGGATGTGGCTGGTTCTAAGTCCACAATTTTCACCGTTGCTGCTAAAAGGACCATAATTGTTTATCCTCAATTGTAACTTGTATGAGATTTCATACTTTCGCTCATAGGAGGCTTTCCACTTTTCGTATTCCATTGATATAACTAATATTAACTTAATAAAAATTTATTTTGAACGTATTTCGTCCTTTATTTTATTTGGTTATCATCGCTCAGTAGAACTTATATGCTTAAGTTTTTATTTGTTTGTTTTCCAATAAGGAATGAACATATTTCTTCAAATATTTGTCATTGATGAACCGCACGTGATTAGTACCATCTAAATTCTCTAAATGGTAGGCTCCATTAGGCAACATACTTTTCACCTTATATGGTCCTTCCCAATTTGGTGACCATTTACCATACTTTGGGTCTTTACTATCCAAAGGGAGTATTATTTTCCAAACTAGGTCGCCTAAACTGAAGGACTTGGCTATGACCTTTTTGTTGTAAAACTTAGCTATTTTCTGTTTCTGGACTTGCAATCTATCCAGAACGTCCAACCTTAATTCATCCAATTCCAACAAATTTTGGACGAGTAACTCTGCGCGTTCGTTGTCGCCCAGATTGTTTTGTGAACGTACTCTCATTGACTGGATGTTGATTTCCATGGATAGCACTGTGTCTTGCCCGTATGTTAACTGAAAAGGGATAACTTTAGTGCTTGTGCGTGGAGACGTTCTATAGGCCCACAAAGCTTGATTCAAACACTCGTGCCAATCCCTGGCGTTTTCGCTTACCACCATTCTTTCAATGTTTTTCAGAATCTTGTTAGAGGATTCAGCCTGACCATTGTATTGAGCGTAATAAGGAGTGGAATTCACCAACTTGACCCCAAATTCATTCAAAAATTCCTTCACTTGATCCCCATTCAAGGAAGTCTCATGATCCA
Organism: Fraxinus americana; assembly: GCA_035079005.1. Taxonomy (NCBI): domain Eukaryota; kingdom Viridiplantae; phylum Streptophyta; class Magnoliopsida; order Lamiales; family Oleaceae; genus Fraxinus; species Fraxinus americana. The sequence continues at coordinate 18,002,777 of CM068721.1, read as the reverse complement.
CCATCAGGGTTTGTGGGATCCCAAACCTATAAATGATATGATCGCGAATGAACTCTATAACACTCTTCTGAGATATCTCTTTTAGAGGTATTACCTCTACCCACTTGGTGACAAAATCTGTTGCCACTATAATGAACATATGTCGCTTGGACGATGGTGGATAAATTTTTCATATTAAGTCTATCGCCCAACCCCTAAATGGCCATGGCTTAATGATAGGTGCCATTTCTCTAGCTGGTGCTCTTTGGATTGGTCCATGTATTTGACATGCCAAACATCCTTTTGCATATTGGACACACATTTCTCCCATTTTAGGCCAAAAATATCTATTCCTAATAATTAACCATCTCATCCTTTGGCCAGTTTGGTGGGCTCCACAAATTCCTGTGTTTCAGCCATAATTACCTTAACTTCTTGTAAGCTTACACATTTCAACAACACCCCATCTGGGCGTTTCTTAAATAATTCGCCTTCGATCAACGTGTAATTCAACGATCGTAGCCTTATCTTTCTATCGTTCTTTTTACATGGTTCTTTCAAGAACTCTTTTATCTCTACCCTCCAATCCATTGCGTCTCCTTCTTGTATGCAATAAATTCCAATCATATTTGCCCTCCTTTGTATAACGGGCAAAATTGTTCCATATTCACAAGTGGCTTCTATATCTAAGATTTTTAAGTAACCTGAGGCCGTTTAGGCTATGTCATTGTACATTCTATTGACATATTGGAGTTCTACTTGGTCGAACTCCTTTAGCAATTCTTGGGCGACCTCATACTGGCTTATGACGGATTCGCTTTGACATTTAAAATCGCTAGTGAGTTGGTAAATCACCAATTGGGAATCGTCCCTAATAATTACGTTTTTCACTTCCATTTCAATTAGTAACTCTAGGCCGACAATCAATGCTTCATACTCAGCTTGGTTATTGGTGCACATTCTGTCCAATGTGAAGGCGAATTTATAACAAACTCCTAGAGGATTTATCAAGACTATTCCTACCTTTGCACCTTTGGAAGTTTTTGATCCATCAAAATATAGGATCCATGGTTTGAACTCGAATGAGTCTATTTCCAATTTAATTTCTTCAAGCATATCGAGACACGGGTGATCGGCCAAGAAATTAGCCAATGCTTGATTTTTTACCGCATTCTGTGGTACATATTGTATTTCAAACTTGGATAATTCCAAAATCCAAAGGCCTATCCTTTGGTGTAAAATAGGGCGAGAAAACATGTACTTCACTAGATTTACTTTAGAAATGAGATAAACTGTTGCAGGCCGTAAATAAGCCCTTAGCTTAGTATATGTGAAATATAAAACGAGGCATCGTTTCTCGATAGCAGAATAATTATATTCGCATTTTGTCAAACGTCTACTTAAATAATATATTACCCTTTCTTCACCAAATTGGTCTTCTTGCGCGACCATTCCAGCTATCGATTCTTGTTCAGCCGATATATACACCTTCATTGGCCGTCCTTGGATAGGTGACACCAACACTGGCGGATTTAACAAATACGTCTTTAGGCTATTAAAGGCCTTCTGATATTCTTCTTTCCAGACGAGTTCGTCCTAGTTTTTCAACTTTAGGAGAGGCGAAAAAGCTTTTGTTCGCCCTGTACAATTAGAGATAAAAAGCCTTAAAAAATTTACTTGACCTGGAAATTGTTGCAATTCTTTTTTGTTATTAGGCGGTTTGGCCTCTAAAATGGTCTTTTCTTTATTCTTATCGAGTTCGATTCCTCTTTGGTGTACTAGAAAACCAAGGAAATTACCGGCATTGACACCAAACGCACACTTCAAAGGATTCAATTTCAGCTTATATTGTCTCATTCGCTCAAATGAGCGTTTCAATTGTTCGAAATGATCTTCTTCTTTAACAGATTTGACTACGATATCATCCACATACATCTCAACAAACTTGTCTATCATATCATGAAAGATTAGATTCATTGCCCTTTGATAAGTCGCCCCCGTATTTTTCAGGTCGAAAGGCATAACTACCCATTCGTAACACCCTAAGGCCCCTGGACATCTAAAGGCGATTTTGTGTATGTCTTATTCAGCTATATATATTTGGTTATATCCTGAGTACTCGTCCATAAAGGAATACATGACATGTCCGGTAGTGGAATCAACTAAAGAATCTACCGTGGGCATTGGATACTCATCTTTAGGTGTCACTAAATTCAGATTTCTAAAGTCTATGCACACCCTTAATTTACCATTCTTTTTTAACACTGGCATAATATTAGATAACCATTCAACATATCTAGCTATCCTGATGAAGCCTGCTCTTAATAATCACTCAATTTCCTTCTTAATTTCGGGTAACACGTTAGGAGCAAAACGTCTAGGAGGCTGTTTATGGGGCTTAAAATTTAATTTAGTTGGCAATATATGTTCCACTAAATTTTTATTTAAACCAGGTATATGTTCATACTCCCAAACAAAACAATCTTTATATTCTTTTAATAAAGCGATTAATGTTGTACTAACCTCTTGACTAAGCATCTGGTTGATAAATGTTGGGCGAACTTCTCCCATATCGCCAATGTTTAATTTGATCAAAGGGTCTTATGCTTGAGCATTTCCAGCCTTGTTGATCCTCATTAATTCATCATCCATGTCCCTTGTATGCACTTCTTCTTCTAGGCAATCCACCTTGTTGACTTCTTGGTCAACACTTTGCTCCAATTTGAATACTGCCAATTTGTCTCCCAATGTTTTCAATGCTACTTCTTTTTTGATTTTCTCTTGACATTCTTTATTGAAAGCCACTAATTTGGCTTTGAAGGCCTGAATCTCGGCCACATGCTCTTTTGGTTGCCAACTCATCAATATTCTTTGATTGTTCTTTTGCCAATCACTGGCTCTTCTAGGGCCACTATATTTGGCCTCATTTGATTGAACATTTCAGTGAGTACTTCTATCGAAAATGGTTCTTCACTCTGTGCGATAACTTGAGTTTCTTCTCCATCTTGGATTATTCTGACAGGTCCATAGTTTCCCTCGTACATGAATCTTTCTACTGAGTTAGCTTCTGCAACGAAAGGCCTATGATCTGCCTGTACCACTTCTGCTTTACCTTGGTCATTCCAGAAAACTAAACACTGGTGGAGTGATGATGGTATACAGCAACATCCGTGGATCCATTCTCGCCCTAATAGTATGTTGTAACTAGTAGTACCATTAATGACAAAGAAGACTGTGGTCCTAGTAGTTGTTCCCACAGTTATATCTAGTGGCATTACTCCCTTGGCCGAAGTTGCTCCCCCATTAAAGCTTGTGAGAATGACTTCCATTGGGATCATGTCATCCTCTGTCTTTGCAAAATTCCTCATCATCCTTAATGGGATAGTGTTTATGGCTACCCTATTATCAATAAGCACCTTCACCACGGGTATGCCATTGACCAAGGCCTTCACATAAAGTGGCCTTAAATGCTTGGTCAATTTCATAGTGGGTTTTTTGAAGACAACTTTTTCTGCCGCATCAATTTCTATTTTCTATTTATCCCCGTCGACTTATCCCTTTGTAATAAATCAACTTGCAATACCTCGAGCTGAATACTTGTCTATGGGGCACTATCTATATCCTCCAGTATTTCTCCAGTAGCTACCCATCCTATTGGGGGGGCAGTATCCTTGGAGGAGATCCATATTTCTCAGAACGAGGTACCCTTTTCTTACTCTTGGGTGTTCCATATAGTACGTAGAAATCGAAAGAACGTCCAGATGGTTCTCCCAACAAATCTACTTCACGAACTCCTTCCCGATGCAATTGTTTCAGCAAAGTGTTACGCGACACTCCTCTCTTTCTCCTTTCTTCTTCTATATCAATTTCTTCCTCAATATCAGTCATACCATCATCTTCTTCGCCTTGTACTTCTTGAGACATCTGACCACCTTCACATTCCAACACACACGCTTCTTCTTCATTTCATCCTTATTCCTCCTTATTCTTAAATTCATTGGCCAATAGATAATTATCAGCCATGACGGGAGTTAAGGTGCCGAACTGGATAGTAAGGGGTGGTTCTGTATCTTCTTTGTCTCTTTTGCTTCGATCAAACTTCGACCTTCCCGAAGAACATTCTACCATTTCTCTCATTGATTCCGCAGTGCCAGTCTCTTTACTATCTTCGAGAGCATTTTGATTAACCATTTCTAGTACTCTTGGTACTTTAGGACGTGGCATTTCTTGTCGCTGCCTCATCATTCGTCCGTAATTCCGTTGAAATCGTCTTTGCTGAGTCCTGGTCATTTCATTAAAAGGTACAACACGTCTTGCATTATACTGATATGAGTGCCATACATTATGCTGGCGAGGCCGTGGTCTGAACGATCTCTCATGCCTTTCTAGCCTGAACTGCCTTTCCAGAGGCGTTCCTTTATAGAACGATGTGCCCTGCCTTCTGTTTGGAACAAACTCAGGGTGATGGTGATTCTGCTTTACTTCTGGTTTTCCAGTATTTGCTGTCACTTCTCCTTTACGTCTGGCACACAAGACTTCTTCGTTCTTCATGGGTTCTTTTCCTCTAATACATTCGAACACGCTGGCATTTTTCTCAGGGTCATCTTCATCATCAATGACCAACTTGAACCTTGGCAACTTATTTTGGAGATTGGTCGTTGACATATTTATTTTAAGTGGCTGTGGGAAAGGATTTTCTTCCATTGCCATTTTCTTTTTTTCTTCAAACGTGATTCGTCCTGACTCAATAGCATCCTGTAAAACATGATGAAAAACCAAGCAATAATTAGTCATATGTAACCATGCATTATGCCATTTACAATATTTTTTACCCTTAATTTGCTCAGGGCTTGGTAACTTATGCTTATCGCTCAACTTTATCTGCTTATCCTTATACAATTTATCAAATATAAGGCCAGCCTTAGTTACGTCGAACGAGAATGTTCTGCTCTTTTTGTTTTCTCCTTTCATAGGCTCATCTCTGGCTAAATCTCTAGGTTTAGCCATTATAGGACAAGTATACGCATCCCCCTTGGTTAGTTCTGCCAAACATATTTCAGTTTGATTGTAAAATTCATCATCTATAGTATGAACGCCAAAGTTTGGGTCTTTGTAATAAGTCCCTTTACTAGAATTTTTTACTTGCTCTTCTTCTCTTGTCAAACGTTCGTACCTAATTACGTTCGCACTGAGTTGAAACAGGTCAGGGAACTCCCTATCCTGGAACTTTTTCTTTAAATCAAAACTTAAACGGCTTTGAGCGATTTTGACAAATTCTTTTCCAGGCAGGGGTACACAACATTTACTTATAGCTGTTTTGAACATTTGAAGGAAACCTTCCTCCCATTCATAAGTTCGCCTAATCGGCCAATGTAACCTCAGATTCTGTTTTATAAAACTGAGCATGGAACAACTGTTCTATTTGTTGCCATGTCTGAACGGAATTTGCTGGCAAGTTAATAAACCACAAAAAGGCTACTTCTATTAATGAACTAGGGAATAATCTCATTTTATGATAGTTGGTCACCTCACCACTCTGTAATGTGAATCGTCCTATATGTTCCAGAGTAGATACCTCTCCTAAACCAGTGAATAACGAGAATTTGGGCACTTTATACCCTCTAGGCCATGTATATGCTTGATCTACCCAATCAGGATATGGTATAGTATAGGTTGGCCTGATAACAGGACATACCCCAACAGCCATTTGATCTTGTACTATTTCTACAATTTGATTCCTCGGTAAAGCATTTGGATCATATGGGACTCCTATGGGTTGGTTCACTTGTTGGTTTACTTGAGGTGGCCTGATATTTGGTCCTTGATTGGCAGGGAAAATGACATTGTTCGGACCATTATACCCATTATATTGAGTGTTTACCCCTTCATTAACACGGGGTAAATTATGTCCGTTATTCAGAACATTATCTCTTATGTTTAGATTACCCCACAGGTTGGTAGTCACATTATCACTATTCAAATTTGGCTCTCCATTAACCCCTTGATTTGAGGTGGAAGGGCCGAAAAATGTTTCTGGACCTGGACCTGAATTCAAACCAGGGGAATTGTGTGGTGAAGTATGTCCCACAATCGCCCTTGTCTGGAAATGACCTCCTATAGGCATGGTTGGTTGACATACTTGGCCTACTAATTTGCTCATAAGATCATTCGAAGCACTTAATTGTTTGGCCATGTTATCATAGTGAGCATTTCCACTCTGGGTAAATTTTTTCATATTATGGACCTTTCGTAAATTTACCTGTTCGACGACATCTTGGGTGAGTTCTCCAAGCAATGCACGTATGATTCGAGGACTCAACTCTGTCATTGGTTCATAACGAATATGACTGCTTGGAGTCTATCCTTCTGTCTGAGGAGAATGTTGTTCCTCGTATCGCTCGATCACAGACTAGACTACTCCGTGACTTGCTGGTGCTTTATCAAAACTTTTATGAGAAATAATATTTTCCTTTTGCATCTTTAAACACCAAGTGTCCTACCGGGCGTGCCAAATTGTTTCGCGCGTTTACTCTCTAATAATTAAAAATGGATCAGACAATTGTGTAAGGGACAAACCTCTTGGAACAAGTCCTGATAAGTGTGTTTTTACATACTTATTTTACTGTCAAAACATGAGCAATTGTTGATTAAAATGTTCGAATATAGCTTAATTCTATGCAATTTATGTTTTGTAGGACAAAGTGTTGAATGTAGCGAAATTGAGGTGAACCAAGCGAAAAAGGACCAAACTGGAAGAAAGTGAAAGTTCAGGGACTAAGGTGCAAATACTACAAACTTGTTTCCAACCCTGTGATGAAGATTCAAGAGTTTTAGAGATCAATTGGATGAAGAAATGAGTCAAATGGGTGAAAGATAGCCAAAACATCATCAAATATCAACTTTCAAGCTGAAAAGTTTCACACCGGTTTTCAGCCTCATATTGGGACGGATTTTTGACATAGAAAACGATCGAATTTGAAGATGGTCTCTGAACCAAAGTTGTAGGTCTTTGAGTTAGCTTTTCAACGCATCTTGAATCACCTCAATCGGAGATTGGAAGAGAAATTTATGATAAAAATACTGAAAAAGGCGCAGAATTCAGAACAGCGACACAGCGCCCAAGCGCCACAACCTAGCGCTCAGACGCCATTTTACCCAAAATTTGACAGAATTCAAGCGCTCAAGCACCTCTCCCATGGCGCTTAGGCGCCGTGCCACACAAAGTAGGGTTTGTTTAATATTTGGGCAGTGAGAAGTCTAAAAAAGGACCCCAAAAACATTACATTCATGATCATTCTCCATTCTACACCATTCTTTCATTGATTTTGGCTCAAGAAACCTATGAAGAACTAAACTAAAGGTGAAGCAAGGGAGGAACTCAATTGGATTCGGGGATTTCAACATCATTAATCCATGCTCTTGGTATTTATTTTGCTAAACATTTCTAGATCTAGGTTTTCATCTTATTGAATTAATTTTGAAATTGATTTAACATGTATTAAGTTTTTCATAGAATCAATCTTTTTTTTTCTATCGAACAATTGAACTATGTGTTGAATCGTTATTTCATTAAATCTATTGGTGTGATTATTTACTTTCTTATACTACATGTATATGAACGATTTATAATCTGATTTCAATAGATGATTGTGATAATTGTTAAGGAGATCTAGAATTTAGGATGTGTTTTTCATTGTTTAAATAATTCTAGGGTTTATGTTTTCCCGTATTTTGAATTAGATTTGAGTTAGATTTAACATTTATTCAGATTTTCATGGATTTAATCATGTTTCTTCCATTGAATAATTAAAATACTTGTTCAAGTTTGATTTTCAAATCATTTATTGGTGTGATTTAATTACTGCTATATGTTAGAGATATATAGTCGCTCTTTAAGTCTGATTTCAATAAATTGAGGTATGATTATGTTTTGGGAAACATAAATTCTAGGATTACATGTTCAATTAAATTGGTTTGTATCATTTAAATCATCCGATTAGAAAGTTAGGACAAAAACTTCTAATTGAGTAGAGAGTGCATGAATTGTTGATGTTGATTGATCCAATCTAATTGAGGGAACCCCGAAACTTCACTATTTTACATATTATATTAAATTTCATCATTATTTCTAGTGACATTTACATTTGAATGCAATAAACAAATTCCCTTCATAAAATTCACGAGAACCCAAAGTTATTGAACCCCTTGAATCATTTTTCCATCTCCCTGTGAATACGACACCCCAAAGCTATACTACAACACCGCGTAACACTTTGGGCGTAATCAAGTCCAAAAAAGGGACGTTTATTGAATATGAAGATTACAGTTTGGACACGAACAAGATGCCTCCAAGGGGCGCAAGCACACAAGTACGAGGGAATTGAAATAATTAAAGTTAATCTAAAGGAAGTAAATTACATATTCTCTGTTTGAGAGTGAATTTTGTCGGGCTTATCTTCGTTGTCTTCTTCTTTCTTTTATACGGCTTGGGCAGTTTTTAATCATTTAGAAACTGCTTGTAACTACCCATTTCTTTCATAATGGTCGACTGGCCAATAACTACCGTGTGTAACTCCTATCACCACGTCCTCTTCATAACTGCTTGACACCAACTCTCTCAAATCATGGGGCGTAATTGTGATGTGCTCAAACTGTCTTAAATCATGACTTTCGATAACAACAAGCTTTAGTCATCGCTGGGACTCTGGGCGACTCAACATTTTAGGGCGACAATTGGTCTTCCGGTTTGGGCAATTATAGGATACTTCATTCACTCAACATCTGGGCGTTCTGCAGGCTTGGACGACAATGCACCTTTGTTTTTGGGCTATCATCATATTTAACGACATTTCTGATTGAGCTTTTACCCTGATCTTTCTAAATGGGCTTCTTCTCTTGGGTCATTTCCTTTCTTGGGCCATTTGAATTGGGCTGTACATTTTGTGTGTCAACAGCATATGAGGGCAAAACAGGTAGTTAAGTCACAATGGCAATATCCAAATTATATCCGTTCTGACGCAATTTTGTCTTTTTGTAGTATGTTATCATATTTCCATTGTAGGAAAAAGAGATGTAGTCCCAAAAAAATTCATTAAAATGAGTACCAAACGAGGGCTGAATTATTGAACAAAACATTTAGGCTATGTTTGGTACCAATTCTCATTTTCAACAGTAAATCAATTCTCATTTTCAACCACACATTCTTCAATAAAATAATATTTTCTATCGCATCAATAATCTTATCTTCTTTTTCAACCACACATTTCCCATCATATCACTATTCAAAATCAATTCTTCCCCCAAAAATTCCCCATCAAACACACACTTAGTATTAACAATTATTCAAAACCAGACAATTGTTTTAATGTCAAAACTCAAAATTACATATCAAAATTTCAAAAGTAAGGCTCAATGTTATCTTTGCATCTATACTATTAGCCAAGCATCAAATTAATTACAAGAATACAAAATAATTGATACAACATCCTCCGGAATTGAATAATTGAAAAGACGATTAAAAATAATATTGAATATTGAATCTTTTCAATTGCTTCTTGATTTATTATTGGGTTAATTTCACAAATGGTCACTGAAGTTACCTGAAAATTTCAAAACGGTCACTGAAGTTTCAAAGTTTCAGAAACGGTCACTGAAGTTGAAATTTCTTTCAAAATGGTCCCTGGATTTTCAGATTCTTTGGCCAAGTTTGAGACAATTATTCGGCAACTTCCGACCACCAAAACCGTCGATTTCGGATACCGTTGGAAAGACCACTATGTCCTCTTCAATTACCACCAAAAATCTCCCCAAAACACCAAGTGATTCTACCAGAATAAAGCCACGAAGTCGGCAACCGAAAATTGTGAAAATCTGCCCAGATTTTCAGATTTTTTGGGCAAGTTTGAGGCAATTTTTCGGCAACATCCAACCACCAAAATCGTCGATTTCGGATACCGTTAGAAAGCCCACAATGTCCTCTTTAATTACCACAAAAAATCTCCCCATAATTCCAAGGGATTCGGCCAAAATAAACCCACGAAGTCAGCAAACAAAAAAGTCCAAAAATCTGCCCAGTTTGGGTAGCTGACTTCGTGGGTTTATTCCGGCCGAATCACTTGGAGTTTTGGAGAGATTTTTGGTGATAATTGAAAAGGACATTGTGGGCTTTTCAACGGTATCCGAAATCGACGGTTTTGGTGGTCGGAAGTTGCCGAATAATTGCCCCAACTTGGTCAAAAAATTTGAAAATTCAGTGACCGTTTTGAAAGAAATTTCAAACTTCAGTGACCGTTTCTGAAACTTTGAAACTTCAGTGACCGTTTTGAAATTTTCAGGTAACTTCAGTGACCATTTGTGAAATGAACCCATTTATTATTATTATTATTTTTCATTTGATTTCCCAATCCTAGAAATAGGTGTATTAAAAACGTTTGGATGTGTTTTGTAACAAGCTTCTACAAAGCTTTGAAAGAGTGTACGAGTTTTTGGGTCAAAAACTTCCTCTTTGGCTCATTTCTACGAATGAACTATAGATTTGAAACCTTATGAGCTTCCTCTGGCTTGTATATTTTGTGTATAATAACTCCTTACAAGCGTAATTAATTATTGGATTAAGATGCTGTTATAACATAAATATTAAGAAGTTTTAAATTTCAAAAACTAATACATTTTTACTTATTGGATTAAGATGCAGTTATTGGCCTAACGTAAGTTCCTAAAGCTTGTTTTCTAATTTTTTACCTATATTTTATGTTTATGTTACTGTTAAATTATATTTATTAATATTATGTTTATGTTATTTAATTGATCATGTTAATTGATAATATCTACGCACAAATCACCTTTTTTTTTTCCAACAATCTAAAATCGTGTTACGGTGATTTGTATGTAGTGGAACCATTAATTAATTCTTCATCCAAGTTTACTCCATTTAATTTCATTTTAATGTGCTCTACAAGTATGGCCTTGATATATGAGCTTCTGTCTGGAGACTAAACTAGTATTACTCTAAATTTTGATGAAATCAAAATAATTGTTAAATAAAACATTAGATATGATGTGTGAATAGTTGGGGAGTAGCTTAAAGGCAGTTTCTCTTCGTGTTTCAGTTTTTAATTTTGAGTTTTGAATTCATTTTGGGTTTTGTGTTTCAAGTGTCTGATAAGTGTATTTTACACACGTAATTGTGACACAAAACAGATTGAATGTTGTTATAAAAAGCTCGAAAAGGACTTAATTAGTTAATATATCATTTTTGTAGGGCGACTCTGATGGAATGAATGAAATATAAGCGAAAAGAGGCGAAAAGGACCAAAATGCAAGTCAACGAAAGTTCAGGGACTAATTTGCAATTACTCAGAAGTTGACCCAAATGATCAATCGAGCATAAATATCTATGGAAGACTAATTGTCAACAACATGGATGACTAGAAGTGGTTGGAGAAGGGATCAGGACCAAGGATGGACGGAAGAAAACCTTGGGGACCAAAACGAACAAGAAGGAAGTTCCCTTCTTCCTTGCGATCGCATGGTAGAATACCTTGCGATCGCCCAAGCTTCAACAGGGAGTTCAGAAGAGGAAAAAAACTTGTGCCTTGCGATCGCAAGGGATCCTTCCCTGCGATCGCAAGGAAGGTTTTCTGCGCGAGAATTTTTAGTTTCCTTTTCCGAATCAAACACTTATGGAATGATATCTTAGCACACTATTTAAACTAAAACTCGTCCAGAATTAGGGTTTACGCATTCTTAGAGAGAAAAAGTCGAATTTCAAGAGCAAGGAGAAGAGTTTGAGCTAGGGTTTCATATCAAGATTCAAGTTCTAAACTTCTACTTTTTGGTGATGTTTTCTTTCTATCATTTTTATTGTTGTTTTAATTTCATTATGTTAGGCTAGACTTTTTATGTACTAGGTGAACGATGAACCTCGTATTGTGAACTCTTTAATTCTATTTTTCAATTTGATAATTAAACACTTTGATGGTTTTGAATGATTTATATACGCTTATTGTCTCCGTGATTATAGTCGACGATAATTGTGTGAGTTTAGGTGATTTATTTCATGCATTCGAAAGAAGGGAAATAAATTCAACAAGGTGTAAATCGTCGTTTGTTCATAGAGGATAGAAATATACCGATATGCATTACGTGAATCTCTAAGTGTTTACAAAACTACATGCATCCTTATATATTGCATTTGTCATAGAAATATAGTCAAATGGTATACTAGGATAGGTTCAATTCTACTCGAAAGAGATTGTTGGATAGGTTAAAAACATTGATTCTTCAAACGATTCATCGTGTTGTCAAATTGTGAGATAGGGTTTAAGAGTGAACTTTGCTTGGTGATTCGGGATCTTAGTGCGCTTTTCCATATATTAATTTTCTCAAACTTTACATTCAACCATTGTTTTACAATTACATCGCAATTCTAGTTTAATTTGCATGTTATTTACAATTTCATATTAAAATCACAAAAAACTACCAATTTGAGCTTTATAGTTTCGGTTAAGGTTACAATAATAGAAATTAGGTTAGATCAATCCTCGTGGGAACGATACTCGAAATTTTACAATTTCCACTTTATTACTTGTCAACAAAGCGTACACTTGCTGTGATTTAAATTCGAAACATATTTTCGTGAACAAGTTTTTGGCGCCATTGCCGGGGATTGAGTATTAATTTGATTTTTGTTATTTTGACACTAATCCGAACTTGTTTTTCTTTAGTTTTCATTTTATTTTGATTTTAGTTCAATTACTTAAGTTGAGCTAAGTGCTGCTACTGTTTTCTTGCCTTTCAGGCATTGCATGCGAAGATCAATCAGCTGTAGTTTAGTTCAATTTGATTTGAAAATTGAACAAACTTTTCATCGCAGACAGAGAGAAGCACGAGTAGCACATCAGGTCAATCAAGGACAGATCGAAATGGCTGAACAACAAATGGAACCAAGAATAGGTCATGCAGTACCAGCCAATGCTGAAGCCCAAGATGATGGGAATGCTATACTTGGGGATTTCCTAGCACCATACGTTGTTCAAAGCCAGTCCAGCATCGTTTATCCAGCATTTGGACAGCCGAACTTTCAATTGAAGACAAATGTCATCCAACTCTTCCAGAATGGACATCAATTTTACGGAACAGCCAACGAGAATCCACATACACATATATCCCGTTTCTTGGATATGTGTCAACACTTCAAATACCCTGGGATATCAGAAGATGCAATCAGGCTAAGACTATTTCCATTAACTCTTCGGGATAAAGCACTTGAGTGGCTCGATTCACTCCCGGTGGCGAGCATAACTATTTGGAACGATTTGGCTCAGAAATTCTGCACCAAATACTTCTCACCGGCTAAAGTGTCGAGATTGAGGCATGATATATCAATTTTTAGCCAACACGAAACTGAATCACTTGATGAAGCATGGAGTAGGTTCAAGGGCATGTTAAGGAAGTGTCCTCAACATGGATACGACAAGAAAGAACAAATCAGATACTTCTATTTGGGACTAACACCAACTTTCAGAAGCATGGTAGATTCGTCATCAAATGGGTCTTTAACCACCAGGTTAGTCGAGGGCGCTTGGGAGTTGTTTGAGAGAATGGCTAGTACCTCAGCCATGTGGTCTACAGATAGAGGTGGTGCCAAGAAAGCAATGGGAGTGTATGAGGTAGATACCTATTCAGCCTTATCCGCGAAGATTGACTCCTTGTTTCACAAGATAGAGGGTATAACACAGACCGTGAACTCAGCACAAGTGAAGAAGCCCAGTTGTGAAAAATGTGGAACGGAGCATGGAACAGCTGAATGCCCCATTGTTACACAACGGATGGAACAGGTGGATTTCGCTCAATGGTGTCAACGTCAGCAGAACAATCCTCACTCTGAGACATACAATCCCGGATGGAGAAATCACCCCAATTTCTCTTGGGGTGGTAACCAGAATCACAATCAGAATCATACTCGGGCCCAAGGGCAGTTTCAGCAGGAGAGAAAACCTCAGTTGGAAGACATGTTTGCAAAACTTATGGAAAAGACCAATAAATACATGGAAACCACAAGTCAGTTCATGAGGAAGACTAAAACAAACTTTCAGAATCAGGGCGCAGCTATTAAAAATCTGGAGACTCAGATGGGACAACTAGCTCTATCTATGATAGGACGAGTGCCTGGCACTTTACCGAGTAATACAAAAGTGAATCCTAGGGAGCATGTTCAAGCCATTACTACAAGGAGTGGAGTTCAGCTACCTGAGATACTTGTAAAAAGGCCAGGAGTAGACAAAGAGATAGTAAACCCACCGGAGAAGGATACTAATAGCACCGAGCAGACACCAGTGAAGGAGAGACAAACAGTACCACAACAAGTTCCAGATAACTCAGTGAACCCTTATAAACCACCCATTCCATTTCCACAACGGTTGAGAAAGCCACGAATGGAGCAGCAATACAAAAAGTTCCTTGAAGTATTCAGAAAGCTCCATATAAACATCCCATTAGCTGATTCACTCTTCCAAATACCGAGCTACGTGAAGTTCTTGAAGGATATTTTATCAAACAAATTCAAGTTGGAAGATCACGAGATTGTAATGTTGACTGAAGAAGTCAGTTCCAGAATTCAGAACAAACTCCCACCAAAGCTGAAAGATCCAGGGAGTTTTACTGTACCCTGTACCGTTGGTGAAATTTACTTTGATAAAGCATTATGTGATCTTGGTGCCAGTATTAATCTAATGCCTTTATCTGTTTTCAGGAAACTTGGATTAGGAGAGGCTAAAGTAACCACAGTTACATTGCAACGGCTGACAGATCGTTGACACACCCAAGAGGAATCATCGAGGACGTGCTTATCAAGGTGGAAAAATTCATATTTCCTGCTGATTTTCTCATTTTGGATATGGGGGAAGACAAAGACGTTCCACTAATCCTGGGCAGACCATTTTTGGCCACTGGAAGAGCACTGATTGATGTTCACAGGGGGCAGCTGATTTTGAGACTGGGTGATGAACAGGTATCCTTCGATGTTTTCAAGGCCATCCAGTTTCCTTCAGAGGCAGATAGTTGTTTCAAGATCGATGTAATCGATAAGGTGGTGAATGATACTTTTCTACTTCAACATTATTCGGATGCATATGAGGTGTGCATTGCTCATTCTTAATCAATCAATTCTGATTCACTTGAGATTGAAACTTGTGCACGGTTTATGGAGACCAACCCACCATATTTTCGAAAACAGCACTTCCCAAATTTTGAAGCACTTGGAACAGAAAGCAAGAAGCATATACCTTCGATTCAGCAGCCGCCTAAGTTGGAACTAAAGCAGCTACCACCACACCTCAGATATGCTTATCTTGGAGATTCTTGCACTCTTCCAGTGATTATATCGAACTCAATCAGTGAGGTGGAGGAAGAAAAACTATTTCGGGTACTCCGAGAACACATAACAGCCATAAGATGGACCATTGCAGATATTAAAGGGATCAGCCCTTCGTTGTGTATGCATAAGATCCTCATGGAGGAGAATTTTTGTCCCAGTGTGGAGAGTCAGCTTAGGTTGAATATGAAGGAAGTGGTTTGGGCTGAAGTATTGAAGCTTTTGAATGCGGGAATCATATATCCCATATCTGATAGTGCGTGGATCAGTCCAGTTCAAATAGTGCCGAAAAAGGGGGGAATCACAGTTGTACCTAATGAGAAGAATTAGCTTATTCCTACCAGAACAGTTACAGGTTGGAGGGTTTGCATTGACTATCGCAAACTCAATACAGCTACTAGGAAGGATCATTTTCCTCTCCCCTTCATTGATCAAATGTTGGAAAGGTTGGCAGGACATTCACACTACTGCTTTCTTGATGGGTACTCAAGTTACAATCAGATTCCAGTAGCACCAGAGGACCAGGAGAAGACCACATTCACATGTCCTTATGGTACTTTTGCTTACCGTAGGATGCCTTTTGGTTTATGTAATGCTCCAGCCAAGTTTCAGCGATGCATGATGGCTATATTTTCCGATATGGTTGAGAGATTCATAGAGATCTTCATGGATGATTTTTCTGTGTTTGGATCTTCATTTGATGAGTGTTTGAAACATCTGAACTTGGTTTTGGAAAGATGTAGGGAAACGAATCTGGTACTGAACTGGGAAAAATGTCACTTCATGGTGCAAGAGGGCATAGTTTTGGGGCATCGAGTTTCAGCAAAAGGAATAGAAGTGGATAGGGCAAAAATTCAAGTCATTGAAAAATTACCACCACCTACTTCTGTTAAAGGTGTTCGCAGCTTTCTAAGTCATGCCAGGTTTTACAGACGGTTCATCAAGGACTTCTCGAAGATAACTAAGCCACTTTGCAACTTATTAATGAAAGACAATCCATTTGACTTCGATGATGGGTGTTTAACAGCTTTCCACACTCTCAAAGAAAAGCTCATCTCAGCTCCAGTAGTAGTTGCACCGGATTGGAAGTTACCGTTTGAATTGATGTGTGATGCCAGTGATTATGCCGTGGGAGTAGTTTTGGGGCAACGAAGAAACAAAATTTTCCATGTGATTTACTACACCAGCAAAACTTTAAATGATGCACAGCTGAATTATGCAACCACAGAGAAGGAGTTATTGGCAGTTGTGTATGCATTTGATAAGTTTCACCCTTACTTGGTTGGATCAAAGGTAGTGGTTTACACTGATCATGCGGCACTGAAGTATCTGATGACGAAGAAGGATGCAAGGCCAAGATTGATTCGCTGGGTATTACTGTTGCAAGAGTTTGATATTGAAATCAGAGATAAAAAGGGTAGTGAGAACGTTGTAGCAGATCATCTATCTCGATTAGAGCTTGGTCAACTAGATGAGTCAGTAGAAATAAATGAGATTTTTCCAGATGAACAAATCCTCAGTGTGGAGACTGCGCCTTGGTATGCAGATATTGTTAACTACTTTGCCAAATCCATTCATCCACCGAAATATTCTAATCACCAGAGGAAGAGGTTCTTTGCAGACTTGAAATACTACTTCTGGGAAGATCCCATTCTCTATAGGCGTGGTGCAGATCAGATTATTCGACGATGCTATGCCTGAAGAGGAAGTACATCAGATTCTAGAGCATTGCCATTCCTCAGCATATGTAGGACATTTTGGGGCCTCTAAGACAGCAGCTAAGGTCTTACAGTCCGGATTTTATTGGCCTACATTGTTCAGGGATGCCTTTGAATTTGTGAAGATATGTGATCGGTGTCAACGCACAGGGAATATCTCGAGAAAGAATGAAATGCCTTTAACAAGTATCCTAGAAGTAGAGCTATTTGACGTTTGGGGAATTGACTTCATGGGACCATTCCCACCGTCATTCTCCAATCAATATATACTTATTGCTGTTGACTATGTCTCCAAGTGGGTCGAAGCAGTAGCATTACCAACTAATGATGCAAAAGTGGTGATTGGATTCCTAAAGAAGCATGTTTTTACTCGTTATGGAACACCGAGAGCTATCATCAGTGACGGGGGGAAACATTTTTGTAATCGCCAGTTTGAGCAGTTGTTGAGTAAGTATGGAGTCAAACATCGCATAGCAACCCCATATCATCCTCAAACTAGTGGGCAAGTTGAAATACCTAACAGAGAGTTGAAAAGAATACTTGAAGTCACGGTGAATTCATCAAGGAAAGACTGGTCTAAGAAATTGGACGATGCACTATGGGCTTACCGAACAGCATTCAAGACACCTATTGGCATGTCACCATACCGTCTGGTGTTTGGGAAAGCATGTCACTTGCCAGTTGAGTTGGAACATCGGGCTTATTGGGCACTTCGCAGGTTGAATATGGATTTGCAAGCAGCTGGTGAACAGCGGTTACTTCAGTTGAATGAAATGGATGAATTTCGCCAGGAAGCTTATGAGAATGCAAAAATATACAAGGAGCGTACCAAGAAATTTCATGACCTGCATATTCAGAGAAGAGAGATCACAGTGGGGTAGCAGGTTCTGTTATTCAATTCTCACTTCAAGCTTTTCCCGGGAAAGTTGAGGTCACGATGGTCTGGCCCGTATACTATCACCCAGGTGTTCCTACATGGAGCTGTTGAAATCACACATGAGAGCAAAGAGACATTCAAAGTCAATGGGCAGCGCTTAAAGCACTATTGGAGCGGAGATTTCTCGAAAGACAAATCCATCGTTCACCTTCAGACACCAGAATGATCTTCATACGGTACAGTCGAGCTATCGACTACAACCTAGCGCTGGATGGGAGGCAACCCGTCGTTTCTTCCCTTTTATTTATTATGTTCTTTTTGTTTTTATTTTGATAGTTTTCATTTTCCTTACTTTGCTCACGTAGTTCTAGATCACTGTTTGTTTAACCATTCACACATCACTCATGAGTAATTCTTTTTAGTTTTGAATGTTTTATACATGTATTACGTGGTGTTGGAATCATTTTTTGGGGGCTTGCGGCTCAAATTCACACTTATCTAGGCTAAATGGTCATTTTCTGAGATTTTCGGTCCACATGTGTTGTCATAGTTGAAACTGGTTTTGGATGTGTTCTCATTATTTATCAACACTTCGAAAAGTGTGAAATGTGGTTTGATAACGTTTGGGGGTAATGGGTGCGTGGGGACCTCATTGGTCAAAAACTATGATTTTGAGGTAAAAACACGTTTTTGTGTTACAACATGCTTTGTCAAACCAAGTCTTGCTTTCATGCGTATTTTATGGGTTCAAAATTGGTGTTCTAGGTTGCAAGCACTTTGGGTTTTTAATTTGGCAATGTAGGATGAAAAGGGGTTTTTGGTGAAACATTGGATTTTTCCTTGTTTTCCCTCCATTTTGAGCATGTTTAGCTAATCATTAACCCTAGAAGCCTTTCAGAGTGCTCATTGGATCTCATGCAGTTTATTAATTGTTGAAAATCGATTTGGGGATGTTCATTGGTCATTTATGCATTTTGGTGGAAAATTCACGTTTTTGAGGGCAAAACGGTTACATTTTGTGTGTTTCGGAATTCACATATGTTTTCAAGTTCAATTTGATTTTGAAATAAGGTCTATGTTCTACAATGCACACGCAGTGAGTTGGAATGATATTTGCGCGGTCAAGGGGTGTTTAGGTCTTGAGCAAACCACAATCAAGCAAACTTCGGTTTGTCATGTTAGAATGAATCTTATGGTATTTTTAAATTTATTTACCTTAATCCACTCATTTTTTCTTCATTGGCACGAAAATGGTGTTGTTTGTTTTAAAAAAAAAAAAATTCCTTACGATCGCAGGGCTGGATGCCATGCGATCGCCCACACAGCGTCAGGACCAAAACTGGTCCTGACCGCTGGCCCTTGCGATCGCAAGGAGGAAGCGCGACGGGTTTTCTTAAACCCTTCATCTCATAACTTTCTTTCTTCTTTCACTCTAGTTTCTCCCCTCACATTCTTCCTCTCGATCTCACAAGACACTCCGGCCGTTACATTTTCAAATCAACAAGAAATTCATCCTCTTCGCTCGTCATTTCGTGAGTTGCATCCAACAAAATCCATTTCCACATTCAATTAACAATTCCACCATTCTCCCAAGGTCAATCTCGGTTTTCCTCATACTTTCTTGTGATCGATTTTGGATATTTATTGTAAATGGAAGTTGGGCTTAGGTAGTTATGGGTTTGAATGATTTGTGTTGCTGAAAATTTGGTTAATTCTATACCCTCCCATTGTTGTGAAACTTGAAACCGAACGATATGCCTGCAATGTGTTCGACAAAATGCCTAACTGCTAAATTCTTTGTATTTCTCGAATTACATGCTTGTTTGGTTGTTATTTATATCTAGCTACATGAGGTGATGCACATTCACGACATAAACCCTCAAGGACAGCACCAATTCTCCGTTTTGCATTTTAGGGACACCAATGCACACATGGCTAGACATGACTGACTGCACCTCACGGCACCTGCTTCGTCCCCCGGTTTCACAAATCATTTAACCTCCGATTGGCACCAAATTCGACACACTCGTAGTTGCACTTACCCTCTTTCATATGCCCGATGTTGCTCGGGAAAACTTCGAGATTTCATGCCGATGTCACGGGGCAAAGTTGCTTCGTCGATCATAGTCGTACATGCCATATTTTCAATTTTTCGACTTATTTTTGGAACATTTCACATCTTGCCATGTCTTTCCCATATCTTACTCATGTTTATCTTTTGATGTGCATCGATGTAACGCACTGTATGCTGTGGACTAATTTTTGCTATTTTCTTCATACAGGATGCCACCGAAACGCACGTTTAAAGGCAAAGAGAAGGTTGGATCTTCTTCTGGCACAGCCCGCACCCAATCACCAGAAGGGGGTGTGTGGCATTTTTTGGGGCCCAGTTGTCGACTTCGCTATACAGAGGTTATCTCCCATTGGCAACTACTTGCCGAGCGCCCAGTTAAGCTCGAGGATTTCGCCGGGTTTGAACTGGCTACGTTGGTCCATCACTGTGGATGGGAGAACTTGGTAGCAAACCCGCATCCTATTTATGAAGGTCTAGTCCGGGAATTTTACGCCAACTTCAATGAGGACATAGACACACCTGGATCAGAGCATCAGCATCAGACATGGGTTCGGGGCAAATGGGTGATGTTCA
The DNA here is from genome assembly GCA_035079005.1 of Fraxinus americana. Lineage (NCBI taxonomy): Eukaryota > Viridiplantae > Streptophyta > Magnoliopsida > Lamiales > Oleaceae > Fraxinus > Fraxinus americana. The sequence goes on along the minus strand of CM068721.1, from coordinate 17,982,183 downwards.
TGCCAGAAGTAATCCAAGACTACTATCAGTTGACATGGGATAATATCATCCCAATACCTGGGGATTTTCCATGGCCCGAGGTGGCAGAGAATGCCTGGCCGCTAGACACAGACGAGTGGTATCAGAATGAGCTCACACCCTCCATCGCGATCCTCTGGCTCTTCATTTGCTACAACATTGAGCCTACGCGACACCGCTCCACCTTCCCGGACCCCAAGGCAGGCATGCTATATCATTTGGTTCGAGGACATAAGATCGATCTTGCATACCTCATCTACGAGCAGATTCATACACTGGGACTTTCAGGTGATCGCCGGAATTCATTGATTTTTCCCAGCCTTATTAGCGGCATCTGCAAGCGCACGGGCGTCACTTTCCCAGCAGGGGAACTTCCAGTCAGATCAAGCCCATTCATTAAATGCAGTACACTGGAATCTCAGGATAGAGCGAGGCTGAAGCAACAGGAAGCGCAAGTGCGCGCCCACTAGGCTCAGCAGCCACATGTACAGGGTGATGAGGCTGAAGATGTAGCTATACCTCAGGCGACAGCACCGCCACCACCACCTATTAGGGCCGATACACAGATTTTAAGGCAGATGTTCGCCACTGTGACTGGCTACAGCAGAGACCTACAGGGTCTACAGCAGACTTTCGTGACCATAAGCACAGATCTGCAGCAGGTGTGGGCTGACACACTAGCCACCCGTATTGTGTCATCCGATATTGGTCGGGAAGTACTCGCATCGAGTAGAGCGGTCGAGACATTGACAGGGCGATTAAGCCTATATACTGGACGGGTCGATGATATACAGCTCCGCACCGATGCAACAGTCACCCATTTGGGCAGCCTTGAGGCTGAGGTACAGCGACAGTCCAGTATTCTTCAAGAGCACACAGAGCTACTTCGGGGCCAATCGATACTTCTTCAGGAGCAGTCCGAGTTGATGCACCAGATTCTTGCACGACTGCCTCCACAACAGGATGCTGGACCTAGTTTTGCCCCTCCACCACCATCACCACCTCCAGCTTGATCAGGGAGTTCCCTTGCCCCCTTACTCACTCTCTATCCTTACACTTTAAACATTAGGGCAATGTTAGATTTAATTTGGGGGGTGGAAATGCATATGATTTCGGTAATTTTAGTTCATCAGTCATTTTTAATTTATGCATGCTTTTGTTCTGTTACATGTTTGAGTGCTTGTTAAAAAAAAAAAAATTTAACAAGTTATGTTCTTTTTGTTTTTTTTTCTTTTTTACTTCAGCAATTTTTTTGTTTGTGTGCTTGTGTGAGTTTAATAGCCTTACCGGCAATGATGAGAATATTGGAAACAGTATGGCTATGAATTGTGGACATTGTGCATGTTGAATTGATCTACACTTGTCTATATGGAAACTTGATATTCCTACGCACAATACTGATGTTGGGCATGCTAAGCTAGTGATGTAACGACCCGGGTCCCACTTAACAGGCTGTCTTGGCCGTTAGATCGACGACGTACTGTCTTCACTGTACCAACATGGGTCTTTTCAGCATGCTTTGTCCTCACTCACACGCTCCCCTAGAAAACTTCCCAGGGGGGTCACCCATCATAGAATTGCTTCAAGCCAAGCACGCTTAACTGTGGAGTTTCCAACGATGGATTTCCGGAAAAGAAGGTGCACCTTGTGGTATGAGTAGTACCTATCAAATCTCTTAAACTTTCTTGGTCTGGAGTATTACAATCGCCCCCCGTTAGACTCGCGACGTCCTCGTCGCGCTTGATCCATCTGAGGATCTGTTGCCAGGCGTTGGGATTCTAGAGGTGGCTCCTACAAGTTCAAGAGGTAGCTCCCGTCCTATGGCGTAGCACTTTGTCCCGCATAACACTTAGTTCCCGATTTTCGACTGGCAAACGTCTCTGATACCATTTGTAACGCCCCAAAATTTTCATCGGCTAAAACTTTGGGGTGTTATCGATATCGTTTCGTAATACGGAATCATTCATGTAAAACTTGAAATTATTAATTTATTTAAAGCATTCAAACATCAATTTAAACATAATGTAAATAAAATCTAAACATTTAATGGAAATAAAGAAAGCACGAAATGCCGTTACATATTTTATTGTCAAATGTCTTTCTTGAAAGTTTATTACTTGGCAACCCGCACACCGCTCAGCCACCATCCACGTAGACCGATCCGACCTGAAAATATTAAATTTTTGAAGGAATGAGTAATTTGACTCAGTAGGATACGTGCGTCCAAAACAATACGATAATTCTTTAAACATAGACTTATAACATTTCATACCATCATTTCATCAAGAGCAATCGGAGATCAATCGAAAGCTCTAACATTTTGAGAAAACCCGAAGGTGATCACACATTTCATCTCTTTTGAGAAAACCCGAAGGTGATCCCACATTTCATTTCATTTGGGAAAACCCGAAGGTGATCCCACATTTCATTTCATTTGAGAAAACCTGAAAGTGATCCCACATTTCATTTCGTCAAGACCCGTAGGTCAATTAGCATTCCATGAGATAAATCATGTAAAAGAAATCATAATATTGAAAGGACATAAAATCACTTGCACGTATGTATCCTACTTTATCATTGAATGTTGAAGACACAATTCAAGAATGACGTTTCGGACTGCTTGTTGAAATGATGAAAAACATTGTGAGATCTTTTGAAAATACGGATTGCACCATCTTCACTCAAAATTCTAAAATAAACTTTGAATATGAATATTTGTGGTGTACGTTCTCTACCACGTGTAAGTCATATTTTGGGGTGACGATTCTTTGAACATAGTGGGGGGTATTTATAGGGTTAGTACACAGTATAGAAAAAAATTAGTTTTAGTATAATTGAGAGAAAAGTGCCGTGTACCATTTATGCTTATCTATCAAAACCAATCTTGAAAAATCACATGGCTGCCAACCATATTAAAATCAATTATCATCTTAATCAAATTCAATTTCACCTTTATCACCATTTACTTCTTCTGGCACGTGGCGTACTAAATCCCAAAATCAGGGCAATTTAACATAAAAGCAATTGCCTCCAGATCCTATTTAAAGTTAAACGTGATTAGCTACTAAAAGAGTATATTCTTTTGCTGATTATATCTTAAAAAGTAATTAAAAGAATACATATTAAATACGTGTCTTTGAATTAAAATAACTTGGGCTTGACCCGCCGCGCCGCCTGTTGCGCCACCACCACCTATAGAGAGGAGTGTAGCTGCTATAGTGGAACAATATCGTAAGCTACAACCCCCTAGCTTTGAGGGAGGCATAGATCCACTAGCAGCAGAGGAGTGGATAAGCAAGCAAGAACGAATTTTTGAACTGGTGGAGTGCCCTGAAAGTCGAAAGGTAATCTGTGCAACCTTTATGCTGGAAAAAGGAGCAGGCACTGGTGGGAAATGACCAACAGGTCCAGAGAAGCTGGACAAGGCTGGATGTGGAATGAATTCAAAGAATTATTCCTACAAAAATACTTTCCCACTAACATTCGGAACCAGAAGGAGGCAAAGTTCCTGGTGTTCAGACAGGGAAGCTTGACACTGGCGGATTACGAAAGGAAGTTTGAGGAACTATCTCGCTACGCCCCTCAATTGGTTAATACGGAGGAAAAGAAAGCAAGACGCTTTGAACAAGGTCTCCGTGATGATCTCCGACAATTAGTGGTCACTTTTGAATTAGGTACGTACCACGAAGTACTAGCCAAGGCACAGTTGGCCAACTTCAAGGAAAGTGCCAACAGTATCAGTAAACTTCAGCAACCTGTACTGCCAGAGAAGCGTAAATGGGAAGATCACAAAGATAAAGGGAAGCAAATGTTTATGAAGAAGGAGAAAGGAGGATCAGTTTCGAGCAAATATTCGGAAAACCCAGTTTGTGACAAGTGTCAGAAGCGTCATACTGGGAATGTCTCATGGGAACCAATGTATGCTTCTATTGTGGAGAGACGGGTCACATGGCAAAGTTTTGTCCTAAGAATCAGAAGCCGAAGCAACCACCACAACAACAGAAACCCGGGAATCCTCCTAAGGGGCAAGCCAGGGTCTATGCCCTTACTGAACGTGAGGAAGAAGCCAGCCGAAATGTTTTGGCAGGTAACATTCTCATATCTGGTACTCTCGCATACGTTTAGATAGATTCTGGTTCAACCCACTCTTTTATATCGTCGAAATTTATGAGCACAATAGAAGCAAGTAGTGAAGTTGCCATTACGCCCTTGGAGGTTGCCATCCCCTCAGGGGATGTACTTAACACAAGCCATATAGTAAAGACAGTAGGAGTAGAAATTGATGGTAAAGTTTTGGATATGAACTTGTACGTGTTGAACATGTATGAGTTCGACATAATCTTGGGAATGGACTGGCTTTCAAAGAATCATGCCACGATTCTATGCTTTGAAAGGGAAGTAATTTTTAGATGGCCTGGAGGAGTAGAACTTCATCTTCCTGTGAATAAAACAAAACCCCCACCCAAAGTCATTTCTGCTTTAAAAGCCTGAAAACTTTTAAAGTCAGAGGGATGCATGGGGTTCTTGATGTCAGCACTGGCCAAAGAAGATAAAGCGCTGAAAATTGGTGACGTCAAGGTAATACGGGAATTTCCGGAAATCTTTCCCGAGGACTTACCCGGAATGCCTCCAGAACGGGAAGTAGAATTCACAATTGATTTGACTCCTAGTTCTGCTCCTATCTCTAAAGCTCCCTACAGAATGGCACCAAAGGAATTGCAGGAATTGAAAACACAAATCGAGGAATTACTGGGAAAGGGCTTCATAAGACCTAGTGTGTCGCCTTGGGGGGCACCGGTGTTGTTCGTTAAGAAGAAAGATGGATCTATGAGGATGTGCATTGACTATCGAGAGTTAAATAGGATCACTATCAGAAATAAGTATCCACTTCCTAGAATTGAAGATCTGTTTGACCAATTACAGGTGCGATAGTATTCTCAAAGATCGATCTGAGGTCGGGATATCATCAGTTGAGTGTAAAAGCTAATGATATTTCGAAGACGGCCTTTAGAACTCGATACGGTCATTACGAGTTCTTAGTTATGCCTTTTGGCCTTACTAATGCTCTGGGAGTATTCATGGACTTGATGAATAGGGTGTTTCACGAATACCTAGATCTATTTGTCATCGTGTTCATCGATGATATACTGATCTACTCGAAGACTGAAAGGGAGCATGAAGAACATTTGAGAATTGTTTTACAAATTCTAAAGGGGGAGAAACTTTATGCCAAATTTACCAAGTGCGAGTTTTGGTTAGAACGAGTGGTGTTTCTTGGACACTTGGTCACAGCTCGGGGAATTGAAGTGGACCCAAGTAAGGTAGAAGCGGTGTTAAATTGGTCGAGACCAACCAACGTGGGTGAAGTTCGCAGCTTTTTGGGTTTAGCCGGATACTACAGAAGATTTATAGAAGAATTCTCAAAAATATCGGGATCATTGACTCAGTTGACTCGTAAGGGTGCGAAATTCAAATGGACTAAGAAATGCGAGGGTAGTTTCGAAGAATTGAAGAAGAGGTTAGTGAATGCGCCAGTATTGACTATACCTGAAGGATCAGAAGGTTTCGTAATTTACAGTGATGCATCCAAGCAAGGCTTAGGTAGTGTCTTGATGCAACAAGGCAAGGTAGTCGCCTATGCATCTAGACAATTGAAACCTTATGAACAGAACTACCCCACACACGACTTAGAACTTGCAGCAGTTGTACACGCTTTAAAAATTTGGAGACATTACCTATATGGGGGTAGATGCGACATTTATACCGATCATAAAAGCCTTAAATACATTTTCACTCAAAAGGAGTTGAACATGAGACAGAGGAGGTGGCTTGAATTGGTAAAAGACTATGATTGCGAAATTCATTACCATCCAGGCAAGGCGAACGTAGTGGCAGATGCTTTGAGTAGGAAAACCACGTGCAAGTTGGCAGTATTAACAGCTCAGGAACCTTTACAGAAGGAATTTGAGAAATTAAGTCTCGAAATAGTCACAACTCCATCAGAAGCTGCAGCCCGAATGACAGCACTCTCGATTCGACCGACACTTCATGATAGAATTAAAGACCACCAGAATGGCGATCAGTCATTTGAATTCATTAAAGCCGAGATTGGTATAGAGAAACGGAAGGGATTTACTATAACCGAGGACAAAACGCTGTATTACCAAAAACGTTTATGTGTACCAAATTTCAAGGAATTGAAAAAGGAGATTCTAGAAGAAGCCCACACCACTCCTTATTCAGTACACCCAGGAAGTACAAAGATGTATCGCGATTTAAAAGCTGTATTCTGGTGGAAGAATATGAAGAAGGACATAGTTGAGTTCGTTGAGAAGTGCCTGATATGTCAACAAGTAAAAGCCGAACATCAACGACCAGCAGGGTTACTGCAACCGTTGGAAATTCCGGAATGGAAATGGGAGCACGTAACAATGGATTTTGTTGTTGGTTTTCCAAAGTCAATAAAGGGTCATGAGGCCATTTGGGTAATAGTCGATAGATTGACCAAAGCAGCTCACTTTTTGCCTGTCCGAATGACCTTTTCTATGGACCAATTAGCACAATTATATGTTAACGAAGTGGTGAGACTTCATGGTGTGCCAGTCTCAATTGTATCAGATAGAGATCCAAGGTTTACATCCAATTTCTGGAAAAGTCTGCATCGGGCAATGGGAACCAAGCTAAAGTTTAGTACAGCATTCCATCCCCAAACGGATGGACAATCGGAGCGAACCATTCAAACTCTAGAAGACATGCTCCGAACTTGTGTTTTAGAATTTGGAGGGCATTGGGAGAAACATTTACCATTAATTGAATTCGTTTACAACAATAGCTACCATGCCTCCATCGATATGGCACCTTATGAAGCCTTATACGGAAGAAAGTGCAGATCGCCCGTTCATTGGGATGAAGTTGGTGAGCGTAAAATATTAGGGCCTAAAATTGTGGAACAAACAATTCAAGCCATTGAAAAGATTCGAGCTAGTATTAAGATCGCCCAAGACATACAGAAGAGTTATGCAGATGGGAGGCGAAAGGGCCTAGAATTTGAAGTTGGTGATCACGTATTCTTGAAAGTCACTCCAATGAAAGGTATCCTACGTTTCGGTAAGAAAGGGAAACTTCGACCAAGGTACGTCGGACCCTTCGAGATACTTAAACGAGTTGGAAATGTGGCATATCAGCTAGCTTTGCCACCAGAGCTTTCTACAGTACATGATGTCTTCCATGTGTCTACACTCAAGAAATACGTCCCAGACCCGAGTCATGTAGTGAAGCATGAACCATTGAAGGTCCAACCTAATTTGAGCTACAAAGAAGTCCCGCTTTACATTATAGCCCAGAAGGTACAAAAACTTCGCAACAAGGAAATACCACTAGTCAAGGTATTATGGCAACATCATTCAATCGAAGAAGCAACTTGGGAACGTGAGGATGAAATGCGGACCAAATATCCCCAACTATTTGGCGAGGACGATTAAGGTAATTTTCGAGGACGAAAATTTTGTTAAGATGGGTAGATTGTAATAATCAGAAATTTCGTACTTGACACTAGATTGTAGATAACCATAGTTTAAGGACATTTTATATAGAGACTAAGGTTTAGGGGTCAAGTTTTACATCCGTCCTTAGATGAGGGATAAATATCATTTTATGAAAACTTTCCTTTTATTAATTATGGAAACTTCCTTATGAAACCTTTCTATTTATTTATTATGGAAACTTTCCTTATGAAAACCTTCCTTTAATTGATTATGGAAACTTCCTTATGAAACCTTTCCATTTATTTATTATGGAAACTTTCCTTTTATTAATTATGGAAATCTCATTAACTAAAGAAACTTTCCTTTTTATTTTAAGGGTAGTTAACATATATAATATGCTAATTACCGTAATTGAAAGAATGAATTAAGGAAAGTTTCCCTTTTATAAAAATAGTAGATTATATATATACTTCCACAAACGCACGAACATTTTGATAGAAAAACATAATTTCTCCTACGTGCAAATTCAATTCCATATTCAAGATTTAAGGTAAGTGAAATACACGTATTTCAATGTTCAAAAACTTACAGAAATCAATATTATGCTTATGTTATGAAATCATGGAGTTTAGTAGCGCTACGCACGAAATTAGAATCACGAAGTTCGATTCTTATAATTTCGTGTCTCATCAAGTATGTTCACGAATTCATGGATTTCTGTTATTATTTCTATGTTACGTTGTTTTCACTTATTGAGATTATAATCTCACATGAAATATGAAATTATTTTATAGGTAATCGGTAATCAATGATTCGAGGCGGTCGAGGATTAGACGAGCAATCGACGGATAAATAAATTAGAGTAGATATGGACATGATAGGTCAACCCAGAAAACCTCTATTACACTTATCAAGAAACCATTATTTTAGAAGTTTGGAGACGATTTAGCTATCACAAGGGAACATTAAGATGAGTAGGGATTCCATGCGTGGAAATTGTGTTGTGTGGATTGGATTAGACCAATGAGACGAAAGCAATGTAAAAGTTTCAAGTTAGAGGGCAATTCTAGAAATTAGATGTCTAAAAGAAAAGGGGCATTGCACTAATCATTGAAAATAAACATCGGTTCGAGCATGTATAACTCGAGTGATTAAGTCTGTAAGGGTTTAAAACCTGATACCCTATGGTCATCTGACTTGGGAGTCATCGGCCCAAAGAATGGACGATGTCTCCAAAAAAAAAAAGTAAAAAACATTTTTATCCATTGATGAATAACATACATATTCCTATGTATGGAATGCACTGATTAGCCCCAGACATCCAGTTGATAGAATCATTTCTCTGATACGAAGCAAGTAACTAAGTAGTCTCAACGGTTGAAACAATCAAATAAATAGGAGAACCCCTGCTTGTTGAAATGCAAACCTGTGGCTGTGAGATTTATCCAAACTAAGAGAGGGTAAGGACTTAAGTGAATCAAATGCTCTATTCTAGAACACACATGTTGATCTTTGAGCGAAAGGAACATGTTTGGGGGGGTGTGAATCTCTCGAGTGAAGAAAGGAAATATTTGACTACTGCAGGTCGGGATTTACACCCATCATCAGTTTGGTATGCTTTGCATGAGTAAGCACCCACATACACATCGAGTTCTACACATAACAGGTGAAAATTGATTTAATTTTGCACTATTGAAACTATTCATTTTGCTATTACTGAACTCTAATGCTGAAACATGGTAGGCTGTTAAACTATGCTATGTGTTAAGTTATCATTTTGTTTGAGGACAAACAACAATTCAAGTTTGGGGGTATTTGATAAGTATGTTTTACACACGTAATTGTGACACAAAACAGATTGAATGTTGTTATAAAAAGCTCGAAAATGACTTAATTAGTTATATATCATTTTTGTAGGGCGACTCTGATGGAATAAATGAAATGTAAGCGAAAAGGACCAAAATGCAAGTCAACGAAAGTTCAGGGACTAATTTGCAATTACTCAGAAGTTGACCCGAATGATCAATCGAGCATAAATATCTATGGAAGACCTAATTGTCAACAACATGGATGACTAAAAGTGGTTGGAGAAGGGATCAGGACCAAGGATGGATGGAAGAAAACCTTGGGGACCAAAACGAACAAGAAGGAAGTTCCCTTCTTCCTTGCGATCGCATGGTAGAATACCTTGCGATCGCCCAAGCTTCAATAGGGAGTTCAGAAGAGGAAAAAAACTTGTGCCTTGCGATCGCAAGGGATCCTTCCCTGCGATCGCAAGGAAGGTTTTCTGCGCGAGAATTTTTAGTTTCCTTTTCCGAATCAAACACTTATGGAATGATATCTTAGCACACTATTTAAACTAAAACTCGTCCAGAATTAGGGTTTACGCATTCTTAGAGAGAAAAAGTCGAATTTCAAGAGCAAGGAGAAGAGTTTGAGCTAGGGTTTCATATCAAGATTCAAGATTCAAGTTCTAAACTTCTACTTTTTGGTGATGTTTTCTTTCTATCATTTTTATTATTGTTTTAATTTCATTATGTTAGGCTAGACTTTTTATGTACTAGGTGAACGATGAACCTCGTATTGTGAACTCTTTAATTCTATTTTTCAATTTGATAATTAAACACTTTGATTGTTTTGAATGATTTATATACGCTTATTGTCTCCGTGATTATAGTTGACGATAATTGTGTGAGTTTGGGTGATTTATTTCATGCATTCGAAAGAAGGGAAATAAATTCAACAAGGTGTAAATCGTCGTTTGTTCATAGAGGATAGAAATATACCGATATGCATTACGTGAATCTCTAAGTGTTTACAAAACTACATGCATCCTTATATATTGCATTTGTCATAGAAATATGGTCAAATGGTATACTAGGATATGTTCAATTCTACTCGAAAGAGATTGTTGGATAGGTTAGAAATATTGATTCTTCAAACGATTCATCGTGTTGTCAAATTGTGAGATAGGGTTTAAGAGTGAACTTTGCTTGGTGATTCAGGATCCTAGTGCGCTTTTCCATATATTAATTTTCTCAAACTTTACATTCAACCATTGTTTTACAATTACATCGTTAATTTGCATGTTATTTACAATTTCATATTAAAATCACAAAAAACTACCAATTTGAGTTTTATAATTTCGGTTAAGGTTACAATAATAGAAATTAGGTTAGATCAATCCTCGTGGGAACGATACTCGAAATTTTACAATTTCCACTTTATTACTTATCAACAAAGCGTACACTTGCTGTGATTTAAATTCGAAACATATTTTCCTGAACAAGTTTTTGGCGCCATTGCCGGGGATTGAGTATTAATTTGATTTTTGTTATTTTGACACTAATTCGAACTTTTTTTTCTTTAGTTTTCATTTTATTTTGATTTTAGTTCAATTACTTAAGCTGAGCTAAGTGCTGCTACTGTTTTCTTGCTTTTCAGGCATTGCATGCGAAGATCAATCAGCTGTGGTTTAGTTCAATTTGATTTGAAAATTGAACGAACTTTTCATCGCAGACAGAGAGAAGCACGAGTAGCACATCAGGTCAATCAAGGACAGATCGAAATGGCTGAACAACAAATGGAACCAAGAATAGGTCATGCAGTACCAGCCAATGCTGAAGTGATGGGAATGCTATACTTGGGGATTTCCTAGCACCATACGTTGTTCAAAGCCAGTCCAGCATCGTTTATCCAGCATTTGGACAGCCGAACTTTCAATTGAAGACAAATGTCATCCAACTCTTCCAGAATGGACTTCAATTTTACGGAACAGCCAACGAGAATCCACATACACATATATCCCGTTTCTTGGATATGTGTCAACACTTCAAATGCCCTGGATATCAGAAGATACAATCAGGCTAAGACTATTTCCATCAACTCTTCGGGATAAAGCACTTGAGTGGCTCGATTCACTCCCGGTGGCGAGCATAACTACTTGGAACGATTTGGCTCAAAAATTCTGCACCAAATACTTCTCACCGGCTAAAGTGTCGAGATTGAGGCATGATATATCAATTTTTAGCCAACACGAAACTGAATCACTTGATGAAGCGTGGAGTAGGTTCAAGGGCATGCTAAGGAAGTGTCCTCAACATGGATACGACAAGAAAGAACAAATCAGATACTTCTATTGGGGACTAACACCAACTTTCAGAAGTATGGTAGATTCGTCATCAAATGGGTCTTTAAACACCAGGTCAGTCGAGGGCGCTTGGGAGTTGTTTAAGAGAATGGCTAGTACCTCAGCCATGTCTGGAGACTAAACTAGTATTACTATAAATTTTGATGAAATCAAAATAATTGTTAAATAAAACATTAGATATGATGTGTGAATAGTTGGGGAGTAGCTTAAAGGCAGTTTCTCTTCGTGTTTCAGTTTTTAATTTTGAGTTTTGAATTCATTTTGGGTTTTGTGTTTTAAGTGTCCATTTTGAGATTGTTGAAAACGCGTTCTTTTTCTCATTTTGAAAAATTGTTTAAAAAAAAAAAATGAAGTTTTGCCTTGGTTTTAACTGAAAACAGTCAAAACGATTTTTTTGGCGTTTTCCGTTTTCTTTATAAATTTTAAACTTGTTTTTTGAAAATTCATTTCAAAAATAGGTAAGTAAAAGTATTTTCAATGTTTTCGAAAACTGAAAATTAAAAATGGTTTGAAAACAGGAAAGAGAACGAACCCTTAGCTTTTATACGTTACTTTAGATACCTAAATCTTGCAAGGAGCAAATAAAAGTGCAGATGCATTCACTTGCTTCTAACATTTGCATTAGAATAGTAATTATGCTTTTTGTACGAATACTTCTAACTGTTGTTAAACTCACAAAAGGTCTTTGAAGCTTAATCAAAAAATAAATAAATACTGTAATACCACCAAACCAGTTTGCATTCTCGTCCCCAAACCTCGTAGCAGTTTCTCTAATTAAATTGCTTGATATTCTCTCGGAACATAAAAAGTGAAGGGGTAGAAAGAGTTCATTGTGAATCAAAATTATTCTCTAGTTTTTTGAAGCAATTGGATTTATAACAAATTTGGCTCACTGGCAAAGCTACAAAGCAGAAATTTAGTCGTCCGGAGTCTGCTTTTGTAATGAATTATGAAGATAAATAACAGTGTAGTTGAGAAGCTCGTCTAGATCCTAACCAGGAAGAGTAACCCAAAAACTCAGATTGGAAAATTATTTGCTTATGACACTACAAGAAGCTAGTGAAGGTAATTGGATCAAAGTTGTAAGTAGGTGCATTTTCCCAAAAAATACAAAAAGGAAAAGTTGTGTTTCTTGTTACAGTTAAGATTCTAGTCTTCTCATTCTTACCTTTTTACAGCTCTGTGTACTTCCCCAAGTCACACACGAACACCATCCAAAATTAGTTGGTTGCTGATTTTCGAATCAATCATCATTAACTTCGATTGCTTATAGTTAGTTGTGATGGAAACCCCTATGCCTGTATCCTACATTAAACCATTTAGTCAATAAGATTTGATGCATTTGCTCCTTCAGTCAAGGGGGTTACAGTGGAAATGGCGCCTAATCCTGACTATGGAAGATGGGTATCAACAGACCAACTATTGATGGGTTGGTTGTATTCTTCAATGACACCAGAAATCGCAATGAGAGTTATGGGATCATTAAAGTCATCAGATCTCTAGAACGCTGTGCTCGAAAGTTTTGGAGCCATGAACAAATCAAGAATTATTTTCCTTGTCAGCGAGCTTCAGAGGACCAGGAAAGGAGGTATGAGCATTGACAAATATCTCAACACTATCAAACAACTTGCGGATAACCTCGAAATTGCTGGAAAAGTCATTCCACACAATGACCTTGTAACTCAGGTATTGGCGGGATTAGATGATGAATATACCCCCATCGTGGTTCAAATCAATAGCAGAGATTCAATCACTTGGCATGAACTTCAATCAATACTCATGACTTATGAAATCAGAATTGAGCACCTCAATAGCTTGAAAAATAGTCTGGCAGCAGTAAATTTAAGTGAAGCATCAGCAAACTTTATTCACAATCCAACACCTCAAAAGAAAGAAGGTTCAGTTATGGTGGCAGAAACAAATACAGAGGAAACATGAGCAGAGGTAGAGGAGGTAGATTCTTTGCAAACAGAAGTGCTTGCCAAATCTGTGGTATGACAAATCACTCAGCTGCCAGGTGCCTTAATCGCTATGATGAAAGGTACATGGGTGCCAAACCAGATTATCAGTATCAAATTAGTTCCCCAGAACCAACTGCCTTACTGGCCTCTTCCAGGACAGTGGCTGATCCAGCATGGTATGTAGACTCAGGAGCCACAAATCATGTTACAGCAGAAAAAGGAAATTTAACTGAAGCTTTGGAATATGGTGGTAAGCACAAAATTGCTGTTGGAAATGGTAATAAACTCTCTATCTCTCATATTGGCAAAAATTATCTCAATACTCGAAACAATAAGTCACTTGCCCTTAACAATGTGTTGCTGGTTCCTTCAATTAAGAAAAACCTGTTAAGTGTTTCACAATTAACCTCTGATAATACAATTTTTATGGAATTTCACTCTGATTCTTGTGCTGTCAAGGACAAAGGGACGAAGGAGCTGCTACTGGAGGGGAGAATTAAGGATGGATTATATCAAATTCAATTACCAGATACCGTCACTCAGTCCCCTGCCTCAACTGAAGTAAATCAATATCAATCTCCTGCTAAATCAAACAGTTTCAGTTCGTCTATCTTTGTTGCTCAATCAAAAGGTCTCACAGAGTCCTTTTCTAACCTGAAGTTATGGCACATGAGATTAGGGCATCCTTCTACCTCTGTAATGTCTCAAGTGTTCAAACTAAGTAATGAAAAGTTTAATATCAATGAAGCACATCCTTTCTGTGACGCATGTCAGTTTGGGAAAGCTCATTCACTGCCTTTTAAACACTCAACGTCTTTCTCCTTAGCACCTCTAGACTTGATTCACACAGACGTTTGGGGTCCAGCTCCCTTGCATTCAACATCAGGATTTAAATACTACATAATCTTCATAGATGATTTAGTAGATTTACTTGGATATATCCTATGAAAACCAAATCTGAAGCACTAAGCTCCTTTATCCAATTCAAGAACCTGGCTGAAAATAAATTCAATACAAAAATCAAACTCTCCAATCTGACTGGGGAGGAGAATTTAGGGCCTTTACTGAACTTGCTGTTAAGTCAGGAATTCATATGAGGTTCTCCTGTCCTTATACCTCTTCTCAAAATGGCAAGGCAGAAAGAAAGCATCGCCACATCACTGAAACAGGCTTGACACTTCTTGCCCAAGCCAGTATGCCTCTTCACTACTGGTGGGAGGCTTTTCATACAGCCACATACCTCATTAACAGACTTCCTACACCTGTGCTCAAAATGAAATCGCCCAGCCAAGTTCTAAACAAAGAAGATTTTAGTTACAATTCACTCAAAATCTTCGGTTGTGCATGTTTTCCCTGTCTTAGACCATATCAGCATCATAAATTCAGCTTCCATTCCACCAATTGTGTTTTCCTTGGCTTTAGCAACTCTCACAAAGGCTATAAATGCCTTAGTTCTACTGGAAAAATATATCTCTCTCGACATGTTGTGTTTAATGAACATGAATTCCCCTTTCAGCAGTTTTCTAAATAAAATGAACCTTCTCTCTGAAACAACCATTCAATACTTTCCTCTCAACATTCCTTCTTACTCCAGTCTTGCAGGATCGTCTGATGAAATCCATCCTAGTTCAGCCCAACCAGCAACATCTCACAGTTCTAGTCTACCTGTGGAATTTGAAAATGAGTCTCCAGAAGCAGTTGAAATTGGTGATCCTTGCAATAGAAATGAAGTCACTCAGGTTGAACAAACTCAATTAGATGATCAGATCAATCAGGGACAAGTTGAAACTCAAATCCAGCATCCTATGATCACTAGAAGCAGGGCAGGCATTTTTAAACCCAAAGTTTACTCTGCACTTTGCAATTATCCCAAAAGTGAACTAAGCAACTCTGAGCCAAATGATGTGGTTGAAGCTCTGTCTGACAAAACCTGGAGAAGGGCCATGGGGGAGGAGTACAAAGCCCTTATGAGAAATGAAACCTGGAAGCTAGTACCACCTGAGATAAATCAAAAAGTTATAGGTAACAAATGGGTGTTTAGACTCAAGAGAGACATTGAAGGAAATGTTCTGAAACACAAAGCGAGGCTGGTTGCTAAAGGTTTTCTACAAACCCTCTGGGATTGACTATCACGAGACGTTCAGTCCAGTTATTAAGGCTTCTACCTTAAGGATCATACTGTCACTGGCCGTGTCAAAAGGTTGGAGTGTCAGGCAGGTTGATATTAACAATGCTTTCCTTAATGGAAAACTAACTGAAGTTGTTTTTATGAAATAGCCTGAGGGATTCATTGATGAAGTAAATCCAAACTCTGTCTGTAGATTAGAGAAAGCTCTCTATGGACTTAAACAAGCCCCTAGAGCATGGTATGAGAGATTGAAAGAAACTCTGTTGCACTGGAAATTCATCAAGTCTAAGGCTGACAATTCCCTTTTCTTCTATCTAAGTGAAGAGCATTTTGTTTTCTGTTTGGTCTACGTTGACGACATTGTGATCACTGGAAATAATCAGAACGTATTGCAATGTTTCATCAACAAGCTACATTCACAATTTGCTCTCAAAGACATGGGTGAACTCCATCAGTTCTTAGGGATAGAAGTCAAGAGATTTGAAACCGGTATGCATCTTACTCAGCTCAAGTACATCAAAGATCTACTTAAAAGATTCAACCTTGAACATTTGAAACCCTGTGCAACACCCATGTCAGTAGGGAAATGCATTTCCAAAAATGAAGGTGAGAAGATGACTGATCCCTCGCTGTATAGAAGTGCCATTGGTGGCCTTCAGTACCTTGCTCACACACGACCAGATATCAGCTTTGCAGTTAACAAATTAAGTCAATTTCTTCAGACACCTTCTGATACTCACTGGAAGGCAGCAAAAAGAGTTTTCAGATACCTCAAAGGAACTATGGAACAAGGCATGTGGATCCGAAGAAGCACTGACTTGAACATCACCGGTTTTGCAGACGCTGATTGGGCTTCTTGCCCTGATGACAGGAGGTCTACAGCAGGATATTGTGTATACCTTGGTGATACCTTGGTCGCCTGGTCGTCTAAGAAACAGCAGGTTGTCTCTAGATCAAGTGCCGAGTCAGAATACAGGGCACTTGCACAAGCTTCAGCTGAGATAAGTTGGATTGAGTCACTAATTAAAGAAATCAAACTGCACTCTACTTCATTGCCTATCCTATGGTGTGATAACTTAAGTGCTGTGCAATGGCCTCTAACCCTGTTTACCACGCTCGAACCAAACATATTGAACTTGACATACACTTTGTGAGAGATAAAGTCCTTGAAGGAAAATTAAAGATCCAATACATTCCCTTATCCGATCAAATTGCCGACTTGCTCACCAAACCACTTTCAAATTCCAGATTCCTTTTTCTGAAAGACAAGCTAGGAGTTAATGAGTAAAACTCCAGCTTGAGGGAGGCTGTTAAAATCATGATTAAGCTACACTCATTAATCTAATCAAGATTCCCTCTCAACAGCATCATGCCTCTACCGTTAGCAGTACAAAATCCAGCTGATTGTAACTTTTCTGGGACCACCATTATCTGTTGTAACAATATGGATGTGCACGTCCTTATGTTAATATTCTTGTTGATCAATACTCCAGTTTTTTGTAGTATAAATTACCAACTTTGTAACACTTTCTTTCATGATTTGAAATACAATTCATCTTCATCATCTAGCTATTTTTTAACTGATCTTAGAAAGCTCTTTGGTTAGTTAAGAGGTACTGCTTGGTCTCAGTCCCTTGCTTTCAGTCCTCTCAGTCTGTCCAAAGGTAGTAGTCAAAGGATAGGAATGGAGGTAGTCAGAGTGGCTTAGTCTTCTATTTCGCCATTTTTTTTTAATCTCTTGCCTGCTCTAGTAAAAGTCTTTTTTCTGTTAATGAGGAAGGAGCATGTCCACAGTCGTGAGACAATTAAAACATGACATCCTCACCTTTCATATTTATTGTGAAAAACGTCCCTACTTTTCATTTTTTGATATTTTCGCCCTTATTTCAACATTTCATTGCTCAAAATATTATTTTTATTTATTTTCTTAATTAAAAATTGTGAAATGATGAAAATACCATTCCCTTTAAATAAAACAAAAGGAAAAAGAAAAAAACTAATTGCAAACATAGTCCCACTTTTTGAAAAGCGCAAAAGAGTCCCAAATAAATTATTAAAAGGGTAATTAGCACATAATGTCCCTACATTTTACTATTATTGTGAAAAACATCT
Source organism: Fraxinus americana (assembly GCA_035079005.1). Lineage (NCBI taxonomy): Eukaryota > Viridiplantae > Streptophyta > Magnoliopsida > Lamiales > Oleaceae > Fraxinus > Fraxinus americana. The sequence goes on along the minus strand of CM068721.1, from coordinate 17,964,330 downwards.
ATACCATTTATTTTTTGACAATTTCTCCTTTAATTATAATTTGATATTGCAAACCATCATTTCTCAGCCAATTTCTCAATAAAAAATAGTAGGGATGACTAATTTACCCTCATATTTAAATAAAAAAGCTAAATAATTAATTGCAACTATAATCCCAATTTTTAAAAAAAGTGCAAACGAGTCCCCAATAAATTATTTTAAAATTTTAATTTTTTTAATGAAAAGTGCAAACGAGTCCCAATTAAATTTATTTAAAAATTAAAAAAAAATTAAAAAGTGCAAACAAGGCCTAAATAAATTATTAAAAATTAGAAATTAAAAAAATATTTTTTTTTAAATATTAGGGTATATTCGAGAAATTGAATGAAAATGGACAGAAAGGATGGTGGTTTGCACAATCAAATGTATAATTGAGTGTGAAAATGCAAAAAAAAAATGAAAAGTATAGACGTTTTTCGCAATAAAGGTAAAAAATAAGAACATTATGTACTAATTACCCTTTTAACAATTTATTTGGGACTTATTTGGGCTTTTCAAAAAATTGGGACTATGATTGCAATTAGTTTTTTTTCTTTTGTTTTACTTAAAGGAAAGTGTATTTTATTCATTTCACCTTTGCGCATTGAAATGTGGAAATAATGGTGAAAATGTTAAAAAATGAAAGGTATAAACATTTTTCACAATAATAATGAAAGATAGAAACGTTACGTGCTAATTACCTTTTTCAATAATGTATTGTTAAAAATTCTGAGAAATTTATTAGTGTCCAATAAATGGACTCTCGGAAAATAAGGGTGTTGGCAAAAAGTAAAACTTCTAGGGTCAGCTAGTAGATGGAGTATGATATACATATTTTATGGGAATTATGCGACCGTTTGATCCCCATTATAGACCTCCGATCTTTTACAGTAGTACATTTCATAATTCCAAAATTATCCTTGAAAAGAGAAACGGATCTAATCATAGAGAGGGGTGTTTTCGTAAATGGAATGTTGAGGAGTTGGGTGTTTTGATCAATCCGACTTTTAACCACTTTTCTTATTTTTTAATGATATATTTTTCGTCAAATCACTATTTAAAATACATTATTCATTTAAAATTTGTCTAGTGGGCTTAAAAGGTGAATTTTAATCAAAAATTTAACCGTTACATATTTTCTTCTGATTAATAATGTCAGAATTGCAGGTAAGTGGCAGACATTTTTTCGGGCGAAATTCCACAACTGCCCTCAACAACTAAAACTCATCGACGGCAGAAAATGAAAATGAGGGTAAACTTGACAAGTGAACTATTGATCCTGCAATTGTTAGAAAATGAGACAGAATTTTGTTGAAACCAATAATCGGATTTTCGACATTAATACAAAGGAAATCGTTACCCGATACATCCTTAATTATGTGTTTAAAATAGGGTCTTTATCGAGTTCCAAATAGGGGCTCTATCTCCAGGTGTCATTTCCTACATTTTTCTGCTAGAGGAATAGGATTGGTACTTACCACAAAAGTCGTGGATGTTGAAAACTTTTAATGTGTCAATGTCACGCGGATTCTTCAATAAATACCAACAATTTTGATGAAATTGGAGAAATTTCTACATTATAATTTTCAATTTCTAAAAATTACTTTCTTGGTCCCTAAGCTCCTAATATAAATTTCACCTTAATTAAATATAACGCATCTAGACTCTAATTAAATTAAGGCCCTGTTTGAGCCAAATTATTATAGAATGAGAATAAAAAATATAATCTGAAAATTTCAATTTAAATGTTGATGTGATGTGATGGATAACAGTCATATTTTTCATTTTAATGAGATAATAATATAGATCAAACGGGGGAAATAGATAAAATACTGAAATCAAATAAAGTCGGTGCAATATCTCTTGCCTGCATCACCTGTAAGGTTCAAGATTTAAGGAGCTAGAGGCTTGAAAATCTACTCAACTGATTAACGTGATTGTAAATGATTATTCACACGCATTCAAAGAATGTAAAATAGAGTTGACATTGGCTACTTAAGTGGTTTTTGAATTTTTCGTTTATGCTGATCATGTTGCATTTTGTCCTAGGAATGCATATTCGTTTTCTTTCTTTGTTCCACTTGAGGATTAAAATTATCTCTTTTCTAATTGCATACCAGTTGTTAGCAAAAAATGTTTGACTTTGACTTACTTATAAACCATTTATAAATTGACAGCCAAACGTGTCATACATCTATTTAACTTGTTAAGTCCCTATTTGGTACACATTAAAATTTTCATTCTCATTCTTCTACTCATTTTCAACCACACATTCTTTAATAAAATAATATTTTCCATCACATCAATAACTTTTCCTTCTTTTTCAACCACAAATTCTCAATCAATCTACTATTCCAGAATACATTCTTCCAAAATAATATGGATCAAACACAGCTTACGTTTTGAAAGCATCAAAATAATATGATCACCAGTGAACAAAAATTGTGATTTTAGTATCGAGTTGGAAGTTATATCCTTCAAAATTGTGGTAGTTTGCCCAACATGTTAGAGTTTCATGTCTCATTAAAAGGTTTCAGTCAAGTAGAGACAAAAATCATAGCTTGGGGATCTGGTTGTTATATTTTGTAAAGGTTGGGCATCAATGTTGTAATTTTCCCTAAAGTTCAAATTAATTTTCCACGAGCCATTTTTGACTGGGCTTTCAAGCGAATCACACCTGCGCACGAAATCAATAATTGTATGTATCAAAAAGCTCAACAAACAGGTTTAAATTGTGGGCTTGTTTGGGAATGATTAAAATTCAATTAAAATTGAAAATATAGTCGTTATTGGGTCCTACTCGTCTAATAAAAGTCAATTCCAACAACTATATTTTCAATTTTAATTTGATTTTAATCCCTTTCAAACAAGCTCTGTATATCTGTATAAAATACTCCATTGATGGGGCATCGTACATAACGTGATTGCTTAATAAATCTTTAAAGTATCTGTCTTGAAGAAACACAATCACAACAAAATCCATATTTAAAGGGAAAAAAAATTCAATTCTTTTAAACTTTTTTGTGTGTTTGAATGCAATCAGAATAATGCCCTGTTTTTCCGATTGCAATGCTTACCAAATTTTGCCACATGGGGCGATTGTTGACCTCCATATATATAACGGTTTGAAAGACTTGCCGCTTGCGTGTGAGAGGAGGATTGGAGTAGACGTGCAGTCCCATCAATTCAACTGGACTTGTTCCGCTTTGAAATTTATCAGAATAAATGTCTAAGTTCCCCTGATTATTACAATCTATTGGTTGTTGAGCTCTAGAGATATGGCGATGCCCTCCGCCGGAACCCACCTTTTGAATGCCGAAAATCCACTGTTGAACGACGTCGTTCATGGCTCCGTCAACTTCAAAGGCTGCCCTGTTACCCGATCCATGTCCGGTGGTTGGAAGTCCTCTTTCTTCATCATAGGTACACTAAGGTTTACTCAGTTGACCAATCAAAAGGTTACAGCATATAAGAGTTCTTTTGGTTCTATTTTATTTATGTTTTGGATTTGTTAGGCGTTGAAGTGGCTGAGAGATTTGCGTACTATGGAATAAGTTCGAATTTGATAAGCTATTTGACGGGTCCATTAGGACAATCCACCGCAACTGCGGCGGAGAATGTGAATGCATGGTCCGGCACGTCGATGATTTTGCCACTTTTGGGTGCTTTTGTTGCGGATTCGTTTCTTGGTCGATACCGGACCATTGTCATTGCTTCTGGGCTCTATATCCTGGTCAGTACACGAATCATTCACTAATATATGGTCTCTGTTTTGAGCATTAAAATTAAGTAACACCACTAATTGCATTCAGAATACCTACCTTGAAACTTTGCTTATGGGCTTATAGACACTTGAATACCCTATCCTACACCTGGGAGTGACTCATAGTGGCCAACTAGAGGTGTCAATCCGAGTGGTCCGGGCCGGGCCGGGTCGGCCCGCCCACATATGAGCCCGATAACGGCCCGCGTGAAAAAAAGCTCGCCCACTACGGGTTATGGGGTCGGTCCACAAATTTTGAACTACAATCCAGGTCCGCCCGCTGACCCATCCAGGTCAACCTCATGCGGGTCACGGGTCGCGCTGGTTGCGGTTTGTTCCGATTTGGCCCATATTATTGTATAAATAAAATTATAAAAATATAGAATTTTTCATATTTATAGTAAAAAATATTTTTTTTGTTAAATATAAACTAAGAATTGAACAAAATGATAAATTCATATTTATACAAAGAAATGTTTATATAGAATTCAAATTTAATGTTACATGAATTATTTATAACTTTGCAAAGTTAAATTTAACTTAGACAAAAATACCAACTACATGTATTTCTAATTACTATTATCAAATATTTATAGTATAAGTACATCTCAATTAGGTTGGCACCTATTTTTATTATAATTTATAGTTTAAGTACATCCCAATTAGGTTGGCTCTCTCTTCCTTTTTTTTCAAATTTAAAAAAAAAAAAAAAAAAATTTCACGAGGCAGCGGGTTAACCGCGACCCGTGAAGGTGCAACCCGCGAAGCCTGCGGGTCACACCTCCTTGACCCGTGAATCGCCAGCTCGGGTCACGGGTCAGTCCGCGGTCCCGGGTTGATCCGGATCAGTTTTCACGGGTCTGGTCGGTCTGTCCCTCTTGACACCTCTATGGCCAACCTTGAGAGGGTCATTTGACAAGAATTGGTAAGGTGGAAATTTATGAATCCTCAAACATTTGTAGAATGTGATCATGGGTTTGATTCATTGGTCATTTTTCTTGCACCACTCGAGATATGCAAGAAATAATTTTGATGAATTTTGCTAATGTTACTTTAGGTTTTAAATTAATCTTTAATAAAAATATATTCAAATTCTTATTCGTCAATAGTTTTAGGAATTTAATTCTCAAGAAGTCACTGTCAAACAAAGGGATTCTAATAAACTAAAGAATCTTGGGTAAAAGAAGTATATAACATGTCTTAGCTCATTCATACATGGCTTGAACTGGCCGAGCCTGAATGGAAGCTATTTCCAAATGGATTTGAAAGATAAACTTGATAAGGCATTTAATTTCAATAAAATACAAGAATGCAAAATATTTATGAGCTGTTTTATCTGGTTCATTTGCGCCAAATGATGTTGCTATTCATAATTCTCTGATCTTGTCAATAGATAAAGCATAAATATGCATTTTCCATTTGTCCACTTCTTACAGTCAAAAAGTTTTCAGATTGAGAAAAAATATTGAAATTTGGCCATGAATGTTTACAATACAAGTCTTGGATGCTGATGTCAATGTAGAAATAAATACCCCAAGCTGGGGGAAAGACGTCTTTTACTAAAATCTAAAATCCAAATGAGGATGGTTTAAAAAGCTTCTTGTTGTTTCTTCATACATCATTAATACTCCAATTGAACTTCCTTCACCTGTTCTTTGATTTGGCTATTTGTCACTACTGCTGGTCAGAATGGAGCAGCCTGAAGAATTACTTTTTCTATTTCTAGTTAGATGTTCTCGTTGACTATCAATGATCAAATTGTCTGTTTTTTGGAGCTAAATTTCATATAGCTTTTCAAATGGTAGTATTGTGCCTGTTAACCTATGACATAAATCCATTTTACTTGGTTGAGCTTGTGATACTTTGTCTGTTAGCTGCTGGAGTTTTCTGTGTCTTCAGACTTGTTGTGAGTATGCTTTGACATTGGAGAAATAATAAACTCGTGCTTTTGATAGTGGTCATGAAAAACACCAAAGTTGAAGTGGGATCCCTAGTGTGGAAATGGAGGTGGGGATGAGAAAATAAAGATCTTTCTTTCACTCACTCCCAGTAAGAGCATGTTTTCTATAAATTGAAAAAGTAAAACTTTTTGTTTTGAAATATGTTTGGATGTGTTAATTTTTCCTAACTTTTAAGTAAAAAAAAATCTTATTTTGAAAGTAACGTTTGCCTTACTATCACAATAAGTAACTTATTTCCAAATTTGACCAATAAAAAATAATCATTTGTTTTAAAACTTGTTAATTTACTTATTAAGTGAACTTTTGAAACTTAGCAAAACATGCTGTATGTTTTATAAGTTAAAGAGCTTCTGCTTTCAGTCTGAGTTATTGTGTTTCTAAGATATCTTAGGTTCTTTCTTCCTTCAATTATTTGTATTTTTCCTCTCTGGTGTCATGTGTCATTATTTCAGTTCTTAGTAAGAACTTGACTGAAGGATGACTATCCACATCTTTGAATTTTGTGCGTACTTGAGACTAAAAGTTTTTTCCATTTATAGTGTTTATTTTGGGGTTCAGCCCTGAGGATGCATTGTTCGGTAGATTCAAAGACGGCAATGATGTTTATTCTTACATATGAAGTCATTTTTGACTGAATCATTCTGTAGATTGAAACATAGCTCTAACAAACAACTGACTTTCTTTTTATCACAGTAGAAAATTGATAAAATTTCATGTTTTTGTGTAGTGACTAAAATCAGAGTGTTTTCTGTGACACACGTCTTTATTTATTTTATCTATGCTTTTCAAATATTTATAATGCATGCTCTTTGTACTAGTAACTACCCCTGTAACATAAGACGCATTATAGAAGAGATTCTGATCAAAGTTTCGTGGTACTTTCAAAGACAACAAAACCTGCCAATCTAATATAATCAGCTAGTTTATGGTTAGATACCTTAAACTGAGTTTCTCAATAAGAAAAATGTGAAAGTCCAGTGCTTATTCAAGATATATATGGCTGAATTATTCTTGAAGATTTTTGAAGAATCAGAAATACTTTCTGGTTAATTCATTTGTATTTTAAAAGCTTTCCTTAGAACAGATGAGCCAAGGACTTAAAAGTTCATGATTGATTGAACAGTTCTCTTCTCACAATCACTTCATCAACACAAAGTCGTTCTTTTCTTTTAGTTAATAACATCTGTGAAAATATTTTTCTTCTGGGAAATTCTAATCGTGTTCTGTTATTATATGGATCTCAGGCACTTGGCTTCTTAACCCTATCTGCTGTTCTGTATTCAATCAAATCTTCCGACTGCCATTTAGCTGCAAATAACATGGCATGCTCCCCGCCACAGTTTCAAATTATTTTCTTCTTCTTCTCTTTGTATTTATTTGCACTAGCACAAGGAGGACATAAACCTTGTCTCCAGGCTTTTGGCGCTGACCAGTTTGACGAGCAAGACCCAAAAGAATGTAATGACAAAAGCTCATTCTTCAATTGGTGGTATTTTTCCATGAATTTGGGTATTACAGTTGCTCTCTTTGTATTGAACTACATCCAAGACAATCTAAGTTGGGGTCTTGGCTTTGGAATTCCTTGCATTATCATGTGTCTTGCGCTAATTATATTTTTGCTTGGAACTATGACTTATCGATTTCGCATACAGAGCGATGAACGAAACCCATTTGTGAGAATTGGTCAGGTATTCCTGAATGCGGCTAGAAATTGGCGGACTACCCCAGGAGCAATATCTAAGGAAGAGGAAGCACAGGGAATTCTGCCATATCAAGGATCTCAACAGTTCAAGTAAGTCAACTGCCCCTTTGTGTGTTTTGATGTTTTGAAGATAAAATTTTCCTCTTCACCTCTCTTTGGTACATTTTGGTTTCTTTTATTAGTCCTGTTAAGCTTCTTGAGTAGGGTTAAAAATTGGTAAGTCTATGCAAAACATTTTTGGATTATCCAAGTTGTCCTTCGTTAATTTACATTCGATCTATTTGTCCTTCATTAATTTACGCTCGACCGACTCCATTGTTACTTGTTGACACATTTTTTCATTTCTTACCTTATCCAACTTAGTGAAATCTATCTTATCCACCATGGTCATCTACAAACATTTTGTCCTTCAACCTAAAACTTAACCATAGAGCATAGCTATAACAATCTTCCTATCATATAGTGACACTTCTTCATTTCACTCAACCAACCTGAATTTAATGTATTATTTTCTCTTCAATTCCTGCTCCTTCCTTTTTAATAATCAGACCTAGATACTTAAAAAAATCACTTTGGAGACAACACATTGCTCTATCTTCATTATAGTAAAATGCGTTGATATTGTTTTACTATAAACCTTTGCTTTATATGATTGAAATAATGGGATCAATCTCATTTGTTTTGTCACATTATTTTTGGTTTCTAATAGGTTTCTTGATAAAGCGTTGCTTGCACCTGATGGCTTGAAGGAAGATGGGAAAGTTTGTAGTATTACTGAGATTGAAGAAGCAAAGGCAGTTCTTAGGCTTTTTCCAATATGGACTGCATGTTTGGGATATGCCATTGCATTTTCACAATCATCGACTTTATTCACCAAACAAGGAGCTACAATGGATCGTTCTATCACGTCTAGCTTACAAATATCACCTGCTTCATTACAATCTTTTATCAGCATCGCCATTGTTGTCTTTATTCCTATCTATGACCGGATTTTGGTTCCTATTGCAAGAGCTATAACTGGGAAACCCTCGGGCATTACAATGCTTCAACGAATTGGAATTGGAGTATTTTTATCTTTTCTTTCCATGGTAATTGCAGCTTTGGTCGAGAGGGAACGTCTAAGAACTGCTGCTGAATATGGATTGGTGGACATGCCAAAAGCAACAGTGCCTATGAGTGTGTGGTTTCTGCTACCTCAGTATTTGCTTTTCGGAGTTGCAGATGTATTTACCATGGTCGGACTCCAAGAGTTCTTCTATGACCAGGTTCCAAATGAGCTGAAAAGCATCGGTCTTGCTCTATACTTGAGCATATTTGGCATAGGGAACTTCTTGAGCAGTTTTCTTATCTCTGTAGTGGAGAAAGCCACCAGTGGTCCGGGGCGAGAAAGTTGGTTTTCAAACAACCTTAACCGGGCTCATTTCGACTACTTCTATTGGCTACTGGCTGCGCTTAGTGCTGCTGCATTCGCTGCGTATGTGTACGTTGCAAAATCTTATATCTACAATAGAAGAAACTGTCTTTGAAGTTGCATTTTGTGGTGGAGATAGCTATCCGTGGCCCAGGTCGAGACGATTTTCTTATTGGCTACTGGTTGGGCTTGGTGCCATTGCTTTCACTGGGTAATTGCACTTTGCAAAATCTTGTATCTATAGACTATAATAGAAATAAACAATCTTTGAAGTTGCATAAAACGCTGCTAGGACAATGTAAGAAATACCAATACATTCAACTTGTATAATAAATATTGTTCATTTGTAGTCAGTCTCACCTACGTGCGAAAGCATGACCAGAGATTTTATTCAATGGGATCATCTGATATTTGTTATCCATTTTGTAAAACCTTGGAAATAGCAGTGACGGAATCACATGATGAAAAAGAATATACAGCAACTTTTGAATCTGTATAAAATAATAATTAATTTGTTGTCATTTGGATTAAGTACATTGATTTTTTTTTTATGTGTTGAACAATCATTGAGGTTATCAATAAAAAAAAATTCATTGCATTTTGTATCATATTTGTTGACCTCGAAATACGATGGAATCACATTCTCAACAAGGGATGGTACGCTTGGACATAATGTTAAACTTCATGTGATTGTAGCTCGAATGGATATGCTCAAGTCGCGAGCATTTCGATGCTCAAGCCAAACGGTTAAAGATATTTAGGCGTGAAAGACACAATGGACGAAATAGTGGATGTTGAGTTGAATAATATCAACAAGATTGAGAGAGTGATCTTGTATTCAAAATCACATTACCTTTACCAATCATTAGAAGCATTAGAAGCTTGTCCCAGGAAAAATAATAAGGCAATTACTCATTTAAATATTGATACATGTTTTGAAGATGTTACCATGTGTAACATACATGCTTTCTTGCACACACAAGCAAGGGTTGCAAATTATGGACCGGATTAGCATATAGGACCATTAAATTCGCGTGGGAGCATCACTTGTAGACACGGAATTGGGCCCTTAATAAGGTCCACGTTTTGCCATTATATTTTCTATTTATTTCCGGCTTCCATTCCAAATTATGTAACAACTCCAAACGGTTATGATGAAATAATGATATTCATAGTTAGCGACTGCAATAGTCATTATAGGAGTTGTCTGTGAGTGATTTCCTCCCCCCACAAAATTGCTTTTCCTGCCGTTATTTTTGACCGTTTCTCACAAAAAATGAAGCCACAATTCTTGAATTCTTACCGTTGCTGGCTGCAACGGTCCAAAAAGGAGTTTTCCCAAGCATTTTAGTGTTCCCAGACAGCCCCATATATGGTAACTTGTTATTTGAGATATTATTTTTTGTAATTCTGTTACTTCAAATAATAAGCTAATGCCTCAAAAAATAAGCCATCACATAAGGATAACTACTGCAAGTTTTGACTATGAATAACATTACTCCATTGATTAATATCTTATGTTAATGGGGAAAAAAACCCAAATTAATTTATGATGTTAATGATTTTAAACACATATAATTGTTGGTCAATTATGTAATGACCCGAGCCTATCAAAGTCGTTATATTATGCGTATTGCTCATTTTGGAAGAACTTTTTCCCACCTTTTCCTCACAAATTTATGTTGCCTCCCCTATGATTCGAACTTGAGATCTTTACCTTATGAAAGATTTAAGTTGAATCTTGGATTCGAATTATGGGGAGGCGACATGAATTCATGAGGAGTAAGATAGGGAGAGGCTTTTCCAAATCGAAAAGTACGTGTAGTATAACGGGTTGATCACAGATGCTTGAATCTTTACAAATTAATTCATCCATGAAGTCTATTAAAGTAGTCCACTTTCCTCAATTCCAGATACAAAGAAACAAATTCTTCTTTCTTTTGGTCCAAAATATCTACTTTTCTGTTAGTCTCGAATTTTTTTCTGTTCTTATCCTAGTCTTGGTGATAGTGTTCACATAAAATCTAGTTTGCCAGTGCAAAAGTTTAGTGATAAGTTCCTTCTGGTTTCACTTTTATTTTTTTTAAGAAACTGACAGTCAATTAACCTCAAGCACCTATGGCGTGTGAGCGAATCTATTTTAAGGTTATTGTTTACCCACACCTCAATTTATTATTCTATTATCCCATTTTTCTTTTTCTTGCAATTTTCTATTCTGTTAATTTTTTAACTATTAAATATATTATTATATTCACCAAATTTCTAATTGCCAGTACAACTTGGTATTAAATTTTTTATTTTGTTAAAAGTAATGCTGCATAACAATAAGCATCAATGGATAAATTTTAATTCGGGTAATTATAATTTCATCTATTAAAGTGTTAATCGAATAAATATATTTTAATTTTATTCAATCAGGTGTTATTCGAACTTGCACTTATTCTACGTCAGCAACTAATTGTCACGTGTGATGATTTCATTTATTAACTATCCATCATCGATTATTTTTAGAATCGATCAGAATTAGGGATGGCAACGGGGCGGGGCGGGGCGGGGCGGGGCGGGGCGGGGATGCCCTCCCCGTCCCCCTCCCCGTTAAGAAATTCATTCCCCATCCCCACCCCGTTCCCCGTTTAAGGCGGGGTCGGGGCGGGGGCGGGGCGGGGGTGGGTTTATTCCCCGTTTAGATTTTTTTTTTTTTTTTGATAATTTATTTTTATTGTCCATATTCATTATATTTAAATAAATAATTTTAGTTGCTATTTTCTATTAGAACTAACGAAAATGTTCATTTAAAGTATTGAATTCTTAAAAAAAAAAAAAAAATTTTTTTTTTTTAACGGGGCGGGGCGGGGACCCCGTTACCCGTCCCCGCCTCGGGGAATAAATCCCCGCCCCGTTACCCGTTTAAGCGGGTTTTCCTCTCCCCATTCGGGGCGGGTCCCCGCGGGTATCGGGTTTGTCGGGTTTTTTTGCCATCCCTAATCAGAATTACCCAAACTGAAAGTAAATTAAAGTGCAGACATCAATTGAAATCAAATTAATGCATAGATCTTCAATGAAAATCAAACTGAAGTGTAGTCAAGTGTTAATAAGAAAACTTTGTTGAAAAAGATGATTTTCAAAAGTTAATTCAATCAATCAAAAGTTTTCAAAGTAAATGTTAGATGAAATAAATAAGAAATTTTGCCCAAGAATTTATCACTTTAATGCTCTTAAAGAATGTTACAATGAATACAAAAGGTGAATTTATTTTTAGAGTTAGAGGAGCAAAAAAGTTTGTGAAACCGGACAAAGATCCAAATGTCCGCTTTCGTGTCCAAACGTACAAAACTAGCCATTGTGTGCCATAAATTATAACGGTAAAAAAGTAACCGTTACATGAACCGAACGTCCGCTTGTACCAGAGGCTCACTTCTTGAACCGAACGTCTGCCTTTCGTAGGTTTTGTCCATTTCGACTTTATTTGATCCGACGTAAATGTTCTGAAAAATGTAAGTTTTTGAACGATACTTTCAAACTATGATCTAAGCTCAATTATAGTTTTGAAACTCAATTTTGCTTTTGATAGAAAAAATTTATACAAGTGATGATCAAAATAACTTTTAGTGCATAAAAATGAATTTTGAGCTTTTATCATTCATTGCTAAAAATCAGTGTTCTAAAATGCGTAATGCGTAGCGAAGTGTCGAGGCCGAAAATCAAGAATCACAAGTTTAGGCGTGTCAATGCGAAGAATAAGCGTCATAATGCGTTTCGTATTTTTAAGGCATTAAATATATTTTTATATAAAAAAAATAGATTTTTTAATATATAAAAAAAAACAGATTAAAAAAAAAAAAAAAAGGGATTAGACGGACTAATGCAAGCCTAATGCGCGCCTATGCGCGCATTAGGGGCGCGTTAGTCCCGCCTTGGCGCGCATTAGGCGCGCCTTTTAGTTGGAAAACGCATTTTTCCCGCATTTCCCGAATTCGAAGCGTTTTGGTCGCGCGTCGCGCCTAGGCGGCGCATTTTTCCGTTTTTTAGAACAATGCTAAAAATTGTAGCGGTTATACCTTTACAAATTAATAGAAATGTCTAGTCCAATGAATTTCCATTGATGTTTGACTTTTGTAGCTTTTGTCTCGAATGATTTGATTTGAATGATCGACTTTTATCTCGATCTTCGTTGTGAGTCCGATTTGTAATGTGAAAGTCTTGATAGTGATTTCTTTTCTTGATAACAATCTTTATGTCCACGATCGATCAATTTTACATCAAATGCTTTGAAAAAACTTTCATCGCTTAGAATTAATTGTTAGAAAATAATATATGATCAAAACTTTAAGGATAAAACCAACCATATGTCAACATAGTATTATTCATGCATTCATCACAATCAATAATCCTATTATATTTAACTTTATTCTAAGCATGACCCAACTCGGTCCTAATCCTAATCCAAATTACTATGCAAAATAATGCATTCAATTACACGATTATTATCAATAAGATTGCACACGCTATACATGCTTATCCTAACATCTATTGCCCGTTGATTAATCATGCAGTGTTCTAAATCTATTTCGAGCCTTCCAAGAGCACTACAACGAGCAACTAGTTATCTAAATGGTTGTGCTACGTATATATCACAGTTTAAAAATTTGGTTACTAACAGATGATGTAGTAAGATTTGATTAAGTCAAAATCTTACCAATCAAATAAGAAATTATAACACTCTCACTTTCTTTTTCCCACTTCATCAATCTATAAAAGAATCTGTAAATGTTGATGTAAAACAATTATTTTCCTTATCTAAATGGTGATTACAACAACCATTTTCCTTAATCAAGAAACACAATAATTAACTAAACTACTCGTCTTTGAATTAAAAATAAATAAATAGAGGGGTCATCTCTATCCAATACATGGAAGAAATTAGCCTAGTATATTTGTATGTAAATTACACAAAAAGTGAGGAAAAGACATCACCCGAAAATAAGAACAATAAAATAATCTTGATAAATCAATTTCTTGTTCTTGAATTCGAGCATTGAATCTTCAATTTTTTTTATGTTAGTTGCCTTCGACTCTCTTGCTAGACCTCTTTTCTGTGTTGTAATGTGATAGATCGTGTCCTTGGCAACCTCAAGTAGGTTAAATAGAGGCTAGAAGTTGCCCCCCAGAGCACATCCAAATTGGCAAAGGATGGGTACTGCTGGGCTTGCAACCTCAGGGTGGAGAGTTCGATTCCTGGATGGAGCAGCTGAGTGTTGTAATACTCAGTTTGGGTGGAGCAGCTTGGTAATGTAATATCCATGGAGGAAGGCTCCCTTGGGGTCAGGAGTATAAAGGGTGCACAGATCCTGGTCAACTTGGACATATCCCGCGGTTAACCTTCACCCATCACTGAGGGGTCGGGGATGGGTGGTCCAGAACATAGTCTGGTATAAGTTAGGATACCTGGATATCAAAAAAAAAAAATAGAGGCTAGAAGTTCATACCATAAATACTTGGACATAAAAAGAAAACTGTTTTGATTGCCTCCAGAATAACCCATGCATGTGAATGGGTGTTCATCTCATCATATTGAGCCCTTGCACGCACAAGGGTTTGTGTGGTGCGCATGTAAGCTTATTCACCCAAATTACAAATTGGTCCATAAACTTCTCAATGGCATGTTTGGGTCCTTTCCTCATGCAATTTTTGCCCATTATCTTACATTTGCATCCAATTGAACACATATGATATTCAATAATTATTTTGTTGTCCGAATCAACTATTGAATGTTTGTAATTTGGCCCTTAAACTTCTTATTTCTTCATTTTTTGCTTGTTTCTCGTTTCTTTTTTCCAATCTACTATTTTGCGTCGAGTTTCACCTAACAAACAAGATTAACGCAATTAAGCTATGGTTAATCAAAATCAATTAAAAAAAAATTCTAATTTAACGGTTAGATAAATGTACAAAATACACTTATCAATAATTAGAAGAAAATTTAGAAAAAGGGAAAGATGAAAAATAGCTGTTCAAAGCGAGCAATTTGCACCTTCCAAAAGGGATATATCAGTACTGTTACCCCCCCTCGTTTCGAGGGTGGCAGAAGGCCGGCCACGGCAAGCCACGTGTAGGGCAGTCAGAAAGAGCAGAGAGGACAGCAAGTGGGTCGGGAGCCCCGTGAAGGAAACGGGCCGAGGCCCTTCATCAATAAATAAATAAACATTTTCTATATAGCCTCGGCATGAGGCGCTTCCTCAAGAACGACAACGTGCGTGATCCGAAGTCTTCCCGATGTCCTTTGAGGGTCATGAACTCGACGTTGCTCTGAGAAGATTCGAAGATCTTTTTGATTGATTGATAGGACGCATACAATAAAGTGGACAGTCATATTTAATGTCCGCCAGTCACTAGAGTGGCTGACCTTCAGTCAAGCATTAAATGCGATGATCAGACGGCGACGTGAAGCTTCAGCTTGGGAGATGTCTCCACGTGGATCTGATCTAACGATCGCCACATTTGCCAGAATTGTATAAATAAGGCATTTCTATGACGAGAAAAGGGGGGGACTCCTAAGAACAGAAAAGGAGAAAAAGTATGAATGTTATCAGAAAAAATCCTGCTAAACACTTGAACTTACATCTTATCTATCCTTCCACATATTCCCTGGTAGAAGAGGAATTTGGACATTAAGCGTAAAGAAAATCCGGAAATTATTGATAGTGTGGTTTCCCTCATATATTATTGCCGGAACCCAAAACATCACTGTCTCTGGCTAGAAAGTACCTCCCACGTTCATGAACAGTTGAGCTACCGATCGCATTCCGGTAGAAACGTGCCGGAATCGTACTTGACACGGCGAGAGTGGGCCCGGTATCTGTTGAGCTCGTTTTTTGGGGTCAACAGATTGGCGCCGTCTGTGGGAAACGATACGGTTAACCGCGAAAGCACACGAAGAAAAAAGCTAAGTTACAACTTTGAAGCTCTACTTTGGAGCAAGATTCGGGAAGAGGAAGGATCAGAACCTGTGAATACGAGGGAAGCTTCATAGATCATGAGTTCGACTGACGAACAAGCCCCAAGAAGGACAAGGGAGCACCCTGAAAGAGGGGAACCCTCGCACACTTCTCCAGCTCCACACCCACGACCTCCGATACGAAGGCGCGGAGGATCTAGAGGCGGAGGCAGGATGGCGGCCAGACTCACAAGGGAAATGGCTACCATGGCCGCCAACATGAGGAACATAACCCAGCAGAATCTGGCCATGCAAGAAATGCTGGCGAACATGCAATGGCAGGGATATCATGCCCCCCCATATACGGCCCCAGATGACATCCTTCCTGAGGCACAAGGATATTATCAAGAGGAAGAAGTTCAAAGCCAAGCGGCCAAGACCCCGTATGCTGGAATGCAAGCCCCTCAAGAAAGGGAGACAGAAATGGAGACATCCGTAGATTACGCCCCAGAAAGGCCATACGAAGCACCGTTTGACCATCTCCATAGTCACGAGCCAAAAGGACGACCTCGAAGGGCCGGAAGCGTTTTTGACAGAATAGGTTCGGAGGCGCCTAGAAATAGGCAAGACCTCTTCCCTCCCGCGCCTAGAAATAGGCCAACCTATTCTCCTCCAGATGGGGGGTGGCGACCGGACCCTCTTTTTCATGAGGGTCGGCCAGCATGCAGCAACGAGTCACTGGCCCCGCCCCCTAGAAATAGGCGGGAAAGGAGGAGCCAGGCTAGGAAAGAGGCAGCAATCCAACCGCCTCGTCCCGAACCCTTCAGGGTTGAAGATGAAGACTCTGAGCCCCAAAGATCCTGCGATCTAGACGACGACGATGAGCAGTCCCCCTTCTCAGAAGCAATAAGAAATGCCCCCATGCTGAACCACTTCACTCTCCCTAAGATCCCGAAGTATGATGGGAGAGGTGACCCTGCTAAACACATAAATAATTACAAGACACATATGAATCTGAAAGGAGCCACTCCGGCAACGAAGTGCAGGGCTTTTCACCTGACGCTAAGTGGAGGTGCCGAAGTCTGGTACACCAGGCTACCTGAAGGAAGCATCCGAAGTTGGCCTGACATGAAGAAGACATTTCTAAAACGCTTCGCGACAAGCAAGGAGGGAGATAGACCAATCCAGCGGTTGCAGGACATGAGACAACAAAGGGGTGAGGCATTAAAAACCTTCTTGTCCCGTTTCACAGACGAGATGACTTATTGTGTACAAGTCACGGACAGGAAGCGTTAATCGCCCCCGAGAGGAGGATTAGACATGAACTCCCTCTTCTGGAGGGATGTACAGAACAAGGATCCAACCACTTACGACGCCCTTCTAGAAATGATAAGGCGAGAAATTCTGAATGAAGAATTAAAGGATCACAGGAACCGGGCAAGTCGAGGCCTCCCGCCTCCACAAATGCAAAGAGGAAAAGGCCCAACTTCTCACTTAATGGACCATCAGGCCCCATTGAATCATGGACAAGAGCTCGCTGCAGCCACTCTCAATGCCGTACCCACTTTAGCCTATGAGGAGGTGAATCCTGGTGCTGAAATGCATCAGCGTCAACCTTACCAACGACCGTCACAAAAGGGTCAAGGGAAGGGACGAGGAGCTGAACCTAGAGATAGGGATGAAGCCCCCAACTACTGCTCCTACCACCAATCCCATGGTCATCGCACAGAGAAATGCTGGGACGTCGCGAGACACACGCGAAGTCAAAACCAAACAAGGGGAAAGCATCCCTCCAGGAACGCTCCTTACAAACTTAACCGACCCCCTGGAAACCACGAACGACGTCGGATTAACCACAATGACCACCTCCAACGAAGGGAAGACAACGTCGAAGGACCTAGGGAAAGTCAAAGGCAAGGGAGAGGACCTCAACCGAGCAACGAACCTGTTCGGGAGATTGACACCATCATCGGTGGTCCTCACATGGGAGGAGATTCGAGGAATTCCCAAAAGAATTATGCCAGGGAAGCAACTGATCCAGCCATGACAAGTTACATAGTGAATCAATCTATGAGTGGGTCCTTGTCTCCGATCACTTTCACGCAAGAAGATACACTGGGGGTACATTATCCCCACTGCGATGCTTTGGTGATTAGAGCTGTTGTGGCTCGCAATGGCTTGAAAAGGATGTTGGTAGACAATGGAAGCTCGGTCAATATCATCTTTGGTGCCACGTTCGACAAAATGGAGGTCGATCACGAGTTGTCCCCAATTAACTCTCCTTTGTTCGGATTCACGGGAGATAGCATTGTCCCAAGGGGAAAAATCACCTTGGCAATGGAAATTGGAGCCGAATCACTGGTCACCAGAAACTTCTTGGAATTCCTCGTAGTTGATAGCAGGTCCGCCTACCATGGGGTATTGGGAAGACCCGCGCTAAAGGAATTATGCGCTGTAACTTCAATTCACCACCTATGCATGAAATTCCCGACGGATGGCGGAGTGGCTACGGTCCGAGGAGACCAACGAGGTTCTAGGGAATGCTACTCCAACTCCTTGAGAAAGGCTGAACCAAGAACCACCAACGTCATCCTCAACGACGTCGACATGGAAGAGCTCCCTGAACAAGAGGCTATGCCGATGCCAAGAGACGTCCTCATGACCGAAGTCCCTGAAAAAGGGATAACTGTAAAAAAAACGACTCATTTGGAAGAATTAGATCCCCGCATTATTGATTGCGAGCCCCAGACAGCCCCAATGGAAGAACTGGAGACCTTCCCCATTGATCCAATGGATCCATCCAAATGTCTACAAGTGGGAAGCAAGTTGCCACCTAAGGTGAAGGAAGAGCTAAAAAATTTCTTAGTAAGGAACCTTGATGTTTTCGCCTGGAAACACGGCGACATGGTGGGCATTGATCCTAAACACAGTTGCCACCACCTAAACATCGATCCCAAGGCCACGCCACATCGGCAGAAACGAAGAGCCCTCAATCCAGAAAGATACGAGGCCCTCAGGGAAGAAGTTAAGAAATTAATCGACAACGGTTTCGTTAGAGAATCAATGTATCCGAAGTGGGTTTCCAATCCGGTGCTGGTCAAAAAACACAATGGGAAGTGGAGGGTTTGCATAGACTTCTCGAATCTAAATCAGGCATGCCCGAAGGACAGCTTCCCACTTCCCAGGATAGATCAGCTCGTGGATGCGACTGCAGGGCATGAAATACTTAGTTTCATGGACGCCTACTCAGGTTATAACCAAATCCCCATGTTCCCACCTGACGAGGAACACACTTCCTTCGTCACAGACAAAGGGCTATATTGTTACAAGGCTATGCCCTTCGGTTTGAAAAATGCCGGGGCGACCTACCAGAGGTTGGTAAACAAGATGTTTGTCAATCTCATCGGCCGAACCATGGAGGTCTATGTGGATGACATGCTGGTAAAAAGCTTAAGGACGAACGATCACGTTACCCACCTGCGTGAAATGTTTCAAATTTTACGAAAACACCAGATGAAGCTCAATCCCCTGAAATGCGCGTTTGGAGTATCATCAGGAAAATTCTTAGGCTACATTGTCAATCAGAGGGGGATCGAAGCTAACCCTGAAAAGGTCAAAGCTTTGGTTGAAATGAGATCGCCTAGAAAACCGAAAGAGGTACAAAGCCTCACTGGACGGGTTGCAGCCTTAAGTCGCTTCATATCGAAAGCAACGGACAAGTGTCAGCCGTTCTTCAAAATTCTCAAAGGGGGAAATAGATTCCAATGGACCGATGAATGCGAAGCGGCCTTACAAGAGTTGAAGAACCACCTGGGACAGCCGCATCTCCTCTCTAAACCAAAAGACCATGAAGTATTATACTTATACCTGTCAGTAACCCCTGAATCCTTGAGTTCGGTTCTGATAAGAGAAGAAGGTGAGCATCAATTACCAGTCTACTATGTAAGCAAAGCGCTCATAGTCATGAAACTCGGTACCCTGACATGGAAAAACTAGCTCTCTCCCTGATAACGGCATCTAGAAAGCTGAGGCCCTACTTCCAGGCACACAGCATCCATGTATTGACCAATTATCCCCTTAAACAAGTACTTCAGAAGCCAGACGCTTCCGGAAGACTGCTCAAATGGGCAGTGGAACTCAGTGAGTTCGACATTCATTACAAACCTAAGCTGGCCATAAAGGGACAGGCATTAGCGGACTTCGTGGCTGAGTTCACGCCCGTTCCCAGTTTTGAAGTAGAAATGGAGCCTTTAGAGCCTCAGATTTGGAGACTCTCGGTTGATGGGTCGGCTGGCGAGACTGGCTCAGGAGCAGGGGTTGTATTGACCAGTCCAGAAGGACATAAGCTCAATTGTGCAGTAAGATTCGGCTTCAAGGCAACTAATAACGCAGCTGAATATGAGGCCCTGCTAGCAGGCCTGCGTTTGGCAAAAGAAATGCAAGTAAAGAGGCTGATAGTCAACAGCGACTCCCAGCTTGTTGTCAGTCAGGTGCATGGAAATTTCTCTGCCAAAGACAAATCCATGGCAGCCTACTTAAAACTGGTGATGAGTTACGTCCCTTCTTTTGAAAGGTTTGAACTGATGCAGATACCAAGGTCTTACAACTCCCATGCTGATGCACTGGCAAAGCTAGCAAGTAGCAAAGATTCCGAACTGCTCAACGTAGTCCCAATTGAACACCTCCTGAGACCTTCTATAGAGGTCGGCGAAACAGTCATGTGGACAGAAGGTACCCCTCCCTGGATGACGCCCATCATGTCATACCTAAAAGACCAGACCACCATAGCCTTGGGAAAAGAAGAAGCTCAGAAACTTCGAAGAAGAGCTGCCCACTTCGTCTTACAAGACGATGTCTTGTATAAACGCGGCTTTTCAATGCCCCTGCTAAGGTGCATCGGAGGGGAACAAGCAGACTACGTGCTTAGAGAAATCCACGAAGGTGTTTGTGGCAACCACGCCGGAGGCTGGTCCTTGGCGCAAAAAACGCTAAGGTAAGGATATTACTGGCCCACCTTGAAAAGGGACGCACAGCAGTTCGTCAAAAAGTGTGACAAATGTCAGCGTTTTGCCACGGTCCAAAGGCAACCTTCGCAAGAACTAAATGTAGTATCCAGCCCTTGGCCGTTCGCTAAGTGGGGAGTCGACCTGATCGGACCCCTGCCCAGGGGGAAAGGGAATTCCAGCTTCGCAATTGTTGCAATCGACTACTTCACGAAGTGGGTAGAAGCCGAACCTCTTGCAAAAATAACTGAGGTGAATACTTCCAAATTTCTCTGGAAAAACATCATCTGCAGGTTCGGGATTCCCCATTCAATCGTCACGGACAATGGTAAGCAGTTCGACAACAAGAAGGTCAGAGAAATGTGCGAAGAGCTGGGAATCAAGAAACACTTCTCATCCCCACATCACCCCCAAGCTAACGGGCAGGTCGAGGCTGTGAACAAAACAATCAAGTACACCCTGAAAAGGAAACTTGATGCTTCGAATGGAGCATGGGTGGAGGAATTACCCCAAGTGCTTTGGGCAATCAGGACTACAAGTCGAACTGCGACGGGAGAAACCCCTTTCTCAATGACTTACGGGGCTGAGGCTATGAGTCCAGTTGAAGTGGGACTCCCGTCACCCAGGCGAATGCATTACAATGAAACAGTCAATGATGAGGCAAGATGCTTCGGATTGGACCTCCTTGAAGAAAGGAGGGACGAGTCCCAGGAAAAGATGGTCATGTACCAACGTAAGATGACCAGATATTATAACTCGAAAGTAAAAAAGAAAGCATTCCGGTTGGACGACTTGGTTCTTCGCAGGGTATTCCCACCCTCTAAAGAGCATGGGTCGGGAACCCTGGGTCCAAATTGGGAGGGTCCTTACCGCGTATGCGAAGAAATTCGGCCAGGAACATACAAAATCAAAAACATGGATGGAAGGGTACAGCCTCATCCTTGGAATGTGGAACACTTGCGGAAGTACTATCAGTAGGATCGTTTATTTTGTATGGATCGTCTATTTTGTGTGGATTGATTGTTGTATTTGAATGAAAGGCTAAGAGCCTCAACTGGATTGTTTGTTTTGTATAAATCAGTGGCTGTTTGCCTAATGTTAATTAAATATCAAGTCGAAGTTGTTTAAAGATTGTTTCAGGGGCTAAGAGCCTTAGGATATTTTCAACATGATGCAAAAGGCTAAAAGCCTCGGAACGTTATAAATGATATTCTCAAGGCTAGAAGCCTCAACTTATAAAAATATTGTTCTTAGAAGGCAAAGAGCCTCGGACCTTGTAAAAATCATTTCTGAGGCAAAAAGCCCCAGTTCGTCTAAATATCGTTTTAAAGGCCAAACGCCACAAGTTATTAAATTGTTGTTCTTAAAAGGCAAAGAGCCTCAGACATCATAAACATTATCTGAAAGACCAAGGGCCTCGAGTCGTTTAAAATCTTATTCTGATAATTAACAGCCTCGTGTTGTTTGAACAACTATTTCGAAGATTAAAAGCCTAGAATCGCTTAAAATATCACTTGGAAGACCACAAAAGCAAGAAGAAAGAAGAAATGCAAAAACTTCATTACAAGAATTTTCATTACAAGAGGTACATAAGATGAGGCCGAGGCCATTACACTTGTGTTCACTGGGGAGGGGGATTGGGATCGACAAAAGGAACTATGGCGTCGGGAGCCACTTCAGGGGCAGCGTCCTCGTCAAGTTCAATGACTTGGGGCTCCTCTGAAGGAGTTGGAGGCTCAGATCCTTCCGGCTCTTCATCAAGAAACTCAGCCCTGAGTTCCGAGGTGTCCTGCGTAGAATGCACTTCGATCCACTCCACCACCTCAGTATATGCATATCGCCTCCAATAAAGGGCAAACTGTTGATATTTTTCGGTGAGATGGAAGTTTGCCAGGAAGTGGTCCTCCGCCTCGACCTTGGATCGTTCGGCCTCGCTCCGAACCCCCTCTATCTCCTCCCTCAATTTGGAAAATTGGGAGGTCAGTTCTTTCACCTCTCCCGTTAGCCCCTCCTTTTCTTTATTAGCCTTCTCAAGGGCCTCAGCCGTTATTCTTTGATGAGCATCGGAAGTCTCCACCCGCTTCATCAAAGAGGCCACTTCACTTTGAGATAAGTGGACCTCCTTCTTCAAAGATTCAATTTCTGCCAACGCAGAAGCAAGTTTCGTTGATTCCTCAGCTTCTTTCTTTTTTATCGCGTCGGCCTCGGCTTTAACTTTATTTAGAGCTTCCTCAGCCTGGGAAGCCTTGCCGACGAAGTCTCGATTCTTCTTTTGGAGGGTTTTGAAAAGAGCCTCCACTTCTATGGCCATGCCAAAGGACCTCGACGCCTGGGCCACCATTGTAGCAACGACGTCCACGGCATCACTTGTCTCAACAAAGTTCTGCATTTCGGAGTCCAGAACTGGTGGAACGTCGTCGTGGCCATCTGAATCTCTGGAGGCAGGAGGGATATAGCCTCGGGCTCCAATTCGTCGGTCCTCTTGGCCAAAGGAGGCTTGCCTTGAGTGCGATCCGAAGCAGAATCGCTGGAAGTGTTGGGCTTCTTGGCAGGCCCCTGATTTGTGGGCTCGGAGGAGGTGGCCCGCTTCTGGCCCCCCGTAGCCGCAGCTATGGACGCGGCCAACAGTTTCTGCCCCGCAGGAACTTCGGAGCGCGGAGGGGGGACGTCGTTGGAACTACCCACCCCGGTGGTGGATACCCTGAACTTTTTCTTAGGCTCCTCGACCACCACTTTCTTCCCTCTATCTCCCAGGGAAGGACGTTCTTCTTCTTGAGGGGCAGCCTCCTTGCTGACCCTCTCGATCTTATCTCTCATCTGCTTTCCTCCAGCAGATGAAGGCTTCATGCCTTTGCGACCAGCGGTGGAGGTGGCGGCCAAGATTGTGGCCATATCCGGGGTAGGGGTTTTCCTTTTCTCAAAATCACCTATGATCCAACAAAACGTAAGGGTCAGGGAGAAGGGCAATGAGTAAAAATCAGTTTGATCAAGGGACCTTACCACGTCGAGCCATCAAGCAGAAGTCCTCGTAGAAGCGTCGGGGAACAACCAAACAGCTGAAATCACGCTCTGAGAATGGTCGACGATAAATCTCGGACAAGATATCCCAGTCGCTCTTGTCAAAATTGAAACGCTCCACCGACCCTGCAAAAGTGATTACGGATTAGAGGCAAGTTCGAAATGAAGAAGTGGCATTGAAAAGAATGGCGAAGAACTCACTGGGTTCGGAGTAAGAGGTTGGAACCTTAATGTAGGGGACAGTGTCGCCCTCACACTCCTGCCACCTTCCCCGAACCCAGAACCAGGTCTCCTTCCACCCCTTAATTGAGGAGGGAAGACCCAGTAAGAAAGGTGAGTGCCCCCCCCATGGGCACAAGGAATACCACCCTTTGGAGCCCCCCTTTCCTAAGGACCTCGGCTGGTAAACTGTTTGGAAAACGTGGAGGGGCATGTCCTCGCCTAAGGATACTTGCTTCCACAAAAAGTATGAACCCACCAGTTGGGCCCAACCGTTAGGGGCCAATTGTGTGGGGGCTAACCCATATAACCTAAGGACGGCTCGGAAAAAAGGGTGAAGGGGAAGGCGAAGCCCTGCCTTCAGGAGGTACTCGCTGATAGCGACGCACCCCTGCCTAGGGAAGCAGGCTCGCTCGTCATAAGTGGGGGAAAGGAGTTCGATGTCGAAGGGGATCCTATATTTCTCTCTGATGTTGGCCAGTTGGATCGGGCTAACACATGAAGGAATTTTGGCTGCCCCCCAGCCCATGCCATCATCACAATGGGTGACGCTCCCGGATATGGAGGCGCCTCGTCCTGCCTCCATGGATCTCCTAAGGTCGGATGTACTGGTTATTTGGAATCCTAACTCGCTGCCTACTTTGGTTACGTCTATGTCATCCCCAGAAGGAGCCATGAGTAATGGGAAAATGCCAAAGAAAATTCGTGAAAAATAAGTTACTTACGAGTCAAGGAAATCACAGAAATGCAGATGAGAAATAAGAGAAACGGAGAGCGCAGGAAGATTAAGAAACTTGAGAGGAAAGAGTGCGAGAATTCGTGCCAAGAGTAGAAGAAAATTTTCTCAAAGGTTATGGCCCTTTTATAGGCAAGGTTCGTGCAACCCTAGCCATTGGATCTCGATCCGGGCCATCCAACCGTTGATCATCAGATTTATAATTTAGGCCATCCACGACATCTGACGTTTTGTCTTCAAGGGGCCAGATTTGAACGTGCCTCACACGCGCCCTCACGCATCTGAAATCTTGTGGAAAGGACGTGGGAAATGATCGTTATTACTTATTCAATGCGGCGGCTCGTGCGTGTATTGGAAGTTGAAATAGCCAAGCTGTCTTCTTGGGAAGGTATCACGACATCAAATCATTGAGGCTCCATGATTAAAACGCCTCGTAAGTATCGCATTTGTTGAGAGAAATAATAAATCATGATGACCTTTGATTCGAAGCTATTCATAGTTTCACTCCTCATTATAGTCCAAATCTGTGGACGCACCTTAAAGGAAAAGGGCCTCTTATCAACTGAATTCCGAGGCTCTATGAGCATTGCATTTTCTGAAACTAATGGAGTCTTGCTTCCAAAGCTCTAGTTGAACCACTTCTTGCCTGAGGCTCGAGACGTTTCGAGGGTTGCAGAGGGATGGACATGTGGGAAGCCACGTGTAGGGCAGCCAGAAAGGAGCAGAGATGACAACCAAGTAGGTCGGGACCCCGTGAAGGAAACGGCCGAGGCCCCTCATCAATAAATAAACATTTTGAGAACGTACCATGCCAACAAAAAGGAACTCTTCTTGTAAATAAGAAAAGGAACATCATTTTGAAGTCCTCATTCCTTGAAAGAGGGAGAGGCAAACCGCCTCGTCAGAAGTTTATCCATAGTCTCGCGAGATGGTATTCCTCGTCTCATATTGTTACAGAGCTTCGTTGTAAGTCCTCATCATTCCGAAGTTGTTTATAAAGCTCTGAAAGTTCAAAATGAGCCGCTAGCTCGATGTTCGTCCATCACCCCGGGAGATGCCTCGCCATATGAGATGTTGCATTACCATTTCAGTTATATTCAGAGAGCTCGTCGTGCCTCTACATTGTTGATGTATATACGTTCGGAGCATAGCCATTGCTGCTTACTTACAGAGGCTAAGAGCCTCAAAGTTGTTTGGCCAAGAGCCTCGACTTATGCAATTTTTACAAAGGCCAAGAGCCTCGAAGTCAGTTAGCTCTAAGAGAGCATCTTGTTTCTCGAAGCTCTAGGAGAGCATAGTAGCTCTAAGAGGATATCTTATTATCTGGAACTCTATCTCAGTTTTACTTTCAAGTCCATGCATTACATAAATAATCATGCCTAGACTTGGGGGACTATTGTTACCCCCCCCCCTCGTTTCGAGGGTGGCAGAAGGCCGGCCACGTGGCAAGCCACGTGTAGGGCAGTCAGAAAGAGCAGAGAGGACAGCAAGTGGGTCGGGAGCCCCGTGAAGGAAACGGGCCGAGGCCCTTCATCAATAAATAAATAAACATTTTCTATATAGCCTCGGCATGAGGCGCTTCCTCAAGAACGACAACGTGCGTGATCCGAGGTCTTCCCGATGTCCTTTGAGGGTCATGAACTCGACGTTGCTCTGAGAAGATTCGAAGATCTTTTTGATTGATTGATAGGACGCCTACAATAAAGTGGACAGTCATATTTAATGTCCGCCAGTCACTAGAGTGGCTGACCTTCAGTCAAACATTAAATGCGATGATCAGACGGCGACGTGAAGCTTCAGCTTGGGAGATGTCTCCACGTGGATCTGATCTAACGATCGCCACATTTGCCAGAATTGTATAAATAATGCATTTCTATAACGAGAAAGGGGGGACTCCGGAGAACAGAAAAGGAGAAAAGTATGAATGTTATCAGAAAAATCCTGCTAAACACTTGAACTTACATCTTATCTATCCTTCCACATATTCCCTGGTAGAAGAGGAATTTGGACATTAAGCGTGAAGAAAATCCGGAAATTATTGATAGTGTGATTTCCCTCATATATTATTGCCGGAACCCAAAACATCACTGTCTCTGGCCAGAAAGTACCTCCCACGTTCATGAACAGTTGAGCTACCGATCGCATTCCGGTAGAAACGTGCCGGAATCGTACTTGACACGGCGAGAGTGGGCCCGGTATCTGTTGAGCTCGTTTTTTGGGGTCAACAAGTACCATTTTGTTAATTATCTCTCCATTGTTCATGATTTCATCCTTTTGGAACATCAAATTTATTCTGTGGCCACCTATTTTTCCTCCCAGAGTTCATGATCTCACTTTAAAAGAATAAGTTTGGGGTGAGTATTTCACAACATAAATAAACATTTCATTAGTTTGGATAGATTTCATATATGCAAGTCAACATTTTAACAAATAAGGATTCTCCTATATTTTGATTGATTCAACCTCTAAAATTCAACTGGATTAATAATCTCTTATCAGAAGTTTACTTCTTTTAAAAAGAGTGTTAGGGACTTAATCAATATATGTAGTGCGTTTTGTGTTTCATGCACTTATTTTTTTATGTTTGCTGTGTGTATTCTATTTCATGTATTAACTTAATCCCTTTTTGAGTTTTCATTTTAGAACTTTTAATAAGTGTCCTCATTGAGGTCTTTTATAGGGTAACATCACTCGTGAATTCCGACAATTTTTCCTCTTTTTATACAATATTAGTGCAATATCTTTCATTAAACACTTATTTTCAAAAATCGACATCTAATTTAAGATTTTCACCTAATTTTTATCTTATTGATTTCAAATAATTTACACATAAATCAGCACATATAAAATCCCTATTTATCTCAATGTCTTTCTATAGTAGTTCAATCACCTCAAACTATCTTAAAATTGGTTTAAGTATGTATATTGTAGTGGTTTTTTTTTTTTGGGTTTATCATTTAAGTTTCACTTTTTTCAAACTATTTAATAATATGAATCAAATTAGTCATTCATGATGCAAAACATAAATTTAGTGCACAAAGAATTTCAAGTTTTACATGGACAAGCATAAATCGATCTAACATGCAACTTTTCCACAATTAATAACATAACAACTGGTTTTAATATATTTAGTTATGTTATTCCTACAATCTTTTGTTCGTGTATTAATCATGTAGTGTTCTAAATCTATTATGAGTCTTTCAACACTACAATAAGCAACTAATTATTTAAATGGTTTGTAAGCATTTAAATAATGCAATGAGCATGCAAGATTAATAAAAAAATATTAATTCATTAAACTTCTTGTTTTTGAATTAAAAATAAATAAACAATGGTCTCATCTTCATCCAATACATGAGAGAATTTAGCCTAACATATTTGTATATAAATTACACAAAAAGATATGAAAAGAAATCACCTGAAAATAAGAACAATAAAAGAATCTTGACAAATCAATTTCTTGTTCTTGAATCTTACACTCGAGGCTTGAATTTTTAATTTCTTGTGTTAATTGCCTTTGAATCTTTTACTGGACGTCTTTTCTGCATTATAATTTAATAGATCCCATCCTCTGTGGCCTCAAGTAGGCTAAATAGAGGCTAGAATTTCATATTATAAAATTTGGACATAAAAAAGAAACTGGCCTGATTGCCTCCAGAACAACCCATGTGTGCGGATGAGTGTTTATCTTGCGCATGCAACCCTTGGCATTTTTGGCTTCCGGTTCATCATATCGAGCCCTTGCGCAAGCCTTTTCTTCTTTCGGATCAATTACGAATTGGTCCCTAAACTTCTCGATGGCATGTCTGCATCCTTTCCTTATGCATTTCCTGTTCTTTATCTTCCATTTGTATCAAGTGAACCATCTTCAATAATTGTTTTGTGGTCCGAATCGTCTATTGGATGTTTGGAATTTGGCCCACAAACTTTTTATTTATTTATTTTTTTCCGCCTATTTCTCATTCCTTTCCTCCAGTTCTACCATTTTGAGTCAAATTTTACCTAACAAACAAGATTAACACAAAATTAAGCTATAATATATCAAAATTAATAACAAATACTCTAATTTAACAATCCATGGCGTTAGTGCCCCTTGGACCCTACGCAGTAACTATACGAAATACACTTGTTAGTACTGGAAGAAAATCTGGAAAAGGTGTTAACATGCATAAAAATGGAAAACTAACAACAACAACAACAACAACAACAACAATAAGCGAGAAATCAAACAAGTAAAATGGCTGCTCAAAGTGGGCACTTTGCAACCTACAAAAGGTAGAAATAACTACCATTTTGTTAATTATCTCTCCAATGTTCATGATTTCATCATTTTGGAATAGAAAATTTATTCTCTGGCCACCGATTTTTTTGCCCTGAGTTCATGGGCTCATTACCATTTAGTCATTTGGAGAATGGTCATGCTGAAACCTTTATAAAATCAGTTAGTTGAAGAGTGTTGGGAAGAGGAAAATTTTTTTAGGAGGAATATTTAAGAAAACTTTTCCATCACAAACATATTTAGACTTGGAACTATGAACTCAATCTGCTTCAGCCACCAGCTCGTGGGATTTACAGCATTATATGAGATTTACTTCAACTGCTTACTCTCTTAGCTTATGAGATTTTCAATATAATATGGTCATGATAATCAAAACCTTTATATTCCTAATTCTCAGCATCAATGAGAAAAGAGTAGCAAGGATTTTGGAAAAACCGTAGTCTCCGACGACGGATGTCAAGGTATTGGACGTGCAAGCCAACCTCCGACATAAGAGGGGTTGTTTTTTTCAACCTTTTTTCACTCTTTTGCTAACATATACAGGCATTCACACAACAACTTTTCATCTTTCTCAAAAATTTCAGGATCCACATCTTTTTTTCCTATCTCATTGATGTATAAATTTTGAAAGAGCAAATATGAAGAAGAACAATTGCTGAGAATATCTTCTTTTTTTAATACCAACACAATTACAATGTATATATACAAAACGTGAAGGGGAATGCAGGTGAAATTTGTTACAAAGAATAAATACAATCTGAGGGAATATTCTGTTATGTAACCGAAAGCATGTGCACAACAAATCTGTTTATCCAGCACATCATCTTCTAGACTCTTCTTATTCACAATTATCCACGGTGGTTGCTTGAGCTGGAATAGATGATTTAGCTACCATATCATCTTGCTGATGAGGTGTTTTCTCTGCTTCTTCTTTTAATAGCCGCCCGCAAGATGGAGAGTAGATATCTACTACTCCCATCTTGGCCATGTGAAGGTAGAAACTCGCAGACTTTAAAGCTTTAGTCAGAATATCTGCCACTTGAGAACTGGTATGCACATATTTGGTGACAATGCTTCCATCTTGAATTTTGTCCCGGATAAGATGACAATCGATCTCTATATGTTTAGTTCTCTCATGGAAGATGGGATTTGTGGCAATGTAGATGGCTGATTTGTTATCACAATATAGACTTGCTGCTTGAATATGTTCAATACGTAGATCTTCAAACAAGTATTTCAGCCAAGTTAACTCACAACAAACATTTGTCATTACTCTGTATTCTGCTTCAAAGGAGGACCGTGATACTACACTTTGTTTTTTTTGATTTCCAGGACACTAGAGACGACCCAATAAATACGCAATAGCCTGTTACCGATCTTCTTGTGTCTGGACAGCTTCCCCAATCTGAATCTGAGTAGCCTTTTAACTGTAATTCAGAATTGGATGGATAGAATAGCCCCTGACCTGGGGCTCTTTTAAGATTTCTTAACACCTTATATGCTGCGTTGAGATGAGATATTCTGGGATGATCCTTATACTGACTTAGAAGTTGAACTGAATAAGATATGTCTGGCCTGGTAATCGTCAAGTATAACAGACGCCCAATCAGTCTTCTGTAAATGGATGGATCAACAAGTGGCTTTCCTTCTTCCTTGGATAATTTGATGTTTTGATCGAGGGGAACCTTGGCTGGTGCTGATCCTATAGTTCCAGAGTCATCTAAGATGTCAAGGGCATATTTTCTTTGGCAAATTTGTATCCCTTGTTTTGATCTAGCAACCTCGATTCCTAGCAAGTATTTTAACTTTCCTAAATCCTTGATTTTGAATTGATCATCAAAAGCAGTTTTCAATTTGTTGATGGTCTCCAAACAATTACCTGCCATGATTATATCATCAACGTAAACTAAAACTGCTATGAAGATGTTCCCAGTAGACTTAACAAACAAACTGTAATCTACCTTAGATTGAGTAAACCCGTGCTGGAGAATAAAATTGGATAGCTTCGAATACCATTGGCGTGAAGCTTGCTTGAGTCCATATATGCTTTTGTGAAGCTTACAAACCTTTGAACCAGTGACATTGTTACAACCTGGTGGCAGTTCCATATACATCTCCTCATCCAAATCTCCGTGTAAGAAAGCATTGTTCACATCTAATTGGTATAGAAACCAACCTTTTATGGCTGCAATAGCAAGTAAGGTTTAAATGGTGACAAGTTTTGCAACTGGTGAAAAAGTTTCATGATAATCTAATCCTTCTTGCTGAGTGTAACCCTTTGCCACCTGCCTAGCTTTGCATCTTTCTACACTTCCATCAGCATTAAACTTGATTTTGTAGACCCATTTACTTCCTATAGCCCTTTTATCAGGTGGTAAGTCAACAACAGCCCATGTATGATTCAACTCAAGAGCCATAATCTCATTATTCATAGCCTTACGCCATTCAGGAAATCTCACAGCTTCTTGATAAGTTCTAGGTTCATTTTGTACGGTGATAATGAAAAAGCTTTATGAGAAATTGATAGTTTATAATATGAAATGCTAGAGTTGGGGGGATAAGGATTACCTGAATTAATGGGACCTTCTTTCTTGTTCAATGCCTGCAATGGGGGAAGTAAAACAGCCTGTTGGCATATAAAGTCCTGCAGGTGTGCTGGAGCTCTTCTGATTCTGGCTGATCTCCTAGGCAAGTGAGGTGCGATCTGGTTTTCTTCTCTATCAGGTAAGGATTGGTCTGACATTTGAGGATCAGTTATGTGGATTTGTTCTGTGTTTTCTATGGGGTCAGTAGATGCAAGTTGGGTTTCTTGTTCTCTGGGAAGATTAGCTGGAGTAGTAATGATGGGGTTTTGAGGAAAACACAGATCACTGGGATTTGGTTGAACATCTATTTTGGTATTTTCAGTTTCTTTGCAAGGGAAGATTGTTTCGTGAAACACAACGTTCCTTGATATGAAAACCTTATTGGTTCCTAGATCGAGGAGTTTATATCCCTTAATACCAAAAGGATATCCCAAAAATATACATCTTCTAGCTCTAGAATCGAATTTGTGTCTGCCATTGGTAAGAGTAGTGGCAAAGGCGAGACATCCAAAGACCTTTAGATGCGAGTACGTAGGTTTGGTTTGAAATAAAATCTCAAATGGACTTTTGTGATTCAGAAGTACTGAGGGTGTTCTATTGATTAAGTAAACGGCAGTCAACACACAATCATTCCAATGTTTCAATGAAATGCCACTTTGAAATTTTAAGGCTCTTGCGACGTTTAAAATGTATTGATGTTTCCTCTCAACGATGGCGTTTTGTTGAGGGGTTCCAACACATGTTTTCTGATGAATAATACCTCTTTCAAGATAAAATTGCTTCATGTTGAATTCACCTCCATTATCAGTGCGAATAACTTTAACTTTGGCTTGAAATTGAGTTTCTATTAATTTGCAAAAGTTCTGTAAAGAGTTGGTTGCTTCAGATTTTAATTTGAGCATATATACCCAAGTACATCTACTAAAATCATCTACTATAGTTAGGAAATAACGAGATCCAGCATAACTCATTTCGTTGCAAGGCCCCCAGATATCGCAATGTATCAAATCGAAAATTTTCACTGATTTGTGTTGACTGACAGGGAAGGGAAGCTTATGTAATTTTGCCAAAGGGCAAATCGAACAAGGTTTCTTAAGAGAAGCTAACTTAAGCGTTTCATCTTCGAGGGGTAGGACAGAATGGGATGGATGTCCCATCCTGTAATGCCAAAGATTAAAATCCTCAACATGGCTGATAACAGAAGCTGAAATGGGAGATATGGTATTTAGACTGGTCAGTCTTTCTTGAAGTGCTGTGGGAGATACTCTTGAAGGCAGGACATGATAGAGCCCGGCTTTTACTTCACCCATTCCAGTCGTTGTCCAAGTCAAAAGGTCCTGAATGAAACAGACATTAGGTAGAAAAACAACACAATAATTCAGTGCTTGAGTTAGTTTTCTGACAGAAATTAGGTTGAAGGAGAATGAAGGAACACATAAAACGTCTTGAAGTATTAATGTGTCTATGATATGTGCCGTGCCAATGTGACTAACTGGTGCAACAGCCCCATTTGGTAAAGTCACTGAACAAGTGATTTGTGACTTGACAGAGGAAAAGTAAGACGGGCTACAGATCATATGATCTGTTGCCCCTGTGTCTAGGATCCAAGGGGCTGCATACTCATTGATGTTGGCAGTGTTAAGAGTTGATAAGCAAAGTGATATACCAGAAATTTTTGGAAGGGTATCATCAGGACTTGAAGTAATAGCACATTGAACTTGACTTGGTGAGGAACCTGAATTAGAATTTGTTGGTGATTTGAGAATAGACATTAGGCGAGAGTATTCATCTTGAGTGAGTGATATATTTGCTTTGTCAATTTGCTGCTCTTGATTCATAGGCAGTAGGATAGATGCCTGATTTGCCACAGGTATACTATCGACTCTTTCCATCCAATTTGTGACTTGATGGATAGCCATTCAACTTGAAACATTTGCTAGCAGTATGTCCTGGCATCTTGTAGTAGGAACACACATGTTTGTTGGGGTCCTTAAGACAGCTTTCGAGTGAGTGACCTGCCATTTTACAATAGGAGCAGTAGTATCTATCTTTCCTCTGCGAAGAAGAGTTCTGCCTGCTGTTGTCTCTGAAATTACCTCTTGTTAATAGTGACATTGTCTCATTGATGGAGCCATCATTTGAGATTTGTCTCCTCTTCTCCTCTTGTTGAATTATAGAGTAAACCTCATTCAAGGAGAGAAAGGGCTTGTTCAAGAGAACTTGAGCCTTGATTGCTTTGTAGGACTCATCTAATCCCATTAAAAACTTCATCACCTAGTCTCGATTCTGATATTCCACTACTGTCTTCAGTCCCCCACATGTGCAGCTGGGGATGGATTCATAGTTCTGCAATTCGTCCAGAAAGGTCTTAAATTTGGAAAAATACACGCTCACAGCATCATGACTTTGAGCCAGGATTGTAATGGCTTGCTTGATCTCAAAAATTCGAGGAGCGTTCTATTGAGCAAATCATTGTTCCAGTTCAAGACAGAGCTAATGTGCAGTTTCAGCGTACATCGTGCTACATTTTATGTCTACAGCCATAGTATTCTGCAGCCAGGTAATGACAATGTCATTGCACCTAAGCCAATGTTCCATCATCTGATCGTTCGGATTTTGTGGCTCACAAATGCTACCATTTATGAAACCCAGTTTATTCTTTATCCTAAGAGCCCTCTTTATTGATCTGGCCCAAGGATGATAATTGTTTGCATCTAAAGTATGAGTGACCAGAACACTTCCAGTGCCATCATTGTTGCCAATGAAGTAAGGACTGTTGAAATGTGTTGGGTCATGAACTGTTGGATTGTTGTTTTGAGTTTGGTTGGTGTTTGCGGAAGATTTGAGGACTCATTATCTAATTCAGCCATATAGGCTCTGATACCATATAAATTTTGAAAGAGCAAATATGAAGAAGAACAATTGCTGAGAATATCTGCTTTTTTTAATACCAACACAATTACAATGTATATATACAAAACGTGAAGGGGAATGCAGGTGAAATTTGTTACAAAGAATAAATACAATCTGAGGGAATATTCTGTAATGTAACCGAAAGCATGTGTACAACAAATCTGTTTATCCAAAACATCATCTTCTAGACTCTTCTTATTCACAATTATCCACGGTGGCTGCTTGAGCTGGAATAGATGATTTAGCTGCCATATCATCTTGCTGAAGAGGTGTTTTCTCTGCTTCTTCTTTTAATACGATGGGTCAGGTTTGGCCCATTATCTTCCTGGATTTCTGTTGCAGATTCTAGCCAAATAAAATCACTTTTTAGGGTTTACACCCATGGATTTATTTTCTTGGGCTCTCTATAATATTTGTTTTAAATATTTGGGCTAGTTGGATAGTACAGTTTGCTAGGATGGACTATTTAGTACCCTAAAACTTATTAGTTTTCAATATGAATCAATTTGATTCATTGGGGTTTTCTCTTGTACCATAATCGATGAAATCTGGCAAGCGTACGGTATCGTAGTCAAGTAATAAAGAACAAGTAAAATATCATTCCCATGAATACTAAGTACTTATCTGATTTCTAACTAATGCCAACTTAAATCGAATAACAATATTAGATTATGGAGGAGTTTTATATTAACAATCTAAATTCTACGCTAAATTAACTAATCTAATTGATTAATGTGGAAGCATTTTGAAACACAAGTAATTGATAAGTACTAGGACCTCGAATTTCCCTACATACTTCCGCTTAATATCAATTCAAAATTTAGACAATATACATCTAGATATGAAGATCAACTATTCCTAATTCATTTAATAATTTTTCTTTAGTAAAACTAAACATATTATCGTATATGACCTTCATATCTCTCTATGAAAGATATGCACGTGCAAAGAAGCATTAGAATCAGAAAAAAATGATTGTTACTATATGTCAATTTTTATCCATTCTTTGGAATGTCAATAAAAATGATAAGACAATTCAGAGTGTGTTTGAGATATATTCTTTTGAAAGAATGTATTATTGAATAGTAGATTGATAGAGAATGTGTGGTTAAAAATGAACGAAAAGTTATTGATGTGATGGAAAATATTATTTTATTGAAGAATGCGTGGTTGAAAATGAGTAGAAAAATGAGAATGAAAAAAATAATTTGTACCAAACAGGGGCCTTTCAAGTAGTAAATAATTAATTGAAAGGCATCAAGTACTAACAATTATTCAAAACCAAACATATATTTAATGTCAAAATTTATAATTAAATATCAAAATTTCAAAAGTAGGGTTCAACGCTATCCTAGCATCACAATTAGTCAAGCATCAAATATTTTACAAGAATAGAAAATAATTGATGCAACATCATCCGAAATTGAATAATTGGAAAGAATATGAAAAATAATCTTGAATATTGTATCTCTTAAATTGCTTCTTGATTTTTTTCTCTTCTTCTTCTTCCTTTTCAATCCAAGAAATCAATCTATTAAAATAGGTTTGAATGTGTTTTGTAACAAGCTTCCACAATACTTTGAAAGAGTATGAGTTCATGAATCAAAAACTTCCTCTCTGGCACTCTTTTATGAAGGAACTATAGATTTGAAACCATAGGAGCCTCATGTGGCTTGTATATTTTAACTCGGGGACTGCCTTGAGATTGCACAATAGTATTGGGTGTGAACGCACAATGTAATAAAGTTGGGACTGTTATTTAAATTTCCATAGTTGTGATCGTAAGGTCACTGAACTTCCAATTGTCCATTTTGGTCCTCGAATATTGCATGAAATGTCTTCGAGTTTAGTTCTTCACAATGTAGTCCAATAAATTCTTAAATAATTAATTATCGACTTGATGCAAGTTTCTATTTTTTTAAATTTAGTCCTCAAACTTTTTATTTGTTGAATTTAACTCTCGAAACTTGTTATTCACCTCTGCTTGCCCTCCTAATACTTCCAAATGATCAATTTCAATCTAGTTGATCTTCAAGTGCTTTGAATCAACTTCAATTATGTTCCAATTTCACGTAGTTCACACCAATCTCTTCCAAATTTATGATTTTACCTACAATTAATATATTTCAACTTAATATTAAGTAGATATCCGCCCAATTAATCATATATAATTCAATGAAGAAGTCCATAATATGCACTCATCGCCCCACTCGAGATATGTAATTTAACACATCTTATATTTGTTTCTTTCGATTTTCAATTTTATATTTCTAAGAAATATATTGTTAAAATTTGTAAGAAATTTATCAGTGTCCAATAAAGAGACTATCGTAGAATAGCGATCTTGGAAAAAGTAAAACTTCTAGAGTTAGATAATTGTAGATGGAGTATGAATTTATGAGACATATATTTTATTGGAATTATCTAAGTGTCATGTCCAACCATTTTTGCTAGAGGGATAGGATTGACAATAGTTACCATAAAAGTCTTGGATGTTGAAAATTTAATGTTTGGATGTTGAAAATTTAATGTGTCAATGTCATGCGGATTCTTCAATAAATACCAAGAATCTTGACTAAATTGGAGAAAATTCTATATTTTATATTTTTCAATTTCTAAATATTACTCTCTTGGTCCCTAAGCTCCTAATATAAATTTCACCTTAATTAAATAAAACACATTTAATTAATTAATCAAATAAAGGGGTGCAATATCTCTTGTAATGCTTCACCAGCAGGGCTCAAGATTGAAGGGGCAGGAGGCTTCAAAATCTATTTAACTGATCAACGTGACTGTAAATAGTTATTTACACGTATTCAAAGATGTGAAATGGAGTTGACACTTGATTATTCCAGTGGTTTTTAAATGTTTCTTTGGCGCTGCTCGCGTTACATTTTGTCCAAAGAATGAATGCTCGTTTTCTTTCTTTGTTTTGCTCGAGGATTACAATTATCTCATGTCTAATTACATACCGATTATCTATGAATGTTGGACAAATCCCCAAGTACAGGGGAATTTATTACAGGGGACTTACAGGCCCCTCACAAGGCCTGGGTCCCACATGTATTAAAAAAAAAAATTGCAGCGGGCCTCACCATGTGATACACCTGTAATGTGTATGTAAAAACCCTCCCTGTACTTAAAGCATTGTCCATGAATGTTTGACTTGAATAATTTATAAATGATTTATAAATTGGCAGCCAAACGTGCCATAAATTTATCTCACTTTTTGAGTTTTGAAAGCAATCAAAATAGTATTAGATCACGAGCGAACAAATAAAGATGCTATTTTTCCAATTACGATGTTTTCTTGTATATTTTGGTATTGAGTTGAGACACAAAATTTTATGATTGTAATATCGAGTGTGAAGTTATATCCTTCAAAATTGTTGTCATTTGCCTAATGCGTGAGAGTTACACCTCTCATTAAACGGTTTCTATCCTGTAGAGACGAAAATCGTAGCTTGGGACCTAGTTTAAAAAGGTTGGGCATCAAAATTGTAATTTCCCTAAATCTCAAATTAATTTTCCATATGCCATTTTTGACTGGGCATTCAAGCGAATCACACCTGCGCACAAAATCAAGAAATTGATGTATTAAAAATACGTTTGAATGTGTCTTGTAGCAAGCTTCTACAAAACTTTGTGTTGACCCCAAAAAATGAGCTCAACAGAATCCCCGCCACGTCCCCTCCACGTGGACATCACCTGCACACTGAACACCCCGTTAGGAGGCAAAGGCCGCCGGTCAAGAAAAAGGTCCGGCGACCGTTCGCACTCCGACGGTCAAGTCAACTGCCGGACGAGGAAAATATAAGTGCAAGAGAGGAAGAGGGGAAGAGGATAGGGTTTGAGAACATACCTTAAATGAGATGGATCACGCATATATATAGAGAAGTGAAATGTAAATGGGCCATACGGTTTATGGGCCTTGCCAAAGCCCAAAACCGAGGCTCTGAGACTCTCAGCCGAGGCACTTTGTAAGTGGATGAGGCCCTTCAGCCGATGCTCCAATATAAGTGGATGAGACCCTTTAGTCGAGGCTCTTCATAAGTGGATGAGGTCCTTCAGCCGAGGCTCTTCATAAGTGGATGAGGTCCTTCAATCGAGGCTCTTTCTAGGTGAGTGAGGCCCTTTAGCCGAGGCTCCTTATAAGTGGTTGAGGCCCTTCAGCCGAGGCTCTTTCTAGGTGAGTGAGACCCTTTGGCCGAGACTCCTTATAAGTGGTTGAGGCCCTTCAGCCGAGGCTCTTTGCAAGTGGTTGGAGCCCTTTAGCCGAGGCTCTTTGTAAGTGGTTGGAGCCTTTCAACCGATGCTCTTTGCAAGTGGTTGGAGCCCTTTAGCCGATGCTCTTTGTCCCGAGGCTCTTCACAATGAGAACCTCCAATCCGAGGCTCCCTTAGGCCGAAGCCCATGCTGTTGGGATCTTTGACCTGTTGCCCCCCCTGTGACTTTTCGTTGACTGTCCTGCCTACGTGGCGTGCCACGTGGCCTTGCTTCTTTAGACCTCGAAATCGAGGGGTAACAATAGTCCCCCAAGTCTAGGCATGATTATTTATGTAATGCATGGACTTGAAAGTAAAATTGAGATAGAGCTTCAGATAATAAGATGCTCTCTCA
Source organism: Fraxinus americana (assembly GCA_035079005.1). Lineage (NCBI taxonomy): Eukaryota > Viridiplantae > Streptophyta > Magnoliopsida > Lamiales > Oleaceae > Fraxinus > Fraxinus americana. Next base: position 17,925,168 of record CM068721.1, on the reverse strand, counting down.
GAGCTTCAGAAAATAAGATGCTCTCTTAGAGCTAATGTGCTCTCTTAGAGTTTCTGATAATAAGATGCTCTCTTAGAGATTCAGAAAACAAGATGCTCTCTTAGAGTTTCGGAAGATAAGATGCTCTCTTAGAGCTACTGCGCTCTCTTAGAGCTTACGATAATAAGATGCTCTCTTAGAGCTTCGAAAAAATAAGATGCTCTCTTAGAGCTTCGAAAAATAAGATGCTCTCTTAGAGCTACTGTGCTCTCTTAGAGCTTCTACTAATAAGATGCTCTCTTAGAACTAACTGACTTTGAGGCTCTTAGCCTTTGTAAAATTTACATAAATTGAGGCTCTTAGCCAAACGACTTTAAGGCTCTTAGCCTTTGTAAAATTTAAATAAGTCGAGGCTCTTAGCTAAACGACTTTAAGGCTCTTAGCCTCTGTAAGTAAGCAACAGAGGCTATGCTCTGAATGTATATACATCGATAATGTAGAGGCATGACGAGCTCTCTGAAGATAAATGCAGTTGTAATGCAACATCTCATATGGTGAGGCATCTCGCAGGGCGATGGATGAACATCGAGCGACGGCTCATTTTGAACTATCAGAGCCTTATAAGCAACTTCGGAATGATGAGGACTTACAGCGAAGCTCTGTAACAATGTGAGACGAGGAATAGACATCTCGTGAAGCCAGGAATAAGCATCTCGAACTATCGGAGTCTTATAAACTGGCCTTGGAATGATGAGGTCTTACAGTTAGGCTCGACGATAGTAAGAGACGAGGAATAACCATCTTGCGAGACTACGAATAAACATCTGACGATGCGGTTTGCCTCTTCCTCTTTCAAGGAATGAGGACTTCAAAATATTGCATCTTCATTTATTCAAGGGGCGAGTACTCATAAAATATGTCGTCTCTTCCTTTATTCAAGGAACGAGGACTTCAAAATATACTACCTCTTCCTTTATTCAAGGAACGAGGACTTCAAGATGATGTTCCTCTTCTTATTTACGAGAAGAGTTCCCTTAGCAGCACAACTATTGTAGAACAACCTAACTTGCATCACTAAAGGCGGTTCCATGTTCCCAACTTTCGTTCCTTTTTGTTGACATGATACATCCTCAAAATCACGAATCTTCAAATAATCATCATCCTTCATATATTTAGCTCCGCAGGGACCTTTCGAACACTGCACGGCTAGATTTTTAGAGATGTAGCACGTTCCATCAGTATGTAAAAGAGGCTTCCCATCTTCATCAAAGATAACAGAGCCATTCTCATCTAGTAAATGTATATCTTCAATTCTCTCAATTTGCACAGAATCAATATCAACTTGAAGTTTTATGGTCTTCGACCAGGGATAAGCATATGGTAAAGCGGGGAATAAACGTCCCGCTAATAAAGTTTCGAACTATCGGAGTCTTATAAACTGGCCTCGGAATGACGATGTCTTACAGTTAGGCTCAACGATAGTGAGAGGTGAGGAATAAACATCTCGCGAGGCCAGGAAGGAGCATCTGGCGAATAGCCTCTTCCTTTATTCAAGGAACAAGAACGTCAAGATATTGCATCTTCCTTTATTCAAGGAACGAGGTCTTCGAACAGGGATAAGCATATGGCAAAGCGGGGAATAAACGTCCCGCTAATAAAGTTTCGAACTATCGGAGTCTTACAAACTGGCCTCGGAATGACGAGGTCTTACAGTGAGGCTCAACGATAGTGAGAAGCGAGGGATAAACATCTCGCGAAACCAGGAATAAGCATCTGGCGAAGCGGGAAATAAACATCCCGCTAATAAATCTCGAACTATCGGAGTCTTACAAACTAGCCTCGGAATGACGAGGTCTTACAGTTAGGCTCAACGATAGTGAGGCGAGGGATAAACATCTCGCGAAGCCAGGAATAAGCATCTGGTGAAGCGGGGAATAAACATCCCGCTAATAAATCTCGAACTATCGGAGTCTTATAAACTGGTCTCGGAATGACGAGGCCTTACAGTGAGGCTCAACGATAGTGAGAAGCGAGGGATAAACATCTCGCGAAGTCAGGAATAAGCATCTGGCGAAGCGGGGAATAAACATCCCGCTAATAAATCTCGAACTATCAGAGTCTTATAAACTGGCCTCGGAATGACGAGGTCTTACAGTTAGGCTCAACGATAGTGAGAGGCGAGGGATAAACATCTCGCGAAGCCAGGAATAAGCATCTGGCGAAGTGGGGAATAAACATCCCGCTAATAAATCTCGAACTATCGGAGTTTTATAAACTGGCCTCGGAATGACGAGGTCTTACAGTTAGGCTCAACGATAGTGAGAGGCGACAAGGAAATCCAAGAAAATAATATATGACGATTTCACATCAATGGACTCTCAAGCATGTCATATTAAAACATAAGCTATTCGGTTCAATTAAAGCTCAATAACCATGAAGCTCAATCAATTCCCAGTGTGCCATATTAAGATTTGTTATTTAATCACCAAGCAAATCATGTAAAAATGTGGCACTTATAAGTTTTTTCGGGCACCTCATGTCCCAGAAATTAATAGCATGGAAAACATATTTTAATAGCATACATATCTAAATTCTTGTGAGCAATTAAATTACAAGGAACCCTTTCATAATCAATGGCCGCCCAATTATATTTTGTAAATGTAGAAATGAGAATAAATTATAGTGGCCAAAAAATAATAATGAGAGCTGTAGGCTGCTAAAATAAGAATAGCATGTGACAGCAAACAAAAATATCTAGTGGGTTCAAATTTTTATACCAAATGAGATCCAAGGAAAATGAATTCACAGGCCCAAGAATGCATCAAATGTAGAAGAGATGGGAATAACTTCTAGTGGCCCAATAATCATTAGTGTTATATGCAGCCCACTTAACATGAACATGTTCCAACACAATGGGCCCAAATAAGTTTTGAGAAGTTATGAGGCCCAACAAGAATTAATCCTTGAATAGTTGAAGTCCAACTAGAAGTCTAAACTAGGTCATGCAAATTTTAAATTGACAAATGACTTTTGGCAGCACATAAAGCAAGCACAAGTACCCATTAATTGCATAAACTTATCTCTTTTGACAGCAAAAGTTCTGTTAACACGCCACCAAACCATCTTGTCCCCCATCAAAGAAAATTAATGCCTTGTATGCTAAACAAAAGTAATAACCATGGAAGGAAATTCATAGTGATGCCGGCGGTTGACTGAACGGTGTTTGTCGGAGTTTTGCAAAAAAGTCAGTAGCTTCAAGGTCGACTATAGCATTTTGTCGAGCATTTCGGGTGCAATGGTAGCCATATGAATAACCGAAACCAGATTTGAGTGTGCCTCAACTATCCTTACAAGAACAATGACATCTTGTGCATTTGTTGCTATTTTCAGGCTTGGATTTCTTTTCTTCTTTGCTTTGATTGGAATTGAAAATGCCAACCAAATGGCTCCCAAGGAATATTTTTTTTTCCAGTATATCTCGTTATCCTTCTGGTGCCTGTTTTGTATTTCATTTGGTGTTGGTTTCTTCTAATAACGTGGGTGAATATTGCCCACAATAATAGGAGCAAATAAATCATCATTTTCACAAACCCACCGGCGAATGTTTTCTTCCATAAATCTTAGTTTTCTTGACTATTTTCATGACGAGCTTCTTCAAACATTAACCGGCAATAATCATCTTTCATGATGGATTTTTCAACCCGGGTTTCTTCAACCCTCGCCGGAAAGCTCCTTTCTTCAAGGAGAATTTTTCAGATTTTTGTCTAGTAGCTTTCTTCCTTTCCAGTTTCTGTCTCTCTCTCTTTTTGGTAGAGGACAGCCGGAAAAATATGTATCCTTTTTTCGGTGACCTTTTGGTACGTGGTATAACATGGTTAACGTACCGTTTCCCACAGACGGCGCCAATCTGTTGACCCCAAAAAATGAGCTCAACAGAATCCCCGCCACGTCCCCTCCACGTGGACATCACCTGCACACTGAACACCCCGTTAGGAGGCAAAGGCCGCCGGTCAAGAAAAAGGTCCGGCGACCGTTCGCACTCCGACGGTCAAGTCAACTGCCGGACGAGGAAAATATAAGTGCAAGAGAGGAAGAGGGGAAGAGGATAGGGTTTTTTAGAACATACCTTAAGTGAGATGGATCACGTATATATATAGAGAAGTGAAATGTAAATGGGTCATACGGTTTATGGGCCTTGCCAAAGCATAAAACCGAGGCTCTGAGACTCTCAGCCGAGGCACTTTGTAAGTGGATGAGGCCCTTCAGCCGATGCTCCAATATAAGTGGATGAGGCCCTTTAGTCGAGGCTCCTTATAAGTGGCTGAGGCCCTTTAGTCGAGGCTCTTCATAAGTGGATGAGGTCCTTCAGCCGAGGCTCTTTCTAGGTGAGTGAGGCCCTTTAGCTGAGGCTCCTTATAAGTGGTTGAGGCCCTTCAGCCGAGGCTCTTTCTAGGTGAGTGAGACCCTTTGGCCGAGACTCCTTATAAGTGGTTGAGGCCCTTCAGCCGAGGCTCTTTGCAAGTGGTTGGAGCCCTTTAGCCGAGGCTCTTTGTAAGTGGTTGGAGCCTTTCAACCGATGCTCTTTGCAAGTGGTTGGAGCCCTTTAGCCGATGCTCTTTGTCCCGAGGCTCTTCACAACGAGAACCTCCAATCCGAGGCTCCCTTAGGCCGAAGCCCATGCTGTTGGGATCTTTGACCTGTTGCCCCCCCCCCCCTTGTGACTTTTCGTTGACTGTCCTGCCTACGTGGCGTGCCACGTGGCCTTGCTTCTTTGGACCTCGAAATCGAGGGGTAACACTTTGAAAAGAGTGTACGAGTTTATTAATCAAAAGCTTCCTCTTTGGCTTTCTTCGATGAAGGATCTATAGATTTGAAACCCTATGAGCCTTCTCTGGCTTGTATATTCTGTGTATAATTTATACTTACAAGTGTAATTAATTGTTGGACTAAGATGCGTATTTATAGAGTCAAGATTTAGGCTTTATTTCGTGTCCAAAATTGTTAGGATTCGAAATTTAAATGGGTGTGAATGCACAATGTAACAAAGTTGGGACCGCTATTGAAATTTCATACTTTTGGTCCTTAAACCATAGTCTTGGCTCTTTTCTTATCCTCGAATATTGCATGAAATGTCCGTCGAGTTTAGTTCTTCAAAATGTAGTCCTCTAAATTCCTAATAATTAATTATCAACCCGATGCAAGTTTCTAAAATTTACAATTTAATCCTCAAAATATTCAATTGTTGAATTTAACTTTCGAAACTTGTTATTCACCTTTGATTGCCCCTTAATACTTCCAAATGACCGATTTCAATCTGGTTGATCTTCAAGCGCTTTGAATCAACTTCAAGCATACTCCAATTTCACACCAATTTCTTCCGACTTGAGGATTTTACCTATCATTAACATATAAAACATAATATTAAGTAGATGTCCGCTCAATTGATCCATAATATGTACTTATCACCCTACTGGAGATATGTAATTTAATGCATTTTATATATGTATATATAGGTTTTATTAAAAATTGTGAGAAAATTGTCGGTGTCCAATAAATGGAATCTTGTAGAATAAGGGTCTTGACAAAGAGTAAAACTTCTAAGGTCAAATTGTAGATGGAGTATAAGATCGATATTTCCATCAATTCCCCGCTGGGGGAGTAGGATTGATACTTGTTTTTACCATAAAAGTCTTGGATGTTGAAAATTTCAATGTGTCAATGTCATGCGGATTCTTCAACAAACACCAATATTTTAGGGTCCGTTTGATTGTAAAAGAGGAAAGAAAATGTTTTATTGGGAATTGAATTGCTTAGAAATTGTTTTACTGGGAATTGTAATTAATTGTGTTTTATTGGTATAATTTTTCACTTGGAAAATGTTGAAAGTTTGATATCCGTTTGACTTCATTTTTTATGAAAATTGTTCATTAAAGTGATTATTTTTTTTACTATTGTATCTAGAATTTGTTCCAATTACCAAAAAGTAAAAAAAAAAAAAATTAAACAATTAGAAAAAATTACCATATTCGTTTGACTTTGTTTTGCATAGAAATTGTCAACAAAAGTGAAAATTCTTTTTGTAATAGTTGATAGAATTTGTTGTCATTGCTAAAAAAAAAAAACAAAATAAATAAATAAATAATATATATATATATAGAAATTACTTTCCCACCTAATAGGTGGGAAAACAAATTCAAGAAAATGTGCATAAAATGGTTGTACCTGAAAAAGGTAGGAAAAATAAAAGTCAAGAAAACTTTTGCAATCAAACATCATTAATTGGGTGAAGTTGGAAAACATTTTCTTTTTCCACCTAATTTTCTAGACTATCAAACACACCCTTATTTCCAATTTCTAAAAATTACTCTCTTGGTTCCTAATTTCACCTTAATTAAGTAAAATACATTTATAGAGTCTAATTATATTAAATAAATGAAATAGTGAAATCAATAAAGCCGGCGCGATATCTCTTGTCCTACATCACGTGCTAGGCTCAAGATTGAAAGGGCTAGAGGCTTGAAAATCTATTTTACCAATCGACGTGATTGTGAATAATCTTCACACGCATTCGAAAGCAATAAATAAATATGCTATAAATTTATTAAACGTGTTGAGTTTTGAAAGATGCGATTTTTCCAATTATGACGCTTTCTAATATGTTTTAATATGGAGTTGAGACACAAAAAAAATTAAGATTGTAATATCGAGTGTGAAGTTGTAACCTTCAAAATTGTTGTCATTTGACTAATGCGTGAGAGTTCCACGTCTCATTAAACGGTTTCCATCCAGTAGAGACAAAAATCGTAGCTTGGGGACCTGGTTGATATATTTTGAAAAGGTTGGGAGACAAATCTGTGATTTTTCCTAAAGTTCAAATTAATTTTCCATGAGCCGTTTTTGACTGAGCTTTCAAGCGAATCACACCTGAACAAGTATACTCCATTGATGGAGCTTCATCCAAAACATGATTGCTCAATAAATCTTGGAACAATCTTTTAAAGAAAGAAAAATCAATTCATTCAAACTAATTTTCCGATTGCAATCTCTTACCAATTTTCGCCAACTGGGGAGGTTATTGACCTCCATATATATAACCGTTTGAAAGAACTGCCTCTTGCGTGTGAAAGTAGGTTGAAGTAGACATGCAGTCGCATCAATTCAACTGGACTCGTTCCGTTTTTAAATTAATCAGAAAAATGTCAAGTTTCCCAGATTACAATCTATTGGGTGTTGAGCTCCAGAGATATGGGAATGCCCGCCGCCGGAACCTACCATTTGGATGCCGAAACTCCACTGTTGGACGACGTCGTTCATGGCTCCGTCGACTTCAAATGCTGCCCTGTTAACCGATCCATGTCCGGTGGTTGGAAGTCCTCTTTCTTCATTATAGGTACACTATATTTTACCATTCAAAAGGTTACTTACAGCTATAAGAGTATTTTATTTATGTTTGGGATTTGTTAGGTGTCGAAGTGGCTGAGAGATTTGCGTACTGTGGAATAAGTTCGAATTTGATAAGCTATTTGACGGGTCCATTGGGACAATCCACCGCAACTGCGGCGGAGAATGTGAATGCATGGTCCGGCACGTCGATGATTTTGCCACTTTTGGGTGCTTTCGTGGCGGATTCGTTTCTTGGTCGATACCAGACCATTGTCATTGCCTCTGGGCTCTATATCCTGGTCTGTACACGAATCATTCACTAATATATAGTTTCTGTTTTAAGTTTTTAAATTATGTAACGCCTCTAATTGCATTCATCATACCCAGTAATAGCATGTTTTCTATGATTTAAAACAGTAACTTCTTGTTTTGAAACATGCTTGGATGTGTTACTTAATTAGAAAAAGTCACTTATTTTGGAAGAACTTTTGCCAGTAACTTCTTTCACCAATAAAAAGTAATTTGTTTTAAAACTTGTTTACTTATAAGTGAACTTTTTACCCTTAGAAAAATGCCGTACGTCTTAAAAGTTAAACCGGAGTTTGCCTTCAGTTACCGTTTTTCTTAGATATGTTCGGTTTTCTTTCTTCCTCCGATTCTCTGGTCTAACAAACAACTGACTTTCTTTTTCTCACGCAGTAGAAAATCGATAAAATTTCATGTTTTTGTGTAGTGACTACAATCATAATGTTTTCTGCTTTAGCATGCTCTTTGTACTAGTAACTATCTAGGGATGACAACGGGACGGGTACGGGGCGAATCGGCCACTCCCACCTTTGTCCCGTATGTTATTTTTGTTACTTTACTCCATCCCCATAATCGATTAAAGTTGAAAGGGGCGGGATCAGGGTCGGGGCGGGTATCGCCTCATTTATTTTTTCTTTTTCATTTTTATTTTATTTATTTTTTATGTTTTTACTTAGTAAATATTATTACGTTTTTATTAATTTGTTAAAAACGACATATGTTTTTTTAAAAATGATTATAAATCTATTATTTTTGTTTTGATAAAAATTTAAATTTGAAATTAACTTTAAATGGGGTGGGTAGCGGGACGGGTACTATGTTTCTTCTACTCGGTTAGGCGGGTAATCTCCTTCCCATTCGGGCCTGGGTGATAAAATCAAGGAATTGATAGAAGATTTAATCTGAAATTACAAGAACTAAAACAGAGAACTAAGCAGAGGAAGCTGTAGAAGCTGATATTAATGCTGGAATTATTGAACTAAAATAAAGACAGAAACAAAGCAGGAAAACAGAGGAGATAGACCTGCTGTGAATAACAGCAGGGAAGAAGAACTATCATTCAACTTGCTTAAGGAAATAACAATGCTTAAGGAAATAACAATGCATCCTATCCTATTTATAGAGAAAACTAGCTAACAAACTAATTAATAAACTAATAATATAAGAACAATCTAGAATAAGCTAGAATCTGGTGGAAGAAACTGGAGCTACTGGAGAGGCTGTGAACGTGCTGGAGAACTGGAGAGGATGAGTCAACTGGAGAGGCTGCTGGTGCACATGTGGTTTGCTGGTAATCTGGTAAGCTGGTGGAACTCGGTTTTGCTGGTCTGATGCTTAACTGCAGGCTGGGAAACTGATGTTTGGTGAGTTGTTTAATATTCCAACACTGGGCTCTATGGGTATCAGGTTGAACGAATTTTTTTACCATCCCTATCCGTGTAACATAAGATGCAAGCTGCCATTCTAATATATTCAGCTAGTTTACTGTTAGATACCTTAAACTGAGTTTCTCAGTAAGAAAAATGTCAAAAGTCCAGTGCTTATTCAAAATATATATATATGGCTGAATAATTCTTAAAGGTTTTGAAGAATCATGAAACCAGCTTGAGAAAATGACGATTTTCTTTCTCACAAATACTTTCTGGTGAAATTCATTTGTATTTCAAAAGCATTCGTTGGAACAGATGAGCCATGGACTTAAAACTTCATGATTGACTGAACAGTTCTCACACTCATTTCGTCAACACAAAGTCGTTCTTTTCTTTTAGTTAATAACATCTGTGAAAATATTTTTCTTCTGGGAAATTCTAATCGTGTTCTGTTATTATTATGGATCTCAGGCACTTGGCTTCTTATCCCTATCTGCTGTTCTATATTCAATCAAATCTTCCGACTGCCATTTTGCTGCAAATAACATGGAATGCTCCCCGCCACAGTTTCAAATTATTTTCTTCTTCTTCTCTTTGTATTTATTTGCACTAGCACAAGGAGGACATAAACCTTGTCTCCAGGCTTTTGGAGCTGACCAGTTTGATGAGCAAGACCCAAAAGAATGTAATGACAAAAGCTCATTCTTCAATTGGTGGTTTTTTTCCTTGAATTTGGGTATTGTAGTTGCTCTGTTCGTATTGAACTACATCCAAGACAACCTAAGTTGGGGTCTTGGCTTTGGAATTCCCTGCATTATCATGTGCCTAGCGCTAATTATATTTTTGCTTGGTACTATGACTTACCGATTTCGTATACAGAGCGATGAAAGAAACCCATTTGTGAGAATTGGTCAGGTATTCCTGAATGCAGCTAGAAATTGGCGGACTACTCCAGGAGCAATACCTAAGGAAGAGGAAGCACAGGGAATTCTGCCATATCAAGGATCTCAACAGTTCAAGTAAGTCAACTGCTCCTTTGTGTGTTTTGATATTTGGAAGATAAAATTTGCCTCTTCACCTTTCTTTGGTTTAGGTTTCTTTTATTAGTCCTGTTAAGCTTCTTGTTAGTAGGGTTTGAAATGGGTAAGTCTATGCAAAACATGTTTGAATTATCCAAGTTGTCCTTTTATTAATTTATGCTCATCCGACACCAATGTTACTTGTTGACACATTTTTTCATGTCTTAACTTATCCAACTTGGTGAAATCTATCTCAGCATCCTCATTTCCACGACCACCATGATCATCTTACGAGCATTTTGTCCTTTAACGAACCTAAAACTTAAACCATATAGCATAGCAGGTCTATAACAAATTATCCTATCATACAGTGTCACTTCTTCATTTCACTCAACCAACCTGAATTTAATGAACTATGTCCTCTTCAATTCCGGCTTCTTCCTTATTAATATTATACATAGACACTTAAAACAATCACTTTGGGTACAAAACAATGATCTATAGTAACTTCATTATAATAAAATGAGTTGATATTATTTTACTATAAATCTTGCTTTATATGATTGAAATAATGGGACTAATCTCATTTGTTTCGTTATATTATTTTTGGTTTCAAACAGGTTTCTTGATAAAGCGTTGCTTGCACCAGATGGTTTGAAGGAAAATGGGAAAGTTTGTAGTATCATTGAGATTGAAGAGGCAAAGACAGTTCTTAGGCTTTTTTCAATATGGATTGCATGTTTGGGATATGGCATTGTATATTCACAATCATCGACTTTATTCACCAAACAAGGAGCTACAATGGATCGTTCTGTCACGGCTAGCTTAAAAATACCAGCTGCTTCACTACAAGCTTTTATCAGTATCGCCATTGTTGTCTTTATTCCTATCTATGACCGTTTGGTTCCTATTGCAAGAGCTATAACTGGGAAACCCTTGGGCATTACAATGCTTCAACGAATCGGAACTGGAGTATTTTTATCTTTTCTTGCCATGGTAATTGCAGCTTTGGTCGAGAGAAAACGTCTAAAAATTGCTGCTGAGAATGGATTGGTGGACATGCCGAAAGCAACAGTGCCTATGAGTGTTTGGTTTCTGCTACCTCAGTATTTGCTTTTCGGAGTTGCAGATGTATTTACCATGGTCGGACTCCAAGAGTTCTTCTATGACCAGGTTCCAAACGAGCTCAAAAGCATCGGTCTTGCTCTATACCTGAGTGTATTTGGCACAGGGCATTTCTTGAGCAGTTTTCTTATAATCGTAGTGGAGAAAGCCACCAATCGTCCAGGGCGAGATAGTTGGCTTGCAGACAACATTAATCGGGCTCATTTCGACTACTTCTATTGGCTACTGGCTGCGCTTAGTGCCGTTGCATTCGCTGCTTACGTGTACATTGCAAAATCTTATATCTACAATAGAAGAAGCTTTCTTTGAAGTTGCATTTTGTGGTGGAGATAGCTACCTATGGCCCAGGTCAAGAGGATTTTCTTATTGGCTACTGGCTTGGCTTAGTGCTACTGCTTTCGTTAGGTACTTGTACTTCACAAAATCTTATATCTATAATAGAAATAATAGGTATAATAGGTACAAATAGTTTTATTCTAGAAATAAATACTCTTTGAAGTTGCATAAAAAATTAAAAATGTTGCCAGGACAAATATAGCCAGTAAAAGAGAAATACCAGTACATTAAACTTGTATAATATATGCTGTTCATTTGTGGTCAGTCTCGCCTACATGCGAAAGCATGAGTAGAGATTTTCTTCAATGGGATCATCTGATATTTGTTGTCCATGTGATGAAGTGAGTTGAATGATGAAAAAGAATTTAAAGACAACTTTTTATATTTAGAGTGTGTTTGATTGCCTTTATTTTTCATGAAAAATGTCATTTTTTCACATAAATTCCTACTTTTGGGATATTTGATTACAATTTTATTTTTCTACGGAAAATATTTTCATACAAATAAGTTCTAAACATTGGCTAGAATTTATTTTTTTCATGCAAATTTCATACTCGCAATCAAACACACACTGATAGAAAATAATGATTATTTTGTTGTCATTTCTATCAAGTACATTGATTTGCTATGAGTTGAACAATCATCGTCAATATGGAGGTTAGCAATAAAAGTTCTGTCATTGCATTTTGTACCATATTTGTTGACTCGGAATTCTAATGGGATCGTGTTGTCAATAGATCCAACTCTACTCCCATCCATGTGTATGTTGTTTGTACACTTGCACATCACATTAAACAGCATGTGATTGTATCTTCAATGGAGATGCAAAAGTTTCAAGTACTCTATTCAACACTTGTTAATTAATTAATTGGTGAATCCCATTCTTCTGGTTCTCCTTTTGTGTGTGATCCATCAAGTTTTCGATCACGATATCTAATGATGTGAATTATTATTTTGAATCTCATTCTTCAGGTTCTCCTTTTGTGTGTGACACATTAAGTTTCCGATCACGATATCAAATGACGTGAATTATTATTTTGATCTAATCAAAATCGATAAATTAAAATACTCATTTTAAATTTATCATTAGTTCACATTCGTCATCCCAATTTGACATTATATGTGACGAAAAATATCACGTGGTATAACAAAATCAAACTTAATCGTTTAGCGTGAAATTATAATCATTTCGTCAATATGATCCGATCAATTACGAGATATGGATATGTATCAATCTCAATTATCAATCATATCTTTCATCCCACTATTAGGTCAATGTAAGTTGGAAAATCTTTTTTCGACTTATGAGTACATATTGGCTAAGAATTTCGTTATCAATTTAATTGGATGAAATGTAGATCATGATCTCTTACTATCTAAGAGTGACAAATCCTCTACTGATCATTCATAACATTCATATGATTCTTGGCATATCCGAATGATGTAGTATTAGCGACCATTGGTAAAGCAACATCCAACATCATCAAAATATGAATGTCCTCATATAAGATACTATGATGACCTCAAGTCGAATGATCAATTCCACTATTGAGCGTTAGAGACCAACCACTAACACTCAGATAGTTATTCATGTGAAATTTTCCAGCGGATCTCCAATGTTTTGTTCTATAACAAAACATCCACTTGTTCATTTAAATGTAACCACATTTTAGTTTGTAAGATTATCTACTTACTTCACAAGTAATAAATGTCGCACATAGTGGTCTATTCTTAATAATGTTATCTTATATCGTTTCTTACGACCACAATTGATTTAAAATTCACTTATAAGTAATTTATCTCACAATAACAACTCTGTGATTAACAAATCACTAAAATTTGAATCTATGGACTCTATTATTTAATTTAATTGAATACTAATTAAATAATAGATCTATCATAAAATTACATCAATTATATATTAAAAGTGTTTATGTCCAAAATTGATTGGATCTAGAGTATAACACTTACAAAAATAACTTGTAGAGAATGAAGATCTTATTATAATATGGAAAAAGAATACAAAAATTTTGTATTTATGGTCTGTCTAACTTAGTCTAAAATACTATGAAGAGCTAAATATATATAGGGATATAGGTTAGACGTCCAAAACTCTAAAAGTAGAGTTATGGATGAAATAAGATGCTAAAACGCATTAAAAACGCAAAATCAAACTGGGATAAGCTACATGTTCCGTTCGTGCACGAATTTTTGGTTTCCTAATCCAATTTTCATGGAATTTTTTGCATTCTACTTCTTCTACAATATAGTTAAAGTATGATAAAATTGTTGAGGAGAAAATTGATGCAGAAGCAAGAAGCTTGAATGTATTATATGATTGTATTTGTTACAATTCAATTTACATTGGTTATGATACAATGTATATAACCTTTTTGGAGTTGTGAGCAAGTAAAAAGGGAATCAAATTACATGTACAATACACCAAAGAATAAATTACAGTTATAACTAACTAATCATAGCACCACAGGTGCACATTAGCAGCTGATGATTTCTTCCAAACCGCACCGAACTAAATGCAACCAGGTGGTGTGATAATGCATTTTAACATCCTCCTTCAAGCTGTAGTTTATTCTTTAACTCCAACCTTGTCCTTAAGAAAAAGAAATCTGGTTTGTGAAAGGGGCTTGGTTAGTAAATCTACAATTTGATCTGATGATGGAACATATTGAATTTTCAATTTTCCTTCAAAAACCTTGTCCCTAACAAAATGTATATCCAACTCAATATGCTTAGTTCGGGCATGGTAAACCGGATTTGAAGCTAAAGCACTTGTACTAAGATTATCACACCAAAGCACGTGATGTGAAGCTGAGTATAACTTGATTTCTTTAAGCAATGATTCAATGTAAGTTATCTCAGGAACAGCGTGTGCTAAAGCTCTATACTCTGATTTGGTGCTAGACCTAGCCACAACGTCCTGTTTCTTTGATGACTGTCACGCGTTTTCTATAACGTGAATTTATGACGCAAGTGTACGGTATCAAGTTTTGTAATATAGTATGAAAGTTAGGATGTCGAACCCACAGGGATTGTAATTTAATTCCACTAAGTACTATAATTATGCAACTTCTATTTTATCTAGACAATTGATGAATGATTGGTTGATTGTTTTAAACTAAAGTAATGAAATTGATTGAGACAAAATTGAGGAATATAAATTATCAAAATAAAGAAGCTTAGGGAATGATTTCACCAACTTTCAATTATGATTCAATGATATCAAATTATCCAATTAATTTTCCAATATTTAAAAGCAAGAATCCAATTGTATTTCTCTCCCCTCTCTCGAGTGCCGGCTAGAAATTAATACTACAATTCAATCCCAATATCTCTATTCCGAATTAAAGCCTAGAATTTATCAAAGTCCCGATTCTTTTGTGAAGTAAGTTTCATAGATTTTACACTTTCTCTCGAAACCCATAAAACCTACGTTGCATCAATCCTATGATCACGCCTAAATTCCCCTCTCTCGAGTGCCGAAATTGACTAGCATCTATTCATTCAATTATTGATCAAGTATTTGAAAGCATTAAATTCATGACACAATTAAATATATTTGGAAAATCAAACATAAATAATTATAATATAATTAAATCATAATATCAAGTTCGGCTACATCAAACCCTAGCTAAATTATTTAGTTCATGAAGAAATTCATAAAATCTAAACAATCTACAATGAAAAACATAAAGGAGGAGGTAAGAAAAACTCTTTTTGGAGTGTTGATCGAAGTCCCCTTTGATATTTCCACCCTTTTTTCACTTGATTTCCTCAAATCCTCTTTCTTATTGTCCTTGAAGATTTAGCCGTTTTGTATCTTTTTCCTCCATCTCCAACCTCCCAAATTAGGTCTTTATGGTGGTATTTATAGTGTCCACAAGTTGCAAGACGGAATAGGGTTGGACCGGGCCGAAAATCTTTTAAAATTTTCAAGTTTCTTCTTTCTCGGGTCAGGGCGCCCAGGCGCCCAGATTGGGGGCCTGGGCGCCGCGTATTCTGCTGATTTTTAGCATTGTGGGCGCCTTGTTCGCTGAAATTCAGTTTATACTTCTTTCAGTATTTTTAACATAGCTCTTTCTCCTAATCTCCGATTGAGATGATTCAAGTTGCGTTGGAAAGCTAACTCAAAGGCCTACAACTTTTCTTCAGACATCATTCTCCAATTCAATCGTTTACTATGTCAAAAATGAGTCTCAATATGAGACTAAAATCTGGAGCAAAACTTTTCGGTTGTAAATTGATTTGTGATCATATTTTGACTAAATTTGATCCCTTTGACATCTTTCCTCATCCAATTGGCTCTGATCACTCTCAAACCTTCATCGTGAGATTCGGTATAACTTTTCAATATTTGTACTTTAGTCCCCGAACTTTAGATCTCTTGCAATTTAGCCCTTTCCTTTCCAACTTTTGTTTATTTTCTTCAATCTCATCAACCTACATCACAACATCAAAACACACATAAAAACACTCTAAAACTCTCTCAAGGATGACAAAATAACGAATTAAGTGACATAAATATCATGAGTGTAGAACACTCATCAAATACCCCCAAATTTAATATTTTGCTTGTCCTCGAGCAAACACCAAACTAAAGGAAATTACTAACAACACACAAACAAATAAATACGAACAAAATCACTTAAAATAAATTGTGCTAGATATCTTGCCTTCATAACTCAGAATTGAAAACATAACATCAATTTCATGAATCACTTCAAAGTTATAATGCAAAAGTTAAATTCTTACATATTCAATGCAAAACGGGTGTGTGTGTGGAGAATCAAGTGCAACACTGTACAATAATAAATTGATCCAATTCCCGACCTGAAAAGTCAAATATTTACTCACTTCGCTCGTGGGATTCAAACACCCCCAAACTTGTTTTCTTTTCACTCCCCGAGATGTATTCTAAAGTTGATTTTCGATAATAATTTCTTACATCACTCAGATTTGGTTCATTTTAAACGGTAATGTCAACAATTCAAGTAATGTGGTAATTCTCTCAATTTATGAGTGCTTCGATAATCAAGCTTATACTAAACAATTCAAACCCACTAGATATCTAAACCCTCAACATCTTTTTTTCCGCTTATTTTGATATAAATATATATAATTTTTTTTAGCTCAAAATTAGCATCACCCTTTTTTTCTCTTCTTGACCCCTGTAACGAGCTTTTAGTCGGTAACTCCCCGGTTTTGAAATACCAAAGGGTACCAGGTCTCAAGAAACCCCTAAGAACTTACTAACTCGAGTCAAAAAGGTGCAGGTGTGAGACAATGAGTTATCACGTGTATTACTCTTTGTTTAAAAAGAAAGCAAAAATAATCAGAGGGCTAGATTCCTAGCATGTGGTCATCACCTAGTTCATACTTGAAAGTTGAAGACACTCCACACAATATATATATATATATATATATATATATATATATATATTTTCAGCATGCATGGAATTACCACAATCTTAAATCATATCATTTACCAGCTTGAACGTCCCAAATTATATTATGCAAGGTTAAGGATATAATGAATGTTAGGTTTTGGGATTGAGCATCTAAATTCTCTATTGCAACCTATAAACGTGAATCAACCTACTTATGTACAACGCCACAATCAACTCACGTGCATAAATGCTTTACGTTTCGCATGAATAAGCAAAAATATTTAACTAAAGCACGTAACATATTCATGATCCATAAACTAACACATGTTCTCAATTACATACATCATTGCCGACAAGACTATCTAACTCACACAAGCATGCATAACAAAATAATAAAAAAAAAATTTTCTTTTTTTTTTCTCATTTTTCATTATTTTTTTTAAAAAATGCACATAAATCACACAAATTAAAAAAATAAAAATAAAAAAAATAAAAATACTAGGCAATTAGAGAATTTATAATACAACCCCAAACTTAAATTGAACATTATCCCCAATATAAAATTAAAGCAAGGCGATGATGACTTCCCTGAATTTTCTGCATTGCCCAAGATGTTTTGATGCTTATGATATTGGATTTGATGGATGCTTGTCATGCTTCTCCCCCAAACTTGAGATTTATCCCGTTTTCTTCTTATCAATGTTTGTTTGAATGTTTCACGACGTCATATTCCTGAAAAATCAAAATTTTGATATTAAATACATGGAACAAGGGTTACTTAGCTCAAACATCTAATAACCAACTTAATTACTAAAGGATCTAGGGAGGGATGAGATGTAGATGATGATTTCTAAATAAACTGAAAAAAGTAAACTATCCTATAATTCAAAAACAAAATAAATAAAATGGAAGAAAGCTTGGGTTGCCTCCCAAGAAGCGATTCTTTAACGTCATTAGCTTGACTCAACCGCAGTGCCTATGTTAGATCTTCAGGTGATACTTCTCTTTTATTTCTAAACTTCACACTTGGCTTTGTCTTCATCTTTACTATAGCATGGCCAAAAAAATTGAACGGTTTTAACTCCGGTGTAGCCTTCAAAACATCTTTTGATTTGACAATGTTAGGAGGTTTCAAAGGCTTCACCACATAGTTCTTCAATCTGTCAGGTGGATCAACTTCTTGAGTTAAAATGAAATCCACTACTTCATTGGTCCATGTATAGCTTTTGGTAGCAACTGTAGCAATCTTTGAGTAATCGATTGCCATGTATTGCTCTAGAGGGTCATGGAATGACTTCTACTTCCCTCTATGACCTAAAACTACTTCAGCTGACTGGATCATATTGCAAGTGTCAACTTTTTCTGGAGGTTTCTCTGCTTGATGAATGTTGAAAGTTACTTGCTCTTCATTAACCCGTAGTGTCAGCTTCCCTTCTTGTACATCAATCAATGCTCTACCAGTAGTCAAGAAAGGTCTACCAAGAATTAATGGTACTTTCTCATCCTCTTTCATATCCAATACCACAAAATCCACTAGAATGATGAACTTATCAACCTTCACCAATACATCTTCAATAATGCCCTTGGGGTATGTAAATGATCTATCTGCCAATTGCAAAGAGAGGGTTGTGGGCTTTACATCTCCAAGACCCAACTTTTTGAACATTGCGAGAGGCATCAAGTTAATGCTAGTTCCAAGATCACCCAGTGCTTTATCAAATGTGATACCACCAATATTGCAAGGAATGTTGAAGCTTCTTGGATCTTTCATTTTCTGAGGGAGCTTCTTCTGGAGAATGGCACTACACTCTTCTGTCAACTTTACAGTCTCAAACTCCTCCAATTTTCTCTTCTTTGACATCACTTCCTTCAAGAACTTGGCATAGTTAGGCATTTGGGCCAACGCATCTGCAAAAGGAATGTTGATATGGATTTTCTTGAAGATCTCTAAGAATTTTGCAAATTGCTCATCAAATTTCTTCTTCATGAATCTCTGCGGGAATGGTAGTTTTGGCTTCAAAATAGGTGGATTGTTTGGAAATGAGATGGAATCAGGCTTATGGGTTTCTTTTGTTGCCTCTACTTCCATCTTCTGCTTTTCAATCCACTCTTCCCTTGTAAGTATGAAATCTAATGTAGGCTTTGTAACCTTTTTTTCCTCAACTTCTTTACCACTCCTTAATGTGATAGCATTGCAGTACTTTCGCGGATTAACCTCTGTGTCACAGGGAAATTTTCCTTTCTGTTGGGATTGTAATGCAGTTGCTATCTAACCAATTTACACCTCCAAATTCTTTACCGTGGCTCCCATGTTGGTCATATGTGTCTCGATATTGTCAAGTGTAGACTCATCTTTGTTGAACATGGACCTAGTCTCTGAAATGAAGGTTCCCAATATATCCTCCAATGATGACTTTCGCTCAGACACCTGATTATTGAACCCTTGATAATAGTTGTTTCCTGAGTAGGTTCCCCTTTGATGGAAGTTTCGATCGTTCACATACTGAACTTGTTCATTCTCCCTTTCAGCCTTCTGATGGCCAGTGGATGCAACCATAAGTTTTTATGATTCCTCAGACCTGGATGATAGTGATTTGATGAGTAATTTTCCCTCTGATTATAGTTCCTACTGTTGACATATTGGGCTTGTTCATGCCCCATTTCTATCTCCTGATGTGATGATGAAGCTGCCATGACTGAATCTGATTTTTGCTGACTTCCTTGAGTGGTGAATGCAGCTATCTGATTAGTGAGTGATGAGACTTGAGCCGCTAACGCTGTGATGGGGTCCACATCATGAAGTCCAGCTACTTTCTTTACATTTGATCTCTCACTCGGCCATTGATAGCTATTTGCAGCTATGTCTTCCAACAAAGAATATGCATCCTCTGCTGTTTTAGCCATTAGAGTACCACTACTTGTTTGCATCCACTATTGTTCTCGTCTGCCCATTTAACCCATTGTAGAATATCTCTATCTGCATCCAACTCTGAAAGCCATGTTGAGGACATCTTCTGAGCAAATCCTTGAATCTTTCCCAAGCTTCATAGAATGGCTCGAAGTCAAACTGTTTAAGTTGACCAATTTCGCTTCGAAGTTGAGCTAATTTGGATGGTGGAAAGTATTTAGTGAGGAATTTCTGAGCTAGAGCATCCCAAGTTGTAATTGACCCATACGGTATTGACTAGAACCAAGCCTTTGCCTTATCCCTTAAAGAGAAAGAGAATAAGCGAAGCTTAATTGCCTCATCAGTGACTCCATTCATCTTTACCGTATCATATATTTCAAGGAAAGATCCCAAATGAGCATTTGGATCTTCTATTGCAGCTCCCCCAAATTGATTTTGCTGTACCATATGTATCAACCCTGGTTTCAGTTCAAAGTTGTTTGCTGCTATAGCGGGGCGTGCGATTCCGGAGTAATTTTCATTAACAACAGGCCTGACATAGTCCCGAATAGCTTTCGGTTGATTATTCCCATTAGCTGCTCCTACTTCCTGTTCAGCCATTGTGTCATGTTCGTCTCTTTGTATACCCCTCAAATAGCGAAAAGTGCATTCTGGTTCAGGATCAACAGGCAATAGATTGATGTTTCTTGCCCTTCGCATAAACAACTAAAAACAAGATTACGGAAGCTATTAAAAACCAATAAAATAAAATAAAATGAAATGAATGAAACTGAAAAATAAAAATTCCAAATTAAAATAGAAACTAGTTGGTAATAATATCAATAGAATTCAAATCAATCCCCCGACAACGGCGCCAAAAACTTGTGACGCGTTTTCTATAACGTGAATTTATGCCGCAAGTGTACGGTGTCAAGTTTTGTAATATAGTATGAAAGTTAGGATGTCGAACCAACAGGGATTGTAATTTAATTCCACTAAATACTATAATTATGCAACTTCTATTTTATCTAGACAATTGATGAATGATTGATTGATTGTTTTAAACTAAAGTAATGAAATTGGTTGAGACAAAATTGAGGAATATAAATTATCAAAATGAAGAACCTTAGGGAATGATTTCACCAACTTTCAATTATGATTCAATGATATCAAATTATCCAATTAATTTTCCAATATTTAAAAGCAAGAATCCAATTGTATTTCTCTCCCCTCTCTCGAGTGCCGGCTAGAAATTAATACTACAATTCAATCCCAATATCTCTATTCCGAATTAAAGCTTAGAATTTATCAAAGTCCCGATTCTTTTGTGAAGTAAGTTTCATAGATTTTACACTTTCTCTCGAAACCCATAAAACCTACGTTGCATCAATCCTATGATCACGCCTAAATTCCCCTCTCTCGAGTGCCGAAATTGACTAGCATCTATTCATTCAATTATTGATCAAGTATTTGAAAGCATTAAATTCATGACACAATTAAATATATTTGGAAAATCAAACATAAATAATTATAATATAATTAAATCATAATCTCAAGTTCGGCTACATCAAACCCTAGCTAAATTATTTAGTTCATGAAAAAATTCATAAAATCTAAACAATCTATTTTAAAATTTTCAAGTTTCTTCTTTCTGGGGTCGAGCGCCCAGGCGCCCAGATTGGGGGCCTGGGCCCTGCGTATTCTGCTGATTTTCAGGATTGTGGGCGCCAAGGCGCCCACCTTGAGCACCAAGGCGCCCAGTTCGCTGAAATTTAGTTGACGTTTCGTTCAGTATTTTTAACATAACTCTTTTTCCTGATATCCGATTGAGATGATTCAAGTTGCATTGGAAAGCTAACACAAAGACCTACAACTTTTTTTCAGACATCATTCTCCAATTCAATCGTTTACTATGTCAAAAATGAGTCTCAATATGAGACTAAAAATCTGGAGCAAAACTTTTCGGTTGTAAATTGATTTGTGATCATATTTTGACTAAATTTGATCCCTTTGACATCTTTCCTCATCCAATTGGCTCTGATCACTCTCAAATCTTCATCGTGAGATTCGGTATAACTTTTCAATATTTGTACTTTAGTCCCCGAATTTAGATATCTTACAATTTAGCACTTTCCTTTCCAACTTTTGTTTATTTTCTTCAATCTCATCAACCTACATCACAACATCAAAACACACATAAAAACACTCTAAAAAGCTCTCAAGGATGACAAAATAACGAATTAAGTGACATAAATATCATGAGTGTAGAACACTCATCAATGACCAAGCCACCAATGTATCTCCCAAGTATACACAATAACCGGCTATTGATCTTCTATCATCAGGGCATGTTGCCCCGTTTGCATAAACAAAACCAGTGATGTACATTTTATCACTCATTTGAATCCATAATCCTTGCTCAATAATCCCTTTCAGATATCTAAAGATTCTTTTAACTGCTTTCCAATGGACATCTGAAGGTTCTTGCAAGAATTGACTCATCTTATTCACAACAAAAGTTATGTCAGGCTATGTGCGCCCTAAGTATTGTAGTCCACCAATTGCACTTCTGTATAGAGAAGGATCTTCCATCTTTTCTCCTTCACTTGTGGAGATATTCTTGCCTACTGTCATAGGCATTGCACAAAGTTTTAGATGCTCAAAATTGAAACTTTCTAGCAAGTCAGTTGTATACTTAATCTGAGTGAGATGCATACCTGATTCACCTCTTCTTACCTCAATTTCCCAAAACTGATGTAGCTCACCCATGTCTTTTAATGCAAAATGTGTATTCAAATTGTCAATAAAGTCCAGCAACAACTTTTGATCATTGCCCGTAATCACTAAATCATCAACATATACTAAGGCAAAGATTACTTACTTCTAATTCATGTAAAAAAATAGGGAACTATCTGCTTTTGATTTTAAAAACTTCCAGTCCAGTAGAGTCTTCTTCAGTTTTTCATACCTGGCTCTAGGTGCTTGCTTGAGTCCATAAATAGCCTTTTTTAGTTTGCAAACAAAGGCGGGATTTTCTTTGTCAATAAAGCCTTCAGGTTGCCTCATATAAACTTCTTCATCTAGTTTCCCATTCAAAAATGCATTTTTAATGTCGACTTATCTCATACTCCAGTCGTTTGAGACTACAAGAGCAAGAATTATCCTCAGAGTGGAAGCCTTTATAATTGGGTTGAAGGTTTCATGATAATCAATTTTTGATGTTTGCAAGAACCCTTTAGTAATAAGTCTTACTTTATGCTTTAATATCATTCCTCTAATATCTCATTTAAGTCTGAAAACCCATTTGTTTCGTATTACCTTTTGACTGATCAAATGTGGTACTAGTTCCCAGGTTTTATTTCTCATCAATGCCTTGTATTCATCTTCCAATGCCTCTTTCCATTCTTTATTTACCAGAGCCTCAAGTACATTGTTAGGTTCTAGTCCATGTTGTACTCTTTACACTAAATTGAGTAGACATTTGGTCTAAAATACCAGCTTTACTTCTGGTAATCATAGGATGCTCTATAATCTGATTCATCTATTTTGCTACACTCAAATTCAGTTTATCGTTTGCTTCAGTTTGCTCTATCTGAGCATCTGCAGTTCATTCTTGAATTTCAACTTGGGTGCCTTCAATATTTGTCTCTGTGGTTTTATTCTCATTTCACTTAGATATCAAGTTTTCGGCCATTTCTAGTTAATCGAAACTAGAAGATGTTGTTGTTGGAATTGCATCAGAATGAGCTTCATTAGTTGAGCAAGTTGGGCTACCATTTGGAGTGTGGAAAGGTAGATAATTAATGATGGTTTCAGACTTCTGTGAATCATTTCTTTTATTGAGAAAACTAGATTGGAATGGAAACTCATTTTCATTGAAGACTACATGCCTAGATACATATACTCTTCCTATTGGACTTAGACATTTGTATCCTTTATGGGAGTTACTGAAGCCAAGAAACACACACTTTGTCTGAATTTATGTTCTTGATATGGTCTGAGATAAGGAAAACAAGCACAACTAAAGATTTTGAGTGACTTGTATTCAACATGTTCATTGTTTAGAACTTGACAAGGTGCTTTCATTTTGAGAACAGGTATATGTAGTTTGTTAATAAGGTAAGTGGCTGTGTGAAAGGACTCCCACCAATAATGTAAAGGCATAATTGCTTGAGCAAGAAGAGCTAGATAAGTTTATGTTATGTGTCTGTGTTTTCTCTCAACTCTACCATTTTGGGCTGAGGTGTGAGGACAAGAAGCATATCAATACCAGACTTTAGAGCTAAATCAATGAATGCTCTAAATCCACCTCTCCAATCAGACTGGGGTGTTTTGATTTTCCTATCAAACTTATTTTCAACTAGATTTTCGAATTGAATGGATAGAATTAATGTTTCAGATTTATTTCTCATGGGATAGATCCATGTATACCTACTATAGTCATTAATGAAGAGAATGTAATATCTGAAATAGAGGTAGAGTTTATAGGTGCAAGGCCTCAGACATCTGTGTGAATTAAATCAAGAGGAGCTAATGCATGTGAAACAGATAATTTGAATGGCAAGGAGTGTGATTTACCAAGTTGGCAAGCATCACAAAACTGAATGATTTCATTAGCATTGAATTTCTCATTACAAGATTTAAGTACTTGTGACATCGTATAGGTTGTGGGATGTCCAAGTCTCATATGTCACTGCTTCAACCTAGACTCATACTCAGTAGTAGTTTTAGGCACTTTAGATTTTGACAACAAATGTTGAGGGATTCATATTATTTGGATAGACTGACTTTTGACAGAGAAGGTTTTTGGCTTGATTTGGATGCTCAACTTAATACAGCTCATCCTTATGCTTCTCTTCCAGCAACACCTCCTTCATTTGTTTGTCCTTAACAAACAGAAATCAGAGTGAAATTCCATAAATACACCATTATCAGATGGCAATTGGGAAACACTTATTAACTTTTTCTTAATTGATGGAACTAGTAGTACATTATTACGAACCAGTGATTTGTTATTCACTGTGTTCAGACGATTTGTACCAATATGAGAGATATGGAGTTTGTTACCATTATCAATAGCAAGTCTTTCCTTACCATCATACTTGTGTACCTCAGCCAGGTTCTTCTTCTCAACAGTGACATGGTTACTGGCTCCTGAGTTCGCAAACCAAGCACTTGATGAAGCTATAAGAGCTGCTGGTCTTAAGGAAATGTTCTGGTAGTGCTGTTGAGGCCTTGTACCCATATACGTTTCATCAAAATGATTGTAACACTTTTCTGCTGAATGATTGCTTAAACCACAGATTTTGCAAGGTCCTTTGTTTTTAGTTCATTTGCTAATTCTACCTCTGCTTCTTCCACCTCTATTGTAGTAGTTTTTCATTCCATAATTAGATCTACATCATTTGTTGATATTTGATCTGTGCACGAAATTACTGAGGTGTAATGCAAGTTAACTGAGGCTAGGTTATTTTTTACAG
The DNA here is from genome assembly GCA_035079005.1 of Fraxinus americana. Classification (NCBI taxonomy): domain Eukaryota; kingdom Viridiplantae; phylum Streptophyta; class Magnoliopsida; order Lamiales; family Oleaceae; genus Fraxinus; species Fraxinus americana. The sequence continues at coordinate 17,899,878 of CM068721.1, read as the reverse complement.
CATTGAGATGCTCAATTCGACTCTCAAAAGTCATCATACAGATTGCAACTCAGGCCAAGAGACAGACTCTTCTATTGATTTGAACCACTATAGGAGTGTACTTTTCATCCAGTCTAGCCAACACTTGTGTAACGAGATCATTGTGAGGGATTTTTTTCTTACAATTTCGAGATTATCTGCTAGTTGCTTAATTGTATTTAGGTACTCATCAATATTCATTGAACCCTTTCAGTCCTTTGAAGTTCACTAATAAGGAAAATGACCAAAACTTTCTTGGACAGCATTCCAGAGGTTACAAGAGTTCGTAGATCCCATCACTCTCATGGGGATCTCAGCAGTCATTGAAGAGTAGAGACAGCCCATCAGTAGTTGATCAGTTGACATCCATTACACATATTGAGTATTTAGTATCATTTTAACAGTGGTTCCAGTAGGGCATGAGATTTATGTTGCTAGAAATTCTGCTAGGCAAACTTTTGTTCTTGTGATAAAACCTTCAAGATTATGGCCCTTAATAATGGACATCACCATGTTCTTCCATAGCAAAAAATTGTTCCTATCAAGCTTCACTGATGGAACTTGAGTAAGACTTATTCCAAGAGATGACAACTGATTTCCTCCCAGCATTGAAGGCATCACCGTGCTTGAGGTTGGCTGAGCTGATTGTGTATTGTCATTAGATTTGGTGTTAGCCATTATTCGGCTCTGATACCAAGTTGAAGTTTGATAAAATCGTTGAGGAGAAAACTGATGTAGAAGTAGGAAACTTGAATGTATTATATGATTGTATTTGTTACAATTCAATTTACATTGGTCATGATACAATATATATAGACATTTATGGAGTGGTGAGCAAGTAAGATGGGAATCAAATCACGTGCAATACACCAAAGAATAAATTAGAGTTATAACTAACTAATCATAGCGCCACATGTGCACATTAGCAGCTGATGATTTCTTAATTTCCTATTTTTGTTCTGTTTGATTGACAATTTTTTTCAAGGAAAATATTTTCCTACTTTTGATCACGTGATCATATTTTCGGTGAAAACAAGAAAAAATATTTTCTTTAGGGGGAGGTGGTTTTTATTTTCAAGGTAATTCACTCTTATCTACCCAAAAATAAAAAAATGGATAAATATAATTTTTTTTTTTTTTATGTTGAAAATTAAATCAATCAAATATATTTAATTAATAATTTTCATAAAAATAAGTTATAGGCAATTGAATTGTTTAAAATTAATTTTTTTCATACAAATTCCATATTCACACTCAAACGTACCCTTAGTTTTCTCATAATTTAATTTATCAGTTTTTCTTTTTTAATTTTCAAATTCAATACAAAATTTAATCTCATTATTTTATTTGTAACATATATTTAATTTGGTCAATTTTTATTGTGAGAGTGTTGAATTTTTCCACTATAAAAAGAAGTGGATTTCGCATTGTTTTATACACAACAAAACAAAACTTGAAAACATTCTCTAGTTATCTCATATTATCTTCTTATAATTTTGGCAATTGATATGCTTGTTCTATCTCTCCCTATGGTCATGCTCATAGAAGGAGAATCTACTATGAGTTATAAGAGTTTTATTTTGGAGCCGTGCAATGCCAAAAGTACCTCGCACGAAGGGAAAGCCACACGACTTTAGGATAACGTTTCTCTCTCTCCCCCTCCCCCGAGGCCAACTTTTCTAACTCGATTCTCATATTTAATTATTTGATTCATACTTATAGTTGATAATTTATTACACAAATCATGTAATTTTTACAGCAATCTAAAGTCGTGTGGGTGATTTGAGTAATAATAATTTGCGGTAGTTGTTAATATACTTATTATTATTATGCTTCAATTTTTATTTGATTCTATTAAAAAAATTTTAGAACCTTTTATAATTTTCATTTTGAAACTTATTGCACAAGTTTTGAATTCTGGGAGCTAATAGAAATTTTATTGATTAAATATTGCACTTTCTAAATTGCTTCAATATTTTAAATTTAAGGTTGTATTCCATTTTGATATATTACTGGAAAGTTTTGAAATATATATCATTTACTTGATTGAAGATCAAGTCAACTTAAAATAAATAGTTTTAACTCTTTAAAACATTTCCAGAATTTAAGGTGCTGATCAAGTCAATTGAAAAAAAAAAAAAGAACGTTCAGTGCATTGTTAATATAAAATTAATTGTGACTATTGCACTTGAAACTTCAAATTTCATTTAATCACTTATATTATTACTTGTAATATTTGTTGTTAGAGAATTAATACAGTCAAGTTTTAAATATTTAAATGAAAATTTTATTGTTAGTTTTATAAATATATATTGTTTAGATATAATTGCAAAATATAAATTGACCAATTTATATATATACGGTTACTTCTCTTTGCCTTAGTAATTCATAGTATAACATCTCATTAAGATACTAATAGTGCTAAATCGAAAAATTTTGATGGAAAAATTTTAAAAGATGGAAAAAAACAAATGGAATATTGGTTGACCATTCTAGGGTTAATTACTGCTATAAAAGAATGAAGGTAGAAAGTCTACCTCATGGTATAACCCAAAACAAATTGGATTCCAGTGTCATAATCGAATTTTAAGTATTCTTTCTGATAGACTTTATGATATTTATAAAAATATCACAGGTGCTAAAGAAATTTGGAAAATTTTAGAGGAAGAATATGGAATTGGTGATGCTGGAGTCGATAGATTTAATGCGTCAACCTTTAACAAATATGTTATGGATGACGGAAAATTTTTAAATGAACAAATCCATGAATTTCAAGTTTTACTACGACATGTAGAAGGGTCAAGTTTTAGTGAGGACTATAACGTTTCATTCCTTATAGATAAACTTCAACCTTCTTGGTCGGATTTTGCTAAAGGTCTTAGACCAAGTATTCAGTTGTTTGAGAATAGAAGACATCATAGAAATTGTTTCAACAATGTAGATGAATCACATACTAAAGCAAACTTGGTAGAAAATTCAAAAACTCCTACTAGCTCATCAAAGGAATTTAAGTCTCGAGGTAATAAGTTTAAGAAAAACTTTCTCCCTTATGGAAAAAAATTCTGACCTAAAAATAATTACTCTTAAGAATAACAAGGGCAAAGAGAATGAGCAAGGGCCACATATGTATGTGGAAGAAACAACCATCTCACTCGAGATTGCTACTATAAAAGTATTAAGGAGTACAAGAATAAGGACAAATTTCAAAAGGATCAAGTAAACATGCTGAAAGATGGTGAACATTCCATTAGGTGTGAATCATCTAGGGATGGCAATGACTCGGCTCGGCCCATATACCAACGAGCTCGGCTCGGCTCGTTACAAAATGGCCTTGTTCGGCTCGCCGCTCAGATTTTTTTTTTTTTTACTATTCTATACATTTTCTAAACCTTTAAAAAAAAAAGATATACATTTTCTAAAACATTTTTCTTTTTTAAAATAATAATAATAAAAAAAAGATAAACTTTCCTCATTTATTCAGGTTTGGGACTAGCTACTTCAATTTCGAATAGGCGGAGTTAAAAATTGTACACGAACAACTTGTTGCGTGTACAATTTTTTAAAAAAATTTAAAAAATCAAGATTATAACTCAAAAATGTAAAATGTAGAAGATAATCAATATATTAGAAATCTAGAGAGTAAAGAATGAGAAATTGATAGTTGGGTGGAAAAAAATGGATTAATGGAAGGGTATTTATAAGGAAAAAATGGAATTGAAAAAAAAAAAAAAAAAAAATTCAGTGATCCGAACTCACTGAAAAAAGTTTAGAATGATCACTGGACTTTTTCTTTCTTATTTATTGACAAGCCACGAGCCGAGCCGAGCCGAGCCGTGGGCTCGCTAGGCTAGCGCTCGCCTAGAAAACGAGCCGACCAGGCTCTGCTTGCCTTGCTAACTAGCCTGCTTGGCTTGCTAGCCAGCCTGCTCGGCTCGGGCTCCGAACGAGCTCGAGCGGCTCGTGACTCGTTTTTCACGAGCAGACGAGCCTCTCGGCTCGATTGCCACCACTAGAATCATCAACCTCTTTAGTCAATTTTACTTATACTAGTAATGAATGGTGGTTAGATTCAGGAGCAAATGTTCATGTTTGTTTTGATAAGAGTTTGTTTAAATCTTATCAGACTTCAAGCAAATGAAGCGTAACTTTGGGAAATGACTCCATTGCTTCTGTATTGGGAGTTGGAAGTGTCGGGCTTAAGATACTTCTAGGAAGAGTTTAATTTTAGATCAAGTTCTCCATGTTCCTGAAGGTAGAATAAATTTAATTATGGGTCATTTTTAGTTCAACAAGGTTTTATACTTGTAATGGAGTAAAATAAGGTTGTTGTAACAAAAAAGACAATGTTTTTGTCCGGAAAGGTTATATTAATGATGGATTGTTTAAACTGAATATTATTGAAAATCTTTATCATGATTCTTCCATGGTTCTTAATATTGAAGTTAGTGGTTTGCGGCATGAAAGATTGGATCGTGTTAGTAATATGAAGATCAAGAAACTTACGGATCTGACCTTGATTCCAAAATCTCAAGTTGGTAATAATAAGTGTGAAATTTATGTACATGCAAACAAACTAAGAGACCTTTTAAATTTGTTAGAAGCCATACGAACATCTAAGAATTGATTCATAATGATGTTTGTGATTCTAATAGATCCCCAACATGAGCAGGTAATAAGTATTTTGTAACATTTATAGATGACTATTCTAAGTATTGCTATATTTATTTATTGAAAACGAAGGATGAAGTCTATGATAAGTTCAAAATCTATATAGCGAAAGTCGAAAACCAATTCGAACGTAAGATAAAAATCTTTAGGTCCGATAGAGGAGGATAATATAGTGGAAAAAATCTTATGGACTACTGTGAGGATAATGGTATAATATACGAAGTGACACCTCCTTATTCACCACAATTCAATGGTATTGCAGAAAGGAATGCTATGCTCATAAATTTTGAAACACCTGAAAACTTATGGGGTTAACTTCTTGTTACATATTGAATCGAGTAATTGTTAAGGATAATATTAAAACTTTGTATGAGCTATTGAAAAAGAGATTTCCTAGATTAAATTTTCTAAAAGTGTGGGGATGTTTGGCAAATGTAATTATACCTGATCCTAAATTTTCATAGAATATGCTCAAAATAGTAGCGCATATAGGTTCTTGATTGTAAATTCTGAAGTAAGTGACATTACAAATAATACTATCATTGAAGCTAGAGATGCTACTTATTTTGAATATTTTTTCCATTTAAGACTAGAATTTCAAGTGAAACATCGACTTCTAAGAAAATGTTTTAAATAGTACTCCATCTAGTTCATCTTTAGAAGGTGAAGTTGAACATGAACATACGAGGAGTAAAAGGACTAGGAAAGAAAAATCATTTGAAGAAGAATTCTTTTTATATCTAGTTGAAGCTGAACCTAATACTTATAATCAAGCTATGGTCTCTACTGAAGCACCTTAATGGTAGGAAGCTATCAATGATGACTATGAGTCAATTATACAAAATAATACTTGGATTTTATGTGATTTAGCTCAAGGTAGTAAGGCAATAGGATGTAAGTGGGTATTTAAAAAGAAGTTAAAACCTGATGGAAGTATAGATAAATATAAAGTTAGATTAGTGGCTAAAGGATTCACTCAAAAAGAAAGAGTTGATTATTTTGATACATATTCTCATGTTCCGAGAATAACTACTATTAGGACATTATTAGCATTAATTATTATTCATAAATTGATCATTCATCAATGGACGTTAAGACTGCATTTTTTAATGGTGATTTAGATAAAGAAATATATAGAACAATCAGAAGGATTTAAAGTCAAAAGACAAGAATATAGAGTATATAAATTAATGAAGTCATTATATAGATTAAAACGAACTCTTAAACAGTGACATGAGAAGTTCAATAGAGTTATACTAAATTATGGATTTAAAATTAATGCACATGACAAGTGTGTACATTTCAAAGAAGATAACAACGAGCATGTGATACTTTGTTTATATGTAGATGACATACTAATATTTGGGACAAATTTAGGATTTGTTAATGATGTGAAAAGTTATTTGTCAAAGAACTTTGAAATGAAAGATTTGGGAGAAGCTCATACAATTTTAGGAATTAAGTTAAGGAAAGCATTTTGAAGGAATTTCACTAAATCAGTCTAATGCTATTATAATGATAATAAGCTATTTTCTACTCCATATGATTCAAATGTGCACTTGAAGAAAAATCTAGGTGAACCAGTTTTACAATTTGAGTATTCTCAAATTATTGGATCTTTATTGTACATAGTAAATAAGACAAGACCTGATATAGCCTTTGCTATTGGGAGACTTGGTAAATATACTAACAATTCAAGTAAAGAACATTGGAACGCTCTAAAGAGAGTGCTTAAATATCTCCGAAGTACATTAGGTTATTAGCTATATAAGTTTTTCAAATGTTATTGAAGGATATAGCAATGCAAACTATAATGTAGATATTAAGTCTACTATTGGATATGTGTTCATTCTAGGTGGTGCATCCACATCTTGGGGCTCAAAATGACAAACAATTATATCTAGAAGTACTTTAAAGTCGGAGTTAATAGCATTGGATACAACATGAATTAAAATTGAATTGACTTAGAGATTTATTAATAGATGTACCATTAATAAGTAAGCCAATTCTAGCTATTTCAATACATCGTGACAATAAAGTATCAATAGAGCTTCTAAATCAATCTCACTTAAATAAGAAAATGAACAGATATATTCAAGTCAGTTAGTTAAGGCCTTAACAAAAATGTGATTTCTCTCAATTTTGTAAGATTTGAAAAGAAATTATCAGTCAACTTAACCAAAGCTTTACTAAAAAAGGGTGTTAATAAATCATCAAGGGGGATGGACTTAAGCCCATAAAGAAGACACCTTCGGGAATAACACAACCTTTGTGAGATCCCATGAAGAAAGTTCAATGTGGTAACAACAATCCGCACTGTGTGACTCGTAATAGCACTATATTATTTGTGCTCTCATCCCTATAGTGATAGTGCTATGATTGTGATGTTAGGAAAGGCATAACCCTAAATGAGTACTTGAGGATGGAATTTTCGTAAGATGCAGATCACATGCACCCTTGGTGGACTCACGTAAGAGTTGTCATGAGGTCATGGCTATGAAATTGAGCTATATTCTAGAGACTCTTACTAAAATCAAGATGAGAGCATATTTTCATTAATAGTGCTACCCACTATGAACTAAACCTAAATCGATATTGTATGTGGAACAATTGAAGTTCGACCGAATAGACCTAATTCAAAGTTCAGTCCATTATAGCTCCTTCAAATGGAAATTGTTATCACTAAGCGAGGTTCAAATCCTAAGATACCTACACCTATTACACAGTATAATTTTGTCACTATATACATATATATAATTATATTGAAAGTTTAAAAACTTGTGGGGGATTGTTGAGAATAAGTTTTAAAACATTCAAATTGAAAATTAAAATTTCAGTTTTCTTGTAATTTAATTTTTTATTTATTCTTATTCTAATTTTCAGATTCAATACAAAATTTAATCTTATTATTTTATTCGTAACATATATTTAATTTGATTAATTTTCATTATGAGAGTGTTGTATTTTTCCACTACAAAAGGGAGTGGATTTCCCGTTGTTTTATACACAACAAAACAAAACTTGAAAACACTCGCTAGTTATCTCATATTATCTTCTTATAATTTTGGCAATTGATAATGGCTTGTTCTATCTCTTCCTGTGTTCGTGCCCATAGAAGGAGAATTGACTGCGAACTATAAAGATTTTATCTTGGAGTTGTGTAGTACCCTAAGTACCTGTACGAAGAGGAAGCTATACGACTTTAGGACAGCGTTTATCGCGACTCTTTTTGGTCAGCGTTTCTAACTCTATTCTTATAATTATATTATTTCATTCATGCTTATAGTTGATAATTTATTACACAAATCATGTAATTTTTACAAGAACCACTATCTCATACAGTATGATAAGTACGATTTTACACTTCCAAACTACTAAAATTTGATATTTAGAAGTACTTTTAGAGTATTGAACTTAATTTTGATAATTATTGATTATTTTAGGCAACAACTCGAATGGATGTTTAAGGATGAAAAAGAACAAGAATTTAGTAATAAGGATTGAAGGAGAACAAATTTTGGAATACGAAGATAAAATTATTGTGTTTGGTAGTTGAAGGACCTCAATGCAAATAATGGAGGACTTGGCCTGAACCAAAAAGGCACGTCGAGGACTAAATTGAAGAAGTGAAAAAAATTGGCCTTGCAATCCAGGGACGGATCCAGCACCCAGCCGGGGGGTGGCCGTGTGTGCTGGGCTCCGTCGGACCGCCGATGCCGGCCCTGGTTCGTCTTCTTCTTCAGTTCACTGGTTTTGTTTTTTTTCTTTTTTCATGTGTTGCTTTCCCTTTTTTTTTTTTTTTTTTTTGTCATTTGTTTTAACATTGGGCTGGCGCGTTTAATTCATTCCCTTTTTTAATTACTAGTCTATTGCCCGTGCAATGCACGGGCAATGTGATTACGGAAGTAATGTTAGCGTTCAAAAAAAAAAAAATTATCTGCATTTTTTTATACCATTTTCTGAAGTATGGAATGCATAATATATATATACACACACACAATAAAAAATAAAAGTTGAAGTCCCAAGTATATATGATTTTAGAAAGAAAATAAAATAATAAGAATGAAAGAGATATAAGATTGAATTTTATATATTACAAAAAAAAGAGCAAAATTATAATCCAAACAAAATATGTTTTCTGGTGAAGCTTAAATTTTGAAAGATCTGTAAACTCCATAATGTTGTAGTGTTATTATTATGGGAAGTTTGTTTTCATGTTAGTTTTTGCCTCGTGCAATGCACAGTTTGTGTTATTTTAAACGTAAATAAATATTAGCATTGTGAATGTTAAGAATTTCTTTCGAACATAAGAAATTCTCGTGAATGTGTTGTGTGTAATATGTTTAACTAAATTACAAAAATCGTATAATTTGATACTACTGTGGTTTATGGTTAATTGTCATTATGCTGTCAAAATTATATTTGAAAACGATCATAAGTTCAATTTCTTGTGTTTTCACTTCATACGTATGCGAATATGTGAAGGTATGCAAAATAATCGTGTAAATACTTGAAAAGATTAACTATTAATTAACATGTGAGTGTACACCCTAACAAATACCATGAACAACATGTAACAAAATGGGGCATAATGTCCCCTTGAAACTTTTAAAAAGCTTACAAGTACTTACATATATCATAAGGTCCTCCATAAATTGCAAGACAAAAAGAAACAAAAGAAAAAGGTGCAAAGGACCCAAGTTACTCTACACAAACATATATATTATATTTAGACCAATTTATAGACTGACTTTTTTTTGTTTGTTTTTCTTCTTCTTTTTTTTTTTTTATTTGGAAATAAAAAAAAAATGAGAGAAGATTTTAATTTTCATGGCGTCTGGGCTTTGTTGGAGTATGGCAATTATGGTGTAATGGGTTGGGACCGGCTAGAAGTCTTCTCAGTTCCGAATCCTCAGGCATCTCATTGTAATTTCCAAATCTTAGAAACATTGGAGATGGTCTACCTCTCTTAAAAATCATTTCCTTCCCGTTCTTTCACTAAAACTTCCAGTGTTTTAGCCCTTTCTTGCCCTTTCTTGACTACATGAGTCGGATTCGTTGAACTGAAAGATTTCATATTTAGTATCGAGAATAAAGATGTCATCATGATTGAGTGAAGATCAAGCAAAACACATTTGTCAAAGATATAAGAAGTTGTTACTAAAAAGATTTTTATGATGTATTATGACCAGAAAGAGTGAGAAACATAAAACTTACCTCTTTCATATGAACAATGTGTTTTCCTTTGCATATATACAACATGTTTTATGCTTTTTGGCCTCCATATGCTTCAAACCTTAAGCAACTCCACATTCTTTGGGGTATTATACATGGCTTAAAATAAGAAAGAAATTTCTCTGTTTCGTTCCCTTGTACTCCACGAAGACACGCTTTATGTAAAATGTCATATGACAACATTAAAAGATTTTGATAGACTAAAAATTGTACAAATACAATAATCGTGAATGCCTTTGAGAAAATGGAACTCTTGCTAATAACGAGAAACCTGTGTCCAATCATATAACAAAATGTCAATGAATATATTCTACTAAAGTAATGGAAAACATTATTAATAGACTAACCATAATTGAGAAATATATTGAACTGCAAATTTTAAAGATTAGGGTAATATATTAACTCGTTTCATTAATTTGAATGGAGGATCACAAAGATCGTGTACCTATAAAACATATATGGAAGATTCTATATTAAAGGTGTCGTGAACAAACCACAAAAAATGGATTCGGAGGAATTTGTGAAATGATAAATAATAGTACATATATGGCAATGGAATAAGAGAAATACGGAGATTATTATATACAACACGTGTGTGTACTTGTTTTTATTTAGAAAAAACATGTTAGATGGTATCACCACTTACACTAATATGACATCTTTTGTTGATGAATTAATATTTTATTTCCAAGAAAATGTGGCAGATAGTCTAAAAAACAATGTAAAATTATTTTTTGAGAACTATACAAATGTTGGAAAAATATAATGAAAGTGTATTAGATATTCATAAAAAAATTATATTTTATTTTTAAATTAATTCATACCTGTGAAATATACAGATGCAGTAGAGAATTCATTTGAACTTTCGAATAACATCAATAGAAATTTCGATAACCTGTATATAAAATGAAAAATATTATTTTATGCATAGTAAAATACTGTATTTTAAATATAATATACGAAATAAATATACCTGTGAGAAGGTTGTTCTATGAATGTATAAAGGAAAGAATTTCTTTATAGACAACATTTTCAGTACATGAGTCGTGCGAAGTATCTGTGGTTGATGGTTTCAGTAAAACTTTTAGAGATTTGCTTGTTTTTGCTCTTGATAACGCTACATATAACTGACCATGGCAGAAAACTGGTTCTGGAAGATACAAACCGACAAAATCAAGTGTTTGACCTTGGGCTTTATTTATTGTCATTGCAAAGCATGGTCTAATTGGAAATTGAGTTCTTTTAAATGGAATTGTGGTTCGATCAGATTTCAGTGGTATAAAAGGGATCCTCGGTAAGAAAACATGTTTTCCACAATATTCGCCAGTAGTGATTTCAAAGAAGAATAACGTTTCTCTCAAATTTTCGACAAGTAAGACGTGTTCCATTGCATAACCCTTCAGAAGGATTAATATTCCGCAATAACATTACAGGACAATTTATTTTAAGGTTCAATTCATGAGGTGGAATACCATTTGATGTCAAAGTATTTAAGAAATCTTCTTGCACGCACCGTTACGATTTTTCAATTGCTTCATCAAAACTATAGTATGTGAAAATTTGACCAGGAATTTGTTCAAGCAGAAGTTTGTTAATATGGTCAACACATTCATTTGTAGGTGTAAGAATAACACGGTTTACCATGGTATGTAAATGATCAGCATAAGCTTCTATATTTGGAAAAACACAATGTATCAAAGTTTTCAGAGACGTGATTTCATCTTCGAATGGTAAAATTATACTATTTGGAAGCTTAATACATTTACAAGTATGTTCTTGTTCTGTTCCATTTCCAATTCTAAGCAAGTAATCGCAGAACGTAGAATCGAACTTTGCTCTCATATTATGAACTAATGGTAGATGTACAAACAAAGGCCATAGATATGAGAAAACCAAGCTAGCTTTCATTATGTCTTCTTTTTTTCCTTTCGGTACAAGCGGTAAAACCTGTCGAAAATCTCCTCCAAGAACGATTACTTTTCCACCAAAAGGTAAGTTACAATCAGTAATATCTCTAAGCATTTTATCTACAGCTTCAATAGTACAACGATTTACCATAGGTGCTTCATCCCAAATTATTAGTTTAGACATTTTCAACAAAGTTCCCAAAGCTGATTGTTTGCTAATAGAGCAGTTGACTTCTCCTATTGTTTCCAAAGGAATTTTAAATCTCGAATGAGCTGTTCGACCTCCAGGTAATAAAGATGCAGCTACTCCAGACGATGCAGTTGCTAAAGCAATAAAATGTCTAGACCTTACACCAGCTAAGAGTGCTTTGTATAAAAAGTCTTACCTGTTCCTCCTGGACCGTCGATGAAAAAAGCACCGCTTGATTCAGATTCTACTTTTTCCATAATTGTATCGTATGCAAATTGTTGTTCCTTATTTAACATTGCGGCACAAGTAAAGGTTTCTTGAATTTCCAAATTAATTGTCTCTTCTGCAATCATTCTTGTCAACCTTTCATCTTCATTTATATTTACATTAAATGGCACAATTCCATAATCATTTATATTTTTACCCAGGATTCTAAAATAGAACTTATATCCTCCGTAGCTCGTATTTCTGACTTCAATAGGTATATTTTGATGTACATAATCATCCATCATATAAGATTTAAATTTATCCCACAATAACTTTGGATGATTCGGATTGCACAATGTAAGAAGTGTAGCAAAAAGTCGTTTTAAAGAACAAGGCATTTCGTAAATAATAGCTTCGGATAAACATTCTTCACAACGATTGTCTCCACTTAATAAACCATGTAAAAGTGCTACTTCTCGAAATGTACCAACAATTGTTTCATTAAAAGTTCTTATATCGTCAAATGATGTTGGTCCTCTAATATGGTTAAGAAGAATGCGAAAGAAATATCGTTCTCCTTCTCGATGGATTCATTGAGACAATTCGTCCGATAACAATTTGTTTCTTTCTGGGAGTCCAAATTTTGTTATTTGCATTCCAAACAAAATATGTTGGGATATCTCGATACAAAAGCGTTCGAGCAAATTCATTTGCTTTATTTAATCGAAAAATTCAGTTAACATTGTTCTCCTTGTATTTTCATTCTCAATAATAGTAGATAAATCATCCGTATTTTTGTATGTAACTTGTTGATGATCTTCGGTATAAAGTTGTAAAGAATAAACAATTGGATAGATTTCTGACAAATTGAATGAAAAAATCCTCCACATAGCCTCAGGTGGAGATATCCATCTAGCAGATTGATAAGCAGATATTTCATCAATATCTTTTTCTTTTTCATCTTTGCTAACGAAAAAATTAATACGATCATGTCCTTTGTATACATATTTGTACAAATATTTTACAGCTTTAATAGAAGAACATATTTCAACGTTGATATGACAGTCAAATTTTGCACTTAAATAAGGATTATATGGTACAACCCATTGATTGTCTAACATTTGACCTCTAACTTTAATACTAATACCATTATTACGACGTCTATACAATGGGTATGAATTATCTCCAAATATAGTATTATTACAATAATCTCTTGGATATTTATTCTTACAACCACTATTTGTCACTATGCATACATTTTTGGGATTAAGATTTCCACAAGGGCCATGTATATTATGCTTCACAATAAAAGAATAAAGATGAGGGTACTTGTTTTTATCAGGAATTTCACAAGATACTATCCTATCAACTTGTTGAGCAGAAGAAATCTTATGGCCACGGTTAAAAATTATCAATAGATGTGCGTGAGGAAGCCCTCTTTTTTGGAATTCAATCATGTATATATGAGCAACAACAGGACCAAAAATATTGTTCTTATACAAATCATTTTTAAGCTCTTCTAATTTTGCTCTAAATATACGTACAATTAAATCCGGTCGATTTTGAACCTCATCATTATGTTTCAATTCTTGCTTAATTTCTGGCCAATTCGGATTACATGTTATAGTTAAGAATATATCTGGTTTTCCATAACGTTGAACAAGAGCCATAGCATCTAAGTATCTCCTTAGCATATCTCTAGGTCCGCAAGTAAAGGACTGTGGTAAAACAAATTTCTTTCCAATTTTGTACCCTCTTGTTTCCCCGTTCTCGACACTATCTACAATACCTTGATAAAGTTCAGCACGAATTTGTTTCTGGTTATTACGAAAGTAATCTAATCTCGCTGTTTCGATTTTAACATACATATCTACAACATATTGTTGAAAAAGTCTACCAGTAGAAGCAACACAAACTTACCTGTAAGCCTAATCTATAGCTTGTATGCATAATACTCACGACATGAAACCTGATATCGTTTCTTCATTTTATGAAACACTGCATGAGGAAGAATAAAACAATTTTTATATATGTAACTAAAACATCGATATTTTTAAAATTAGAAAATATATGACAAAGTATATAAGTAAACCTTCAGCTTCTTTTTCAATAAATACGAATTAGAGTTCACAATAATATAATAGGAACTTTAAGGAAAAAAATACAAAGATTAATTACAGATTAAACTCTACGAAATCTAGAAAAGAATAAAAAAAATATTATACCTGAAGATAGCACAATTCAATCGATGTTGAAAAATTTAATATGTTTACTTTGAGAATGGTTTTTTTGTAACTTAAAAAATTGGAAACAAATTTAATATCGACAAAATCATGAATGACTAAAAATAAAGCAAATAAAGAAAATCATAATAAAAATAAAAAATCGAAGTGTATATGAAGTAAATTGAAGAAAGTCACATATTTTTTTTATCAAGATGAGAAGTGGCATCTCTCGAGTGGTTCGGGGTCGAGGCGGCGCCTCGTGGGGTTGGGGGCAACGCCCCGCTGGGATCGACCTGCCCGGTCGGTCGCGGGGTCGAGGCGGGCGCCCCCTGGGAACTCGGGGCAACGCCCTGAAAAAATTTAGATTTCATGTATGTATCAAATGAAATATTTTCTAATATTTTTGAACTAAATTTGTAATAAGCGAAATTATATTTATAGTAGAATTTTTAGCTAAAAAAAGTAGAGGGAAAAAAGGTAAAAAAATTAAAAAAAAATATGGGTCCCCGTTCGCGCACGGAAACTCGGGTTTCCGTGCACGCACGGGGAAACTTTATTTCCGTGCACGCACGGGGAAAACCATTTTCCCCGTGCGCGCACGGAGACCGAGTTTCCCGTGCTCGGTCTCCCGTGCGCGCACGGGAAAATGGTTTTCCCGTGCGTGCACGTGGAAACCCGAGTTTCCGTGCGCGCACGGGGAAACTCGATTTCCCGTGCGCGCACGGGAGAAACACGCGATTATTTTTTTTTTATTTCTTCTTTTTTATTATCTTTCTTATTCAATTTTTGAACGATTTTTTTATCTACATAAATTCAGGTACGATTGTATGTAAGTATTATTAATTGTTGTAATAAAAATTTAATGTTGACAACCAGTAATAATACTGATAATACTAAAATGATATGTTGACAAATTTATTAAGTTAACCTAATATGCTTCAGAATTTATTGTGAAATATAGAGAAATATTAAATCTACACAAACAAAATAACTATACCTAACTGCTTACAAAAATCTTAAACATGGAATACAATTATATTTACTTAAAGAAATACTAAATACTAAACATGCA
The DNA here is from genome assembly GCA_035079005.1 of Fraxinus americana. Classification (NCBI taxonomy): domain Eukaryota; kingdom Viridiplantae; phylum Streptophyta; class Magnoliopsida; order Lamiales; family Oleaceae; genus Fraxinus; species Fraxinus americana. Next base: position 17,884,356 of record CM068721.1, on the reverse strand, counting down.
AAAGTAATAATAATATGAACGAAAATAACTTCTACGTATAAATACTTACAGTAAAAGTTTATGTTCTGCTGCAATACCAAAACTTCAAAATTTAGTCGTAGAAGCTGAAGAACATAATGGAGTAAAATAAATATTTTCAAGATTTATAGATAAATGATATTTGCATTCTAAATATACAAAAAACAAAATTAACTATACCTAACTAATAAATACTTACAGTAAACAGAAACGAAGGTTAAGAAATTCTCGATGATAGAATAAATTTTTCTTCATTAGTTCTCCTATATAAATAGAATAATCTCTTCGACCGACTACAAAAATCAACCGACTAAAAAAATATCTTTTCAGTTTTGCATGTTTATTTTTGATTTGCTTCTCCAATACGTTTATCTTTATAAAATATCAACTGTATTTGACGGTTTGCAATAAGTCGGTTTGCAGGTTTATTTTATTTTTTATAAATATTTTCTTTGCCCTTTTCTTTACCTATAGTAGGGATAATAACAGTACATAATTGGGATATGAAATACAAAAATATAGCACGGCGCCTACATTTTTGACTCCTAATTTGTTTGTTTCTTGAATAGAATATTAAATGGAATAATATGAAATATCTGGGAAAATGATCCCCAACTTTTTGTTTCCTATTTTTTTTTACAGATGAAGTCGGCCAATTTTTTTGAACAGTACGAAACCGGTTTCGAACCAGATCAATGTGAAAACCAATGTGACAAAAATGAACAGTGAATCTCACATTCTCTCTTTTAAGTGAAGGAGTGATACATTGGGCCATTTGTCTAGCCAGTCCTTAATAGATAACATTATTAACAATTTAGAATTTTCCAACAATTTAACATACATTCCGTCTCTCCCATCTCCCAAATTGAAATCAATCCCTAATTTCCCATTCCAAAATCCTCCACCTTCTCCAATCTGTCCCTTCTCCGGACTCCAGGGCAGCAGACTTCGTCAAAGTTCAGTGCTCATTTAGAAGTCATCACTCATCCTGCATCCCCGTTGTGCCGTCGCAAGTCGTAACCTATCTTTTTGTGAGTTTTTTTATGTATTTTTTGGCGCATTCTTTTCATTTTCCTTGGTAGTATTTGGTATTTGAGTTCTGGATTGGAATCTGCTACGATTTTTTTTTCTTTCTTTCAAAGACAAGGATGTGCTGCTTTTTACTTCAATTTGATGATTATGTATAGTAGATTTCTTAATGTGTTCACTGTATTTCTCAATTTTTTGGATAATTTAGATGCCCGTGTATGGGGACTGGGGTAATATTGAGTATGAGTGATTGAGTGTCCTATTAAATTTTACAAGGTCAATTCATACTTTTTTGACCCATAAATTGAGAGGGTAATTAGGTCAAAATCATGATTTGAAAGTGGTCCTTCTACAAGCTTAACCTGGGATTAACATGGTATGGAGCTTAAAAGGCTTAAATGAGCAATTTTTTCTGCATAATGCTAAAAGATTAGTTGGATAACAACTAAAGGAGCTCTTTTATGATGGTGTTTTACTTGTTTTTCTTGCTTTGGGTATTCACAATGGAAATAAGCATAGAAATTGTTGGATACTGTTAAAAACATAAATACAAAGGCATTTATGAATGAGTAATATAGACTGAATTTATGTTATTGGTGAAAAATTGATCTTCTCTGAATTTATGTTTCGGGTGACCGGTCAACGTCCGCCTGGGCTGAGATGGTGGACTGGGTCTGTCCCTATTGCGATATCAAAGTTAAACAAACAATCAATCACAAACAAGCACCATAACATGCCTATGCGATCACAACCTCTTCTTCTATGTGTTCGCATAGGCCGTACGGAGAGCCGAGATTTCTTCTCCTACTTTGATTCAATATTTGATTCAAGACAAAAAGGGCTCAATTTTTAACCTAATAAGGCAAGTATAAATAAACTTTTTCTATTCATGGACACAATCTTGAGAGCAAAAACATAATTTCATCTATAGGAACTCAATATTTTTGGCACGAATTTGGGATTTTAAAGCAGAAAAAAATATTTTGCCAGAAGATTTGCAATATTCAAAGAAGAGGCTGCAGATCCATTGTTAGGATTTGTGGGGGTTAAAGATCAACAATTGCTCGCATTTTCTATTTTCATTGAACCCGATGATGTACTTGATCTTTTCTTTGTATTTTTCTACAATTATGAACAATAAATTCTTTAATTGATAGAATGAACGATATAGCTTAGGTTATCGATGTTAAATTAAATCAAAGATTTCAAGTTCATATTTATGTTTGTTAATTTGCTTATTATGTGCTTGATTTAATTCAATTTTTTGATAATTTATGGACAGTATAAATATTGGGAAATGATATATCTATGTAACTCGTGCAATAAATGACATAAATTTTGATAAGAGATCCAGATACTTATAGGTTATGCAATACTAATGGAGTTTTTGGGATTAATATGTTTGGATTTTCCTGTTTGTACATAATTGATTATATAATATGATGTAGAGGGAAAAAATTGAATCAAAAAGATAGTTGCATTTTAAAGTGACAAATGATAGTGCCATGTAACATTATAGAGTCCATTATATAAATATTGATGTACATATAGCAAAATTCAATATGTTTGTGTATCAAAATTTATATAGAGATATAGTAAATTTGTACAAGTAATTGGGCTAGTTTTAGTCGAGAGAGATCAATAGTCGAATTGGATAATTCCATCATAAAAAGTATCTCATGCATTGTACATTAATAATATAAAGCCTCATATGTTTAAAAGTATCTCTCTAAATGCAAAACGCTCTTTATTTAGAAAGGCTCTTTAAACATAAGATGTTTTCTATTTTAAACATAAGATGCTCTCTAGTCAACAGTTCAAATTATGCAGCAATAAGCTCTTTAAATTAATACATTAAAATAGATAGTGAGTTTATGATGCGGACATCATTGGATCATCGGGATTTATTTCATTGTCATTAGGAGTTACTTTTAATGTTATTGGATCTTATTTATTTATGCCTTCTAATTTTATTGTTATTAGCTTGTATTAGTGGGTTAGCCCAAACCCGTCAATTACCTAGGTTTTTCGCTATTTAAACAGTTTTACATTACACTTTAGACAGTAGATGATTGAATAAAAATTTGAGTTTGACATTGCCACATTTTCTTCTCCTTCTTCTTCTCAGCTTCTCCTTCCTCCTTTTCTTCTTCTTTCACATTCTACATCAAATTTGGTATCAGAGCTAAACCTGGTTCCATCATCAATTAGCATCCCAAACACTGCTCAACACCCATCAGTTTTCTCCTAAAATTCCAGCCGTCGACAAAAAAACCATAAACCACCATACAATCACCGTAAACCCATCACCTACCTAAGCACAACAACCAAACCAACGCACCATCAGCACCACCCGTAAATACTGCACTCAACAGATCCGAAAATCCTATAGCCATTCACTCCGGTAATCTGTTCAATCACCAATAGCACCGTAGCCACAATTCCTCACTGCCACCGTCATTGAGAACCAATCAATTCCGCACGTTCCATCTATTCCCACATCACCAACTGCAAATTTCCACCAAAAAAAAATCCAAAAAGTCGGAGCTCCCTAGCAACGCGAATCAGTCTCAATCAATTCCGCCTCTGCGATCCCACTTTCGAGTGAGCCGCTGGTGGTCCAAAATTCGTCAACAACCCAACCACTACTATACCAGTTCGCCGCCGTGCTTCTGTCGCTAGCCGCCTCACTGCGTTCGAATGCGTCTGGAGGTTTGGTGTTTGATTGGGCTTCAATTTATGGCCCAAGTTTGTCTTATAGAAATTAATTTACTTTTGCTTTAAAAAAAAGTCTGTTTTGATTTGGGCCTCGGTTTTAGTGTAATCTCTTTTAGTTTCGAAACAAAAAAAAAAAGTATTTTTGTCAATTGGGCCTCAGTTTGTGTCTAGTTAGTCTTGCCTCTGGGCCTCGATTTGGGCCCCTATTTTATTATACTGTGTAATTTGTTTTAGTTGAAAAAAAAATTCTAACATTTTGTAAGTACTTCTCTTTTATCTGTTGATTGGCGCAGTTACTTCAGCAGCAAAACGTGAGCTACTGTTTCTTGTCACTGGAGATTAATTTCTTGGTGCTCATTTGTTTCGACGGATAACAGGGACGCTACTATTCTTCTCTTTAGCTTTACAGTACTGTGTCATTATAAAATCGCGTCAATTAAGTTTTTATGTTGCTATTGTTCCTCATTTACCTACAAATTTACGTCACTAAACCCATAATTGTGTTATTCGCCCATTTTTAACCTACTTATTTAAGCCCTAGCCGTATTATACCCTCAATTATTTTACACGATTGAATTGCTGTTAGTATTTGACATTTGCTTTATTATTTTACATAGATCAGCGGTAGTAGTTTGCCATATTTAGATCTACATAATCCCATACAAAAATTAAATAAATTAATTTAAAAAATAGATTTTTTTATTGATCTCTCTATACATTTCATTTAACTAGTAGTGCATTGTATGCAGTTGCGTAGTGGTCGTCTTGTTACATCTAGTTCCCATAACCTGACCATGGACCCACCTCAACTTGATGCCCTTACTCGCCAATTAGCACAACTTGTCGCTAGTCAACAACAGTTACAAACACAAGTCACCGCTAGTCAACAACAGTTACAAAAGCAAGTCGCAACTATCCAAACTGAGATTGCCGCTGCTCGAGAGGAAACTAGAGACTTAGCTGTTAGGATGTCCACCTTTGAACAAACCCCACACTTGACTGAAGCTGAAAACTCTGACGCGTCTAGTAATAGGCATCATCGTCGTCCTCAAGGTGTCCGACAACATGTTGGGCATAACCGTAGGGATGGACACCACGTCCGTGAACGGGAGTGAGAACATCACCGTCATGATACTCAATCTCCTCCTCGTCACGATGAACTTTTCTTTAGAAACATTAAATCTGGACCCCTACCTTAATTTTCTCCTACAAGAGGACCCTTAGATGGAGAAAGCCCTAAGATAGACTTTTGGGGTGCAGTGGGAGCTGCAGAACTGGGTGCTGAAGAAACAGGGGTACGATTGTCACTACGACTTCTAAACGGAGTCCTAGTAACTAACTCATAATCTCGGACGAAGGCATAGGCATGGTCAAGAGTAGCAACGCCCCGAAGGACAAGCTCACATTTTAGATCATCTTTGAGGCCTTGTCGAAACCTGCTTAAGGTCATGGCTTCATCCTCAACGACCTGACATCTCATTCTAAATTCATCAAAATGAGTGACGTACTCAGTCACTGGTCGAGTGCCTTGCGTGAGGACATTCCATTGATCCAACAAATAACCCTTATACGAATGAGGTAGATACTTCTCTTGAACTGTGATGCTTCATTTCATCCCAACTCCCAACAGGAGGAGCACGACGACGCTCCAGGAGTTCGGGTATCTGTAGATCCAGCCAAAATTCAAGCGATTGTTAATTGACCTTAGCCTAAGACTTTGCATGATGTCAGGAGTTTTCATGGCCTAGCAACCTTTTACCGTCGTTTCATCGAGGGGTTTAGCACAATCATGGCTCCCATTACGGAGTGTATGAAGAAGTGGGAGTTTCATTGGACCCATGAAGCTACTAAGGCCTTTAAACTAGTTAAGAAACGAATGACAGAAGCTCCTGTCATGCGCCTTCTTGACTTCACCAAGGTTTTTGAAGTTGAGTGTGATGCCTCCGGGGTCGGCATAGGGGGAGTCCTTAGTCAGGAACGCCACCCTGTCACTTATTTCAGTGAGAAGTTGAACGACGCCAAACAACGGTACTCGACTTATGATAAGGAATTGTATGCAGTTGTGCAAGCTTTGCGATATTGGCTTCATTATTTGCTACCCCAAGAATTTGTTCTTTATTCAGACCATGAGGCGCTCCGTTATCTCACCTCCAAGAAGAGATTGAATTCTAGGCACGGTTGCTGGGTTGAGTATTTACAGGCCGATTCTTTTGTTTTGAAATATAAGTCGTCGTATCTCCCTTCTGTCCATCATGAACGTTAAAGTCATAGGTTTTGAACGGCTTAAGGAAGAGTACAAAACTTGTCCTGACTTTAAGGATATCTTTCTTGATTTGCAAAATGGACAATCGGATGCTGTGGATGGTTTTCGCCTTGAGGAGGGTTATCTTTTTCGAGCTAATAAATTGTGCATCCCTCGAACTTCGGTGCGAGATTTCATAGTTTGGGAAATTCATGCGGGAGGTTTAGCAGGTCACTTTGGGCGAGATAAGACCATAGAGGAGATTGAACGTCAATTCTATTGGCCTAGTTTGAAGAAAGATGTGGCCAAGATAGTTAGCACTTGTAACACTTGTCAGCTAGCCAAACAAAAGAGACAAAACAGTGGCCTTTACACACCTCTTCCCGTTCCTGATTGCCTTTGGCAAAATGTGTGCATGGATTTTGTGTTAGGGCTTCCACGTACCCTGAATAAACATGACTCCATTTTTGTGGTAGTGGATCGTTTTTCCGAGATGGCTCATTTTATCCCTTGTAGCAAAACTTCAGATGCGTCTAGGGTTGCCACATTGTACTTTAATGAGATTGTTAAATTGTATGGCCTCCCCAAAACCATCGTGTCAGATAGGGATGTTAGGTTTACTAGTCACTTTTGGAGAACGTTGTGGCACAAAATGGGTGCAAAGTTAAAATTCTCTACTGCCTATCATCCGCAGACTGACGTTCAAACGGAAGTGGTTAATCGTAGTGTTGGTAATTTACTAAGGTGTCTGGTCCAAGAAAATCTTAGAAATTGGGATTTAATTCTTCCTACAGCTCAAATTGCATATAACAGCTTCATGAATCGGTCGTTACGTAAGAGTCCATTTGAAGTTGTTCATGGTTTTAAGCCTAGGAAGCCTTTAAATCTCATCCCGATGTCCCTACATGATAGAGTGTCTATGTCAGTTGAAGCATTTGCACAACATCTTCATGACTTGCATATTGAGATCAATAAACAACTTGAAGCTAGTAACGCATCTTATAAACTTCGAGCTGATTTACTAAGAGACATGTTGATTTTAATATTGGGGATTATGTCATGATCCGAATTAGACCAGAGCGGCGCCTAAATGGAATTGCCTCTAAATTGCAAGCTCGTAGCACTGGTCCTTTTAAAATTTTAAAGAAAGTTGGCCCAAATGCTTATGTTCTTGATCTTCCGCCACATATTGGCTACCACCATACTTTCAATGATGAGGATTTAGTTGCTTATAAATGTCATTTCAATCCTTCTGATGATCCTTTCCTACCTCCATCTATGGACCTTGATCCGAAATCTCTTGCTACTTCTAACACATTGCCACATGTCCCCTCACACAAAGGTAAAATTGATGCTATTTTAGATGAATAGATTGTGTTGACTAAAGGTGGGGATATTCAACGTTTCCTTGTACGTTGGGTTGATCGGCATAAGTCTGATTGCACATGGATTACTAAAGAAACACTACAACAGCTTGATCCAGGCTTATTGGAGCTCTATCGAAGTCAACAGGATCTCCATTTGCCCAGTTCTCCTCCCACGCATCCAGGAGGACGTTGGTGAGCACACCAGATTTCGACCACCGCTGACACGCTTTTATCGACGTCGAAGGAAGCTCGTCCAACCTCTAAGCTTATGGTTGGGCGATTGATTGTAGCCTTTTACCTATCCATCCGACATGGTCGAGTTTTCTTTCACCCCGGGAGAGTTGATAAGGACATCATTGGATCATCGGGATTTATTTCATTATCATTAGGAGTTACTTTTAATATTATTGGACCTTGTTTATTTATGCCTTCTAATTTTATTGTTATTGGGCTTGTATTAGTGGGTTAGCCCAAACCCGTCAATTACCTAGGTTTTTCGCTATTTAAACAGTTTTACATTACAGTTTAGACAGTTGATGATTGAATAAAAATTTGAGTTTGACATTGCCACGTTTTCTTCTCGTTCTTCTTCTCGGCTTCTCCTTCCTCATTTTCTTCTTCTTTCACATTCTACATCAGTTTAACTCTCCAAATTCAACGAGCTCATTTATGCAAGTGAAACACTGAAATCCAAAACCACAGTAATCCTTCTAATCATTTCATTGAAGAACTCTTCAGACGTCACCATGTTAAACCTGATTCTCCCAATATCTGGTGCATCATCACAACTTTCCAATCTCTGGTCCAAATTGAGGCATTTTTAACGAGAGAAAACAACTCTCAACACAACAAAAGAAGAATATTAATACATTGTCGTTCAAACCTAGTCCATTAGATGCAGTCATCACTCCAATCTTAGGTCGACACAGTTGGCTCTGTTTGTTTCTCAAGCATGGTTTCTGGAAGTTTCCATCCACTGTCAAGGCTGGGCCCAAAGTTTAGTTTAGATAGTGCCTGCACTTGAGTTAAGGTGGTCATGTCCCTATATTTAATGGAATCCACAACTTTGCAATTATTGTGACATAAAATTCTTTAATTAAATATAATTTGTAAACTAATCTTTCATTTTTCAAATGTAAGTAAATAAATATATATTGTTTACATAATTTAAAATTTTCTTTTTGTTTTAGTTTTTTTACAAAAATGAAATAAATAATTTTAAATTGATAATTACGAAAATGAAATATTATTTTTTAACCTGTTAACAGATTCTTATTTTCTTCCTTTTAATATTTTCATTAATATAAAATTCTTTAATTAAATATAATTTGTAAACTAATCTTTCATTTTCAAATGTAATTATATATATATATATATATATATATATATATATATATATATATATATATATATATATATATATATATATATATATATATTAATTTAAAAAAATTCTTTTGTTTTAATTTTGATATAAAAAGTGAAATATATCATTTTAAATTAATAATTATGAAAATGAAATATTATTTTTTAACGTAAAATATTTAAATCTAATAATATTAATTGATAATTATATAATTTTTTTCGATTACGTAAAATATTTAAATATATAAATATGTATTTCATATTCAATTTATTCAATTATTAATAAAACTAAAAGGAAAAAAAATAAGAAGTTGCTAATATGTTAAAACATAATATTTAATAATTAAAATTATTAATTTCATTATTTTAGTAATTATGAAATTAAAATTAATTATTTAATTATACAAATTTTTTTCGATTACATAAAATATTTCATTGTATAAATATTTAATTCATATTAGATTTATTCAATTATTAATAACATTTAAAGGAAAAAATAATAAGTTGCTAATATGTTAAAAGATAATATTTAATAATTAAAATTAATTATTTAAATATTAAAAAAATTTCGATTACATCAAATAAATTTAAATTATCAATTTAAAATTGTTTATTTCATTTTTTATATAAAAATTAGAACAAAAGGAAATTTTTAAATGAAGTAAACAATATATATTCATTTAATTATATTTGAAAAATGAAAGATTAGTTTACAAATTATATTTAATTAAAAAATTTTATATTAATGAAAATATTAAAAGGAAAAAAATAAGAATTTGCTAAAACGTTAAAAATAATATTTCATTTTCGTAATTATCAATTTAAAATTATTTATTTAATTTTTATACAAAAATTAAAACGAAAGAAAAATTTTCAATTAAGTAAATAATATATATTTATTTAATTATATTTAAAAAATGAAATATTAGTTTACAAATTATATTTAATTAAAGAATTTTAAATTAATTAAAATATTAAAGGGAAAAAAATAAGAATTTGTTAACACGTTAAAAAATAATATTTCATTTTCGTAATTATCAATTTAAAATTATTTATTTCATTTTTATACAAAAATTAAAACGAAAGGAAATTTTTAAATTAAGTAAACAATATGTATTTATTTAATTGTATTTGAAAAATTAAAGATTAGTTTACAAATTATATTTAACGTGTTTGAAATTATATTAAAATTAAATAAAGAATATAGATATTATTTAATTAAATTTGAAAAATTAATATTTGTTTACAATGAACATTTAATTAAAGAATTTAAAATTAAAAGAAGTAAATATTTAATTTTCGTAATTATCAATTTGAAATTAATTATTTAATTATACATATAAAAAATTAAAACAACAGGAAAATGTGAAAGTTAAATAAACAATATAAAAAGAATTAAAAATTACTTTACAAAGAATATTTAATTAATTTGTTTTAAATTAATTAAAATATTAAAATGAAAAAAATAAGAATTTGCTAATTTGTTAAAAAAATAATATTTCATTTTCATAATTATCAATTTAAATATTTTATTTCAATTTATTTTTGAAAAATAAAACAAAAGAAAATTATTAAAATAAAAAAGAATACAAATATTATTTAATTACATTTGAAAAAATAAAAGATTAATTTATTAATAATATTTAATTAAAGAATTAAAATTAATTAAAATATTGAAAGGAAAAAAATAAGTATTTTGCTAATTTGTTAAAAAATAACATTTCATTTTCATAATTATCAATTTAAAATTATTTATTTCATTTGATATTTAAAAATTTTAAAAATATATTAAAATAAAAAAGAATAAAAATATTATTTAATTACACTTGAAAAATTAAAGATTTGTTTACAAATAATATTTAATTGAAGAATTTTAAATTAATTAAAATATTAAAAGGAAAAAATTAGAATTTTCTAATTTGTTAAAAACAATATTTAATTTTCGTAATTATCAATTTAAAATTATTCATTTCATTTTATATTTAAAAATTAAAACAAAATGATTTTTTCTAAAATTTAACAAACTATATATATATTTATTTAATTACATTTTGAAAAATGAATGATTAGTTTACAAATTATAATTAATTAAAAAATTTTAAACTAAATAATGTATTAAAAGGAAAATAAATAATAATTTTTTAACACGTTAAAAAATAATATTTTGATATGTTAACAGACCAATAGCTATTAACAAAGTGGAAATTACACATATCCCTACATTTGGAGATTCAATTTCTAAAACCAGATTTTACCTTTTTTTTTTCAAAAATCAGAACTTTTTAAAATAGATACAACTTTATTATATTTAATTAAATATTATAAAAAATAAATTATATAGTATTTGAAACCCTAAATTCCTAATTCATTCTCACCCTCTCGTCTCTCTCTCCACCCTCTCCTCTCGGCAGCAGCTTCTCCCTCCACCCCCTCCCCGTCTTCTCCCTCCACCCCCTCCCGTCTTCTCTCTCCCCCCTCCAGCGTCGCGACGCTTTCTTTGTCGACGTCGCAGCGACAGCGTCGCGACTGCGCGCGTAGTCGCATGAGAAGATTTATTGGACGATTTGGGTGATGATGAATTTGAATTCTTACGCACAACGAGTCGTTCTTGACTCGTTCATGAAGAGTTTCGAATGGTGGATCCGCGGTGGAGATGGGTTTCGTTGGATCAAGGGTGGATCAGACGGTGGCGACCGATGGTTGTGGTGTCGATGGCTGATTTGAGAATTTTTTTTGATTGTGGTGTCGATGGCTGATTCTCGTGGCGGGTGGTTTGTGTGTGGGAATGCCATGGGTGCCAATTTGGTGGTTGAATTTTGAGAGTTTTTTGGTTTTTGATTTGTACTGTGCAGTGGTCTGTGTGGCGGTGACGGTCGACAGTGGTGGTCGTGGTAGTGGGTGATGGTGAGATGTTGGTGGTGATGGGTCGTCGGTACAGTGATGGATCTGGTTGTGGTGAGTTGGTGGCCGATCTTCATGGTTGTGGCGATGGGTTAGGCTGTGAGTTGCCGGATGTGGTAGCGGCAGTTGTTTGAACCTTTGGTGTGATTCGTGACCAACTGTGACCGCATAATGGACTATCTGTGACCTTAAAATTCTACAATTTGTGACTAAAAATTAATCCGTGACCTTAAAATTCTATAATACGTGACCAATGAAATAAACTGTGACATACAAATTTTTTGATTTGTGACCTCTAAATAATTTTTGATCTACAAAATTTTTGATCCGTGATCGATAAACAAATTGTGACTTGAGTTGTGACCTGGGCTGTGACCTGTGACCTAAATTGTGACCTGGACTGTGACTTGTAAATTGAACTGTGACCTGAGTTGTGACCTGGATTGTGACTTGTGACCTGAGTCGTCGGAATCGGAGCAGTCGTCGGAATAGGCGCCGGAGCGGTCGCCGGAATCGGAGACGTCGCCGGAGTGGTCGCCGGAGCAGTCGCCGGCGTGGTGGGGTGGTGGTGGTGGGGATGGGTTAATTTTATATATATATTTATTTATTTAATTATTTATATCTTTTTATATATTTAAATAAATAAATAAATATTTATAAATATGTGTATGTATAGGTCAAAAAATCTGATTTTTGAAATGTAAAAGTTGTTTTGTTATTTTTGAAATAGGGTAAAGATAAAGTAGGGAAAGTGAATTTTTCCCATTAACAAACCATTTAATATGGCCTGTTAACAGGCCATATTTGTTCGGGGTACTTACAAAATTACTTTTAAAATTATGGATGTTTTGAAAAATCATGTGAAAGGTTTTTAGGAAGTAAAAAATACTGTGTAAAATAAAAAAGTGACACAATGTCACTTTTTTTATAAAAAATTATCACTTTTTTTAAAAAAGTGACACAAACTTAAAAAAAGTGACAAAATTTAAAAAAGTGACACACACTCAAAAAGTGATACAAATTCAAAAAAGTGACAAATACTTAAAAAAGTAACAAAACACCAATCAAAATATATGTTTGTTATAAAAAAAAGTGAGAAATTTTTAAAAAGTAAAAAACAATAAAAGTGACAAAATATCACTTTTTTTATATAAAAAATGTCACTTTTTTTACTTTTTTTAAAAAAGTGACACGAACTCAAAAAAAAGTGACAAAACTAAAAAAAAGTGACACTCAAAAAAGGTGACAAATCAAAATTTGTTTGGGATAGAAAAGTGATAAAATGTCACTTTTTTATATTCCCATTACAACAAACACTTTGGATGCATCGATTGAATTGAATCAAAGATTTATAAATTGAATGCAAGACTAAAATTGACATACAATGCCCAACAACTACTTGCATAAAATTCATTGAATGCAAACACAATCACACAAACATAAATCCTCTTTATTGATGAGTAAATTTTTTCTTGACACCACGGTGAAATAACATATAATCAATAGATAATTTGTTGGAGCTATCTTATAATTTGTCTTTTATCTAAATAAGTTTGCACTAATACAAAACACAACAATGAGTTCTCTCTAACAGTATATAAAACTCCAAACAAAAGCAAAGAAGGTTACAAAGACCAGACATAGTCAGTAAAAAACAACACTTTATTATAAGGAACATAATTAATTCATCATCCTTAGAAGATGTAACTAATTTGCACCTAGACGCAAACTATTAAACTAATACATTCTTCTACATCTCTGCTTCAAATTCCCAACTCTCATTTGCAATTGCACGGATTGCACTTGCAGTTGGAGCCGCACTTGCACCCATTCTCTGCACCTATCTCGGATTCGGATCCCTCAACATAGCTGAAGAATAATCACCAATTTTAGACCTTTTTTTTGGCCAAAGGAAATCCTTTAATTAAATTGATGCATACGTTTTCTGGGGAGCAACTAGGTGTGTCCAAAAGTCCCGAACCGAACCGAACCGGACCGAACCGAACCCGAACCGAACCGAACCGAACCGAACCGAGCGGTTCTTCATAAATTAAATACCCGAACGGGTACCCGAATCGAGAACCGATGGGTTTGGGTCGGGTCTCGGGTCTAGACCAAGAACCGAAGAACCGAACAAGAACCGAAACTAAATAATTTTTTTATTTTTTATATTGAATTAATTAAATTATTTTATTTTTTCCTATACAAATTAGCAAATTAATTGAATAAATTAGATTATTTCATAATTTTAATTTTTAAGCCCAAATCATTTTAAAATCCATTAGCCCATTTTAATTTGAAGCAAATGAATATACTTTATATAGTTTTGCTGTAATATTAATATCTATTTTTTGGTATTTGTATGCATTGAATTAATCTTATTGGACGGCTAGTTTTGTATATTTTTTTGAATTGGGCTACGTTAATTTGTAAAAGTTATGAATGAAATATTATTAATTGTATTTATGTAGTGTTGCTGAAAATATTAAAAAATTTAATTATGGTACGGAACCGAACGGAACCAAACCGACCCGAACCGAACCGAACGGAACCGAACCCGAACGGTTCCATAATTATATTTGGACCCGACGGGTCCATTTATTAAATACTCGAAAGTTTTGGGTCGGTTCGGGTATCTTCAGAACCGAACCGAACCGACCCACGGACAGCCCTAGGAGCAACGCCGAGAACCAGAGTCTCGATGGTGGTGGCGGCGACCTCTGAGTAACTCAAGTCTCGGTACATACCGCATCTGCACCAAATATATGAAAAATTTGATTAGGACATGAATATGAAAAACATCATATTAAAAAAAAACTGCACATCATAATTCATATGAATAAATCATTATACTTAAGACAGATGACTCATATGAATCTTGATGATCCTCTACCAATTCCTCCAATTTTTTTGCTGCTGTATCAAAAAAGTAAATGTAGGCATATTCTAGGGCATCATCGCCATGGTCATCATTCTTCTACCATGAGAAGCGAGCGACAGATGTGACTAGATTCCATTGTCTTCTCCATAGATCACAACCGATTGATATTATTTAGGGAGGAGAGAAATATACAGAGATAAAAGAAAGAGAAATAGGAAATAAGGGCATCAGGGTTTAGTCTTAAAATTATTGAAAAGATACAGTATTTTATACTTTGTAATTACTTTTGACATGATTTTTCAAAAGTACCTCATATTTAGGGTATATAGTCTAATTTCCTCTATTTGTTCTGTTAACGGACCATATAATATGGCCTGTTAACAGACTATCTACTTTAAAATTTTTTTTTTTAATATATTTACCAATCAAAGATCATTTTGAAATTGCACGAGAATGAAAAGGTCCTTTCCTCATATTTCCTCGTCCCAAACCCCACCATTGATGGTTTCAAAATTACTATTATTCCTCTTAATAGTGGCATCTCCAATTTCAACACCACCCCCACTTTCTCTTACCCAAAAACACTTTGCTCTTTCTCAGAATTTTTGGCCTACTCTCCACCACAGACCGCGGTCGAACAAAAGCGCCACCTCCTCCTCCACCGCACTCCAAAATCTTATTGATAATGAAAAGCTTCAGGAGGAAAATGGCCCGTTTAATAATATTCAGCAATTTCACAATTTATCACTGAAGCTTCCAGTTTGTCTAATGCATTTCACATATGGGGCCTTAAGTGAGTGAAAGGATGCGAAGTAAGTTAGACTTCAATCTTTTAGGAAGAAAATCTGTGCCAACGTCAACAAACGAGAAAAAAAATTACAGTATTTGAACAATTAAATATAATTTCATTGATTACTACAATGTTTACTATGAGAGATCCATTCTTTGATTCCAAAAACTACACTAATCACAAATTGTTAATAGGTCGAGTCGAGCTCGGTTCACCAAGCTAGCTGCTCGTGCTTGCTTTGGAGTTAGCTAGGGATGGATCCAGGACCGGATTACAGGTCGTGCTAATACGTAAAAAAAATAAAATTACATATGATTGTTTTTTTCACATAATTTTTTTTCTAGCTAAAAAAAAATTAGTTGGGGGAGGGAGGCTCCCCCTCCATCCATTCCTGGAGCTAGCCAAGCATGAGGTAGCTTGTTTCAAAAAGGGTTGCTGAGGCGCACGTCCCACCCATGAACGAGTTGGTGGAGCAATTGCCCCACCAACCTTTTCTAAAATTAAATTTCTTTTCA
The DNA here is from genome assembly GCA_035079005.1 of Fraxinus americana. NCBI lineage: Eukaryota > Viridiplantae > Streptophyta > Magnoliopsida > Lamiales > Oleaceae > Fraxinus > Fraxinus americana. The sequence continues at coordinate 17,868,530 of CM068721.1, read as the reverse complement.
AAGCTATTTTTTTCTCAGGTTTAACAAATAGTTGAAATTTTGGCTAGTAAAATCAATAAATCATCGATTGAAGTATTTGACTTATCAAAAAATTGGTTAAGACTCTCCTCATTTTTGAAGTGTAATCCATTCGAAATACAACAATGCAATATAGAAAACATGTGTTAAATTCCAGTGAAAAGTTTTTTATTGATTTATGACTGGCTAGGGTCTAGGAGTCAAAGTAACACAAGACATTAGGCCACAATACAATCTTTACAAAAAAAATAAATGTTAAGGTCGATGCCTATGATTGGAATAATTATTTATAAATAATTGTTTAATTCTATACTTCAAAATAAATGAAAAAAAAAATACAAAAACCATGATCAATTATGCTTTAGATATTGTGAAGAAGAAGGAAACAAATATTCTGGAGAAATCATGTTTGGAATTTGCAGCAAATTTCTTCGCATATCTGGTTAACTAAACCATGGAGGTCCGAAATTCTATTTTTAGTTTTGGAAACTTTGTGACAACATTTGGAAATATTGTGAAAAGATAGAAAAAAGAGAAGAGAGAATAAAAGTCAAATGAGAACTAAAACTCATACTTATAAGAAATGATTAGGGATACAATAGTAATAATTTCTAGGACTGCATGAATACAAATGTCATTCACTAATAGACTTATCATTTACAACACTCTCCTTTGAATGACATATTACAAAATATCTTCTTTATTAAAACTTTATTTGATAAAAACCTAATAGTACAAAAAAACCAAATGAAGAAAAAAAGAGTATAGTATTTTGGAGTATTAAAAATAAATATTGCCTCATTAAAACCTTCTTAGGAAAACCGAATAAAATAAAACCTAATCGAAGGAAAAAAGAAGTATAAATACTTCCCTAATGTGGATTACTGAAAATCTTTTAATCGATGCATTCTAATCTCGTGAACCAATTTCATAAATGTAAATATCGATAGGGTTTTTGTGAATAAATTAATCACATTGTCACTTGAGCGAATTTGTTGAACATTGATGTCGCTATTCTTTTAAAACTTATTTGTATGAAAGAATTTCGGAGAAATATACTTCGTCTTATCACCTTTGATATAGTCTCACTTGAGTTGAGTAATACAAGTTGCATTATCTTCATACAAAATTGTTTGACTACTTTTGTTAATCTTCATGATACTTGGATATAATGGGTCATGTTCCTCAACCATAAACATTTTGAGTCTACTTCATGGCTTGCAATAATTTTAGAATGATGCGAAGATGTTGCTGTCAAGGATTGCTTCACATATTTTCATGAGATAGCCGTTCGTCCATGTGTAAATATATATCTTGTTTGTGATTTAGTTTTATGTATATCAGAGAGATAATCTGCATCTCCCACTACAGCAGATCCCGATTTTTGAGAATAAAATAATCTCAAATCAATAGTACATTTTAGATAATGAAAAAAAGAAAAAAAACTATGTCAGTTGGGTGTAATTTACAAGATAAATTAATGCTTTAATTGTACTAACATATTGTACTTCAAGATCAAGAACATTTTCTCCATCTTCAAATAGAAGAAATAAATCTTTTTTTTTCACATCAAGTAATCGAACAACCATAGGTGATGCCAATGGAAATGCATTATTCATATAACACGTCTTAAGACTTTTTCTGTACATGTAGATTGATGAACAAATAATTCTTCTGGGTAATGTTAAATCTACAACCCGAGACAAATTTTGATTTTTCCCAAATCATTCATCTCAAATTCATTTTTCAAATAATCCGCAGTTTTGTTCATAAGGCGCATATCGAGCCTTTGGACACTATCAAATTAATTAAGAATATAAAAGTAATAGTATCCATTATGGGAAAATATATTTGCTCATAATCAAATTCCAGTCTTTGTGAGAAACCATGAGCTATGAGTCGAGTTTTGTATTTTGTAATTTCATTATTTTCATTTCTCTTACATACAAGAATCCATTTTTATCCTACATGGTACATTTTCAGGTGTTCAAACGATAGGTCTAAATATTTTTCGTTTCTCTAAAAAATTAATTCCACCTGTTTGACTTATTTTCATTTTGGCGAATCATTTCTATGTTGAATGTCTTTAACAGATTGTGGTTCAAGATCATCATTTTGTATAATATCAAGAGTCATAAATGTTTGGCCAATCATTTTGCATAATATCAAGAGTCATCAATTTTTTAGATTCATTTGTTATAGCATATTGTCTTACAGAGACATCAATTTTTCCAGGAATATTTTCTGTTGGAAAATATGATTTTGTTACTTTTATTATGTCAATAAATATATCAAGTAATTGATTTGCAACTTATTGCAAATGAATAATTTTTTTGACCTCTTGCTTTGCTACAAGGATCAAAGTGAGATAGAATTGTTTCATTTCAAAAAAATAAAAAAATTTACTTTGTTTTTCAGAATGTAATATTTCCCTCCCAAAATTGGGAAAGTTATTTCATCAAAATAACAATATACTAAATGTGCATAAATTAAACCATCCATCAAAGATTCAAGATACATAATAATAGATGGTGAATTAAAATCCAAAGGTGGATATCGATAATATATAGTTGGTCTTATACGAACCAATGATGTAACATGTAATATGACATGACCTTAAATAGAAGTTGGGAGTTTTGTTTTCATAAGTAATGGTCCAGTAATAAGTTGTCGACATTTATTAAACGACTCCGCTAAACCATTTTTATATGAGCATGTGCAACTGAAAGTTCAATAACAATCTCAATTAACATACAATAATTATCGAATGCTTGTGATCTAAATTCACCAGCATTATCAAAACGAATTTTCTTGATTGAATATTTAGAAAATTGATCTCGTAATTTTATGATTTGAGCATTTCTAGTAGAAAGTAGGCAAACATGTGACATCTAGTAGAAAAATCTACTAATACTATAAAATAACGAAGTGGACCACAAGGTGGGTGTATTAGCTCACATATATCTCCATGAATTCTTTCTAAAAAGTTGGAGATTCAACAATACCCATCATTGTAGTTGAAAGTCTAATGACAAGCATGTCTTGCGAACAAGTTACACATGAATAATCATTAGGTAAAAGAATTTTCTGATTTTTAAAGGATGTCCATGCGAGTTGTTCATTATTCAATGTATTATTATAGCTTCTGGATGTCCAAGTTGATTATGCCAATGTATAAATTTTTTGGGGTCAACGAACTTTTGGTTCGTGACAATATTTGATTCAAACATTTTTATAAATATATAGGATATAATAGATAGGAGTGCGTGAAATTTTTTCATTTATCTACTTCATACAAAAAACAAAAAAAAAGTTATGCATAGATATTCAATATTATTTTCTTGCATCGTCTCAATGTGACATCAATTGTATCAGCTATCTTTAAGACGAAGCAAATTTTTTTTTAATTTGCAAGAATACAGTGTATCATCAATATATAATTTTGTTTTATTTGATCAAATAATACAAACTCTTCCAAAACTTTCAATGATATTTGATGCACTGGTTTTGTATTAATGTATTTTCTATTAATGTTAAGTCCAAAAAATATTTTTTGTCTTGAAAAACAGTATGCTTAGTTGCATTATCAATCAAGTAGGTATTTTGATAATTCATCATGAATCTTCACTAAACTTTAACGTATTATAAATTAGAGAGAAAAATAGTTAACAAATAATAAAAGCCAATAGACTTGTGTGTATTATAATTAAAACTAAAATCCCATAGTTATAGGTAATGATTAAGGATACAATAGTAATAATTTCTAGGGTTGTAAGAGTACAATTGTCATTCTCTAATAAACTTACTATTTACGACATGCAGAAGATAATTGATTGGCCTTTTTTAAGGAAGAGAAAAATGATAGATAATAATCACTAATTATCCTTAATATTTAATTAAAGTCACATTATTTTCTTATTTCAATTTATATATTTAAAATTTTAGGGAAGACAATATTGAATTACAACCTCTTTTTTAAAGAATTCTACAAGTTTAATATTTTTGAAATTGTATGATTAAAGTATGGTAGTTATGATTTGCAGGAGCCACTCTCCCCTCTGGCCTAAGTACAGTTCCGCCGTTAACCGTTCTTTATTTGGATTTCATTTTTTACTTCAATTTTATTTTTCAAAGTTAAACATTAATTTTAACTACATAATAATCTCTCATTTCTTTAAAAGTGAAATTGAGGGAGGGGGACCCCAAACAAAGGTTGTAACTGATTTACAAAGCATTATAAAAAATGTGTATGAATAAAATGTAAAAAAAAAAAAAAAAAAAAAAAATATATATATATATATATATATATATATATATATATATATATATAATTCAATACAATCCAAAATCATCTCGTAAGTATGCCATCATAACATCTTCTCTGATATTAGGATCATATGACTCGAGGGGGGGGGGGGGGGGGGCCGTTCCCTAGATAAGAAACAAGATCATTCACGTTAAATTGAACCCAAGACTTCTTTACGTTATTTAACAATTCACGTGCTCGACTAGAAAAAGTGACGAGTCTAGATGCACAGCTAGAAGTAGAATAATTAGGTATGGACTTCCATTTCGATTTAAAAAATCGTTCCATGGTCTGCAAATATTAGTTAAAACTTAAACTCGCTCTAACAATCCAACACTCGTTACACTTACACTCCGAATGTCCAGTTCGACAACAGGCAACATCTAACACCTTGACAAATCACAAATTCATCCATAATTTTCACTTTTCACTAATCACTAATTAGTAATCACTACTCACTAGTTACTAGTGTAGAATATAATTCACAAATCGAAGCCACATCAACTCATATTTTTATCCTCGTAAATGTTGTATTTTTTATCACAAGTGTACGATATCTTGACAAGTAATATAGTGGATCTTTGAGTCCGAATTATCATTCACACGAGAACTATACTTTAGACCTTAATTAATTTTTTCTAACTCCTATTTGATGAAAACAAAGATTTATGCTTTGGTGTGATTGTTTTTTTTTTTTTTAACAGTTTAACTTAATTAAAATGCGCACAAAGATTGGTTGAGATTTTAAATAATGGATGGAAATTAAGGACGAACAATTTCACATATTGATCACCTTTAAGTCCTAACTCAAGATTCAAGAGCCTAATGTAGTGTTCGATCGAATTATTCTATGGTATTCAATTTACCCCTCTCCAATTCTCATTGAACCTATTTAACTATTTCAATTCTATATCTCTATACGAGACGAAATATTAGTTCTAAGAATTCATGTATGATTGCAATATTTAGTATATGTATCTCTACATGTTATACTAAGTTACTGAATATTACTATATGGTCTAAATCTCAAACTCGCCTCTCGATTCGTAAAAGATTCACAAATTCATCAAATTAGTAATCAAATAATTTAATGCATTAAACGCATAATAAAATCAACACATGAATGAAAAAATACCAAGAATCTTGAATAAAAGACAAAATTTTTCAAATCGATTACATCGTTCACCCTAATTGAAAGTTTAGCTATTCATACTAAATGAAAAAGAATAACTAAAAGTTGATAATGACTACATCACCAAATTTTGAATATAGATGTTGAAAAATAAATAAAGCTTGCACCAAGATCTTCTTCTTCCAATCACTGTTTCAAAGCTTGAATTTTTTTTATATTTTTCCTCCTTTGAAGTGTGCTCTTAATCTCTTGTTGTATCTTTTTTTCCTTCAATGTGTGGAACCCCTTATTAGTCATCCTTAGGTCTATTTATTCCATACACTTTCTTAGCCAATTTGGAGTCTTTTTCCAAGCTTCTTAAGCCCCGAACAGCAAAAACCCGAGTTGTGCGGCTTAGCGCTATGAGGCAGCACCAAGGCACCACGTCAAGTACCAGGGTAGTGCCGGGCGCTATGTGTGCCATGTCTGGGCACTAAAAATCTGCAAAAATGCTTTTTTTTTGGTCAAGACATTGCCTGGGCACTTGGTTGCCGGCACAGGCGCTAGGTCGTTGTTCCAAACTCTGCGCTTTTTTTCAGTGTTTTTATCATAAATTTCTCTCCTAATATCCGATTAAGGTGATTCAAAAAATGTTGGAAGGATAATTCAAATTTCTACAGTGTTTATAGAAATAGCTCTTTTCCAATTCGAATGTTTACTCAGCCAAAAATGGGTCTCAATCTCTAGCTAAAAATCTGGAATATCTTTGAGAGATTGAAAATTGATTTGTGAAAATATTTTGGTCATATTTTCACTCATTTTGACTTCTAATTGCATCCATTTGACCTCTACCATTCTCGTATCTTCATCGTGAGCTTCGGCACAATTTTTGAGTATTTACATTTTTAGTCTCTAAACTTTGGATCTTGCCATTTTTCGCCATTTTTCACTTTTTTCTCCAATTCCTCATCAAACATAAAGTTTTACCTACAAAAATACAATATAAGATAACTTAGGTAGAATTTTATCAAAAGGATAATAAAATATCATCATTTAGGGCATCGAATAAGTGTAGAAACTATACTTATTACACCCCCAAGCTTGAATCTTTGTTTGTCCTAAAAAAAACTAAAACCTAACAAATACACAAACATGTCATGCTACTTACCTAATTGGTGGCTAGTCAATCAAGTAAAGTAACAAGATTTAACTAATAAAACTTGGCTTTTTATCTCGGAATTGAAATCATAATAACAAATCTGTGCACAACTTCAAAATCACAATACAAAAATTAAAATTCACTTTACCAATATAAAATTGATGCATGTGTGTGTGAAGAATTAAGCATAGTATTATGAGTTTATAAGTTGTTTAAATTCCCAACTCTCAATGGTTAAATATGTTCTTTCATCACTCATAAGATTCACACACTCTCAAACTTATGATTTTCACTGTTTTCCAGTGTGTGACCTAAAACTGAATTATTTTTTTACTATCCTCACCTCTCTACTTTGACAAAATTTCACCAACTACAGTTCAACATTTCAATTAAATTGGATTACTTCGATCTGTAGGAATAACTAGGCTAACAATCTCTTATCAAAAGTCAAATATTCTTAAACAAGTGTTTGAGACTTAATCAATGCATTTGGCGCTTCTCCTGTTTCATGCACCGGCTTTTTTTGAATTTTTTTTAGAATAAATTTTTCTTTATTTGAAGTATTGTCTCCCTTAAACTTTCTAAATGACCCATATAACAAGTTTTCAGTCGATAACTCCCAAATCAAATGACCATAGGACACCAGGTTTTGAAGACCCTTGCAGACTTAATTGCTTGAGTCATAAAAGCTACGAAGAGAAATTTTCTAATAATTTTTTTTTTTTTTTTTTTTTTTGCCTTTATTAGTGCAATTTCCCCCATTTAACATCAATTCAAGTAAAACGACCTCTAACTTGAGATTTTTACCCAATTGCATCTTATTGACCTTGGGCAATCCACACAAGATTTTAATCACAAACATGGAATCCATATTTACCTCAACATCTTCCTACAACAGTGAAATCCCCCCAAACTATTCTACATTTGGTCCAAGAATGTAAAATTTAGTGGTTTTGAGTTTAGCATTATGGTTCACTATTTCAATTTATTCAATTATGAAATCAACTCATTGCTACACAAAGCTTAACTTAATTCATGTGTTCAATATATATCAACTTTTACATGGAAAAACAAAAATCAATCTAAGCATACAACTTATTCAATATTCATAGATCAATTCATGATTCAATATATTCGTCATTGCTAATCAGGCCAACTAACTCACACAAGTACACAAAAATAAAATATTTTTATTTTAATTAACTTTTTGAAATTTTTTCAAATTTTCGAACTTTTTTTTATTAAAGCAATAAAAGAATACAAAAACAAAAAAATAAAAATGAAAACTCATGCTTTCCACCGCTAAATTTAAACTAAACATTGTTTTCAATATCTTTAATCCTAAATCCTCATATAAAGGGGTGTGGAAGAAATTGAAAAAAAGACTCTCCTGATATGACTTATAATTCAATGGCTAGCTTTCGTATTATTCATATTGGCTCATTGGTGTTTCAATGTTCTGCGACGTCTTGTTCCTGAAAAATCAAATAAAAAATTAAGATCAAATAACTGGAACAAGTATTACTTTGTTCTAATATCTAATAAATCAACTAACATATCGCGAACCTAAGAGAAAACGAGGTATGGATGATGAGTCACAAATAACTTAAACTAAACTAAACTATTCCAAAACTCAAAAACAAAATAAATAAAAAGGATGAAAGCTTAGGTTGCCTCCAAAGAAGCGTTTCTTTAAAGTCATTAGCTGGACTTTTTGTACAAGTGTGTCATGGCACTTTGAATATTGTTTTGAAGGTCCTGCTTAACTTGTTTAATTTGACTTTATTCCATATTGCAATTTTCCTCCAAATTTTAGCATTGCTTTTCTCCATGTAGTATGATTTTTTCTCATCACCCATTTTGAATTCAACAATATATACCTCAATCTCTTCATAAGGTTTAAACACAAAATCCACTTTTGAGCAAACGATGAAGTCGATGATTTCATCTTCTTTGAATGTTACAAATTCTTTTTTACCCGTTGTGATTAATTTCTTGATCTTAAGCTCCTCTTCTTTAATTGAAGTTTTCTCAAGTTCAATGTCTATGTTTAAAACTGTTGGCAAATAAACAATGACATCTTCATGGGAAGTCCCCTCCTCTTGTTGTATTTGTTGAAAGTCTGGTGGATCTGATTCTCTTAATTGATATTCATTAATAATCAGTGGAAGAAATAATTCCACAAGCAAATCACCCATATCAAATTTGTGTGAGTTTTCCATGACAGTTTCATCAATTTCACATTCAGCTTTTAGATCTTGTAGTCGTTGTCCTATAATGAAATCTCCCATAAGCACATTTCAGTCAGCAATCCCTTGAGCTGCCAATTGTTGTTTTCTTATGATGAAGTCACATACGAGCGTATTGTCGAAATCAATCTCGACCATCTTTCATCTTGTTATTTTCCTTCTTTTATATATCTTAAAAAAGAAAGGGAAAAAAAAACTAAAATAGAAAATAAATAAAGAAATAAAAAGAAAATAAATAAATCAAATAACAGTTAAAAAAATATAATAAATTAAGACTAAAAGTAACTAGTTCCCGACAACGGTGTTAAAAACTTATTTCTTTTTTTTTTATTGCAACTGTACGATATCGTTCCCGACGAGGAATATATTTTAGACCTTAATTAAATTTTTCTAACTCCTATTCGACAAAAGCAAACAAAGAATTTTGATAGGTGAGATTATGTTTTCCTAATTACTTTTAACTAATTGAAAATATCAAAATCTTACAAATAACGATTGATTAAACATTCAAATACATGATGAATATTAGGGCTAAACAATTTTATCTATTGATCACCTTAATTCTTAATTCAAGATTTTAACCTAATGTAGTGTTCGGTCGAATTCGTATATTGTATTCAATTTACCCATCTCAAATTCTCATTGAGCTTATTTAACTAATTCAATTCTATATCTCTATGTGAATTACCTTTAGTTAAACGAAATACTAGTTCTAAGAATTCATATTATGACCACTACAATTACTATATGTATCTCTACACATTATACTAATTTACGGAATTTTATTATATGGTCTAAGTCTCAAACTCACATCTCGATTCGTAAGAGATCATATAATCATCAAATTATTGATTAGGTAATTTAATACATTAAACTCATAGTAAAACAACACATATAAGAATAAATCACATAAATCTTGAATAGAAACATAAACGATCATAAGTCTACTACATTGTTTTCCCGAATCTGAAGCTTAGTCACTCATAATATAAAAATAAAAAGTAAAAGTAATGGAATGCATTACCGGATTTTAATAAAGATGAAGAAACAAATTAAATTTTGCACCAAAATCTTCTTCCGCTTCCAATCAACATTTTAAACTCAAATTTCATGATGATTCTGTTCTTTAAATTTGGCTATTCGATCTCTCGTTGTATCCCCCTTTCTCTATGTGTGGAACTCTTTATTAATGTCTCCTTAGATCTATTTATACTTCCCTGCACGTTTTTAGCGAATTTGGAGTCTTTTTCTGGGCTTCTTGCAGTCCGAATAGCAAAGACTTAAATTGTGCGGCGCAACGCCTAGGCGCCACGTCAAGTACCAGGGTAGCATCTGAGCACTATGGGTGCAGCGCCTAGGCGCTAAAAATCTGCAAAAATGTTTTTTTTTTTGGTTAGACAGCACTTGGGCGCTAGGTCGTAAATCTAAACTCTGCGCCTTTTTCAGTGTTCGTAACTTTTTCTCATAATATCCGATTAAGGTGATTCAAAAAATTTTGAAAATATATCTCAAAGATCTAAAACTTCTATAGAAATAGCTCTTTTCCAATTCGAATTTTTATTAGGCCAAAGATGGGTCTCAATCTCTGGCTGAAAATTTGGAACATCCTTGTGCTATTGAAAATTGATTTGTGAAAATTTTTTGGTGATATTTTCACTCCTTTTGACTTCTAATTGCATCCATTTGACCTTTAGAATTCTCGAAACTTCATCGTGAGTTTCGGCACAACTTTTGAGTATTTATATTTTAGTTCCTAAACTTTGGATCTTGCCTTTTTTTTTTCACTTCTTTTCTCCAATTCTTCATTAAACATAAATTTTTACCTACAAAAATGCAATATAACATAACTTAGGTAGAATTTTATCGAAAGGACAATAAAATATCATCATTTAGGGCCTCGAATAAGTGTAGAAACTACACTTATCAACTGTGAAAGGCCAAAGACGTGCTAGCCTACCACTAATGGGTGAAAAACTAAAAATTGAATGCTAATCTTCTTAATTCTTGTTGTTTTCTTCAAATTCATAAATGTATTTACAAAAAGAAAAAAGAAACAGAAAGCCAAGAAGAAAGGGCCAAAACAAAAAGGGCAAAACTAAAAGGGCCAAAACTGAAAGAAAAAAACCCAAACTTTTGTAGATACCCAACTCTCTCGGCCCAAAACAAAAGGGCCAAACTAAAGGAAAAAAAAAAAGAAAGAGGCCAAATTGTGGTCTTCTTCTTTCCGTCTTCTCTTTGCAGCATCACTCGGCACCCGACGGTATTGAAGACGTACTCCAGCGGATACAGCATAAGCTGTCGCGCCTACTTGCAACGTGCTGAGTCCGCCCATGGAGACAGGGTGGGTGGTTTGGGCAAGATGCAAGTATAGGAAAGTCTAAATTATATGATCAAACACATTTTTTATTCATTCATTTTAAGAATTCATAATTTATTATTCATTTTATCTATTCATTATGTGGATCTTGTTGCTTAAATTATAATTTAAGCACCCACAAACAATGCTTAAATATTTTTTTCAATGTTTTCATTTTTCCCCTTATTATTGATCTTGTGTCTTAAATTTGCTGGTTAAATGATGTTGGTTGAATTTTCATTTGCAACATGTGTTATTAGCGTTAAAGGAATGAAACAGAATTCATTCGAGAAAATAAATAGTACAAATGTTCGATAATCTTGGAGAAACGTTTTAAACTTCATCTATTTAGAATATTGAAATCAAACGTTTAGCGTTCTCATAATTTAATTAACCAACAAGCAATTTGATGAAAGGATAATATTCATGTTTTGAATGTCAAAATGATATTCTCTTTCTATTAGTTTCTTATCACCATCACTTACCAATATTAAAATTAAATTTGGATCGACTTTTCTAATTTATGCATGTTGATGAAATGTTAAAGAGGGAAAAAATGAGAGAAGTCATTGCTTCCGTCATGGAATTAATAGTTTCCCCAAGAGAATGAGAGAAGCCAAAAACAAATTTTCATTTCCAATCTCTAAGCACCCCACCACATCTAGCTCTACCAGTTTAAGAATATAAGTTTAAGAATATCAAAAGGGGGATGGGACCTCGAATAAAGAGAGGAGCCTTAGCGGTCAAATGTAGCACAACATATTTAATTTTCATGACTATCATGTTTGCTTAGATCTTGCATTAATATTGCATTTACTGCTCAAATTATATAATTATCTTTATCGTAAATAATTATATTTTTACCGTGGAAGGTGTCTTGGATGCACTATGCAATCGACGTGCTTATTAATTTAAATTTAATAAAACAAATATATTTTATCACGTGCCTTTTGACTCGTCTTACTTTTGCATTTAACTTAGATGTATTTTCTTTTTCAATAAGTGTATTTTTGTACAACTAAATAAAAAATATAAATTAATGATGATATTTGGACAACTTAATAATAAAATTTTAAATTGGTAAACTAAATTAAATGATTTTAGTTAACTAAAAAGGATAAATAATATGTATTAAAGATTTAATTGTAGGAATCATGCCTAATTAAGTGTGATTAGATTTTAAATTAAAATTCATACCTTAATGGTTCACCCCACTTCCCTTAAATGTTGGCTTCACCATAGACGCACTCATTCTATGCTCCAGTCTGAAGATCTAGTGTTGGACATGAAGGCATGAAATTTTAATAGTATTTTATGTAATGGTTGAAATTTATATTCAATAAGCAATTATTACATATCAATTGATTTATATTAAAATAATAATTTCATTTCATAAAGTGGCATGCAACTGCGCGAGTGTCTACGTAGTGTACATACATGTTGTATGAAATTTTAATAGTATATTAATTAATTGTTGAATTTTATATTTAAAAGTAATCATTACATTTCAATTTATTGGTATTAAAATAATAGTTTTTTATATTATTTTTATAGGACGTAGAACAATGTGCAAATTGTACTTATATGATTATATCTATATGTAGTTATGTACCTGTATTTATACGTGAGGTGTAGGTAAAATTGGGTGCCGGTAAATGTAGGATAATGCTATATGTACATAAATATCTACATAAGGGTGTCCATAATGTTGATGTGACAATCATTCGATCATTGATGTGTAAGTGTCAAATTTGAATTAAAGGTAGGATCACATACCACGTCAACATTACCTTATGTAGATGCTTATATACCTTTAGCATTATCCGTAAATGTATTACATGTACAGTGTATCGACATCGCAATGGGGGTCACTGTGTAAGTGCACAAAAAGGCATGCCTGTGTGCATAATTGTCTCTGCATGTATATATGTGTAATATAATTATAAAAGTGCGTGCATATGTATGTATAAATACTCGTGTGTGTATATATGGATCAGACAATCTACCAACTGTATACACTTATTGTTTTTTACGGTATATATTTCCTTTTCTCCTATGAATAATGCTACTTGGACAAGCTCTAGGGTGATGTGACAGATAATAATTGAGTGTTGTGTTTATATTTTTTTTCTTACTGTCTAATCGTGTGTCGATATGTGTTCTCCTATTTTTGAACATATCTTTGAGCCTGTTTGTTCTCCCCTACACCCCCACCCCCACCACCTTTGCCTATTTTATCCACCCACCTCCTTTATCACGTATAAATGGTTAGTCAATTTTTCATGTTAATTTTCGGTATCACTAGGGGATGTCAAATGAAGTCAAAACATTACATTTTTCAAAATATTTCAAAATGCTCACGGCCTAATTTCCCGCATCCTTAACGGCGAGAGAATGACTAACCTTAGCAAAAGTTATGATTCATTTCAAACTAATATTTTGATAAATTTGATAACTTGCTAACTGTAAAAATTCGTTGGGGATTGTACGCTAGCCAAATTCACAAATCGTCCGTCACTTTGAAACTCATTTTGAGAACTATATTGTCGATATATCAAATAGCCCAAATGAACATAAAAAATAATTAGACGAGCGTCTTAAAAAGAGATACCTAACTCTTATTTTCTTTTTAAAAAAATCAATTATTTCCTTAATGGCTATTATTTTTGCTCGATAATTTTTTTATTATAATTTATATTATTTTATTAGAATATTTTTACATAGTTATGACTTCAAAAAATTTCAAATCATTACACAAAATATAATAAATTAACATTGAATAAGGTTTAAATTTGAATTATTTTTTCTTATCTAAAAAAATTAATAAAATAAAAATGTAGATTAAAAAGGAAAAAAAAAAAAATTCAAACGTGAACCTTATTAAATATTAATTTATTATATTTTGTGTAATGACCCAAAAAATTTTGACGTGATACCCATGTAAAAATATTTTAATAAAATAATATAAATTAAATTAAAAACTTTGTCGCCTAATAAACATTAATGAAATAACTTTAAAAAACTAAATAAAAGACGAGTTAGACATCTCTTTTTGAGACACTCGTTTAATTATTTTTGACGTCCAAACAATGTCCGTTTAAATTATTCGATATGTCTATTGTATACTTTTCAAAACGAGCTTCAAGATGACATAGGTGATTTGTGAATTCGGCTAGTGTACAATCGTCAACAAATTTTTAAAATTAGCATGTTAGCGAAATTTTCAAAATATTAGTTTGAAACTACTTACTTTGACACACCGTAACTTTTGCTAAGATTGACCGTTTTGCACGCCATTAAGGATGTAAGAAACTAGGTCGTGAGCACTTTGAAATAATATTAAAAAATGTAATGTTTCAATTTCATTTGATATCCCATAATGATATCGAAATTTGACATAAAAATTAGGAAAATTATTTATATGTGATAAAGGGGGCGTGTATAGGGGTGGGTGGGTAAAAAGTGCAAAGGTGGTTGGGTGGGATGTATGGGGACAAAGCAAATATATACAATCAAAAAACAATAAATGCACCGGATTGTGTTTATGTAAATTTATGTCAATGTGTTTATAACTTTATATACGTTTTAATTTAAAGAGATTATTATTATTATTATTATTATTATTATTATTATTATTATTTTTGATATCCAGGTATCCTAGTTTACACCAGATTATGTCCTGAACCACCCATCCCCGACCCCTCAGTGATGGGTGGAGGTTAACCACGGGATATGCCCAAATTGACCAGGGTCTGTGTACCCTTTATACTCCTATCCCCAAGGGAGCCTTACTCCATGGATATTACATCACCAAACTGTTTCACCCAAATTGAATATTACAACACTCAGCTGCTCTATCCAAGAATCGAACTCCCCATCCTGAGATTGCAAGCTCAGCAGTACCCATCCTTTGCCAACTTGGATGTGCCCCGGGGGGCAAGATTATTATTTTAATACTTGTTAAATTGGTTAGTATACAATTGGTGGATGATTGTTACAGTAAGTTCCATTTTATTATTTTATGAACCTTAAAAGTTTTTGTTTACCCATTGGATTTTATAATAATAATAATAAAGTTAATATAATATATCATGGCCTCGTATTTAAAGAGTGTATTTCATCGAAATCTCTAAATAAATGATAATGAATTAGGATTGTGGACCCGTTGACTTCGTGAGTGACTTGGAATGTCTCCATTTACTATTCGAAAAGTAAATTGCTAAGACTCAATGTGAGTACACTTCTCGTTATCTTCATGCGTACCTTACAACATTACACGTGTTAACCAACTTTGTTATTGCGTCACATAAATTTCTCTTATGTGAATATGGTATTTGATTATTACATTTTATATCATTTATGCTTCTCTTGACATAATCATGCATGTCAATGCATCCATAAGAATACAGGAAATTTCAAGAAATGTTTCAAATGTCAATGAGTCAATGAATATTTTAAAAAGATATGCATCATGAATACATTTATTATGTTACGTTTATACCATGACGGTGTGAATGGGAAATGAGGCTCGGGGGACCGACGCACCCAACCAATGTTCAATGATGAATGTTAATGTTAATGTGAACCACTTCGCGGTACTATCGGTAGATTGAATCGGGTTCCAAATTACATGGACCACTGCATTGTGATTGGTTATAGGAGATACATCAAGTGAGCCTAAGGTTAAGGTTTTAAAGAATGAAAGAAAGGGGATACATATTGAGAAATACTTTTTATTATAAAGTAGTTCATATGAATATCATGAACGTGCATCATATTCATAAAGTTTGTTTACTGAACTTTAGCTCATTCTACATTATCCATTCCCATCTCCATTTTCAGAAGATGAAGACAAGATGATTTGAGACGACTTGTGGTGATAGGACTCAGTATTATCACATTTAAATATTGACTTGTTTTTATAAATAAAGTCAATGTTTAATTTAATTATTTTGTATTTTATGATGTACAAGTTATTTAGAAAAAATGAAGTCGCTGACGTTTATTAGGTTGAAGAAAAATGTAATTCGCTTTCCACATTTATGATTTGAAGAAAATATTAAATGATAATACTTCTAGATCTAAGTATCTAGATTTATGGGTGTTACATCAAAGAAGTTTGAACCATACCAAGGCAATAAAGCGTAGCATAAAGATGAGAGGGAGTAGAACGTGATGGATGGAAAAGTGGATTTGATTCAACCAAAGAGTGCTTTATTTTGGAGCAAATTCTATCACATTGACCGAAACTTCCATTGTTTCTAGTCTCATTGCGCGGAAGCCAAAGCTCCCAAGCAATTAGCACAGGGGTCGAAAGAGCAAGAAGGTGGACTTGCGATGAACCATCAAATTGGTGCAACCAATTAATAAGAAATGCATGCCAAGAACGAGCTGGAACAATTTGAGCCCTAAAAATATTAGCAAAATTAACCCAAACATGAGCCGCAGGTTCGCTAGTATGGAACAGGTGCTCAATGTCCTCTACCTTTGAATGAGAACAGCAGTAACATTACGATACCAAACAAACACCATGACTTCTAATAAAACCATCCACTGGTATTATGCCGCATCGAACTCGCCAAAAGAAAACTGAGATTTTCGCCGGGAGCAGTTTATTCTAGATCAATTTGAAACGATGAAGTTTGTCATTGGTCTCACGTAAAAAACTCGAAGTCGTATTAGTAGAGAACAATCCTGTCGAAGTAGGACACCAAATAAGTTTATCCGGCATGCACTTTAAGCAAATTACCTAAGTATGAATGGACGTCACCAAATTGTCACCTCCTAGCCGATGAAGAAGATCAATATTCCATGCACCCTCTGTACAAACATCTTTCAACAGCAACCTTGGCTCATTACTAAACCATCATAGGTCATATAAAGAACCAAAACCTAACCAGTTTGCATACCCAAATGAGATGTTCCCTTCTGTTCACTGAAAATCGTACCGCAAGCGCACGGGTCGCGTTCAAGTAATAAAGTGGACCTAAAGAGTCCGGATTGTCGATCCCACGAGGAATGTATACTTTGGATTACACAACTTTAATCGATTTTAATTCTAACGGCAAAAATAAACACGCACACATTTAAAAATAAGATTTAAAACTAACAATCTACAAAATACGAAAATAAAGGTGTCTTGGCAAATTTCGGAGGGAAAAGTGTGGTTGGAATTTATGATGTCGCTTAACCTATTGTTTCATTGATCTCGAACCAATTATGTGCCGATGCATATTATCAAAATGCGATAGTTAGACCCAATTCTCCTATTTTAGCTAATACCCTCTTTCGAGCGAATATTAACCCTAATTAGTCAATTCATACCACATATTTCTATGTCGATACAAAACTGACAAATTGCATGAATTTCTGTGAAAATACTCAGCGGATCACATGAGGTAGGTGTATATTTCTACATCACCTAGACGCGCATGGAACACCAAGCAAACCCATGGTATCAATCATTTCGGTCTAATTAATGCAATCATTGTTCAACAGTCACAAATAATTACCTAATAATTTCATCTAGTTGTCAATTAGATGAATAGAACACTTTGGTCTATTAAATGCAACTATCTTGCAACAATCACATTAAAATTAATTACAATTATTTAAGCGTCACCAAAAATGATGTAAAACCTAATAATTTCATCTTGTCGTCACAAAAATGAAATCATCTTAAACATGATGATCGATAAACTATGATTTTGATAACAATTGCATTTATCACTAAACATGTAGATATATCGATAATCAATGAAACAACTAGGTTAAGTTCAATTCATAAATTCCAACGCAACAATAATTAGCTCATTTTATATAGATAATAACAAAGGAGATATATAAACATATTCATTTCAATTTTTGGCAAATAAAATAGAGAAATCAAAGTATAGAATAAACCCTAGATGAAGCTTGAATTGATTTCTCCAAATGATTGCCAAAAGCTTGATGGAATCTCCTTGTGCCCTTCAATTTCCCATCCAAAATGAGCCAAGAACACAAGAAAAGAAAAAGAAAAGAAAAGAAAAGGAAGAAGATGAAGAAAACTAGAGAGAAAACTAAACAAAACTAAAAAATAATAAAAAACTATCCTATTCTAACTCTAATGCCAAAATACACGTCCCAGGCAAGTGGTATAAATAGGTTAGATATTTTTGGTTTGCTTAGTCATTAAGATAACCAAAAGATCTAGGGAAATTTGCATTTAAGTCCCCAACTTTTGGAAAGTGGCAAAATAGTCCCTCAACTTTAATTTAGTACAATTTGGCCCTTGACTTTTGACCTTCATTTCAATTAGGCCCTTTATACATTACACTTCAAGTCCTCCAACTTTTGGGCTTGTGCATTTCAGTCCCCAACTTCAGCTTTTTGTCCATTTTCGCCTCGTTCTTCTTCCAATCGGGGTTTTAGCCTACAAAAGTGAAAATTACACAATTATGCATAGAAATATACTCAATATCATTTTTAATTTATTCCAGAAAAGTGTCGAATAAGTGTGTTTTTACACACTTATCACCTTCACTAACTCTCTACCTACTTTGGTCATGAATAAAAGGAAAGTGTGCACTTAAATTATGCTAATAGGAAGACGTACCAAGACCAGGTGAGTAAAAACTCAAGTTAAAATTTACAGTCAAATATTTATGCCTTATGAATGAAGCCCATAAAGAATCACCGGTCAAAACTCTCCACAACATCTTACATTGGA
Source organism: Fraxinus americana (assembly GCA_035079005.1). Classification (NCBI taxonomy): domain Eukaryota; kingdom Viridiplantae; phylum Streptophyta; class Magnoliopsida; order Lamiales; family Oleaceae; genus Fraxinus; species Fraxinus americana. Next base: position 17,849,620 of record CM068721.1, on the reverse strand, counting down.
GCAAGGCAAAAACATCAAATAAAATTTCGAACTCCCAATCCCCCTTTGTCAATAGGAAAACAGAGTTTCTTCCAAATAATCCAATGATATTTGGAATTACCCTCATAATCACCCAGAAAAAATTAGCAAAAAGCTAATGAAGTTTTTGAACCATTTTATCGGTAGGGCATATCACCGACATTAACTATATAGGCATAGATAGAGGCTAACACCGATCAAAGAAGAGTAAGCTTTCCTCTCCATTAAAGAAGGTTACCTTTCTAATCAGCAACCTTCCTACGAAACTTGTAATCCATCAGAGTAGATAATGAAGAAGTGCAGTGACCATAATACAAATGGGACTCTAAATAAATGTAAAAAAGAGAACTCTCCTGAAAATTAGTAACAGAAGCAATAATCCTCCAACGAGAAGGAGCTGTTTTTCGATGAACAATAAAGGAGCTTGTAAGGCCCGACCAACACATGATATGAGAATTGAAACAAACAATAACTAAAATAGTAAAGTAAAACTGTAGAAAATTAAAGAATGAATACAAGAATTGTTTTGGCCGTAGCCCCCGAGGTTCGGTGACCGCTTCCAACACCTACATCCCCCGTTGAGAATCCATAAAAAGGAATATGCCCAAATGCACTAAATCAACCACAAAATGGCAACAAAGGTTACAGAGAGTTCAAGAAAGAGATATGAGACTTATCTCTTAAAGTACAACATATGATAGCCCACGATTCACTCAAAAAACACCAAGAACACCTTCGAACATACAATCAGTATTACAACAGAGGAACCACTCAAAACCTCACAATATTCACAAAGAATATTACAACCGAAGGTAGATCTAGCTATTACAATACTCTAAATCAGAGATTTAGCGTGAAATCATCCATCAAGAATCAAACCCTATCTCTTTCTCTTTTTTCTCTCAAAGGTAGAAACCCTAGAAGTCTCGAGAGCCTGCGAAATGAATCGTCTGAAGCCAAAATATCTCGAGCTCAAAGTATGTCAACATTCCAAGCATCCAACAGTCATAAACGAGCCACGTTTCTTTCATCAGAGCCAGGACGCTAAGGGGCGGACCTATACAGGGGCCTACAGGGGCACGTGCCCTATAGATTTTGAGGTTTATTTTTTTAATTAAATATAAAAAGAAAAAATAATCTAAAACCTACCTTTCATTTCTCTCCAACAGCCCCAGCCTCGATTCGCCTATCTCCAACAGCCCAATCCTGATTCCTCTTCTCCCTCCCAAAAAAAAATCTGAAATTAAATCCTGGACCCTGGTGTTTTTGCTTTGCTTTACTTCGCCAACGACAACGATTGCCAACGAGGATCTTTACTTTGCTTTGCCAACGACAGCGATGATCTCCCGTCTCCCACCCACGTTCCATTTCCAAGCACCGAGAGTCCGACCCTTTCGAAGCTCCAACTTCTGTCGCCTGCGTACTGATCCTATAAGCCTGTGACGATGAAAATTCCCGTTTTCCTCTCAATATGAAAGTAATGATTATGGATTTAACTTATTTAAGGACTGTTCTATGTGTGACTGTAAATATGTGATTTAGGGATTTTGAAAATTGATAGTGATTTCTAATTAGAGCTTTTGGGGATTTAGGGATTTGGATGAAATTCAGTAGGCAATTGTGATTGTGAAGTTGTTGATAGGGATTTTTGTGAAGCTATTGTCTGTTGATAGGCAATTGTGATTGATTTCTTATCTAACGTGATTGGTTTCCTTATTTGTATCAGTTATGGACAAATGCTTTCAACGGAAATCTATGAATGTTGATGTTGAAAGGAATATTCGAGATAAAAGTAATGAAAATAATGTTGATGTTGGAGAAGTTGGGAATGTCGGGGGAGTCAGGGATATTGATGTTGCAAATCTTATCGTCGATCCTGGATTGAGAGTTCCAATTCAAAATTATAAGGTTAATGTTCGAGACATGATTCGAAGAACTTATATGTAAATGGATCTTTGTCAGCCTCGCAATCATACATTTCCTTCCACAAAAATGGGTAATAAAGAGAGGCGATATTGTGTTTTATGGTATGATCAGTATCCTACATGGTTGGAATATAGTGTAGCGAAAGATGCAGTTTTTTGTTTTTACTGCTGTCTTTTCTGTTTGAGTGGCGGTTCCTTTCTTAACGATAGATTCTCAAATTGGAAAAAGAAAGAATACCTTAGAGTACATGTTGGGGCTTCAGGTAGTGCACACAATCAAGCTAGAGTCAAATATGAATCGTTCAAGAATCAAGAGTAAAGTATTCGATCATGTCTTGTTAAGCAATCGCATCAAGTTCGAACAGATTATAGAATTCGGTTGAGTGCGTCAATTGCTTGTGTTCAATTTCTTCTACGACAAGGTTTGGCTTTTCGTGAACATGATGAATCTAAACATTCAAACAACCAAGGAAACTTTCTTAAACTATTGCATTGGTTGTGTGATCATAATGCTGAGATTAAAGCCGTTGCTTTGACGAATGCACCTGAAAATCTCAAATTAACATCATCACAGGTGCAAAAAGATAATGTGAGTGCTATTGCTTCTGAATGTCTAAACGTGATTATAAAAGATGTTCGTAACAGTTTCTTTTCAATCTTAGTTGATGAATGTAGAGACATTTCAGTTAAGGAGCAAATGTTGGTTGTCATTCGTTATGTGAAGAATGGTCATATGTTGGAACATTTTGTTGGTATCCATCATGTTTCTAGTACCACAGCCATCTCACTTAAGGTTACAATTGATCAATTATTCTCAACGTATAGCTTAAATATATCTAATTTGAGAGGTCAAGGATATGATGGAACTAGTAACATGCAAGGTGAGTATAATGGCCTAAAAACACTTATTTTGAAAAAAAGCCCGAATGCATATTATATTCATTGCTTTGTTTATCAACTGCAATTAACTCTTTTAGCTGTAGTACAGAAACATCCAAAAATTGAAACTTTCTTCACCAAAGTACACAAATTGGTGAATGTTGTTGGTGGATCGGCTAAGCGGAGTGATCTTATTCGAGAGAACCAAAGGTTGAAAGTTCTTGAATCACTCAATTTTGGTGAATTATCAAGTGGACGATGTCTTAATCAAGAAACTACTCTTTAGCATCTTGGTGATACACATTGGGGGCTCTCACTACAGTTGTTTAATTGATTTGCTTGTGAGATGATCGTTACGGACACTACAAGTACCGGAACAAGAGGTGATACTTGTATTTTATTTGAGTTGATGTTAAAATTTGAATTTGAATTTTATCTACATCTTAGGAAAAAGATTTTGAGGATTTCAAATGAATTGTCAAAAGCATTACAACGAAAAGATCAAGATATTGTCAATGCCATGAGATTGGTGCAATTATGCAAAGTATGACTCCAACGATGAGGGATGACGAATGGGATTCTTTTTTTAAAATTGTTTGTTCGTTTTGTGAAACTCACGGGATTAATGTTCCCAATATGGATGATATGTTCATAACTCTAGGTCGTTCACGCCTGAGACAGTAACAAATTTGCATCATTATCATGTGGAAATGTTTTATGCTATCATTGATATGCAACTTCAGGAGTTGAATGATCATTTTTCTGAGGTAAAGAGTGACTTGCTCATTCGTGTTGCGTGTTTGTCTCCAACTAACTCATTTGATGCTTTTGACAAGAACAAAGTGATTCGACTATGTTAGTATTATCCGCTAGATTTTGATGCAGTAGATACCTCAAAACTTGATGATCAATTAGATACATATATTCTTGACATGCGCACCTCCGAATATTTTAAAGGATTACAAGGCAATAGTGATCTTGCACAAAAATTGGTTGCGAAGAATAAATATGAAGTGTATCCATTAGTATACAAGCTTCTGACATTAACCTTAGTTCTTCCCGTGGCTATTGCTACAGTCGAGAGATCATTTTCTGCGATAACTTGTGTCAAAAATCGTCTGCACAATCGAATTGAAGATCAATGGTTGAATGATAGTTTGATTGCATATATTGAGAAAGATGTATTTGACAAGATTGAAAATGATGTAACTATTGAACGTTATCAAATTATGAGAACGCGTAGAGAACAATTATAATAAGATATCTCTTACTTTCATTTGTTCATCACTTTGTGAAAGTTAGATTGTGCCCCCTTAGTTTTGAAAGTTTGCATCCGTTCCTGAGGACGCTTCAATAAAAGAAGCGTGATATGAAAATACGTCTTTACCAAAATGCTGGTAGCAAACAAATGGGTTTGGATCCAGCCCAACATTCTCCACCTTGCTACCAAATTTTAGGCCATAAGTGCATCTAGGAACATAAACACTGATCATTTCATTTACTCTAAGTAACAACATCAAGATAACAAAGAATCAATAGAAAGGAATTTAAGACATTTTAAAATTTTGTTTAGAGAAATCACTTTTGTACCCATATCTGAAGGATTACGTTGAGTTGCAATCTTTATTATACTTTTAGAAATAACATCTCTAATGAAATGATATTTAAAATCAATGTGCTTAGCTCTATCATGAAACATGGGATTCTTACTAAGATGTATAGCACTTTGATTATCAGAAGACAAAGCAATAATCTTTTGTAATTGAGATTTCCAGCTAATGACAGTACCACATAAGGCATAAAAATAGGATGAAGTTGATTTCCTATTATCTCTATCACCAGCAAAATCTGAATCAGTGTAACCTTTTAACAAAACACCATATTTATTAGATTTAAATTCTAAGCCTAAATCAGAAGTAGCTTTTAGGTACCTTAATAGCCATTTTAAAGCATTCCAGTGATCTTCTCCAGGATTACTCATAAATCTGCTTAATACACTAATGTTATGAGCAAGATCAGGCATAGTGCAAATCATTAAGTACATAACGGAGCCTATTACATTAGCATAAGGTATTCTGGACATTCTAGCATATTCTTCTTCAGTTTTAGGACAGCATTCAGAAGAAAGTTTATACTGATTTACAAGAGGTAAAGTCATAGGTTTACAGTCATACATATCAAACTTTTTCACCATTTTAACCACATAATCATGTTGGTTTAAAAATAGCAAATCTTTTTATTTCTTTCAATATGCATACCCTGAATTTTCTTAGCTGCACCAAGGTCTTTCATGTCAAACTCAGTTTTTAACTTCAATTTAATGGCTTCAATCTCACTTTTATCACAGCTAGCAAGAAGCATGTCATCCACATAAAGAACCAGATATAAGGAATTTTTACCTCCATTACCTTTGCAGTATAAGCAAGTATCATACTGACTTCTTTTGAAGCCAAGTTTTAGCACAAAAGAATCAAATCTTTTGTACCATTGTCTGGGGGCCTGTTTTAATCCATATAAAGGTTTCTTTAACAGACATACAATATTTTCAGGATTTTCCTTCTCAAAACCAACAGGTTGGCGCATGTAAATGGTTTCATCTAGTTCACCATACAAGAAAGTAGTTTTAAAATTAAGTTGATCAAATTCCCATTTAAATTGAGAAATAAGAGCAAGCAAGTATCTAATAGTAGTGTATTTAGCAACAGGAGAAAAAATTTCAACATAATCAATGCCCTCCTTTTGAGTAAAAGCCTTAGCTACTAATCTAGTTTTATACCTTATGTTATCACTCCCACCTTCTCCATACTTAATCTTATAGATCCATTTACAGTCTATAATTTTCTACCCTTCGGACCTTTGAACAAGTTTCTAAATTTTATTTTTAAACAGAGAACCCATTTCTTCTTCCATATCAATTTTTCAATTTATACTATCTTTACAAGATATGACATCATCATTAGAGTTTGGTTCAATTTCAAACTATTCTTGGAAAGTAAATAAGAAGACGAAATTCTCACTGTCAAATCTGGTGGAAGGCCTAATTTGTCTTCTCTCTCTATCCCTTGTGAGTTGATACTCATCAAGTGGTAGAGTTGAAGAACCAGATTGATCATTATCACCAGTTTGATTAGTTTCATTTTCAGGTACAGTGACATCATCTAGTTCTGAATTTTCAATAACAGGTTCAGAAGTATTTTGATCAGTACTAGATGACTTCACCTCAATTTGAACATCCTTTTCAGTTAAAACATTATATTTTCCCTCAAGACAAGGCATCAACGATACATTGAAAATGATATATTTTCTAATAATAACTTTATAACCCTTTTCAGATTTAACTTACTGCATGTAGCCTTTCACATGTTCATCATAACCCAAGAAAATACATCTCAGAGATCTAGGATCAAGCTTACCAATATTTTGACGGGCATTAGCAGCACAGCCAAAAAATTTCAAATAAGAATAATTCACAGAATTATTAGACCGCACAACTTCAGGAACAGCAAAGTTTAAAGCACTTGTAGGACTTCTATTAATCAAATAAGCAGTAGTCTTAACAGCTTCACCCAAAACTTCTTAGGCAAACCAGAACTTAAAAGCATACATCTGACTTTGTTAAGCAGGGTTCTATTCATTATTTCAGCCATGCCATTCTGTTGACGAGTATAAATAACAGTTCTATGTCTCACAATGCCATGATCTTTACAAAAATCATTGAATTCATTATTGCAGAATTCCTAGCCATTATCCGTTCTCAAGATTTTTATTTTCAGATCAGTTTGATTTTCAACTTCAATTTTCCATTCCTTGAAAACAGAAAAAGTCTCATC